>JAWMBE010000081.1:0-1416232 GCA_036325905.1 Lepus oiostolus | reverse complement strand
TTTGCCGCAGTTCCTCTAGATTTCTCCCTAAAACATAAAAATGTGTAGAACTGGTGTCTCCATGTGGAACCAATTTGTGTTTCCAAGCATAAAATTAAATGTTCCCAGAAAAAAAAAACATTCAAAAAAATACAGTCCGTGGATAATATCAGGAATACACAAACACAGAGGCTGTAGCAATATTTCGGTTTGAGTTAGCCAAAACAAAACCGCATATTTCCGGTTTCATCCAGTCATATCCGGACAAAGTGGTGTGGAATTTGTATGCAATGGACCGAGAAAATCACAGGAAAAATGGTTTTGGAGAAAAGCAAAGTCTTTTCGTTAGGCAAGTGCATAAAATGTCATCTATACAAACAGAAATAGCATGTTTGTTTGCCGCAGTTCCTCTAGCTTTCTCCCTAGAAAATACGAATGTGTAGAGCTGGTGTCTCCATGTGGAACCAATTAGTGTTTCCAAGCATAAAATTAAATGTTCCCTGAAAAAAAAAACATTCAAAAAAATAAAATCCGTGGATAATATCAGGAATACACAAACACAGATGCTGTACAAATATTTCGGTTTGAGTTAGCCAAAACAAAACCGGATATTTCCGGTTTCATCCAGTCATATCAGGACAAAGTGGTGTGGAATTGGTATGCAATGGACCGAGAAAATCACAGGAAAAATGGTTTTGGAGAAAAGCAAAGTCTTTTCGTTAGGCAAGTGCATAAAATGTCATCTATACAAACAGAAATATCATGTTTGTTTGCCGCAGTTCCTCTAGCTTTCTCCACAGAACATAAAAATGTGTAGAGCTGGTGTCTCCATGTGGAACCAATTAGTGTTTCCAAGCCTAAAATTAAATGTTCCCTGAAAAAAAAAAACAATTCAAAAAAATAAAGTCCGTGGATAATATCAGGAATACACAAACAAAGAGGCTGTAGCAATATCTGGGATTGAATTAGCCAAAATGAAACCGGAAATATCCGGTTTCATCCTGTCATATCCGGACAAACTGGTGTGGAATTCGTATGCAACGGACCGAGAAAATCACAGTAAAAATGGTTTTGGAGAAAAGCAAAGTCTTTTCGTTAGGCAAGTGCATAAAATGTCATCTAGACAAACAGAAATATCATGTTTGTTTGCTGCAGTTCCTCTAGATTTCTCCATAAAACATAAAAATGTGTAGAGCTGGTGTGTCCATGTGGAACCAATTAGTGTTTCCAAGCATAAAATTAAATGTTCCCTGAAAAAAAAACATTCAAAAAAATAAAGTCCGTGGATAATATCAGGGATACACAAACAAAGAGGCTGTAGCAATATCTGGGATTGAATTAGCCAAAATGAAACCGGATATTTCCAGTTTCATCCAGTCATATCCGGACAAAGTGGTGTGGAATTCGTATGCAATGGACCGAGAAAATCACAGTAAAAATGGTTTTGGAGAAAAGCAAAGTCTTTTCGTTAGGCAAGTGCATAAAATGTCATCTATACAAACAAAAATAGCATGTTTGTTTGCCGCAGTTCCTCTACCTTTCTCCCTAGAACATAAAAATGTGTAGAACTGGTGTCTCCATGTGGAACCAATTAGTGTTTCCAAGCATAAAATTAAATGTTCCCTGAAAAAAAAAACATTCAAAAAAATAAAGTCCGTGGATCATATCAGGAATACACAAACAAAGAGGCTGTAGCAATATCTGGGATTGAATTAGCCAAAACGAAACCGGATATTTCCGGTTTCATCCAGTCATATTCGGACCAACTTGTGTGGAATTCGTATGCAATGGACCGAGAAAATCACAGGAAAAATGGTTTTGGAGAAAAGCAAAGTCTTTTCGTTAGGCAAGTGCATAAAATGTCATCTAGACAAACAGAAATATCATGTTTGTTTGCCGCAGTTCCTCTAGCTTTCTCCCTAGAAAATACGAATGTGTAGAGCTGGTGTCTCCATGTGGAACCAATTAGTGTTTCCAAGCATAAAATTAAATGTTCCCTGAAAAAAAAAACATTCAAAAAAATAAAATCCGTGGATAATATCAGGAATACACAAACACAGAGGCTGTAGCAATATCTGGGATTGAATTAGCCAAAATGAAACCGGATATTTCCAGTTTCATCCAGTCATATCCGGACAAAGTGTTGTGGAATTCCTATGCAATGGACCGAGAAAATCACAGGAAAAATGGTTTTGGAGAAAAGCAAAGTCTTTTCGTTAGGCAAGTGCATCAAATGTCATCTATACAAAGAGAAATATCATTTTTGTTTGCCGCAGTTCCTCTAGCTTTCTCCCTAGAAAATACGAATGTGTAGAGCTGGTGTCTCCGTGTGCACCAATTAGAGTTTCCAAGGAAAAAGTTAAATGATCCCTGATAAAAAAAAAAAAAACAATAAAGTCCGTGGATAATATCAGGAATACACAAACACAGATGCTGTACAAATATTTCGGTTTGAGTTAGCCAAAACAAAACCGGATATTTCCGGTTTCATCCAGTCATATCCGGACAAAGTGGTGTGGAATTCGTATGCAATGGACCGAGAAAATCACAGTAAAAATGGTTTTGGAGAAAAGCAAAGTCTTTTCGTTAGGCAAGTGCATAAAATGTCATCTATACAAACAAAAATAGCATGTTTGTTTGCCGCAGTTCCTCTAGATTTCTCCCTAAAACATAAAAATGTGTAGAGCTGGTGTCTCCATGTGGAACCAATTAGTGTTTCCAAGCATAAAATTAAATGTTCCCAGAAAAAAAAAACAATTCAAAAAAATAAAGTCCGTGGATAATATCAGGAATACACAAACACAGAGGCTGTAGCAATATTTCGGTTTGAGTTAGCCAAAACAAAACCGCATATTTCCGGTTTCATCCAGTCATATCCGGACAAAGTGGTGTGGAATTTGTATGCAATGGACCGAGAAAATCACAGGAAAAATGGTTTTGGAGAAAAGCAAAGTCTTTTCGTTAGGCAAGTGCATAAAATGTCATCTATACAAACAGAAATAGCATGTTTGTTTGCCGCAGTTCCTCTAGCTTTCTCCCTAGGAAATACGAATGTGTAGAGCTGGTGTCTCCATGTGGAACCAATTAGTGTTTCCAAGCATAAAATTAAATGTTCCCTGAAAAAAAAAATCATTCAAAAAAAAAAAATCCGTGGATAATATCAGGAATACACAAACACAGATGCTGTACAAATATTTCGGTTTGAGTTAGCCAAAACAAAACCGGATATTTCCGGTTTCATCCAGTCATATCAGGACAAAGTGGTGTGGAATTGGTATGCAATGGACCGAGAAAATCACAGGAAAAATGGTTTTGGAGAAAAGCAAAGTCTTTTCGTTAGGCAAGTGCATAAAATGTCATCTATACAAACAGAAATATCATGTTTGTTTGCCGCAGTTCCTCTAGCTTTCTCCCTAGAACATAAAAATGTGTAGAGCTGGTGTCTCCATGTGGAACCAATTAGTGTTTCCAAGCCTAAAATTAAATGTTCCCTGAAGAAAAAAACAATTCAAAAAAATAAAGTCCGTGGATAATATCAGGAATACACAAACAAAGAGGCTGTAGCAATATCTGGGATTGAATTAGCCAAAATGAAACCGGAAATATCCGGTTTCATCCTGTCATATCCGGACAAACTGGTGTGGAATTCGTATGCAATGGACCGAGAAAATCACAGTAAAAATGGTTTTGGAGAAAAGCAAAGTCTTTTCGTTAGGCAAGTGCATAAAATGTCATCTAGACAAACAGAAATATCATGTTTGTTTGCTGCAGTTCCTCTAGATTTCTCCATAAAACATAAAAATGTGTAGAGCTGGTGTGTCCATGTGGAACCAATTAGTGTTTCCAAGCCTAAAATTAAATGTTCCCTGAAAAAAAAAACATTCAAAAAAATAAAGTCCGTGGATCATATCAGGAATACACAAACAAAGAGGCTGTAGCAATATCTGGGATTGAATTAGCCAAAACGAAACCGGATATTTCCGGTTTCATCCAGTCATATTCGGACCAACTTGTGTGGAATTCGTATGCAATGGACCGAGAAAATCACAGGAAAAATGGTTTTGGAGAAAAGCAAAGTCTTTTCGTTAGGCAAGTGCATAAAATGTCATCTAGACAAACAGAAATATCATGTTTGTTTGCCGCAGTTCCTCTAGCTTTCTCCCTAGAAAATACGAATGTGTAGAGCTGGTGTCTCCATGTGGAACCAATTAGTGTTTCCAAGCATAAAATTAAATGTTCCCTGAAAAAAAAAACATTCAAAAAAATAAAATCCGTGGATAATATCAGGAATACACAAACACAGAGGCTGTAGCAATATCTGGGATTGAATTAGCCAAAATGAAACCGGATATTTCCAGTTTCATCCAGTCATATCCGGACAAAGTGTTGTGGAATTCCTATGCAATGGACCGAGAAAATCACAGGAAAAATGGTTTTGGAGAAAAGCAAAGTCTTTTCGTTAGGCAAGTGCATCAAATGTCATCTATACAAAGAGAAATATCATGTTTGTTTGCCGCAGTTCCTCTAGCTTTCTCCCTAGAAAATACGAATGTGTAGAGCTGGTGTCTCCATGTGGAACCAATTAGTGTTTCCAAGCATAAAATTAAATGTTCCCTGAAAAAAAAAACATTCAAAAAAATAAAATCCGTGGATAATATCAGGAATACACAAACACAGATGCTGTACAAATATTTCGGTTTGAGTTAGCCAAAACAAAACCGGATATTTCCGGTTTCATCCAGTCATATCAGGACAAAGTGGTGTGGAATTGGTATGCAATGGACCGAGAAAATCACAGGAAAAATGGTTTTGGAGAAAAGCAAAGTCTTTTCGTTAGGCAAGTGCATAAAATGTCATCTATACAAACAGAAATATCATGTTTGTTTGCCGCAGTTCCTCTAGCTTTCTCCACAGAACATAAAAATGTGTAGAGCTGGTGTCTCCATGTGGAACCAATTAGTGTTTCCAAGCCTAAAATTAAATGTTCCCTGAAAAAAAAAAACAATTCAAAAAAATAAAGTCCGTGGATAATATCAGGAATACACAAACAAAGAGGCTGTAGCAATATCTGGGATTGAATTAGCCAAAATGAAACCGGAAATATCCGGTTTCATCCTGTCATATCCGGACAAACTGGTGTGGAATTCGTATGCAATGGACCGAGAAAATCACAGTAAAAATGGTTTTGGAGAAAAGCAAAGTCTTTTCGTTAGGCAAGTGCATAAAATGTCATCTAGACAAACAGAAATATCATGTTTGTTTGCTGCAGTTCCTCTAGATTTCTCCATAAAACATAAAAATGTGTAGAGCTGGTGTGTCCATGTGGAACCAATTAGTGTTTCCAAGCATAAAATTAAATGTTCCCTGAAAAAAAAACATTCAAAAAAATAAAGTCCGTGGATAATATCAGGGATACACAAACAAAGAGGCTGTAGCAATATCTGGGATTGAATTAGCCAAAATGAAACCGGATATTTCCAGTTTCATCCAGTCATATCCGGACAAAGTGGTGTGGAATTCGTATGCAATGGACCGAGAAAATCACAGTAAAAATGGTTTTGGAGAAAAGCAAAGTCTTTTCGTTAGGCAAGTGCATAAAATGTCATCTATACAAACAAAAATAGCATGTTTGTTTGCCGCAGTTCCTCTACCTTTCTCCCTAGAACATAAAAATGTGTAGAACTGGTGTCTCCATGTGGAACCAATTAGTGTTTCCAAGCATAAAATTAAATGTTCCCTGAAAAAAAAAACATTCAAAAAAATAAAGTCCGTGGATCATATCAGGAATACACAAACAAAGAGGCTGTAGCAATATCTGGGATTGAATTAGCCAAAACGAAACCGGATATTTCCGGTTTCATCCAGTCATATTCGGACCAACTTGTGTGGAATTCGTATGCAATGGACCGAGAAAATCACAGGAAAAATGGTTTTGGAGAAAAGCAAAGTCTTTTCGTTAGGCAAGTGCATAAAATGTCATCTAGACAAACAGAAATATCATGTTTGTTTGCCGCAGTTCCTCTAGCTTTCTCCCCAGAAAATACGAATGTGTAGAGCTGGTGTCTCCATGTGGAACCAATTAGTGTTTCCAAGCATAAAATTAAATGTTCCCTGAAAAAAAAAACATTCAAAAAAATAAAATCCGTGGATAATATCAGGAATACACAAACACAGAGGCTGTAGCAATATCTGGGATTGAATTAGCCAAAATGAAACCGGATATTTCCAGTTTCATCCAGTCATATCCGGACAAAGTGTTGTGGAATTCCTATGCAATGGACCGAGAAAATCACAGGAAAAATGGTTTTGGAGAAAAGCAAAGTCTTTTCGTTAGGCAAGTGCATCAAATGTCATCTATACAAAGAGAAATATCATGTTTGTTTGCCGCAGTTCCTCTAGCTTTCTCCCTAGAAAATACGAATGTGTAGAGCTGGTGTCTCCGTGTGCACCAATTAGAGTTTCCAAGGAAAAAGTTAAATGATCCCTGATAAAAAAAAAAAAAAAAACAATAAAGTCCGTGGATAATATCAGGAATACACAAACACAGATGCTGTACAAATATTTCGGTTTGAGTTAGCCAAAACAAAACCGGATATTTCCGGTTTCATCCAGTCATATCCGGACAAAGTGGTGTGGAATTCGTATGCAATGGACCGAGAAAATCACAGTAAAAATGGTTTTGGAGAAAAGCAAAGTCTTTTCGTTAGGCAAGTGCATAAAATGTCATCTATACAAACAAAAATAGCATGTTTGTTTGCCGCAGTTCCTCTAGATTTCTCCCTAAAACATAAAAATGTGTAGAGCTGGTGTCTCCATGTGGAACCAATTAGTGTTTCCAAGCATAAAATTAAATGTTCCCAGAAAAAAAAAAACAATTCAAAAAAATAAAGTCCGTGGATAATATCAGGAATACACAAACACAGAGGCTGTAGCAATATTTCGGTTTGAGTTAGCCAAAACAAAACCGCATATTTCCGGTTTCATCCAGTCATATCCGGACAAAGTGGTGTGGAATTTGTATGCAATGGACCGAGAAAATCACAGGAAAAATGGTTTTGGAGAAAAGCAAAGTCTTTTCGTTAGGCAAGTGCATAAAATGTCATCTATACAAACAGAAATAGCATGTTTGTTTGCCGCAGTTCCTCTAGCTTTCTCCCTAGGAAATACGAATGTGTAGAGCTGGTGTCTCCATGTGGAACCAATTAGTGTTTCCAAGCATAAAATTAAATGTTCCCTGAAAAAAAAAACATTCAAAAAAAAATCCGTGGATAATATCAGGAATACACAAACACAGATGCTGTACAAATATTTCGGTTTGAGTTAGCCAAAACAAAACCGGATATTTCCGGTTTCATCCAGTCATATCAGGACAAAGTGGTGTGGAATTGGTATGCAATGGACCGAGAAAATCACAGGAAAAATGGTTTTGGAGGAAAGCAAAGTCTTTTCGTTAGGCAAGTGCATAAAATGTCATCTATACAAACAGAAATATCATGTTTGTTTGCCGCAGTTCCTCTAGCTTTCTCCACAGAACATAAAAATGTGTAGAGCTGGTGTCTCCATGTGGAACCAATTAGTGTTTCCAAGCCTAAAATTAAATGTTCCCTGAAAAAAAAAAACAATTCAAAAAAATAAAGTCCGTGGATAATATCAGGAATACACAAACAAAGAGGCTGTAGCAATATCTGGGATTGAATTAGCCAAAATGAAACCGGAAATATCCGGTTTCATCCTGTCATATCCGGACAAACTGGTGTGGAATTCGTATGCAATGGACCGAGAAAATCACAGTAAAAATGGTTTTGGAGAAAAGCAAAGTCTTTTCGTTAGGCAAGTGCATAAAATGTCATCTAGACAAACAGAAATATCATGTTTGTTTGCTGCAGTTCCTCTAGATTTCTCCATAAAACATAAAAATGTGTAGAGCTGGTGTGTCCATGTGGAACCAATTAGTGTTTCCAAGCATAAAATTAAATGTTCCCTGAAAAAAAAAAACATTCAAAAAAATAAAGTCCGTGGATAATATCAGGGATACACAAACAAAGAGGCTGTAGCAATATCTGGGATTGAATTAGCCAAAATGAAACCGGATATTTCCAGTTTCATCCAGTCATATCCGGACAAAGTGGTGTGGAATTCGTATGCAATGGACCGAGAAAATCACAGTAAAAATGGTTTTGGAGAAAAGCAAAGTCTTTTCGTTAGGCAAGTGCATAAAATGTCATCTAGACAAACAGAAATATCATGTTTGTTTGCCGCAGTTCCTCTAGCTTTCTCCCTAGAAAATACGAATGTGTAGAGCTGGTGTCTCCATGTGGAACCAATTAGTGTTTCCAAGCATAAAATTAAATGTTCCCTGAAAAAAAAAACATTCAAAAAAATAAAATCCGTGGATAATATCAGGAATACACAAACACAGAGGCTGTAGCAATATCTGGGATTGAATTAGCCAAAATGAAACCGGATATTTCCAGTTTCATCCAGTCATATCCGGACAAAGTGTTGTGGAATTCCTATGCAATGGATCGAGAAAATCACAGGAAAAATGGTTTTGGAGAAAAGCAAAGTCTTTTCGTTAGGCAAGTGCATCAAATGTCATCTATACAAAGAGAAATATCATGTTTGTTTGCTGCAGTTCCTCTAGCTTTCTCCCTAGAAAATACGAATGTGTAGAGCTGGTGTCTCCGTGTGCACCAATTAGAGTTTCCAAGGAAAAAGTTAAATGATCCCTGATAAAAAAAAAAAAAACAATAAAGTCCGTGGATAATATCAGGAATACACAAACACAGATGCTGTACAAATATTTCGGTTTGAGTTAGCCAAAACAAAACCGGATATTTCCGGTTTCATCCAGTCATATCCGAACAAAGTGGTGTGGAATTGGTATGCAATGGACCGAGAAAATCACAGGAAAAATGGTTTTGGAGAAAAGCAAAGTCTTTTCGTTAGGCAAGTGCATAAAATGTCATCTATACAAACAGAAATATCATGTTTGTTTGCCGCAGTTCCTCTAGCTTTCTCCCTAGAACATAAAAATGTGTAGAGCTGGTGTCTCCATGTGGAACCAATTAGTGTTTCCAAGCCTAAAATTAAATGTTCCCTGAAAAAAAAAAACAATTCAAAAAAATAAAGTCCGTGGATAATATCAGGAATACACAAACAAAGAGGCTGTAGCAATATCTGGGATTGAATTAGCCAAAATGAAACCGGAAATATCCGGTTTCATCCTGTCATATCCGGACAAACTGGTGTGGAATTCGTATGCAATGGACCGAGAAAATCACAGTAAAAATGGTTTTGGAGAAAAGCAAAGTCTTTTCGTTAGGCAAGTGCATAAAATGTCATCTAGACAAACAGAAATATCATGTTTGTTTGCTGCAGTTCTTTTGATTTCTCCATAAAACATAAAAATGTGTAGAGCTGGTGTGTCCATGTGGAACCAATTAGTGTTTCCAAGCATAAAATTAAATGTTCCCTGAAAAAAAAACATTCAAAAAAATACAGTCCGTGGATCATATCAGGAATACACAAACAAAGAGGCTGTAGCAATATCTGGGATTGAATTAGCCAAAACGAAACCGGATATTTCCGGTTTCATCCAGTCATATTCGGACCAACTTGTGTGGAATTCGTATGCAATGGACCGAGAAAATCACAGGAAAAATGGTTTTGGAGAAAAGCAAAGTCTTTTCGTTAGGCAAGTGCATAAAATGTCATCTACAGAAACAGAAATATCATGTTTGTTTGCCGCAGTTCCTCTAGCTTTCTCCCTAGAAAATACGAATGTGTAGAGCTGGTGTCTCCATGTGGAACCAATTAGTGTTTCCAAGCATAAAATTAAATGTTCCCTGAAAAAAAAAACATTCAAAAAAATAAAATCCGTGGATAATATCAGGAATACACAAACACAGAGGCTGTAGCAATATCTGGGATTGAATTAGCCAAAACGAAACCGGATATTTCCGGTTTCTTCCAGTCATATCCGGACAAAGTGGTGTGGAATTCCTATGCAATGGACCGAGAAAATCACAGGAAAAATGGTTTTGGAGAAAAGCAAAGTCTTTTCGTTAGGCAAGTGCATCAAATGTCATCTATACAAAGAGAAATATCATGTTTGTTTGCTGCAGTTCCTCTAGCTTTCTCCCTAGAAAATACGAATGTGTAGAGCTGGTGTCTCCGTGTGCACCAATTAGATTTTCCAAGGAAAAAGTTAAATGATCCCTGATAAAAAAAAAAAAAAACAATAAAGTCCGTGGATAATATCAGGAATACACAAACACAGATGCTGTAGCAATATTTCGGTTTGAGTTAGCCAAAACAAAACCGGATATTTCCGGTTTCATCCAGTCATATCCGGACAAAGTGGTGTGGAATTGGTATGCAATGGACCGAGAAAATCACAGTAAAAATGGTTTTGGAGAAAAGCAAAGTCTTTTTGTTAGGCAAGTGCATCAAATGTCATCTATACAAAGAGAAATAGCATGTTTGTTTGCTGCAGTTCCTCTAGATTTCTCCATAAAACATAAAAATGTGTAGAGCTGGTGTCTCCATGTGGAACCAATTAGTGTTTCCAAGCATAAAATTAAATGTTCCCAGAAAAAAAAAACATTCAAAAAAATACAGTCCGTGGATAATATCAGGAATACACAAACACAGAGGCTGTAGCAATATTTCGGTTTGAGTTAGCCAAAACAAAACCGCATATTTCCGGTTTCATCCAGTCATATCCGGACAAAGTGGTGTGGAATTTGTATGCAATGGACCGAGAAAATCACAGGAAAAATGGTTTTGGAGAAAAGCAAAGTCTTTTCGTTAGGCAAGTGCATAAAATGTCATCTATACAAACAGAAATAGCATGTTTGTTTGCCGCAGTTCCTCTAGCTTTCTCCCTAGAAAATACGAATGTGTAGAGCTGGTGTCTCCATGTGGAACCAATTAGTGTTTCCAAGCATAAAATTAAATGTTCCCTGAAAAAAAAACATTCAAAAAAATAAAATCCGTGGATAATATCAGGAATACACAAACACAGATGCTGTACAAATATTTCGGTTTGAGTTAGCCAAAACAAAACCGGATATTTCCGGTTTCATCCAGTCATATCAGGACAAAGTGGTGTGGAATTGGTATGCAATGGACCGAGAAAATCACAGGAAAAATGGTTTTGGAGAAAAGCAAAGTCTTTTCGTTAGGCAAGTGCATAAAATGTCATCTAGACAAACAGAAATATCATGTTTGTTTGCTGCAGTTCCTCTAGATTTCTCCATAAAACATAAAAATGTGTAGAGCTGGTGTGTCCATGTGGAACCAATTAGTGTTTCCAAGCATAAAATTAAATGTTCCCTGAAAAAAAAAACATTCAAAAAAATAAAGTCCGTGGATAATATCAGGGATACACAAACAAAGAGGCTGTAGCAATATCTGGGATTGAATTTGCCAAAATGAAACCGGATATTTCCAGTTTCATCCAGTCATATCCGGACAAAGTGGTGTGGAATTCGTATGCAATGGACCGAGAAAATCACAGTAAAAATGGTTTTGGAGAAAAGCAAAGTCTTTTCGTTAGGCAAGTGCATAAAATGTCATCTATACAAACAAAAATAGCATGTTTGTTTGCCGCAGTTCCTCTAGATTTCTCCCTAAAACATAAAAATGTGTAGAACTGGTGTCTCCATGTGGAACCAATTAGTATTTCCAAGCATAAAATTAAATGTTCCCTGAAAAAAAAAACATTCAAAAAAATAAAGTCCGTGGATCATATCAGGAATACACAAACAAAGAGGCTGTAGCAATATCTGGGATTGAATTAGCCAAAACGAAACCGGATATTTCCGGTTTCATCCAGTCATATTCGGACCAACTTGTGTGGAATTCGTATGCAATGGACCGAGAAAATCACAGGAAAAATGGTTTTGGAGAAAAGCAAAGTCTTTTCGTTAGGCAAGTGCATAAAATGTCATCTAGACAAACAGAAATATCATGTTTGTTTGCCGCAGTTCCTCTAGCTTTCTCCCTAGAAAATACGAATGTGTAGAGCTGGTGTCTCCATGTGGAACCAATTAGTGTTTCCAAGCATAAAATTAAATGTTCCCTGAAAAAAAAACATTCAAAAAAATAAAATCCGTGGATAATATCAGGAATACACAAACACAGAGGCTGTAGCAATATCTGGGATTGAATTAGCCAAAATGAAACCGGATATTTCCAGTTTCATCCAGTCATATCCGGACAAAGTGTTGTGGAATTCCTATGCAATGGACCGAGAAAATCACAGGAAAAATGGTTTTGGAGAAAAGCAAAGTCTTTTCGTTAGGCAAGTGCATCAAATGTCATCTATACAAAGAGAAATATCATGTTTGTTTGCCGCAGTTCCTCTAGCTTTCTCCCTAGAAAATACGAATGTGTAGAGCTGGTGTCTCCGTGTGCACCAATTAGAGTTTCCAAGGAAAAAGTTAAATGATCCCTGATAAAAAAAAAAAAAAACAATAAAGTCCGTGGATAATATCAGGAATACACAAACACAGATGCTGTACAAATACTTCGGTTTGAGTTAGCCAAAACAAAACCGGATATTTCCGGTTTCATCCAGTCATATCCGGACAAAGTGGTGTGGAATTGGTATGCAATGGACCGAGAAAATCACAGGAAAAATGGTTTTGGAGAAAAGCAAAGTCTTTTCGTTAGGCAAGTGCATCAAATGTCATCTATACAAAAAGAAATATCATGTTTGTTTGCCGCAGTTCCTCTAGCTTTCTCCCTAGAACATAAAAATGTGTAGAGCTGGTGTCTCCATGTGGAACCAATTAGTGTTTCCAAGCCTAAAATTAAATGTTCCCTGAAAAAAAAAATTCAAAAAAATAAAGTCCGTGGATAATATCAGGAATACACAAACAAAGAGGCTGTAGCAATATCTGGGATTGAATTAGCCAAAATGAAACCGGAAATATCCGGTTTCATCCTGTCATATCCGGACAAACTGGTGTGGAATTCGTATGCAATGGACCGAGAAAATCACAGTAAAAATGGTTTTGGAGAAAGCAAAGTCTTTTCGTTAGGCAAGTGCATAAAATGTCATCTAGACAAACAGAAATATCATGTTTGTTTGCTGCAGTTCTTTTGATTTCTCCATAAAACATAAAAATGTGTAGAGCTGGTGTGTCCATGTGGAACCAATTAGTGTTTCCAAGCATAAAATTAAATGTTCCCTGAAAAAAAAACATTCAAAAAAATACAGTCCGTGGATCATATCAGGAATACACAAACAAAGAGGCTGTAGCAATATCTGGGATTGAATTAGCCAAAACGAAACCGGATATTTCCGGTTTCATCCAGTCATATTCGGACCAACTTGTGTGGAATTCGTATGCAATGGACCGAGAAAATCACAGGAAAAATGGTTTTGGAGAAAAGCAAAGTCTTTTCGTTAGGCAAGTGCATAAAATGTCATCTACAGAAACAGAAATATCATGTTTGTTTGCCGCAGATCCTCTAGCTTTCTCCCTAGAAAATACGAATATGTAGAGCTGGTGTCTCCGTGTGCACCAATTAGAGTTTCCAAGGACAAAGTTAAATGATCCCTGATAAAAAAAAAAAAACAATAAAGTCCGTGGATAATATCAGGAATACACAAACACAGATGCTGTAGCAATATTTCGGTTTGAGTTAGCCAAAACAAAACCGGATATTTCCGGTTTCATCCAGTCATATCCGGACAAACTGGTGTGGAATTGGTATGCAATGGACCGAGAAAATCACAGTAAAAATGGTTTTGGAGAAAAGCAAAGTCTTTTTGTTAGGCAAGTGCATCAAATGTCATCTATACAAACAGAAATAGCATGTTTGTTTGCGGCAGTTCCTCTAGATTTCTCCATAAAACATAAAAATGTGTAGAGCTGGTGTCTCCATGTGGAACCAATTAGTGTTTCCAAGCATAAAATTAAATGTTCCCAGAAAAAAAAAACATTCAAAAAAATAAAGTCCGTGGATAATATCAGGAATACACAAACACAGATGCTGTACAAATATTTCGGTTTGAGTTAGCCAAAACAAAACCGGATATTTCCGGTTTCATCCAGTCATATCCGGACAAAGTGGTGTGGAATTGGTATGCAATGGACCGAGAAAATCACAGGAAAAATGGTTTTGGAGAAAAGCAAAGTCTTTTCGTTAGGCAAGTGCATCAAATGTCATCTATACAAACAGAAATATCATGTTTGTTTGCCGCAGTTCCTCTAGCTTTCTCCCTAGAAAATACGAATGTGTAGAGCTCGTGTCTCCATGTGGAACCAATTAGTGTTTCCAAGCATAAAATGAAATGTTCCCTGAAAAAAAAACATGCAAAAATTAAAGTCCGTGGATAATATCAGGAATAAACAAACATAGAGGCTGTAGCAATATTTCGGTTTGAGTTAGCCAAAACAAAACCGCAGATTTCCGGTTTCATCCAGTCATATCCGGACAAAGTGGTGTGGAATTTGTATGCAATGGACCGAGAAAATGACAGGAAAAATGGTTTTGGAGAAAAGCAAAGTCTTTTTGTTAGGCAAGTGCATAAATTGTCATCTAGACAAACCGAAATATCATCTTTGTTTGCCGCAGTTCCTCTAGATTTCTCCCTAGAAAATACGAATGTGTAGAGCTGGTGTGTCCATGTGGGACCAATTAGTTTTTCCAATCATAAAATTAAATGTTCCCTGAAAAAAAAACATTCAAAAAAATAAAATCCGTGGATAATATCAGGAATACACAAACACAGATGCTGTACAAATATTTCGGTTTGAGTTAGCCAAAACAAAACCCGATATTTCCGGTTTCATCCAGTCATATCCGGACAAAGTGGTGTGGAATTCGTATGCAATGGACCGAGAAAATCACAGGAAAAATGGTTTTGGAGAAAAGCAAAGTCTTTTCGTTAGGCAAGTGCATAAAATGTCATCTAGACAAACAGAAATATCATGTTTGTTTGCTGCAGTTCCTCTAGATTTCTCCATAAAACATAAAAATGTGTAGAGCTGGTGTGTCCATGTGGAACCAATTAGTGTTTCCAAGCATAAAATTAAATGTTCCCTGAAAAAAAAACATTCAAAAAAATAAAGTCCGTGGATCATATCAGGAATACACAAACAAAGAGGCTGTAGCAATATCTGGGATTGAATTAGCCAAAACGAAACCGGATATTTCCGGTTTCATCCAGTCATATTCGGACCAACTTGTGTGGAATTCGTATGCAATGGACCGAGAAAATCACAGGAAAAATGGTTTTGGAGAAAAGCAAAGTCTTTTCGTTAGGCAAGTGCATAAAATGTCATCTAGACAAACAGAAATATCATGTTTGTTTGCTGCAGTTCCTCTAGATTTCTCCATAAAACATAAAAATGTGTAGAGCTGGTGTGTCCATGTGGAACCAATTAGTGTTTCCAAGCATAAAATTAAATGTTCCCTGAAAAAAAAACATTCAAAAAAATAAAGTCCGTGGATCATATCAGGAATACACAAACAAAGAGGCTGTAGCAATATCTGGGATTGAATTAGCCAAAACGAAACCGGATATTTCCGGTTTCATCCAGTCATATTCGGACCAACTTGTGTGGAATTCGTATGCAATGGACCGAGAAAATCACAGGAAAAATGGTTTTGGAGAAAAGCAAAGTCTTTTCGTTAGGCAAGTGCATAAAATGTCATCTAGACAAACAGAAATATCATGTTTGTTTGCTGCAGTTCCTCTAGATTTCTCCATAAAACATAAAAATGTGTAGAGCTGGTGTGTCCATGTGGAACCAATTAGTGTTTCCAAGCATAAAATTAAATGTTCCCTGAAAAAAAAACATTCAAAAAAATAAAGTCCGTGGATCATATCAGGAATACACAAACAAAGAGGCTGTAGCAATATCTGGGATTGAATTAGCCAAAACGAAACCGGATATTTCCGGTTTCATCCAGTCATATTCGGACCAACTTGTGTGGAATTCGTATGCAATGGACCGAGAAAATCACAGGAAAAATGGTTTTGGAGAAAAGCAAAGTCTTTTCGTTAGGCAAGTGCATAAAATGTCATCTAGACAAACAGAAATATCATGTTTGTTTGCCGCAGTTCCTCTAGATTTCTCCATAAAACATAAAAATGTGTAGAGCTGGTGTGTCCATGTGGAACCAATTAGTGTTTCCAAGCATAAAATTAAATGTTCCCTGAAAAAAAAACATTCAAAAAAATAAAGTCCGTGGATCATATCAGGAATACACAAACAAAGAGGCTGTAGCAATATCTGGGATTGAATTAGCCAAAACGAAACCGGATATTTCCGGTTTCATCCAGTCATATTCGGACCAACTTGTGTGGAATTCGTATGCAATGGACCGAGAAAATCACAGGAAAAATGGTTTTGGAGAAAAGCAAAGTCTTTTTGTTAGGCAAGTGCATAAAATGTCATCTAGACAAACAGAAATATCATGTTTGTTTGCCGCAGTTCCTCTAGCTTTCTCCGTAGAATATACGAATGTGTAGAGCTGGTGTCTCCATGTGGAACCAATTAGTGTTTCCAAGCATAAAATTAAATGTTCTCTGAAAAAAAAACATTCAAAAAAATAAAATCCGTGGATAATATCAGGAATACTCAAACACAGATGCTGTACAAATATTTCGGTTTGAGTTAGCCAAAACAAAACCGGATATTTCCGGTTTCATCCAGTCATATCCGGACAAAGTGGTGTGGAATTGGTATGCAATGGACAGAGAAAATCACAGGAAAAATGGTTTTGGAGAAAAGCAAAGTCTTTTCGTTAGGCAAGTGCATAAAATGTCATCTAGACAAACAGAAATATCATGTTTGTTTGCCGCAGTTCCTCTAGCTTTCTCCCTAGAAAATACGAATGTGTAGAGCTGGTGTCTCCATGTGGAACCAATTAGTGTTTCCAAGCACAAAATTAAATGTTCCCTTAAAAAAAAACATTCAAAAAAATAAAATCCGTGGATAATATCAGGAATACACAAACACAGAGGCTGTAGCAATATCTGGGATTGAATTAGCCAAAATGAAACCGGATATTTCCAGTTTCATCCAGTCATATCCGGACAAAGTGGTGTGGAATTCCTATGCAATGGACCGAGAAAATCACAGGAAAAATGGTTTTGGAGAAAAGCAAAGTCTTTTCGTTAGGCAAGTGCATCAAATGTCATCTATACAAACAGAAATATCATGTTTGTTTGCCGCAGTTCCTCTAGCTTTCTCCCTAGAAAATACGAATGTGTAGAGCTGGTGTCTCCGTGTGCACCAATTAGAGTTTCCAAGGACAAAGTTAAATGATCCCTGATAAAAAAAAAAAAAAAAAAAAACAATAAAGTCCGTGGATAATATCAGGAATACACAAACACAGATGCTGTAGCAATATTTCGGTTTGAGTTAGCCAAAACAAAACCGCATATTTCCGGTTTCATCCAGTCATATCCGGACAAACTGGTGTGGAATTGGTATGCAATGGACCGAGAAAATCACAGTAAAAATGGTTTTGGAGAAAAGCAAAGTCTTTTTGTTAGGCAAGTGCATCAAATGTCATCTATACAAACAGAAATAGCATGTTTGTTTGCTGCAGTTCCTCTAGATTTCTCCATAAAACATAAAAATGTGTAGAGCTGGTGTCTCCATGTGGAACCAATTAGTGTTTCCAAGCATAAAATTAAATGTTCCCAGAAAAAAAAAAACATTCAAAAAAATACAGTCCGTGGATAATATCAGGAATACACAAACACAGAGGCTGTAGCAATATTTCGGTTTGAGTTAGCCAAAACAAAACCGCATATTTCCGGTTTCATCCAGTCATATCCGGACAAAGTGGTGTGGAATTTGTATGCAATGGATGGAGAAAATCTCATGAAAAATGGTTTTGGAGAAAAGCAAAGTCTTTTTGTTAGGCAAGTGCATCAAATGTCATCTATACAAACAGAAATAGCATGTTTGTTGGCTGCAGTTCCTCTAGATTTCTCCATAAAACATAAAAATGTGTAGAGCTGGTGTCTCCATGTGGAACCAATTAGTGTTTCCAAGCATAAAATTAAATGTTCCCAGAAAAAAAAAAACATTCAAAAAAATACAGTCCGTGGATAATATCAGGAATACACAAACACAGAGGCTGTAGCAATATTTCGGTTTGAGTTAGCCAAAACAAAACCGCATATTTCCGGTTTCATCCAGTCATATCCGGACAAAGTGGTGTGGAATTTGTATGCAATGGACCGAGAAAATCTCATGAAAAATGGTTTTGGAGAAAAGCAAAGTCTTTTCGTTAGGCAAGTGCATAAAATGTCATCTATACAAACAGAAATAGCATGTTTGTTTGCCGCAGTTAATCTAGCTTTCTCCCTAGAAAATACGAATGTGTAGAGCTGGTGTCTCCATGTGGAACCAATTAGTGTTTCCAAGCATAAAATTAAATGTTCCCTGAAAAAAAAACATTCAAAAAATAAAGTCCGTGGATAATATCAGGAATACACAAACACAGATGCTGTACAAATATTTCGGTTTGAGTTAGCCAAAAAAAAACCTGATATTTCCGGTTTCATCCAGTCATATCCGGACAAAGTGGTGTGGAATTGGTATGCAATGGACCGAGAAAATCACAGGAAAAATGGTTTTGGAGAAAAGCAAAGTCTTTTCGTTAGGAGAGTGCATAAAATGTCATCTAGACAAACAGAAATATCATGTTTGTTTGCTGCAGTTCCTCTAGCTTTCTCCCTAGAAAATACGAATGTGTAGAGCTCGTGTCTCCATGTGGAACCAATTAGTGTTTCCAAGCATAAAATTAAATGTTCCCTGAAAAAAAAACATTCAAAAAAATAAAGTCCGTGGATCATATCAGGAATACACAAACAAAGAGGCTGTAGCAATATCTGGGATTGAATTAGCCAAAACGAAACCGGATATTTCCGGTTTCATCCAGTCATATTCGGACCAACTTGTGTGGAATTCGTATGCAATGGACCGAGAAAATCACAGGAAAAATGGTTTTGGAGAAAAGCAAAGTCTTTTCGTTAGGCAAGTGCATAAAATATCATCTATACAAACAGAAATATCATGTTTGTTTGCCGCAGTTCCTCTAGATTTCTCCCTAGAAAATACGAATGTGTAGAGCTGGTGTCTCCGTGTGCACCAATTAGAGTTTCCAAGGACAAAGTTAAATGATCCCTGATAAAAAAAAAAAAAAAACAATAAAGTCCGTAGATAATATCAGGAATACAGAAACACAGATGCTGTAGCAATATTTCGGTTTGAGTTAGCCAAAACAAAACCGGATATTTCCGGTTTCATCCAGTCATATCCGGACAAAGTGGTGTGGAATTTGTATGCAATGGACCGAGAAAATCACAGTAAAAATGGTTTTGGAGAAAAGCAAAGTCTTTTTGTTAGGCAAGTGCATCAAATGTCATCTATACAAACAGAAATAGCATGTTTGTTTGCTGCAGTTCCTCTACATTTCTCCATAAAACATAAAAATGTGTAGAGCTGGTGTCTCCATGTGGAACCAATTAGTGTTTCCAAGCATAAAATTAAATGTTCCCTGAAAAAAAAAACATTCAAAAAAATAAAGTCCGTGGATAATATCAGGGATACACAAACAAAGAGGCTGTAGCAATATCTGGGATTGAATTTTCCAAAATGAAACCGGATATTTCCAGTTTCATCCAGTCATATCCGGACAAAGTGGTGTGGAATTCGTATGCAATGGACCGAGAAAATCACAGTAAAAATGGTTTTGGAGAAAAGCAAAGTCTTTTCGTTAGGCAAGTGCATAAAATGTCATCTATACAAACAAAAATAGCATGTTTGTTTGCCGCAGTTCCTCTAGATTTCTCCCTAAAACATAAAAATGTGTAGAACTGGTGTCTCCATGTGGAACCAATTAGTATTTCCAAGCATAAAATTAAATGTTCCCTGAAAAAAAAAACATTCAAAAAAATAAAGTCCGTGGATCATATCAGGAATACACAAACAAAGAGGCTGTAGCAATATCTGGGATTGAATTAGCCAAAACGAAACCGGATATTTCCGGTTTCATCCAGTCATATTCGGACCAACTTGTGTGGAATTCGTATGCAATGGACCGAGAAAATCACAGGAAAAATGGTTTTGGAGAAAAGCAAAGTCTTTTCGTTAGGCAAGTGCATAAAATGTCATCTAGACAAACAGAAATATCATGTTTGTTTGCCGCAGTTCCTCTAGCTTTCTCCCTAGAAAATACGAATGTGTAGAGCTGGTGTCTCCATGTGGAACCAATTAGTGTTTCCAAGCATAAAATTAAATGTTCCCTGAAAAAAAAACATTCAAAAAAATAAAATCCGTGGATAATATCAGGAATACACAAACACAGAGGCTGTAGCAATATCTGGGATTGAATTAGCCAAAATGAAACCGGATATTTCCAGTTTCATCCAGTCATATCCGAACAAAGTGTTGTGGAATTCCTATGCAATGGACCGAGAAAATCACAGGAAAAATGGTTTTGGAGAAAAGCAAAG
The DNA here is from genome assembly GCA_036325905.1 of Lepus oiostolus. Taxonomy (NCBI): domain Eukaryota; kingdom Metazoa; phylum Chordata; class Mammalia; order Lagomorpha; family Leporidae; genus Lepus; species Lepus oiostolus. The sequence goes on along the minus strand of JAWMBE010000081.1, from coordinate 1,395,750 downwards.
TCTTTTCGTTAGGCAAGTGCATCAAATGTCATCTATACAAAGAGAAATATCATGTTTGTTTGCCGCAGTTCCTCTAGCTTTCTCCCTAGAAAATACGAATGTGTAGAGCTGGTGTCTCCGTGTGCACCAATTAGAGTTTCCAAGGAAAAAGTTAAATGATCTCTGATAAAAAAAAAAAACAATAAAGTCCGTGGATAATATCAGGAATACACAAACACAGATGCTGTACAAATACTTCGGTTTGAGTTAGCCAAAACAAAACCGGATATTTCCGGTTTCATCCAGTCATATCCGGACAAAGTGGTGTGGAATTGGTATGCAATGGACCGAGAAAATCACAGGAAAAATGGTTTTGGAGAAAAGCAAAGTCTTTTCGTTAGGCAAGTGCATCAAATGTCATCTATACAAAAAGAAATATCATGTTTGTTTGCCGCAGTTCCTCTAGCTTTCTCCCTAGAACATAAAAATGTGTAGAGCTGGTGTCTCCATGTGGAACCAATTAGTGTTTCCAAGCCTAAAATTAAATGTTCCCTGAAAAAAAAAATTCAAAAAAATAAAGTCCGTGGATAATATCAGGAATACACAAACAAAGAGGCTGTAGCAATATCTGGGATTGAATTAGCCAAAATGAAACCGGAAATATCCGGTTTCATCCTGTCATATCCGGACAAACTGGTGTGGAATTCGTATGCAATGGACCGAGAAAATCACAGTAAAAATGGTTTTGGAGAAAAGCAAAGTCTTTTCGTTAGGCAAGTGCATAAAATGTCATCTAGACAAACAGAAATATCATGTTTGTTTGCTGCAGTTCTTTTGATTTCTCCATAAAACATAAAAATGTGTAGAGCTGGTGTGTCCATGTGGAACCAATTAGTGTTTCCAAGCATAAAATTAAATGTTCCCTGAAAAAAAAACATTCAAAAAAATACAGTCCGTGGATCATATCAGGAATACACAAACAAAGAGGCTGTAGCAATATCTGGGATTGAATTAGCCAAAACGAAACCGGATATTTCCGGTTTCATCCAGTCATATTCGGACCAACTTGTGTGGAATTCGTATGCAATGGACCGAGAAAATCACAGGAAAAATGGTTTTGGAGAAAAGCAAAGTCTTTTCGTTAGGCAAGTGCATAAAATGTCATCTACAGAAACAGAAATATCATGTTTGTTTGCCGCAGTTCCTCTAGCTTTCTCCCTAGAAAATACGAATATGTAGAGCTGGTGTCTCCGTGTGCACCAATTAGAGTTTCCAAGGACAAAGTTAAATGATCCCTGATAAAAAAAAAAAACAATAAAGTCCGTGGATAATATCAGGAATACACAAACACAGATGCTGTAGCAATATTTCGGTTTGAGTTAGCCAAAACAAAACCGGATATTTCCGGTTTCATCCAGTCATATCCGGACAAACTGGTGTGGAATTGGTATGCAATGGACCGAGAAAATCACAGTAAAAATGGTTTTGGAGAAAAGCAAAGTCTTTTTGTTAGGCAAGTGCATCAAATGTCATCTATACAAACAGAAATAGCATGTTTGTTTGCGGCAGTTCCTCTAGATTTCTCCATAAAACATAAAAATGTGTAGAGCTGGTGTCTCCATGTGGAACCAATTAGTGTTTCCAAGCATAAAATTAAATGTTCCCAGAAAAAAAAAAACATTCAAAAAAATAAAGTCCGTGGATAATATCAGGAATACACAAACACAGATGCTGTACAAATATTTCGGTTTGAGTTAGCCAAAACAAAACCGGATATTTCCGGTTTCATCCAGTCATATCCGGACAAAGTGGTGTGGAATTGGTATGCAATGGACCGAGAAAATCACAGGAAAAATGGTTTTGGAGAAAAGCAAAGTCTTTTCGTTAGGCAAGTGCATCAAATGTCATCTATACAAACAGAAATATCATGTTTGTTTGCCGCAGTTCCTCTAGCTTTCTCCCTAGAAAATACGAATGTGTAGAGCTCGTGTCTCCATGTGGAACCAATTAGTGTTTCCAAGCATAAAATGAAATGTTCCCTGAAAAAAAAACATGCAAAAATTAAAGTCCGTGGATAATATCAGGAATAAACAAACATAGAGGCTGTAGCAATATTTCGGTTTGAGTTAGCCAAAACAAAACCGCAGATTTCCGGTTTCATCCAGTCATATCCGGACAAAGTGGTGTGGAATTTGTATGCAATGGACCGAGAAAATGACAGGAAAAATGGTTTTGGAGAAAAGCAAAGTCTTTTTGTTAGGCAAGTGCATAAATTGTCATCTAGACAAACCGAAATATCATCTTTGTTTGCCGCAGTTCCTCTAGATTTCTCCCTAGAAAATACGAATGTGTAGAGCTGGTGTGTCCATGTGGGACCAATTAGTTTTTCCAATCATAAAATTAAATGTTCCCTGAAAAAAAAACATTCAAAAAAATAAAATCCGTGGATAATATCAGGAATACACAAACACAGATGCTGTACAAATATTTCGGTTTGAGTTAGCCAAAACAAAACCCGATATTTCCGGTTTCATCCAGTCATATCCGGACAAAGTGGTGTGGAATTCGTATGCAATGGACCGAGAAAATCACAGGAAAAATGGTTTTGGAGAAAAGCAAAGTCTTTTCGTTAGGCAAGTGCATAAAATGTCATCTAGACAAACAGAAATATCATGTTTGTTTGCTGCAGTTCCTCTAGATTTCTCCATAAAACATAAAAATGTGTAGAGCTGGTGTGTCCATGTGGAACCAATTAGTGTTTCCAAGCATAAAATTAAATGTTCCCTGAAAAAAAAACATTCAAAAAAATAAAGTCCGTGGATCATATCAGGAATACACAAACAAAGAGGCTGTAGCAATATCTGGGATTGAATTAGCCAAAACGAAACCGGATATTTCCGGTTTCATCCAGTCATATTCGGACCAACTTGTGTGGAATTCGTATGCAATGGACCGAGAAAATCACAGGAAAAATGGTTTTGGAGAAAAGCAAAGTCTTTTCGTTAGGCAAGTGCATAAAATGTCATCTAGACAAACAGAAATATCATGTTTGTTTGCTGCAGTTCCTCTAGATTTCTCCATAAAACATAAAAATGTGTAGAGCTGGTGTGTCCATGTGGAACCAATTAGTGTTTCCAAGCATAAAATTAAATGTTCCCTGAAAAAAAAACATTCAAAAAAATAAAGTCCGTGGATCATATCACGAATACACAAACAAAGAGGCTGTAGCAATATCTGGGATTGAATTAGCCAAAACGAAACCGGATATTTCCGGTTTCATCCAGTCATATTCGGACCAACTTGTGTGGAATTCGTATGCAATGGACCGAGAAAATCACAGGAAAAATGGTTTTGGAGAAAAGCAAAGTCTTTTCGTTAGGCAAGTGCATAAAATGTCATCTAGACAAACAGAAATATCATGTTTGTTTGCTGCAGTTCCTCTAGATTTCTCCATAAAACATAAAAATGTGTAGAGCTGGTGTGTCCATGTGGAACCAATTAGTGTTTCCAAGCATAAAATTAAATGTTCCCTGAAAAAAAAACATTCAAAAAAATAAAGTCCGTGGATCATATCAGGAATACACAAACAAAGAGGCTGTAGCAATATCTGGGATTGAATTAGCCAAAACGAAACCGGATATTTCCGGTTTCATCCAGTCATATTCGGACCAACTTGTGTGGAATTCGTATGCAATGGACCGAGAAAATCACAGGAAAAATGGTTTTGGAGAAAAGCAAAGTCTTTTCGTTAGGCAAGTGCATAAAATGTCATCTAGACAAACAGAAATATCATGTTTGTTTGCCGCAGTTCCTCTAGATTTCTCCATAAAACATAAAAATGTGTAGAGCTGGTGTGTCCATGTGGAACCAATTAGTGTTTCCAAGCATAAAATTAAATGTTCCCTGAAAAAAAAACATTCAAAAAAATAAAGTCCGTGGATCATATCAGGAATACACAAACAAAGAGGCTGTAGCAATATCTGGGATTGAATTAGCCAAAACGAAACCGGATATTTCCGGTTTCATCCAGTCATATTCGGACCAACTTGTGTGGAATTCGTATGCAATGGACCGAGAAAATCACAGGAAAAATGGTTTTGGAGAAAAGCAAAGTCTTTTTGTTAGGCAAGTGCATAAAATGTCATCTAGACAAACAGAAATATCATGTTTGTTTGCCGCAGTTCCTCTAGCTTTCTCCGTAGAATATACGAATGTGTAGAGCTGGTGTCTCCATGTGGAACCAATTAGTGTTTCCAAGCATAAAATTAAATGTTCTCTGAAAAAAAAACATTCAAAAAAATAAAATCCGTGGATAATATCAGGAATACTCAAACACAGATGCTGTACAAATATTTCGGTTTGAGTTAGCCAAAACAAAACCGGATATTTCCGGTTTCATCCAGTCATATCCGGACAAAGTGGTGTGGAATTGGTATGCAATGGACAGAGAAAATCACAGGAAAAATGGTTTTGGAGAAAAGCAAAGTCTTTTCGTTAGGCAAGTGCATAAAATGTCATCTAGACAAACAGAAATATCATGTTTGTTTGCCGCAGTTCCTCTAGCTTTCTCCCTAGAAAATACGAATGTGTAGAGCTGGTGTCTCCATGTGGAACCAATTAGTGTTTCCAAGCACAAAATTAAATGTTCCCTTAAAAAAAAACATTCAAAAAAATAAAATCCGTGGATAATATCAGGAATACACAAACACAGAGGCTGTAGCAATATCTGGGATTGAATTAGCCAAAATGAAACCGGATATTTCCAGTTTCATCCAGTCATATCCGGACAAAGTGGTGTGGAATTCCTATGCAATGGACCGAGAAAATCACAGGAAAAATGGTTTTGGAGAAAAGCAAAGTCTTTTCGTTAGGCAAGTGCATCAAATGTCATCTATACAAACAGAAATATCATGTTTGTTTGCCGCAGTTCCTCTAGCTTTCTCCCTAGAAAATACGAATGTGTAGAGCTGGTGTCTCCGTGTGCACCAATTAGAGTTTCCAAGGACAAAGTTAAATGATCCCTGATAAAAAAAAAAAAAAAAAAAAAAAAAACAATAAAGTCCGTGGATAATATCAGGAATACACAAACACAGATGCTGTAGCAATATTTCGGTTTGAGTTAGCCAAAACAAAACCGCATATTTCCGGTTTCATCCAGTCATATCCGGACAAACTGGTGTGGAATTGGTATGCAATGGACCGAGAAAATCACAGTAAAAATGGTTTTGGAGAAAAGCAAAGTCTTTTTGTTAGGCAAGTGCATCAAATGTCATCTATACAAACAGAAATAGCATGTTTGTTTGCTGCAGTTCCTCTAGATTTCTCCATAAAACATAAAAATGTGTAGAGCTGGTGTCTCCATGTGGAACCAATTAGTGTTTCCAAGCATAAAATTAAATGTTCCCAGAAAAAAAAAAACATTCAAAAAAATACAGTCCGTGGATAATATCAGGAATACACAAACACAGAGGCTGTAGCAATATTTCGGTTTGAGTTAGCCAAAACAAAACCGCATATTTCCGGTTTCATCCAGTCATATCCGGACAAAGTGGTGTGGAATTTGTATGCAATGGATGGAGAAAATCTCATGAAAAATGGTTTTGGAGAAAAGCAAAGTCTTTTTGTTAGGCAAGTGCATAAAATGTCATCTATACAAACAGAAATAGCATGTTTGTTTGCCGCAGTTCCTCTAGCTTTCTCCCTAGAAAATACGAATGTGTAGAGCTGGTGTCTCCATGTGGAACCAATTAGTGTTTCCAAGCATAAAATTAAATGTTCCCTGAAAAAAAAACATTCAAAAAAATAAAGTCCGTGGATCATATCAGGAATACACAAACAAAGAGGCTGTAGCAATATCTGGGATTGAATTAGCCAAAACGAAACCGGATATTTCCGGTTTCATCCAGTCATATTCGGACCAACTTGTGTGGAATTCGTATGCAATGGACCGAGAAAATCACAGGAAAAATGGTTTTGGAGAAAAGCAAAGTCTTTTTGTTAGGCAAGTGCATAAAATGTCATCTAGACAAACAGAAATATCATGTTTGTTTGCCGCAGTTCCTCTAGCTTTCTCCGTAGAATATACGAATGTGTAGAGCTGGTGTCTCCATGTGGAACCAATTAGTGTTTCCAAGCATAAAATTAAATGTTCTCTGAAAAAAAAACATTCAAAAAAATAAAATCCGTGGATAATATCAGGAATACTCAAACACAGATGCTGTACAAATATTTCGGTTTGAGTTAGCCAAAACAAAACCGGATATTTCCGGTTTCATCCAGTCATATCCGGACAAAGTGGTGTGGAATTGGTATGCAATGGACAGAGAAAATCACAGGAAAAATGGTTTTGGAGAAAAGCAAAGTCTTTTCGTTAGGCAAGTGCATAAAATGTCATCTAGACAAACAGAAATATCATGTTTGTTTGCCGCAGTTCCTCTAGCTTTCTCCCTAGAATATACGAATGTGTAGAGCTGGTGTCTCCATGTGGAACCAATTAGTGTTTCCAAGCACAAAATTAAATGTTCCCTTAAAAAAAAACATTCAAAAAAATAAAATCCGTGGATAATATCAGGAATACACAAACACAGAGGCTGTAGCAATATCTGGGATTGAATTAGCCAAAATGAAACCGGATATTTCCAGTTTCATCCAGTCATATCCGGACAAAGTGGTGTGGAATTCCTATGCAATGGACCGAGAAAATCACAGGAAAAATGGTTTTGGAGAAAAGCAAAGTCTTTTCGTTAGGCAAGTGCATCAAATGTCATCTATACAAACAGAAATATCATGTTTGTTTGCCGCAGTTCCTCTAGCTTTCTCCCTAGAAAATACGAATGTGTAGAGCTGGTGTCTCCGTGTGCACCAATTAGAGTTTCCAAGGACAAAGTTAAATGATCCCTGATAAAAAAAAAAAAAAAAAAAACAATAAAGTCCGTGGATAATATCAGGAATACACAAACACAGATGCTGTAGCAATATTTCGGTTTGAGTTAGCCAAAACAAAACCGCATATTTCCGGTTTCATCCAGTCATATCCGGACAAACTGGTGTGGAATTGGTATGCAATGGACCGAGAAAATCACAGTAAAAATGGTTTTGGAGAAAAGCAAAGTCTTTTTGTTAGGCAAGTGCATCAAATGTCATCTATACAAACAGAAATAGCATGTTTGTTTGCTGCAGTTCCTCTAGATTTCTCCATAAAACATAAAAATGTGTAGAGCTGGTGTCTCCATGTGGAACCAATTAGTGTTTCCAAGCATAAAATTAAATGTTCCCAGAAAAAAAAAACATTCAAAAAAATACAGTCCGTGGATAATATCAGGAATACACAAACACAGAGGCTGTAGCAATATTTCGGTTTGAGTTAGCCAAAACAAAACCGCATATTTCCGGTTTCATCCAGTCATATCCGGACAAAGTGGTGTGGAATTTGTATGCAATGGATGGAGAAAATCTCATGAAAAATGGTTTTGGAGAAAAGCAAAGTCTTTTTGTTAGGCAAGTGCATAAAATGTCATCTATACAAACAGAAATAGCATGTTTGTTTGCCGCAGTTCCTCTAGCTTTCTCCCTAGAAAATACGAATGTGTAGAGCTGGTGTCTCCATGTGGAACCAATTAGTGTTTCCAAGCATAAAATTAAATGTTCCCTGAAAAAAAAACATTCAAAAAAATAAAGTCCGTGGATAATATCAGGAATACACAAACACAGATGCTGTACAAATATTTCGGTTTGAGTTAGCCAAAACAAAACCGGATATTTCCGATTTCATCCAGTCATATCCGGACAAAGTGGTGTGGAATTCGTATGCAATGGACCGAGAAAATCACAGGAAAAATGGTTTTGGAGAAAAGCAAAGTCTTTTCGTTAGGCAAGTGCATCAAATGTCATCTATACAAACAGAAATATCATGTTTGTTTGCCGCAGTTCCTCTAGCTTTCTCCCTAGAAAATACGAATGTGTAGAGCTCGTGTCTCCATGTGGAACCAATTAGTGTTTCCAAGCATAAAATGAAATGTTCCCTGAAAAAAAAAACATGCAAAAATTAAAGTCCGTGGATAATATCAGGAATACACAAACATAGAGGCTGTAGCAATATTTCGGTTTGAGTTAGCCAAAACAAAACCGCAGATTTCCGGTTTCATCCAGTCATATCCGGACAAAGTGGTGTGGAATTGGTATGCAATGGACCGAGAAAATCACAGGAAAAATGGTTTTGGAGAAAAGCAAAGTCTTTTTGTTAGGCAAGTGCATAAATTGTCATCTAGACAAACCAAAATATCATCTTTGTTTGCCGCAGTTCCTCTAGATTTCTCCCTAGAAAATACGAATGTGTAGAGCTGGTGTGTCCATGTGGGACCAATTAGTTTTTCCAATCATAAAATTAAATGTTCCCTGAAAAAAAAACATTCAAAAAAATAAAATCCGTGGATATCAGGAATACACAAACACAGATGCTGTACAAATATTTCGGTTTGAGTTAGCCAAAACAATACCCGATATTTCCGGTTTCATCCAGTCATACCCGGACAAAGTGGTGTGGAATTGGTATGCAATGGACTGAGAAAATCACAGGAAAAATGGTTTTGGAGAAAAGCAAAGTCTTTTCGTTAGGCAAGTGCATAAAATGTCATCTAGACAAACAGAAATATCATGTTTGTTTGCTGCAGTTCCTCTAGATTTCTCCATAAAACATAAAAATGTGTAGAGCTGGTGTGTCCATGTGGAACCAATTAGTGTTTCCAAGCATAAAATTAAATGTTCCCTGAAAAAAAAACATTCAAAAAAATAAAGTCCGTGGATCATATCAGGAATACACAAACAAAGAGGCTGTAGCAATATCTGGGATTGAATTAGCCAAAAAGAAACCGGATATTTCCGGTTTCATCCAGTCATATTCGGACCAACTTGTGTGGAATTCGTATGCAATGGACCGAGAAAATCACAGTAAAAATGGTTTTGGAGAAAAGCAAAGTCTTTTCGTTAGGCAAGTGCATAAAATGTCATCTAGACAAACAGAAATATCATGTTTGTTTGCTGCAGTTCCTCTAGATTTCTCCATAAAACATAAAAATGTGTAGAGGTGGTGTGTCCATGTGGAACCAATTAGTTTTTCCAAGCATAAAATTAAATGTTCCCTGAAAAAAAAACATTCAAAAAAATAAAGTCCGTGGATCATATCAGGAATACACAAACAAAGAGGCTGTAGCAATATCTGGGATTGAATTAGCCAAAACGAAACCGGATATTTCCGGTTTCATCCAGTCATATTCGGACCAACTTGTGTGGAATTCGTATGCAATGGACCGAGAAAATCACAGGAAAAATGGTTTTGGAGAAAAGCAAAGTCTTTTCGTTAGGCAAGTGCATAAAATGTCATCTATACAAACAGAAATATCATGTTTGTTTGCCGCAGTTCCTCTAGCTTTCTCCCTAGAAAATACGAATGTGTAGAGCTCGTGTCTCCATGTGGAACCAATTAGTGTTTCCAAGCATAAAATTAAATGTTCCCTGAAAAAAAAACATTCAAAAAAAATAAAATCCGTGGATAATACCAGGAATACTCAAACACAGATGCTGTACAAATATTTCGGTTTGAGTTAGCCAAAACAAAACCGGATATTTCCGGTTTCATCCAGTCATATCCGGACAAAGTGGTGTGGAATTGGTATGCAATGGACAGAGAAAATCACAGGAAAAATGGTTTTGGAGAAAAGCAAAGTCTTTTCGTTAGGCAAGTGCATAAAATGTCATCTAGACAAACAGAAATATCATGTTTGTTTGCCGCAGTTCCTCTAGCTTTCTCCCTAGAAAATACGAATGTGTAGAGCTGGTGTCTCCATGTGGAACCAATTAGTGTTTCCAAGCACAAAATTAAATGTTCCCTTAAAAAAAAACATTCAAAAAAATAAAATCCGTGGATAATATCAGGAATACAAAAACACAGAGGCTGTAGCAATATCTGGGATTGAATTAGCCAAAATGAAACCGGATATTTCCAGTTTCATCCAGTCATATCCGGACAAAGTGGTGTGGAATTCGTATGCAATGGACCGAGAAAATCACAGGAAAAATGGTTTTGGAGAAAAGCAAAGTCTTTTCGTTAGGCAAGTGCATAAAATGTCATCTATACAAACAGAAATATCATGTTTGTTTGCCGCAGTTCCTCTAGATTTCTCCCTAGAAAATACGAATGTGTAGAGCTGGTGTCTCCGTGTGCACCAATTAGAGTTTCCAAGGACAAAGTTAAATGATCCCTGATAAAAAAAAAAAAACAATAAAGTCCGTAGATAATATCAGGAATACAGAAACACAGATGCTGTAGCAATATTTCGGTTTGAGTTAGCCAAAACAAAACCGGATATTTCCGGTTTCATCCAGTCTTATCCGGACAAAGTGGTGTGGAATTTGTATGCAATGGACCGAGAAAATCACAGTAAAAATGGTTTTGGAGAAAAGCAAAGTCTTTTTGTTAGGCAAGTGCATCAAATGTCATCTATACAAACAGAAATAGCATGTTTGTTTGCTGCAGTTCCTCTACATTTCTCCATAAAACATAAAAATGTGTAGAGCTGGTGTCTCCATGTGGAACCAATTAGTGTTTCCAAGCATAAAATTAAATGTTCCCAGAAAAAAAAAAACATTCAAAAAAATACAGTCCGTGGATAATATCAGGAATACACAAACACAGAGGCTGTAGCAATATTTCGGTTTGAGTTAGCCAAAACAAAACCGCATATTTCCGGTTTCATCCAGTCATATCCGGACAAAGTGGTGTGGAATTTGTATGCAATGGACCGAGAAAATCACAGGAAAAATGGTTTTGGAGAAAAGCAAAGTCTTTTCGTTAGGCAAGTGCATCAAATGTCATCTATACAAACAGAAATAGCATGTTTGTTTGCCGCAGTTCCTCTAGCTTTCTCCCTAGAAAATACGAATGTGTAGAGCTGGTGTCTCCATGTGGAACCAATTAGTGTTTCCAAGCATAAAATTAAATGTTCCCTGAAAAAAAAACATTCAAAAAAATAAAATCCGTGGATAATATCAGGAATACACAAACACAGATGCTGTACAAATATTTCGGTTTGAGTTAGCCAAAACAAAACCAGATATTTCCGGTTTCATCCAGTCATATCCGGACAAAGTGGTGTGGAATTCGTATGCAATGGACCGAGAAAATCACAGGAAAAATGGTTTTGGAGAAAAGCAAAGTCTTTTCGTTAGGCAAGTGCATCAAATGTCATCTATACAAACAGAAATATCATGTTTGTTTGCCGCAGTTCCTCTAGCTTTCTCCCTAGAACATAAAAATGTGTAGAGCTGGTGTCTCCATGTGGAACCAATTAGTGTTTCCAAGCATAAAATTAAATGTTCCCTGAAAAAAAAACAATTCAAAAAAATAAAGTCCGTGGATAATATCAGGAATACACAAACAAAGAGGCTGTAGCAATATCTGGGATTGAATTAGCCAAAATGAAACCGGAAATATCCGGTTTCATCCTGTCATATCCGGACAAACTGGTGTGGAATTCGTATGCAATGGACCGAGAAAATCACAGTAAAAATGGTTTTGGAGAAAAGCAAAGTCTTTTCGTTAGGCAAGTGCATAAAATGTCATCTAGACAAACAGAAATATCATGTTTGTTTGCTGCAGTTCCTCTAGATTTCTCCATAAAACATAAAAATGTGTAGAGCTGGTGTGTCCATGTGGAACCAATTAGTGTTTCCAAGCATAAAATTAAATGTTCCCTGAAAAAAAAACATTCAAAAAAATAAAGTCCGTGGATCATATCAGGAATACACAAACAAAGAGGCTGTAGCAATATCTGGGATTGAATTAGCCAAAAAGAAACCGGATATTTCCGGTTTCATCCAATCGTATTCGGACCAACTTGTGTGGAATTCGTATGCAATGGACCGAGAAAATCACAGGAAAAATGGTTTTGAAGAAAAGCAAAGTCTTTTCGTTAGGCAAGTGCATAAAATGTCATCTACACAAACAGAAATATCATGTTTGTTTGCCGCAGTTCCTCTAGCTTTCTCCCTAGAAAATACGAATGTGTAGAGCTGGTGTCTCCGTGTGCACCAATTAGAGTTTCCAAGGACAAAGTTAAATGATCCCTGATAAAAAAAAAAAAAACAATAAAGTCCGTGGATAATATCAGGAATACACAAACACAGATGCTGTAGCAATATTTCGGTTTGAGTTAGCCAAAACAAAACCGGATATTTCCGGTTTCATCCAGTCATATCCGGACAAAGTGGTGTGGAATTGGTATGCAATGGACCGAGAAAATCACAGTAAAAATGGTTTTGGAGAAAAGCAAAGTCTTTTTGTTAGGCAAGTGCATCAAATGTCATCTATACAAACAGAAATAGCATGTTTGTTGGCTGCAGTTCCTCTAGATTTCTCCATAAAACATAAAAATGTGTAGAGCTGGTGTCTCCATGTGGAACCAATTAGTGTTTCCAAGCATAAAATTAAATGTTCCCAGAAAAAAAAAACATTCAAAAAAATACAGTCCGTGGATAATATCAGGAATACACAAACACAGAGGCTGTAGCAATATTTCGGTTTGAGTTAGCCAAAACAAAACCGCATATTTCCGGTTTCATCCAGTCATATCCGGACAAAGTGGTGTGGAATTTGTATGCAATGGACCGAGAAAATCTCATGAAAAATGGTTTTGGAGAAAAGCAAAGTCTTTTCGTTAGGCAAGTGCATAAAATGTCATCTATACAAACAGAAATAGCATGTTTGTTTGCCGCAGTTAATCTAGCTTTCTCCCTAGAAAATACGAATGTGTAGAGCTGGTGTCTCCATGTGGAACCAATTAGTGTTTCCAAGCATAAAATTAAATTTTCCCTGAAAAAAAAACATTTAAAAAAATAAAGTCCGTGGATAATATCAGGAATACACAAACACAGATGCTGTACAAATATTTCGGTTTGAGTTAGCCAAAAAAAAACCTGATATTTCCGGTTTCATCCAGTCATATCCGGACAAAGTGGTGTGGAATTGGTATGCAATGGACCGAGAAAATCACAGGAAAAATGGTTTTGGAGAAAAGCAAAGTCTTTTCGTTAGGAGAGTGCATAAAATGTCATCTAGACAAACAGAAATATCATGTTTGTTTGCTGCAGTTCCTCTAGCTTTCTCCCTAGAAAATACGAATGTGTAGAGCTCGTGTCTCCATGTGGAACCAATTAGTGTTTCCAAGCATAAAATTAAATGTTCCCTGAAAAAAAAACATTCAAAAAAATAAAGTCCGTGGATCATATCAGGAATACACAAACAAAGAGGCTGTAGCAATATCTGGGATTGAATTAGCCAAAACGAAACCGGATATTTCCGGTTTCATCCAGTCATATTCGGACCAACTTGTGTGGAATTCGTATGCAATGGACCGAGAAAATCACAGGAAAAATGGTTTTGGAGAAAAGCAAAGTCTTTTCGTTAGGCAAGTGCATAAAATATCATCTATACAAACAGAAATATCATGTTTGTTTGCCGCAGTTCCTCTAGATTTCTCCCTAGAAAATACGAATGTGTAGAGCTGGTGTCTCCGTGTGCACCAATTAGAGTTTCCAAGGACAAAGTTAAATGATCCCTGATAAAAAAAAAAAAAAACAATAAAGTCCGTAGATAATATCAGGAATACAGAAACACAGATGCTGTAGCAATATTTCGGTTTGAGTTAGCCAAAACAAAACCGGATATTTCCGGTTTCATCCAGTCATATCCGGACAAAGTGGTGTGGAATTTGTATGCAATGGACCGAGAAAATCACAGGAAAAATGGTTTTGGAGAAAAGCAAAGTCTTTTTGTTAGGCAAGTGCATCAAATGTCATCTATACAAACAGAAATAGCATGTTTGTTTGCTGCAGTTCCTCTACATTTCTCCATAAAACATAAAAATGTGTAGAGCTGGTGTCTCCATGTGGAACCAATTAGTGTTTCCAAGCATAAAATTAAATGTTCCCAGAAAAAAAAAAAACATTCAAAAAAATACAGTCCGTGGATAATATCAGGAATACACAAACACAGAGGCTGTAGCAATATTTCGGTTTGAGTTAGCCAAAACAAAACCGCATATTTCCGGTTTCATCCAGTCATATCCGGACAAAGTGGTGTGGAATTTGTATGCAATGGACCGAGAAAATCACAGGAAAAATGGTTTTGGAGAAAAGCAAAGTCTTTTCGTTAGGCAAGTGCATAAAATGTCATCTATACAAACAGAAATAGCATGTTTGTTTGCCGCAGTTCCTCTAGCTTTCTCCCTAGAAAATACGAATGTGTAGAGCTGGTGTCTCCATGTGGAACCAATTAGTGTTTCCAAGCATAAAATTAAATGTTCCCTGAAAAAAAAACATTCAAAAAAATAAAATCCGTGGATAATATCAGGAATACACAAACACAGATGCTGTACAAATATTTCGGTTTGAGTTAGCCAAAACAAAACCGGATATTTCCGGTTTCATCCAGTCATATCCGGACAAAGTGGTGTGGAATTCGTATGCAATGGACCGAGAAAATCACAGGAAAAATGGTTTTGGAGAAAAGCAAAGTCTTTTCGTTAGGCAAGTGCATCAAATGTCATCTATACAAACAGAAATATCATGTTTGTTTGCCGCAGTTCCTCTAGCTTTCTCCCTAGAACATAAAAATGTGTAGAGCTGGTGTCTCCATGTGGAACCAATTAGTGTTTCCAAGCCTAAAATTAAATGTTCCCTGAAAAAAAAACAATTCAAAAAAATAAAGTCCGTGGATAATATCAGGAATACACAAACAAAGAGGCTGTAGCAATATCTGGGATTGAATTAGCCAAAATGAAACCGGAAATATCCGGTTTCATCCTGTCATATCCGGACAAACTGGTGTGGAATTCGTATGCAATGGACCGAGAAAATCACAGTAAAAATGGTTTTGGAGAAAAGCAAAGTCTTTTCGTTAGGCAAGTGCATAAAATGTCATCTAGACAAACAGAAATATCATGTTTGTTTGCTGCAGTTCCTCTAGATTTCTCCATAAAACATAAAAATGTGTAGAGCTGGTGTGTCCATGTGGAACCAATTAGTGTTTCCAAGCATAAAATTAAATGTTCCCTGAAAAAAAAACATTCAAAAAAATAAAGTCCGTGGATCATATCAGGAATACACAAACAAAGAGGCTGTAGCAATATCTGGGATTGAATTAGCCAAAACGAAACCGGATATTTCCGGTTTCATCCAGTCATATTCGGACCAACTTGTGTGGAATTCGTATGCAATGGACCGAGAAAATCACAGGAAAAATGGTTTTGGAGAAAAGCAAAGTCTTTTCGTTAGGCAAGTGCATAAAATGTCATCTAGACAAACAGAAATATCATGTTTGTTTGCCGCAGTTCCTCTAGCTTTCTCCCTAGAAAATACGAATGTGTAGAGCTGGTGTCTCCGTGTGCACCAATTAGAGTTTCCAAGGACAAAGTTAAATGATCCCTGATAAAAAAAAAAAAACAATAAAGTCCGTGGATAATATCAGGAATACACAAACACAGATGCTGTAGCAATATTTCGGTTTGAGTTAGCCAAAACAAAACCGGATATTTCCGGTTTCATCCAGTCATATCCGGACAAAGTGGTGTGGAATTGGTATGCAATGGACCGAGAAAATCACAGTAAAAATGGTTTTGGAGAAAAGCAAAGTCTTTTTGTTAGGCAAGTGCATCAAATGTCATATATACAAACAGAAATAGCATGTTTGTTGGCTGCAGTTCCTCTAGATTTCTCCATAAAACATAAAAATGTGTAGAGCTGGTGTCTCCATGTGGAACCAATTAGTGTTTCCAAGCATAAAATTAAATGTTCCCAGAAAAAAAAAACATTCAAAAAAATACAGTCCGTGGATAATATCAGGAATACACAAACACAGAGGCTGTAGCAATATTTCGGTTTGAGTTAGCCAAAACAAAACCGCATATTTCCGGTTTCATCCAGTCATATCCGGACAAAGTGGTGTGGAATTTGTATGCAATGGACCGAGAAAATCTCATGAAAAATGGTTTTGGAGAAAAGCAAAGTCTTTTCGTTAGGCAAGTGCATAAAATGTCATCTATACAAACAGAAATAGCATGTTTGTTTGCCGCAGTTCCTCTAGCTTTCTCCCTAGAAAATACGAATGTGTAGAGCTGGTGTCTCCATGTGGAACCAATTAGTGTTTCCAAGCATAAAATTAAATGTTCCCTGAAAAAAAAACATTTAAAAAAATAAAGTCCGTGGATAATATCAGGAATACACAAACACAGATGCTGTACAAATATTTCGGTTTGAGTTAGCCAAAAAAAAACCTGATATTTCCGGTTTCATCCAGTCATATCCGGACAAAGTGGTGTGGAATTGGTATGCAATGGACCGAGAAAATCACAGGAAAAATGGTTTTGGAGAAAAGCAAAGTCTTTTCGTTAGGAGAGTGCATAAAATGTCATCTAGACAAACAGAAATATCATGTTTGTTTGCTGCAGTTCCTCTAGCTTTCTCCCTAGAAAATACGAATGTGTAGAGCTCGTGTCTCCATGTGGAACCAATTAGTGTTTCCAAGCATAAAATTAAATGTTCCCTGAAAAAAAAACATTCAAAAAAATAAAGTCCGTGGATCATATCAGGAATACACAAACAAAGAGGCTGTAGCAATATCTGGGATTGAATTAGCCAAAACGAAACCGGATATTTCCGGTTTCATCCAGTCATATTCGGACCAACTTGTGTGGAATTCGTATGCAATGGACCGAGAAAATCACAGGAAAAATGGTTTTGGAGAAAAGCAAAGTCTTTTCGTTAGGCAAGTGCATAAAATGTCATCTAGACAAACAGAAATATCATGTTTGTTTGCTGCAGTTCCTCTAGATTTCTCCATAAAACATAAAAATGTGTAGAGCTGGTGTGTCCATGTGGAACCAATTAGTGTTTCCAAGCATAAAATTAAATGTTCCCTGAAAAAAAAACATTCAAAAAAATAAAGTCCGTGGATCATATCAGGAATACACAAACAAAGAGGCTGTAGCAATATCTGGGATTGAATTAGCCAAAACGAAACCGGATATTTCCGGTTTCATCCAGTCATATTCGGACCAACTTTTGTGGAATTTATGCAATGGACCGAGAAAATCACAGGAAAAATGGTTTTGGAGAAAAGCAAAGTCTTTTCGTTAGGCAAGTGCATAAAATGTCATCTATACAAACAGAAATATCATGTTTGTTTGCCGCAGTTCCTCTAGCTTTCTCCCTAGAAAATACGAATGTGTAGAGCTCGTGTGTCCATGTGGAACCAATTAGTGTTTCCAAGCATAAAATGAAATGTTCCCTGAAAAAAAAACATGCAAAAATTAAAGTCCGTGGATAATATCAGGAATACACAAACATAGAGGCTGTAGCAATATTTCGGTTTGAGTTAGCCAAAACAAAACCGCATATTTCCGGTTTCATCCAGTCATATCCGGACAAAGTGGTGTGGAATTCGTATGCAATGGACCGAGAAAATCACAGGAAAAATGGTTTTGGAGAAAAGCAAAGTCTTTTTGTTAGGCAAGTGCATAAATTGTCATCTAGACAAACCAAAATATCATCTTTGTTTGCCGCAGTTCCTCTAGATTTCTCCCTAGAAAATACGAATGTGTAGAGCTGGTGTGTCCATGTGGGACCAATTAGTTTTTCCAATCATAAAATTAAATGTTCCCTGAAAAAAAAACATTCAAAAAAATAAAATCCGTGGATATCAGGAATACACAAACACAGATGCTGTACAAATATTTCGGTTTGAGTTAGCCAAAACAAAACCCGATATTTCCGGTTTCATCCAGTCATATCCGGACAAAGTGGTGTGGAATTGGTATGCAATGGACTGAGAAAATCACAGGAAAAATGGTTTTGGAGAAAAGCAAAGTCTTTTCGTTAGGCAAGTGCATAAAATGTCATCTAGACAAACAGAAATATCATGTTTGTTTGCTGCAGTTCCTCTAGATTTCTCCATAAAACATAAAAATGTGTAGAGCTGGTGTGTCCATGTGGAACCAATTAGTGTTTCCAAGCATAAAATTAAATGTTCCCTGAAAAAAAAACATTCAAAAAAATAAAGTCCGTGGATCATATCAGGAATACACAAACACAGATGCTGTAGCAATATCTGGGATTGAATTAGCCAAAACGAAACCGGATATTTCCGGTTTCATCCAGTCATATTCGGACCAACTTGTGTGGAATTCGTATGCAATGGACCGAGAAAATCACAGTAAAAATGGTTTTGGAGAAAAGCAAAGTCTTTTCGTTAGGCAAGTGCATAAAATGTCATCTAGACAAACAGAAATATCATGTTTGTTGGCTGCAGTTCCTCTAGATTTCTCCATAAAAGATAAAAATGTGTAGAGCTGGTGTGTCCATGTGGAACCAATTAGTGTTTCCAAGCATAAAATTAAATGTTCCCTGAAAAAAAAAACATTCAAAAAAATAAAGTCCGTGGATCATATCAGGAATACACAAACAAAGAGGCTGTAGCAATATCTGGGATTGAATTAGCCAAAACGAAACCGGATATTTCCGGTTTCATCCAGTCATATTCGGACCAACTTGTGTGGAATTCGTATGCAATGGACCGAGAAAATCACAGGAAAAATGGTTTTGGAGAAAAGCAAAGTCTTTTCGTTAGGCAAGTGCATAAAATGTCATCTATACAAACAGAAATATCATGTTTGTTTGCCGCACTTCCTCTAGCTTTCTCCCTAGAAAATACGAATGTGTAGAGCTCGTGTCTCCATGTGGAACCAATTAGTGTTTCCAAGCAAAAAATTAAATGTTCCCTGAAAAAAAAACATTCAAAAAAATAAAATCCGTGGATAATACCAGGAATACTCAAACACAGATGCTGTACAAATATTTCGGTTTGAGTTAGCCAAAACAAAACCGGATATTTCCGGTTTCATCCAGTCATATCCGGACAAAGTGGTGTGGAATTGGTATGCAATGGACACAGAAAATCACAGGAAAAATGGTTTTGGAGAAAAGCAAAGTCTTTTCGTTAGGCAAGTGCATAAAATGTCATCTAGACAAACAGAAATATCATGTTTGTTTGCCGCAGTTCCTCTAGCTTTCTCCCTAGAAAATACGAATGTGTAGAGCTGGTGTCTCCATGTGGAACCAATTAGTGTTTCCAAGCACAAAATTAAATGTTCCCTTAAAAAAAACATTCAAAAAAATAAAATCCGTGGATAATATCAGGAATACACAAACACAGAGGCTGTAGCAATATCTGGGATTGAATTAGCCAAAATGAAACCGGATATTTCCAGTTTCATCCAGTCATATCCGGACAAAGTGGAGTGGAATTCCTATGCAATGGACCGAGAAAATCACAGGAAAAATGGTTTTGGAGAAAAGCAAAGTCTTTTCGTTAGGCATGTGCATAAAATGTCATCTATACAAACAGAAATATCATGTTTGTTTGCCGCAGTTCCTCTAGCTTTCTCCCTAGAAAATACGAATGTGTAGAGCTGGTGTCTCCGTGTGCACCAATTAGAGTTTCCAAGGACAAAGTTAAATGATCCCTGATAAAAAAAAAAAACAATAAAGTCCGTGGATAATATCAGGAATACACAAACACAGATGCTGTACAAATATTTCGGTTTGAGTTAGCCAAAACAAAACCGGATATTTCCGGTTTCATCCAGTCATATCCGGACAAAGTGGTGTGGAATTGGTATGCAATGGACCGAGAAAATCACAGGAAAAATGGTTTTGGAGAAAAGCAAAGTCTTTTCGTTAGGCAAGTGCATCAAATGTCATCTATACAAACAGAAATATCATGTTTGTTTGCCGCAGTTCCTCTAGCTTTCTCCCTAGAAAATACGAATGTGTAGAGCTCGTGTCTCCATGTGGAACCAATTAGTGTTTCCAAGCATAAAATGAAATGTTCCCTGAAAAAAAAACATGCAAAAATTAAAGTCCGTGGATAATATCAGGAATACACAAACATAGAGGCTGTAGCAATATTTCGGTTTGAGTTAGCCAAAACAAAACCGCATATTTCCGGTTTCATCCAGTCATATCCGGACAAAGTGGTGTGGAATTGGTATGCAATGGACCGAGAAAATACAGGAAAAATGGTTTTGGAGAAAAGCAAAGTCTTTTTGTTAGGCAAGTGCATAAATTGTCATCTAGACAAACCAAAATATCATCTTTGTTTGCCGCAGTTCCTCTAGATTTCTCCCTAGAAAATACGAATGTGTAGAGCTGGTGTGTCCATGTGGGACCAATTAGTTTTTCCAATCATAAAATTAAATGTTCCCTGAAAAAAAAACATTCAAAAAAATAAAATCCGTGGATATCAGGAATACACAAACACAGATGCTGTACAAATATTTCGGTTTGAGTTAGCCAACACAAAACCCGATATTT
Source organism: Lepus oiostolus (assembly GCA_036325905.1). Classification (NCBI taxonomy): domain Eukaryota; kingdom Metazoa; phylum Chordata; class Mammalia; order Lagomorpha; family Leporidae; genus Lepus; species Lepus oiostolus. The sequence continues at coordinate 1,375,350 of JAWMBE010000081.1, read as the reverse complement.
CCGGTTTCATCCAGTCATATCCGGACAAAGTGGTGTGGAATTGGTATGCAATGGACTGAGAAAATCACAGGAAAAATGGTTTTGGAGAAAAGCAAAGTCTTTTCGTTAGGCAAGTGCATAAAATGTCATCTAGACAAACAGAAATATCATGTTTGTTTGCTGCAGTTCCTCTAGATTTCTCCATAAAACATAAAAATGTGTAGAGCTGGTGTGTCCATGTGGAACCAATTAGTGTTTCCAAGCATAAAATTAAATGTTCCCTGAAAAAAAAACATTCAAAAAAATAAAGTCCGTGGATCATATCAGGAATACACAAACAAAGAGGCTGTAGCAATATCTGGGATTGAATTAGCCAAAACGAAACCGGATATTTCCGGTTTCATCCAGTCATATTCGGACCAACTTGTGTGGAATTCGTATGCAATGGACCGAGAAAATCACAGTAAAAATGGTTTTGGAGAAAAGCAAAGTCTTTTCGTTAGGCAAGTGCATAAAATGTCATCTAGACAAACAGAAATATCATGTTTGTTGGCTGCAGTTCCTCTAGATTTCTCCATAAAACATAAAAATGTGTAGAGCTGGTGTGTCCATGTGGAACCAATTAGTGTTTCCAAGCATAAAATTAAATGTTCCCTGAAAAAAAAACATTCAAAAAAATAAAGTCCGTGGATCATATCAGGAATACACAAACAAAGAGGCTGTAGCAATATCTGGGATTGAATTAGCCAAAACGAAACCGGATATTTCCGGTTTCATCCAGTCATATTCGGACCAACTTGTGTGGAATTCGTATGCAATGGACCGAGAAAATCACAGGAAAAATGGTTTTGGAGAAAAGCAAAGTCTTTTCGTTAGGCAAGTGCATAAAATGTCATCTATACAAACAGAAATATCATGTTTGTTTGCCGCACTTCCTCTAGCTTTCTCCCTAGAAAATACGAATGTGTAGAGCTCGTGTCTCCATGTGGAACCAATTAGTGTTTCCAAGCATAAAATTAAATGTTCCCTGAAAAAAAAACATTCAAAAAAATAAAATCCGTGGATAATACCAGGAATACTCAAACACAGATGCTGTACAAATATTTCGGTTTGAGTTAGCCAAAACAAAACCGGATATTTCCGGTTTCATCCAGTCATATCCGGACAAAGTGGTGTGGAATTGGTATGCAATGGACACAGAAAATCACAGGAAAAATGGTTTTGGAGAAAAGCAAAGTCTTTTCGTTAGGCAAGTGCATAAAATGTCATCTAGACAAACAGAAATATCATGTTTGTTTGCCGCAGTTCCTCTAGCTTTCTCCCTAGAAAATACGAATGTGTAGAGCTGGTGTCTCCATGTGGAACCAATTAGTGTTTCCAAGCACAAAATTAAATGTTCCCTTAAAAAAAACATTCAAAAAAATAAAATCCGTGGATAATATCAGGAATACACAAACACAGAGGCTGTAGCAATATCTGGGATTGAATTAGCCAAAATGAAACCGGATATTTCCAGTTTCATCCAGTCATATCCGGACAAAGTGGAGTGGAATTCCTATGCAATGGACCGAGAAAATCACAGGAAAAATGGTTTTGGAGAAAAGCAAAGTCTTTTCGTTAGGCATGTGCATAAAATGTCATCTATACAAACAGAAATATCATGTTTGTTTGCCGCAGTTCCTCTAGCTTTCTCCCTAGAAAATACGAATGTGTAGAGCTGGTGTCTCCGTGTGCACCAATTAGAGTTTCCAAGGACAAAGTTAAATGATCCCTGATAAAAAAAAAAAACAATAAAGTCCGTGGATAATATCAGGAATACACAAACACAGATGCTGTACAAATATTTCGGTTTGAGTTAGCCAAAACAAAACCGGATATTTCCGGTTTCATCCAGTCATATCCGGACAAAGTGGTGTGGAATTGGTATGCAATGGACCGAGAAAATCACAGGAAAAATGGTTTTGGAGAAAAGCAAAGTCTTTTCGTTAGGCAAGTGCATCAAATGTCATCTATACAAACAGAAATATCATGTTTGTTTGCCGCAGTTCCTCTAGCTTTCTCCCTAGAAAATACGAATGTGTAGAGCTCGTGTCTCCATGTGGAACCAATTAGTGTTTCCAAGCATAAAATGAAATGTTCCCTGAAAAAAAAACATGCAAAAATTAAAGTCCGTGGATAATATCAGGAATACACAAACATAGAGGCTGTAGCAATATTTCGGTTTGAGTTAGCCAAAACAAAACCGCATATTTCCGGTTTCATCCAGTCATATCCGGACAAAGTGGTGTGGAATTGGTATGCAATGGACCGAGAAAATACAGGAAAAATGGTTTTGGAGAAAAGCAAAGTCTTTTTGTTAGGCAAGTGCATAAATTGTCATCTAGACAAACCAAAATATCATCTTTGTTTGCCGCAGTTCCTCTAGATTTCTCCCTAGAAAATACGAATGTGTAGAGCTGGTGTGTCCATGTGGGACCAATTAGTTTTTCCAATCATAAAATTAAATGTTCCCTGAAAAAAAAACATTCAAAAAAATAAAATCCGTGGATATCAGGAATACACAAACACAGATGCTGTACAAATATTTCGGTTTGAGTTAGCCAACACAAAACCCGATATTTCCGGTTTCATCCAGTCATATCCGGACAAAGTGGTGTGGAATTGGTATGCAATGGACTGAGAAAATCACAGGAAAAATGGTTTTGGAGAAAAGCAAAGTCTTTTCGTTAGGCAAGTGCATAAAATGTCATCTAGACAAACAGAAATATCATGTTTGTTTGCTGCAGTTCCTCTAGATTTCTCCATAAAACATAAAAATGTGTAGAGCTGGTGTGTCCATGTGGAACCAATTAGTGTTTCCAAGCATAAAATTAAATGTTCCCTGAAAAAAAAACATTCAAAAAAATAAAGTCCGTGGATCATATCAGGAATACACAAACAAAGAGGCTGTAGCAATATCTGGGATTGAATTAGCCAAAACGAAACCGGATATTTCCGGTTTCATCCAGTCATATTCGGACCAACTTGTGTGGAATTCGTATGCAATGGACCGAGAAAATCACAGTAAAAATGGTTTTGGAGAAAAGCAAAGTCTTTTCGTTAGGCAAGTGCATAAAATGTCATCTAGACAAACAGAAATATCATGTTTGTTGGCTGCAGTTCCTCTAGATTTCTCCATAAAACATAAAAATGTGTAGAGCTGGTGTGTCCATGTGGAACCAATTAGTGTTTCCAAGCATAAAATTAAATGTTCCCTGAAAAAAAAACATTCAAAAAAATAAAGTCCGTGGATCATATCAGGAATACACAAACAAAGAGGCTGTAGCAATATCTGGGATTGAATTAGCCAAAACGAAACCGGATATTTCCGGTTTCATCCAGTCATATTCGGACCAACTTGTGTGGAATTCGTATGCAATGGACCGAGAAAATCACAGGAAAAATGGTTTTGGAGAAAAGCAAAGTCTTTTCGTTAGGCAAGTGCATAAAATGTCATCTATACAAACAGAAATATCATGTTTGTTTGCCGCAGTTCCTCTAGCTTTCTCCCTAGAAAATACGAATGTGTAGAGCTCGTGTCTCCATGTGGAACCAATTAGTGTTTCCAAGCATAAAATTAAATGTTCCCTGAAAAAAAAACATTCAAAAAAATAAAATCCGTGGATAATACCAGGAATACTCAAACACAGATGCTGTACAAATATTTCGGTTTGAGTTAGCCAAAACAAAACCGGATATTTCCGGTTTCATCCAGTCATATCCGGACAAAGTGGTGTGGAATTGGTATGCAATGGACACAGAAAATCACAGGAAAAATGGTTTTGGAGAAAAGCAAAGTCTTTTCGTTAGGCAAGTGCATAAAATGTCATCTAGACAAACAGAAATATCATGTTTGTTTGCCGCAGTTCCTCTAGCTTTCTCCCTAGAAAATACGAATGTATAGAGCTGGTGTCTCCATGTGGAACCAATTAGTGTTTCCAAGCACAAAATTAAATGTTCCCTTAAAAAAAAAAACATTCAAAAAAATAAAATCCGTGGATAATATCAGGAATACACAAACACAGAGGCTGTAGCAATATCTGGGATTGAATTAGCCAAAATGAAACCGGATATTTCCAGTTTCATCCAGTCATATCCGGACAAAGTGGTGTGGAATTCGTATGCAATGGACCGAGAAAATCACAGGAAAAATGGTTTTGGAGAAAAGCAAAGTCTTTTCGTTAGGCAAGTGCATAAAATGTCATCTATACAAACAGAAATATCATGTTTGTTTGCCGCAGTTCCTCTAGATTTCTCCCTAGAAAATACGAATGTGTAGAGCTGGTGTCTCCGTGTGCACCAATTAGAGTTTCCAAGGACAAAGTTAAATGATCCCTGATAAAAAAAAAAAAAAACAATAAAGTCCGTAGATAATATCAGGAATACAGAAACACAGATGCTGTAGCAATATTTCGGTTTGAGTTAGCCAAAACAAAACCGGATATTTTTCCGGTTTCATCCAGTCATATCCGGACAAAGTGGTGTGGAATTGGTATGCAATGGACCGAGAAAATCACAGGAAAAATGGTTTTGGAGAAAAGCAAAGTCTTTTCGTTAGGCAAGTGCATAAAATGTCATCTATACAAACAGAAATAGCATGTTTGTTTGCCGCAGTTCCTCTAGCTTTCTCCCTAGAAAATACGAATGTGTAGAGCTGGTGTCTCCATGTGGAACCAATTAGTGTTTCCAAGCCTAAAATTAAATGTTCCCTGAAAAAAAAACAATTCAAAAAAATAAAGTCCGTGGATAATATCAGGAATACACAAACAAAGAGGCTGTAGCAATATCTGGGATTGAATTAGCCAAAATGAAACCGGAAATATCCGGTTTCATCCTGTCATATCCGGACAAACTGGTGTGGAATTCGTATGCAATGGACCGAGAAAATCACAGTAAAAATGGTTTTGGAGAAAAGCAAAGTCTTTTCGTTAGGCAAGTGCATAAAATGTCATCTAGACAAACAGAAATATCATGTTTGTTTGCTGCAGTTCCTCTAGATTTCTCCATAAAACATAAAAATGTGTAGAGCTGGTGTGTCCATGTGGAACCAATTAGTGTTTCCAAGCATAAAATTAAATGTTCCCTGAAAAAAAAACATTCAAAAAAATAAAGTCCGTGGATCATATCAGGAATACACAAACAAAGAGGCTGTAGCAATATCTGGGATTGAATTAGCCAAAACGAAACCGGATATTTCCGGTTTCATCCAATCGTATTCGGACCAACTTGTGTGGAATTCGTATGCAATGGACCGAGAAAATCACAGGAAAAATGGTTTTGGAGAAAAGCAAAGTCTTTTCGTTAGGCAAGTGCATAAAATGTCATCTAGACAAACAGAAATATCATGTTTGTTTGCCGCAGTTCCTCTAGCTTTCTCCCTAGAAAATACGAATGTGTAGAGCTGGTGTCTCCGTGTGCACCAATTAGAGTTTCCAAGGACAAAGTTAAATGATCCCTGATAAAAAAAAAAAAAAAACAATAAAGTCCGTGGATAATATCAGGAATACACAAACACAGATGCTGTAGCAATATTTCGGTTTGAGTTAGCCAAAACAAAACCGGATATTTCCGGTTTCATCCAGTCATATCCGGACAAAGTGGTGTGGAATTGGTATGCAATGGACCGAGAAAATCACAGTAAAAATGGTTTTTGAGAAAAGCAAAGTCTTTTTGTTAGGCAAGTGCATCAAATGTCATCTATACAAACAGAAATAGCATGTTTGTTGGCTGCAGTTCCTCTACATTTCTCCATAAAACATAAAAATGTGTAGAGCTGGTGTCTCCATGTGGAACCAATTAGTGTTTCCAAGCATAAAATTAAATGTTCCCAGAAAAAAAAACATTCAAAAAAATACAGTCCGTGGATAATATCAGGAATACACAAACACAGAGGCTGTAGCAATATTTCGGTTTGAGTTAGCCAAAACAAAACCGCATATTTCCGGTTTCATCCAGTCATATCCGGACAAAGTGGTGTGGAATTTGTATGCAATGGACCGAGAAAATCACAGGAAAAATGGTTTTGGAGAAAAGCAAAGTCTTTTCGTTAGGCAAGTGCATAAAATGTCATCTATACAAACAGAAATAGCATGTTTGTTTGCCGCAGTTCCTCTAGCTTTCTCCCTAGAAAATACGAATGTGTAGAGCTGGTGTCTCCATGTGGAACCAATTAGTGTTTCCAAGCATAAAATTAAATGTTCCCTGAAAAAAAAACATTTAAAAAAATAAAGTCCGTGGATAATATCAGGAATACACAAACACAGATGCTGTACAAATATTTCGGTTTGAGTTAGCCAAAAAAAAACCTGATATTTCCGGTTTCATCCAGTCATATCCGGACAAAGTGGTGTGGAATTGGTATGCAATGGACCGAGAAAATCACAGGAAAAATGGTTTTGGAGAAAAGCAAAGTCTTTTCGTTAGGCAACTGCATCAAATGTCATCTATACAAACAGAAATATCATGTTTGTTTGCCGCAGTTCCTCTAGCATTCTCCCTAGAAAATACGAATGTGTAGAGCTCGTGTCTCCATGTGGAACCAATTAGTGTTTCCAAGCATAAAATGAAATGTTCCCTGAAAAAAAAAAACATGCAAAAATTAAAGTCCGTGGATAATATCAGGAATACACAAACATAGAGGCTGTAGCAATATTTCGGTTTGAGTTAGCCAAAACAAAACCGCAGATTTCCGGTTTCATCCAGTCATATCCGGACAAAGTGGTGTGGAATTTGTATGCAATGGACCGAGAAAATCACAGGAAAAATGGTTTTGGAGAAAAGCAAAGTATTTTTGTTAGGCAAGTGCATAAATTGTCATCTAGACAAACCGAAATATCATCTTTGTTTGCCGCAGTTCCTCTAGATTTCTCCCTAGAAAATACGAATGTGTAGAGCTCGTGTCTCCATGTGGGACCAATTAGTTTTTCCAATCATAAAATTAAATGTTCCCTGAAAAAAAAAAACATTCAAAAAAATAAAATCCGTGGATAATATCAGGAATACACAAACAGAGAGGCTGTACAAATATTTCGGTTTGAGTTAGCCAAAACAAAACCGGATATTTCCGGTTTCATCCAGTCATATCCGGACAAAGTGGTGTGGAATTGGTATGCAATGGACCGAGAAAATCACAGGAAAAATGGTTTTGGAGAAAAGCAAAGTCTTTTCATTAGGCAAGTGCATAAAATGTCATCTAGACAAACAGAAATATCATGTTTGTTTGCCGCAGTTCCTCTAGCTTTCTCCCTAGAAAATAAGAATGTATACAGCTGGTGTCTCCATGTGGAAACAATTAGTGTTTTAACTGTACAAAATTAAATGTTCCCTGATAAAAAGCATTCAAAACAATAAAGTCCGTGGATAATATCAGGAATACACAAACACAGAGGCTGTAGCAATATCTGGGATTGAGTTAGCCAAAACAAAACTGGATACTAACGGTTTCATCCAGTCATGTCCGGACAAACTGGTGTGGAATTCGTATGCAATGGACCGAGAAAATCACAGTAAAAATGGTTTTGGAGAAAAGCAAAGTCTTTTTGTTAGGCAAGTGCATAAAATGTCATCTAGACAAACAGAAATATCATGTTTGTTTGCCGCAGTTCCTCTAGCTTTCTCCCTAGAATATACGAATGTGTAGAGCTGGGGTCTCCATGTGGAAACAATTAGTGTATCAACAGTACAAAATTAAATGTTCCCTGATAAAAAAACATTCAAAACAATAAAGTCCGTGGATAATATCAGGAATACACAAACACAGAGGATGTAGTAATATCTGGGATTGATTTAGCCAAAATAAATCGGATATTTCCGGTTTCATCCAGTCATATCCGGTCAAACTGTTGTGGAATTCGTATGCAATGGACCGACAAAATCACAGTAAAAATGGTTTTGGAGGAAAGCAAAGTCTTTTCGTTAGGCAAGTGCATAAAATGTCATCTAGACAAACAGAAATATCATGTTTGTTTGCCGCAGTTCCTCTAGCTTTCTCCCTAGAAAATACGAATGTGTAGAGCTGGTGTCTCCATGTGGAACCAATTAGTGTTTCCAAGCATAAAATGAAATGTTCCCTGAAAAAAAAAAACATGCAAAAATTAAAGTCCGTGGATAATATCAGGAATACACAAACATAGAGTCTGTAGCAATATTTCGGTTTGAGTTAGCCAAAACAAAACCGCAGATTTCCGGTTTCATCCAGTCATATCCGGACAAAGTGGTGTGGAATTTGTATGCAATGGACCGAGAAAATCACAGGAAAAATGGTTTTGGAGAAAAGCAAAGTCTTTTTTTTAGGCAAGTGCATAAATTGTCATCTAGACAAACCGAAATATCATCTTTGTTTGCCGCAGTTCCTCTAGATTTCTCCCTAGAAAATACGAATGTGTAGAGCTGGTGTGTCCATGTGGGACCAATTAGTATTTCCAATCATAAAATTAAATGTTCCCTGAAAAAAAAAACTTTCAAAAAAATAAAATCCGTGGATAATATCAGGAATACACAAACACAGATGCTGTACAAATATTTCGGTTTGAGTTAGCCAAAACAAAACCCGATATTTCCGGTTTCATCCAGTCATATCCGGACAAAGTGGTGTGGAATTGGTATGCAATGGACCGAGAAAATCACAGGAAAAATGGTTTTGGAGAAAAGCAAAGTCTTTTCGATAGGCAAGTGCATAAAATGTCATCTATACAAACAGAAATATCATGTTTGTTTGCTGCAGTTCCTCTAGCTTTCTCCCTAGAACATAAAAATGTGTAGAGCTGGTGTCTCCATGTGGAAACAATTAGTGTTTCCAAGCCTAAAATTAAATGTTCCCTGAAAAAAAAACAATTCAAAAAAATAAAGTCCGTGGATCATATCAGGAATACACAAACAAAGAGGCTGTAGCAATATCTGGGATTGAATTAGCCAAAACGAAACCGGATATTTCCGGTTTCATCCTGTCATATCCGGACAAACTGGTGTGGAATTCGTATGCAATGGACCGAGAAAATCACAGTAAAAAGGGTTTTGGAGGAAAGCAAAGTCTTTTCGTTAGGCAAGTGCATATAATGTCATCTAGACAAACAGAAATATCATGTTTGTTTGCCGCAGTTCCTCTAGCTTTCTCCCTAAAACAAATGTGTAGAGCTGGTGTCTCCATGTGGAACCAATTAGTGTTTCCAAGCATAAAATTAAATGTTCCCAGAAAAAAAAAAACCTTCAAAAAATACAGTCCGTGGATAATATCAGGAATACACAAACACAGAGGCTGTAGCAATATCTGAGATTGAATTAACCAAAACAAAACCGGATACTAACGGTTTCATCCAGTCATATCCGGACAAAGTGGTGTGGAATTGGTATGCAATGGACCGAGAAAATCACAGTAAAAATGGTTTTGGAGAAAAGCAAAGTCTTTTCGTTAGGCAAGTGCATAAAATGTCATCTAGACAAACAGAAATATCATGTTTGTTTGCCGCAGTTCCTCTAGCTTTCTCCCTAGAAAATACGAATGTGTAGAGCTGGTGTCTCCATGTGGAACCAATTAGTGTTTCCAAGCACAAAATTAAATGTTCCCTTAAAAAAAAAACATTCAAAAAAATAAAGTCCGTGGATAATATCAGGAATACACAAACAAAGAGGCTGTAGCAATATCTGGGATTGAATTAGCCAAAACGAAACCGGATATTTCCGGTTTCATCCAGTCATATTCGGACCAACTGGTGTGGAATTCGTATGCAATGGACCGAGAAAATCACAGGAAAAATGGTTTTGGAGAAAAGCCAAATCTTTTCGTTAGGCAAGTGCATAAAATGTCATCTATACAAACAGAAATAGCATGTTTGTTTGCTGCAGTTCCTCTAGATTTCTCCATAAAACATAAAATTGTGTAGAGCTGGTGTGTCCATGTGGGACCAATTAGTTTTTCCAATCATAAAATTAAATGTTCCCTGAAAAAAAAAATTCAAAAAAATAAAGTCCGTGGATCATATCAGGAATACACAAACAAAGAGGCTGTAGCAATATCTGGGATTGAATTAGCCAAAACGAAACTGGATATTTCCGGTTTCATCCAGTCATATTCGGACAAACTGGTGTGGAATTCGTATGCAATGGACCGAGAAAATCACAGTAAAAATGGTTTTGGAGAAAAGCAAAGTCTTTTCGTTAGGCAAGTGCATAAAATGTCATCTATACAAACAGAAATAGTATGTTTGTTTCCTGCAGTTCCTCTAGCTTTCTCCCTAGAACAAACAAATGTGTAGAGCTGGTGTCTCCATGTGGAACCAATTAGTGTTTCCAAGCATAAAATTAAATGTTCCCAGAAAAAAAAAACATTCAAAAAATACAGTCCGTGGATAATATCAGGAATACACAAACACAGAGGCTGTAGCAATATCTGGGATTGAATTAGCCAAAACGAAACCGGATATTTCCGGTTTCATCCAGTTATATCCGGACAAAGTGGTGTGGAATTTGTATGCAATGGACCGAGAAAATCACAGGAAAAATGGTTTTGGAGAAAAGCAAAGTCTTTTCGTTAGGCAAGTGCATCAAATGTCGTCTATACAAACAGAAATAGCATGTTTGTTTGCCGCAGTTCCTCTAGATTTCTCCCTAGAAAATACGAATGTGTAGAGCTGGTGTCTCCATGTGGAAACAATTAGTGTTTTAACTGTACAAAATTAAATGTTCCCTGATAAAAAGCATTCAAAACAATAAAGTCTGTGGATAATATCAGGAATACACAAACACAGAGGCTGTAGCAATATCTGGGATTGAGTTAGCCAAAACAAAACTGGATACTAACGGTTTCATCCAGTCATGTCCGGAAAAACTGGTGTGGAATTCGTATGCAATGGACCGAGAAAATCACAGTAAAAATGGTTTTGGAGAAAAGCAAAGTCTTTTTGTTAGGCAAGTGCATAAAATGTCATCTAGACAAACAGAAATATCATGTTTGTTTGCCGCAGTTCCTCTAGCTTTCTCCCTAGAATATACGAATGTATAGAGCTGGTGTCTCCATGTGGAAACAATTAGTGTATCAACAGTACAAAATTAAATGTTCCCTGATAAAAAAACATTCAAAACAATAAAGTCCGTGGATAATATCAGGAATACACAAACACAGAGGCTGTAGTAATATCTGGGATTGAATTAGCCAAAATAAATCGGATATTTCCGGTTTCATCCAGTCATATCCGGTCAAACTGTTGTGGAATTCGTATGCAATGGACCGACAAAATCACAGTAAAAAGGGTTTTGGAGGAAAGCAAAGTCTTTTCGTTAGGCAAGTGCATAAAATGTCATCTAGACAAACAGAAATATCATGTTTGTTTGCCGCAGTTCCTCTAGCTTTCTCCCTAGAAAATACGAATGTGTAGAGCTGGTGTCTCCATGTGGAAACAATTAGTGTTTTAACGGTACAAAATTAAATGTTCCCTGATAAAAAACATTCAAAACAATAAAGTCCGTGGATAATATCAGGAATACACAAACACAGAGGCTGTAGCAATATCTGGGATTGAATTAGCCAAAATAAACCGGATATTTCCGGTTTCATCCAGTGATATCCCGTCAAATTGGTGTGGAATTCGTATGCAATGGACCGAGAAAATCATAGTAAAAAGGGTTTTGGAGGAAAGCAAAGTCTTTTCGTTAGGCAAGTGCATAAAATGTCATCTAGACAAACAGAAATATCATGTTTGTTTGCCGCAGTTCATCTGGCTTTCTCCCTAAAAAATAAGAATGTGTAGAGCTGGTGTCTCCATGTGGAAACAATTAGTGTTTTAACGGTACAAAATTAAATCTTCCCTGATAAAAAAACATTCAAAACAATAAAGTCCGTGGATAATATCAGAAATACACAAACACAGAGGCTGTAGCAATATCTGGGATTGAGATAGCCAAAACAAAACCGGATACTAACGGTTTCATCCAGTCATATCCGGAGAAACTGGTGTGGAATTCGTATGCAATGGACCGAGAAAATCACAGTAAAAATGGTTTTGGAGAAAAGCAAAGTCTTTTTGTTAGGCAAGTGCATAAAATGGCATCTCTACAAACAGAAATATCATGTTTGTTTGCCGCAGTTCCTCTAGCTTTTTCCCTAGAATATACGAATGTGTAGAGCTGGTGTCTCCATGTGGAAACAATTAGTGTCTCAACGGTACAAAATTAAATCTTCCCTGATAAAAAACATTCAAAACAATAAAGTCCGTGGATAATATCAGGAATACACAAACACAGAGCCTGTAGCAATATCTGGGATTGAATTAGCCAAAATAAATGGGATATTTCCGGTTTCATCCAGTCATATCCGGACAAAGTGGTGTGGAATTCGTATGCAATGGACCGAGAAAATCACAGTAAAAATGGTTTTGGAGGAAAGCAAAGTCTTTTCGTTAGGCAAGTGCATAAAATGTCATCTAGACAAACAGAAATATCATGTTTGTTTGCCGCAGTTCCTCTAGCTTTCTCCCTAGAAAATACGAATGTGTAGAGCTGGTGTCTCCATGTGGAAACAATTAGTGTTTTAACGGTACAAAATTAAATGTTCCCTGATAAAAAACATTCAAAACAATAAAGTCCGTGGATAATATCAGGAATACACAAACACAGAGGCTGTAGCAATATCTGGGATTGAATTAGCCAAAATAAACCGGATATTTCCGGTTTCATCCAGTGATATCCCGTCAAATTGGTGTGGAATTCGTATGCAATGGACCGAGAAAATCATAGTAAAAAGGGTTTTGGAGGAAAGCAAAGTCTTTTCGTTAGGCAAGTGCATAAAATGTCATCTAGACAAACAGAAATATCATGTTTGTTTGCCGCAGTTCCTCTGGCTTTCTCCCTAAAAAATAAGAATGTGTAGAGCTGGTGTCTCCATGTGGAAACAATTAGTGTTTTAACGGTACAAAATTAAATCTTCCCTGATAAAAAAACATTCAAAACAATAAAGTCCGTGGATAATATCAGGAATACACAATCACAGAGGCTGTAGCAATATCTGGGATTGAGTTAGCCAAAACAAAACCGGATACTAACGGTTTCATCCAGTCATATCCGGAGAAACTGGTGTGGAATTCGTATGCAATGGACCGAGAAAATCACAGTAAAAATGGTTTTGGAGAAAAGCAAAGTCTTTTTGTTAGGCAAGTGCATAAAATGTCATCTAGACAAACAGAAATATCATGTTTGTTTGCCGCAGTTCCTCTAGCTTTTTCCCTAGAATATACGAATGTGTAGAGCTGGTGTCTCCATGTGGAAACAATTAGTGTCTCAACGGTACAAAATTAAATCTTCCCTGATAAAAAACATTCAAAACAATAAAGTCCGTGGATAATATCAGGAATACACAAACACAGAGCCTGTAGCAATATCTGGGATTGAATTAGCCAAAATAAACCGGATATTTCCGGTTTCATCCTGTGATATCCCGTCAAATTGGTGTGGAATTCGTATGCAATGGACCGAGAAAATCATAGTAAAAAGGGTTTTGGAGGAAAGCAAAGTCTTTTCGTTAGGCAAGTGCATAAAATGTCATCTAGACAAACAGAAATATCATGTTTGTTTGCCGCAGTTCCTCTGGCTTTCTCCCTAAAAAATAAGAATGTGTAGAGCTGGTGTCTCCATGTGGAAACAATTAGTGTTTTAACGGTACAAAATTAAATCTTCCCTGATAAAAAAACATTCAAAACAATAAAGTCCGTGGATAATATCAGGAATACACAATCACAGAGGCTGTAGCAATATCTGGGATTGAGTTAGCCAAAACAAAACCGGATACTAACGGTTTCATCCAGTCATATCCGGAGAAACTGGTGTGGAATTCGTATGCAATGGACCGAGAAAATCACAGTAAAAATGGTTTTGGAGAAAAGCAAAGTCTTTTTGTTAGGCAAGTGCATAAAATGTCATCTAGACAAACAGAAATATCATGTTTGTTTGCCGCAGTTCCTCTAGCTTTTTCCCTAGAATATACGAATGTGTAGAGCTGGTGTCTCCATGTGGAAACAATTAGTGTCTCAACGGTACAAAATTAAATCTTCCCTGATAAAAAACATTCAAAACAATAAAGTCCGTGGATAATATCAGGAATACACAAACACAGAGGCTGTAGCAATATCTGGGATTGAATTAGCCAAAAAAAAATGGGATATTTCCGGTTTCATCCAGTCATATCCGGACAAAGTGGTGTGGAATTCGTATGCAATGGACCGAGAAAATCACAGGAAAAATGGTTTTGGAGGAAAGCAAAGTCTTTTCGTTAGGCAAGTGCATAAAATGTCATCTAGACAAACAGAAATATCATGTTTGTTTGCCGCAGTTCCTCTAGCTTTCTCCCTAGAAAATACGAATGTGTAGAGCTGGTGTCTCCATGTGGAAACAATTAGTGTTTTAACGGTACAAAATTAAATGTTCCCTGATAAAAAACATTCAAAACAATAAAGTCCGTGGATAATATCAGGAATACACAAACACACAGGCTGTAGCAATATCTGGGATTGAATTAGCCAAAATAAACCGGATATTTCCGGTTTCATCCAGTGATATCCCGTCAAATTGGTGTGGAATTCGTATGCAATGGACCGAGAAAATCATAGTAAAAAGGGTTTTGGAGGAAAGCAAAGTCTTTTCGTTAGGCAAGTGCATAAAATGTCATCTAGACAAACAGAAATATCATGTTTGTTTGCCGCAGTTCCTCTGGCTTTCTCCCTAAAAAATAAGAATTTGTAGAGCTGGTGTCTCCATGTGGAAACAATTAGTGTTTTAACGGTACAAAATTAAATCTTCCCTGATAAAAAAACATTCAAAACAATAAAGTCCGTGGATAATATCAGGAATACACAATCACAGAGGCTGTAGCAATATCTGGGATTGAGTTAGCCAAAACAAAACCGGATACTAACGGTTTCATCCAGTCATATCCGGAGAAACTGGTGTGGAATTCGTATGCAATGGACCGAGAAAATCACAGTAAAAATGGTTTTGGAGAAAAGCAAAATCTTTTTGTTAGGCAAGTGCATAAAATGTCATCTAGACAAACAGAAATATCATGTTTGTTTGCCGCAGTTCCTCTAGCTTTTTCCCTAGAATATACGAATGTGTAGAGCTGGTGTCTCCATGTGGAAACAATTAGTGTCTCAACGGTACAAAATTAAATCTTCCCTGATAAAAAACATTCAAAACAATAAAGTCCGTGAATAATATCAGGAATACACAAACACAGAGGCTGTAGCAATATCTGGGATTGAATTAGCCAAAACAAAATGGGATATTTCCGGTTTCATCCAGTCATATCCGGACAAAGTGGTGTGGAATTCGTATGCAATGGACCGAGAAAATCACAGTAAAAATGGTTTTGGAGGAAAGCAAAGTCTTTTCGTTAGGCAAGTGCATAAAATGTCATCTAGACAAACAGAAATATCATGTTTGTTTGCCGCAGTTCCTCTAGCTTTCTCCCTAGAATATACGAATGTGTAGAGCTGGTGTCTCCATGTGGAAACAATTAGTGTTTTAACGGTACAAAATTAAATCTTCCCTGATAAAAAACATTCAAAACAATAAAGTCCGTGGATAATATCAGGAATACACAAACACAGAGGCTGTAGCAATATCTTGGATTGAATTAGCCAAAATAAACCGGATATTTCCGGTTTCATCCAGTGATATCCCGTCAAATTGGTGTGGAATTCGTATGCAATGGACCGAGAAAATCACAGTAAAAAGGGTTTTGGAGGAAAGCAAAGTCTTTTCGTTGGGCAAGTGCATAAAATGTCATCTCGACAAACAGAAATATCATGTTTGTTTGCCGCAGTTCCTCTAGCTTTCTCCCTAGAAAATACGAATGTGTAGAGCTGGTGTCTCCATGTGGAAACAATTAGTGTTTTAACGGTACAAAATTAAATCTTCCCTGATAAAAAACATTCAAAACAATAAAGTGCATGGATAATATCAGGAATACACAAACACAGAGGCTGTACAATATCTGGGATTGAGTTAGCCAAAACAAAACCGGATACTAACGGTTTTATCCAGTCATATCCGGACAAACTGGTGTGGAATTCGTATGCAATGGACCGAGAAAATCACAGTAAAAATGGTTTTGGAGAAAAGCAAAGTCTTTTTGTTAGGCAAGTGCATAAAATGTCATCTCTACAAACAGAAATATCATGTTTGTTTGCCGCAGTTCCTCTAGCTTTCTCCCTAGAATATACGAATGTGTAGAGCTGGTGTCTCCATGTGGAAACAATTAGTGTTTTAACGGTACAAAATTAAATGTTCCCTGATAAAAAAACTTTCAAAACAATAAAGTGCGTGGATGATATCAGGAATACACAAACACAGAGGCTTTAGCAATATCTGGGATTGAATTAGCCAAAATATACCGGATATTTCCGGTTTCATCCAGTCATATCCGGTCAAATTGGTGTGGAATTCGTATGCAATGGACCGACAAAATCACAGTAAAAATGGTTCTGGAGGAAAGCAAAGTCTTTTCGTTAGGCAAGTGCATAAAATGTCATCTAGACAAACAGAAATATCATGTTTGTTTGCCGCAGTTCCTCTAGCTTTCTCCCTAGAAAATAAGAATGTGTAGAGCTGGTGTCTCCATGTGGAAACAATTAGTGTTTTAACTGTACAAAATTAAATGTTCCCTGATAAAAAGCATTCAAAACAATAAAGTCCGTGGATAATATCAGGAATACACAAACACAGAGGCTGTAGCAATATCTGGGATTGAGTTAGCCAAAACAAAACTGGATACTAACGGTTTCATCCAGTCATGTCCGGACAAACTGGTGTGGAATTCGTATGCAATGGACCGAGAAAATCACAGTAAAAATGGTTTTGGAGAAAAGCAAAGTCTTTTTGTTAGGCAAGTGCATAAAATGTCATCTAGACAAACAGAAATATCATGTTTGTTTGCCGCAGTTCCTCTAGCTTTCTCCGTAGAATATACGAATGTGTAGAGCTGGGGTCTCCATGTGGAAACAATTAGTGTATCAACAGTACAAAATTAAATGTTCCCTGATAAAAAAACATTCAAAACAATAAAGTCCGTGGATAATATCAGGAATACACAAACACAGAGGCTGTAGTAATATCTGGGATTGAATTAGCCAAAATAAACCGGATATTTCCGGTTTCATCCAGTCATATCCTTTCAAACTGTTGTGGAATTCGTATGCAATGGACCGACAAAATCACAGTAAAAAGGGTTTTGGAGGAAAGCAAAGTCTTTTCGTTAGGCAAGTGCATAAAATGTCATCTAGACAAACAGAAATATCATGTTTGTTTGCCGCAGTTCCTCTGGCTTTCTCCCTAAAAAATAAGAATGTGTAGAGCTGGTGTCTCCATGTGGAAACAATTAGTGTTTTAACGGTACAAAATTAAATCTTCCCTGATAAAAAAACATTCAAAACAATAAAGTCCGTGGATAATATCAGGAATACACAAACACAGAGGCTGTAGCAATATCTGGGATTGAGTTAGCCAAAACAAAACCGGATACTAACGGTTTCATCCAGTCATATCCGGAGAAACTGGTGTGGAATTCGTATGCAATGGACCGAGAAAATCACAGTAAAAATGGTTTTGGAGAAAAGCAAAGTCTTTTTGTTAGGCAAGTGCATAAAATGGCATCTCTACAAACAGAAATATCATGTTTGTTTGCCGCAGTTCCTCTAGCTTTTTCCCTAGAATATACGAATGTGTAGAGCTGGTGTCTCCATGTGGAAACAATTAGTGTCTCAACGGTACAAAATTAAATCTTCCCTGATAAAAAACATTCAAAACAATAAAGTCCGTGGATAATATCAGGAATACACAAACACAGAGCCTGTAGCAATATCTGGGATTGAATTAGCCAAAATAAATGGGATATTTCCGGTTTCATCCAGTCATATCCGGACAAAGTGGTGTGGAATTCGTATGCAATGGACCGAGAAAATCACAGTAAAAATGGTTTTGGAGGAAAGCAAAGTCTTTTCGTTAGGCAAGTGCATAAAATGTCATCTAGACAAACAGAAATATCATGTTTGTTTGCCGCAGTTCCTCTAGCTTTCTCCCTAGAAAATACGAATGTGTAGAGCTGGTGTCTCCATGTGGAAACAATTAGTGTTTTAACGGTACAAAATTAAATGTTCCCTGATAAAAAACATTCAAAACAATAAAGTCCGTGGATAATATCAGGAATACACAAACACAGAGGCTGTAGCAATATCTGGGATTGAATTAGCCAAAATAAACCGGATATTTCCGGTTTCATCCAGTGATATCCCGTCAAATTGGTGTGGAATTCGTATGCAATGGACCGAGAAAATCATAGTAAAAAGGGTTTTGGAGGAAAGCAAAGTCTTTTCGTTAGGCAAGTGCATAAAATGTCATCTAGACAAACAGAAATATCATGTTTGTTTGCCGCAGTTCCTCTGGCTTTCTCCCTAAAAAATAAGAATGTGTAGAGCTGGTGTCTCCATGTGGAAACAATTAGTGTTTTAACGGTACAAAATTAAATCTTCCCTGATAAAAAAACATTCAAAACAATAAAGTCCGTGGATAATATCAGGAATACACAATCACAGAGGCTGTAGCAATATCTGGGATTGAGTTAGCCAAAACAAAACCGGATACTAACGGTTTCATCCAGTCATATCCGGAGAAACTGGTGTGGAATTCGTATGCAATGGACCGAGAAAATCACAGTAAAAATGGTTTTGGAGAAAAGCAAAGTCTTTTTGTTAGGCAAGTGCATAAAATGTCATCTAGACAAACAGAAATATCATGTTTGTTTGCCGCAGTTCCTCTAGCTTTTTCCCTAGAATATACGAATGTGTAGAGCTGGTGTCTCCATGTGGAAACAATTAGTGTCTCAACGGTACAAAATTAAATCTTCCCTGATAAAAAACATTCAAAACAATAAAGTCCGTGGATAATATCAGGAATACACAAACACAGAGGCTGTAGCAATATCTTGGATTGAATTAGCCAAAATAAACCGGATATTTCCGGTTTCATCCAGTGATATCCCGTCAAATTGGTGTGGAATTCGTATGCAATGGACCGACAAAATCACAGTAAAAATTGATCTGGAGGAAAGCAAAGTCTTTTCGTTAGGCAAGTGCATAAAATGTCATCTAGACAAACAGAAATATCATGTTTGTTTGCCGCAGTTCCTCTAGCTTTCTCCCTAGAAAATAAGAATGTGTAGAGCTGGTGTCTCCATGTGGAAACAATTAGTGTTTTAACTGTACAATATTAAATGTTCCCTGATAAAAAGCATTCAAAACAATAAAGTCCGTGGATAATATCAGGAATACACAAACACAGAGGCTGTAGCAATATCTGGGATTGAATTAGCCAAAATAAACCGGATATTTCCGGTTTCATCCAGTGATATCCCGTCAAATTGGTGTGGAATTCGTATGCAATGGACCGAGAAAATCATAGTAAAAAGGGTTTTGGAGGAAAGCAAAGTCTTTTCGTTAGGCAAGTGCATAAAATGTCATCTAGACAGACAGAAATATCATGTTTGTTTGCCGCAGTTCCTCTGGCTTTCTCCCTAAAAAATAAGAATGTGTAGAGCTGGTGTCTCCATGTGGAAACAATTAGTGTTTTAACGGTACAAAATTAAATCTTCCCTGATAAAAAAACATTCAAAACAATAAAGTCCGTGGATAATATCAGGAATACACAAACACAGAGGCTGTAGCAATATCTGGGATTGAGTTAGCCAAAACAAAACCGGATACTAACGGTTTCATCCAGTCATATCCGGAGAAACTGGTGTGGAATTCGTATGCAATGGACCGAGAAAATCACAGTAAAAATGGTTTTGGAGGAAAGCAAAGTCTTTTTGTTAGGCAAGTGCATAAAATGTCATCTAGACAAACAGAAATATCATGTTTGTTTGCCGCAGTTCCTCTAGCTTTTTCCCTAGAATATACGAATGTGTAGAGCTGGTGTCTCCATGTGGAAACAATTAGTGTCTCAACGGTACAAAATTAAATCTTCCCTGATAAAAAACATTCAAAACAATAAAGTCCGTGGATAATATCAGGAATACACAAACACAGAGCCTGTAGCAATATCTGGGATTGAATTAGCCAAAATAAATGGGATATTTCCGGTTTCATCCAGTCATATCCGGACAAAGTGGTGTGGAATTCGTATGCAATGGACCGAGAAAATCACAGTAAAAATGGTTTTGGAGGAAAGCAAAGTCTTTTCGTTAGGCAAGTGCATAAAATGTCATCTAGACAAACAGAAATATCATGTTTGTTTGCCGCAGTTCCTCTAGCTTTTTCCCTAGAATATACGAATGTGTAGAGCTGGTGTCTCCATGTGGAAACAATTAGTGTCTCAACGGTACAAAATTAAATCTTCCCTGATAAAAAACATTCAAAACAATAAAGTCCGTGGATAATATCAGGAATACACAAACACAGAGCCTGTAGCAATATCTGGGATTGAATTAGCCAAAATAAATGGGATATTTCCGGTTTCATCCAGTCATATCCGGACAAAGTGGTGTGGAATTCGTATGCAATGGACCGAGAAAATCACAGTAAAAATGGTTTTGGAGAAAAGCAAAGTCTTTTCGTTAGGCAAGTGCATAAAATGTCATCTAGACAAACAGAAATATCATGTTTGTTTGCCGCAGTTCCTCTAGCTTTCTCCCTAGAAAATACGAATGTGTAGAGCTGGTGTCTCCTTGTGGAAACAATTAGTGTTTTAACGGTACAAAATTAAATGTTCCCTGATAAAAAACATTCAAAACAATAAAGTCCGTGGATAATATCAGGAATACACAAACACAGAGGCTGTAGCAATATCTGGGATTGAATTAGCCAAAATAAACCGGATATTTCCGGTTTCATCCAGTGATATCCCGTCAAATTGGTGTGGAATTCGTATGCAATGGACCGAGAAAATCATAGTAAAAAGGGTTTTGGAGGAAAGCAAAGTCTTTTCGTTAGGCAAGTGCATAAAATGTCATCTAGACAAACAGAAATATCATGTTTGTTTGCCGCAGTTCCTCTGGCTTTCTCCCTAAAAAATAAGAATGTGTAGAGCTGGTGTCTCCATGTGGAAACAATTAGTGTTTTAACGGTACAAAATTAAATCTTCCCTGATAAAAAAACATTCAAAACAATAAAGTCCGTGGATAATATCAGGAATACACAATCACAGAGGCTGTAGCAATATCTGGGATTGAGTTAGCCAAAACAAAACCGGATACTAACGGTTTCATCCAGTCATATCCGGAGAAACTGGTGTGGAATTCGTATGCAATGGACCGAGAAAATCACAGTAAAAATGGTTTTGGAGAAAAGCAAAGTCTTTTTGTTAGGCAAGTGCATAAAATGTCATCTAGACAAACAGAAATATCATGTTTGTTTGCCGCAGTTCCTCTAGCTTTTTCCATAGAATATACGAATGTGTAGAGCTGGTGTCTCCATGTGGAAACAATTAGTGTCTCAACGGTACAAAATTAAATCTTCCCTGATAAAAAACATTCAAAACAATAAAGTCCGTGGATAATATCAGGAATACACAAACACAGAGGCTGTAGCAATATCTTGGATTGAATTAGCCAAAATAAACCGGATATTTCCGGTTTCATCCAGTGATATCCCGTCAAATTGGTGTGGAATTCGTATGCAATGGACCGACAAAATCACAGTAAAAATGGTTCTGGAGGAAAGCAAAGTCTTTTCGTTAGGCAAGTGCATAAAATGTCATCTAGACAAACAGAAATATCATGTTTGTTTGCCGCAGTTCCTCTAGCTTTCTCCCTAGAAAATAAGAATGTGTAGAGCTGGTGTCTCCATGTGGAAACAATTAGTGTTTTAACTGTACAATATTAAATGTTCCCTGATAAAAAGCATTCAAAACAATAAAGTCCGTGGATAATATCAGGAATACACAAACACAGAGGCTGTAGCAATATCTGGGATTGAATTAGCCAAAATAAACCGGATATTTCCGGTTTCATCCAGTGATATCCCGTCAAATTGGTGTGGAATTCGTATGCAATGGACCGAGAAAATCATAGTAAAAAGGGTTTTGGAGGAAAGCAAAGTCTTTTCGTTAGGCAAGTGCATAAAATGTCATCTAGACAAACAGAAATATCATGTTTGTTTGCCGCAGTTCCTCTGGCTTTCTCCCTAAAAAATAAGAATGTGTAGAGCTGGTGTCTCCATGTGGAAACAATTAGTGTTTTAACGGTACAAAATTAAATCTTCCCTGATAAAAAAACATTCAAAACAATAAAGTCCGTGGATAATATCAGGAATACACAATCACAGAGGCTGTAGCAATATCTGGGATTGAGTTAGCCAAAACAAAACCGGATACTAACGGTTTCATCCAGTCATATCCGGAGAAACTGGTGTGGAATTCGTATGCAATGGACCGAGAAAATCACAGTAAAAATGGTTTTGGAGAAAAGCAAAGTCTTTTTGTTAGGCAAGTGCATAAAATGTCATCTAGACAAACAGAAATATCATGTTTGTTTGCCGCAGTTCCTCTAGCTTTTTCCCTAGAATATACGAATGTGTAGAGCTGGTGTCTCCATGTGGAAACAATTAGTGTCTCAACGGTACAAAATTAAATCTTCCCTGATAAAAAACATTCAAAACAATAAAGTCCGTGGATAATATCAGGAATACACAAACACAGAGGCTGTAGCAATATCTGGGATTGAATTAGCCAAAAAAAAATGGGATATTTCCGGTTTCATCCAGTCATATCCGGACAAAGTGGTGTGGAATTCGTATGCAATGGACCGAGAAAATCACAGGAAAAATGGTTTTGGAGGAAAGCAAAGTCTTTTCGTTAGGCAAGTGCATAAAATGTCATCTAGACAAACAGAAATATCATGTTTGTTTGCCGCAGTTCCTCTAGCTTTCTCCCTAGAAAATACGAATGTGTAGAGCTGGTGTCTCCATGTGGAAACAATTAGTGTTTTAACGGTACAAAATTAAATGTTCCCTGATAAAAAACATTCAAAACAATAAAGTCCGTGGATAATATCAGGAATACACAAACACAGAGGCTGTAGCAATATCTGGGATTGAATTAGCCAAAATAAACCGGATATTTCCGGTTTCATCCAGTGATATCCCGTCAAATTGGTGTGGAATTCGTATGCAATGGACCGAGAAAATCATAGTAAAAAGGGTTTTGGAGGAAAGCAAAGTCTTTTCGTTAGGCAAGTGCATAAAATGTCATCTAGACAAACAGAAATATCATGTTTGTTTGCCGCAGTTCCTCTGGCTTTCTCCCTAAAAAATAAGAATGTGTAGAGCTGGTGTCTCCATGTGGAAACAATTAGTGTTTTAACGGTACAAAATTAAATCTTCCCTGATAAAAAAACATTCAAAACAATAAAGTCCGTGGATAATATCAGGAATACACAATCACAGAGGCTGTAGCAATATCTGGGATTGAGTTAGCCAAAACAAAACCGGATACTAACGGTTTCATCCAGTCATATCCGGAGAAACTGGTGTGGAATTCGTATGCAATGGACCGAGAAAATCACAGTAAAAATGGTTTTGGAGAAAAGCAAAATCTTTTTGTTAGGCAAGTGCATAAAATGTCATCTCTACAAACAGAAATATCATGTTTGTTTGCCGCAGTTCCTCTAGCTTTTTCCCTAGAATATACGAATGTGTAGAGCTGGTGTCTCCATGTGGAAACAATTAGTGTCTCAACGGTACAAAATTAAATCTTCCCTGATAAAAAACATTCAAAACAATAAAGTCCGTGAATAATATCAGGAATACACAAACACAGAGGCTGTAGCAATATCTGGGATTGAATTAGCCAAAACAAAATGGGATATTTCCGGTTTCATCCAGTCATATCCGGACAAAGTGGTGTGGAATTCGTATGCAATGGACCGAGAAAATCACAGTAAAAATGGTTTTGGAGGAAAGCAAAGTCTTTTCGTTAGGCAAGTGCATAAAATGTCATCTAGACAAACAGAAATATCATGTTTGTTTGCCGCAGTTCCTCTAGCTTTCTCCGTAGAATATACGAATGTGTAGAGCTGGTGTCTCCATGTGGAAACAATTAGTGTTTTAACGGTACAAAATTAAATCTTCCCTGATAAAAAACATTCAAAACAATAAAGTCCGTGGATAATATCAGGAATACACAAACACAGAGGCTGTAGCAATATCTTGGATTGAATTAGCCAAAATAAACCGGATATTTCCGGTTTCATCCAGTGATATCCCGTCAAATTGGTGTGGAATTCGTATGCAATGGACCGAGAAAATCACAGTAAAAAGGGTTTTGGAGGAAAGCAAAGTCTTTTCGTTGGGCAAGTGCATAAAATGTCATCTCGACAAACAGAAATATCATGTTTGTTTGCCGCAGTTCCTCTAGCTTTCTCCCTAGAAAATAAGAATGTGTAGAGCTGGTGTCTCCATGTGGAAACAATTAGTGTTTTAACGGTACAAAATTAAATCTTCCCTGATAAAAAACATTCAAAACAATAAAGTGCATGGATAATATCAGGAATACACAAACACAGAGGCTGTACAATATCTGGGATTGAGTTAGCCAAAACAAAACCGGATACTAACGGTTTTATCCAGTCATATCCGGACAAACTGGTGTGGAATTCGTATGCAATGGACCGAGAAAATCACAGTAAAAATGGTTTTGGAGAAAAGCAAAGTCTTTTTGTTAGGCAAGTGCATAAAATGTCATCTCTACAAACAGAAATATCATGTTTGTTTGCCGCAGTTCCTCTAGCTTTCTCCCTAGAATATACGAATGTGTAGAGCTGGTGTCTCCATGTGGAAACAATTAGTGTTTTAACGGTACAAAATTAAATGTTCCCTGATAAAAAAACTTTCAAAACAATAAAGTGCGTGGATGATATCAGGAATACACAAACACAGAGGCTTTAGCAATATCTGGGATTGAATTAGCCAAAATATACCGGATATTTCCGGTTTCATCCAGTCATATCCGGTCAAATTGGTGTGGAATTCGTATGCAATGGACCGACAAAATCACAGTAAAAATGGTTCTGGAGGAAAGCAAAGTCTTTTCGTTAGGCAAGTGCATAAAATGTCATCTAGACAAACAGAAATATCATGTTTGTTTGCCGCAGTTCCTCTAGCTTTCTCCCTAGAAAATAAGAATGTGTAGAGCTGGTGTCTCCATGTGGAAACAATTAGTGTTTTAACTGTACAAAATTAAATGTTCCCTGATAAAAAGCATTCAAAACAATAAAGTCCGTGGATAATATCAGGAATACACAAACACAGAGGCTGTAGCAATATCTGGGATTGAGTTAGCCAAAACAAAACTGGATACTAACGGTTTCATCCAGTCATGTCCGGACAAACTGGTGTGGAATTCGTATGCAATGGACCGAGAAAATCACAGTAAAAATGGTTTGGAGAAAAGCAAAGTCTTTTTGTTAGGCAAGTGCATAAAATGTCATCTAGACAAACAGAAATATCATGTTTGTTTGCCGCAGTTCCTCTAGCTTTCTCCGTAGAATATACGAATGTGTAGAGCTGGGGTCTCCATGTGGAAACAATTAGTGTATCAACAGTACAAAATTAAATGTTCCCTGATAAAAAAACATTCAAAACAATAAAGTCCGTGGATAATATCAGGAATACACAAACACAGAGGCTGTAGTAATATCTGGGATTGAATTAGCCAAAATAAATCGGATATTTCCGGTTTCATCCAGTCATATCCGTTCAAACTGTTGTGGAATTCGTATGCAATGGACCGACAAAATCACAGTAAAAAGGGTTTTGGAGGAAAGCAAAGTCTTTTCGTTAGGCAAGTGCATAAAATGTCATCTAGACAAACAGAAATATCATGTTTGTTTGCCGCAGTTCCTCTGGCTTTCTCCCTAAAAAATAAGAATGTGTAGAGCTGGTGTCTCCATGTGGAAACAATTAGTGTTTTAACGGTACAAAATTAAATCTTCCCTGATAAAAAAACATTCAAAACAATAAAGTCCGTGGATAATATCAGGAATACACAAACACAGAGGCTGTAGCAATATCTGGGATTGAGTTAGCCAAAACAAAACCGGATACTAACGGTTTCATCCAGTCATATCCGGACAAAGTGGTGTGGAATTCGTATGCAATGGACCGAGAAAATCACAGTAAAAATGGTTTTGGAGGAAAGCAAAGTCTTTTCGTTAGGCAAGTGCATAAAATGTCATCTAGACAAACAGAAATATCATGTTTGTTTGCCGCAGTTCCTCTAGCTTTCTCCCTAGAAAATACGAATGTGTAGAGCTGGTGTCTCCATGTGGAAACAATTAGTGTTTTAACGGTACAAAATTAAATGTTCCCTGATAAAAAACATTCAAAACAATAAAGTCCGTGGATAATATCAGGAATACACAAACACACAGGCTGTAGCAATATCTGGGATTGAATTAGCCAAAATAAACCGGATATTTCCGGTTTCATCCAGTGATATCCCGTCAAATTGGTGTGGAATTCGTATGCAATGGACCGAGAAAATCATAGTAAAAAGGGTTTTGGAGGAAAGCAAAGTCTTTTCGTTAGGAAAGTGCATAAAATGTCATCTAGACAAACAGAAATATCATGTTTGTTTGCCGCAGTTCCTCTGGCTTTCTCCCTAAAAAATAAGAATGTGTAGAGCTGGTGTCTCCATGTGGAAACAATTAGTGTTTTAACGGTACAAAATTAAATCTTCCCTGATAAAAAAACATTCAAAACAATAAAGTCCGTGGATAATATCAGGAATACACAATCACAGAGGCTGTAGCAATATCTGGGATTGAGTTAGCCAAAACAAAACCGGATACTAACGGTTTCATCCAGTCATATCCGGAGAAACTGGTGTGGAATTCGTATGCAATGGACCGAGAAAATCACAGTAAAAATGGTTTTGGAGAAAAGCAAAGTCTTTTTGTTAGGCAAGTGCATAAAATGTCATCTAGACAAACAGAAATATCATGTTTGTTTGCCGCAGTTCCTCTAGCTTTTTCCCTAGAATATACGAATGTGTAGAGCTGGTGTCTCCATGTGGAAACAATTAGTGTCTCAACGGTACAAAATTAAATCTTCCCTGATAAAAAACATTCAAAACAATAAAGTCCATGGATAATATCAGGAATACACAAACACAGAGGCTGTAGCAATATCTGGGATTGAATTAGCCAAAATAAACCGGATATTTCCGGTTTCATCCAGTGATATCCCGTCAAATTGGTGTGGAATTCGTATGCAATGGACCGACAAAATCACAGTAAAAATGGTTCTGGAGGAAAGCAAAGTCTTTTCGTTAGGCAAGTGCATAAAATGTCATCTAGACAAACAGAAATATCATGTTTGTTTGCCGCAGTTCCTCTAGCTTTCTCCCTAGAAAATAAGAATGTGTAGAGCTGGTGTCTCCATGTGGAAACAATTAGTGTTTTAACTGTACAATATTAAATGTTCCCTGATAAAAAGCATTCAAAACAATAAAGTCCGTGGATAATATCAGGAATACACAAACACAGAGGCTGTAGCAATATCTGGGATTGAATTAGCCAAAATAAACCGGATATTTCCGGTTTCATCCAGTGATATCCCGTCAAATTGGTGTGGAATTCGTATGCAATGGACCGAGAAAATCATAGTAAAAAGGGTTTTGGAGGAAAGCAAAGTCTTTTCGTTAGGCAAGTGCATAAAATGTCATCTAGACAGACAGAAATATCATGTTTGTTTGCCGCAGTTCCTCTGGCTTTCTCCCTAAAAAATAAGAATGTGTAGAGCTGGTGTCTCCATGTGGAAACAATTAGTGT
Organism: Lepus oiostolus; assembly: GCA_036325905.1. Lineage (NCBI taxonomy): Eukaryota > Metazoa > Chordata > Mammalia > Lagomorpha > Leporidae > Lepus > Lepus oiostolus. The sequence goes on along the minus strand of JAWMBE010000081.1, from coordinate 1,347,530 downwards.
TTTAACGGTACAAAATTAAATCTTCCCTGATAAAAAAACATTCAAAACAATAAAGTCCGTGGATAATATCAGGAATACACAAACACAGAGGCTGTAGCAATATCTGGGATTGAGTTAGCCAAAACAAAACCGGATACTAACGGTTTCATCCAGTCATATCCGGAGAAACTGGTGTGGAATTCGTATGCAATGGACCGAGAAAATCACAGTAAAAATGGTTTTGGAGAAAAGCAAAGTCTTTTTGTTAGGCAAGTGCATAAAATGGCATCTCTACAAACAGAAATATCATGTTTGTTTGCCGCAGTTCCTCTAGCTTTTTCCCTAGAATATACGAATGTGTAGAGCTGGTGTCTCCATGTGGAAACAATTAGTGTCTCAACGGTACAAAATTAAATCTTCCCTGATAAAAAACATTCAAAACAATAAAGTCCGTGGATAATATCAGGAATACACAAACACAGAGGCTGTAGCAATATCTGGGATTGAATTAGCCAAAATAAACCGGATATTTCCGGTTTCATCCAGTGATATCCCGTCAAATTGGTGTGGAATTCGTATGCAATGGACCGACAAAATCACAGTAAAAATGGTTCTGGAGGAAAGCAAAGTCTTTTCGTTAGGCAAGTGCATAAAATGTCATCTAGACAAACAGAAATATCATGTTTGTTTGCCGCAGTTCCTCTAGCTTTCTCCCTAGAAAATAAGAATGTGTAGAGCTGGTGTCTCCATGTGGAAACAATTAGTGTTTTAACTGTACAATATTAAATGTTCCCTGATAAAAAGCATTCAAAACAATAAAGTCCGTGGATAATATCAGGAATACACAAACACAGAGGCTGTAGCAATATCTGGGATTGAATTAGCCAAAATAAACCGGATATTTCCGGTTTCATCCAGTGATATCCCGTCAAATTGGTGTGGAATTCGTATGCAATGGACCGAGAAAATCATAGTAAAAAGGGTTTTGGAGGAAAGCAAAGTCTTTTCGTTAGGCAAGTGCATAAAATGTCATCTAGACAGACAGAAATATCATGTTTGTTTGCCGCAGTTCCTCTGGCTTTCTCCCTAAAAAATAAGAATGTGTAGAGCTGGTGCCTCCATGTGAAAACAATTAGTGTTTTAACGGTACAAAATTAAATCTTCCCTGATAAAAAAACATTCAAAACAATAAAGTCCGTGGATAATATCAGGAATACACAAACACAGAGGCTGTAGCAATATCTGGGATTGAGTTAGCCAAAACAAAACCGGATACTAACGGTTTCATCCAGTCATATCCGGAGAAACTGGTGTGGAATTCGTATGCAATGGACCGAGAAAATCACAGTAAAAATGGTTTTGGAGAAAAGCAAAGTCTTTTTGTTAGGCAAGTGCATAAAATGGCATCTCTACAAACAGAAATATCATGTTTGTTTGCCGCAGTTCCTCTAGCTTTTTCCCTAGAATATACGAATGTGTAGAGCTGGTGTCTCCATGTGGAAACAATTAGTGTCTCAACGGTACAAAATTAAATCTTCCCTGATAAAAAACATTCAAAACAATAAAGTCCGTGGATAATATCAGGAATACACAAACACAGAGGCTGTAGCAATATCTGGGATTGAATTAGCCAAAACAAAATGGGATATTTCCGGTTTCATCCAGTCATATCCAGACAAAGTGGTGTGGAATTCGTATGCAATGGACCGAGAAAATCACAGTAAAAATGGTTTTGGAGGAAAGCAAAGTCTTTTCGTTAGGCAAGTGCATAAAATGTCATCTAGACAAACAGAAATATCATGTTTGTTTGCCGCAGTTCCTCTAGCTTTCTCCCTAGAAAATACGAATGTGTAGAGCTGGTGTCTCCATGTGGAAACAATTAGTGTTTTAACGGTACAAAATTAAATGTTCCCTGATAAAAAACATTCAAAACAATAAAGTCCGTGGATAATATCAGGAATACACAAACACAGAGGCTGTAGCAATATCTGGGATTGAATTAGCCAAAATAAACCGGATATTTCCGGTTTCATCCAGTGATATCCCGTCAAATTGGTGTGGAATTCGTATGCAATGGACCGAGAAAATCATAGTAAAAAGGGTTTTGGAGGAAAGCAAAGTCTTTTCGTTAGGCAAGTGCATAAAATGTCATCTAGACAAACAGAAATATCATGTTTGTTTGCCGCAGTTCCTCTGGCTTTCTCCCTAAAAAATAAGAATGTGTAGAGCTGGTGTCTCCATGTGGAAACAATTAGTGTTTTAACGGTACAAAATTAAATCTTCCCTGATAAAAAAACATTCAAAACAATAAAGTCCGTGGATAATATCAGGAATACACAAACACAGAGGCTGTAGCAATATCTGGGATTGAGTTAGCCAAAACAAAACCGGATACTAACGGTTTCATCCAGTCATATCCGGAGAAACTGGTGTGGAATTCGTATGCAATGGACCGAGAAAATCACAGTAAAAATGGTTTTGGAGAAAAGCAAAGTCTTTTTGTTAGGCAAGTGCATAAAATGGCATCTCTACAAACAGAAATATCATGTTTGTTTGCCGCAGTTCCTCTAGCTTTTTCCCTAGAAAATACGAATGTGTAGAGCTGGTGTCTCCATGTGGAAACAATTAGTGTTTTAACGGTACAAAATTAAATCTTCCCTGATAAAAAACATTCAAAACAATAAAGTCCGTGGATAATATCAGGAATACACAAACACAGAGGCTGTAGCAATATCTGGGATTGAATTAGCCAAAACAAAATGGGATATTTCCGGTTTCATCCAGTCATATCCGGACAAAGTGGTGTGGAATTCGTATGCAATGGACCGAGAAAATCACAGTAAAAATGGTTTTGGAGGAAAGCAAAGTCTTTTCGTTAGGCAAGTGCATAAAATGTCATCTAGACAAACAGAAATATCATGTTTGTTTGCCGCAGTTCCTCTAGCTTTCTCCCTAGAATATACGAATGTGTAGAGCTGGTGTCTCCATGTGGAAACAATTAGTGTTTTAACGGTACAAAATTAAATCTTCCCTGATAAAAAACATTCAAAACAATAAAGTCCGTGGATAATATCAGGAATACACAAACACAGAGGCTGTAGCAATATCTGGGATTGAATTAGCCAAAATAAACCGGATATTTCCGGTTTCATCCAGTGATATCCCGTCAAATTGGTGTGGAATTCGTATGCAATGGACCGAGAAAATCACAGTAAAAAGGGTTTTGGAGGAAAACAAAGTCTTTTCGTTGGGCAAGTGCATAAAATGTCATCTCGACAAACAGAAATATCATGTTTGTTTGCCGCAGTTCCTCTAGCTTTCTCCCTAGAATATACGAATGTGTAGAGCTGGTGTCTCCATGTGGAAACAATTAGTGTTTTAACTGTACAAAATTAAATGTTCCCTGATAAAAAGCATTCAAAACAATAAAGTCCGTGGATAATATCAGGAATACACAAACACAGAGGCTGTAGCAATATCTGGGATTGAGTTAGCCAAAACAAAACTGGATACTAACGGTTTCATCCAGTCATGTCCGGACAAACTGGTGTGGAATTCGTATGCAATGGACCGAGAAAATCACAGTAAAAATGGTTTTGGAGAAAAGCAAAGTCTTTTTGTTAGGCAAGTGCCTAAAATGTCATCTAGACAAACAGAAATATCATGTTTGTTTGCCGCAGTTCCTCTAGCTTTCTCCGTAGAATATACGAATGTGTAGAGCTGGGGTCTCCATGTGGAAACAATTAGTGTATCAACAGTACAAAATTAAATGTTCCCTGATAAAAAAACATTCAAAACAATAAAGTCCGTGGATAATATCAGGAATACACAAACACAGAGGCTGTAGTAATATCTGGGATTGAATTAGCCAAAATAAATCGGATATTTCCGGTTTCATCCAGTCATATCCGGTCAAACTGTTGTGGAATTCGTATGCAATGGACCGACAAAATCACAGTAAAAAGGGTTTTGGAGGAAAGCAAAGTCTTTTCGTTAGGCAAGTGCATAAAATGTCATCTAGACAAACAGAAATATCATGTTTGTTTGCCGCAGTTCCTCTAGCTTTCTCCCTAGAAAATACGAATGTGTAGAGCTGGTGTCTCCATGTGGAAACAATTAGTGTTTTAACGGTACAAAATTAAATGTTCCCTGATAAAAAACATTCAAAACAATAAAGTCCGTGGATAATATCAGGAATACACAAACACAGAGGCTGTAGCAATATCTGGGATTGAATTAGCCAAAATAAACCGGATATTTCCGGTTTCATCCAGTGATATCCCGTCAAATTGGTGTGGAATTCGTATGCAATGGACCGAGAAAATCACAGTAAAAAGGGTTTTGGAGGAAAGCAAAGTCTTTTCGTTAGGCAAGTGCATAAAATGTCATCTAGACAAACAGAAATATCATGTTTGGTTGCCACAGTTCCTCTGGCTTTCTCCCTAAAAAATAAAAATGTGTAGGGCTGGTGTCTCCATGTGGAAACAATTAGTGTTTTAACGGTACAAAATTAAATCTTCCCTGATAAAAAACATTCAAAACAATAAAGTCCGTGGATAATATCAGGAATACACAAACACAGAGGCCGTAGCAATATCTGGGATTGAGTTAGCCAAAACAAAACCGGATACTAACGGTTTCATCCAGTCATATCCGGAGAAACTGGTGTGGAATTCGTATGCAATGGACCGAGAAAATCACAGTAAAAATGGTTTTGGAGAAAAGCAAAGTCTTTTTGTTAGGCAAGTGCATAAAATGGCATCTCTACAAACAGAAATATCATGTTTGTTTGCCGCAGTTCCTCTAGCTTTTTCCCTAGAATATACGAATGTGTAGAGCTGGTGTCTCCATGTGGAAACAATTAGTGTCTCAACGGTACAAAATTAAATGTTCCCTGATAAAAAACATTCAAAACAATAAAGTCCGTGGATAATATCAGGAATACACAAACACAGAGGCTGTAGCAATATCTGGGATTGAATTAGCCAAAATAAATGGGATATTTCCGGTTTCATCCAGTCATATCCGGACAAAGTGGTGTGGAATTCGTATGCAATGGACCGAGAAAATCACAGTAAAAATGGTTTTGGAGGAAAGCAAAGTCTTTTCGTTAGGCAAGTGCATCAAATGTCATCTCTACAAACAGAAATATCATGTTTGTTTGCCGCAGTTCCTCTAGCTTTCTCCCTAGAAAATACGAATGTGTAGAGCTGGTGTCTCCATGTGGAAACAATTAGTGTTTTAACGGTACAAAATTAAATGTTCCCTGATAAAAAACATTCAAAACAATAAAGTCCGTGGATAATATCAGGAATACACAAACACAGAGGCTGTAGCAATATCTGGGATTGAATTAGCCAAAATAAACCGGATATTTCCGGTTTCATCCAGTGATATCCCGTCAAATTGGTGTGGAATTCGTATGCAATGGACCGAGAAAATCATAGTAAAAAGGGTTTTGGAGGAAAGCAAAGTCTTTTCGTTAGGCAAGTGCATAAAATGTCATCTAGACAAACAGAAATATCATGTTTGTTTGCCGCAGTTCCTCTGGCTTTCTCCCTAAAAAATAAGAATGTGTAGAGCTGGTGTCTCCATGTGGAAACAATTAGTGTTTTAACGGTACAAAATTAAATCTTCCCTGATAAAAAAACATTCAAAACAATAAAGTCCGTGGATAATATCAGGAATACACAATCACAGAGGCTGTAGCAATATCTGGGATTGAGTTAGCCAAAACAAAACCGGATACTAACGGTTTCATCAAGTCATATCCGGAGAAACTGGTGTGGAATTCGTATGCAATGGACCGAGAAAATCACAGTAAAAATGGTTTTGGAGAAAAGCAATATCTTTTTGTTAGGCAAGTGCATAAAATGTCATCTCTACAAACAGAAATATCATGTTTGTTTGCCGCAGTTCCTCTAGCTTTTTCCCTAGAATATACGAATGTGTAGAGCTGGTGTCTCCATGTGGAAACAATTAGTGTCTCAACGGTACAAAATTAAATCTTCCCTGATAAAAAACATTCAAAACAATAAAGTCCGTGGATAATATCAGGAATACACAAACACAGAGGCTGTAGCAATATCTGGGATTGAATTAGCCAAAACAAAATGGGATATTTCCGGTTTCATCCAGTCATATCCGGACAAAGTGGTGTGGAATTCGTATGCAATGGACCGAGAAAATCACAGTAAAAATGGTTTTGGAGGAAAGCAAAGTCTTTTCGTTAGGCAAGTGCATAAAATGTCATCTAGACAAACAGAAATATCATGTTTGTTTGCCGCAGTTCCTCTAGCTTTCTCCCTAGAATATACGAATGTGTAGAGCTGGTGTCTCCATGTGGAAACAATTAGTGTTTTAACGGTACAAAATTAAATCTTCCCTGATAAAAAACATTCAAAACAATAAAGTCCGTGGATAATATCAGGAATACACAAACACAGAGGCTGTAGCAATATCTTGGATTGAATTAGCCAAAATAAACCGGATATTTCCGGTTTCATCCAGTGATATCCCGTCAAATTGGTGTGGAATTCGTATGCAATGGACCGAGAAAATCACAGTAAAAATGGTTTTGGAGGAAAGCAAAGTCTTTTCGTTGGGCAAGTGCATAAAATGTCATCTCGACAAACAGAAATATCATGTTTGTTTGCCGCAGTTCCTCTAGCTTTCTCCCTAGAAAATAAGAATGTGTAGAGCTGGTGTCTCCATGTGGAAACAATTAGTGTTTTAACGGTACAAAATTAAATCTTCCCTGATAAAAAACATTCAAAACAATAAAGTGCATGGATAATATCAGGAATACACAAACACAGAGGCTGTAGCAATATCTGGGATTGAATTAGCCAAAACAAAATGGGATATTTCCGGTTTCATCCAGTCATATCCGGACAAAGTGGTGTGGAATTCGTATGCAATGGACCGAGAAAATCACAGTAAAAATGGTTTTGGAGGAAAGCAAAGTCTTTTCGTTAGGCAAGTGCATAAAATGTCATCTAGACAAACAGAAATATCATGTTTGTTTGCCGCAGTTCCTCTAGCTTTCTCCCTAGAATATACGAATGTGTAGAGCTGGTGTCTCCATGTGGAAACAATTAGTGTTTTAACGGTACAAAATTAAATCTTCCCTGATAAAAAACATTCAAAACAATAAAGTCCGTGGATAATATCAGGAATACACAAACACAGAGGCTGTAGCAATATCTGGGATTGAATTAGCCAAAATAAACCGGATATTTCCGGTTTGATCCAGTGATATCCCGTCAAATTGGTGTGGAATTCGTATGCAATGGACCGAGAAAATCACAGTAAAAAGGGTTTTGGAGGAAAGCAAAGTCTTTTCGTTGGGCAAGTGCATAAAATGTCATCTCGACAAACAGAAATATCATGTTTGTTTGCCGCAGTTCCTCTAGCTTTCTCCCTAGAAAATAAGAATGTGTAGAGCTGGTGTCTCCATGTGGAAACAATTAGTGTTTTAACGGTACAAAATTAAATGTTCCCTGATAAAAAGCATTCAAAACAATAAAGTCCGTGGATAATATCAGGAATACACAAACACAGAGGCTGTAGCAATATCTGGGATTGAGTTAGCCAAAACAAAACTGGATACTAACGGTTTCATCCAGTCATGTCCGGACAAACTGGTGTGGAATTCGTATGCAATGGACCGAGAAAATCACAGTAAAAATGGTTTTGGAGAAAAGCAAAGTCTTTTTGTTAGGCAAGTGCCTAAAATGTCATCTAGACAAACAGAAATATCATGTTTGTTTGCCGCAGTTCCTCTAGCTTTCTCCGTAGAATATACGAATGTGTAGAGCTGGTGTCTCCATGTGTAAACAATTAGTGTATCAACAGTACAAAATTAAATGTTCCCTGATAAAAAAACATTCAAAACAATAAAGTCCGTGGATAATATCAGGAATACACAAACACAGAGGCTGTAGTAATATCTGGGATTGAATTAGCCAAAATAAATCGGATATTTCCGGTTTCATCCAGTCATATCCGGTCAAACTGTTGTGGAATTCGTATGCAATGGACCGACAAAATCACAGTAAAAAGGGTTTTGGAGGAAAGCAAAGTCTTTTCGTTAGGCAAGTGCATAAAATGTCATCTAGACAAACAGAAATATCATGTTTGTTTGCCGCAGTTCCTCTAGCTTTCTCCCTAGAAAATACGAATGTGTAGAGCTGGTGTCTCCATGTGGAAACAATTAGTGTTTTAACGGTACAAAATTAAATGTTCCCTGATAAAAAACATTCAAAACAATAAAGTCCGTGGATAATATCAGGAATACACAAACACAGAGGCTGTAGCAATATCTGGGATTGAATTAGCCAAAATAAACCGGATATTTCCGGTTTCATCCAGTGATATCCCGTCAAATTGGTGTGGAATTCGTATGCAATGGACCGAGAAAATCACAGTAAAAAGGGTTTTGGAGGAAAGCAAAGTCTTTTCGTTAGGCAAGTGCATAAAATGTCATCTAGACAAACAGAAATATCATGTTTGGTTGCCACAGTTCCTCTGGCTTTCTCCCTAAAAAATAAAAATGTGTAGGGCTGGTGTCTCCATGTGGAAACAATTAGTGTTTTAACGGTACAAAATTAAATCTTCCCTGATAAAAAACATTCAAAACAATAAAGTCCGTGGATAATATCAGGAATACACAAACACAGAGGCCGTAGCAATATCTGGGATTGAGTTAGCCAAAACAAAACCGGATACTAACGGTTTCATCCAGTCATATCCGGAGAAACTGGTGTGGAATTCGTATGCAATGGACCGAGAAAATCACAGTAAAAATGGTTTTGGAGAAAAGCAAAGTCTTTTTGTTAGGCAAGTGCATAAAATGGCATCTCTACAAACAGAAATATCATGTTTGTTTGCCGCAGTTCCTCTAGGTTTTTCCCTAGAATATACGAATGTGTAGAGCTGGTGTCTCCATGTGGAAACAATTAGTGTCTCAACGGTACAAAATTAAATGTTCCCTGATAAAAAACATTCAAAACAATAAAGTCCGTGGATAATATCAGGAATACACAAACACAGAGGCTGTAGCAATATCTGGGATTGAATTAGCCAAAATAAATGGGATATTTCCGGTTTCATCCAGTCATATCCGGACAAAGTGGTGTGGAATTCGTATGCAATGGACCGAGAAAATCACAGTAAAAATGGTTTTGGAGGAAAGCAAAGTCTTTTCGTTAGGCAAGTGCATCAAATGTCATCTCTACAAACAGAAATATCATGTTTGTTTGCCGCAGTTCCTCTAGCTTTCTCCCTAGAAAATACGAATGTGTAGAGCTGGTGTCTCCATGTGGAAACAATTAGTGTTTTAACGGTACAAAATTAAATGTTCCCTGATAAAAAACATTCAAAACAATAAAGTCCGTGGATAATATCAGGAATACACAAACACACAGGCTGTAGCAATATCTGGGATTGAATTAGCCAAAATAAACCGGATATTTCCGGTTTCATCCAGTGATATCCCGTCAAATTGGTGTGGAATTCGTATGCAATGGACCGAGAAAATCATAGTAAAAAGGGTTTTGGAGGAAAGCAAAGTCTTTTCGTTAGGCAAGTGCATAAAATGTCATCTAGACAAACAGAAATATCATGTTTGTTTGCCGCAGTTCCTCTGGCTTTCTCCCTAAAAAATAAGAATGTGTAGAGCTGGTGTCTCCATGTGGAAACAATTAGTGTTTTAACGGTACAAAATTAAATCTTCCCTGATAAAAAAACATTCAAAACAATAAAGTCCGTGGATAATATCAGGAATACACAATCACAGAGGCTGTAGCAATATCTGGGATTGAGTTAGCCAAAACAAAACCGGATACTAACGGTTTCATCAAGTCATATCCGGAGAAACTGGTGTGGAATTCGTATGCAATGGACCGAGAAAATCACAGTAAAAATGGTTTTGGAGAAAAGCAATATCTTTTTGTTAGGCAAGTGCATAAAATGTCATCTCTACAAACAGAAATATCATGTTTGTTTGCCGCAGTTCCTCTAGCTTTTTCCCTAGAATATACGAATGTGTAGAGCTGGTGTCTCCATGTGGAAACAATTAGTGTCTCAACGGTACAAAATTAAATCTTCCCTGATAAAAAACATTCAAAACAATAAAGTCCGTGGATAATATCAGGAATACACAAACACAGAGGCTGTAGCAATATCTGGGATTGAATTAGCCAAAACAAAATGGGATATTTCCGGTTTCATCCAGTCATATCCGGACAAAGTGGTGTGGAATTCGTATGCAATGGACCGAGAAAATCACAGTAAAAATGGTTTTGGAGGAAAGCAAAGTCTTTTCGTTAGGCAAGTGCATAAAATGTCATCTAGACAAACAGAAATATCATGTTTGTTTGCCGCAGTTCCTCTAGCTTTCTCCCTAGAATATACGAATGTGTAGAGCTGGTGTCTCCATGTGGAAACAATTAGTGTTTTAACGGTACAAAATTAAATCTTCCCTGATAAAAAACATTCAAAACAATAAAGTCCGTGGATAATATCAGGAATACACAAACACAGAGGCTGTAGCAATATCTTGGATTGAATTAGCCAAAATAAACCGGATATTTCCGGTTTCATCCAGTGATATCCCGTCAAATTGGTGTGGAATTCGTATGCAATGGACCGAGAAAATCACAGTAAAAATGGTTTTGGAGGAAAGCAAAGTCTTTTCGTTGGGCAAGTGCATAAAATGTCATCTCGACAAACAGAAATATCATGTTTGTTTGCCGCAGTTCCTCTAGCTTTCTCCCTAGAAAATAAGAATGTGTAGAGCTGGTGTCTCCATGTGGAAACAATTAGTGTCTCAACGGTACAAAATTAAATCTTCCCTGATAAAAAACATTCAAAACAATAAAGTGCATGGATAATATCAGGAATACACAAACACAGAGGCTGTAGCAATATCTGGGATTGAGTTAGCCAAAACAAAACCGGATACTAACGGTTTTATCCAGTCATATCCGGACAAACTGGTGTGGAATTCGTATGCAATGGACCGAGAAAATCACAGTAAAAATGGTTTTGGAGAAAAGCAAAGTCTTTTTGTTAGGCAAGTGCCTAAAATGTCATCTAGACAAACAGAAATATCATGTTTGTTTGCCGCAGTTCCTCTAGCTTTCTCCCTAGAATATACGAATGTGTAGAGCTGGTGTCTCCATGTGGAAACAATTAGTGTTTTAACGGTACAAAATTAAATGTTCCCTGATAAAAAAACATTCAAAACAATAAAGTGCGTGGATGATATCAGGAATACACAAACACAGAGGCTTTAGCAATATCTGGGATTGAATTAGCCAAAATATACCGGATATTTCCGGTTTCATCCAGTCATATCCGGTCAAATTGGTGTGGAATTCGTATGCAATGGACCGACAAAATCACAGTAAAAATGGTTCTGGAGGAAAGCAAAGTCTTTTCGTTAGGCAAGTGCATAAAATGTCATCTAGACAAACAGAAATATCATGTTTGTTTGCCGCAGTTCCTCTAGCTTTCTCCCTAGAAAATAAGAATGTGTAGAGCTGGTGTCTCCATGTGGAAACAATTAGTGTTTTAACTGTACAAAATTAAATGTTCCCTGATAAAAAGCATTCAAAACAATAAAGTCCGTGGATAATATCAGGAATACACAAACACAGAGGCTGTAGCAATATCTGGGATTGAGTTAGCCAAAACAAAACTGGATACTAACGGTTTCATCCAGTCATGTCCGGACAAACTGGTGTGGAATTCGTATGCAATGGACCGAGAAAATCACAGTAAAAATGGTTTTGGAGAAAAGCAAAGTCTTTTTGTTAGGCAAGTGCATAAAATGTCATCTAGACAAACAGAAATATCATGTTTGTTTGCCGCAGTTCCTCTAGCTTTCTCCGTAGAATATACGAATGTGTAGAGCTGGGGTCTCCATGTGGAAACAATTAGTGTATCAACAGTACAAAATTAAATGTTCCCTGATAAAAAAACATTCAAAACAATAAAGTCCGTGGATAATATCAGGAATACACAAACACAGAGGCTGTAGTAATATCTGGGATTGAATTAGCCAAAATAAATCGGATATTTCCGGTTTCATCCAGTCATATCCGGTCAAACTGTTGTGGAATTCGTATGCAATGGACCGACAAAATCACAGTAAAAAGGGTTTTGGAGGAAAGCAAAGTCTTTTCGTTAGGCAAGTGCATAAAATGTCATCTAGACAAACAGAAATATCATGTTTGTTTGCCGCAGTTCCTCTGGTTTTCTCCCTAAAAAATAAGAATGTGTAGAGCTGGTGTCTCCATGTGGAAACAATTAGTGTTTTAACGGTACAAAATTAAATCTTCCCTGATAAAAAAACATTCAAAACAATAAAGTCCGTGGATAATATCAGGAATACACAAACACAGTGGCTGTAGCAATATCTGGGATTGAGTTAGCCAAAACAAAACCGGATACTAACGGTTTCATCCAGTCATATCCGGAGAAACTGGTGTGGAATTCGTATGCAATGGACCGAGAAAATCACAGTAAAAATGGTTTTGGAGAAAAGCAAAGTCTTTTTGTTAGGCAAGTGCATAAAATGGCATCTCTACAAACAGAAATATCATGTTTGTTTGCCGCAGTTCCTCTAGCTTTTTCCCTAGAATATACGAATGTGTAGAGCTGGTGTCTCCATGTGGAAACAATTAGTGTCTCAACGGTACAAAATTAAATCTTCCCTGATAAAAAACATTCAAAACAATAAAGTCCGTGGATAATATCAGGAATACACAAACACAGAGCCTGTAGCAATATCTGGGATTGAATTAGCCAAAATAAACCGGATATTTCCGGTTTCATCCAGTGATATCCCGTCAAATTGGTGTGGAATTCGTATGCAATGGACCGAGAAAATCATAGTAAAAAGGGTTTTGGAGGAAAGCAAAGTCTTTTCGTTAGGCAAGTGCATAAAATGTCATCTAGACAAACAGAAATATCATGTTTGTTTGCCGCAGTTCCTCTGGCTTTCTCCCTAAAAAATAAGAATGTGTAGAGCTGGTGTCTCCATGTGGAAACAATTAGTGTTTTAACGGTACAAAATTAAATCTTCCCTGATAAAAAAACATTCAAAACAATAAAGTCCGTGGATAATATCAGGAATACACAATCACAGAGGCTGTAGCAATATCTGGGATTGAGTTAGCCAAAACAAAACCGGATACTAACGGTTTCATCCAGTCATATCCGGAGAAACTGGTGTGGAATTCGTATGCAATGGACCGAGAAAATCACAGTAAAAATGGTTTTGGAGAAAAGCAAAGTCTTTTTGTTAGGCAAGTGCATAAAATGTCATCTAGACAAACAGAAATATCATGTTTGTTTGCCGCAGTTCCTCTAGCTTTTCCCTAGAATATACGAATGTGTAGAGCTGGTGTCTCCATGTGGAAACAATTAGTGTCTCAACGGTACAAAATTAAATCTTCCCTGATAAAAAACATTCAAAACAATAAAGTCCGTGGATAATATCAGGAATACACAAACACAGAGGCTGTAGCAATATCTTGGATTGAATTAGCCAAAATAAACCGGATATTTCCGGTTTCATCCAGTGATATCCCGTCAAATTGGTGTGGAATTCGTATGCAATGGACCGACAAAATCACAGTAAAAATGGTTCTGGAGGAAAGCAAAGTCTTTTCGTTAGGCAAGTGCATAAAATGTCATCTAGACAAACAGAAATATCATGTTTGTTTGCCGCAGTTCCTCTAGCTTTCTCCCTAGAAAATACGAATGTGTAGAGCTGGTGTCTCCATGTGGAAACAATTAGTGTTTTAACGGTACAAAATTAAATGTTCCCTGATAAAAAGCATTCAAAACAATAAAGTCCGTGGATAATATCAGGAATACACAAACACAGAGGCTGTAGCAATATCTGGGATTGAATTAGCCAAAATAAACCGGATATTTCCGGTTTCATCCAGTGATATCCCGTCAAATTGGTGTGGAATTCGTATGCAATGGACCGAGAAAATCATAGTAAAAAGGGTTTTGGAGGAAAGCAAAGTCTTTTCGTTAGGCAAGTGCATAAAATGTCATCTAGACAAACAGAAATATCATGTTTGTTTGCCGCAGTTCCTCTGGCTTTCTCCCTAAAATATAAGAATGTGTAGAGCTGGTGTCTCCATGTGGAAACAATTAGTGTCTCAACGGTACAAAATTAAATCTTCCCTGATAAAAAAACATTCAAAACAATAAAGTCCGTGGATAATATCAGGAATACACAATCACAGAGGCTGTAGCAATATCTGGGATTGAGTTAGCCAAAACAAAACCGGATACTAACGGTTTCATCCAGTCATATCCGGAGAAACTGGTGTGGAATTCGTATGCAATGGACCGAGAAAATCACAGTAAAAATGGTTTTGGAGAAAAGCAAAGTCTTTTTGTTAGGCAAGTGCATAAAATGGCATCTCTACAAACAGAAATATCATGTTTGTTTGCCGCAGTTCCTCTAGCTTTTTCCCTAGAAAATACGAATGTGTAGAGCTGGTGTCTCCATGTGGAAACAATTAGTGTCTCAACGGTACAAAATTAAATCTTCCCTGATAAAAAACATTCAAAACAATAAAGTCCGTGGATAATATCAGGAATACACAAACACAGAGGCTGTAGCAATATCTGGGATTGAATTAGCCAAAACAAAATGGGATATTTCCGGTTTCATCCAGTCATATCCGGACAAAGTGGTGTGGAATTCGTATGCAATGGACCGAGAAAATCACAGTAAAAATGGTTTTGGAGGAAAGCAAAGTCTTTTCGTTAGGCAAGTGCATAAAATGTCATCTAGACAAACAGAAATATCATGTTTGTTTGCCGCAGTTCCTCTAGCTTTCTCCCTAGAATATACGAATGTGTAGAGCTGGTGTCTCCATGTGGAAACAATTAGTGTTTTAACGGTACAAAATTAAATCTTCCCTGATAAAAAACATTCAAAACAATAAAGTCCGTGGATAATATCAGGAATACACAAACACAGAGGCTGTAGCAATATCTTGGATTGAATTAGCCAAAATAAACCGGATATTTCCGGTTTCATCCAGTGATATCCCGTCAAATTGGTGTGGAATTCGTATGCAATGGACCGAGAAAATCACAGTAAAAAGGGTTTTGGAGGAAAGCAAAGTCTTTTCGTTGGGCAAGTGCATAAAATGTCATCTCGACAAACAGAAATATCATGTTTGTTTGCCGCAGTTCCTCTAGCTTTCTCCCTAGAAAATAAGAATGTGTAGAGCTGGTGTCTCCATGTGGAAACAATTAGTGTTTTAACGGTACAAAATTAAATGTTCCCTGATAAAAAACATTCAAAACAATAAAGTGCATGGATAATATCAGGAATACACAAACACAGAGGCTTTAGCAATATCTGGGATTGAGTTAGCCAAAACAAAACCGGATACTAACGGTTTTATCCAGTCATATCCGGACAAACTGGTGTGGAATTCGTATGCAATGGACCGACAAAATCACAGTAAAAATGGTTCTGGAGGAAAGCAAAGTCTTTTCGTTAGGCAAGTGCATAAAATGTCATCTAGACAAACAGAAATATCATGTTTGTTTGCCGCAGTTCCTCTAGCTTTCTCCCTAGAAAATAAGAATGTGTAGAGCTGGTGTCTCCATGTGGAAACAATTAGTGTTTTAACTGTACAAAATTAAATGTTCCCTGATAAAAAGCATTCAAAACAATAAAGTCCGTGGATAATATCAGGAATACACAAACACAGAGGCTGTAGCAATATCTGGGATTGAGTTAGCCAAAACAAAACTGGATACTAACGGTTTCATCCAGTCATGTCCGGACAAACTGGTGTGGAATTCGTATGCAATGGACCGAGAAAATCACAGTAAAAATGGTTTTGGAGAAAAGCAAAGTCTTTTTGTTAGGCAAGTGCCTAAAATGTCATCTAGACAAACAGAAATATCATGTTTGTTTGCCGCAGTTCCTCTAGCTTTCTCCGTAGAATATACGAATGTGTAGAGCTGGGGTCTCCATGTGGAAACAATTAGTGTATCAACAGTACAAAATTAAATGTTCCCTGATAAAAAAACATTCAAAACAATAAAGTCCGTGGATAATATCAGGAATACACAAACACAGAGGCTGTAGTAATATCTGGGATTGAATTAGCCAAAATAAATCGGATATTTCCGGTTTCATCCAGTCATATCCGGTCAAACTGTTGTGGAATTCGTATGCAATGGACCGACAAAATCACAGTAAAAAGGGTTTTGGAGGAAAGCAAAGTCTTTTCGTTAGGCAAGTGCATAAAATGTCATCTAGACAAACAGAAATATCATGTTTGTTTGCCGCAGTTCCTCTAGCTTTCTCCCTAGAAAATACGAATGTGTAGAGCTGGTGTCTCCATGTGGAAACAATTAGTGTTTTAACGGTACAAAATTAAATGTTCCCTGATAAAAAACATTCAAAACAATAAAGTCCGTGGATAATATCAGGAATACACAAACACAGAGGCTGTAGCAATATCTGGGATTGAATTAGCCAAAATAAACCGGATATTTCCGGTTTCATCCAGTGATATCCCGTCAAATTGGTGTGGAATTCGTATGCAATGGACCGACAAAATCACAGTAAAAAGGGTTTTGGAGGAAAGCAAAGTCTTTTCGTTAGGCAAGTGCATAAAATGTCATCTAGACAAACAGAAATATCATGTTTGTTTGCCGCAGTTCCTCTAGCTTTCTCCCTAGAAAATACGAATGTGTAGAGCTGGTGTCTCCATGTGGAAACAATTAGTGTTTTAACGGTACAAAATTAAATGTTCCCTGATAAAAAACATTCAAAACAATAAAGTCCGTGGATAATATCAGGAATACACAAACACAGAGGCTGTAGCAATATCTGGGATTGAATTAGCCAAAATAAACCGGATATTTCCGGTTTCATCCAGTGATATCCCGTCAAATTGGTGTGGAATTCGTATGCAATGGACCGAGAAAATCACAGTAAAAAGGGTTTTGGAGGAAAGCAAAGTCTTTTCGTTAGGCAAGTGCATAAAATGTCATCTAGACAAACAGAAATATCATGTTTGGTTGCCACAGTTCCTCTGGCTTTCTCCCTAAAAAATAAAAATGTGTAGGGCTGGTGTCTCCATGTGGAAACAATTAGTGTTTTAACGGTACAAAATTAAATCTTCCCTGATAAAAAACATTCAAAACAATAAAGTCCGTGGATAATATCAGGAATACACAAACACAGAGGCAGTAGCAATATCTGGGATTGAGTTAGCCAAAACAAAACCGGATACTAACGGTTTCATCCAGTCATATCCGGAGAAACTGGTGTGGAATTCGTATGCAATGGACCGAGAAAATCACAGTAAAAATGGTTTTGGAGGAAAGCAAAGTCTTTTCGTTAGGCAAGTGCATCAAATGTCATCTCTACAAACAGAAATATCATGTTTGTTTGCCGCAGTTCCTCTAGCTTTCTCCCTAGAAAATACGAATGTGTAGAGCTGGTGTCTCCATGTGGAAACAATTAGTGTTTTAACGGTACAAAATTAAATCTTCCCTGATAAAAAACATTCAAAACAATAAAGTCCGTGGATAATATCAGGAATACACAAACACAGAGGCTGTAGCAATATCTGGGATTGAATTAGCCAAAATAAACCGGATATTTCCGGTTTCATCCAGTGATATCCCGTCAAATTGGTGTGGAATTCGTATGCAATGGACCGAGAAAATCATAGTAAAAATGGTTTTGGAGGAAAGCAAAGTCTTTTCGTTAGGCAAGTGCATAAAATGTCATCTAGACAAACAGAAATATCATGTTTGTTTGCCGCAGTTCCTCTGGCTTTCTCCCTAAAAAATAAGAATGTGTAGAGCTGGTGTCTCCATGTGGAAACAGTGTTTTAACGGTACAAAATTAAATCTTCCCTGATAAAAAAACATTCAAAACAATAAAGTCCGTGGATAATATCAGGAATACACAATCACAGAGGCTGTAGCAATATCTGGGATTGAGTTAGCCAAAACAAAACCGGATACTAACGGTTTCATCCAGTCATATCCGGAGAAACTGGTGTGGAATTCGTATGCAATGGACCGAGAAAATCACAGTAAAAATGGTTTTGGAGAAAAGCAAAGTCTTTTTGTTAGGCAAGTGCATAAAATGTCATCTAGACAAACAGAAATATCATGTTTGTTTGCCGCAGTTCCTCTAGCTTTTTCCCTAGAATATACGAATGTGTAGAGCTGGTGTCTCCATGTGGAAACAATTAGTGTCTCAACGGTACAAAATTAAATCTTCCCTGATAAAAAACATTCAAAACAATAAAGTCCGTGGATAATATCAGGAATACACAAACACAGAGGCTGTAGCAATATCTTGGATTGAATTAGCCAAAATAAACCGGATATTTCCGGTTTCATCCAGTGATATCCCGTCAAATTGGTGTGGAATTCGTATGCAATGGACCGACAAAATCACAGTAAAAATGGTTCTGGAGGAAAGCAAAGTCTTTTCGTTAGGCAAGTGCATAAAATGTCATCTAGACAAACAGAAATATCATGTTTGTTTGCCGCAGTTCCTCTAGCTTTCTCCCTAGAAAATACGAATGTGTAGAGCTGGTGTCTCCATGTGGAAACAATTAGTGTTTTAACGGTACAAAATTAAATGTTCCCTGATAAAAAGCATTCAAAACAATAAAGTCCGTGGATAATATCAGGAATACACAAACACAGAGGCTGTAGCAATATCTGGGATTGAATTAGCCAAAATAAACCGGATATTTCCGGTTTCATCCAGTGATATCCCGTCAAATTGGTGTGGAATTCGTATGCAATGGACCGAGAAAATCATAGTAAAAAGGGTTTTGGAGGAAAGCAAAGTCTTTTCGTTAGGCAAGTGCATAAAATGTCATCTAGACAAACAGAAATATCATGTTTGTTTGCCGCAGTTCCTCTGGCTTTCTCCCTAAAATATAAGAATGTGTAGAGCTGGTGTCTCCATGTGGAAACAATTAGTGTCTCAACGGTACAAAATTAAATCTTCCCTGATAAAAAAACATTCAAAACAATAAAGTCCGTGGATAATATCAGGAATACACAATCACAGAGGCTGTAGCAATATCTGGGATTGAGTTAGCCAAAACAAAACCGGATACTAACGGTTTCATCCAGTCATATCCGGAGAAACTGGTGTGGAATTCGTATGCAATGGACCGAGAAAATCACAGTAAAAATGGTTTTGGAGAAAAGCAAAGTCTTTTTGTTAGGCAAGTGCATAAAATGGCATCTCTACAAACAGAAATATCATGTTTGTTTGCCGCAGTTCCTCTAGCTTTTTCCCTAGAAAATACGAATGTGTAGAGCTGGTGTCTCCATGTGGAAACAATTAGTGTCTCAACGGTACAAAATTAAATCTTCCCTGATAAAAAACATTCAAAACAATAAAGTCCGTGGATAATATCAGGAATACACAAACACAGAGGCTGTAGCAATATCTGGGATTGAATTAGCCAAAACAAAATGGGATATTTCCGGTTTCATCCAGTCATATCCGGACAAAGTGGTGTGGAATTCGTATGCAATGGACCGAGAAAATCACAGTAAAAATGGTTTTGGAGGAAAGCAAAGTCTTTTCGTTAGGCAAGTGCATAAAATGTCATCTAGACAAACAGAAATATCATGTTTGTTTGCCGCAGTTCCTCTAGCTTTTCCCTAGAATATACGAATGTGTAGAGCTGGTGTCTCCATGTGGAAACAATTAGTGTCTCAACGGTACAAAATTAAATCTTCCCTGATAAAAAACATTCAAAACAATAAAGTCCGTGGATAATATCAGGAATACACAAACACAGAGGCTGTAGCAATATCTTGGATTGAATTAGCCAAAATAAACCGGATATTTCCGGTTTCATCCAGTGATATCCCGTCAAATTGGTGTGGAATTCGTATGCAATGGACCGACAAAATCACAGTAAAAAGGGTTTTGGAGGAAAGCAAAGTCTTTTCGTTGGGCAAGTGCATAAAATGTCATCTCGACAAACAGAAATATCATGTTTGTTTGCCGCAGTTCCTCTAGCTTTCTCCCTAGAAAATAAGAATGTGTAGAGCTGGTGTCTCCATGTGGAAACAATTAGTGTTTTAACGGTACAAAATTAAATGTTCCCTGATAAAAAACATTCAAAACAATAAAGTGCATGGATAATATCAGGAATACACAAACACAGAGGCTTTAGCAATATCTGGGATTGAGTTAGCCAAAACAAAACCGGATACTAACGGTTTTATCCAGTCATATCCGGACAAACTGGTGTGGAATTCGTATGCAATGGACCGAGAAAATCACAGTAAAAATGGTTTTGGAGAAAAGCAAAGTCTTTTTGTTAGGCAAGTGCATAAAATGTCATCTAGACAAACAGAAATATCATGTTTGTTTGCCGCAGTTCCTCTAGCTTTCTCCCTAGAATATACGAATGTGTAGAGCTGGTGTCTCCATGTGGAAACAATTAGTGTTTTAACGGTACAAAATTAAATGTTCCCTGATAAAAAAACATTCAAAACAATAAAGTGCGTGGATGATATCAGGAATACACAAACACAGAGGCTTTAGCAATATCTGGGATTGAATTAGCCAAAATATACCGGATATTTCCGGTTTCATCCAGTCATATCCGGTCAAATTGGTGTGGAATTCGTATGCAATGGACCGACAAAATCACAGTAAAAATGGTTCTGGAGGAAAGCAAAGTCTTTTCGTTAGGCAAGTGCATAAAATGTCATCTAGACAAACAGAAATATCATGTTTGTTTGCCGCAGTTCCTCTAGCTTTCTCCGTAGAATATACGAATGTGTAGAGCTGGGGTCTCCATGTGGAAACAATTAGTGTATCAACAGTACAAAATTAAATGTTCCCTGATAAAAAAACATTCAAAACAATAAAGTCCGTGGATAATATCAGGAATACACAAACACAGAGGCTGTAGTAATATCTGGGATTGAATTAGCCAAAATAAATCGGATATTTCCGGTTTCATCCAGTCATATCCGGTCAAACTGTTGTGGAATTCGTATGCAATGGACCGACAAAATCACAGTAAAAAGGGTTTTGGAGGAAAGCAAAGTCTTTTCGTTAGGCAAGTGCATAAAATGTCATCTAGACAAACAGAAATATCATGTTTGTTTGCCGCAGTTCCTCTAGCTTTCTCCCTAGAAAATACGAATGTGTAGAGCTGGTGTCTCCATGTGGAAACAATTAGTGTTTTAACGGTACAAAATTAAATGTTCCCTGATAAAAAACATTCAAAACAATAAAGTCCGTGGATAATATCAGGAATACACAAACACAGAGGCTGTAGCAATATCTGGGATTGAATTAGCCAAAATAAACCGGATATTTCCGGTTTCATCCAGTGATATCCCGTCAAATTGGTGTGGAATTCGTATGCAATGGACCGAGAAAATCACAGTAAAAAGGGTTTTGGAGGAAAGCAAAGTCTTTTCGTTAGGCAAGTGCATAAAATGTCATCTAGACAAACAGAAATATCATGTTTGGTTGCCACAGTTCCTCTGGCTTTCTCCCTAAAAAATAAAAATGTGTAGGGCTGGTGTCTCCATGTGGAAACAATTAGTGTTTTAACGGTACAAAATTAAATCTTCCCTGATAAAAAACATTCAAAACAATAAAGTCCGTGGATAATATCAGGAATACACAAACACAGAGGCCGTAGCAATATCTGGGATTGAGTTAGCCAAAACAAAACCGGATACTAACGGTTTCATCCAGTCATATCCGGAGAAACTGGTGTGGAATTCGTATGCAATGGACCGAGAAAATCACAGTAAAAATGGTTTTGGAGAAAAGCAAAGTCTTTTTGTTAGGCAAGTGCATAAAATGGCATCTCTACAAACAGAAATATCATGTTTGTTTGCCGCAGTTCCTCTAGCTTTTTCCCTAGAATATACGAATGTGTAG
Source organism: Lepus oiostolus (assembly GCA_036325905.1). NCBI lineage: Eukaryota > Metazoa > Chordata > Mammalia > Lagomorpha > Leporidae > Lepus > Lepus oiostolus. The sequence continues at coordinate 1,325,575 of JAWMBE010000081.1, read as the reverse complement.
AGCTGGTGTCTCCATGTGGAAACAATTAGTGTCTCAACGGTACAAAATTAAATGTTCCCTGATAAAAAACATTCAAAACAATAAAGTCCGTGGATAATATCAGGAATACACAAACACAGAGGCTGTAGCAATATCTGGGATTGAATTAGCCAAAATAAATGGGATATTTCCGGTTTCATCCAGTCATATCCGGACAAAGTGGTGTGGAATTCGTATGCAATGGACCGAGAAAATCACAGTAAAAATGGTTTTGGAGGAAAGCAAAGTCTTTTCGTTAGGCAAGTGCATCAAATGTCATCTCTACAAACAGAAATATCATGTTTGTTTGCCGCAGTTCCTCTAGCTTTCTCCCTAGAAAACACGAATGTGTAGAGCTGGTGTCTCCATGTGGAAACAATTAGTGTTTTAACGGTACAAAATTAAATCTTCCCTGATAAAAAACATTCAAAACAATAAAGTCCGTGGATAATATCAGGAATACACAAACACAGAGGCTGTAGCAATATCTGGGATTGAATTAGCCAAAATAAACCGGATATTTCCGGTTTCATCCAGTGATATCCCGTCAAATTGGTGTGGAATTCGTATGCAATGGACCGAGAAAATCATAGTAAAAAGGGTTTTGGAGGAAAGCAAAGTCTTTTCGTTAGGCAAGTGCATAAAATGTCATCTAGACAAACAGAAATATCATGTTTGTTTGCCGCAGTTCCTCTGGCTTTCTCCCTAAAAAATAAGAATGTGTAGAGCTGGTGTCTCCATGTGGAAACAATTAGTGTTTTAACGGTACAAAATTAAATCTTCCCTGATAAAAAAACATTCAAAACAATAAAGTCCGTGGATAATATCAGGAATACACAATCACAGAGGCTGTAGCAATATCTGGGATTGAGTTAGCCAAAACAAAACCGGATACTAACGGTTTCATCAAGTCATATCCGGAGAAACTGGTGTGGAATTCGTATGCAATGGACCGAGAAAATCACAGTAAAAATGGTTTTGGAGAAAAGCAATATCTTTTTGTTAGGCAAGTGCATAAAATGTCATCTCTACAAACAGAAATATCATGTTTGTTTGCCGCAGTTCCTCTAGCTTTCTCCCTAGAAAATACGAATGTGTAGAGCTGGTGTCTCCATGTGGAAACAATTAGTGTCTCAACGGTACAAAATTAAATCTTCCCTGATAAAAAACATTCAAAACAATAAAGTCCGTGGATAATATCAGGAATACACAAACACAGAGGCTGTAGCAATATCTGGGATTGAATTAGCCAAAACAAAATGGGATATTTCCGGTTTCATCCAGTCATATCCGGACAAAGTGGTGTGGAATTCGTATGCAATGGACCGAGAAAATCACAGTAAAAATGGTTTTGGAGGAAAGCAAAGTCTTTTCGTTAGGCAAGTGCATAAAATGTCATCTAGACAAACAGAAATATCATGTTTGTTTGCCGCAGTTCCTCTAGCTTTCTCCCTAGAATATACGAATGTGTAGAGCTGGTGTCTCCATGTGGAAACAATTAGTGTTTTAACGGTACAAAATTAAATCTTCCCTGATAAAAAACATTCAAAACAATAAAGTCCGTGGATAATATCAGGAATACACAAACACAGAGGCTGTAGCAATATCTTGGATTGAATTAGCCAAAATAAACCGGATATTTCCGGTTTCATCCAGTGATATCCCGTCAAATTGGTGTGGAATTCGTATGCAATGGACCGAGAAAATCACAGTAAAAAGGGTTTTGGAGGAAAGCAAAGTCTTTTCGTTGGGCAAGTGCATAAAATGTCATCTCGACAAACAGAAATATCATGTTTGTTTGCCGCAGTTCCTCTAGCTTTCTCCCTAGAAAATACGAATGTGTAGAGCTGGTGTCTCCATGTGGAAACAATTAGTGTCTCAACGGTACAAAATTAAATCTTCCCTGATAAAAAACATTCAAAACAATAAAGTGCATGGATAATATCAGGAATACACAAACACAGAGGCTGTAGCAATATCTGGGATTGAGTTAGCCAAAATAAAACCGGATACTAACGGTTTCATCCAGTCATATCCGGACAAACTGGTGTGGAATTCGTATGCAATGGACCGAGAAAATCACAGTAAAAATGGTTTTGGAGAAAAGCAAAGTCTTTTTGTTAGGCAAGTGCATAAAATGTCATCTAGACAAACAGAAATATCATGTTTGTTTGCCGCAGTTCCTCTAGCTTTCTCCCTAGAATATACGAATGTGTAGAGCTGGTGTCTCCATGTGGAAACAATTAGTGTTTTAACGGTACAAAATTAAATGTTCCCTGATAAAAAAACACTCAAAACAATAAAGTGCGTGGATGATATCAGGAATACACAAACACAGAGGCTTTAGCAATATCTGGGATTGAATTAGCCAAAATATACCGGATATTTCTGGTTTCATCCAGTCATATCCGGTCAAATTGGTGTGGAATTCGTATGCAATGGACCGACAAAATCACAGTAAAAATGGTTCTGGAGGAAAGCAAAGTCTTTTCGTTAGGCAAGTGCAGAAAATGTCATCTAGACAAACAGAAATATCATGTTTGTTTGCCGCAGTTCCTCTAGCTTTCTCCCTAGAATATACGAATGTGTAGAGCTGGTGTCTCCATGTGGAAAGAATTAGTGTTTTAACTGTACAAAATTAAATCTTCCCTGATAAAAAACATTCAAAACAATAAAGTCCGTGGATAATATCAGGAATACACAAACACAGATGCTGTAGCAATATCTGGGATTGAGTTAGCCAAAACAAAACTGGATACTAACGGTTTCATCCAGTCATGTCCGGACAAACTGGTGTGGAATTCGTATGCAATGGACCGAGAAAATCACAGTAAAAATGGTTTTGGAGAAAAGCAAAGTCTTTTTGTTAGGCAAGTGCATAAAATGTCATCTAGACAAACAGAAATATCATGTTTGTTTGCCGCAGTTCCTCTAGCTTTCTCCGTAGAATATACGAATGTGTAGAGCTGGGGTCTCCATGTGGAAACAATTAGTGTATCAACAGTACAAAATTAAATGTTCCCTGATAAAAAAACATTCAAAACAATAAAGTCCGTGGATAATATCAGGAATACACAAACACAGAGGCTGTAGTAATAATTGGGATTCAATTAGCCAAAATAAATCGGATATTTCCGGTTTCATCCAGTCATATCCGGTCAAACTGTTGTGGAATTCGTATGCAATGGACCGACAAAATCACAGTAAAAAGGGTTTTGGAGGAAAGCAAAGTCTTTTCGTTAGGCAAGTGCATAAAATGTCATCTAGACAAACAGAAATATCATGTTTGTTTGCCGCAGTTCCTCTAGCTTTCTCCCTAGAAAATACGAATGTGTAGAGCTGGTGTCTCCATGTGGAAACAATTAGTGTTTTAACGGTACAAAATTAAATGTTCCCTGATAAAAACATTCAAAACAATAAAGTCCGTGGATAATATCAGGAATACACAAACACAGAGGCTGTAGCAATATCTGGGATTGAATTAGCCAAAATAAACCGGATATTTCCGGTTTCATCCAGTGATATCCCGTCAAATTGGTGTGGAATTCGTATGCAATGGACCGAGAAAATCACAGTAAAAAGGGTTTTGGAGGAAAGCAAAGTCTTTTCGTTAGGCAAGTGCATAAAATGTCATCTAGACAAACAGAAATATCATGTTTGGTTGCCACAGTTCCTCTGGCTTTTCCCTAAAAAATAAGAATGTGTAGAGCTGGTGTCTCCATGTGGAAACAATTAGTGTTTTAACGGTACAAAATTAAATCTTCCCTGATAAAAAACATTCAAAACAATAAAGTCCGTGGATAATATCAGGAATACACAAACACAGAGGCTGTAGCAATATCTGGGATTGAATTATCCAAAATAAACCGGATATTTCCGGTTTCATCCAGTGATATCCCGTCAAATTGGTGTGGAATTCGTATGCAATGGACCGAGAAAATCACAGTAAAAATGGTTTTGGAGGAAAGCAAAGTCTTTTCGTTAGGCAAGTGCATAAAATGTCATCTAGACAAACAGAAATATCATGTTTGTTTGCCGCAGTTCCTCTGGCTTTCTCCCTAAAAAATAAGAATGTGTAGAGCTGGTGTCTCCATGTGGAAACAATTAGTGTTTTAAGGGTACAAAATTAAATCTTCCCTGATAAAAAAACATTCAAAACAATAAAGTCCGTGGATAATATCAGGAATACACAATCACAGAGGCTGTAGCAATATCTGGGATTGAGTTAGCCAAAACAAAACCGGATACTAACGGTTTCATCCAGTCATATCCGGAGAAACTGGTGTGGAATTCGTATGCAATGGACCGAGAAAATCACAGTAAAAATGGTTTTGGAGAAAAGCAAAGTCTTTTTGTTAGGCAAGTGCATAAAATGTCATCTCGACAAACAGAAATATCATGTTTGTTTGCCGCAGTTCCTCTAGCTTTCTCCCTAGAATATACGAATGTGTAGAGCTGGTGTCTCCATGTGGAAACAATTAGTGTCTCAACGGTACAAAATTAAATCTTCCCTGATAAAAAACATTCAAAACAATAAAGTCCGTGGATAATATCAGGAATACACAAACACAGAGGCTGTAGCAATATCTGGGATTGAATTAGCCAAAATAAACCGGATATTTCCGGTTTCATCCAGTCATATCCGGACAAAGTGGTGTGGAATTCGTATGCAATGGACCGAGAAAATCACAGTAAAAATGGTTTTGGAGGAAAGCAAAGTCTTTTCGTTAGGCAAGTGCATAAAATGTCATCTAGACAAACAGAAATATCATGTTTGTTTGCCGCAGTTCCTCTAGCTTTCTCCCTAGAATATACGAATGTGTAGAGCTGGTGTCTCCATGTGGAAACAATTAGTGTTTTAACGGTACAAAATTAAATCTTCCCTGATAAAAAACATTCAAAACAATAAAGTCCGTGGATAATATCAGGAATACACAAACACAGAGGCTGTAGCAATATCTTGGATTGAATTAGCCAAAATAAACCGGATATTTCCGGTTTCATCCAGTGATATCCCGTCAAATTGGTGTGGAATTCGTATGCAATGGACCGAGAAAATCACAGTAAAAAGGGTTTTGGAGGAAAGCAAAGTCTTTTCGTTGGGCAAGTGCATAAAATGTCATCTCGACAAACAGAAATATCATGTTTGTTTGCCGCAGTTCCTCTAGCTTTCTCCCTAGAAAATAAGAATGTGTAGAGCTGGTGTCTCCATGTGGAAACAATTAGTGTTTTAACGGTACAAAATTAAATGTTCCCTGATAAAAAACATTCAAAACAATAAAGTGCATGGATAATATCAGGAATACACAAACACAGAGGCTGTAGCAATATCTGGGATTGAGTTAGCCAAAACAAAACTGGATACTAACGGTTTTATCCAGTCATATCCGGACAAACTGGTGTGGAATTCGTATGCAATGGACCGAGAAAATCACAGTAAAAATGGTTTTGGAGAAAAGCAAAGTCTTTTTGTTAGGCAAGTGCATAAAATGTCATCTAGACAAACAGAAATATCATGTTTGTTTGCCGCAGTTCCTCTAGTTTTCTCCGTAGAATATACGAATGTGTAGAGCTGGGGTCTCCATGTGGAAACAATTAGTGTCTCAACGGTACAAAATTAAATGTTCCCTGATAAAAAAACATTCAAAACAATAAAGTCCGTGGATAATATCAGGAATACACAAACACAGAGGCTGTAGTAATATCTGGGATTGAATTAGCCAAAATAAATCGGATATTTCCGGTTTCATCCAGTCATATCCGGTCAAACTGTTGTGGAATTCGTATGCAATGGACCGAGAAAATCACAGTAAAAAGGGTTTTGGAGGAAAGCAAAGTCTTTTCGTTAGGCAAGTGCATAAAATGTCATCTAGACAAACAGAAATATCATGTTTGTTTGCCGCAGTTCCTCTGGCTTTCTCTCTAAAAAATAAGAATGTGTAGAGCTGGTGTCTCCATGTGGAAACAATTAGTGTTTTAACGGTACAAAATTAAATCTTCCCTGATAAAAAAACATTCAAAACAATAAAGTCCGTGGATAATATCAGGAATACACAAACACAGAGGCTGTAGCAATATCTGGGATTGAGTTAGCCAAAACAAAACCGGATACTAACGGTTTCATCCAGTCATATCCGGAGAAACTGGTGTGGAATTCGTATGCAATGGACCAAGAAAATCACAGTAAAAATGGTTTTGGAGAAAAGCAAAGTCTTTTTGTTAGGCAAGTGCATAAAATGGCATCTCTACAAACAGAAATATCATGTTTGTTTCCCGCAGTTCCTCTAGCTTTTTCCCTAGAATATACGAATGTGTAGAGCTGGTGTCTCCATGTGGAAACAATTAGTGTCTCAACGGTACAAAATTAAATCTTCCCTGATAAAAAACATTCAAAACAATAAAGTCCGTGGATAATATCAGGAATACACAAACACAGAGGCTGTAGCAATATCTGGGATTGAATTAGCCAAAATAAATGGGATATTTCCGGTTTCATCCAGTCATATCCGGACAAAGTGGTGTGGAATTCGTATGCAATGGACCGAGAAAATCACAGTAAAAATGGTTTTGGAGGAAAGCAAAGTCTTTTCGTTAGGCAAGTGCATAAAATGTCATCTAGACAAACAGAAATATCATGTTTGTTTGCCGCAGTTCCTCTAGCTTTCTCCCTAGAAAATACGAATGTGTAGAGCTGGTGTCTCCATGTGGAAACAATTAGTGTTTTAACGGTACAAAATTAAATGTTCCCTGATAAAAAAACACTCAAAACAATAAAGTGCGTGGATGATATCAGGAATACACAAACACAGAGGCTTTAGCAATATCTGGGATTGAATTAGCCAAAATATACCGGATATTTCTGGTTTCATCCAGTCATATCCGGTCAAATTGGTGTGGAATTCGTATGCAATGGACCGACAAAATCTCAGTAAAAATGGTTCTGGAGGAAAGCAAAGTCTTTTCGTTAGGCAAGTGCAGAAAATGTCATCTAGACAAACAGAAATATCATGTTTGTTTGCCGCAGTTCCTCTAGCTTTCTCCCTAGAATATACGAATGTGTAGAGCTGGTGTCTCCATGTGGAAAGAATTAGTGTTTTAACTGTACAAAATTAAATCTTCCCTGATAAAAAACATTCAAAACAATAAAGTCCGTGGATAATATCAGGAATACACAAACACAGATGCTGTAGCAATATCTGGGATTGAGTTAGCCAAAACAAAACTGGATACTAACGGTTTCATCCAGTCATGTCCGGACAAACTGGTGTGGAATTCGTATGCAATGGACCGAGAAAATCACAGTAAAAATGGTTTTGGAGAAAAGCAAAGTCTTTTTGTTAGGCAAGTGCATAAAATGTCATCTAGACAAACAGAAATATCATGTTTGTTTGCCGCAGTTCCTCTAGCTTTCTCCGTAGAATATACGAATGTGTAGAGCTGGGGTCTCCATGTGGAAACAATTAGTGTATCAACAGTACAAAATTAAATGTTCCCTGATAAAAAAACATTCAAAACAATAAAGTCCGTGGATAATATCAGGAATACACAAACACAGAGGCTGTAGTAATAATTGGGATTCAATTAGCCAAAATAAATCGGATATTTCCGGTTTCATCCAGTCATATCCGGTCAAACTGTTGTGGAATTCGTATGCAATGGACCGACAAAATCACAGTAAAAAGGGTTTTGGAGGAAAGCAAAGTCTTTTCGTTAGGCAAGTGCATAAAATGTCATCTAGACAAACAGAAATATCATGTTTGTTTGCCGCAGTTCCTCTAGCTTTCTCCCTAGAAAATACGAATGTGTAGAGCTGGTGTCTCCATGTGGAAACAATTAGTGTTTTAACGGTACAAAATTAAATGTTCCCTGATAAAAACATTCAAAACAATAAAGTCCGTGGATAATATCAGGAATACACAAACACAGAGGCTGTAGCAATATCTGGGATTGAATTAGCCAAAATAAACCGGATATTTCCGGTTTCATCCAGTGATATCCCGTCAAATTGGTGTGGAATTCGTATGCAATGGACCGAGAAAATCACAGTAAAAAGGGTTTTGGAGGAAAGCAAAGTCTTTTCGTTAGGCAAGTGCATAAAATGTCATCTAGACAAACAGAAATATCATGTTTGGTTGCCACAGTTCCTCTGGCTTTTCCCTAAAAAATAAGAATGTGTAGAGCTGGTGTCTCCATGTGGAAACAATTAGTGTTTTAACGGTACAAAATTAAATCTTCCCTGATAAAAAACATTCAAAACAATAAAGTCCGTGGATAATATCAGGAATACACAAACACAGAGGCTGTAGCAATATCTGGGATTGAATTATCCAAAATAAACCGGATATTTCCGGTTTCATCCAGTGATATCCCGTCAAATTGGTGTGGAATTCGTATGCAATGGACCGAGAAAATCATAGTAAAAAGGGTTTTGGAGGAAAGCAAAGTCTTTTCGTTAGGCAAGTGCATAAAATGTCATCTAGACAAACAGAAATATCATGTTTGTTTGCCGCAGTTCCTCTGGCTTTCTCCCTAAAAAATAAGAATGTGTAGAGCTGGTGTCTCCATGTGGAAACAATTAGTGTTTTAACGGTACAAAATTAAATCTTCCCTGATAAAAAAACATTCAAAACAATAAAGTCCGTGGATAATATCAGGAATACACAATCACAGAGGCTGTAGCAATATCTGGGATTGAGTTAGCCAAAACAAAACCGGATACTAATGGTTTCATCCAGTCATATCCGGAGAAACTGGTGTGGAATTCGTATGCAATGGACCGAGAAAATCACAGTAAAAATGGTTTTGGAGAAAAGCAAAGTCTTTTTGTTAGGCAAGTGCATAAAATGTCATCTCGACAAACAGAAATATCATGTTTGTTTGCCGCAGTTCCTCTAGCTTTCTCCCTAGAATATACGAATGTGTAGAGCTGGTGTCTCCATGTGGAAACAATTAGTGTCTCAACGGTACAAAATTAAATCTTCCCTGATAAAAAACATTCAAAACAATAAAGTCCGTGGATAATATCAGGAATACACAAACACAGAGGCTGTAGCAATATCTGGGATTGAATTAGCCAAAATAAACCGGATATTTCCGGTTTCATCCAGTCATATCCGGACAAAGTGGTGTGGAATTCGTATGCAATGGACCGAGAAAATCACAGTAAAAATGGTTTTGGAGGAAAGCAAAGTCTTTTCGTTAGGCAAGTGCATAAAATGTCATCTAGACAAACAGAAATATCATGTTTGTTTGCCGCAGTTCCTCTAGCTTTCTCCCTAGAATATACGAATGTGTAGAGCTGGTGTCTCCATGTGGAAACAATTAGTGTTTTAACGGTACAAAATTAAATCTTCCCTGATAAAAAACATTCAAAACAATAAAGTCCGTGGATAATATCAGGAATACACAAACACAGAGGCTGTAGCAATATCTTGGATTGAATTAGCCAAAATAAACCGGATATTTCCGGTTTCATCCAGTGATATCCCGTCAAATTGGTGTGGAATTCGTATGCAATGGACCGAGAAAATCACAGTAAAAAGGGTTTTGGAGGAAAGCAAAGTCTTTTCGTTGGGCAAGTGCATAAAATGTCATCTCGACAAACAGAAATATCATGTTTGTTTGCCGCAGTTCCTCTAGCTTTCTCCCTAGAAAATAAGAATGTGTAGAGCTGGTGTCTCCATGTGGAAACAATTAGTGTTTTAACGGTACAAAATTAAATGTTCCCTGATAAAAAACATTCAAAACAATAAAGTGCATGGATAATATCAGGAATACACAAACACAGAGGCTGTAGCAATATCTGGGATTGAGTTAGCCAAAACAAAACTGGATACTAACGGTTTTATCCAGTCATATCCGGACAAACTGGTGTGGAATTCGTATGCAATGGACCGAGAAAATCACAGTAAAAATGGTTTTGGAGAAAAGCAAAGTCTTTTTGTTAGGCAAGTGCATAAAATGTCATCTAGACAAACAGAAATATCATGTTTGTTTGCCGCAGTTCCTCTAGTTTTCTCCGTAGAATATACGAATGTGTAGAGCTGGGGTCTCCATGTGGAAACAATTAGTGTCTCAACGGTACAAAATTAAATGTTCCCTGATAAAAAAACATTCAAAACAATAAAGTCCGTGGATAATATCAGGAATACACAAACACAGAGGCTGTAGTAATATCTGGGATTGAATTAGCCAAAATAAATCGGATATTTCCGGTTTCATCCAGTCATATCCGGTCAAACTGTTGTGGAATTCGTATGCAATGGACCGAGAAAATCACAGTAAAAAGGGTTTTGGAGGAAAGCAAAGTCTTTTCGTTAGGCAAGTGCATAAAATGTCATCTAGACAAACAGAAATATCATGTTTGTTTGCCGCAGTTCCTCTGGCTTTCTCTCTAAAAAATAAGAATGTGTAGAGCTGGTGTCTCCATGTGGAAACAATTAGTGTTTTAACGGTACAAAATTAAATCTTCCCTGATAAAAAAACATTCAAAACAATAAAGTCCGTGGATAATATCAGGAATACACAAACACAGAGGCTGTAGCAATATCTGGGATTGAGTTAGCCAAAACAAAACCGGATACTAACGGTTTCATCCAGTCATATCCGGAGAAACTGGTGTGGAATTCGTATGCAATGGACCAAGAAAATCACAGTAAAAATGGTTTTGGAGAAAAGCAAAGTCTTTTTGTTAGGCAAGTGCATAAAATGGCATCTCTACAAACAGAAATATCATGTTTGTTTGCCGCAGTTCCTCTAGCTTTTTCCCTAGAATATACGAATGTGTAGAGCTGGTGTCTCCATGTGGAAACAATTAGTGTCTCAACGGTACAAAATTAAATCTTCCCTGATAAAAAACATTCAAAACAATAAAGTCCGTGGATAATATCAGGAATACACAAACACAGAGGCTGTAGCAATATCTGGGATTGAATTAGCCAAAATAAATGGGATATTTCCGGTTTCATCCAGTCATATCCGGACAAAGTGGTGTGGAATTCGTATGCAATGGACCGAGAAAATCACAGTAAAAATGGTTTTGGAGGAAAGCAAAGTCTTTTCGTTAGGCAAGTGCATAAAATGTCATCTAGACAAACAGAAATATCATGTTTGTTTGCCGCAGTTCCTCTAGCTTTCTCCCTAGAAAATACGAATGTGTAGAGCTGGTGTCTCCATGTGGAAACAATTAGTGTTTTAACGGTACAAAATTAAATGTTCCCTGATAAAAAACATTCAAAACAATAAAGTCCGTGGATAATATCAGGAATACACAAACACACAGGCTGTAGCAATATCTGGGATTGAATTAGCCAAAATAAACCGGATATTTCCGGTTTCATCCAGTGATATCCCGTCAAATTGGTGTGGAATTCGTATGCAATGGACCGAGAAAATCATAGTAAAAAGGGTTTTGGAGGAAAGCAAAGTCTTTTCGTTAGGCAAGTGCATAAAATGTCATCTAGACAAACAGAAATATCATGTTTGTTTGCCGCAGTTCCTCTGGCTTTCTCCCTAAAAAATAAGAATGTGTAGAGCTGGTGTCTCCATGTGGAAACAATTAGTGTTTTAACGGTACAAAATTAAATGTTCCCTGATAAAAAACATTCAAAACAATAAAGTCCGTGGATAATATCAGGAATACACAATCACAGAGGCTGTAGCAATATCTGGGATTGAGTTAGCCAAAACAAAACCGGATACTAACGGTTTCATCCAGTCATATCCGGAGAAACTGGTGTGGAATTCGTATGCAATGGACCGAGAAAATCACAGTAAAAATGGTTTTGGAGAAAAGCAAAGTCTTTTTGTTAGGCAAGTGCATAAAATGTCATCTAGACAAACAGAAATATCATGTTTGTTTGCCGCAGTTCCTCTAGCTTTTTCCCTAGAATATACGAATGTGTAGAGCTGGTGTCTCCATGTGGAAACAATTAGTGTCTCAACGGTACAAAATTAAATCTTCCCTGATAAAAAACATTCAAAACAATAAAGTCCGTGGATAATATCAGGAATACACAAACACAGAGGCTGTAGCAATATCTTGGATTGAATTAGCCAAAATAAACCGGATATTTCCGGTTTCATCCAGTGATATCCCGTCAAATTGGTGTGGAATTCGTATGCAATGGACCGACAAAATCACAGTAAAAATGGTTCTGGAGGAAAGCAAAGTCTTTTCGTTAGGCAAGTGCATAAAATGTCATCTAGACAAACAGAAATATCATGTTTGTTTGCCGCAGTTCCTCTAGCTTTCTCCCTAGAAAATAAGAATGTGTAGAGCTGGTGTCTCCATGTGGAAACAATTAGTGTTTTAACTGTACAATATTAAATGTTCCCTGATAAAAAGCATTCAAAACAATAAAGTCCGTGGATAATATCAGGAATACACAAACACAGAGGCTGTAGCAATATCTGGGATTGAATTAGCCAAAATAAATCGGATATTTCCGGTTTCATCCAGTGATATCCCTTCAAATTGGTGTGGAATTCGTATGCAATGGACCGAGAAAATCATAGTAAAAAGGGTTTTGGAGGAAAGCAAAGTCTTTTCGTTAGGCAAGTGCATAAAATGTCATCTAGACAAACAGAAATATCATGTTTGTTTGCCGCAGTTCCTCTGGCTTTCTCCCTAAAAAATAAGAATGTGTAGAGCTGGTGTCTCCATGTGGAAACAATTAGTGTTTTAACGGTACAAAATTAAATCTTCCCTGATAAAAAAACATTCAAAACAATAAAGTCCGTGGATAATATCAGGAATACACAAACACAGAGGCTGTAGCAATATCTGGGATTGAGTTAGCCAAAACAAAACCGGATACTAACGGTTTCATCCAGTCATATCCAGAGAAACTGGTGTGGAATTCGTATGCAATGGACCGAGAAAATCACAGTAAAAATGGTTTTGGAGAAAAGCAAAGTCTTTTTGTTAGGCAAGTGCATAAAATGGCATCTCTACAAACAGAAATATCATGTTTGTTTGCCGCAGTTCCTCTAGCTTTTTCCCTAGAATATACGAATGTGTAGAGCTGGTGTCTCCATGTGGAAACAATTAGTGTCTCAACGGTACAAAATTAAATCTTCCCTGATAAAAAACATTCAAAACAATAAAGTCCGTGGATAATATCAGGAATACACAAACACAGAGGCTGTAGCAATATCTGGGATTGAATTAGCCAAAACAAAATGGGATATTTCCGGTTTCATCCAGTCATATCCAGACAAAGTGGTGTGGAATTCGTATGCAATGGACCGAGAAAATCACAGTAAAAATGGTTTTGGAGGAAAGCAAAGTCTTTTCGTTAGGCAAGTGCATAAAATGTCATCTAGACAAACAGAAATATCATGTTTGTTTGCCGCAGTTCCTCTAGCTTTCTCCCTAGAAAATACGAATGTGTAGAGCTGGTGTCTCCATGTGGAAACAATTAGTGTTTTAACGGTACAAAATTAAATGTTCCCTGATAAAAAACATTCAAAACAATAAAGTCCGTGGATAATATCAGGAATACACAAACACAGAGGCTGTAGCAATATCTGGGATTGAATTATCCAAAATAAACCGGATATTTCCGGTTTCATCCAGTGATATCCCGTCAAATTGGTGTGGAATTCGTATGCAATGGACCGAGAAAATCACAGTAAAAAGGGTTTTGGAGGAAAGCAAAGTCTTTTCGTTAGGCAAGTGCATAAAATGTCATCTAGACAAACAGAAATATCATGTTTGTTTGCCGCAGTTCCTCTGGCTTTCTCCCTAAAAAATAAGAATGTGTAGAGCTGGTGTCTCCATGTGGAAACAATTAGTGTTTTAACTGTACAAAATTAAATCTTCCCTGATAAAAAAACATTCAAAACAATAAAGTCCGTGGATAATATCAGGAATACACAATCACAGAGGCTGTAGCAATATCTGGGATTGAGTTAGCCAAAACAAAACCGGATACTAACGGTTTCATCCAGTCATATCCGGAGAAACTGGTGTGGAATTCGTATGCAATGGACCGAGAAAATCACAGTAAAAATGGTTTTGGAGAAAAGCAAAGTCTTTTTGTTAGGCAAGTGCATAAAATGGCATCTCTACAAACAGAAATATCATGTTTGTTTGCCGCAGTTCCTCTAGCTTTCTCCCTAGAATATACGAATGTGTAGAGCTGTTGTCTCCATGTGGAAACAATTAGTGTTTTAACGGTACAAAATTAAATGTTCCTTGATAAAAAACATTCAAAACAATAAAGTCCGTGGATAATATCAGGAATACACAAACACAGAGGCTGTAGCAATATCTGGGATTGAATTAGCCAAAATAAACCGGATATTTCCGGTTTCATCCAGTGATATCCCGTCAAATTGGTGTGGAATTCGTATGCAATGGACCGAGAAAATCACAGTAAAAAGGGTTTTGGAGGAAAGCAAAGTCTTTTCGTTAGGCAAGTGCATAAAATGTCATCTAGACAAACAGAAATATCATGTTTGGTTGCCACAGTTCCTCTGGCTTTTCCCTAAAAAATAAGAATGTGTAGAGCTGGTGTCTCCATGTAGAAACAATTAGTGTCTCAACGGTACAAAATTAAATCTTCCCTGATAAAAAACATTCAAAACTATAAAGTCCGTGGATAATATCAGGAATACACAAACACAGAGGCTGTAGCAATATCTGGGATTGAGTTAGCCAAAACAAAACCGGATACTAACGGTTTCATCCAGTCATATCCGGAGAAACTGGTGTGGAATTCGTATGCAATGGACCGAGAAAATCACAGTAAAAATGGTTTTGGAGAAAAGCAAAGTCTTTTTGTTAGGCAAGTGCATAAAATGTCATCTCTACAAACAGAAATATCATGTTTGTTTGCCGCATTTCCTCTAGCTTTCTCCCTAGAATATACGAATGTGTAGAGCTGGTGTCTCCATGTGGAAACAATTAGTGTCTCAACGGTACAAAATTAAATCTTCCCTGATAAAAAACATTCAAAACAATAAAGTCCGTGGATAATATCAGGAATACACAAACACAGAGGCTGTAGCAATATCTGGGATTGAATTAGCCAAAACAAAATGGGATATTTCCGGTTTCATCCAGTCATATCCGGACAAAGTGGTGTGGAATTCGTATGCAATGGACCGAGAAAATCACAGTAAAAATGGTTTTGGAGGAAAGCAAAGTCTTTTTGTTAGGCAAGTGCATAAAATGTCATCTAGACAAACAGAAATATCATGTTTGTTTGCCGCAGTTCCTCTAGCTTTAGCCCTAGAATATACGAATGTGTAGAGCTGATGTCTCCATGTGGAAACAATTAGTGTCTCAACGGTAGAAAATTAAATCTTCCCTGATAAAAAACATTCAAAACAATAAAGACCGTGGATAATATCAGGAATACACAAACACAGAGGCTGTAGCAATATCTGGGATTGAATTAGCCAAAACAAAACGGGATATTTCCGGTTTCATCCAGTGATATCCCGTCAAATTGGTGTGGAATTCGTATGCAATGGACCGAGAAAATCACAGTAAATATGGTTTTGGAGAAAAGCAAAGTCTTTTTGTTAGGCAAGTGCATAAAATGTCATCTAGACAAACAGAAATATCAAGTTTGTTTGCCGCAGTTCCTCTAGTTTTAGCCCTAGAATATACGAATGTGTAGAGCTGGTGTCTCCATGTAGAAACAATTAGTGTCTCAACGGTACAAAATTGAATGTTCCCTGATAAAAAAACATTCAAAACAATAAAGTCCGTGGATAATATCAGGAATACACAAACACAGAGGCTGTAGCAATATCTGGGATTGAATTAGCCAAATAAACCGGATATTTCCGGTTTCATCCAGTCATATCCGGACAAACTGGTGTGGAATTCGTATGCAAGGGACCGAGAAAATCACAGTAAAAATGTTTTTGGGGAAACGAAAAGTCTTTTTGCAAGGCAAGTGCATAAAATGTCATCTAGACAAACAGAAATATCAAGTTTGTTTGCCGCAGTTCCTCTAGTTTTAGCCCTAGAATATACGAATGTGTAGAGCTGGTGTCTCCATGTAGAAACAATTAGTGTCTCAACGGTACAAAATTGAATGTTCCCTGATAAAAAAACATTCAAAACAATAAAGTCCGTGGATAATATCAGGAATACACAAACACAGAGGCTGTAGCAATATCTGGGATTGAATTAGCCAAAACAAAATGGGATATTTCCGGTTTCATCCAGTCATATCCGGACAAAGTGGTGTGGAATTCGTATGCAATGGACCGAGAAAATCACAGTAAAAATGGTTTTGGAGGAAAGCAAAGTCTTTTTGTTAGGCAAGTGCATAAAATGTCATCTAGACAAACAGAAATATCATGTTTGTTTGCCGCAGTTCCTCTAGCTTTAGCCCTAGAATATACGAATGTGTAGAGCTGATGTCTCCATGTGGAAACAATTAGTGTCTCAACGGTAGAAAATTAAATCTTCCCTGATAAAAAACATTCAAAACAATAAAGACCGTGGATAATATCAGGAATACACAAACACAGAGGCTGTAGCAATATCTGGGATTGAATTAGCCAAAACAAAACGGGATATTTCCGGTTTCATCCAGTGATATCCCGTCAAATTGGTGTGGAATTCGTATGCAATGGACCGAGAAAATCACAGTAAATATGGTTTTGGAGAAAAGCAAAGTCTTTTTGTTAGGCAAGTGCATAAAATGTCATCTAGACAAACAGAAATATCAAGTTTGTTTGCCGCAGTTCCTCTAGTTTTAGCCCTAGAATATACGAATGTGTAGAGCTGGTGTCTCCATGTAGAAACAATTAGTGTCTCAACGGTACAAAATTGAATGTTCCCTGATAAAAAAACATTCAAAACAATAAAGTCCGTGGATAATATCAGGAATACACAAACACAGAGGCTGTAGCAATATCTGGGATTGAATTAGCCAAATAAACCGGATATTTCCGGTTTCATCCAGTCATATCCGGACAAACTGGTGTGGAATTCGTATGCAAGGGACCGAGAAAATCACAGTAAAAATGTTTTTGGGGAAACGAAAAGTCTTTTTGCAAGGCAAGTGCATAAAATGTCATCTAGACAAACAGAAATATCAAGTTTGTTTGCCGCAGTTCCTCTAGTTTTAGCCCTAGAATATACGAATGTGTAGAGCTGGTGTCTCCATGTAGAAACAATTAGTGTCTCAACGGTACAAAATTGAATGTTCCCTGATAAAAAAACATTCAAAACAATAAAGTCCGTGGATAATATCAGGAATACACAAACACAGAGGCTGTAGCAATATCTGGGATTGAATTAGCCAAAACAAAATGGGATATTTCCGGTTTCATCCAGTCATATCCGGACAAAGTGGTGTGGAATTCGTATGCAATGGACCGAGAAAATCACAGTAAAAATGGTTTTGGAGGAAAGCAAAGTCTTTTTGTTAGGCAAGTGCATAAAATGTCATCTAGACAAACAGAAATATCATGTTTGTTTGCCGCAGTTCCTCTAGCTTTAGCCCTAGAATATACGAATGTGTAGAGCTGATGTCTCCATGTGGAAACAATTAGTGTCTCAACGGTAGAAAATTAAATCTTCCCTGATAAAAAACATTCAAAACAATAAAGACCGTGGATAATATCAGGAATACACAAACACAGAGGCTGTAGCAATATCTGGGATTGAATTAGCCAAAACAAAACGGGATATTTCCGGTTTCATCCAGTGATATCCCGTCAAATTGGTGTGGAATTCATATGCAATGGACCGAGAAAATCACAGTAAATATGGTTTTGGAGAAAAGCAAAGTCTTTTTGTTAGGCAAGTGCATAAAATGTCATCTAGACAAACAGAAATATCAAGTTTGTTTGCCGCAGTTCCTCTAGTTTTAGCCCTAGAATATACGAATGTGTAGAGCTGGTGTCTCCATGTAGAAACAATTAGTGTCTCAACGGTACAAAATTGAATGTTCCCTGATAAAAAAACATTCAAAACAATAAAGTCCGTGGATAATATCAGGAATACACAAACACAGAGGCTGTAGCAATATCTGGGATTGAATTAGCCAAATAAACCGGATATTTCCGGTTTCATCCAGTCATATCCGGACAAACTGGTGTGGAATTCGTATGCAAGGGACCGAGAAAATCACAGTAAAAATGTTTTTGGGGAAACGAAAAGTCTTTTTGCAAGGCAAGTGCATAAAATGTCATCTATACAAACAGAAATACCATGTTTGTTTGCCGCAGTTCCTCTAGCTTTTTCCCTAGAAAATACGAATGTGTAGAGCTGGTGTCTCCATGTGGAACCAATTAGTGTTTCTAAGCACAAAATTAAATGTTCCCTGAAAAAAAAATCAAAACCATATAGTCCGTGGATAATATCAGGAATACACAAACAAAGAGGCTGCAGCAATATCTGGGATTGAATTACCCAAAACGAAACCGGATATTTCCGGTTTCATCCAGTCATATTCGGACAAACTGGTGTGGAATTCGTATGCAATGGACCAAGAAAATCACAGAAAAATGGTTTTGGAGAAAAGCAAAGTCTTTTCGTTAGGCAAGTGCATAAAATGTCATCTATACAAACAGAAATATCATGTTTTTTTTGCCGCAGTTCCTCTAGCTTTCTCCCTAGAACATACGGATGTGTAGAGCTGGTGTGTCCATGTGGAACCAATTAGTGTTTCCAAGCATAAAATTAAATGTTTCCTGAAAAAAAATACATTCAAAAAAAGAAAGTCCGTGGATAATATCAGGAATACACAAACACAGATGCTGTAGCAATATTTCGTTTTGTGTTAGCCAAAACAAAACCGGATATTTTCGGTTTCATCCAGTCATATCCGAACAAACTGGTGTGGAATTCATATGCAATGGACCGAGAAAATCACAGTAAAAATGTTTTTGGGGAAACGCAAAGTCTTTTCGCTAGGCAAGTGCATAAATTTTCATCTATACAAACAGAAATATCATGTTTGTTTGCCGCAGTTCCTCTAGCTTTCTCCCTAGTAAATACGAATGTGTAGAGCTGTTGTCTCCATGTGGAAACAATTAGTGTTTTAACGGTACAAAATTAAATGTTCCCTGATAAAAAACATTCAAAACAATAAAGTCCGTGGATAATATCAGGAATACACAAACACAGAGGCTGTAGCAATATCTGGGATTGAATTAGCCAAAATAAACCGGATATTTCCGGTTTCATCCAGTGATATCCCATCAAATTGGTGTGGAATTCGTATGCAATGGACCGAGAAAATCACAGTAAAAAGGGTTTTGGAAGAAAGCAAAGTCTTTTCGTTAGGCAAGTGCATAAAATGTCATCTAGACAAACAGAAATATCATGTTTGTTTGCCGCAGTTCCTCTAGCTTTTTCCCTAGAAAATACGAATGTGTAGAGCTGGTGTCTCCATGTGGAAACAATTAGTGTTTTAACGGTACAAAATTAAATGTTCCCTGATAAAAAACATTCAAAACAATAAAGTCCGTGGATAATATCAGGAATACACAAACACAGAGGCTGTAGCAATATCTGGGATTGAATTATCCAAAATAAACCGGATATTTCCGGTTTCATCCAGTGATATCCCGTCAAATTGGTGTGGAATTCGTATGCAATGGACCGAGAAAATCATAGTAAAAAGGGTTTTGGAGGAAAGCAAAGTCTTTTCGTTAGGCAAGTGCATAAAATGTCATCTAGACAAACAGAAATATCATGTTTGTTTGCCGCAGTTCCTCTGGCTTTCTCCCTAAAAAATAAGAATGTGTAGAGCTGGTGTCTCCATGTGGAAACAATTAGTGTTTTAACGGTACAAAATTAAATCTTCCCTGATAAAAAAACATTCAAAACAATAAAGTCCGTGGATAATATCAGGAATACACAATCACAGAGGCTGTAGCAATATCTGGGATTGAGTTAGCCAAAACAAAACCGGATACTAACGGTTTCATCCAGTCATATCCGGAGAAACTGGTGTGGAATTCGTATGCAATGGACCGAGAAAATCACAGTAAAAATGGTTTTGGAGAAAAGCAAAGTCTTTTTGTTAGGCAAGTGCATAAAATGTCATCTCTACAAACAGAAATATCATGTTTGTTTGCCGCAGTTCCTCTAGCTTTCTCCCTAGAATATACGAATGTGTAGAGCTGGTGTCTCCATGTGGAAACAATTAGTGTCTCAACGGTACAAAATTAAATCTTCCCTGATAAAAAACATTCAAAACAATAAAGTCCGTGGATAATATCAGGAATACACAAACACAGAGGCTGTAGCAATATCTGGGATTGAATTAGCCAAAACAAAATGGGATATTTCCGGTTTCATCCAGTCATATCCGGACAAAGTGGTGTGGAATTCGTATGCAATGGACCGAGAAAATCACAGTAAAAATGGTTTTGGAGGAAAGCAAAGTCTTTTTGTTAGGCAAGTGCATAAAATGTCATCTAGACAAACAGAAATATCATGTTTGTTTGCCGCAGTTCCTCTAGCTTTAGCCCTAGAATA
Source organism: Lepus oiostolus (assembly GCA_036325905.1). NCBI lineage: Eukaryota > Metazoa > Chordata > Mammalia > Lagomorpha > Leporidae > Lepus > Lepus oiostolus. The sequence continues at coordinate 1,305,093 of JAWMBE010000081.1, read as the reverse complement.
TACGAATGTGTAGAGCTGATGTCTCCATGTGGAAACAATTAGTGTCTCAACGGTAGAAAATTAAATCTTCCCTGATAAAAAACATTCAAAACAATAAAGACCGTGGATAATATCAGGAATACACAAACACAGAGGCTGTAGCAATATCTGGGATTGAATTAGCCAAAATAAACCGGATATTTCCGGTTTCATCCAGTGATATCCCGTCAAATTGGTGTGGAATTCGTATGCAATGGACCGAGAAAATCACAGTAAATATGGTTTTGGAGAAAAGCAAAGTCTTTTTGTTAGGCAAGTGCATAAAATGTCATCTAGACAAACAGAAATATCAAGTTTGTTTGCCGCAGTTCCTCTAGTTTTAGCCCTAGAATATACGAATGTGTAGAGCTGGTGTCTCCATGTAGAAACAATTAGTGTCTCAACGGTACAAAATTGAATGTTCCCTGATAAAAAAACATTCAAAACAATAAAGTCCGTGGATAATATCAGGAATACACAAACACAGAGGCTGTAGCAATATCTGGGATTGAATTAGCCAAAACAAAATGGGATATTTCCGGTTTCATCCAGTCATATCCGGACAAAGTGGTGTGGAATTCGTATGCAATGGACCGAGAAAATCACAGTAAAAATGGTTTTGGAGGAAAGCAAAGTCTTTTTGTTAGGCAAGTGCATAAAATGTCATCTAGACAAACAGAAATATCATGTTTGTTTGCCGCAGTTCCTCTAGCTTTAGCCCTAGAATATACGAATGTGTAGAGCTGATGTCTCCATGTGGAAACAATTAGTGTCTCAACGGTAGAAAATTAAATCTTCCCTGATAAAAAACATTCAAAACAATAAAGACCGTGGATAATATCAGGAATACACAAACACAGAGGCTGTAGCAATATCTGGGATTGAATTAGCCAAAACAAAACGGGATATTTCCGGTTTCATCCAGTGATATCCCGTCAAATTGGTGTGGAATTCGTATGCAATGGACCGAGAAAATCACAGTAAATATGGTTTTGGAGAAAAGCAAAGTCTTTTTGTTAGGCAAGTGCATAAAATGTCATCTAGACAAACAGAAATATCAAGTTTGTTTGCCGCAGTTCCTCTAGTTTTAGCCCTAGAATATACGAATGTGTAGAGCTGGTGTCTCCATGTAGAAACAATTAGTGTCTCAACGGTACAAAATTGAATGTTCCCTGATAAAAAAACATTCAAAACAATAAAGTCCGTGGATAATATCAGGAATACACAAACACAGAGGCTGTAGCAATATCTGGGATTGAATTAGCCAAATAAACCGGATATTTCCGGTTTCATCCAGTCATATCCGGACAAACTGGTGTGGAATTCGTATGCAAGGGACCGAGAAAATCACAGTAAAAAGGGTTTTGGAGGAAAGCAAAGTCTTTTCGTTAGGCAAGTGCATAAAATGTCATCTAGACAAACAGAAATATCATGTTTGTTTGCCGCAGTTCCTCTGGCTTTCTCCCTAAAAAATAAGAATGTGTAGAGCTGGTGTCTCCATGTGGAAACAATTAGTGTTTTAACGGTACAAAATTAAATCTTCCCTGATAAAAAAACATTCAAAACAATAAAGTCCGTGGATAATATCAGGAATACACAATCACAGAGGCTGTAGCAATATCTGGGATTGAGTTAGCCAAAACAAAACCGGATACTAACGGTTTCATCCAGTCATATCCGGAGAAACTGGTGTGGAATTCGTATGCAATGGACCGAGAAAATCACAGTAAAAATGGTTTTGGAGAAAAGCAAAGTCTTTTTGTTAGGCAAGTGCATAAAATGGCATCTCTACAAACAGAAATATCATGTTTGTTTGCCGCAGTTCCTCTAGCTTTCTCCCTAGAATATACGAATGTGTAGAGCTGTTGTCTCCATGTGGAAACAATTAGTGTTTTAACGGTACAAAATTAAATGTTCCTTGATAAAAAACATTCAAAACAATAAAGTCCGTGGATAATATCAGGAATACACAAACACAGAGGCTGTAGCAATATCTGGGATTGAATTAGCCAAAATAAACCGGATATTTCCGGTTTCATCCAGTGATATCCCGTCAAATTGGTGTGGAATTCGTATGCAATGGACCGAGAAAATCACAGTAAAAAGGGTTTTGGAGGAAAGCAAAGTCTTTTCGTTAGGCAAGTGCATAAAATGTCATCTAGACAAACAGAAATATCATGTTTGGTTGCCACAGTTCCTCTGGCTTTTCCCTAAAAAATAAGAATGTGTAGAGCTGGTGTCTCCATGTAGAAACAATTAGTGTCTCAACGGTACAAAATTAAATCTTCCCTGATAAAAAACATTCAAAACAATAAAGTCCGTGGATAATATCAGGAATACACAAACACAGAGGCTGTAGCAATATCTGGGATTGAGTTAGCCAAAACAAAACCGGATACTAACGGTTTCATCCAGTCATATCCGGAGAAACTGGTGTGGAATTCGTATGCAATGGACCGAGAAAATCACAGTAAAAATGGTTTTGGAGAAAAGCAAAGTCTTTTTGTTAGGCAAGTGCATAAAATGTCATCTCTACAAACAGAAATATCATGTTTGTTTGCCGCAGTTCCTCTAGCTTTCTCCCTAGAATATACGAATGTGTAGAGCTGGTGTCTCCATGTGGAAACAATTAGTGTCTCAACGGTAGAAAATTAAATGTTCCCTGATAAAAAGCATTCAAAACAATAAAGTCCGTGGATAATATCAGGAATACACAAACACAGAGGCTGTAGCAATATCTGGGATTGAATTAGCCAAAACAAAACGGGATATTTCCGGTTTCATCCAGTGATATCCCGTCAAATTGGTGTGGAATTCGTATGCAATGGACCGAGAAAATCACAGTAAATATGGTTTTGGAGAAAAGCAAAGTCTTTTTGTTAGGCAAGTGCATAAAATGTCATCTAGACAAACAGAAATATCAAGTTTGTTTGCCGCAGTTCCTCTAGTTTTAGCCCTAGAATATACGAATGTGTAGAGCTGGTGTCTCCATGTAGAAACAATTAGTGTCTCAACGGTACAAAATTGAATGTTCCCTGATAAAAAAACATTCAAAACAATAAAGTCCGTGGATAATATCAGGAATACACAAACACAGAGGCTGTAGCAATATCTGGGATTGAATTAGCCAAATAAACCGGATATTTCCGGTTTCATCCAGTCATATCCGGACAAACTGGTGTGGAATTCGTATGCAAGGGACCGAGAAAATCACAGTAAAAATGTTTTTGGGGAAACGAAAAGTCTTTTTGCAAGGCAAGTGCATAAAATGTCATCTATACAAACAGAAATACCATGTTTGTTTGCCGCAGTTCCTCTAGCTTTTTCCCTAGAAAATACGAATGTGTAGAGCTGGTGTCTCCATGTGGAACCAATTAGTGTTTCTAAGCACAAAATTAAATGTTCCCTGAAAAAAAAATCAAAACCATATAGTCCGTGGATAATATCAGGAATACACAAACAAAGAGGCTGCAGCAATATCTGGGATTGAATTACCCAAAACGAAACCGGATATTTCCGGTTTCATCCAGTCATATTCGGACAAACTGGTGTGGAATTCGTATGCAATGGACCATGAAAATCACAGAAAAATGGTTTTGGAGAAAAGCAAAGTCTTTTCGTTAGGCAAGTGCATAAAATGTCATCTATACAAACAGAAATATCATGTTTTTTTTGCCGCAGTTCCTCTAGCTTTCTCCCTAGAACATACGGATGTGTAGAGCTGGTGTGTCCATGTGGAACCAATTAGTGTTTCCAAGCATAAAATTAAATGTTCCCTGAAAAAAAATACATTCAAAAAAAGAAAGTCCGTGGATAATATCAGGAATACACAAACACAGATGCTGTAGCAATATTTCGTTTTGTGTTAGCCAAAACAAAACCGGATATTTTCGGTTTCATCCAGTCATATCCGAACAAACTGGTGTGGAATTCATATGCAATGGACCGAGAAAATCACAGTAAAAATGTTTTTGGGGAAACGCAAAGTCTTTTCGCTAGGCAAGTGCATAAATTTTCATCTATACAAACAGAAATATCATGTTTGTTTGCCGCAGTTCCTCTAGCTTTCTCCCTAGTAAATACGAATGTGTAGAGCTGTTGTCTCCATGTGGAAACAATTAGTGTTTTAACGGTACAAAATTAAATGTTCCCTGATAAAAAACATTCAAAACAATAAAGTCCGTGGATAATATCAGGAATACACAAACACAGAGGCTGTAGCAATATCTGGGATTGAATTAGCCAAAATAAACCGGATATTTCCGGTTTCATCCAGTGATATCCCTTCAAATTGGTGTGGAATTCGTATGCAATGGACCGAGAAAATCACAGTAAAAAGGGTTTTGGAAGAAAGCAAAGTCTTTTCGTTAGGCAAGTGCATAAAATGTCATCTAGACAAACAGAAATATCATGTTTGGTTGCCACAGTTCCTCTGGCTTTTCCCTAAAAAATAAGAATGTGTAGAGCTGGTGTCTCCATGTAGAAACAATTAGTGTCTCAACGGTACAAAATTAAATCTTCCCTGATAAAAAACATTCAAAACAATAAAGTCCGTGGATAATATCAGGAATACACAAACACAGAGGCTGTAGCAATATCTGGGATTGAGTTAGCCAAAACAAAACCGGATACTAACGGTTTCATCCAGTCATATCCGGAGAAACTGGTGTGGAATTCGTATGCAATGGACCGAGAAAATCACAGTAAAAATTGTTTTGGAGAAAAGCAAAATCTTTTTGTTAGGCAAGTGCATAAAATGTCATCTCTACAAACAGAAATATCATGTTTGTTTGCCCCAGTTCCTCTAGCTTTCTCCCTAGAATATACGAATGTGTAGAGCTGGTGTCTCCAAGTGGAAACAATTAGTGTCTCAACGGTACAAAATTAAATCTTCCCTGATAAAAAACATTCAAAACAATAAAGTCCGTGGATAATATCAGGAATACACAAACACAGAGGCTGTAGCAATATCTGGGATTGAATTAGCCAAAATAAACCGGATATTTCCGGTTTCATCCAGTGATATCCCGTCAAATTGGTGTGGAATTCGTATGCAATGGACCGAGAAAATCACAGTAAAAAGGGTTTTGGAGGAAAGCAAAGTCTTTTCGTTAGGCAAGTGCATAAAATGTCATCTAGACAAACAGAAATATCATGTTTGGTTGCCACAGTTCCTCTGGCTTTTCCCTAAAAAATAAGAATTTGTAGAGCTGGTGTCTCCATGTAGAAACAATTAGTGTCTCAACGGTACAAAATTAAATGTTCCCTGATAAAAAACATTCAAAACTATAAAGTCCGTGGATAATATCAGGAATACACAAACACAGAGGCTGTAGCAATATCTGGGATTGAGTTAGCCAAAACAAAACCGGATACTAACGGTTTCATCCAGTCATATCCGGAGAAACTGGTGTGGAATTCGTATGCAATGGACCGAGAAAATCACAGTAAAAATGGTTTTGGAGAAAAGCAAAATCTTTTTGTTAGGCAAGTGCATAAAATGTCATCTCTACAAACAGAAATAGCATGTTTGTTTGCCGCAGTTCCTCTAGCTTTCTCCTAGAATATACGAATGTGTAGAGCTGGTGTCTCCATGTGGAAACAATTAGTGTCTCAACGGTACAAAATTTAATCTTCCCTGATAAAAAACATTCAAAACAATAAAGTCCGTGGATAATATCAGGAATACACAAACACAGAGGCTGTAGCAATATCTGGGATTGAATTAGCCAAAATAAACCGGATATTTCCGGTTTCATCCAGTGATATCCCGTCAAATTGGTGTGGAATTCGTATGCAATGGACCGAGAAAATCACAGTAAAAAGGGTTTTGGAGGAAAGCAAAGTCTTTTCGTTGGGCAAGTGCATAAAATGTCATCTCGACAAACAGAAATATCATGTTTGTTTGCCGCAGTTCCTCTAGCTTTCTCCCTAGAAAATAAGAATGTGTAGAGCTGGTGTCTCCATGTAGAAACAATTAGTGTCTCAACGGTACCAAATTAAATCTTCCCTGATAAAAAACATTCAAAACTATAAAGTCCGTGGATAATATCAGGAATACACAAACACAGAGGCTGTAGCAATATCTGGGATTGAGTTAGCCAAAACAAAACCGGATACTAACGGTTTCATCCAGTCATATCCGGAGAAACTGGTGTGGAATTCATATGCAATGGACCGAGAAAATCACAGTAAAAATGGTTTTGGAGAAAAGCAAAGTCTTTTTGTTAGGCAAGTGCATAAAATGTCATCTCTACAAACAGAAATATCATGTTTGTTTGCCGCAGTTCCTCTAGCTTTAGCCCTAGAATATACGAATGTGTACAGCTGGTGTCTCCATGTGGAAACAATTAGTGTCTCAACGGTACAAAATTAAATCTTCCCTGATAAAAAACATTCAAAACAATAAAGTCCGTGGATAATATCAGGAATACACAAACACAGAGGCTGTAGCAATATCTGGGATTGAATTAGCCAAAACAAAACGGGATATTTCCGGTTTCATTCAGTGATATCCCGTCAAATTGGTGTGGAATTCGTATGCAATGGACCGAGAAAATCAAGGTAAATATGGTTTTGGAGAAAAGGAAAGTCTTTTTGTTAGGCAAGTGCATAAAATATCATCTAGACAAACAGAAATATCATGTTTGTTTGCCTCAGTTCCTCTAGCTTTAGCCCTAGAATATACGAATGTGTAGAGCTGGTGTCTCCATGTGGAAACAATTAGTGTCTCAACGGTACAAAATTAAATGTTCCCTGATAAAAAAACATTCAAAACAATAAAGTCCGTGGATAATATCAGGAATACACAAACACAGAGGCTGTAGCAATATCTGGGATTGAGTTAGCCAAAACAAAACCGGATACTAACGGTTTCATCCAGTCATATCCGGAGAAACTGGTGTGGAATTCGTATGCAATGGACCGAGAAAATCACAGTAAAAATGGTTTTGGAGGAAAGCAAAGTCTTTTCGTTAGGCAAGTGCATAAAATGTCATCTAGACAAACAGAAATATCATGTTTGTTTGCCGCAGTTCCTCTAGCTTTCTCCCTAGAAAATACGAATGTGTAGAGCTGTTGTCTCCATGTGGAAACAATTAGTGTTTTAACGGTACAAAATTAAATGTTCCCTGATAAAAAACATTCAAAACAATAAAGTCCGTGGATAATATCAGGAATACACAAACACAGAGGCTGTAGCAATATCTGGGATTGAATTAGCCAAAATAAACCGGATATTTCCGGTTTCATCCAGTGATATCCCGTCAAATTGGTGTGGAATTCGTATGCAATGGACCGAGAAAATCACAGTAAAAATGGTTTTGGAGGAAAGCAAAGTCTTTTCGTTAGGCAAGTGCATAAAATGTCATCTAGACAAACAGAAATATCATGTTTGGTTGCCACAGTTCCTCTGGCTTTTCCCTAAAATATAAGAATGTGTAGAGCTGGTGTCTCCATGTGGAAACAATTAGTGTCTCAACGGTAGAAAATTAAATCTTCCCTGATGAAAAACATTCAAAACAATAAAGTCAGTGGATAATATCAGGAATACACAAACACAGAGGCTGTAGCAATATCTGGGATTGAATTAGCCAAAACAAAACGGGATATTTCCGGTTTCATCCAGTGATATCCCGTCAAATTGGTGTGGAATTCGTATGCAATGGACCGAGAAAATCACAGTAAATATGGTTTTGGAGAAAAGCAAAGTCTTTTTGTTAGGCAAGTGCATAAAATGTCATCTAGACAAACAGAAATATCAAGTTTGTTTGCCGCAGTTCCTCTAGCTTTAGCCCTAGAATATACGAATGTGTAGAGCTGGTGTCTCCATGTGGAAACAATTAGTGTCTCAACGGTACAAAATTAAATGTTCCCTGATAAAAAAACATTCAAAACAATAAAGTCCGTGGATAATATCAGGAATACACAAACACAGAGGCTGTAGCAATATCTGGGATTGAATTAGCTAAAATAAACCGGATATTTCCGGTTTCATCCAGTCATATCCGGACAAACTGGTGTGGAATTCGTTTGCAAGGGACCGAGAAAATCACAGTAAAAATGTTTTTGGGGAAACGAAAAGTCTTTTTGCAAGGCAAGTGCATAAAATGTCATCTATACAAACAGAAATACCATGTTTGTTTGCCGCAGTTCCTCTAGCTTTTTCCCTAGAAAATACGAATGTGTAGAGCTGGTGTCTCCATGTGGAACCAATTAGTGTTTCTAAGCACAAAATTAAATGTTCCCTGAAAAAAAAAATCAAAACCATATAGTCCGTGGATAATATCAGGAATACACAAACAAAGAGGCTGCAGCAATATCTGGGATTGAATTACCCAAAACGAAACCGGATATTTCCGGTTTCATCCAGTCATATTCGGACAAACTGGTGTGGAATTCGTATGCAATGGACCAAGAAAATCACAGAAAAATGGTTTTGGAGAAAAGCAAAGTCTTTTCGTTAGGCAAGTGCATAAAATGTCATCTATACAAACAGAAATATCATGTTTTTTTTGCCGCAGTTCCTCTAGCTTTCTCCCTAGAACATACGGATGTGTAGAGCTGGTGTGTCCATGTGGAACCAATTAGTGTTTCCAAGCATAAAATTAAATGTTCCCTGAAAAAAAATACATTCAAAAAAAGAAAGTCCGTGGATAATATCAGGAATACACAAACACAGATGCTGTAGCAATATTTCGTTTTGTGTTAGCCAAAACAAAACCGGATATTTTCGGTTTCATCCAGTCATATCCGAACAAACTGGTGTGGAATTCATATGCAATGGACCGAGAAAATCACAGTAAAAATGTTTTTGGGGAAACGCAAAGTCTTTTCGCTAGGCAAGTGCATAAATTTTCATCTATACAAACAGAAATATCATGTTTGTTTGCCGCAGTTCCTCTAGCTTTCTCCCTAGTAAATACGAATGTGTAGAGCTGGTGTCTCCATGTGGAACCAATTAGTGTTTCCAAGCATAAAATTAAGTGTTCCCTGAAAAAAAATATTTAAAAAATAAAATCTGTGGATAATATCAGGAATACACAAACACAGAGGTTTTACCAATATCTGGGATTGGGTTAGCCAAAATGAAACCGGATATTTCCGGTTTCATCCAGTCATATCCGGACAAACTGGTGTGGAATTCGTATGCAATGGATCGAGAAAATCACAGTAAAAATGGTTTTGGAGAAAAGCAAAGTCTTTTCGTTAGGCAAGTGCATAAAATGTCATCTATACAAACAGAAATATCATGTTTGTTTGCCGCAGTTCCTCTAGCTTTCTCCCTAGAAAATACGAATATGTAGAGCTGGTGTCTCCATGTGGGACCAATTAGAGTTTACAAGGAAAAATTAAATGTTCCCTGATAAAAAACATTCAAAACAATAAAGTCCGTGGATAATATCAGGAATACACAAACACAGATTCTGTAGCAATATCTGGGAATGAATTATCCAAAACTTAACCGGATATTTCCAGTTTCTTCCAGTGATATCCGGACAAACTGGTGTGGAATTCGTATGCAATGGACCGATAAAATAACAGGAAAAATGGTTTTGGAGGAAAGCAAAGTCTTTTCGTTAGGCAAGTGCATAAAATATCATCTAGACAAACAGAAATATCATGTTTGTTTGCCACAGTTCCACTAGCTTTCTCCGTAGAAAATATGAATGTGTAGAGCTGGTGTCTCCATGTGGAAACAATTAGTGTTTCTAGGCACAAATTTAAATGTTCCCTGAAAAAAAAAAAACATTCAAAACAATAAAGTCCGTGGATAATATCAGGAATACACAAACACAGAGGCTGTAGCAATATTTCAGTTTGATTTGCCAAAACAAAACCGGATATTTCCGGTTTGATCCACTCATATCCGGACAAACTGGTGTGGAATTGGTATGCAATGGACCGAGAAAATCACAGGAAAAATGGTTTTGGAGGAAAGCAAAGTCTTTTCGTTAGGCAAGTGCATAAAATGTCATCTAGACAAACAGAAATATCATGTTTGTTTGCCGCAGTTCCTCTAGCTTTCTCCCTAGAATATACGAATGTGTAGAGCTGGTGTCTCCATGTGGAACCAATTAGTGTTTCTAAGCACAAAATTAAATGTTCCCTGAAAAAAAAAATTCAAAACCATAAAGTCCGTGGATAATATCAGGAATACACAATCACAGAGGCTGTAGCTATATCTGGGATTGAGTTAGCCAAAACAAAACCGGATATGTCCGGTTTCATCCAGCCATATCCAGACAAAGTGGTGTGGAATTCGTATGCAGTGGACCGAGAAAATCACAGTAAAAATGGTTTTGGAGAAAAGCAAAGTCTTTTCGTTAGGCAAGTGCATAAAATGTCATCTATACAAACAGAAATATCATGTTTGTTTGCTGCAGTTCCTCTAGCTTTTTCCCTAGAAAATACGAATGTGTAGAGCTGGTGTCTGCATGTGGAACCAATTAGTGTTTCCAAGCATAAAATTATGGTCCCTTTAAAAAAAATCAAAACCATAAAGTCCGTGGATAATATCAGGAATACACAAAGACAGAGGCTGTAGCAATATTTGAGTTTGAGTTAGCCAAAACAAAACCGGATATTTCCGGTTTCATCCAGTCATATCCGGACAAAGTGGTGTGGAAATCGTATGCAATGGACCGAGAAAATCACAGGAAAAATGGTTTTGGAGAAAAGCAAAGTCTTTTCGTTAGGCAAGTGCATAAAATGTCATCTCTACAAACAGAAATATCATGTTTGTTAGCCCCAGTTCCTCTAGCTTTCTCCCTAGAAAATACGAATGTGTAGAGCTGGTGTCTCCATGTGGGACCAATTAGAGTTTCCAAGCACAAAATTAAATGTTCTCAGATAAAAAAAAATCAAAACAATAAAGTCTGTGGATAATATCAGGAATACACAAAGACAGAGGCTGTAGCAATATCTGGGATTGAGTTAGCGAAAAAAAACCGGATATTTCCGGTTTCATCCAGTCATATCCGGACAAAGTGGTGTGGAATTCGTATGCAATGGACCGAGAAAATCACAGTAAAAATGGTTTTGGAGAAAAGCAAAGTCTTTTAGTTAGGCAAGTGCATAAAATGTCATCTATACAAACAGAAATATCATGTTTGTTTGCCACAGTTCCTCTAGCTTTTTCCCTAGAAAATACAAATGTGTAGAGCTGGTGTCTCCATGTGGGACCAATTAGAGTTTCCAAGCATAAAATTAAAAGTTCCCTGAAAAAAACATTCAAAAAAATAAAGTCCGTGGATAATATCAGGAATACACAAACACAGAAGCTGTAGCAATATTTGGGTTTGAGTTAGCCAAAACAAAACCGGATATTTCCGGTTTCATCCAGTCATATCCAGACAAAGTGGTGTGGAATTCGTATGCAAGGGACCGAGAAAATCACAGTGAAAATGGTTTTGGAGAAAAGCAAAGTCTTTTCGTTAGGCAAGTGCATAAAATGTCATCTATAGAAACAGAAACATCATGTTTGTTATCCGCAGTTCCTCTAGCTTTCTCCCTAGAAAATATGAATGTGTAGAGCTGGTGTCTCCATGTGGGACCAATTAGAGATTCCAAGCACAAAATTAAATGTTCCCTGAAAAAAAAACCATTCAAAAAAATAAAGTCCGTGGATAATATCAGGAATAAAAAAAGACAGAGGCTGTAGCAATATTTCGGTTTGAGTTAGCCAAAACAAAACCGGATATTTCCGGTTTCATCCAGTCATATCCGGACAAACTGGTGTAGAATTCATATGCAATGGACCGAAAAAATCACAGTAAAGATGGTTTTGGAGAAACGCAATGTCTTTTCATTAGGCAAGTGCATATAATGACATATGTACAAACAGCAATATCATGTTTGTTTGCCGCAGTTCCTCTAGCTTTCTCCCTAGAACATACGACTGTGCAGAGCTGGTGTCTCCATGTGGGACCAATTAGAGATTCCAAGCACAAAATTAAATGTTCCCTGATAAAAAAAATCAAAACAATAAAGTCCGTGGATAATATCAGGAATACACCAACAAAGAGGCTGTAGCAATATTTGGGTTTGAGTTAGCCAAAACAAAACTGGATATTTCCGGTTTCATCCAGTCATATCCGGACAAAGTGGTGTGGAAATCGTATGCAATGGACCGAGAAAATCACAGTAAAAATGGTTTTGGAGAAAAGCAAAGTCTTTTCGTTAGGCAAGTGCATAAAATGTCATCTATACAAACAGAAATATCATGTTTGTTTGCTGCAGTTCCTCTAGCTTTCTCCCTAGAAAATACGAATGTCTACCTCTGGTGTCTCCATGTGGAACCAATTAGAGTTTCCAAGCACAAAATTAAATGTTCCCTGTAAAAAAATTCAAAACAATAAAGTCCGTGGATAATATCAGGAATACACAAACACAGAGGCTGTAGCAATATTTGGGTTTGAGTTACCCAAAACAAAACCGGATATTTAGGGTTTCATCCAGTGACATCCGGACAAACTGGTGTGGAATTCGTATGCAATGGACCGAGAAAATCACAGTAAAAATGGTTTTGGAGAAAAGCAAAGTCTTTTCGTTAGGCAAGTGCATAAAATGTCATCTATACAAACAGAAATATCATGTTTGTTTGCTGCAGTTCCTCTAGCTTTCTCCCTAGAAAATATGAATGTGTAGAGCTGGTGTCTGCATGTGGAACCAATTAGTGTTTCCAAGCATAAAATTATGGTCCCTTTAAAAAAAATCAAAACCATAAAGTCCGTGGATAATATCAGGAATACACAAAGACAGAGGCTGTAGCAATATTTGAGTTTGAGTTAGCCAAAACAAAACCGGATATTTCCGGTTTCATCCAGTCATATCCGGACAAAGTGGTGTGGAAATCGTATGCAATGGACCGAGAAAATCACAGGAAAAATGGTTTTGGAGAAAAGCAAAGTCTTTTCGTTAGGCAAGTGCATAAAATGTCATCTCTACAAACAGAAATATCATGTTTGTTAGCCCCAGTTCCTCTAGCTTTCTCCCTAGAAAATACGAATGTGTAGAGCTGGTGTCTCCATGTGGGACCAATTAGAGTTTCCAAGCACAAAATTAAATGTTCTCAGATAAAAAAAAATCAAAACAATAAAGTCTGTGGATAATATCAGGAATACACAAAGACAGAGGCTGTAGCAATATCTGGGATTGAGTTAGCGAAAAAAAACCGGATATTTCCGGTTTCATCCAGTCATATCCGGACAAAGTGGTGTGGAATTCGTATGCAATGGACCGAGAAAATCACAGTAAAAATGGTTTTGGAGAAAAGCAAAGTCTTTTAGTTAGGCAAGTGCATAAAATGTCATCTATACAAACAGAAATATCATGTTTGTTTGCCACAGTTCCTCTAGCTTTTTCCCTAGAAAATACAAATGTGTAGAGCTGGTGTCTCCATGTGGGACCAATTAGAGTTTCCAAGCATAAAATTAAAAGTTCCCTGAAAAAAACATTCAAAAAAATAAAGTCCGTGGATAATATCAGGAATACACAAACACAGAAGCTGTAGCAATATTTGGGTTTGAGTTAGCCAAAACAAAACCGGATATTTCCGGTTTCATCCAGTCATATCCAGACAAAGTGGTGTGGAATTCGTATGCAAGGGACCGAGAAAATCACAGTGAAAATGGTTTTGGAGAAAAGCAAAGTCTTTTCGTTAGGCAAGTGCATAAAATGTCATCTATAGAAACAGAAACATCATGTTTGTTATCCGCAGTTCCTCTAGCTTTCTCCCTAGAAAATATGAATGTGTAGAGCTGGTGTCTCCATGTGGGACCAATTAGAGATTCCAAGCACAAAATTAAATGTTCCCTGAAAAAAAAAAACATTCAAAAAAATAAAGTCCGTGGATAATATCAGGAATAAACTAAGACAGAGGCTGTAGCAATATTTCGGTTTGAGTTAGCCAAAACAAAACCGGATATTTCCGGTTTCATCCAGTCATATCCGGACAAACTGGTGTGGAATTCATATGCAATGGACCAAAAAAATCACAGTAAAGATGGTTTTGGAGAAACGCAATGTCTTTTCGTTAGGCAAGTGCATATAATGTCATATATACAAACAGCAATATCATGTTTGTTTGCCGCAGTTCCTCTAGCTTTCTCCCTAGAACATACGACTGTGCAGAGCTGGTGTCTCCATGTGGGACCAATTAGAGATTCCAAGCACAAAATTAAATGTTCCCTGATAAAAAAATCAAAACAATAAAGTCCGTGGATAATATCAGGAATACACCAACAAAGAGGCTGTAGCAATATTTCGGTTTGAGTTAGCCAAAACAAAACCGGATATTTCCGGTTTCATCCAGTCATATCCGGACAAACTGGTGTGGAATTCATATGCAATGGACCAAAAAAATCACAGTAAAGATGGTTTTGGAGAAACGCAATGTCTTTTCGTTAGGCAAGTGCATATAATGTCATATATACAAACAGCAATATCATGTTTGTTTGCCGCAGTTCCTCTAGCTTTCTCCCTAGAACATACGACTGTGCAGAGCTGGTGTCTCCATGTGGGACCAATTAGAGATTCCAAGCACAAAATTAAATGTTCCCTGATAAAAAAATCAAAACAATAAAGTCCGTGGATAATATCAGGAATACACCAACAAAGAGGCTGTAGCAATATATGGGGTTGAATTAGCCAACACAAAACTGGATATTTCCAGTTTCTTCCAGTCATATCTGGACAAACTGGTGTGGAATTCATATGCTATGGAGCGAGAAAGTCACAGGAAAAATGGTTTTGGAGAAAAGCAAAGTCTTTTCGTTATGCAAGTGCATACAATGTCATCTATACAAACAGAAATATCATGTTTGTTTTCCGCAGTTCCTCTAGCTTTCTCCCTAGAAAATACGAATGTGTAGAGCTGGTGTCTCCATGTGGAACCAATTAGTGTTTCCAAGCATAAAATTAAATGTTCCCTGAAAAAAAAATTCAAAAAAATAAAGTCCGTGGATAATATCAGGAATACACAAACACAGAAGCTGTAGCAATATTTGGGTTTGAGTTAGCCAAAACAAAACCGGATATTTCCGGTTTCATCCAGTCATATCCAGACAAAGTGGTGTGGAATTCGTATGCAAGGGACCGAGAAAATCACAGTGAAAATGGTTTTGGAGAAAAGCAAAGTCTTTTCGTTAGGCAAGTGCATCAAATGTCATCTATACAAACAGAAACATCATGTTTGTTAGCCGCAGTTCCTCTAGCTTTCTCCCTAGAAAGTACGAATGTGTAGAGCTGGTGTCTCCATGTGGAACCAATTAGTGTTGCCAAGCATAAAATTAAATGTTCCCTGAAAAAAAAAAACATTCAAAACAATGAAGTCCGTGGATAATATCAGGAATAAACAAAGACAGAGGCTGTAGCAATATTTCGGTTTGAGTTAGCCAAAACAAAACCGGATATTTCCGGTTTCATCCAGTCATATCCGGACAAACAGGTGTGGAATTCATATGCAATGGACCGAAAAAATCACAGTAAAGATGGTTTTGGAGAAACGCAATGTCTTTTCGTTAGGCAAGTGCATATAATGTCATATATACAAACAGCAATATCATGTTTGTTTGCCGCAGTTCCTCTAGCTTTCTCCCTAGAAAATACGAATGTGTACCTCTGGTGTCTCCATGTGGAACCAATTAGAGTTTCTAAGCACAAAATTAAATGTTCCCTGTAAAAAAATTCAAAACAATAAAGTCTGTGGATAATATCAGGAATACACAAACACAGAGGCTGTAGCAATATTTCGGTTTGAGTTAGCGAAAAAAAAACCGGATATTTCCGGTTTCATCCAGTCATATCCGGACAAAGCTGTGTGGAAATCGTATGTAATCGACCGAGAAAATCACAGGAAAAATGGTTTTGGAGAAAAGCAAAGTCTTTTCGTTAGGCAAGTGCATAAAATGTCATCTATACAAACAGAAATATCATGTTGGTTTGCCGCAGTTCCTCTAGATTTCTCCCTAGAAACTAGGAATGTGTAGAGCTGGTGTCTCCATGTGGGACCAATTAGAGTTTCCAAGCACAAAATTAAATGTTTCCTGATAAAAAACATTCAAAACGATAAAGTCTGTGGATAATTTCAGGAATACACAATCACAGAGGCTGTAGCAATATCTGGGATTGAGTCAGCCAAAAAAAAACCGGATATTTCCGGTTTCATCCAGTGATATCCGGACAAACTGGTGTGGAATTTGTATGCAATGGACCGAGAAAATCACAGGAAAAATGGTTTTGGAGAAAAGCAAAGTCTTTTCGTTAGGCAAGTGCATAAAATGTCATCTAGACAAACAGAAATATCATGTTTGTTTGCCGCAGTTCCTCTAGCATTCTCCCTAGAAAATAACAATGTGTAGAGCTTGTGTCTCCATGTGGAACCAGTTAGTGTTTCTAAGCACAAAATTAAATGTTCCCTGTAAAAAAAAATTCAAAACAATAAAGTCCGTGGATAATATCAGGAATACACAATCACAGAGGCTGTAGCAATATCTGGGATTGAGTTAGCCAAAACAAAACCGGATATTTCCGGTTTCATCCAGTCATAACCGGACAAGTGGTGTGGAATTCGTATCCAATGGACCGAGCAAATCACAGTAAAAATGGTTTTGGAGAAAAGCAAAGTCTTTTAGTTAGGCAAGTGCATAAAATGTCATCTATACAAACAGAAATATCATGTTTGTTAGCCGCAGTTCCTCTAGCATTCTCCCTAGAAAAAACGAATGTGTAGAGCTGGTGTCTCCATGTGGAACCAATTAGATTTTCCAAGCATAAAATTAAATGTTCCATTAAAAAAAAAAACATTCCATAAAATAAAGTCCGTGGATAATATCAGGAATACACAATCACAGAGGCTGTAGCAATATCTGGGATTGAGTTAGCCAAAATAAACCGGATACTAACGGTTTCATCCAGTCATATCCCGTCAAATTGGTGTGGAATTCGTATGCAATGGACCGAGAAAATCATAGTAAAAAGGGTTTTGGAGGAAAGCAAAGTCTTTTCGTTAGGCAAGTGCATAAAATGTCATCTAGACAAACAGAAATATCATGTTTGTTTGCCGCAGTTCCTCTGGCTTTCTCCCTAAAAAATAAGAATGTGTAGAGCTGGTGTCTCCATGTGGAAACAATTAGTGTTTTAACGGTACAAAATTAAATCTTCCCTGATAAAAAAACATTCAAAACAATAAAGTCCGTGGATAATATCAGGAATACACAATCACAGAGGCTGTAGCAATATCTGGGATTGAGTTAGCCAAAACAAAACCGGATACTAACGGTTTCATCCAGTCATATCCGGAGAAACTGGTGTGGAATTCGTATGCAATGGACCGAGAAAATCACAGTAAAAATGGTTTTGGAGAAAAGCAAAGTCTTTTTGTTAGGCAAGTGCATAAAATGTCATCTAGACAAACAGAAATATCATGTTTGTTTGCCGCAGTTCCTCTAGTTTTTTCCATAGAATATACGAATGTGTAGAGCTGGTGTCTCCATGTGGAAACAATTAGTGTCTCAATGGTACAAAATTAAATCTTCCCTGATAAAAAACATTCAAAACAATAAAGTCCGTGGATAATATCAGGAATACACAAACACAGAGGCTGTAGCAATATCTGGGATTGAATTAGCCAAAATAAACCGGATATTTCCGGTTTCATCCAGTGATATCCCGTCAAATTGGTGTGGAATTCGTATGCAATGGACCGACAAAATCACAGTAAAAATGGTTTTGGAGGAAAGCAAAGTCTTTTCGTTAGGCAAGTGCATAAAATGTCATCTAGACAAACAGAAATATCATGTTTGTTTGCCGCAGTTCCTCTAGCTTTCTCCCTAGAAAATAAGAATGTGTAGAGCTGGTGTCTCCATGTGGAAACAATTAGTGTTTTAACTGTACAATATTAAATGTTCCCTGATAAAAAGCATTCAAAACAATAAAGTCCGTGGATAATATCAGGAATACACAAACACAGAGGCTGTAGCAATATCTGGGATTGAATTAGCCAAAATAAACCGGATATTTCCGGTTTCATCCAGTGATATCCCGTCAAATTGGTGTGGAATTCGTATGCAATGGACCGAGAAAATCATAGTAAAAAGGGTTTTGGAGGAAAGCAAAGTCTTTTCGTTAGGCAAGTGCATAAAATGTCATCTAGACAGACAGAAATATCATGTTTGTTTGCCGCAGTTCCTCTGGCTTTCTCCCTAAAAAATAAGAATGTGTAGAGCTGGTGTCTCCATGTGGAAACAATTAGTGTTTTAACGGTACAAAATTAAATCTTCCCTGATAAAAAAACATTCAAAACAATAAAGTCCGTGGATAATATCAGGAATACACAAACACAGAGGCTGTAGCAATATCTGGGATTGAGTTAGCCAAAACAAAACCGGATACTAACGGTTTCATCCAGTCATATCCGGAGAAACTGGTGTGGAATTCGTATGCAATGGACCGAGAAAATCACAGTAAAAATGGTTTTGGAGAAAAGCAAAGTCTTTTTGTTAGGCAAGTGCATAAAATGTCATCTAGACAAACAGAAATATCATGTTTGTTTGCCGCAGTTCCTCTAGCTTTCTCCCTAGAATATACGAATGTGTAGAGCTGGTGTCTCCATGTGGAAACAATTAGTGTTTTAACGGTACAAAATTAAATGTTCCCTGATAAAAAAACATTCAAAACAATAAAGTGCGTGGATGATATCAGGAATACACAAACACAGAGGCATTAGCAATATCTGGGATTGAATTAGCCAAAATATACCGGATATTTCCGGTTTCATCCAGTCATATCCGGTCAAATTGGTGTGGAATTCGTATGCAATGGACCGACAAAATCACAGTAAAAATGGTTCTGGAGGAAAGCAAAGTCTTTTCGTTAGGCAAGTGCATAAAATGTCATCTAGACAAACAGAAATATCATGTTTGTTTGCCGCAGTTCCTCTAGCTTTCTCCCTAGAAAATAAGAATGTGTAGAGCTGGTGTCTCCATGTGGAAACAATTAGTGTTTTAACTGTACAAAATTAAATGTTCCCTGATAAAAAGCATTCAAAACAATAAAGTCCGTGGATAATATCAGGAATACACAAACACAGAGGCTGTAGCAATATCTGGGATTGAGTTAGCCAAAACAAAACTGGATACTAACGGTTTCATCCAGTCATGTCCGGACAAACTGGTGTGGAATTCGTATGCAATGGACCGAGAAAATCACAGTAAAAATGGTTTTGGAGAAAAGCAAAGTCTTTTTGTTAGGCAAGTGCATAAAATGTCATCTAGACAAACAGAAATATCATGTTTGTTTGCCGCAGTTCCTCTAGCTTTCTCCGTAGAATATACGAATGTGTAGAGCTGGGGTCTCCATGTGGAAACAATTAGTGTATCAACAGTACAAAATTAAATGTTCCCTGATAAAAAAACATTCAAAACAATAAAGTCCGTGGATAATATCAGGAATACACAAACACAGAGGCTGTAGTAATATCTGGGATTGAATTAGCCAAAATAAATCGGATATTTCCGGTTTCATCCAGTCATATCCGGTCAAACTGTTGTGGAATTCGTATGCAATGGACCGACAAAATCACAGTAAAAAGGGTTTTGGAGAAAAGCAAAGTCTTTTCGTTAGGCAAGTGCATAAAATGTCATCTAGACAAACAGAAATATCATGTTTGTTTGCCGCAGTTCCTCTGGCTTTCTCCCTAAAAAATAAGAATGTGTAGAGCTGGTGTCTCCATGTGGAAACAATTAGTGTTTTAACGGTACAAAATTAAATCTTCCCTGATAAAAAAACATTCAAAACAATAAAGTCCGTGGATAATATCAGGAATACACAAACACAGAGGCTGTAGCAATATCTGGGATTGAGTTAGCCAAAACAAAACCGGATACTAACGGTTTCATCCAGTCATATCCGGACAAACTGGTGTGGAATTCGTATGCAATGGACCGAGAAAATCACAGTAAAAATGGTTTTGGAGAAAAGCAAAGTCTTTTTGTTAGGCAAGTGCATAAAATGTCATCTAGACAAACAGAAATATCATGTTTGTTTGCCGCAGTTCCTCTAGCTTTTTCCCTAGAATATACGAATGTGTAGAGCTGGTGTCTCCATGTGGAAACAATTAGTGTCTCAACGGTACAAAATTAAATCTTCCCTGATAAAAAACATTCAAAACAATAAAGTCCGTGGATAATATCAGGAATACACAAACACAGAGGCTGTAGCAATATCTTGGATTGAATTAGCCAAAATAAACCGGATATTTCCGGTTTCATCCAGTGATATCCCGTCAAATTGGTGTGGAATTCGTATGCAATGGACCGACAAAATCACAGTAAAAATGGTTCTGGAGGAAAGCAAAGTCTTTTCGTTAGGCAAGTGCATAAAATGTCATCTAGACAAACAGAAATATCATGTTTGTTTGCCGCAGTTCCTCTAGCTTTCTCCCTAGAAAATAAGAATGTGTAGAGCTGGTGTCTCCATGTGGAAACAATTAGTGTTTTAACTGTACAATATTAAATGTTCCCTGATAAAAAGCATTCAAAACAATAAAGTCCGTGGATAATATCAGGAATACACAAACACAGAGGCTGTAGCAATATCTGGGATTGAATTAGCCAAAATAAACCGGATATTTCCGGTTTCATCCAGTGATATCCCGTCAAATTGGTGTGGAATTCGTATGCAATGGACCGAGAAAATCATAGTAAAAAGGGTTTTGGAGGAAAGCAAAGTCTTTTCGTTAGGCAAGTGCATAAAATGTCATCTAGACAGACAGAAATATCATGTTTGTTTGCCGCAGTTCCTCTGGCTTTCTCCCTAAAAAATAAGAATGTGTAGAGCTGGTGTCTCCATGTGGAAACAATTAGTGTTTTAACGGTACAAAATTAAATCTTCCCTGATAAAAAAACATTCAAAACAATAAAGTCCGTGGATCATATCAGGAATACACAAACACAGAGGCTGTAGCAATATCTGGGATTGAGTTAGCCAAAACAAAACCGGATACTAACGGTTTCATCCAGTCATATCCGGAGAAACTGGTGTGGAATTCGTATGCAATGGACCGAGAAAATCACAGTAAAAATGGTTTTGGAGAAAAGCAAAGTCTTTTTGTTAGGCAAGTGCATAAAATGGCATCTCTACAAACAGAAATATCATGTTTGTTTGCCGCAGTTCCTCTAGCTTTTTCCCTAGAATATACGAATGTGTAGAGCTGGTGTCTCCATGTGGAAACAATTAGTGTCTCAACGGTACAAAATTAAATCTTCCCTGATAAAAAACATTCAAAACAATAAAGTCCGTGGATAATATCAGGAATACACAAACACAGAGGCTGTAGCAATATCTGGGATTGAATTAGCCAAAACAAAATGGGATATTTCCGGTTTCATCCAGTCATATCCAGACAAAGTTGTGTGGAATTCGTATGCAATGGACCGAGAAAATCACAGTAAAAATGGTTTTGGAGGAAAGCAAAGTCTTTTCGTTAGGCAAGTGCATAAAATGTCATCTAGACAAACAGAAATATCATGTTTGTTTGCCGCAGTTCCTCTAGCTTTCTCCCTAGAAAATACGAATGTGTAGAGCTGGTGTCTCCATGTGGAAACAATTAGTGTTTTAACGGTACAAAATTAAATGTTCCCTGATAAAAAACATTCAAAACAATAAAGTCCGTGGATAATATCAGGAATACACAAACACAGAGGCTGTAGCAATATCTGGGATTGAATTAGCCAAAATAAACCGGATATTTCCGGTTTCATCCAGTGATATCCCGTCAAATTGGTGTGGAATTCGTATGCAATGGACCGAGAAAATCATAGTAAAAAGGGTTTTGGAGGAAAGCAAAGTCTTTTCGTTAGGCAAGTGCATAAAATGTCATCTAGACAAACAGAAATATCATGTTTGTTTGCCGCAGTTCCTCTGGCTTTCTCCCTAAAATATAAGAATGTGTAGAGCTGGTGTCTCCATGTGGAAACAATTAGTGTTTTAACGGTACAAAATTAAATCTTCCCTGATAAAAAAACATTCAAAACAATAAAGTCCGTGGATAATATCAGGAATACACAATCACAGAGGCTGTAGCAATATCTGGGATTGAGTTAGCCAAAACAAAACCGGATACTAACGGTTTCATCCAGTCATATCCGGAGAAACTGGTGTGGAATTCGTATGCAATGGACCGAGAAAATCACAGTAAAAATGGTTTTGGAGAAAAGCAAAGTCTTTTTGTTAGGCAAGTGCATAAAATGGCATCTCTACAAACAGAAATATCATGTTTGTTTGCCGCAGTTCCTCTAGCTTTTTCCCTAGAATATACGAATGTGTAGAGCTGGTGTCTCCATGTGGAAACAATTAGTGTCTCAACGGTACAAAATTAAATCTTCCCTGATAAAAAACATTCAAAACAATAAAGTCCGTGGATAATATCAGGAATACACAAACACAGAGGCTGTAGCAATATCTGGGATTGAATTAGCCAAAACAAAATGGGATATTTCCGGTTTCATCCAGTCATATCCGGACAAAGTGGTGTGGAATTCGTATGCAATGGACCGAGAAAATCACAGTAAAAATGGTTTTGGAGGAAAGCAAAGTCTTTTCGTTAGGCAAGTGCATAAAATGTCATCTAGACAAACAGAAATATCATGTTTGTTTGCCGCAGTTCCTCTAGCTTTCTCCCTAGAAAATAAGAATGTGTAGAGCTGGTGTCTCCATGTGGAAACAATTAGTGTTTTAACGGTACAAAATTAAATCTTCCCTGATAAAAAACATTCAAAACAATAAAGTCCGTGGATAATATCAGGAATACACAAACACAGAGGCTGTAGCAATATCTTGGATTGAATTAGCCAAAATAAACTGGATATTTCCGGTTTCATCCAGTGATATCCCGTCAAATTGGTGTGGAATTCGTATGCAATGGACCGAGAAAATCACAGTAAAAAGGGTTTTGGAGGAAAGCAAAGTCTTTTCGTTGGGCAAGTGCATAAAATGTCATCTCGACAAACAGAAATATCATGTTTGTTTGCCGCAGTTCCTCTAGCTTTCTCCCTAGAAAATAAGAATGTGTAGAGCTGGTGTCTCCATGTGGAAACAATTAGTGTTTTAACGGTACAAAATTAAATGTTCCCTGATAAAAAACATTCAAAACAATAAAGTGCATGGATAATATCAGGAATACACAAACACAGAGGCTGTAGCAATATCTGGGATTGAGTTAGCCAAAACAAAACCGGATACTAACGGTTTTATCCAGTCATATCCGGAGAAACTGGTGTGGAATTCGTATGCAATGGACCGAGAAAATCACAGTAAAAATGGTTTTGGAGAAAAGCAAAGTCTTTTTGTTAGGCAAGTGCATAAAATGTCATCTAGACAAACAGAAATATCATGTTTGTTTGCCGCAGTTCCTCTAGCTTTCTCCCTAGAATATACGAATGTGTAGAGCTGGTGTCTCCATGTGGAAACAATTAGTGTTTTAACGGTACAAAATTAAATGTTCCCTGATAAAAAAACATTCAAAACAATAAAGTGCGTGGATGATATCAGGAATACACAAACACAGAGGCTTTAGCAATATCTGGGATTGAATTAGCCAAAATATACCGGATATTTCCGGTTTCATCCAGTCATATCCGGTCAAATTGGTGTGGAATTCGTATGCAATGGACCGACAAAATCACAGTAAAAATGGTTTTGGAGAAAAGCAAAGTCTTTTCGTTAGGCAAGTGCATAAAATGTCATCTAGACAAACAGAAATATCATGTTTGTTTGCCGCAGTTCCTCTAGCTTTCTCCCTAGAAAATAAGAATGTGTAGAGCTGGTGTCTCCATGTGGAAACAATTAGTGTTTTAACTGTACAAAATTAAATGTTCCCTGATAAAAAGCATTCAAAACAATAAAGTCCGTGGATAATATCAGGAATACACAAACACAGAGGCTGTAGCAATATCTGGGATTGAGTTAGCCAAAACAAAACTGGATACTAACGGTTTCATCCAGTCATGTCCGGACAAACTGGTGTGGAATTCGTATGCAATGGACCGAGAAAATCACAGTAAAAATGGTTTTGGAGAAAAGCAAAGTCTTTTTGTTAGGCAAGTGCCTAAAATGTCATCTAGACAAACAGAAATATCATGTTTGTTTGCCGCAGTTCCTCTAGCTTTCTCCGTAGAATATACGAATGTGTAGAGCTGGGGTCTCCATGTGCAAACAATTAGTGTATCAACAGTACAAAATTAAATGTTCCCTGATAAAAAAACATTCAAAACAATAAAGTCCGTGGATAATATCAGGAATACACAAACACAGAGGCTGTAGTAATATCTGGGATTGAATTAGCCAAAATAAATCGGATATTTCCGGTTTCATCCAGTCATATCCGGTCAAACTGTTGTGGAATTCGTATGCAATGGACCGACAAAATCACAGTAAAAAGGGTTTTGGAGGAAAGCAAAGTCTTTTCGTTAGGCAAGTGCATAAAATGTCATCTAGACAAACAGAAATATCATGTTTGTTTGCCGCAGTTCCTCTAGCTTTCTCCCTAGAAAATACGAATGTGTAGAGCTGGTGTCTCCATGTGGAAACAATTAGTGTTTTAACGGTACAAAATTAAATGTTCCCTGATAAAAAACATTCAAAACAATAAAGTCCGTGGATAATATCAGGAATACACAAACACAGAGGCTGTAGCAATATCTGGGATTGAATTAGCCAAAATAAACCGGATATTTCCGGTTTCATCCAGTGATATCCCGTCAAATTGGTGTGGAATTCGTATGCAATGGACCGAGAAAATCACAGTAAAAAGGGTTTTGGAGGAAAGCAAAGTCTTTTCGTTAGGCAAGTGCATAAAATGTCATCTAGACAAACAGAAATATCATGTTTGGTTGCCACAGTTCCTCTGGATTTCTCCCTAAAAAATAAAAATGTGTAGGGCTGGTGTCTCCATGTGGAAACAATTAGTGTTTTAACGGTACAAAATTAAATCTTCCCTGATAAAAAACATTCAAAACAATAAAGTCCGTGGATAATATCAGGAATACACAAACACAGAGGCCGTAGCAATATCTGGGATTGAGTTAGCCAAAACAAAACCGGATACTAACGGTTTCATCCAGTCATATCCGGAGAAACTGGTGTGGAATTCGTATGCAATGGACCGAGAAAATCACAGTAAAAATGGTTTTGGAGAAAAGCAAAGTCTTTTTGTTAGGCAAGTGCATAAAATGGCATCTCTACAAACAGAAATATCATGTTTGTTTGCCGCAGTTCCTCTAGCTTTTTCCCTAGAATATACGAATGTGTAGAGCTGGTGTCTCCATGTGGAAACAATTAGTGTCTCAACGGTACAAAATTAAATGTTCCCTGATAAAAAACATTCAAAACAATAAAGTCCGTGGATAATATCAGGAATACACAAACACAGAGGCTGTAGCAATATCTGGGATTGAATTAGCCAAAATAAATGGGATATTTCCGGTTTCATCCAGTCATATCCGGACAAAGTGGTGTGGAATTCGTATGCAATGGACCGAGAAAATCACAGTAAAAATGGTTTTGGAGGAAAGCAAAGTCTTTTCGTTAGGCAAGTGCATCAAATGTCATCTCTACAAACAGAAATATCATGTTTGTTTGCCGCAGTTCCTCTAGCTTTCTCCCTAGAAAATACGAATGTGTAGAGCTGGTGTCTCCATGTGGAAACAATTAGTGTTTTAACGGTACAAAATTAAATGTTCCCTGATAAAAAACATTCAAAACAATAAAGTCCGTGGATAATATCAGGAATACACAAACACAGAGGCTGTAGCAATATCTGGGATTGAATTAGCCAAAATAAACCGGATATTTCCGGTTTCATCCAGTGATATCCCGTCAAATTGGTGTGGAATTCGTATGCAATGGACCGAGAAAATCATAGTAAAAAGGGTTTTGGAGGAAAGCAAAGTCTTTTCGTTAGGCAAGTGCATAAAATGTCATCTAGACAAACAGAAATATCATGTTTGTTTGCCGCAGTTCCTCTAGCTTTCTCCCTAGAAAATAAGAATGTGTAGAGCTGGTGTCTCCATGTGGAAACAATTAGTGTTTTAACGGTACAAAATTAAATCTTCCCTGATAAAAAACATTCAAAACAATAAAGTCCGTGGATAATATCAGGAATACACAAACACAGAGGCTGTAGCAATATCTTGGATTGAATTAGCCAAAATAAACTGGATATTTCCGGTTTCATCCAGTGATATCCCGTCAAATTGGTGTGGAATTCGTATGCAATGGACCGAGAAAATCACAGTAAAAAGGGTTTTGGAGGAAAGCAAAGTTTTTTCGTTGGGCAAGTGCATAAAATGTCATCTCGACAAACAGAAATATCATGTTTGTTTGCCGCAGTTCCTCTAGCTTTCTCCCTAGAAAATAAGAATGTGTAGAGCTGGTGTCTCCATGTGGAAACAATTAGTGTTTTAACGGTACAAAATTAAATGTTCCCTGATAAAAAAGATTCAAAACAATAAAGTGCATGGATAATATCAGGAATACACAAACACAGAGGCTGTAGCAATATCTGGGATTGAGTTAGCCAAAACAAAACCGGATACTAACGGTTTTATCCAGTCATATCCGGAGAAACTGGTGTGGAATTCGTATGCAATGGACCGAGAAAATCACAGTAAAAATGGTTTTGGAGAAAAGCAAAGTCTTTTTGTTAGGCAAGTGCATAAAATGTCATCTAGACAAACAGAAATATCATGTTTGTTTGCCGCAGTTCCTCTAGCTTTCTCCCTAGAATATACGAATGTGTAGAGCTGGTGTCTCCATGTGGAAACAATTAGTGTTTTAACGGTACAAAATTAAATGTTCCCTGATAAAAAAACATTCAAAACAATAAAGTGCGTGGATGATATCAGGAATACACAAACACAGAGGCTTTAGCAATATCTGGGATTGAATTAGCCAAAATATACCGGATATTTCCGGTTTCATCCAGTCATATCCGGTCAAATTGGTGTGGAATTCGTATGCAATGGACCGACAAAATCACAGTAAAAATGGTTCTGGAGGAAAGCAAAGTCTTTTCGTTAGGCAAGTGCATAAAATGTCATCTAGACAAACAGAAATATCATGTTTGTTTGCCGCAGTTCCTCTAGCTTTCTCCCTAGAAAATAAGAATGTGTAGAGCTGGTGTCTCCATGTGGAAACAATTAGTGTTTTAACGGTACAAAATTAAATCTTCCCTGATAAAAAAACATTCAAAACAATAAAGTCCGTGGATAATATCAGGAATACACAATCACAGAGGCTGTAGCAATATCTGGGATTGAGTTAGCCAAAACAAAACCGGATACTAACGGTTTCATCAAGTCATATCCGGAGAAACTGGTGTGGAATTCGTATGCAATGGACCGAGAAAATCACAGTAAAAATGGTTTTGGAGAAAAGCAATATCTTTTTGTTAGGCAAGTGCATAAAATGTCATCTCTACAAACAGAAATATCATGTTTGTTTGCCGCAGTTCCTCTAGCTTTCTCCCTAGAAAATACGAATGTGTAGAGCTGGTGTCTCCATGTGGAAACAATTAGTGTCTCAACGGTACAAAATTAAATCTTCCCTGATAAAAAACATTCAAAACAATAAAGTCCGTGGATAATATCAGGAATACACAAACACAGAGGCTGTAGCAATATCTGGGATTGAATTAGCCAAAACAAAATGGGATATTTCCGGTTTCATCCAGTCATATCCGGACAAAGTGGTGTGGAATTCGTATGCAATGGACCGAGAAAATCACAGTAAAAATGGTTTTGGAGGAAAGCAAAGTCTTTTCGTTAGGCAAGTGCATAAAATGTCATCTAGACAAACAGAAATATCATGTTTGTTTGCCGCAGTTCCTCTAGCTTTCTCCCTAGAATATACGAATGTGTAGAGCTGGTGTCTCCATGTGGAAACAATTAGTGTTTTAACGGTACAAAATTAAATCTTCCCTGATAAAAAACATTCAAAACAATAAAGTCCGTGGATAATATCAGGAATACACAAACACAGAGGCTGTAGCAATATCTTGGATTGAATTAGCCAAAATAAACCGGATATTTCCGGTTTCATCCAGTGATATCCCGTCAAATTGGTGTGGAATTCGTATGCAATGGACCGAGAAAATCACAGTAAAAAGGGTTTTGGAGGAAAGCAAAGTCTTTTCGTTGGGCAAGTGCATAAAATGTCATCTAGACAAACAGAAATATCATGTTTGTTTGCCGCAGTTCCTCTAGCTTTCTCCCTAGAAAATACGAATGTGTAGAGCTGGTGTCTCCATGTGGAAACAATTAGTGTCTCAACGGTACAAAATTAAATCTTCCCTGATAAAAAACATTCAAAACAATAAAGTGCATGGATAATATCAGGAATACACAATCACAGAGGCTGTAGCAATATCTGGGATTGAGTTAGCCAAAACAAAACCGGATACTAACGGTTTCATCCAGTCATATCCGGACAAACTGGTGTGGAATTCGTATGCAATGGACCGAGAAAATCACAGTAAAAATGGTTTTGGAGAAAAGCAAAGTCTTTTTGTTAGGCAAGTGCATAAAATGTCATCTAGACAAACAGAAATATCATGTTTGTTTGCCGCAGTTCCTCTAGCTTTCTCCCTAGAATATACGAATGTGTAGAGCTGGTGTCTCCATGTGGAAACAATTAGTGTTTTAACGGTACAAAATTAAATGTTCCCTGATAAAAAAACACTCAAAACAATAAAGTGCGTGGATGATATCAGGAATACACAAACACAGAGGCTTTAGCAATATCTGGGATTGAATTAGCCAAAATATACCGGATATTTCCGGTTTCATCCAGTCATATCCGGTCAAATTGGTGTGGAATTCGTATGCAATGGACCGACAAAATCACAGTAAAAATGGTTCTGGAGGAAAGCAAAGTCTTTTCGTTAGGCAAGTGCAGAAAATGTCATCTAGACAAACAGAAATATCATGATTGTTTGCCGCAGTTCCTCTAGCTTTCTCCCTAGAAAATAAGAATGTGTAGAGCTGGTGTCTCCATGTGGAAACAATTAGTGTTTTAACTGTACAAAATTAAATGTTCCCTGATAAAAAACATTCAAAACAATAAAGTCCGTGGATAATATCAGGAATACACAAACACAGAGGCTGTAGCAATATCTGGGATTGAGTTAGCCAAAACAAAACTGGATACTAACGGTTTCATCCAGTCATGTCCGGACAAACTGGTGTGGAATTCGTATGCAATGGACCGAGAAAATCACAGTAAAAATGGTTTTGGAGAAAAGCAAAGTCTTTTTGTTAGGCAAGTGCATAAAATGTCATCTAGACAAACAGAAATATCATGTTTGTTTGCCGCAGTTCCTCTAGCTTTCTCCGTAGAATATACGAATGTGTAGAGCTGGGGTCTCCATGTGCAAACAATTAGTGTATCAACAGTACAAAATTAAATGTTCCCTGATAAAAAAACATTCAAAACAATAAAGTCCGTGGATAATATCAGGAATACACAAACACAGAGGCTGTAGTAATATCTGGGATTGAATTAGCCAAAATAAATCAGATATTTCCGGTTTCATCCAGTCATATCCGGTCAAACTGTTGTGGAATTCGTATGCAATGGACCGACAAAATCACAGTAAAAAGGGTTTTGGAGGAAAGCAAAGTCTTTTCGTTAGGCAAGTGCATAAAATGTCATCTAGACAAACAGAAATATCATGTTTGTTTGCCGCAGTTCCTCTAGCTTTCTCCCTAGAAAATACGAATGTGTAGAGCTGGTGTCTCCATGTGGAAACAATTAGTGTTTTAACGGTACAAAATTAAATGTTCCCTGATAAAAAACATTCAAAACAATAAAGTCCGTGGATAATATCAGGAATACACAAACACAGAGGCTGTAGCAATATCTGGGATTGAATTAGCCAAAATAAACCGGATATTTCCGGTTTCATCCAGTGATATCCCGTCAAATTGGTGTGGAATTCGTATGCAATGGACCGAGAAAATCACAGTAAAAAGGGTTTTGGAGGAAAGCAAAGTCTTTTCGTTAGGCAAGTGCATAAAATGTCATCTAGACAAACAGAAATATCATGTTTGTTTGCCGCAGTTCCTCTGGCTTTCTCCCTAAAAAATAAGAATGTGTAGAGCTGGTGTCTCCATGTGGAAACAATTAGTGTTTTAACGGTACAAAATTAAATCTTCCCTGATAAAAAAACATTCAAAACAATAAAGTCCGTGGATAATATCAGGAATACACAAACACAGAGGCTGTAGCAATATCTGGGATTGAGTTAGCCAAAACAAAACCGGATACTAACGGTTTCATCCAGTCATATCCGGACAAACTGGTGTGGAATTCGTATGCAATGGACCGAGAAAATCACAGTAAAAATGGTTTTGGAGAAAAGCAAAGTCTTTTTGTTAGGCAAGTGCATAAAATGTCATCTAGACAAACAGAAATATCATGTTTGTTTGCCGCAGTTCCTCTAGCTTTTTCCCTAGAATATACGAATGTGTAGAGCTGGTGTCTCCTTGTGGAAACAATTAGTGTCTCAACGGTACAAAATTAAATCTTCCCTGATAAAAAACATTCAAAACAATAAAGTCCGTGGATAATATCAGGAATACACAAACACAGAGGCTGTAGCAATATCTGGGATTGAATTAGCCAAAACAAAATGGGATATTTCCGGTTTCATCCAGTCATATCCAGACAAAGTGGTGTGGAATTTGTATGCAATGGACCGAGAAAATCACAGTAAAAATGGTTTTGGAGGAAAGCAAAGTCTTTTCGTTAGGCAAGTGCATAAAATGTCATCTAGACAAACAGAAATATCATGTTTGTTTGCCGCAGTTCCTCTAGCTTTCTCCCTAGAAAATACATATGTGTAGAGCTGGTGTCTCCATGTGGAAACAATTAGTGTTTTAACGGTACAAAATTAAATGTTCCCTGATAAAAAACATTCAAAACAATAAAGTCCGTGGATAATATCAGGAATACACAAACACAGAGGCTGTAGCAATATCTGGGATTGAATTATCCAAAATAAACCGGATATTTCCGGTTTCATCCAGTGATATCCCGTCAAATTGGTGTGGAATTCGTATGCAATGGACCGAGAAAATCATAGTAAAAAGGGTTTTGGAGGAAAGCAAAGTCTTTTCGTTAGGCAAGTGCATAAAATGTCATCTAGACAAACAGAAATATCATGTTTGTTTGCCGCAGTTCCTCTGGCTTTCTCCCTAAAAAATAAGAATGTGTAGAGCTGGTGTCTCAATGTGGAAACAATTAGTGTTTTAACGGTACAAAATTAAATCTTCCCTGATAAAAAAACATTCAAAACAATAAAGTCCGTGGATAATATCAGGAATACACAATCACAGAGGCTGTAGCAATATCTGGGATTGAGTTAGCCAAAACAAAACCGGATACTAACGGTTTCATCCAGTCATATCCGGAGAAACTGGTGTGGAATTCGTATGCAATGGACCGACAAAATCACAGTAAAAATGGTTCTGGAGGAAAGCAAAGTCTTTTCGTTAGGCAAGTGCATAAAATGTCATCTAGACAAACAGAAATATCATGTTTGTTTGCCACAGTTCCTCTAGCTTTCTCCCTAGAAAATAAGAATGTGTAGAGCTGGTGTCTCCATGTGGAAACAATTAGTGTTTTAACTGTACAAAATTAAATGTTCCCTGATAAAAAGCATTCAAAACAATAAAGTCCGTGGATAATATCAGGAATACACAAACACAGAGGCTGTAGCAATATCTGGGATTGAGTTAGCCAAAACAAAACTGGATACTAACGGTTTCATCCAGTCATGTCCGGACAAACTGGTGTGGAATTCGTATGCAATGGACCGAGAAAATCACAGTAAAAATGGTTTTGGAGAAAAGCAAAGTCTTTTTGTTAGGCAAGTGCATAAAATGTCATCTAGACAAACAGAAATATCATGTTTGTTTGCCGCAGTTCCTCTAGCTTTCTCCGTAGAATATACGAATGTGTAGAGCTGGGGTCTCCATGTGGAAACAATTAGTGTATCAACAGTACAAAATTAAATGTTCCCTGATAAAAAAACATTCAAAACAATAAAGTCCGTGGATAATATCAGGAATACACAAACACAGAGGCTGTAGTAATATCTGGGATTGAATTAGCCAAAATAAATCGGATATTTCCGGTTTCATCCAGTCATATCCGGTCAAACTGTTGTGGAATTCGTATGCAATGGACCGACAAAATCACAGTAAAAAGGGTTTTGGAGGAAAGCAAAGTCTTTTCGTTAGGCAAGTGCATAAAATGTCATCTAGACAAACAGAAATATCATGTTTGTTTGCCGCAGTTCCTCTGGCTTTCTCCCTAAAAAATAAGAATGTGTAGAGCTGGTGTCTCCATGTGGAAACAATTAGTGTTTTAACGGTACAAAATTAAATCTTCCCTGATAAAAAAACATTCAAAACAATAAAGTCCGTGGATAATATCAGGAATACACAAACACAGAGGCTGTAGCAATATCTGGGATTGAGTTAGCCAAAACAAAACCGGATACTAACGGTTTCATCCAGTCATATCCGGAGAAACTGGTGTGGAATTCGTATGCAATGGACCGAGAAAATCACAGTAAAAATGGTTTTGGAGAAAAGCAAAGTCTTTTTGTTAGGCAAGTGCATAAAATGGCATCTCTACAAACAGAAATATCATGTTTGTTTGCCGCAGTTCCTCTAGCTTTTTCCCTAGAATATACGAATGTGTAGAGCTGGTGTCTCCATGTGGAAACAATTAGTGTCTCAACGGTACAAAATTAAATCTTCCCTGATAAAAAACATTCAAAACAATAAAGTCCGTGGATAATATCAGGAATACACAAACACAGAGCCTGTAGCAATATCTGGGATTGAATTAGCCAAAATAAATGGGATATTTCCGGTTTCATCCAGTCATATCCGGACAAAGTGGTGTGGAATTCGTATGCAATGGACCGAGAAAATCACAGTAAAAATGGTTTTGGAGGAAAGCAAAGTCTTTTCGTTAGGCAAGTGCATAAAATGTCATCTAGACAAACAGAAATATCATGTTTGTTTGCCGCAGTTCCTCTAGCTTTCTCCCTAGAAAATACGAATGTGTAGAGCTGGTGTCTCCATGTGGAAACAATTAGTGTTTTAACGGTACAAAATTAAATGTTCCCTGATAAAAAACATTCAAAACAATAAAGTCCGTGGATAATATCAGGAATACACAAACACACAGGCTGTAGCAATATCTGGGATTGAATTAGCCAAAATAAACCGGATATTTCCGGTTTCATCCAGTGATATCCCGTCAAATTGGTGTGGAATTCGTATGCAATGGACCGAGAAAATCATAGTAAAAAGGGTTTTGGAGGAAAGCAAAGTCTTTTCGTTAGGCAAGTGCATAAAATGTCATCTAGACAAACAGAAATATCATGTTTGTTTGCCGCAGTTCCTCTGGCTTTCTCCCTAAAAAATAAGAATGTGTAGAGCTGGTGTCTCCATGTGGAAACAATTAGTGTTTTAACGGTACAAAATTAAATCTTCCCTGATAAAAAAACATTCAAAACAATAAAGTCCGTGGATAATATCAGGAATACACAATCACAGAGGCTGTAGCAATATCTGGGATTGAGTTAGCCAAAACAAAACCGGATACTAACGGTTTCATCCAGTCATATCCGGAGAAACTGGTGTGGAATTCGTATGCAATGGACCGAGAAAATCACAGTAAAAATGGTTTTGGAGAAAAGCAAAGTCTTTTTGTTAGGCAAGTGCATAAAATGTCATCTAGACAAACAGAAATATCATGTTTGTTTGCCGCAGTTCCTCTAGCTTTTTCCCTAGAATATACGAATGTGTAGAGCTGGTGTCTCCATGTGGAAACAATTAGTGTCTCAACGGTACAAAATTAAATCTTCCCTGATAAAAAACATTCAAAACAATAAAGTCCGTGGATAATATCAGGAATACACAAACACAGAGGCTGTAGCAATATCTTGGATTGAATTAGCCAAAATAAACCGGATATTTCCGGTTTCATCCAGTGATATCCCGTCAAATTGGTGTGGAATTCGTATGCAATGGACCGACAAAATCACAGTAAAAATGGTTCTGGAGGAAAGCAAAGTCTTTTCGTTAGGCAAGTGCATAAAATGTCATCTAGACAAACAGAAATATCATGTTTGTTTGCCGCAGTTCCTCTAGCTTTCTCCCTAGAAAATAAGAATGTGTAGAGCTGGTGTCTCCATGTGGAAACAATTAGTGTTTTAACTGTACAATATTAAATGTTCCCTGATAAAAAGCATTCAAAACAATAAAGTCCGTGGATAATATCAGGAATACACAAACACAGAGGCTGTAGCAATATCTTGGATTGAATTAGCCAAAATAAACCGGATATTTCCGGTTTCATCCAGTGATATCCCTTCAAATTGGTGTGGAATTCGTATGCAATGGACCGAGAAAATCATAGTAAAAAGGGTTTTGGAGGAAAGCAAAGTCTTTTCGTTAGGCAAGTGCATAAAATGTCATCTAGACAAACAGAAATATCATGTTTGTTTGCCGCAGTTCCTCTGGCTTTCTCCCTAAAAAATAAGAATGTGTAGAGCTGCTGTCTCCATGTGGAAACAATTAGTGTTTTAACGGTACAAAATTAAATCTTCCCTGATAAAAAAACATTCAAAACAATAAAGTCCGTGGATAATATCAGGAATACACAATCACAGAGGCTGTAGCAATATCTGGGATTGAGTTAGCCAAAACAAAACCGGATACTAACGGTTTCATCCAGTCATATCCGGAGAAACTGGTGTGGAATTCGTATGCAATGGACCGAGAAAATCACAGTAAAAATGGTTTTGGAGAAAAGCAAAGTCTTTTTGTTAGGCAAGTGCATAAAATGGCATCTCTACAAACAGAAATATCATGTTTGTTTGCCGCAGTTCCTCTAGCTTTTTCCCTAGAATATACGAATGTGTAGAGCTGGTGTCTCCATGTGGAAACAATTAGTGTCTCAACGGTACAAAATTAAATCTTCCCTGATAAAAAACATTCAAAACAATAAAGTCCGTGGATAATATCAGGAATACACAAACACAGAGGCTGTAGCAATATCTGGGATTGAATTAGCCAAAACAAAATGGGATATTTCCGGTTTCATCCAGTCATATCCAGACAAAGTGGTGTGGAATTCGTATGCAATGGACCGAGAAAATCACAGTAAAAATGGTTTTGGAGGAAAGCAAAGTCTTTTCGTTAGGCAAGTGCATAAAATGTCATCTAGACAAACAGAAATATCATGTTTGTTTGCCGCAGTTCCTCTAGCTTTCTCCCTAGAAAATACGAATGTGTAGAGCTGGTGTCTCCATGTGGAAACAATTAGTGTTTTAACGGTACAAAATTAAATGTTCCCTGATAAAAAACATTCAAAACAATAAAGTCCGTGGATAATATCAGGAATACACAAACACAGAGGCTTTAGCAATATCTGGGATTGAATTATCCAAAATAAACCGGATATTTCCGGTTTCATCCAGTGATATCCCGTCAAATTGGTGTGGAATTCGTATGCAATGGACCGAGAAAATCATAGTAAAAAGGGTTTTGGAGGAAAGCAAAGTCTTTTCGTTAGGCAAGTGCATAAAATGTCATCTAGACAAACAGAAATATCATGTTTGTTTGCCGCAGTTCCTCTGGCTTTCTCCCTAAAAAATAAGAATGTGTAGAGCTGGTGTCTCCATGTGGAAACAATTAGTGTTTTAACGGTACAAAATTAAATCTTCCCTGATAAAAAAACATTCAAAACAATAAAGTCCGTGGATAATATCAGGAATACACAATCACAGAGGCTGTAGCAATATCTGGGATTGAGTTAGCCAAAACAAAACCGGATACTAACGGTTTCATCCAGTCATATCCGGAGAAACTGGTGTGGAATTCGTATGCAATGGACCGAGAAAATCACAGTAAAAATGGTTTTGGAGGAAAGCAAAGTCTTTTCGTTAGGCAAGTGCATAAAATGTCATCTAGACAAACAGAAATATCATGTTTGTTTGCCGCAGTTCCTCTGGCTTTCTCCCTAAAAAATAAGAATGTGTAGAGCTGGTGTCTCCATGTGGAAACAATTAGTGTTTTAACGGTACAAAATTAAATCTTCCCTGATAAAAAAACATTCAAAACAATAAAGTCCGTGGATAATATCAGGAATACACAAACACAGAGGCTGTAGCAATATCTGGGATTGAGTTAGCCAAAACAAAACCGGATACTAACGGTTTCATCCAGTCATATCCGGAGAAACTGGTGTGGAATTCGTATGCAATGGACCGAGAAAATCACAGTAAAAATGGTTTTGGAGAAAAGCAAAGTCTTTTTGTTAGGCAAGTGCATAAAATGGCATCTCTACAAACAGAAATATCATGTTTGTTTGCCGCAGTTCCTCTAGCTTTTTCCCTAGAATATACGAATGTGTAGAGCTGGTGTCTCCATGTGGAAACAATTAGTGTCTCAACGGTACAAAATTAAATCTTCCCTGATAAAAAACATTCAAAACAATAAAGTCCGTGGATAATATCAGGAATACACAAACACAGAGGCTGTAGCAATATCTGGGATTGAATTAGCCAAAACAAAATGGGATATTTCCGGTTT
Organism: Lepus oiostolus; assembly: GCA_036325905.1. Lineage (NCBI taxonomy): Eukaryota > Metazoa > Chordata > Mammalia > Lagomorpha > Leporidae > Lepus > Lepus oiostolus. The sequence goes on along the minus strand of JAWMBE010000081.1, from coordinate 1,268,401 downwards.
CATCCAGTCATATCCAGACAAAGTGGTGTGGAATTTGTATGCAATGGACCGAGAAAATCACAGTAAAAATGGTTTTGGAGGAAAGCAAAGTCTTTTCGTTAGGCAAGTGCATAAAATGTCATCTAGACAAACAGAAATATCATGTTTGTTTGCCGCAGTTCCTCTAGCTTTCTCCCTAGAAAATACATATGTGTAGAGCTGGTGTCTCCATGTGGAAACAATTAGTGTTTTAACGGTACAAAATTAAATGTTCCCTGATAAAAAACATTCAAAACAATAAAGTCCGTGGATAATATCAGGAATACACAAACACAGAGGCTGTAGCAATATCTGGGATTGAATTATCCAAAATAAACCGGATATTTCCGGTTTCATCCAGTGATATCCCGTCAAATTGGTGTGGAATTCGTATGCAATGGACCGAGAAAATCATAGTAAAAAGGGTTTTGGAGGAAAGCAAAGTCTTTTCGTTAGGCAAGTGCATAAAATGTCATCTAGACAAACAGAAATATCATGTTTGTTTGCCGCAGTTCCTCTGGCTTTCTCCCTAAAAAATAAGAATGTGTAGAGCTGGTGTCTCAATGTGGAAACAATTAGTGTTTTAACGGTACAAAATTAAATCTTCCCTGATAAAAAAACATTCAAAACAATAAAGTCCGTGGATAATATCAGGAATACACAATCACAGAGGCTGTAGCAATATCTGGGATTGAGTTAGCCAAAACAAAACCGGATACTAACGGTTTCATCCAGTCATATCCGGAGAAACTGGTGTGGAATTCGTATGCAATGGACCGACAAAATCACAGTAAAAATGGTTCTGGAGGAAAGCAAAGTCTTTTCGTTAGGCAAGTGCATAAAATGTCATCTAGACAAACAGAAATATCATGTTTGTTTGCCACAGTTCCTCTAGCTTTCTCCCTAGAAAATAAGAATGTGTAGAGCTGGTGTCTCCATGTGGAAACAATTAGTGTTTTAACTGTACAAAATTAAATGTTCCCTGATAAAAAGCATTCAAAACAATAAAGTCCGTGGATAATATCAGGAATACACAAACACAGAGGCTGTAGCAATATCTGGGATTGAGTTAGCCAAAACAAAACTGGATACTAACGGTTTCATCCAGTCATGTCCGGACAAACTGGTGTGGAATTCGTATGCAATGGACCGAGAAAATCACAGTAAAAATGGTTTTGGAGAAAAGCAAAGTCTTTTTGTTAGGCAAGTGCATAAAATGTCATCTAGACAAACAGAAATATCATGTTTGTTTGCCGCAGTTCCTCTAGCTTTCTCCGTAGAATATACGAATGTGTAGAGCTGGGGTCTCCATGTGGAAACAATTAGTGTATCAACAGTACAAAATTAAATGTTCCCTGATAAAAAAACATTCAAAACAATAAAGTCCGTGGATAATATCAGGAATACACAAACACAGAGGCTGTAGTAATATCTGGGATTGAATTAGCCAAAATAAATCGGATATTTCCGGTTTCATCCAGTCATATCCGGTCAAACTGTTGTGGAATTCGTATGCAATGGACCGACAAAATCACAGTAAAAAGGGTTTTGGAGGAAAGCAAAGTCTTTTCGTTAGGCAAGTGCATAAAATGTCATCTAGACAAACAGAAATATCATGTTTGTTTGCCGCAGTTCCTCTGGCTTTCTCCCTAAAAAATAAGAATGTGTAGAGCTGGTGTCTCCATGTGGAAACAATTAGTGTTTTAACGGTACAAAATTAAATCTTCCCTGATAAAAAAACATTCAAAACAATAAAGTCCGTGGATAATATCAGGAATACACAAACACAGAGGCTGTAGCAATATCTGGGATTGAGTTAGCCAAAACAAAACCGGATACTAACGGTTTCATCCAGTCATATCCGGAGAAACTGGTGTGGAATTCGTATGCAATGGACCGAGAAAATCACAGTAAAAATGGTTTTGGAGAAAAGCAAAGTCTTTTTGTTAGGCAAGTGCATAAAATGGCATCTCTACAAACAGAAATATCATGTTTGTTTGCCGCAGTTCCTCTAGCTTTTTCCCTAGAATATACGAATGTGTAGAGCTGGTGTCTCCATGTGGAAACAATTAGTGTCTCAACGGTACAAAATTAAATCTTCCCTGATAAAAAACATTCAAAACAATAAAGTCCGTGGATAATATCAGGAATACACAAACACAGAGCCTGTAGCAATATCTGGGATTGAATTAGCCAAAATAAATGGGATATTTCCGGTTTCATCCAGTCATATCCGGACAAAGTGGTGTGGAATTCGTATGCAATGGACCGAGAAAATCACAGTAAAAATGGTTTTGGAGGAAAGCAAAGTCTTTTCGTTAGGCAAGTGCATAAAATGTCATCTAGACAAACAGAAATATCATGTTTGTTTGCCGCAGTTCCTCTAGCTTTCTCCCTAGAAAATACGAATGTGTAGAGCTGGTGTCTCCATGTGGAAACAATTAGTGTTTTAACGGTACAAAATTAAATGTTCCCTGATAAAAAACATTCAAAACAATAAAGTCCGTGGATAATATCAGGAATACACAAACACACAGGCTGTAGCAATATCTGGGATTGAATTAGCCAAAATAAACCGGATATTTCCGGTTTCATCCAGTGATATCCCGTCAAATTGGTGTGGAATTCGTATGCAATGGACCGAGAAAATCATAGTAAAAAGGGTTTTGGAGGAAAGCAAAGTCTTTTCGTTAGGCAAGTGCATAAAATGTCATCTAGACAAACAGAAATATCATGTTTGTTTGCCGCAGTTCCTCTGGCTTTCTCCCTAAAAAATAAGAATGTGTAGAGCTGGTGTCTCCATGTGGAAACAATTAGTGTTTTAACGGTACAAAATTAAATCTTCCCTGATAAAAAAACATTCAAAACAATAAAGTCCGTGGATAATATCAGGAATACACAATCACAGAGGCTGTAGCAATATCTGGGATTGAGTTAGCCAAAACAAAACCGGATACTAACGGTTTCATCCAGTCATATCCGGAGAAACTGGTGTGGAATTCGTATGCAATGGACCGAGAAAATCACAGTAAAAATGGTTTTGGAGAAAAGCAAAGTCTTTTTGTTAGGCAAGTGCATAAAATGTCATCTAGACAAACAGAAATATCATGTTTGTTTGCCGCAGTTCCTCTAGCTTTTTCCCTAGAATATACGAATGTGTAGAGCTGGTGTCTCCATGTGGAAACAATTAGTGTCTCAACGGTACAAAATTAAATCTTCCCTGATAAAAAACATTCAAAACAATAAAGTCCGTGGATAATATCAGGAATACACAAACACAGAGGCTGTAGCAATATCTTGGATTGAATTAGCCAAAATAAACCGGATATTTCCGGTTTCATCCAGTGATATCCCGTCAAATTGGTGTGGAATTCGTATGCAATGGACCGACAAAATCACAGTAAAAATGGTTCTGGAGGAAAGCAAAGTCTTTTCGTTAGGCAAGTGCATAAAATGTCATCTAGACAAACAGAAATATCATGTTTGTTTGCCGCAGTTCCTCTAGCTTTCTCCCTAGAAAATAAGAATGTGTAGAGCTGGTGTCTCCATGTGGAAACAATTAGTGTTTTAACTGTACAATATTAAATGTTCCCTGATAAAAAGCATTCAAAACAATAAAGTCCGTGGATAATATCAGGAATACACAAACACAGAGGCTGTAGCAATATCTGGGATTGAATTAGCCAAAATAAACCGGATATTTCCGGTTTCATCCAGTGATATCCCTTCAAATTGGTGTGGAATTCGTATGCAATGGACCGAGAAAATCATAGTAAAAAGGGTTTTGGAGGAAAGCAAAGTCTTTTCGTTAGGCAAGTGCATAAAATGTCATCTAGACAAACAGAAATATCATGTTTGTTTGCCGCAGTTCCTCTGGCTTTCTCCCTAAAAAATAAGAATGTGTAGAGCTGGTGTCTCCATGTGGAAACAATTAGTGTTTTAACGGTACAAAATTAAATCTTCCCTGATAAAAAAACATTCAAAACAATAAAGTCCGTGGATAATATCAGGAATACACAATCACAGAGGCTGTAGCAATATCTGGGATTGAGTTAGCCAAAACAAAACCGGATACTAACGGTTTCATCCAGTCATATCCGGAGAAACTGGTGTGGAATTCGTATGCAATGGACCGAGAAAATCACAGTAAAAATGGTTTTGGAGAAAAGCAAAGTCTTTTTGTTAGGCAAGTGCATAAAATGGCATCTCTACAAACAGAAATATCATGTTTGTTTGCCGCAGTTCCTCTAGCTTTTTCCCTAGAATATACGAATGTGTAGAGCTGGTGTCTCCATGTGGAAACAATTAGTGTCTCAACGGTACAAAATTAAATCTTCCCTGATAAAAAACATTCAAAACAATAAAGTCCGTGGATAATATCAGGAATACACAAACACAGAGGCTGTAGCAATATCTGGGATTGAATTAGCCAAAACAAAATGGGATATTTCCGGTTTCATCCAGTCATATCCAGACAAAGTGGTGTGGAATTCGTATGCAATGGACCGAGAAAATCACAGTAAAAATGGTTTTGGAGGAAAGCAAAGTCTTTTCGTTAGGCAAGTGCATAAAATGTCATCTAGACAAACAGAAATATCATGTTTGTTTGCCGCAGTTCCTCTAGCTTTCTCCCTAGAAAATACGAATGTGTAGAGCTGGTGTCTCCATGTGGAAACAATTAGTGTTTTAACGGTACAAAATTAAATGTTCCCTGATAAAAAACATTCAAAACAATAAAGTCCGTGGATAATATCAGGAATACACAAACACAGAGGCTGTAGCAATATCTGGGATTGAATTATCCAAAATAAACCGGATATTTCCGGTTTCATCCAGTGATATCCCGTCAAATTGGTGTGGAATTCGTATGCAATGGACCGAGAAAATCATAGTAAAAAGGGTTTTGGAGGAAAGCAAAGTCTTTTCGTTAGGCAAGTGCATAAAATGTCATCTAGACAAACAGAAATATCATGTTTGTTTGCCGCAGTTCCTCTGGCTTTCTCCCTAAAAAATAAGAATGTGTAGAGCTGGTGTCTCCATGTGGAAACAATTAGTGTTTTAACGGTACAAAATTAAATCTTCCCTGATAAAAAAACATTCAAAACAATAAAGTCCGTGGATAATATCAGGAATACACAATCACAGAGGCTGTAGCAATATCTGGGATTGAGTTAGCCAAAACAAAACCGGATACTAACGGTTTCATCCAGTCATATCCGGACAAACTGGTGTGGAATTCGTATGCAATGGACCGAGAAAATCACAGTAAAAATGGTTTTGGAGAAAAGCAAAGCCTTTTTGTTAGGCAAGTGCATAAAATGGCATCTCTACAAACAGAAATATCATGTTTGTTTGCCGCAGTTCCTCTAGCTTTCTCCCTAGAAAATACGAATGTGTAGAGCTGTTGTCTCCATGTGGAAACAATTAGTGTTTTAACGGTACAAAATTAAATGTTCCCTGATAAAAAACATTCAAAACAATAAAGTGCGTGGATAATATCAGGAATACACAAACACAGAGGCTGTAGCAATATCTGGGATTGAATTAGCCAAAATAAACCGGATATTTCCGGTTTCATCCAGTGATATCCCGTCAAATTGGTGTGGAATTCGTATGCAATGGACCGAGAAAATCACAGTAAAAAGGGTTTTGGAGGAAAGCAAAGTCTTTTCTTTAGGCAAGTGCATAAAATGTCATCTAGACAAACAGAAATATCATGTTTGGTTGCCACAGTTCCTCTGGCTTTTCCCTAAAAAATAAGAATGTGTACAGCTGGTGTCTCCATGTAGAAACAATTAGTGTCTCAACGGTACAAAATTAAATCTTCCCTGATAAAAAACATTCAAAACTATAAAGTCCGTGGATAATATCAGGAATACACAAACACAGAGGCTGTAGCAATATCTGGGATTGAGTTAGCCAAAACAAAACCGGATACTAACGGTTTCATCCAGTCATATCCGGAGAAACTGGTGTGGAATTCGTATGCAATGGACCGAGAAAATCACAGTAAAAATGGTTTTGGAGAAAAGCAAAGTCTTTTTGTTAGGCAAGTGCATAAAATGTCATCTCTACAAACAGAAATATCATGTTTGTTTGCCGCAGTTCCTCTAGCTTTCTCCCTAGAATATACGAATGTGTAGAGCTGGTGTCTCCATGTGGAAACAATTAGTGTCTCAACGGTACAAAATTAAATCTTCCCTGATAAAAAACATTCAAAACAATAAAGTCCGTGGATAATATCAGGAATACACAAACACAGAGGCTGTAGCAATATCTGGGATTGAATTAGCCAAAACAAAATGGGATATTTCCGGTTTCATCCAGTCATATCCGGACAAAGTGGTGTGGAATTCGTATGCAATGGACCGAGAAAATCACAGTAAAAATGGTTTTGGAGGAAAGCAAAGTCTTTTTGTTAGGCAAGTGCATAAAATGTCATCTAGACAAACAGAAATATCATGTTTGTTTGCCGCAGTTCCTCTAGCTTTAGCCCTAGAATATACGAATGTGTAGAGCTGATGTCTCCATGTGGAAACAATTAGTGTCTCAACGGTAGAAAATTAAATCTTCCCTGATAAAAAACATTCAAAACAATAAAGTCCATGGATAATATCAGGAATACACAAACACAGAGGCTGTAGCAATATCTGGGATTGAATTAGCCAAAACAAAACGGGATATTTCCGGTTTCATCCAGTGATATCCCGTCAAATTGGTGTGGAATTCGTATGCAATGGACCGAGAAAATCACAGTAAATATGGTTTTGGAGAAAAGCAAAGTCTTTTTGTTAGGCAAGTGCATAAAATGTCATCTAGACAAACAGAAATATCAAGTTTGTTTGCCGCAGTTCCTCTAGTTTTAGCCCTAGAATATACGAATGTGTAGAGCTGGTGTCTCCATGTAGAAACAATTAGTGTCTCAACGGTACAAAATTGAATGTTCCCTGATAAAAAAACATTCAAAACAATAAAGTCCGTGGATAATATCAGGAATACACAAACACAGAGGCTGTAGCAATATCTGGGATTGAATTAGCCAAAATAAACCGGATATTTCCGGTTTCATCCAGTCATATCCGGACAAACTGGTGTGGAATTCGTATGCAAGGGACCGAGAAAATCACAGTAAAAATGTTTTTGGGGAAACGAAAAGTCTTTTTGCAAGGCAAGTGCATAAAATGTCATCTATACAAACAGAAATACCATGTTTGTTTGCCGCAGTTCCTCTAGCTTTTTCCCTAGAAAATACGAATGTGTAGAGCTGGTGTCTCCATGTGGAACCAATTAGTGTTTCTAAGCACAAAATTAAATGTTCCCTGAAAAAAAAAATCAAAACCATATAGTCCGTGGATAATATCAGGAATACACAAACAAAGAGGCTGCAGCAATATCTGGGATTGAATTACCCAAAACGAAACCGGATATTTCCGGTTTCATCCAGTCATATTCGGACAAACTGGTGTGGAATTCGTATGCAATGGACCAAGAAAATCACAGAAAAATGGTTTTGGAGAAAAGCAAAGTCTTTTCGTTAGGCAAGTGCATAAAATGTCATCTATACAAACAGAAATATCATGTTTTTTTTGCCGCAGTTCCTCTAGCTTTCTCCCTAGAACATACGGATGTGTAGAGCTGGTGTGTCCATGTGGAACCAATTAGTGTTTCCAAGCATAAAATTAAATGTTCACTGAAAAAAAATACATTCAAAAAAAGAAAGTCCGTGGATAATATCAGGAATACACAAACACAGATGCTGTAGCAATATTTCGTTTTGTGTTAGCCAAAACAAAACCGGATATTTTCGGTTTCATCCAGTCATATCCGAACAAACTGGTGTGGAATTCATATGCAATGGACCGAGAAAATCACAGTAAAAATGTTTTTGGGGAAACGCAAAGTCTTTTCGCTAGGCAAGTGCATAAATTTTCATCTATACAAACAGAAATATCATGTTTGTTTGCCGCAGTTCCTCTACCTTTCTCCCTAGTAAATACGAATGTGTAGAGCTGGTGTCTCCATGTGGAAACAATTAGTGTTTTAACGGTACAAAATTAAATGTTCCCTGATAAAAAACATTCAAAACAATAAAGTCCGTGGATAATATCAGGAATACACAAACACAGAGGCTGTAGCAATATCTGGGATTGAATTAGCCAAAATAAACCGGATATTTCCGGTTTCATCCAGTGATATCCCATCAAATTGGTGTGGAATTCGTATGCAATGGACCGAGAATATCACAGTAAATATGGTTTTGGAGAAAAGCAAAGTCTTTTTGTTAGGCAAGTGCATAAAATGGCATCTCTACAAACAGAAATATCATGTTTGTTTGCCGCAGTTCCTCTAGCTTTTTCCCTAGAATATACGAATGTGTAGAGCTGCTGTCTCCATGTGGAAACAATTAGTGTCTCAACGTTACAAAATTAAATGTTCCCTGATAAAAAACATTCAAAACAATAAAGTCCGTGGATAATATCAGGAATACACAAACACAAAGGCTGTAGCAATATCTGGGATTGAATTAGCCAAAACAAAATGGGATATTTCCGGTTTCATCCAGTCATATCCGGACAAAGTGGTGTGGAATTCGTATGCAATGGACCGAGAAAATCACAGTAAAAATGGTTTTGGAGGAAAGCAAAGTCTTTTCGTTAGGCAAGTGCATAAAATGTCATCTAGACAAACAGAAATATCATGTTTGTTTGCCGCAGTTCCTCTAGCTTTCTCCCTAGAATATACGAATGTGTAGAGCTGGTGTCTCCATGTGGAAACAATTAGTGTTTTAACGGTACAAAATTAAATCTTCCCTGATAAAAAACATTCAAAACAATAAAGTCCGTGGATAATATCAGGAATACACAAACACAGAGGCTGTAGCAATATCTTGGATTGAATTAGCCAAAATAAACCGGATATTTCCGGTTTCATCCAGTGATATCCCGTCAAATTGGTGTGGAATTCGTATGCAATGGACCGAGAAAATCACAGTAAAAAGGGTTTTGGAGGAAAGCAAAGTCTTTTCGTTGGGCAAGTGCATAAAATGTCATCTCGACAAACAGAAATATCATGTTTGTTTGCCGCAGTTCCTCTAGCTTTCTCCCTAGAAAATAAGAATGTGTAGAGCTGGTGTCTCCATGTGGAAACAATTAGTGTCTCAACGGTACAAAATTAAATCTTCCCTGATAAAAAACATTCAAAACAATAAAGTGCATGGATAATATCAGGAATACACAAACACAGAGGCTGTAGCAATATCTGGGATTGAGTTAGCCAAAACAAAACCGGATACTAACGGTTTCATCCAGTCATATCCGGACAAACTGGTGTGGAATTCGTATGCAATGGACCGAGAAAATCACAGTAAAAATGGTTTTGGAGAAAAGCAAAGTCTTTTTGTTAGGCAAGTGCATAAAATGTCATCTAGACAAACAGAAATATCATGTTTGTTTGCCGCAGTTCCTCTAGCTTTCTCCCTAGAATATACGAATGTGTAGAGCTGGTGTCTCCATGTGGAAACAATTAGTGTTTTAACGGTACAAAATTAAATGTTCCCTGATAAAAAAACACTCAAAACAATAAAGTGCGTGGATGATATCAGGAATACACAAACACAGAGGCTTTAGCAATATCTGGGATTGAATTAGCCAAAATATACCGGATATTTCCGGTTTCATCCAGTCATATCTGGTCAAATTGGTGTGGAATTCGTATGCAATGGACCGACAAAATCACAGTAAAAATGGTTCTGGAGGAAAGCAAAGTCTTTTCGTTAGGCAAGTGCATAAAATGTCATCTAGACAAACAGAAATATCATGTTTGTTTGCCGCAGTTCCTCTAGCTTTCTCCCTAGAAAATAAGAATGTGTAGAGCTGGTGTCTCCATGTGGAAACAATTAGTGTTTTAACTGTACAAAATTAAATGTTCCCTGATAAAAAGCATTCAAAACAATAAAGTCCGTGGATAATATCAGGAATACACAAACACAGAGGCTGTAGCAATATCTGGGATTGAGTTAGCAAAAACAAAACTGGATACTAACGGTTTCATCCAGTCATGTCCGGACAAACTGGTGTGGAATTCGTATGCAATGGACCGAGAAAATCACAGTAAAAATGGTTTTGGAGAAAAGCAAAGTCTTTTTGTTAGGCAAGTGCATAAAATGTCATCTAGACAAACAGAAATATCATGTTTGTTTGCCGCAGTTCCTCTAGCTTTCTCCGTAGAATATACGAATGTGTAGAGCTGGGGTCTCCATGTGGAAACAATTAGTGTTTTAACGGTACAAAATTAAATCTTCCCTGATAAAAAAACATTCAAAACAATAAAGTCCGTGGATAATATCAGGAATACACAAACACAGAGGCTGTAGTAATATCTGGGATTGAATTAGCCAAAATAAATCGGATATTTCCGGTTTCATCCAGTCATATCCGGTCAAACTGTTGTGGAATTCGTATGCAATGGACCGAGAAAATCACAGTAAAAAGGGTTTTGGAGGAAAGCAAAGTCTTTTCGTTAGGCAAGTGCATAAAATGTCATCTCGACAAACAGAAATATCATGTTTGTTTGCCGCAGTTCCTCTAGCTTTCTCCCTAGAAAATAAGAATGTGTAGAGCTGGTGTCTCCATGTGGAAACAATTAGTGTCTCAACGGTACAAAATTAAATCTTCCCTGATAAAAAACATTCAAAACAATAAAGTGCATGGATAATATCAGGAATACACAAACACAGAGGCTGTAGCAATATCTGGGATTGAGTTAGCCAAAACAAAACCGGATACTAACGGTTTCATCCAGTCATATCCGGACAAACTGGTGTGGAATTCGTATGCAATGGACCGAGAAAATCACAGTAAAAATGGTTTTGGAGAAAAGCAAAGTCTTTTTGTTAGGCAAGTGCATAAAATGTCATCTAGACAAACAGAAATATCATGTTTGTTTGCCGCAGTTCCTCTAGCTTTCTCCCTAGAATATACGAATGTGTAGAGCTGGTGTCTCCATGTGGAAACAATTAGTGTTTTAACGGTACAAAATTAAATGTTCCCTGATAAAAAAACACTCAAAACAATAAAGTGCGTGGATGATATCAGGAATACACAAACACAGAGGCTTTAGCAATATCTGGGATTGAATTAGCCAAAATATACCGGATATTTCCGGTTTCATCCAGTCATATCCGGTCAAATTGGTGTGGAATTCGTATGCAATGGACCGACAAAATCACAGTAAAAATGGTTCTGGAGGAAAGCAAAGTCTTTTCGTTAGGCAAGTGCATAAAATGTCATCTAGACAAACAGAAATATCATGTTTGTTTGCCGCAGTTCCTCTAGCTTTCTCCGTAGAATATACGAATGTGTAGAGCTGGGGTCTCCATGTGGAAACAATTAGTGTATCAACAGTACAAAATTAAATGTTCCCTGATAAAAAAACATTCAAAACAATAAAGTCCGTGGATAATATCAGGAATACACAAACACAGAGGCTGTAGTAATATCTGGGATTGAATTAGCCAAAATAAATCAGATATTTCCGGTTTCATCCAGTCATATCCGGTCAAACTGTTGTGGAATTCGTATGCAATGGACCGACAAAATCACAGTAAAAAGGGTTTTGGAGGAAAGCAAAGTCTTTTCGTTAGGCAAGTGCATAAAATGTCATCTAGACAAACAGAAATATCATGTTTGTTTGCCGCAGTTCCTCTAGCTTTCTCCCTAGAAAATACGAATGTGTAGAGCTGGTGTCTCCATGTGGAAACAATTAGTGTTTTAACGGTACAAAATTAAATGTTCCCTGATAAAAAACATTCAAAACAATAAAGTCCGTGGATAATATCAGGAATACACAAACACAGAGGCTGTAGCAATATCTGGGATTGAATTAGCCAAAATAAACCGGATATTTCCGGTTTCATCCAGTGATATCCCGTCAAATTGGTGTGGAATTCGTATGCAATGGACCGAGAAAATCACAGTAAAAAGGGTTTTGGAGGAAAGCAAAGTCTTTTCGTTAGGCAAGTGCATAAAATGTCATCTAGACAAACAGAAATATCATGTTTGTTTGCCGCAGTTCCTCTAGCTTTCTCCCTAAAAAATAAGAATGTGTAGAGCTGGTGTCTCCATGTGGAAACAATTAGTGTTTTAACGGTACAAAATTAAATCTTCCCTGATAAAAAAACATTCAAAACAATAAAGTCCGTGGATAATATCAGGAATACACAAACACAGAGGCTGTAGCAATATCTGGGATTGAGTTAGCCAAAACAAAACCGGATACTAACGGTTTCATCCAGTCATATCCGGACAAACTGGTGTGGAATTCGTATGCAATGGACCGAGAAAATCACAGTAAAAATGGTTTTGGAGAAAAGCAAAGTCTTTTTGTTAGGCAAGTGCATAAAATGTCATCTAGACAAACAGAAATATCATGTTTGTTTGCCGCAGTTCCTCTAGCTTTCTCCGTAGAATATACGAATGTGTAGAGCTGGGGTCTCCATGTGGAAACAATTAGTGTATCAACAGTACAAAATTAAATGTTCCCTGATAAAAAAACATTCAAAACAATAAAGTCCGTGGATAATATCAGGAATACACAAACACAGAGGCTGTAGTAATATCTGGGATTGAATTAGCCAAAATAAATCGGATATTTCCGGTTTCATCCAGTCATATCCGGTCAAACTGTTGTGGAATTCGTATGCAATGGACCGACAAAATCACAGTAAAAAGGGTTTTGGAGGAAAGCAAAGTCTTTTCGTTAGGCAAGTGCATAAAATGTCATCTAGACAAACAGAAATATCATGTTTGTTTGCCGCAGTTCCTCTGGCTTTCTCCCTAAAAAATAAGAATGTGTAGAGCTGGTGTCTCCATGTGGAAACAATTAGTGTTTTAACGGTACAAAATTAAATCTTCCCTGATAAAAAAACATTCAAAACAATAAAGTCCGTGGATAATATCAGGAATACACAAACACAGAGGCTGTAGCAATATCTGGGATTGAGTTAGCCAAAACAAAACCGGATACTAACGGTTTCATCCAGTCATATCCGGAGAAACTGGTGTGGAATTCGTATGCAATGGACCGAGAAAATCACAGTAAAAATGGTTTTGGAGAAAAGCAAAGTCTTTTTGTTAGGCAAGTGCATAAAATGGCATCTCTACAAACAGAAATATCATGTTTGTTTGCCGCAGTTCCTCTAGCTTTTTCCCTAGAATATACGAATGTGTAGAGCTGGTGTCTCCATGTGGAAACAATTAGTGTCTCAACGGTACAAAATTAAATCTTCCCTGATAAAAAACATTCAAAACAATAAAGTCCGTGGATAATATCAGGAATACACAAACACAGAGCCTGTAGCAATATCTGGGATTGAATTAGCCAAAATAAATGGGATATTTCCGGTTTCATCCAGTCATATCCGGACAAAGTGGTGTGGAATTCGTATGCAATGGACCGAGAAAATCACAGTAAAAATGGTTTTGGAGGAAAGCAAAGTCTTTTCGTTAGGCAAGTGCATAAAATGTCATCTAGACAAACAGAAATATCATGTTTGTTTGCCGCAGTTCCTCTAGCTTTCTCCCTAGAAAATACGAATGTGTAGAGCTGGTGTCTCCATGTGGAAACAATTAGTGTTTTAACGGTACAAAATTAAATGTTCCCTGATAAAAAACATTCAAAACAATAAAGTCCGTGGATAATATCAGGAATACACAAACACACAGGCTGTAGCAATATCTGGGATTGAATTAGCCAAAATAAACCGGATATTTCCGGTTTCATCCAGTGATATCCCGTCAAATTGGTGTGGAATTCGTATGCAATGGACCGAGAAAATCATAGTAAAAAGGGTTTTGGAGGAAAGCAAAGTCTTTTCGTTAGGCAAGTGCATAAAATGTCATCTAGACAAACAGAAATATCATGTTTGTTTGCCGCAGTTCCTCTGGCTTTCTCCCTAAAAAATAAGAATGTGTAGAGCTGGTGTCTCCATGTGGAAACAATTAGTGTTTTAACGGTACAAAATTAAATCTTCCCTGATAAAAAAACATTTAAAACAATAAAGTCCGTGGATAATATCAGGAATACACAATCACAGAGGCTGTAGCAATATCTGGGATTGAGTTAGCCAAAACAAAACCGGATACTAACGGTTTCATCCAGTCATATCCGGAGAAACTGGTGTGGAATTCGTATGCAATGGACCGAGAAAATCACAGTAAAAATGGTTTTGGAGAAAAGCAAAGTCTTTTTGTTAGGCAAGTGCATAAAATGTCATCTAGACAAACAGAAATATCATGTTTGTTTGCCGCAGTTCCTCTAGCTTTTTCCCTAGAATATACGAATGTGTAGAGCTGGTGTCTCCATGTGGAAACAATTAGTGTCTCAACGGTACAAAATTAAATCTTCCCTGATAAAAAACATTCAAAACAATAAAGTCCGTGGATAATATCAGGAATACACAAACACAGAGGCTGTAGCAATATCTTGGATTGAATTAGCCAAAATAAACCGGATATTTCCGGTTTCATCCAGTGATATCCCGTCAAATTGGTGTGGAATTCGTATGCAATGGACCGACAAAATCACAGTAAAAATGGTTCTGGAGGAAAGCAAAGTCTTTTCGTTAGGCAAGTGCATAAAATGTCATCTAGACAAACAGAAATATCATGTTTGTTTGCCGCAGTTCCTCTAGCTTTCTCCCTAGAAAATAAGAATGTGTAGAGCTGGTGTCTCCATGTGGAAACAATTAGTGTTTTAACTGTACAATATTAAATGTTCCCTGATAAAAAGCATTCAAAACAATAAAGTCCGTGGATAATATCAGGAATACACAAACACAGAGGCTGTAGCAATATCTGGGATTGAATTAGCCAAAATAAACCGGATATTTCCGGTTTCATCCAGTGATATCCCGTCAAATTGGTGTGGAATTCGTATGCAATGGACCGAGAAAATCATAGTAAAAAGGGTTTTGGAGGAAAGCAAAGTCTTTTCGTTAGGCAAGTGCATAAAATGTCATCTAGACAAACAGAAATATCATGTTTGTTTGCCGCAGTTCCTCTGGCTTTCTCCCTAAAAAATAAGAATGTGTAGAGCTGGTGTCTCCATGTGGAAACAATTAGTGTTTTAACGGTACAAAATTAAATCTTCCCTGATAAAAAAACATTCAAAACAATAAAGTCCGTGGATAATATCAGGAATACACAATCACAGAGGCTGTAGCAATATCTGGGATTGAGTTAGCCAAAACAAAACCGGATACTAACGGTTTCATCCAGTCATATCCGGACAAACTGGTGTGGAATTCGTATGCAATGGACCGAGAAAATCACAGTAAAAATGGTTTTGGAGAAAAGCAAAGTCTTTTTGTTAGGCAAGTGCATAAAATGGCATCTCTACAAACAGAAATATCATGTTTGTTTGCCGCAGTTCCTCTAGCTTTTTCCCTAGAATATACGAATGTGTAGAGCTGGTGTCACCATGTGGAAACAATTAGTGTCTCAACGGTACAAAATTAAATCTTCCCTGATAAAAAACATTCAAAACAATAAAGTCCGTGGATAATATCAGGAATACACAAACACAGAGGCTGTAGCAATATCTGGGATTGAATTAGCCAAAACAAAATGGGATATTTCCGGTTTCATCCAGTCATATCCAGACAAAGTGGTTTGGAATTCGTATGCAATGGACCGAGAAAATCACAGTAAAAATGGTTTTGGAGGAAAGCAAAGTCTTTTCGTTAGGCAAGTGCATAAAATGTCATCTAGACAAACAGAAATATCATGTTTGTTTGCCGCAGTTCCTCTAGCTTTCTCCCTAGAAAATACGAATGTGTAGAGCTGGTGTCTCCATGTGGAAACAATTAGTGTTTTAACGGTACAAAATTAAATGTTCCCTGATAAAAAACATTCAAAACAATAAAGTCCGTGGATAATATCAGGAATACACAAACACAGAGGCTGTAGCAATATCTGGGATTGAATTAGCCAAAATAAACCGGATATTTCCGGTTTCATCCAGTGATATCCCGTCAAATTGGTGTGGAATTCGTATGCAATGGACCGAGAAAATCATAGTAAAAAGGGTTTTGGAGGAAAGCAAAGTCTTTTCATTAGGCAAGTGCATAAAATGTCATCTAGACAAACAGAAATATCATGTTTGTTTGCCGCAGTTCCTCTGGCTTTCTCCCTAAAAAATAAGAATGTGTAGAGCTGGTGTCTCCATGTGGAAACAATTAGTGTTTTAACGGTACAAAATTAAATCTTCCCTGATAAAAAAACATTCAAAACAATAAAGTCCGTGGATAATATCAGGAATACACAATCACAGAGGCTGTAGCAATATCTGGGATTGAGTTAGCCAAAACAAAACCGGATACTAACGGTTTCATCCAGTCATATCCGGAGAAACTGGTGTGGAATTCGTATGCAATGGACCGAGAAAATCACAGTAAAAATGGTTTTGGAGAAAAGCAAAGCCTTTTTGTTAGGCAAGTGCATAAAATGGCATCTCTACAAACAGAAATATCATGTTTGTTTGCCGCAGTTCCTCTAGCTTTCTCCCTAGAATATACGAATGTGTAGAGCTGTTGTCTCCATGTGGAAACAATTAGTGTTTTAACGGTACAAAATTAAATGTTCCCTGATAAAAAACATTCAAAACAATAAAGTCCGTGGATAATATCAGGAATACACAAACACAGAGGCTGTAGCAATATCTGGGATTGAATTAGCCAAAATAAACCGGATATTTCCGGTTTCATCCAGTGATATCCCGTCAAATTGGTGTGGAATTCGTATGCAATGGACCGAGAAAATCACAGTAAAAAGGGTTTTGGAGGAAAGCAAAGTCTTTTCTTTAGGCAAGTGCATAAAAGGTCATCTAGACAAACAGAAATATCATGTTTGGTTGCCACAGTTCCTCTGGCTTTTCCCTAAAAAATAAGAATGTGTAGAGCTGGTGTCTCCATGTAGAAACAATTAGTGTCTCAACGGTACAAAATTAAATCTTCCCTGATAAAAAACATTCAAAACTATAAAGTCCGTGGATAATATCAGGAATACACAAACACAGAGGCTGTAGCAATATCTGGGATTGAGTTAGCCAAAACAAAACCGGATACTAACGGTTTCATCCAGTCATATCCGGAGAAACTGGTGTGGAATTCGTATGCAATGGACCGAGAAAATCACAGTAAAAATGGTTTTGGAGAAAAGCAAAGTCTTTTTGTTAGGCAAGTGCATAAAATGTCATCTCTACAAACAGAAATATCATGTTTGTTTGCCGCAGTTCCTCTAGCTTTCTCCCTAGAATATACGAATGTGTAGAGCTGGTGTCTCCATGTGGAAACAATTAGTGTCTCAACGGTACAAAATTAAATCTTCCCTGATAAAAAACATTCAAAACAATAAAGTCCGTGGATAATATCAGGAATACACAAACACAGAGGCTGTAGCAATATCTGGGATTGAATTAGCCAAAAGAAAATGGGATATTTCCGGTTTCATCCAGTCATATCCGGACAAAGTGGTGTGGAATTCGTATGCAATGGACCGAGAAAATCACAGTAAAAATGGTTTTGGAGGAAAGCAAAGTCTTTTTGTTAGGCAAGTGCATAAAATGTCATCTAGACAAACAGAAATATGATGTTTGTTTGCCGCAGTTCCTCTAGCTTTAGCCCTAGAATATACGAATGTGTAGAGCTGATGTCTCCATGTGGAAACAATTAGTGTCTCAACGGTAGAAAATTAAATCTTCCCTGATAAAAAACATTCAAAACAATAAAGTCCGTGGATAATATCAGGAATACACAAACACAGAGGCTGTAGCAATATCTGGGATTGAATTAGCCAAAACAAAACGGGATATTTCCGGTTTCATCCAGTGATATCCCGTCAAATTGGTGTGGAATTCGTATGCAATGGACCGAGAAAATCACAGTAAATATGGTTTTGGAGAAAAGCAAAGTCTTTTTGTTAGGCAAGTGCATAAAATGTCATCTAGACAAACAGAAATATCAAGTTTGTTTGCCGCAGTTCCTCTAGTTTTAGCCCTAGAATATACGAATGTGTAGAGCTGGTGTCTCCATGTAGAAACAATTAGTGTCTCAACGGTACAAAATTGAATGTTCCCTGATAAAAAAACATTCAAAACAATAAAGTCCGTGGATAATATCAGGAATACACAAACACAGAGGCTGTAGCAATATCTGGGATTGAATTAGCCAAAATAAACCGGATATTTCCGGTTTCATCCAGTCATATCCGGACAAACTGGTGTGGAATTCGTATGCAAGGGACCGAGAAAATCACAGTAAAAATGTTTTTGGGGAAACGAAAGGTCTTTTTGCAAGGCAAGTGCATAAAATGTCATCTATACAAACAGAAATACCATGTTTGTTTGCCGCAGTTCCTCTAGCTTTTTCCCTAGAAAATACGAATGTGTAGAGCTGGTGTCTCCATGTGGAACCAATTAGTGTTTCTAAGCACAAAATTAAATGTTCCCTGAAAAAAAAAATCAAAACCATATAGTCCGTGGATAATATCAGGAATACACAAACAAAGAGGCTGCAGCAATATCTGGGATTGAATTACCCAAAACGAAACCGGATATTTCCGGTTTCATCCAGTCATATTCGGACAAACTGGTGTGGAATTCGTATGCAATGGACCAAGAAAATCACAGAAAAATGGTTTTGGAGAAAAGCAAAGTCTTTTCGTTAGGCAAGTGCATAAAATGTCATCTATACAAACAGAAATATCATGTTTTTTTTGCCGCAGTTCCTCTAGCTTTCTCCCTAGAACATACGGATGTGTAGAGCTGGTGTGTCCATGTGGAACCAATTAGTGTTTCCAAGCATAAAATTAAATGTTCCCTGAAAAAAAATACATTCAAAAAAAGAAAGTCCGTGGATAATATCAGGAATACACAAACACAGATGCTGTAGCAATATTTCGTTTTGTGTTAGCCAAAACAAAACCGGATATTTTCGGTTTCATCCAGTCATATCCGAACAAACTGGTGTGGAATTCATATGCAATGGACCGAGAAAATCACAGTAAAAATGTTTTTGGGGAAACGCAAAGTCTTTTCGCTAGGCAAGTGCATAAATTTTCATCTATACAAACAGAAATATCATGTTAGTTTGCCGCAGTTCCTCTAGCTTTCTCCCTAGTAAATACGAATGTGTAGAGCTGTTGTCTCCATGTGGAAACAATTAGTGTTTTAACGGTACAAAATTAAATGTTCCCTGATAAAAAACATTCAAAACAATAAAGTCCGTGGATAATATCAGGAATACACAAACACAGAGGCTGTAGCAATATCTGGGATTGAATTAGCCAAAATAAACCGGATATTTCCGGTTTCATCCAGTGATATCCCATCAAATTGGTGTGGAATTCGTATGCAATGGACCGAGAAAATCACAGTAAAAAGGGTTTTGGAAGAAAGCAAAGTCTTTTCGTTAGGCAAGTGCATAAAATGTCATCTAGACAAACAGAAATATCATGTTTGGTTGCCACAGTTCCTCTGGCTTTTCCCTAAAAAATAAGAATGTGTAGAGCTGGTGTCTCCATGTAGAAACAATTAGTGTCTCAACGGTACAAAATTAAATCTTCCCTGATAAAAAACATTCAAAACAATAAAGTCCGTGGATAATATCAGGAATACACAAACACAGAGGCTGTAGCAATATCTGGGATTGAGTTAGCCAAAACAAAACCGGATACTAACGGTTTCATCCAGTCATATCCGGAGAAACTGGTGTGGAATTCGTATGCAATGGACCGAGAAAATCACAGTAAAAATGGTTTTGGAGAAAAGCAAAATCTTTTTGTTAGGAAAGTGCATACAATGTCATCTCTACAAACAGAAATATCATGTTTGTTTGCCCCAGTTCCTCTAGCTTTCTCCCTAGAATATACGAATGTGTAGAGCTGGTGTCTCCATGTGGAAACAATTAGTGTCTCAACGGTACAAAATTAAATCTTCCCTGATAAAAAACATTCAAAACAATAAAGTCCGTGGATAATATCAGGAATACACAAACAGAGAGGCTGTAGCAATATCTGGGATTGAATTAGCCAAAATAAACCGGATATTTCCGGTTTCATCCAGTGATATCCCGTCAAATTGGTGTGGAATTCGTATGCAATGGACCGAGAAAATCACAGTAAAAATGGTTTTGGAGAAAAGCAAAGTCTTTTTGTTAGGCAAGTGCATAAAATGTCATCTCTACAAACAGAAATATCATGTTTGTTTGCCGCAGTTCCTCTAGCTTTCTCCCTAGAATATACGAATGTGTAGAGCTGGTGTCTCCATGTGGAAACAATTAGTGTCTCAACGGTACAAAATTAAATCTTCCCTGATAAAAAACATTCAAAACAATAAAGTCCGTGGATAATATCAGGAATACACAAACACAGAGGCTGTAGCAATATCTGGGATTGAATTAGCCAAAACAAAATGGGATATTTCCGGTTTCATCCAGTCATATCCGGACAAAGTGGTGTGGAATTCGTATGCAATGGACCGAGAAAATCACAGTAAAAATGGTTTTGGAGGAAAGCAAAGTCTTTTTGTTAGGCAAGTGCATAAAATGTCATCTAGACAAACAGAAATATCATGTTTGTTTGCCGCAGTTCCTCTAGCTTTAGCCCTAGAATATACGAATGTGTAGAGCTGATGTCTCCATGTGGAAACAATTAGTGTCTCAACGGTAGAAAATTAAATCTTCCCTGATAAAAAACATTCAAAACAATAAAGTCCGTGGATAATATCAGGAATACACAAACACAGAGGCTGTAGCAATATCTGGGATTGAATTAGCCAAAACAAAACGGGATATTTCCGGTTTCATCCAGTGATATCCCGTCAAATTGGTGTGGAATTCGTATGCAATGGACCGAGAAAATCACAGTAAATATGGTTTTGGAGAAAAGCAAAGTCTTTTTGTTAGGCAAGTGCATAAAATGTCATCTAGACAAACAGAAATATCAAGTTAGTTTGCCGCAGTTCCTCTAGTTTTAGCCCTAGAATATACGAATGTGTAGAGCTGGTGTCTCCATGTAGAAACAATTAGTGTCTCAACGGTACAAAATTGAATGTTCCCTGATAAAAAAACATTCAAAACAATAAAGTCCGTGGATAATATCAGGAATACACAAACACAGAGGCTGTAGCAATATCTGGGATTGAATTAGCCAAAATAAACCGGATATTTCCGGTTTCATCCAGTCATATCCGGACAAACTGGTGTGGAATTCGTATGCAAGGGACCGAGAAAATCACAGTAAAAATGTTTTTGGGGAAACGAAAAGTCTTTTTGCAAGGCAAGTGCATAAAATGTCATCTATACAAACAGAAATACCATGTTTGTTTGCCGCAGTTCCTCTAGCTTTTTCCCTAGAAAATACGAATGTGTAGAGCTGGTGTCTCCATGTGGAACCAATTAGTGTTTCTAAGCACAAAATTAAATGTTCCCTGAAAAAAAAAATCAAAACCATATAGTCCGTGGATAATATCAGGAATACACAAACAAAGAGGCTGCAGCAATATCTGGGATTGAATTACCCAAAACGAAACCGGATATTTCCGGTTTCATCCAGTCATATTCGGACAAACTGGTGTGGAATTCGTATGCAATGGACCAAGAAAATCACAGAAAAATGGTTTTGGAGAAAAGCAAAGTCTTTTCGTTAGGCAAGTGCATAAAATGTCATCTATACAAACAGAAATATCATGTTTTTTTTGCCGCAGTTCCTCTAGCTTTCTCCCTAGAACATACGGATGTGTAGAGCTGGTGTGTCCATGTGGAACCAATTAGTGTTTCCAAGCATAAAATTAAATGTTCCCTGAAAAAAAATACATTCAAAAAAAGAAAGTCCGTGGATAATATCAGGAATACACAAACACAGATGCTGTAGCAATATTTCGTTTTGTGTTAGCCAAAACAAAACCGGATATTTTCGGTTTCATCCAGTCATATCCGAACAAACTGGTGTGGAATTCATATGCAATGGACCGAGAAAATCACAGTAAAAATGTTTTTGGGGAAACGCAAAGTCTTTTCGCTAGGCAAGTGCATAAATTTTCATCTATACAAACAGAAATATCATGTTTGTTTGCCGCAGTTCCTCTAGCTTTCTCCCTAGTAAATACGAATGTGTAGAGCTGTTGTCTCCATGTGGAAACAATTAGTGTTTTAACGGTACAAAATTAAATGTTCCCTGATAAAAAACATTCAAAACAATAAAGTCCGTGGATAATATCAGGAATACACAAACACAGAGGCTGTAGCAATATCTGGGATTGAATTAGCCAAAATAAACCGGATATTTCCGGTTTCATCCAGTGATATCCCATCAAATTGGTGTGGAATTCGTATGCAATGGACCGAGAAAATCACAGTAAAAAGGGTTTTGGAAGAAAGCAAAGTCTTTTCGTTAGGCAAGTGCATAAAATGTCATCTAGACAAACAGAAATATCATGTTTGGTTGCCACAGTTCCTCTGGCTTTTCCCTAAAAAATAAGAATGTGTAGAGCTGGTGTCTCCATGTAGAAACAATTAGTGTCTCAACGGTACAAAATTAAATCTTCCCTGATAAAAAACATTCAAAACAATAAAGTCCGTGGATAATATCAGGAATACACAAACACAGAGGCTGTAGCAATATCTGGGATTGAGTTAGCCAAAACAAAACCGGATACTAACGGTTTCATCCAGTCATATCCGGAGAAACTGGTGTGGAATTCGTATGCAATGGACCGAGAAAATCACAGTAAAAATGGTTTTGGAGAAAAGCAAAATCTTTTTGTTAGGAAAGTGCATACAATGTCATCTCTACAAACAGAAATATCATGTTTGTTTGCCCCAGTTCCTCTAGCTTTCTCCCTAGAATATACGAATGTGTAGAGCTGGTGTCTCCATGTGGAAACAATTAGTGTCTCAACGGTACAAAATTAAATCTTCCCTGATAAAAAACATTCAAAACAATAAAGTCCGTGGATAATATCAGGAATACACAAACACAGAGGCTGTAGCAATATCTGGGATTGAATTAGCCAAAATAAACCGGATATTTCCGGTTTCATCCAGTGATATCCCGTCAAATTGGTGTGGAATTCGTATGCAATGGACCGAGAAAATCACAGTAAAAATGGTTTTGGAGAAAAGCAAAGTCTTTTTGTTAGGCAAGTGCATATAATGTCATCTCTACAAACAGAAATATCATGTTTGTTTGCCGCAGTTCCTCTAGCTTTCTCCCTAGAATATACGAATGTGTAGAGCTGGTGTCTCCATGTGGAAACAATTAGTGTCTCAACGGTACAAAATTAAATCTTCCCTGATAAAAAACATTCAAAACAATAAAGTCCGTGGATAATATCAGGAATACACAAACACAGAGGCTGTAGCAATATCTGGGATTGAATTAGCCAAAACAAAATGGGATATTTCCGGTTTCATCCAGTCATATCCGGACAAAGTGGTGTGGAATTCGTATGCAATGGACCGAGAAAATCACAGTAAAAATGGTTTTGGAGGAAAGCAAAGTCTTTTTGTTAGGCAAGTGCATAAAATGTCATCTAGACAAACAGAAATATCATGTTTGTTTGCCGCAGTTCCTCTAGCTTTAGCCCTAGAATATACGAATGTGTAGAGCTGATGTCTCCATGTGGAAACAATTAGTGTCTCAACGGTAGAAAATTAAATCTTCCCTGATAAAAAACATTCAAAACAATAAAGTCCGTGGATAATATCAGGAATACACAAACACAGAGGCTGTAGCAATATCTGGGATTGAATTAGCCAAAACAAAACGGGATATTTCCGGTTTCATCCAGTGATATCCCGTCAAATTGGTGTGGAATTCGTATGCAATGGACCGAGAAAATCACAGTAAATATGGTTTTGGAGAAAAGCAAAGTCTTTTTGTTAGGCAAGTGCATAAAATGTCATCTAGACAAACAGAAATATCAAGTTTGTTTGCCGCAGTTCCTCTAGTTTTAGCCCTAGAATATACGAATGTGTAGAGCTGGTGTCTCCATGTAGAAACAATTAGTGTCTCAACGGTACAAAATTGAATGTTCCCTGATAAAAAACATTCAAAACAATAAAGTCCGTGGATAATATCAGGAATACACAAACACAGAGGCTGTAGCAATATCTGGGATTGAATTAGCCAAAATAAACCGGATATTTCCGGTTTCATCCAGTCATATCCGGACAAACTGGTGTGGAATTCGTATGCAAGGGACCGAGAAAATCACAGTAAAAATGTTTTTGGGGAAACGAAAAGTCTTTTTGCAAGGCAAGTGCATAAAATGTCATCTATACAAACAGAAATACCATGTTTGTTTGCCGCAGTTCCTCTAGCTTTTTCCCTAGAAAATACGAATGTGTAGAGCTGGTGTCTCCATGTGGAACCAATTAGTGTTTCTAAGCACAAAATTAAATGTTCCCTGAAAAAAAAAATCAAAACCATATAGTCCGTGGATAATATCAGGAATACACAAACAAAGAGGCTGCAGCAATATCTTGGATTGAATTACCCAAAACGAAACCGGATATTTCCGGTTTCATCCAGTCATATTCGGACAAACTGGTGTGGAATTCGTATGTAATGGACCAAGAAAATCACAGAAAAATGGTTTTGGAGAAAAGCAAAGTCTTTTCGTTAGGCAAGTGCATAAAATGTCATCTATACAAACAGAAATATCATGTTTTTTTTGCCGCAGTTCCTCTAGCTTTCTCCCTAGAACATACGGATGTGTAGAGCTGGTGTGTCCATGTGGAACCAATTAGTGTTTCCAAGCATAAAATTAAATGTTCCCTGAAAAAAAATACATTCAAAAAAAGAAAGTCCGTGGATAATATCAGGAATACACAAACACAGATGCTGTAGCAATATTTCGTTTTGTGTTAGCCAAAACAAAACCGGATATTTTCGGTTTCATCCAGTCATATCCGAACAAACTGGTGTGGAATTCATATGCAATGGACCGAGAAAATCACAGTAAAAATGTTTTTGGGGAAACGCAAAGTCTTTTCGCTAGGCAAGTGCATAAATTTTCATCTATACAAACAGAAATATCATGTTTGTTTGCCGCAGTTCCTCTAGCTTTCTCCCTAGTAAATACGAATGTGTAGAGCTGTTGTCTCCATGTGGAAACAATTAGTGTTTTAACGGTACAAAATTAAATGTTCCCTGATAAAAAACATTCAAAACAATAAAGTCCGTGGATAATATCAGGAATACACAAACACAGAGGCTGTAGCAATATCTGGGATTGAATTAGCCAAAATAAACCGGATATTTCCGGTTTCATCCAGTGATATCCCATCAAATTGGTGTGGAATTCGTATGCAATGGACCGAGAAAATCACAGTAAAAAGGGTTTTGGAAGAAAGCAAAGTCTTTTCGTTAGGCAAGTGCATAAAATGTCATCTCTACAAACAGAAATATCATGTTTGGTTGCCACAGTTCCTCTGGCTTTTCCCTAAAAAATAAGAATGTGTAGAGCTGGTGTCTCCATGTAGAAACAATTAGTGTCTCAACGGTACAAAATTAAATCTTCCCTGATAAAAAACATTCAAAACAATAAAGTCCGTGGATAATATCAGGAATACACAAACACAGAGGCTGTAGCAATATCTGGGATTGAGTTAGCCAAAACAAAACCGGATACTAACGGTTTCATCCAGTCATATCCGGAGAAACTGGTGTGGAATTCGTATGCAATGGACCGAGAAAATCACAGTAAAAATGGTTTTGGAGAAAAGCAAAGTCTTTTTGTTAGGCAAGTGCATAAAATGTCATCTCTACAAACAGAAATATCATGTTTGTTTGCTCCAGTTCCTCTAGCTTTCTCCCTAGAATATACGAATGTGTAGAGCTGGTGTCTCCATGTGGAAACAATTAGTGTCTCAACGGTACAAAATTAAATCTTCCCTGATAAAAAACATTCAAAACAATAAAGTCCGTGGATAATATCAGGAATACACAAACACAGAGGCTGTAGCAATATCTGGGATTGAATTAGCCAAAATAAACCGGATATTTCCGGTTTCATCCAGTGATATCCCGTCAAATTGGTGTGGAATTCGTATGCAATGGACCGAGAAAATCACAGTAAAAAGGGTTTTGGAGGAAAGCAAAGTCTTTTCGTTAGGCAAGTGCATAAAATGTCATCTACACAAACAGAAATATCATGTTTGGTTGCCACAGTTCCTCTGGCTTTTCCCTAAAAAATAAGAATGTGTAGAGCTGGTGTCTCCATGTAGAAACAATTAGTGTCTCAACGGTACAAAATTAAATGTTCCCTGATAAAAAACATTCAAAACTATAAAGTCCGTGGATAATATCAGGAATACACAAACACAGAGGCTGTAGCAATATCTGGGATTGATTTAGCCAAAACAAAACCGGATACTAACGGTTTCATCCAGTCATATCCGGAGAAACTGGTGTGGAATTCGTATGCAATGGACCGAGAAAATCACAGTAAAAATGGTTTTAGAGAAAAGCAAAATCTTTTTGTTAGGCAAGTGCATAAAATGTCATCTCTACAAACAGAAATATCATGTTTGTTTGCCGCAGTTCCTCTAGCTTTCTCCTAGAATATACGAATGTGTAGAGCTGGTGTCTCCATGTGGAAACAATTAGTGTCTCAACGGTACAAAATTTAATCTTCCCTGATAAAAAACATTCAAAACAATAAAGTCCGTGGATAATATCAGGAATACACAAACACAGAGGCTGTAGCAATATCTGGGATTGAATTATCCAAAATAAACCGGATATTTCCGGTTTCATCCAGTGATATCCCGTCAAATTGGTGTGGAATTCGTATGCAATGGACCGACAAAATCACAGTAAAAAGGGTTTTGGAGGAAAGCAAAGTCTTTTCGTTGGGCAAGTGCATAAAATGTCATCTCGACAAACAGAAATATCATGTTTGTTTGCCTCAGTTCCTCTAGCTTTCTCCCTAGAAAATAAGAATGTGTAGAGCTGGTGTCTCCATGTAGAAACAATTAGTGTTTTAACGGTACCAAATTAAATCTTCCCTGATAAAAAACATTCAAAACTATAAAGTCCGTGGATAATATCAGGAATACACAAACACAGAGGCTGTAGCAATATCTGGGATTGAGTTAGCCAAAACAAAACCGGATACTAACGGTTTCATCCAGTCATATCCGGAGAAACTGGTGTGGAATTCATATGCAATGGACCGAGAAAATCACAGTAAAAATGGTTTTGGAGAAAAGCAAAGTCTTTTTGTTAGGCAAGTGCATAAAATGTCATCTCTACAAACAGAAATATCATGTTTGTTTGCCGCAGTTCCTCTAGCTTTCTCCCTAGAATATACGAATGTGTAGAGCTGGTGTCTCCATGTGGAAACAATTAGTGTCTCAACGGTACAAAATTAAATCTTCCCTGATAAAAAACATTCAAAACAATAAAGTCCGTGGATAATATCAGGAATACACAAACACAGAGGCTGTAGCAATATCTGGGATTGAATTAGCCAAAACAAAACGGGATATTTCCGGTTTCATCCAGTGATATCCCGTCAAATTGGTGTGGAATTCGTATGCAATGGACCGAGAAAATCAAAGTAAATATGGTTTTGGAGAAAAGCAAAGTCTTTTTGTTAGGCAAGTGCATAAAATATCATCTAGACAAACAGAAATATCATGTTTGTTTGCCGCAGTTCCTCTAGCTTTAGCCCTAGAATATACGAATGTGTAGAGCTGGTGTCTCCATGTGGAAACAATTAGTGTCTCAACGGTACAAAATTAAATGTTCCCTGATAAAAAAACATTCAAAACAATAAAGTCCGTGGATAATATCAGGAATACACAAACACAGAGGCTGTAGCAATATCTGGGATTGAGTTAGCCAAAACAAAACCGGATACTAACGGTTTCATCCAGTCATATCCGGAGAAACTGGTGTGGAATTCGTATGCAATGGACCGAGAAAATCACAGTAAAAATGGTTTTGGAGGAAAGCAAAGTCTTTTCGTTAGGCAAGTGCATAAAATGTCATCTCTACAAACAGAAATATCATGTTTGTTTGCCGCAGTTCCTCTAGCTTTCTCCCTAGAAAATACGAATGTGTAGAGCTGTTGTCTCCATGTGGAAACAATTAGTGTTTTAACGGTACAAAATTAAATGTTCCCTGATAAAAAACATTCAAAACAATAAAGTCCGTGGATAATATCAGGAATACACAAACACAGAGGCTGTAGCAATATCTGGGATTGAATTAGCCAAAATAAACCGGATATTTCCGGTTTCATCCAGTGATATCCCGTCAAATTGGTGTGGAATTCGTATGCAATGGACCGAGAAAATCACAGTAAAAAGGGTTTTGGAGGAAAGCAAAGTCTTTTCGTTAGGCAAGTGCATAAAATGTCATCTAGACAAACAGAAATATCATGTTTGGTTGCCACAGTTCCTCTGGCTTTTCCCTAAAATATAAGAATGTGTAGAGCTGGTGTCTCCATGTAGAAACAATTAGTGTCTCAACGGTACAAAATTAAATCTTCCCTGATAAAAAACATTCAAAACTATAAAGTCCGTGGATAATATCAGGAATACACAAACACAGAGGCTGTAGCAATATCTGGGATTGAGTTAGCCAAAACAAAACCGGATACTAACGGTTTCATCCAGTCATATCCGGAGAAACTGGTGTGGAATTCGTATGCAATGGACCGAGAAAATCACAGTAAAAATGGTTTTGGAGAAAAGCAAAGTCTTTTTGTTAGGCAAGTGCATAAAATGTCATCTCTACAAACAGAAATATCATGTTTGTTTGCCGCAGTTCCTCTAGCTTTCTCCCTAGAATATACGAATGTGTAGAGCTGGTGTCTCCATGTGGAAACAATTAGTGTCTCAACGGTAGAAAATTAAATCTTCCCTGATAAAAAACATTCAAAACAATAAAGTCCGTGGATAATATCAGGAATACACAAACACAGAGGCTGTAGCAATATCTGGGATTGAGTTAGCCAAAACAAAATGGGATATTTCCGGTTTCATCCAGTCATATCCGGACAAAGTGGTGTGGAATTCGTATGCAATGGACCGAGAAAATCACAGTAAAAATGGTTTTGGAGGAAAGCAAAGTCTTTTTGTTAGGCAAGTGCATAAAATGTCATCTAGACAAACAGAAATATCATGTTTGTTTGCCGCAGTTCCTCTAGCTTTAGCCCTAGAATATACGAATGTGTAGAGCTGATGTCTCCATGTGGAAACAATTAGTGTCTCAACGGTACAAAATTAAATCTTCCCTGATAAAAAACATTCAAAACAATAAAGTCCGTGGATAATATCAGGAATACACAAACACAGAGGCTGTAGCAATATCTGGGATTGAATTAGCCAAAACAAAACGGGATATTTCCGGTTTCATCCAGTGATATCCCGTCAAATTGGTGTGGAATTCGTATGCAATGGACCGAGAAAATCACAGTAAATATGGTTTTGGAGAAAAGCAAAGTCTTTTTGTTAGGCAAGTGCATAAAATGTCATCTAGACAAACAGAAATATCAAGTTTGTTTGCCGCAGTTCCTCTAGCTTTAGCCCTAGAATATACGAATGTGTAGAGCTGGTGTCTCCATGTGGAAACAATTAGTGTCTCAACGGTACAAAATTAAATGTTCCCTGATAAAAAAACATTCAAAACAATAAAGTCCGTGGATAATATCAGGAATACACAAACACAGAGGCTGTAGCAATATCTGGGATTGAATTAGCTAAAATAAACCGGATATTTCCGGTTTCATCCAGTCATATCCGGACAAACTGGTGTGGAATTCGTATGCAAGGGACCGAGAAAATCACAGTAAAAATGTTTTTGGGGAAACGAAAAGTCTTTTTGCAAGGCAAGTGCATAAAATGTCATCTATACAAACAGAAATACCATGTTTGTTTGCCGCAGTTCCTCTAGCTTTTTCCCTAGAAAATACGAATGTGTAGAGCTGGTGTCTCCATGTGGAACCAATTAGTGTTTCTAAGCACAAAATTAAATGTTCCCTGAAAAAGAAATTCAAAACCATATAGTCCGTGGATAATATCAGGAATACACAAACAAAGAGGCTGCAGCAATATCTGGGATTGAATTACCCAAAACGAAACCGGATATTTCCGGTTTCATCCAGTCATATTCGGACAAACTGGTGTGGAATTCGTATGCAATGGACCAAGAAAATCACAGAAAAATGGTTTTGGAGAAAAGCAAAGTCTTTTCGTTAGGCAAGTGCATAAAATGTCATCTATACAAACAGAAATATCATGTTTTTTTTGCCGCAGTTCCTCTAGCTTTCTCCCTAGAACATACGGATGTGTAGAGCTGGTGTGTCCATGTGGAACCAATTAGTGTTTCCAAGCATAAAATTAAATGTTCCCTGAAAAAAAATACATTCAAAAAAAGAAAGTCCGTGGATAATATCAGGAATACACAAACACAGATGCTGTAGCAATATTTCGTTTTGTGTTAGCCAAAACAAAACCGGATATTTTCGGTTTCATCCAGTCATATCCGAACAAACTGGTGTGGAATTCATATGCAATGGACCGAGAAAATCACAGTAAAAATGTTTTTGGGGAAACGCAAAGTCTTTTCGCTAGGCAAGTGCATAAATTTTCATCTATACAAACAGAAATATCATGTTTGTTTGCCGCAGTTCCTCTAGCTTTCTCCCTAGTAAATACGAATGTGTAGAGCTGGTGTCTCCATGTGGAACCAATTAGTGTTTCCAAGCATAAAATTAAGTGTTCCCTGAAAAAAAATATTTAAAAAAATAAAGTCTGTGGATAATATCAGGAATACACAAACACAGAGGTTTTACCAATATCTGGGATTGGGTTAGCCAAAATGAAACCGGATATTTCCGGTTTCATCCAGTCATATCCGGACAAACTGGTGTGGAATTCGTATGCAATGGACCGAGAAAATCACAGTAAAAATGGTTTTGGAGAAAAGCAAAGTCTTTTCGTTAGGCAAGTGCATAAAATGTCATCTATACAAACAGAAATATCATGTTTGTTTGCCGCAGTTCCTCTAGCTTTCCCCCTAGAAAATACGAATGTGTAGAGCTGGTGTCTCCATGTGGAACCAATTAGAGTTTCCAAAGACAAAGTTAAATGTTCCCTGAAAAAGAAATTCAAAACCATAAAGTCCGTGGATAATATCAGGAATACACAAACACAGATTCTGTAGCAATATCTGGGAATGAATTATCCGAAACTTAACCGGATATTTCCAGTTTCTTCCAGTGATATCCGGACAAACTGGTGTGGAATTCGTATGCAATGGACCGATAAAATATCAGGAAAAATGGTTTTGGAGGAAAGCAAAGTCTTTTCGTTAGGCAAGTGCATAAAATATCATCTAGACAAACAGAAATATCATGTTTGTTTGCCACAGTTCCACTAGCTTTCTCCCTAGAAAATATGAATGTGTAGAGCTGGTGTCTCCATGTGGAAACAATTAGTGTTTCTAGGCACAAATTTAAATGTTCCCTGAAAAAAAAAACATTCAAAAAAATAAAGTCCGTGGATAATATCAGGAATACACAAACACAGAGGCTGTAGCAATATTTCAGTTTGATTTGCCAAAACCAAACCGGATATTTCAGGTTTCATCCAGTCATATCCGGACAAAGTGGTGTGGAATTGGTATGCAATGGACCGAGAAAATCACAGGAAAAATGGTTTTGGAGAAAAGCAAAGTCTTTTCGTTAGGCAAGTGCATAAAATGTCATCTAGACAAACAGAAATATCATGTTTGTTAGCCGCAGTTCCTCTAGCTTTCTCCCTAGAACATACGAATGTGTAGAGATGGTGTGTCCATGTGGAACGAATTAGAGTTTCTAAGCACAAAATTAAATGTTCCCTGTAAAAAAATTAAAAACAATAAAGTCCGCAGATAATATCAGGAATACACAAACACAAAGGCTGTAGAAATATTTCGGTTTGAGTTAGCCAACACAAAACCGCATATTTCCGGTTTCATCCAGTCATATCCGGAAAAAGTGTTTTGGAACTCGTATGCAATGGACCGAGAAAATCACAGTAAAAATGGTTTTGGAGAAAAGCAAAGTCTTTTCGTTAGGCAAGTGCATAGAATGTCATCTATACAAACAGAAATATCATGTTTGTTTGCCGCGGTTCCTCTAGCTTTTTCCCTGGAAAATACGAATGTGTAGAGCTGGTGTCTCCATGTGGAACCAATTAGTGTTTCTAAGCACAAAATTAAATGTTCCCTGAAAAAAAAAATTCAAAACCATAAAGTCCGTGGATAATATCAGGAATACACAATCACAGAGGCTGTAGCTATATCTGGGATTGAGTTAGCCAAAACAAAACCGGATATGTCCGGTTTCATCCAGCCATATCCAGACAAAGTGGTGTGGAATTCGTATGCAATGGACCGAGAAAATCACAGTAAAAATGGTTTTGGAGAAAAGCAAAGTCTTTTCGTTAGGCAAGTGCATAAAATGTCATCTAGACAAACAGAAATATCATGTTTGTTTGCTGCAGTTCCTCTAGCTTTTTCCCTAGAAAATACGAATGTGTAGAGCTGGTATCTCCATGTGGAACCAATTAGTGTTTCCAAGCATAAAATTAAAAGTTCCCTGAAAAAAAAAAAACATTCAAAAAAATAAAATCCGTGGATAATATCAGGAATACACAAACACAGATGCTGAACAAATATTTGGGTTTGAGTTAGCCAAGACAACACCGGATATTTCCAGTTTCATCCAGTCATATCCGGACAAAGTGGTGTGGAAATCGTATGCAATGGACCGAGAAAATCACAGTAAAAATGGTTTTGGAGAAAAGCAAAGTCTTTTCGTTAGGCAAGTGCATAAAATGTCATCTAGACAAACAGAAATATCATGTTTGTTTGCTGCAGTTCCTCTAGCTTTCTCCCTAGAAAATACGAATGTGTAGAGCTGGTGTCTCCATGTGGAACCAATTAGTGTTTCCAAGCATAAAATTAAATGTTCCCTGAAAAAAAAACATTCAAAAAAATAAAGTCCGTGGATAATATCAGCAATACACAAAGACAGAAGCTGTAGCAATATATCGGTTTGAGTTAGCCAAAACAAAACCGGATATTTCCGGTTTCATCCAGTCATATCCGGACAAAGTGGTCTGGAATTCGTATGCAATGGACCGAAGAAATCACAGTAAAGATGGTTTTGGAGAAACGCAATGTCTTTTCGTTAGGCAAGTGCATATAATGTCATATATACAAACAGAAATATCATGTTTTTTTGCCGCAGTTCCTCTAGCTTTCTCCCTAGAGCATACGAATGTGTAGAGCTAGTGTCTCCGTGTGCACCAATTAGAGATTCCAAGCACAAAATTAAATGTTTCCTGATTAAAAAAAAAATCAAAACAATAAAATCCGCGGATAATATCAGGAATACACCAACAAAGAGGCTGTAGAAATATCTGGGATTGAATTAGCCAACACAAAACCGGATATTTCCAGTTTCATCCAGTCATATCCGGACAAAATGGTGTGGAAATCGTATGCAATGGACCGAGAAAATCACAGTAAAAATGGTTTTGGAGAAAAGCAAAGTCTTTTCGTTAGGCAAGTGCATAAAATGTCATCTATACAAACAGTAATATCATGTTTGTTTGCCGCAGTTCCTCTAGCTTTCTCCCTATGAAATACAAATGTGTAGAGCTGGTGTCTCCATGTGGAACCAATTAGTGTTTCCAAGGATAAAATTAAATGTTCCCTGAAAAAAAACATTCAAAACAATAAAGTCCGTGGATAATATCAGGAATACACAAACACAGATTCTGTAGCAATATTTCGGTTTGAGTTAGCCAAAACAAAACCGGATATTTCCGGTTTCATCCAGTCATATCCGGAGAAACTGGTGTGGAATTCGTATGCAATGGACCGAGAAAATCACAGTAAAAATGGTTTTGGAGAAAAGCAAAGTCTTTTCGTTAGGCAAGTGCATAAAATGTCATCTATACAAACAGTAATATCATGTTAGTTTGCCGCAGTTCCTCTAGCTTTCTCCCTAGAAAATACGAATGTGTAGAGCTGGTGTCTCCATGTGGGACCAATTAGAGTTTCCAAGCACAAAATTAAATGTTCTCTGATAAAAAAAAATCAAAACAATAAAGTCTGTGGATAATATCAGGAATACACAAACACAGAGGTTGTAGCAATATTTGGGTTTGAGTTAGCCAAAACAAAACCGGATATTTCCGGTTTCATCCAGTCATATCCGGACAAAGTGGTTTGGAAATCGTATGCAATGGACCGAGAAAATCACAGTAAAAATGATTTTGGAGATAAGCAAAGTCTTTTCGTTAGGCAAGTGCATAAAATGTCATCTAGACAAACAGAAATATCATGTTGGTTTGCCGCAGTTCCTCTAGATTTCTCCCTAGAAAATAGGAATGTGTAGAGCTGGTGTCTCCATGTGGAACCAATTAGAGTTTCCAAGCACAAAATTAAATGTTTCCTGATAAAAAAACATTCAAAACGATAAAGTCTGTGGATAATTTCAGGAATACACAATCACAGAGGCTGTAGCAATATCTGGGATTTAGTCAGCCAAAACAAAACCAGATATTTCCGGTTTCATCCAGTCATATCCAGACAAAGTGGTGTGGAATTCGTATGCAAGGGACCGAGAAAATCACAGTAAAAATGGTTTTGGAGAAAAGCAAAGTCTTTTCGTTAGGCAAGTGCATAAAATGTCATCTAGACAAACAGAAATATCATGTTTGTTTGCCGCAGTTCCTGTAGCTTTCTACCTAGAAATTACGAATGTGTACCTCTGGTGTCTTCATGTGGAACCAATTAGAGTTTCCAAGCACAAAATTAAATGTTCCCTGTAAAAAAATTTCAAAACAATAAAGTCTGTGCATAATATCATGAATACACAAACACAGATGCTGTAGCAATATTTCGGTTTGAGTTAGCCAAAACAAAACCGGATATTTAGGGTTTCATCCAGTCATATCCGGACAAACTGCTGTGGAATTCGTATGCAATGGACCGAGAAAATCACAGTAAAAATGGTTTTGGAGAAAAGCAAAGTCTTTTCGTTAGGCAAGTGCATAAAATGTCATCTATACAAACAGAAATATCATGTTTGTTAGGAGCAGTTCCTCTAGATTTCTCCCTAGAACATAAAAATGTGTAGAGCTGGTGTCTCCATGTGGAACCAGTTAGTGTTTCTAAGCACAAAATTAAATGTTCCCTGTAAAAAAAAATTCAAAACAATAAAGTCCGTGGATAATATCAGGAATACACAAAGACAGAGGCTGTAGCAATATTTGGGTTTGAGTTAGCCAAAACAAAACGGATATTTCTGGTTTCATCCAGTCATATCCGGAAAAAGTGGTTTGGAAATCGTATGCAAGGGACCGAGAAAATCACAGTAAAAATGGTTTTGGAGAAAAGCAAAGTCTTTTCGTTAGGCAAGTGCATAAAATGTCATCTATACAAAGAGAAATATCATGTTGGTTTGCCGCAGTTCCTCTAGCTTTCTCCCTAGAAAATAGGAATGTGTAGAGCTGGTGTCTCCATGTGGGACCAATTAGTGTTTCCAAGCATAAAATTAAATGTTCCCTGAAAAAAAAAACATTCAAAAAAATAAAGTCCGTGGATAATATCAGGAATACACAAACACAGAGGCTGTAGCAATATTTTGGTTTGAGTTAGCTAAAATGAAACCGGATATTTCCGGTTTCATCCACTCATATCTGGGCAAACTGATGTGGAATTCGTATGCAATGGACTAAGAAAATCTCAGTAAAAATGGTTTTGGAGAAAAGCAAAGTCTTTTCGTTAGGCAAGTGCATAAAATGTCATCTAGACAAACAGAAATATCATGTTTGTTAGCCGCAGTTCCTCTAGCTTTCTCCCTAGAAAATACGAATGTGTAGAGCTGGTGTCTCCATGTGGAACCAATTAGTGTTGCCAAGCATAAAATTAAATGTTCCCTAAAAAAAAAAAAACATTCAAAACAATAAAGTCCGTGGATAATATCAGGAATACACAAACACAGAGGCTGAAGCAATATTTCGGTTTGAGTTAGCCAAAACAAAACCGGATATTTCTGGTTTCATCCAGTCATATCCTGACAAAGTGGTGTGGAATTCATATGCAATAGACCGAGAAAATCACAGTGAAAAGGGTTTTGGAGAAAAGCAAAGTCTTTTCGTTAGGCAAGTGCATAAAATGTCATCTAGACAAACAGAAATATCATGTTTGTTTGCTGCAGTTCCTCTAGATTTCTCCCTAGAACATAAAAATGTGTAGAGCTGGTGTCTCCATGTGCAACCAGTTAGTGTTTCCAAGCATAAAATTAAAAGGTCCCTTTAAAAAAAATCAAAACAATAAAGTCTGTGGATAATATCAGGAATACACAAACACAGAGGCTGTAGCAATATCTGGGATTGAGTTAGCGAAAAAAAAAACCGGATATTTCCGGTTTCATCCAGTCATATCCGGACAAAGTGGTGTGGAATTCGTATGCAATGGACCGAGAAAATCACAGTAAAATTGGTTTTGGAGAAAAGCAAAGTCTTTTCGTTAGGCAAGTGCATAAAATTTCATCTATACAAACAGAAATATCATGTTTGTTTGCCGCAGTTCCTCTAGATTTCTCCCTAGAACATAAAAATGTGTAGAGCTGGTGTCTCCATGTGGAACCAATTAGTGTTTCCAAGCATAAAATTAAATGTTCCATGAAAAAAAAAAACATTTCAAAAAATAAGGTCCGTGGATAATATCAGGAATACACAAACACAAAGGCTGTAGCAATATTTCGGTTTGAGTTAGTCAAAAAAAAAACCGGATATTCCCGGTTTAATCCAGTCATATCCGGACAAAGTGGTGTGGAATTCGTATGCAATGGACCGAGAAAATCACAGTAAAAATGGTTTTGGAGAAAAGCAAAGTCTTTTCGTTAGGCAAGTGCATAAAATGTCATCTAGACAAACAGAAATATCATGTTTGTTTGCCGCAGTTCCTCTAGCTTTCTCCCTAGAAAATACGAATGTGTAGAGCTGGTGTCTCCATGTGGAACCAATTAGTGTTTCCAAGCATAAAATGAAATGTTCCCTGAAAAAAAAAATTCAAAACCATAAACTCCGTGGATAATATCAGGAATACACAAACACAGAGGCTGTAGCAATATTTGGGTTTGAGTTAGCCAAAACAAAACCGGATATTTCCGGTTTCATCCACTCATATCTGGGCAAACTGGTGTAGAATTCATATGCAATGGACCGAAAAAATCACAGTAAAGATGGTTTTGGAGAAACCCAATGTCTTTTCATTAGGCAAGTGCATATAATGACATATGTACAAACAGCAATATCATATTTGTTTGCCGCAGTTCCTCTAGCTTTCTCCCTAGAAAATACGAATGTGTAGAGCTGGTGTCTCCATGTGGAACCAATTAGAGTTTCCAAGCATAAAATTAAATGTTCCATGAAAAAAAAAAACATTCCAAAAAATAAAGTCCGTGGATAATATCAGGAATACACAAACACAGAGGCTGTAGCAAATTTTCGGTTTGAGTTAGCCAAAAAAAACCCGGATACTTCCGGTTTCATCCAGTCATATCCGGATAAAGTGGTGTGGAATTCGTATGCAATGGACCGAGAAAATCACAGTAAAAATGGTTTTGGAGAAAAGCAAAGTCTTTTCGTTAGGCAAGTGCATAAAATGTCATCTATACAAACAGAAACATCATGTTTGTTTGCCGCAGTTCCTCTAGCTTTCTCCCTAGAAAATACGAATGTGTAGAGCTGGTGTCTCCATGTGGAACCCATTAGTGTTTCCAAGCATAAAATTAAATGTTCCCTGAAAAAAAAAACCATTCAAAAAAATAAAGTCCGTGGATAATATCAGGAATAAAAAAAGACAGAGGCTGTAGCAATATTTCGGTTTGAGTTAGCCAAAACAAAACCGGATATTTCCGGTTTCATCCAGTCATATCCGGACAAACTGGTGTAGAATTCATATGCAATGGACCGAAAAAATCACAGTAAAGATGGTTTTGGAGAAACCCAATGTCTTTTCATTAGGCAAGTGCATATAATGACATATGTACAAACAGCAATATCATATTTGTTTGCCGCAGTTCCTCTAGCTTTCTCCCTAGAACATACGACTGTGCAGAGCTGGTGTCTCCATGTGGGACCAATTAGAGATTCCAAGCACAAAATTAAATGTTCCCTGATAAAAAAAATCAAAACAATAAAGTCCGTGGATAATATCAGGAATACACCAACAAAGAGGCTGTAGCAATATTTGGGTTTGAGTTAGCCAAAACAAAACTGGATATTTCCGGTTTCATCCAGTCATATCCGGACAAAGTGGTGTGGAAATCGTATGCAATGCACCGAGAAAATCACAGTAAAAATGGTTTTGGAGAAAAGCAAAGTCTTTTCGTTAGGCAAGTGCATAAAATGTCATCTATACAAACAGAAATATCATGTTTGTTTGCTGCAGTTCCTCTAGCTTTCTCCCTAGAAAATACGAATGTCTACCTCTGGTGTCTCCATGTGGAACCAATTAGAGTTTCCAAGCACAAAATTAAATGTTCCCTGTAAAAAAATTCAAAACAATAAAGTCCGTGGATAATATCAGGAATACACAAACACAGAGGCTGTAGCAATATTTGGGTTTGAGTTACCCAAAACAAAACCGGATATTTAGGGTTTCATCCAGTGACATCCGGACAAACTGGTGTGGAATTCGTATGCAATGGACCGAGAAAATCACAGTAAAAATGGTTTTGGAGAAAAGCAAAGTCTTTTCGTTAGGCAAGTGCATAAAATGTCATCTATACAAACAGAAATATCATGTTTGTTTGCTGCAGTTCCTCTAGCTTTCTCCCTAGAAAATATGAATGTGTAGAGCTGGTGTCTGCATGTGGAACCAATTAGTGTTTCCAAGCATAAAATTATGGTCCCTTTAAAAAAAATCAAAACCATAAAGTCCGTGGATAATATCAGGAATACACAAAGACAGAGGTGTAGCAATATTTGAGTTTGAGTTAGCCAAAACAAAACCGGATATTTCCGGTTTCATCCAGTCATATCCGGACAAAGTGGTGTGGAAATCGTATGCAATGGACCGAGAAAATCACAGGAAAAATGGTTTTGGAGAAAAGCAAAGTCTTTTCGTTAGGCAAGTGCATAAAATGTCATCTCTACAAACAGAAATATCATGTTTGTTAGCCCCAGTTCCTCTAGCTTTCTCCCTAGAAAATACGAATGTGTAGAGCTGGTGTCTCCATGTGGGACCAATTAGAGTTTCCAAGCACAAAATTAAATGTTCTCTGATAAAAAAAAATCAAAACAATAAAGTCTGTGGATAATATCAGGAATACACAAAGACAGAGGCTGTAGCAATATCTGGGATTGAGTTAGCGAAAAAAAACCGGATATTTCCGGTTTCATCCAGTCATATCCGGACAAAGTGGTGTGGAATTCGTATGCGATGGACCGAGAAAATCACAGTAAAAATGGTTTTGGAGAAAAGCAAAGTCTTTTAGTTAGGCAAGTGCATAAAATGTCATCTATACAAACAGAAATATCATGTTTGTTTGCCGCAGTTCCTCTAGCTTTTTCCCTAGAAAATACAAATGTGTAGAGCTGGTGTCTCCATGTGGGACCAATTAGAGTTTCCAAGCATAAAATTAAAAGTTCCCTGAAAAAAACATTCAAAAAAATAAAGTCCGTGGATAATATCAGGAATACACAAACACAGAAGCTGTAGCAATATTTGGGTTTGAGTTAGCCAAAACAAAACCGGATATTTCCGGTTTCATCCAGTCATATCCAGACAAAGTGGTGTGGAATTCGTATGCAAGGGACCGAGAAAATCACAGGAAAAATGGTTTTGGAGAAAAGCAAAGTCTTTTCGTTAGGCAAGTGCATCAAATGTCATCTATACAAACAGAAACATCATGTTTGTTAGCCGCAGTTCCTCTAGCTTTCTCCCTAGAAAATATGAATGTTTACAGCTGGTGTCTCCATGTGGAACCAATTAGTGTTGCCAAGCATAAAATTAAATGTTCCCTGAAAAAAAAAAACATTCAAAACAATAAAGTCCGTGGATAATATCAGGAATAAACAAAGACAGAGGCTGTAGCAATATTTCGGTTTGAGTTAGCCAAAACAAAACTGGATATTTTCGGTTTCATCCAGTCATATCCGGACAAAGTGGTGTGGATATCATATGCAATGGTCCGAGAAAATCACAGTGAAAATGGTTTTGGAGAAAAGCAAAGTCTTTTCGTTAGGCAAGTGCATAAAATGTCATCTATAGAAACAGAAATATCATGTTTGTTATCCGCAGTTCCTCTAGCTTTCTCCCTAGAAAATATGAATGTGTAGAGCTAGTGTCTCCATGTGGGACCAATTAGAGATTCCAAGCACAAAATTAAATGTTCCCTGAAAAAAAAACATTCAAAAAAATAAAGTCCGTGGATAATATCAGGAATAAACTAAGACAGAGGCTGTAGCAATATTTCGGTTTGAGTTAGCCAAAACAAAACCGGATATTTCCGGTTTCATCCAGTCATATCCGGACAAACTGGTGTGGAATTCATATGCAATGGACCAAAAAAATCACAGTAAAGATGGTTTTGGAGAAACGCAATGTCTTTTCGTTAGGCAAGTGCATATAATGTCATATATACAAACAGCAATATCATGTTTGTTTGCCGCAGTTCCTCTAGCTTTCTCCCTAGAACATACGACTGTGCAGAGCTGGTGTCTCCATGTGGGACCAATTAGAGATTCCAAGCACAAAATTAAATGTTCCCTGATAAAAAAAATCAAAACAATAAATTCCGTGGATAATATCAGGAATACACCAACAAAGAGGCTGTAGCAATATATGGGGTTGAATTAGCCAACACAAAACTGGATATATCCAGTTTCTTCCAGTCATATCTGGACAAACTGGTGTGGAATTCATATGCTATGGAGCGAGAAAGTCACAGGAAAAATGGTTTTGGAGAAAAGCAAAGTCTTTTCGTTATGCAAGTGCATACAATGTCATCTATACAAACAGAAATATCATGTTTGTTTTCCGCAGTTCCTCTAGCTTTCTCCCTAGAAAATACGAATGTGTAGAGCTGGTGTCTCCATGTGGAACCAATTAGTGTTTCCAAGCATAAAATTAAATGTTCCCTGAAAAAAAAAATTCAAAAAAATAAAGTCCGTGGATAATATCAGGAATACACAAAGACAGAAGCTGTAGCAATATTTGGGTTTGAGTTAGCCAAAACAAAACCGGATATTTCCGGTTTCATCCAGTCATATCCAGACAAAGTAGTGTGGAATTCGTATGCAAGGGACCGAGAAAATCACAGTAAAAATGGTTTTGGAGAAAAGCAAAGTCTTTTCGTTAGGCAAGTGCATCAAATGTCATCTATACAAACAGAAACATCATGTTTGTTAGCCGCAGTTCCTCTAGCTTTCTCCCTAGAAAGTACGAATGTGTAGAGCTGGTGTCTCCATGTGGAACCAATTAGTGTTTCCAAGCATAAAATTAAATGTTCCCTGAAAAAAAAAACATTCAAAACAATGAAGTCCGTGGATAATATCAGGAATAAACAAAGACAGAGGCTGTAGCAATATTTCGGTTTGAGTTAGCCAAAACAAAACTGGATATTTCCGGTTTCATCCAGTCATATCCGGACAAAGTGGTGTGGAAATCGTATGCAATGGACCGAGAAAATCACAGTGAAAATGGTTTTGGAGAAAAGCAAAGTCTTTTCGTTAGGCAAGTGCATCAAATGTCATCTATAGAAACAGAAACATCATGTTTGTTAGCCGCAGTTCCTCTAGCTTTCTCCCTAGAAAATATGAATGTGTAGAGCTGGTGTCTCCATGTGGAAACAATTAGTGTTTCCAAGCATAAAATTAAATGTTCCCTGAAAAAAAAACCATTCAAAAAAATAAAGTCCGTGGATAATATCAGGAATAAACAAAGACAGAGGCTGTAGCAATATTTCGGTTTGAGTTAGCCAAAACAAAACCGGATATTTCCGGTTTCATCCAGTCATATCCGGACAAACAGGTGTGGAATTCATATGCAATGGACCGAAAAAATCACAGTAAAGATGGTTTTGGAGAAACGCAATGTCTTTTCGTTAGGCAAGTGCATATAATGTCATATATACAAACAGCAATATCATGTTTGTTTGCCGCAGTTTCTCTAGCTTTCTCCCTAGAAAATACGAATGTGTACCTCTGGTGTCTCCATGTGGAACCAATTAGAGTTTCTAAGCACAAAATTAAATGTTCCCTGTAAAAAAATTCAAAACAATAAAGTCTGTGGATAATATCAGGAATACACAAAGACAGAGGCTGTAGCAATATCTGGGATTGAGTTAGCGAAAAAAAAACCGGATATTTCTGGTTTCATCCAGTCATATCCGGACAAAGTGGTGTGGAAATCGTATGTAATCGACCGAGAAAATCACAGGAAAACTGGTTTTGGAGAAAAGCAAAGTCTTTTCATTAGGCAAGTGCATAAAATGTCATCTATACAAACAGAAATATCATGTTGGTTTGCCGCAGTTCCTCTAGATTTCTCCCTAGAAACTAGGAATGTGTAGAGCTGGTGTCTCCATGTGGGACCAATTAGAGTTTCCAAGCACAAAATTAAATGTTTCCTGATAAAAAACATTCAAAACGATAAAGTCTGTGGATAATTTCAGGAATACACAATCACAGAGGCTGTAGCAATATCTGGGATTGAGTCAGCCAAAACAAAACCGGATATTTCCGGTTTCATCCAGTCATATCCGGACAAAGTGGTGTGGAATTCGTATGCAATGGACCGAGCAAATCACTCTAAAAATGGATTTGGAGAAAAGCAAAGTCTTTTCGTTAGGCAAGTGCATAAAATGTCATCCATACAAACAGAAATATCATGTTTGTTTGCCGCAGTTCCTCTAGCTTTCTCCCTAGAAAATACGAATGTGTAGAGCTGGTGTCTCCATGTGGAACCAATTAGTGTTTCTAAGCGCAAAATTAAATGTTCCCTGAAAAAAAATTCAAAACAATAAAGTCCGTGGATAATATCAGCAATACACAATCACAGATGCTGTAGCAATATCTGGGATTGAGTTAGCCAAAACAAAAGCAGATATTTCCGGTTTCATTCAGTCATATCCGGACAAAGAGGTGTGGAATTCGTAAGCAATGGACCGAGCAAATCACAGGAAAAGTGGTTTTGGAGAAAAGCAAAATCTTTTCGTTAGGCAAGTGCATAAAATGTCATCTATACAAACAGAAATGTCATGTTTGTTTGCCGCAGTTCCTCTAGCTTTCTCCCTAGAATAAACGAATGTGGACAGCTGGTGTCTCCATGTGGGACCAATTAGAGTTTCCAAGTACAAAATTAAATGTTCCCTGAAAAAAAAAATTCAAAAAAACAAAGTCCGTGCATAATATCAGGAATACTCAAACGCAGTGCCTGTAGCAATATCTGGGATTGCGTTAGCCAAAACAAAACCGGATATTT
Source organism: Lepus oiostolus (assembly GCA_036325905.1). NCBI lineage: Eukaryota > Metazoa > Chordata > Mammalia > Lagomorpha > Leporidae > Lepus > Lepus oiostolus. The sequence continues at coordinate 1,224,818 of JAWMBE010000081.1, read as the reverse complement.
CTGGTTTCATCCAGTGACATCCGGACATAGTGGTGTGGAATTCGTATGCAATGGACCGAGAAAATCACAGTAAAAATGGTTTTGGAGGAAAGCAAAGTCTTTTCGTTAGGCAAGTGCATAAAATGTCATCTATACAAACAGAAATATCATGTTTGTTTGCCGCAGTTCCTCTAGCTTTCTCCCTAGAAAATAACAATGTGTAGAGCTTGTGTCTCCATGTCGAACCATTTAGTGGTTCTAAGCACAAAATTAAATGTTCCCTGTAAAAAAAATTCAAAACAATAAAGTCCGTGGATAATATCAGGAATACACAATCACAGAGGCTGTAGCAATATCTGGGATTGAGTTAGCCAAAACAAAACCGGATATTTCCGGTTTCATCCAGTCATAACCGGACAAGTGGTGTGGAATTCGTATGCAATGGACCGAGCAAATCACAATAAAAATGGTTTTGGAGAAAAGCAAAGTCTTTTCGTTAGGCAAGTGCATAAAATGTCATTTATACAAACAGAAATATCATGTTTATTTGCCGCAGTTCCTCTAGCTTTCTCCCTAGAAAATACGAATGTGTAGAGCTGGTGTCTCCATGTGAGACCAATTAGAGTTTCCAAGCACAAAATTAAATGTTCCCTAAAAAAAACATTCAAAAAAATAAAGTCCGTGGATAATATCAGGAATACACAAAGACAGAGGCTGTAGCAATATCTGGGATTGAGTTAGCGAAAAAAAAACCGGATATTTCTGGTTTCATCAAGTCATATCTGGAAAAACTGGTGTGGAATTCGTATGCAATGGACACAGAAAATCACAGGAAATATGGTTTTGGAGAAAAGCAAAGTCTTTTCGTTAGGCAAGTGCATAAAATGTCATCCATACAAACAGAAATATCATGTTTGTTTGCCGCAGTTCCTCTAGCTTTCTCCCTAGAAAATAAGAATGTGTAGAGCTCGTTTCTCCATGTGGAACCAGTTAGTGTTTCTAAGCACAAAATTAAATGTTCCCTGTAAAAAAAAAATTCAAAACAATAAAGTCCGTGGATAATATCACGAATACACAAACAAGGAGGCTGTAGCAATATCTGGGATAGAATTAGCCAAAACGAAACCGGATATTTCCGGTTTCATCCAGTCATATTCGGACAAACTGGTGTGGAATTCGTATGCAATGGTCCAAGAAAATCACAGGAAAAATGGTTTTGGAGAAAAGCAAAGTCTTTTCGTTAGGCAAGTGCATAAAATGTCATCTATAAAACAGAAATATCATGTTTGTTAGCCTCAGTTCCTCTAGCTTTCTCCCTAGAAAATACGAATGTGTAGAGCTGGTGTCTCCATGTGGAACCAATTAGTGTTTCCAAGCATAAAATTAAATGTTTCATTAAAAAAAATACATTCCAAAAAATAAAGTCCGTGGATAATAAAAGGAATACACAATCACAGAGGCTGTAGCAATATTTCGGTTTGAGTTAGCCAAAAAAAAAACCGGATATTTCCGGTTTCATCAAGTCATATTTGGAAAAACTGGTGTGGAATTTGTATGCAATGGACCGAGAAAATCACTCTAAAAATGGTTTTGGAGAAAAGCAAAGTCTTTTCGTTAGGCAAGTGCATAAAATGTCATCTATACAAACAGCAATATCATGTTTGTTAGCCGCAGTTCCTCTAGCATTCTCCCTAGAAAATAAGAATGTGTAGAGCTCGTGTCTCCATGTGGAATTAGTTAGTGTTTCTAAGCACAAAATTAAATGTTCCCTGTAAAAAAAAATTCAAAACAATAAAGTCCGTGGATAATATCAGGAATACACAATCACAGAGGCTGTAGCAATATCTGGGATTGAGTTAGCCAAAACAAAACCAGATATTTCCGGTTTCATCCAGTCATAACCGGACAAGTGGTGTGGAATTCGTATGCAATGGACCGAGCAAATCACAGTAAAAATGGTTTTGGAGAAAAGCAAAGTCTTTTCGTTAGACAAGTGCGTAAAATGTCATCTATACAAACAGAAATATCATGTTTGTTTGCCGCAGTTCCTCTACTTTCTCCCTAGAAAATACGAATGTGTAGAGGTGGTGTCTCCATGTGGAACCAATTAGTGTTTCTAAGCACAAAATTAAATGTTCCCTGAAAAAAAAAACATTCAAAAAAATAAAGTCCGTGGATAATATCAGGAATACACAATCACAGAGGCTGTAGCAATATCTGGGATTGAGTTAGCCAAAACAAAACCGGATATTTCCGGTTTCATCCAGTCATATCGGGACATAGTTGTGTGGAATTCGTATGCAATGGAATGAGAAAATCACTCTAAAAATGGTTTTGGAGAAAAGCAAAGTCTTTTCGTTAGGCAAGTGCATAAAATGTCATCTATACAAACAGAAATATCATGTTTGTTAGCCGCAGTTCCTCTAGCTTTCTCCCTAGAAAATACGAATGTGTAGAGCTGGTGTCTCCATGTGGAACCAGTTAGTGTTTCTAAGCACAAAATTAAATGTTCCCTGTAAAAAAAAATTCAAAACAATAAAGTCCGTGGATAATATCAGGAATACACAATCACAGAGGCTGTAGCAATATCTGGGATTGAGTTAGCCAAAACAAAACCGGATATTTCCGGTTTCATCCAGTCATAACCGGACAAGTGGTGTGGAATTCGTATGCAATGGACCGAGCAAATCACAGTAAAAATGGTTTTGGAGAAAAGCAAAGTCTTTTCGTTAGGCAAGTGCATAAAATTTCATCTATAAAACAGAAATATCATGTTTGTTAGCCGCAGTTCCTCTAGCTTTCTCCCTAGAAAATACGAATGTGTAGACCTGGTGTCTCCATGTGGAATCAATTAGTGTTTCCAAGCATAAAATTAAATGTTTCATTAAAAAAAAATACATTCCAAAAAATAAAGTCCGTGGATAATATCAGGAATACACAAACACAGAGGCTGTAGCAATATTTGGGTTTGAGTTAGCCAAAACAAAGCCGGATATTTCCGGTTTCATCCAGTCATATCCGGACAAAGTGGTGTGGAATTCGTATGCAATGGACCGAGAAAATCACAGTAAAAATGGTTTTCGAGAAAAGCAAAGTCTTTTTGTTAGGCATGTGCATAAAATGTCGTCTATACAAACAGTAATATCATGTTTATTTGCCGCAGTTCCTCTAGCTTTCTCCCTAGAAAATACGAATGTGTAGAGCTGGTGTCTCCATGTGAGACCAATTAGAGTTTCCAAGCACAAAATTAAATGTTCCCTAAAAAAAACATTCAAAAAAATAAAGTCCGTGGATAATATCAGGAATACAGAAAGACAGAGGCTGTAGAAATATCTGGGATTGAGTTAGCGAAAAAAAAACCGGATATTTCTGGTTTCATCAAGTCATATCTGGAAAAACTGGTGTGGAATTCGTATGCAATGGACACAGAAAATCACAGGAAATATGGTTTTGGAGAAAAGCAAAGTCTTTTCGTTAGGCAAGTGCATAAAATGTCATCCATACAAACAGAAATATCATGTTTGTTTGCCGCAGTTCCTCTAGCTTTCTCCCTAGAAAATAAGAATGTGTAGAGCTCGTTTCTCCATGTGGAACCAGTTAGTGTTTCTAAGCACAAAATTAAATGTTCCCTGTAAAAAAAAAATTCAAAACAATAAAGTCCGTGGATAATATCACGAATACACAAACAAGGAGGCTGTAGCAATATCTGGGATAGAATTAGCCAAAACGAAACCGGATATTTCCGGTTTCATCCAGTCATATTCGGACAAACTGGTGTGGAATTCGTATGCAATGGTCCAAGAAAATCACAGGAAAAATGGTTTTGGAGAAAAGCAAAGTCTTTTCGTTAGGCAAGTGCATAAAATGTCATCTATAAAACAGAAATATCATGTTTGTTAGCCTCAGTTCCTCTAGCTTTCTCCCTAGAAAATACGAATGTGTAGAGCTGGTGTCTCCATGTGGAACCAATTAGTGTTTCCAAGCATAAAATTAAATGTTTCATTAAAAAAAATACATTCCAAAAAATAAAGTCCGTGGATAATAAAAGGAATACACAATCACAGAGGCTGTAGCAATATTTCGGTTTGAGTTAGCCAAAAAAAAAACCGGATATTTCCGGTTTCATCAAGTCATATTTGGAAAAACTGGTGTGGAATTTGTATGCAATGGACCGAGAAAATCACTCTAAAAATGGTTTTGGAGAAAAGCAAAGTCTTTTCGTTAGGCAAGTGCATAAAATGTCATCTATACAAACAGCAATATCATGTTTGTTAGCCGCAGTTCCTCTAGCATTCTCCCTAGAAAATAAGAATGTGTAGAGCTCGTGTCTCCATGTGGAATTAGTTAGTGTTTCTAAGCACAAAATTAAATGTTCCCTGTAAAAAAAAATTCAAAACAATAAAGTCCGTGGATAATATCAGGAATACACAATCACAGAGGCTGTAGCAATATCTGGGATTGAGTTAGCAAAAACAAAACCAGATATTTCCGGTTTCATCCAGTCATAACCGGACAAGTGGTGTGGAATTCGTATGCAATGGACCGAGCAAATCACAGTAAAAATGGTTTTGGAGAAAAGCAAAGTCTTTTCGTTAGACAAGTGCGTAAAATGTCATCTATACAAACAGAAATATCATGTTTGTTTGCCGCAGTTCCTCTACTTTCTCCCTAGAAAATACGAATGTGTAGAGGTGGTGTCTCCATGTGGAACCAATTAGTGTTTCTAAGCACAAAATTAAATGTTCCCTGAAAAAAAAACATTCAAAAAAATAAAGTCCGTGGATAATATCAGGAATACACAATCACAGAGGCTGTAGCAATATCTGGGATTGAGTTAGCCAAAACAAAACCGGATATTTCCGGTTTCATCCAGTCATATCGGGACATAGTTGTGTGGAATTCGTATGCAATGGAATGAGAAAATCACTCTAAAAATGGTTTTGGAGAAAAGCAAAGTCTTTTCGTTAGGCAAGTGCATAAAATGTCATCTATACAAACAGAAATATCATGTTTGTTAGCCGCAGTTCCTCTAGCTTTCTCCCTAGAAAATACGAATGTGTAGAGCTGGTGTCTCCATGTGGAACCAGTTAGTGTTTCTAAGCACAAAATTAAATGTTCCCTGTAAAAAAAAATTCAAAACAATAAAGTCCGTGGATAATATCAGGAATACACAATCACAGAGGCTGTAGCAATATCTGGGATTGAGTTAGCCAAAACAAAACCGGATATTTCCGGTTTCATCCAGTCATAACCGGACAAGTGGTGTGGAATTCGTATGCAATGGACCGAGCAAATCACAGTAAAAATGGTTTTGGAGAAAAGCAAAGTCTTTTCGTTAGGCAAGTGCATAAAATTTCATCTATAAAACAGAAATATCATGTTTGTTAGCCGCAGTTCCTCTAGCTTTCTCCCTAGAAAATACGAATGTGTAGAGCTGGTGTCTCCATGTGGAATCAATTAGTGTTTCCAAGCATAAAATTAAATGTTTCATTAAAAAAAAATACATTCCAAAAAATAAAGTCCGTGGATAATATCAGGAATACACAAACACAGAGGCTGTAGCAATATTTGGGTTTGAGTTAGCCAAAACAAAGCCGGATATTTCCGGTTTCATCCAGTCATATCCGGACAAAGTGGTGTGGAATTCGTATGCAATGGACCGAGAAAATCACAGTAAAAATGGTTTTCGAGAAAAGCAAAGTCTTTTTGTTAGGCATGTGCATAAAATGTCGTCTATACAAACAGTAATATCATGTTTATTTGCCGCAGTTCCTCTAGCTTTCTCCCTAGAAAATACGAATGTGTAGAGCTGGTGTCTCCATGTGAGACCAATTAGAGTTTCCAAGCACAAAATTAAATGTTCCCTAAAAAAAACATTCAAAAAAATAAAGTCCGTGGATAATATCAGGAATACAGAAAGACAGAGGCTGTAGAAATATCTGGGATTGAGTTAGCGAAAAAAAAACAGGATATTTCTGGTTTCATCAAGTCATATCTGGAAAAACTGGTCTGGAATTCGTATGCAATGGACCGAGAAAATCACATGAAAAATGGTTTTGGAGAAAAGCAAAGTCTTTTCATTAGGCAAGTGCATAAAATGTCATCTATATAAACAGAAATATCATGTTTGTTAGCCGAAGTTCATCTAGCATTCTCCCTAGAAAATAAGAATGTGTAGAGCTCGTGTCTCCATGTGGAACCAGTTAGTGTTTCTAAGCACAAAATTAAATGTTCCCAGTAAAAAAAAATTCAAAACAAAAAAGTCCGTGGATAATATCAGGAATACACAAACACAGAGGCTGTAGCAATATTTCAGTTTGAGTTAGCCAAAACAAAACTGGATATTTCCGGTGTCATCAAGTCATATCCGGACAAACTGGTGTGGAATTCGTATGCAATGGACCGAGAAAATCACAGTAAAAATAGTTTTGGAGAAAAGCAGTCTTTTCGTTAGGCAAGTGCATAAAATGTCATCTATACAAACAGAAATATCATGTTTTTTTGCCGCCGTTCCTCTAGCTTTCTCCCTAGAACATACGAATGTGTAGAGCTGGTGTCTCCATGTGGGACCAATTAGAGTTTCCAAGCACAAAATTAAATGTTCTCTGAAAAAAAAATTCAAAACAATAAAGTCCGTGAATAATATCAGGAATACACAATCACAGAGGCTGTAGCAATATCTGGAATTCAGTTAGCCAAAAAAAAAAAAAAAAAACGGATATTTCCGGTTTCATCCAGTCATACCGGACAAAGTGCTGTGGTATTCAATGCAATGGACCGAGAAAATCACAGTAAAAATGGTTTTGGAGAAAAGAAAAATCTTTTCGTTAACCAAATGCATAAAGTGTCATCTATACAAACAGAAATATCATGTTTGTTTTCCGCAGTTCCTCTAGCTTTCTCCCTAGAAAATACGAATGTGTAGAGCTGGTGCCTCCATGTGGAACCAATTAGTGTTTCCAAGCATAAAATTAAATGTTCTCTGAAAGAAAAAAACATTCAAAAAATAAAGTCCATGGATAATATCAGGAATACTCAATCGCAGAGGCAGTAGCAATATTTCGGTTAGATTTAGCCAAAACAAAACCGGATATTTCCGGTTTCATCCAGTCATATCCGGACAAAGTGTGTGGAATTCGTATGCAAGGGACCGAGCAAATCACTCCAAAAATGGTTTTGGAGAAAAGCAAAGTCTTTTCGTTAGGCAAGTGCATAAAATGCCATCTAGACAAACAGAAATATCATGTTTGTTAGCCGCAGTTCCTCTAGCTTTCTTCCTAGAAAATATGAATGTGTAGAGCTGGTGTCTCCATGTGGAAGCAATTAGAGTTTCCAAGCATAAAATTAAATGTTCCATGAAAAAAAAAAAAACATTCCAAAAAATAAATTCCGTGGATAATATCAGGAATACACAAACACAAAGGCTGTAGCAATATTTCGGTTTGAGTTAGTGAAAACAAAACCGGATATTTCCGGTTTCATCCAGTCATATCCGGACAAACTGCTGTGGAATTCGTATGCAATGGACCGAGAAAATCACTCTAAAAATGGTTTTGGAGAAAAGCAAAGTCTTTTCGTTAGGCAAGTGCATAAAATGTCATCCATACAAACAGAAATATCATGTTTGTTTGCCGCAGTTCCTCTAGCTTTCTGCCTAGAAAATAAGAATGTGTAGAGCTCGTGTCTCCATGTGGAACCAGTTAGTGTTTCTAAGCACAAAATTAAATGTTCCCTGTAAAAAAAAAATTCAAAACAATAAAGTCCGTGGATAATATCAGGAATACACAATCACAGAGGCTGTAGCAATATCTGGGATTGAGTTAGCCAAAACAAAACCGGATATTTCCGGTTTCATCCAGTCATAACCGGAAAAGAGGTGTGGAATTCCTATGCAATGGACAGAGCAAATCACAGTAAAAATGGTTTTGGAGAAAAGCAAAGTCTTTTCGTTAGACAAGTGCATAAAATGTCATCTATACAAACAGAAATATCATGTTTGTTTGCCGCAGTTCCTCTACTTTCTCCCTAGAAAATACGAATGTGTAGAGGTGGTGTCTCCATGTGGAACCAATCAGTGTTTCTAAGCACAAAATTAAATGTTCCCTGAAAAAAAAAACATTCAAAAAAATAAAGTCCGTGAATAATATCAGGAATACTCAAACACAGAGGCTGTAGCAATATCTGGGATTGAGTTAGCCAAAACAAAACCGGATATTTCCGGTTTCATCCAGTCATATCGGGACATAGTGGTGTGGAATTCGTATGCAATGGAACGAGAAAATCACTCTAAAAATGGTTTTGGAGAAAAGCAAAGTCTTTTCGTTAGGCAAGTGCATAAAATGCCATCTATACAAACAGAAATATCATGTTTGTTAGCCGCAGTTCCTCTAGCTTTCTCCCTAGTAAATACGAATGTGTAGAGCTGGTGTCTCCATGTGAAACCAGTTAGTGTTTCTAAGCACAAAATTAAATGTTCCCTGTAAAAAAAAATTCAAAACAATAAAGTCCGTGGATAATATCAGGAATACACAATCACAGAGGCTGTAGCAATATCTGGGATTGAGTTAGCCAAAACAAAACCGGATATTTCCGGTTTCATCCAGTCATAACCGGACAAGTGGTGTGGAATTCGTATGCAATGGACCGAGCAAATCACAGTAAAAATGGTTTTGGAGAAAAGCAAAGTCTTTTCGTTAGGCAAGTGCATAAAATGCCATTTATACAAACAGAAATATCATGTTTGTTAGCCGCAGTTCCTCTAGCTTTCTCCCTAGAAAAAACGAATGTGTAGAGCTGGTGTCTCCATGTGGAACCAATTAGATATTGCAAGCATAAAATTAAATGTTCCATGAAAAAAAAAATTCCAAAAAATAAAGTCCGTTGATAATATCAGGAATACACAAACACAAAGGCTGTAGCAATATTTCGGTTTGAGTTAGTCAAAACGAAACCGGATATTTCCGGTTTCATCCAGTCTTTTCCGGACAAACTGGTGTGGAATTCGTATGCAATGGACCGAGAAAATCACAGTAAAAATGGTTTTGGAGAAAAGCAAAGTCTTTTCGTTAGGCAAGTGCATAAAATGTCATCTATACAAACAGAAATATCATGTTTGTTAGCCGCAGTTCCTCTAGGATTCTCCCTAGAAAATAAGAATGTGTAGAGCTCGTGTCTCCATGTGGAACCAGTTAGTGTTTCTAAGCACAAAATTAAATGTTCCCTGTAAAAGAAAAATTCAAAACAAAAAAGTCCGTGGATAATATCAGGAATACACAAACACAGAGGCTGTAGCAATATTTCAGTTTGAGTTAGCCAAAACAAAACTGGATATTTCCGGTGTCATCAAGTCATATCCGGACAAACTGGTGTGGAATTCGTATGCAATGGACCGAGAAAATCACAGTAAAAATAGTTTTGGAGAAAAGCAAAGTCTTTTCGTTAGGCAAGTGCATAAAATGTCATCTATACAAACAGAAATATCATGTTGGTTTGCCGCAGTTCCTCTAGCTTTCTCCCTAGAAAATACGAATGTGTAGAGCTGGTGTCTCCATGTGGGACCAATTAGAGTTTCCAAGCACAAAATTAAATGTTCTCTGAAAAAAAAATTCAAAACAATAAAGTCCGTGAATAATATCAGGAATACACAATCACAGATGCTGTAGCAATATCTGGAATTCAGTTAGCCAAAAAAAAAAAAAAAAAAAACGGATATTTCCGGTTTCATCCAGTCATACCGGACAAAGTGCTGTGGAATTCAATGCAATGGACCGAGAAAATCACAGTAAAAATGGTTTTGGAGAAAAGAAAAGTCTTTTCGTTAACCAAATGCATAAAGTGTCATCTATACAAACAGAAATATCATGTTTGTTTTCCGCAGTTCCTCTAGCTTTCTCCCTAGAAATACGAATGTGTAGAGCTGGTGCCTCCATGTGGAACCAATTAGTGTTTCCAAGCATAAAATTAAAAGTTCTCTGAAAGAAAAAAACATTCAAAAAATAAAGTCCATGGATAATATCAGGAATACTCAATCGCAGAGGCAGTAGCAATATTTCGGTTAGATTTAGCCAAAACAAAACCGGATATTTCCGGTTTCATCCAGTCATATCCGGACAAAGTGTGTGGAATTCGTATGCAAGGGACCGAGCAAATCACTCCAAAAATGGTTTTGGAGAAAAGCAAAGTCTTTTCGTTAGGCAAGTGCATAAAATGTCATCTAGACAAACAGAAATATCATGTTTGTTAGCCGCAGTTCCTCTAGCTTTCTCCCTAGAAAATACGAATGTGTAGAGCTGGTGTCTCCATGTGGAAGCAATTAGAGTTTCCAAGCATAAAATTAAATGTTCCATGAAAAAAAAACATTCCAAACAATAAAGTCCGTTTATAATATCAGGAATACACAAACACAAAGGATGTAGCAATATTTCGGTTTGAGTTAGTCAAAACAAAACCGGATATTTCCGGTTTCATCCAGTCATATCCGGACAAACTGCTGTGGAATTCGTATGCAATGGACCGAGAAAATCACTCTAAAAATGGTTTTGGAGAAAAGCAAAGTCTTTTCGTTAGGCAAGTGCATAAAATGTCATCCATACAAACAGAAACATCATGTTTGTTTGCCGCAGTTCCTCTAGCTTTCTCCCTAGAAAATAAGAATGTGTAGAGCTCGTGTCTCCATGTGGAACCAGTTAGTGTTTCTAAGCACAAAATTAAATGTTCCCTGTAAAAAAAAATTTCAAAACAATAAAGTCCGTGGATAATATCAGGAATACACAATCACAGAGGCTGTAGCAATATCTGGGATTGAGTTAGCCAAAACAAAACCGGATATTTCCAGTTTCATCCAGTCATAACCGGACAAGTGGTGTGGAATTCCTATGCAATGGACCGAGCAAATGACAGTAAAAATGGTTTTGGAGAAAAGCAAAGTCTTTTCGTTAGGCAAGTGCATAAAATGTCATCTATAAAACAGAAATATCATGTTTGTTAGCCGCAGTTCCTCTAGCTTTCTCCGTAGAAAATACGAATGTGTAGAGCTGGTGTCTCCATGTGGAAACAATTAGTGTTTCCAAGCATAAAATTAAATGTTTCATTAAAAAAATACATTCCAAAAAATAAAGTCCGTGGATAATAAAAGGAATACACAATCACAGAGGCTGTAGCAATATTTCGGTTTGAGTTAGCCAAAACAAAGCCGGATATTTGCGGTTTCATCCAGTCATATCCGGACAAACTGGTGTGGAATTCGTATGCAATGGACCGAGAAAATCACAGTAAAAATGGTTTTGGAGAAAAGCAAAGTCTTTTCGTTAGGCAAGTGCATAAAATGTCATCTATACAAACAGAAATATCATGTTTGTTTGCCGCAGTTCCTCTAGCACTCTCCCTAGAAAATAAGAATGTGTAGAGCTCGTGTCTCCATGTGGAACCAGTTAGTGTTTCTAAGCACAAAATTAAATTTTCCCTATAAAAAATTCAAAACAATAAAGTCCGTGGATAATATCAGGAATACACAATCACAGAGGCTTTAGCAATATCTGGGATTGAGTTAGCCAAAACAAAACCGGGTATTTCCGGTTTCATCCAGTCATAACCAGACAAAGTGGTGTGGAATTCGAATGCAATGGACCGAGCAAATCACAGGAAAAATGGTTTTGGAGAAAAGCAAAGTCTTTTCGTTAGGCAAGTGCATAAAATGTCATCTATACAAACAGAAATATCATGTTTGTTTGCCGCAGTTCCTCTAGCTTTCTCCCTAGAAAATACGAATGTGTAGAGCTGGTGTCTCCATGTGGAACCAATTAGAGTTTCCAAGCGTAAAAATAAATGTTCCCTGATAAAAAAAAATCAAAACGATAAATTCCGTGGATAATATCAGGAATACACAAACACAGATGCTGTAACAATATTTGGTTTGAGTTAGCCAAAAAAAGCCGGATATTTCCGGTTTCATCCAGTCATATCCGGACAAACTGGTGTGGAATTCGTATGCAATGGACCTAGCAAATCACTCTGAAAATGGTTTTGGCGAAAAGCAAAGTCTTTTCGTTAGGCAAGTGCATAAAATGTCATCTATACAAACAGAAATATCATGTTTGTTTGCCGCAGTTCCTCTAGTTTTCTCCCTAGAACATACAAATGTGTAGAGCTGGTGTCTCCATGTGGAACCAATTAGTGTTTCCATGCACAAAATTAAATGTTCTCTGATAAAAAAAAAATCAAAACAATAAAGTCTGTGGATAATATCCTGAATACACAAACACAGAGGCTGTAGCAATATTTCGGTTTGAGTTAGCCAAAACAAAACCGGATATTTCCGGTTTCATCAAGTCATATCCGGACAAAGTGGTGTGGAATTCGTATGCAATGGACCGAGAAAATCACAGTAAAAATGGTTTTGGAGAAAAGCAAAGTCTTTTCGTTAGGCAAGTGCATAAAATGTCATCCATACAAACAGAAATATCATGTTTGTTTGCCACAGTTCCTCTAGCTTTCTCCCTAGAATACGAATGTGTACAGCTGGTGTCTCCATGTGGAACCAATTAGTGTTTCTAAGCACAAAATTAAATGTTCCCTGAAAAAAAACATTCAAAAAAATAAAGACCGTGGATAATATCAGTAATACTCAAACACAGAGGCTGTAGCAATATCTGGGATTGAGTTAGCCAAAACAAAACCGGATATTTCCGGTTTCATCGAGTCATATCCGGACATAGTGGTGTGGAATTCGTATGTAATGGATCCACTAAATCACAGGAAAAATGGTTTTGGAGAAAAGCAAAGTCTTTTCGTTAGGCAAGTGCATAAAATGTCATCTATACAAACAGAAATATCATGTTTGTTTGCCGCAGTTCCTCTAGCTTTCTCCCTAGAAAATACGAATGTGTAGAGCTGGTGTCTCCATGTGGAACCAATTAGAGTTTCCAAGCGTAAAAATAAATGTTCCCTGATAAAAAAAATCAAAACGATAAATTCCGTGGATAATATCAGGAATACACAAACACAGATGCTGTAACAATATTTGGTTTGAGTTAGCCAAAAAAAACCGGATATTTCCGGTTTCATCCAGTCATATCCGGACAAACTGGTGTGGAATTCGTATGCAATGGACCTAGCAAATCACTCTTAAAATGGTTTTGGCGAAAAGCAAAGTCTTTTCGTTAGGCAAGTGCATAAAATGTCATCTAGACAAACAGAAATATCATGTTTGTTTGCCGCAGTTCCTCTAGCTTTCTCCCTAGAAAATACGAATGTGTAGAGGTGGTGTCTCCATGTGGAACCAATTAGTGTTTCTAAGCACAAAATTAAATGTTCCCTGAAATAAAATCATAAGCATAAAGTCCGTGGATAATATCAGGAATACACAAACAAAGAGGCTGTAGTAATATTTGGGATTGAATTATCCAAAAAAACCCGGATATTTCCGGTTTCATCCAGTCATATGCGGAGAAAGTGGTGTGGAATTCGTATGCAATGGATGCAGGAAATCACAGCAAAAATGGTTTTGCAGAAAAGCAAAGTCTTTTCGTTAGGCAAGTGCATAAAATGTCATCTATACAAACAGAAATATCATGTTTGTTTGCCGCAGTTCCTCTACTTTCTCCCTAGAAAATACGAATGTGTAGAGCTGGTGTCTCCATGTGGAACCAATTAGTGTTTCCAAGCATAAATTTAAAAGTTCCATGAATAAAAAAAAACATTCCAAAAAATAAAGTCCGTGGATCATATCAGGAATACACAAACACAGAGGCTGTAGCAATATTTCGGTTTGAGTTAGCCAAAACAAAAATGGATATTTCCGGTTTCATCCAGTCATATCCGGACAATCTGGTGTGGAATTTGTATGCAATGGACCGAGAAAATCACAGTAAAAATTGTTTTGGAGAAAAGCAAAGTCTTTTCGTTAGGCAAGTGCATCAAATGTCATCTATACAAACAGAAATCGCATGTTTGTTTGCCGCAGTTCCTCTAGCTTTCTCCCTAGAACATACGAATGTGTAGAGCTGGTGTCTCCATGTGGCACCAATTAGTGTTTCCAAGAACAAAGTTAAATGTTCCCTGATTAAAAAAAAAAAAACAAAACAATAAAGTCCGTGGATAATATCAAGAATACACAAACACAGATGCTGTAGCAATATTTCGGTTTGAGTTAGCCAAAACAAAACTGGATATTTCCGATTTCATCCAGTCATATCCGGACAATGTGGTGTGGAATTCGTATGCAATGGACCGAGAAAATCACAGTAAAAATGGTTTTGGAGAAAAGCAAAGTCTTTTCCTTAGGCAAGTGCATAAAATGTCATCTATACAAACAGAAATATCATGTTTGTTTGCCGCAGTTCCTCTAGCTTTCTCCCTAGAATAAACATATGTGTAGAGCTGGTGTCTCCATGTGGAACCAATTAGTGTTTCCAAGCATAAAATTAAATGTTCCCTGAAAAAAAAAAACATTCAAAAAAATAAAGTCCGTGGATAATATCACGAATACACAAACAAGGAGGCTGTAGCAATATCTGGGATAGAATTAGCCAAAACGAAACCGGATATTTCCGGTTTCATCCAGTCATATTTGGACAAACTGGTGTGGAATTCGTATGCAATGGACCAAGAAAATCACAGTAAAAATGGTTGTGGAGAAAAGCAAAGTCTTTTCGTTAGGCAAGTGCATAAAATGTCATCTATACAAACAGAAATATCATGTTTGTTTGCCGCGGTTCCTCTAGCTTTCTCCCTAGAAAATATGAATGTGTAGAGCTGGTGTCTCCATGTGGAACCAATTAGTGTTTCTAAGCACAAAATTAAATGTTCCCTTAAAAAAATACATTCCAAAAAATAAAGTCCGTGGATAATATCAGGAATACACAAACACAGAAGCTGTAGCAATATTTGGGTTTGAGTTAGCCAAAACAAAGCCGGATATTTCCGGTTTCATCCAGTCATATCCGGACAAAGTGGTGTAGAATTCGTATGCAATGGACCGAGAAAATCACAGTAAAAATGGTTTTCGAGAAAAGCAAAGTCTTTTTGTTAGGCAAGTGCATAAAATGTCGTCTATAGAAACAGTAATATCATGTTTATTTGCCGCAGTTCCTCTAGCTTTCTCCCTAGAAAATACGAATGTGTAGAGCTGGTGTCTCCATGTGAGACCAATTAGAGTTTCCAAGCAAAAATTAAATGTTCCCTAAAAAAAACATTTAAAAAAATAAAGTCCGTGGATAATATCAGGAATACAGAAAGACAGAGGCTGTAGCAATATCTGGGATTGAGTTAGCGAAAAAAAAACCGGATATTTCTGGTTTCATCAAGTCATATCTGGAAAAACTGGTCTGGAATTCGTATGCAATGGACACAGAAAATCACAGGAAATATGGTTTTGGAGAAAAGCAAAGTCTTTTCGTTAGGCAAGTGCATAAAATGTCATCTATATAAACAGAAATATCATGTTTGTTAGCCGAAGTTCATCTAGCATTCTCCCTAGAAAATAAGAATGTGTAGAGCTCGTGTCTCCATGTGGAACCAGTTAGTGTTTCTAAGCACAAAATTAAATGTTCCCTGTAAAAAAAATTCAAAACAAAAAAGTCCGTGGATAATATCAGGAATACACAAACACAGAGGCTGTTGCAATATTTCAGTTTGAGTTAGCCAAAACAAAACTGGATATTTCCGGTGTCATCAAGTCATATCCGGACAAACTGGTGTGGAATTCGTATGCAATGGACCGAGAAAATCACAGTAAAAATAGTTTTGGAGAAAAGCAAAGTCTTTTCGTTAGGCAAGTGCATAAAATGTCATCTATACAAACAGAAATATCATGTTGGTTTGCCGCAGTTCCTCTAGCTTTCTCCCTAGAAAATACGAATGTGTAGAGCTGGTGTCTCCATGTGGGACCAATTAGAGTTTCCAAGCACAAAATTAAATGTTCTCTGAAAAAAAAATGCAAAACAATAAAGTCCGTGAATAATATCAGGAATACACAATCACAGAGGCTGTAGCAATATCTGGAATTCAGTTAGCCAAAAAAAAAAAAAAACGGATATTTCCGGTTTCATCCAGTCATACCGGACAAAGTGCTGTGGAATAAAATGCAATGGATCGAGAAAATCACAGTAAAAATGGTTTTGGAGAAAAGAAAAGTCTTTTCGTTAACCAAATGCATAAAGTGTAATCTATACAAACAGAAATATCATGTTTGTTTTCCGCAGTTCCTCTAGCTTTCTCCCTAGAAAATACGAATGTGTAGAGCTGGTGCCTCCATGTGGAACCAATTAGTGTTTCCAAGCATAAAATTAAAAGTTCTCTGAAAGAAAAAAACATTCAAAAAATAAAGTCCATGGATAATATCAGGAATACTCAATCGCAGAGGCAGTAGCAATATTTCGGTTAGATTTAGCCAAAACAAAACCGGATATTTCCGGTTTCATCCAGTCATATCCGGACAAAGTGTGTGGAATTCGTATGCAAGGGACCGAGCAAATCACTCCAAAAATGGTTTTGGAGAAAAGCAAAGTCTTTTCGTTAGGCAAGTGCATAAAATGTCATCTAGACAAACAGAAATATCATGTTTGTTAGCCGCAGTTCCTCTAGCTTTCTCCCTAGAAAATACGAATGTGTAGAGCTGGTGTCTCCATGTGGAAGCAATTAGAGTTTCCAAGCATAAAATTAAATGTTCCATGAAAAAAAAACATTCCAAACAATAAAGTCCGTTTATAATATCAGGAATACACAAACACAAAGGCTGTAGCAATATTTCGGTTTGAGTTAGTCAAAACAAAACCGGATATTTCCGGTTTCATCCAGTCATATCCGGACAAACTGCTGTGGAATTCGTATGCAATGGACCGAGAAAATCACTCTAAAAATGGTTTTGGAGAAAAGCAAAGTCTTTTCGTTAGGCAAGTGCATAAAATGTCATCCATACAAACAGAAATATCATGTTTGTTTGCCGCAGTTCCTCTAGCTTTCTCCCTAGAAAATAAGAATGTGTAGAGCTCGTGTCTCCATGTGGAACCAGTTAATGTTTCTAAGCACAAAATTAAATGTTCCCTGTAAAAAAAAATTTCAAAACAATAAAGTCCGTGGATAATATCAGGAATACACAATCACAGAGGCTGTAGCAATATCTGGGATTGAGTTAGCCAAAACAAAACCGGATATTTCCAGTTTCATCCAGTCATAACCGGACAAGTGGTGTGGAATTCCTATGCAATGGACCGAGCAAATGACAGTAAAAATGGTTTTGGAGAAAAGCAAAGTCTTTTCATTAGGCAAGTGCATAAAATGTCATCTATAAAACAGAAATATCATGTTTGTTAGCCGCAGTTCCTCTAGCTTTCTCCCTAGAAAATACGAATGTGTAGAGCTGGTGTCTCCATGTGGAACCAATTAGTGTTTCCAAACATAAAATTAAATGTTTCATTAAAAAAATACATTCCAAAAAATAAAGTCCGTGGATAATAAAAGGAATACACAATCACAGAGGCTGTAGCAATATTTCGGTTTGAGTTAGCCAAAACAAAGCCGGATATTTGCGGTTTCATCCAGTCATATCCGGACAAACTGGTGTGGAATTCGTATGCAATGGACCGAGAAAATCACAGTAAAAATGGTTTTGGAGAAAAGCAAAGTCTTTTCGTTAGGCAAGTGCATAAAATGTCATCTATACAAACAGAAATATCATGTTTGTTTGCCGCAGTTCCTCTAGCACTCTCCCTAGAAAATAAGAATGTGTAGAGCTCGTGTCTCCATGTGGAACCAGTTAGTGTTTCTAAGCACAAAATTAAATTTTCCCTATAAAAAATTCAAAACAATAAAATCCGTGGATAATATCAGGAATACACAATCACAGAGGCTGTAGCAATATCTGGGATTGAGTTAGCCAAAACAAAACCGGTATTTCCGGTTTCATCCAGTCATAACCAGACAAAGTGGTGTGGAATTCGAATGCAATGGACCGAGCAAATCACAGTAAAAATGGTTTTGGAGAAAAGCAAAGTCTTTTCGTTAGGCAAGTGCATAAAATGTCGTCTATACAAACAGAAATATCATGTTTGTTTGCCGCAGTTCCTCTAGCTTTCTCCCTAGAAAATACAAATGTGTAGAGCTGGTGTCTCCATGTGGGACCAACTAGAGTTTCCAAGCACAAAATTAAATGTTCCCAAAAAAAAATTCAAAAAAATAAGTCAGTGGATAATATCAGGAATACACAAACACAAAGGCTGTAGCAATATCTGGGATGGAGTTAGCCAAAAAAAAACCGGATATTTCCGGTTTCATCAAGTCATATCCGGACAAAGTGGTGTGGAATTCATATGCAATGGACACAGAAAATCACAGTAAAAATGGTTTTGGAGAAAAGCAAAGTCTTTTCGTTAGGCAAGTGCATAAAATGTCATCTATATAAACAGAAATATCATGTTTGTTAGCCGCAGTTCATCTAGCATTCTCCCCAGAAAATAAGAATGTGTAGAGCTCGTGTCTCCATGTGGAACCAGTTAGTGTTTCTAAGCACAAAATTAAATGTTCCCTGTAAAAAAAAATTCAAAACAAAAAAGTCCGTGGATAATATCAGGAATACACAATCACAGAGGCGGTAGCAATATCTGGGATTGAGTTAGCCAAAAAAAACCGGATATTTCCGAATTCATCCAGTCATATCCGGACAAACTGGTGTGGAATTCGTATGCAAGGGACCGAGCAAATCACTCCAAAAATGGTTTTGGAGAAAAGCAAAGTCTTTTCGTTAGGCAAGTGCATAAAATGTCATCTACACAAACAGAAATATCATGTTTGTTAGTCGCAGTTCCTCTAGCTTTCTCCCTAGAAAATACGAATGTGTAGAGCTGGTGTCTCCATGTGGAACCAATTAGAGTTTCCAAGCATAAAATTAAATGTTCCATGAAAAAAAAATTCCAAAAAATATAGTCCGTGGATAATATCAGGAATACACAAACACAAAGGCTGTAGCAATATTTTGGTTTGAGTTAGTCAAAACAAAACCGGATATTTCCGGTTTCATCCAGTCATATCCGGACAAACTGGTGTGGAATTCGTATGCAATGGACCGAAATAATCACTCTAAAAATGGTTTTGGAGAAAAGCAAAGTCTTTTCGTTAGGCAAGTGCATAAAATGTCATCCATACAAACAGAAATATCATGTTTGTTTGCCGCAGTTCCTCTAGCTTTCTCCCTAGAAAATAAGAATGTGTAGAGCTCGTGTCTCCATGTGGAACCAGTTAGTGTTTCTAAGCACAAAATTAAATGTTCCCTGTAAAAAAAATTCAAAACAATAAAGTCCGTGGATAATATCAGGAATACACAATCACAGAGGCTGTAGCAATATCTGGGATTGAGTTAGCCAAAACAAAACCGGATATTTCCGGTTTCATCCAGTCATAACCGGACAAGTGGTGTGGAATTCGTATGCAATGGACCGAGCAAATCACAGTAAAAATGGTTTTGGAGAAAAGCAAAGACTTTTCGTTAGGCAAGTGCATACAATGTCATCTATACAAACAGAAATATCATGTTTGTTTGCCGCAGTTCCTCTACTTTATCCCTAGAAA
The DNA here is from genome assembly GCA_036325905.1 of Lepus oiostolus. Taxonomy (NCBI): domain Eukaryota; kingdom Metazoa; phylum Chordata; class Mammalia; order Lagomorpha; family Leporidae; genus Lepus; species Lepus oiostolus. The sequence continues at coordinate 1,205,279 of JAWMBE010000081.1, read as the reverse complement.
ATACGAATGTGTAGAGGTGGTGTCTCCATGTGGAACCAATTAGTGTTTCTAAGCACAAAATTAAATGTTCCCTGAAAAAAAAAACATTCAAAAAAATAAAGTCCGTGGATAATATCATGAATACTCAAACACAGAGGCTGTAGCAATATCTGGAATTGAGTTAGCCAAAACAAAACCGGATATTTCCGGTTTCATCCAGTCATATCGGGACATAGTGGTGTGGAATTCGTATGCAATGGAACGAGAAAATCACTCTAAAAATGGTTTTGGAGAAAAGCAAAGTCTTTTCGTTAGGCAAGTGCATAAAATGTCATCTATACAAACAGAAATATCATGTTTGTTAGCCGCAGTTCCTCTAGCTTTCTCCCTAGAAAATACGAATGTGTAGAGCTGGTGTCTCCATGTGGAACCAATTAGTGTTTCCAAGCATAAAATTAAATGTTCCATGAAAAAAAAAAACATTCAAAAAAATAAAGTCAGTGGATAATATCAGGAATACACAAACTCAGATGCTGTAGCAATATTTCGGTTTGAGTTAGCCAAAACAAAACCGGATATTTCCGGTTTCATCCAGTCATATCCGTACAAAGTGGTGTGGAATTCGTTTGCAATGGACCGAGCAAATCACTCTAAAAATGGTTTTGGAGAAAAGCAAAGTCTTTTCGTTAGGCAAGTGCATAAAATGTCATCTATACAAACAGAAATATCATGTTTGTTTGCCACAGTTCCTCTAGCTTTCTCCCTAGAACATACAAATGTGTAGAGCTGGTGTCTCCATGTGGAACCAATTAGTGTTTCTAAGCACAAAATTAAATGTTCCCTGAAAAAAAACATTCAAAAAAATAAAGACCGTGGATAATATCAGTAATACTCAAACACAGAGGCTGTAGCAATATCTGGGATTGAGTTAGCCAAAACAAAACCGGATATTTCCGGTTTCATCGAGTCATATCCGGATATAGTGGTGTGGAATTCGTATGTAATGGATCCACTAAATCACAGGAAAAATGGTTTTGGAGAAAAGCAAAGTCTTTTCGTTAGGCAAGTGCATAAAATGTCATCTATACAAACAGAAATATCCTGTTTGTTTGCCACAGTTCCTCTAGCTTTCTCCCTAGAAAATACGAATGTGTAGAGCGGGTGTCTCCATGTGGAACCAATTAGAGTTTCCAAGCGTAAAAATAAATGTTCCCTGATAAAAAAAATCAAAACGATAAATTCCGTGGATAATATCAGGAATACACAAACACAGATGCTGTAACAATATTTGGTTTGAGTTAGCCAAAAAAAGCCGGATATTTCCGGTTTCATCCAGTCATATCCGGACAAACTGGTGTGGAATTCGTATGCAATGGACCTAGCAAATCACTCTGAAAATGGTTTTGGCGAAAAGCAAAGTCTTTTCGTTAGGCAAGTGCATAAAATGTCATCTATACAAACAGAAATATCATGTTTGTTTGCCGCAGTTCCTCTAGTTTTCTCCCTAGAACATACAAATGTGTAGAGCTGGTGTCTCCATGTGGAACCAATTAGTGTTTCCATGCACAAAATTAAATGTTCTCTGATAAAAAAAAATCAAAACAATAAAGTCTGTGGATAATATCCTGAATACACAAACACAGAGGCTGTAGCAATATTTCGGTTTGAGTTAGCCAAAACAAAACCGGATATTTCCGGTTTCATCCAATCATATCCGGACAAAGTGGTGTGGAATTCGTATGCAATGGACCGAGAAAATCACAGTAAAAATGGTTTTGGAGAAAAGCAAAGTCTTTTCGTTAGGCAAGTGCATAAAATGTCATCTAGACAAACAGAAATATCATGTTTGTTTGCCACAGTTCCTCTAGCTTTCTCCCTAGAATACGAATGTGTACAGCTGGTGTCTCCATGTGGAACCAATTAGTGTTTCTAAGCACAAAATTAAATGTTCCCTGAAAAAAAACATTCAAAAAAATAAAGACCGTGGATAATATCAGTAATACTCAAACACAGAGGCTGTAGCAATATCTGGGATTGAGTTAGCCAAAACAAAACCGGATATTTCCGGTTTCATCGAGTCATATCCGGACATAGTGGTGTGGAATTCGTATGTAATGGATCCACTAAATCACAGGAAAAATGGTTTTGGAGAAAAGCAAAGTCTTTTCGTTAGGCAAGTGCATAAAATGTCATCTAGACAAACAGAAACATCATGTTTGTTTGCCGCAGTTCCTCTAGCTTTCTCCCTAGAAAATACGAATGTGTAGAGCTGGTGTCTCCATGTGGAACCAATTAGTGTTTCTAAGCACAAAATTAAATGTTCTCTGAAATAAAATCATAAGCATAAACTCCGTGGATAATATCAGGAATACACAAACAAAGAGGCTGTAGTAATATTTGGGATTGAATTATCCAAAAAAACCCGGATATTTCCGGTTTCATCCAGTCATATGCGGAGAAAGTGGTGTGGAATTCGTATGCAATGGATGCAGGAAATCACAGCAAAAATGATTTTGCAGAAAAGCAAAGTCTTTTCGTTAGGCAAGTGCATAAAATGTCATCTGTACAAACAGAAATATCATGTTTCATTGCCGCAGTTCCTCTACTTTCTCCCTAGAAAATACGAATGTGTAGAGCTGGTGTCTCCATGTGGAACCAATTAGTGTTTCCAAGCATAAATTTAAAAGTTCCATGAATAAAAAAAAAACATTCCAAAAAATAAAGTCCGTGGATCATATCAGGAATACACAAACACAGAGGCTGTAGCAATATTTCGGTTTGAGTTAGCCAAAACAAAAATGGATATTTCCGGTTTCATCCAGTCATATCCGGACAATCTGGTGTGGAATTTGTATGCAATGGACCGAGAAAATCACAGTAAAAATTGTTTTGGAGAAAAGCAAAGTCTTTTCGTTAGGCAAGTGCATCAAATGTCATCTATACAAACAGAAATAGCATGTTTGTTTGCCGCAGTTCCTCTAGCTTTCTCCCTAGAACATACGAATGTGTAGAGCTGGTGTCTCCATGTGGAACCAATTAGAGTTTCCAAGCATAAAATTAAATGTTCCATGAAAAAAAAAAACATTCCAAAAAATAAAGTCCGTGGGTAATATCAGGAATACACAATCACAGAGGCTGTAGCAATATTTCAGTTTGAGTTAGCCAAAACAAAACCGGATATTTCCGGTTTCATCCAGTCATATTCGGACAAACTGCTGTGGAATTCGTATGCAATGGACCGAGAAAATCACTCTAAAAATGGTTTTGGAGAAAAGCAAAGTCTTTTCGTTAGGCAAGTGCATAAAATGTCATCTATACAAACAGAAATAGCATGTTTATTTGCTGCAGTTCCTCTAGCTTTCTCCCTAGAACATAAAATTGTGTAGAGCTGGTGTCTCCATGTGGAACCAATTAGTGTTTCCAAGCATAAAATTAAATGTTCCCTGAAAAAAAAACATTTAAAACAATAAATTCCGTGGATAATATTATGAATACACAAACACAGATGCTGTAGCAATATTAGGGTTTGAGTAAGCCAAAACGAAACCGGATATTTCCAGTTTCATCCAGTCATATCCGGACCAAGTGGTGTGGAATTCGTATGCAATGGACCGAGAAAATCACTCTAAAAATGGTTTTGGAGAAAAGCAAAGTCTTTTCGTTAGGCAAGTGCATAAAATGTCATCTATACAAACAGAAATAGCATGTTTGTTTGCCGCAGTTCCTCTAGCTTTCTCCCTAGAAAATACGAATGTGTAGAGCTGGTGTCTCCATGTGGCACCAATTAGAGTTTCCAAGAACAAAGTTAAATGTTCCCTGATTAAAAAAAAAAAACAAAACAATAAAGTCCGTGGATAATATCAAGAATACACAAACACAGATGCTGTAGCAATATTTCGGTTTGAGTTAGAAAAAACAAAACTGGATATTTCCGATTTCATCCAGTCATATCCGGACAAAGTGGTGTGGAATTGGTATGCAATGGACCAAGAAAATCACAGTAAAAATGGTTTTGGAGAAAAGCAAAGTCTTTTCGTTAGGCAAGTGCATAAAATGTCATCTATACAAACAGAAATATCATGTTTGTTTGCCGCAGTTCCTCTAGCTTTCTCCCTAGAATAAACATATGTGTAGAGCTGGTGTCTCCATGTGGAACCAATTAGTGTTTCCAAGCATAAAATTAAATGTTCCCTGAAAAAAAAACATTCAAAAAAATAAAGTCCGTGGATAATATCACGAATACACAAACAAGGAGGCTGTAGCAATATCTGGGATAGAATTAGCCAAAACGAAACCGGATATTTCCGGTTTCATCCAGTCATATTGGGACAAACTGGTGTGGAATTCGTATGCAACGGACCAAGAAAATCACAGTAAAAATGGTTGTGGAGAAAAGCAAAGTCTTTTCGTTAGGCAAGTGCATAAAATGTCATCTAGACAAACAGAAATATCATGTTTGTTTGCCACAGTTCCTCTAGCTTTCTCCCTAGAATAAGAATGTGTACAGCTGGTGTCTCCATGTGGAACCAATTAGTGTTTCTAAGCACAAAATTAAATGTTCCCTGAAAAAAAACATTCAAAAAAATAAAGACCGTGGATAATATCAGTAATACTCAAACACAGAGGCTGTAGCAATATCTGGGATTGAGTTAGCCAAAACAAAACCGGATATTTCCGGTTTCATCGAGTCATATCCGGACATAGTGGTGTGGAATTCGTATGTAATGGATCCACTAAATCACAGGAAAAATGGTTTTGGAGAAAAGCAAAGTCTTTTCGTTAGGCAAGTGCATAAAATGTCATCTATACAAACAGAAATATCCTGTTTGTTTGCCGCAGTTCCTCTAGCTTTCTCCCTAGAAAATACGAATGTGTAGAGCTGGTGTCTCCATGTGGAACCAATTAGAGTTTCCAAGCGTAAAAATAAATGTTCCCTGATAAAAAAAATCAAAACGATAAATTCCGTGGATAATATCAGGAATACACAAACACAGATGCTGTAACAATATTTGGTTTGAGTTAGCCAAAAAAAGCCGGATATTTCCGGTTTCATCCAGTCATATCCGGACAAACTGGTGTGGAATTCGTATGCAATGGACCTAGCAATCACTCTGAAAATGGTTTTGGCGAAAAGCAAAGTCTTTTCGTTAGGCAAGTGCATAAAATGTCATCTAGACAAACAGAAACATCATGTTTGTTTGCCGCAGTTCCTCTAGCTTTCTTCCTAGAAAATACGAATGTGTAGAGCTGGTGTCTCCATGTGGAACCAATTAGTGTTTCTAAGCACAAAATTAAATGTTCTCTGAAATAAAATCATAAGCATAAACTCCGTGGATAATATCAGGAATACACAAACAAAGAGGCTGTAGTAATATTTGGGATTGAATTATCCAAAAAAACCCGGATATTTCCGGTTTCATCCAGTCATATGCGGAGAAAGTGGTGTGGAATTCGTATGCAATGGATGCAGGAAATCACAGCAAAAATGGTTTTGCAGAAAAGCAAAGTCTTTTCGTTAGGCAAGTGCATAAAATGTCATCTATACAAACAGAAATATCATGTTTGATTGCCGCAGTTCCTCTACTTTCTCCCTAGAAAATACGAATGTGTAGAGCTGGTGTCTCCATGTGGAACCAATTAGTGTTTCCAAGCATAAATTTAAAAGTTCCATGAATAAAAAAAAAAAACATTCCAAAAAATAAAGTCCGTGGATCATATCAGGAATACACAAACACAGAGGCTGTAGCAATATTTCGGTTTGAGTTAGCCAAAACAAAAATGGATATTTCCGGTTTCATCCAGTCATATCCGGACAATCTGGTGTGGAATTTGTATTTAATGGACCGAGAAAATCACAGTAAAAATTGTTTTGGAGAAAAGCAAAGTCTTTTCGTTAGGCAAGTGCATCAAATGTCATCTATACAAACAGAAATAGCATGTTTGTTTGCCGCAGTTCCTCTAGCTTTCTCCCTAGAACATACGAATGTGTAGAGCTGGTGTCTCCATGTGGAACCAATTAGTGTATCCAAGCATAAAATTAAATGTTCCCTGAAAAAAAACATTCAAAAAAATAAAGTCCGTGGATCATATCAGGAATACACAAACAAAGAGGCTGTAGCAATATCTGGGATTGAATTATCCAATACGAAACCGGATATTTCCGGTTTCATCCAGTCATATCCGGACAAAGTGGTTTGGAATTCGTATGCAATGGACCGAGAAAATCACAGTAAAAATGGTTTTGGAGAAAAGCAAAGTCTTTTCGTTAGGCAAGTGCATCAAATGTCATCTAGACAAACAGAAATATCATGTTTGTTTGCCGCAGTTCCTCTAGCTTTCTCCCTAGAACAAACAAATGTGTAGAGCTGGTGTCTCCATGTGGAACCAATTAGTGTTTCCAAGCATAAAATTAAATGTTCCCAGAAAAAAAAAACATTCACAAAAATAATGTCCGTGTATTATATCAGGAATACACAAACACAGAGGCTGTAGCAATATTTCGGTTTGAGTTAGCCAAAACAAAACCGGATATTTCCGGTTTCATCCAGTCATATCCGGACAAAGTGGTGTGGAATTCGTATGCAATGGACCGAGAAAATCACAGGAAAAATGGTTTTGGAGAAAAGCAAAGTCTTTTCGTTAGGCAAGTGCATCAAATGTCATCTAGACAAACAGAAATATCATGTTTGTTTGCCGCAGTTCCTCTAGCTTTCTCCCTAGAACATAAAAATGTGTAGAGCTGGTGTCTCCATGTGGAACCAATTAGTGTTTCCAAGCATAAAATTAAATGTTCCCTGAAAAAAAAACATTCAAAAAAATAAAGTCCGTGGATCATATCAGGAATACACAAACACAGAGGCTGTAGCAATATTTCGGTTTGAGTTAGCCAAAACAAAAATGGATATTTCCGGTTTCATCCAGTCATATCCGGACAATCTGGTGTGGAATTTGTATTTAATGGACCGAGAAAATCACAGTAAAAATTGTTTTGGAGAAAAGCAAAGTCTTTTCGTTAGGCAAGTGCATCAAATGTCATCTATACAAACAGAAATAGCATGTTTGTTTGCCGCAGTTCCTCTAGCTTTCTCCCTAGAACATACGAATGTGTAGAGCTGGTGTCTCCATGTGGAACCAATTAGAGTTTCCAAGCATAAAATTAAATGTTCCATGAAAAAAAAAACATTCCAAAAAATAAAGTCCGTGGGTAATATCAGGAATACACAATCACAGAGGCTGTAGCAATATTTCAGTTTGAGTTAGCCAAAACAAAACCGGATATTTCCGGTTTCATCCAGTCATATTCGGACAAACTGCTGTGGAATTCGTATGCAATGGACCGAGAAAATCACTCTAAAAATGGTTTTGGAGAAAAGCAAAGTCTTTTCGTTAGGCAAGTGCATAAAATGTCATCTATACAAACAGAAATAGCATGTTTATTTGCTGCAGTTCCTCTACCTTTCTCCCTAGAACATAAAATTGTGTAGAGCTGGTGTCTCCATGTGGAACCAATTAGAGTTTCCAAGCATAAAATTAAATGTTCCCTGAAAAAAAAACATTTAAAACAATAAATTCCGTGGATAATATTATGAATACACAAACACAGATGCTGTAGCAATATTAGGGTTTGAGTAAGCCAAAACGAAACCGGATATTTCCAGTTTCATCCAGTCATATCCGGACCAAGTGGTGTGAAATTCGTATGCAATGGACCGAGAAAATCACAGTAAAAATGGTTTTGCAGAAAAGCAGAGTCTTTTCGTTAGGCAAGTGCATCAAATGTCATCTATACAAACATAAATATCATGTTTGTTTGCCGCAGTTCCTCTAGCTTTCTCCCTAGAAAATACGAATGTGTAGAGCTGGTGTCTCCATGTGGCACCAATTAGAGTTTCCAAGAACAAAGTTAAATGTTCCCTGATTAAAAACAAAACAAAACAAAACAATAAAGTCCGTGGATAATATCAAGAATACACAAACACAGATGCTGTAGCAATATTTCGGTTTGAGTTAGATAAAACAAAACTGGATATTTCCGATTTCATCCAGTCATATCCGGACAAAGTGGTGTGGAATTCGTATGCAATGGACCAAGAAAATCACAGTAAAAATGGTTTTGGAGAAAAGCAAAGTCTTTTCCTTAGGCAAGTTCATAAAATGTCATCTATACAAACAGAAATATCATGTTTGTTTGCCGCAGTTCCTCTAGCTTTCTCCCTAGAATAAACATATGTGTAGAGCTGGTGTCTCCATGTGGAACCAATTAGTGTTTCCAAGCATAAAATTAAATGTTCCCTGAAAAAAAAACATTCAAAAAAATAAAGTCCGTGGATAATATCACGAATACACAAACAAGGAGGCTGTAGCAATATCTGGGATAGAATTAGCCAAAACGAAACCGGATATTTCCGGTTTCATCCAGTCATATTCGGACAAACTGGTGTGGAATTCGTATGCAATGGACCAAGAAAATCACAGTAAAAATGGTTGTGGAGAAAAGCAAAGTCTTTTCGTTAGGCAAGTACATAAAATGTCATCTATACAAACAGAAATATCATGTTTGTTTGCCGCGGTTCCTCTAGCTTTCTCCCTAGAAAATATGAATGTGTAGAGCTGGTGTCTCCATGTGGAACCAATTAGTGTTTCTAAGCACAAAATTAAATGTTCCCTTAAAAAAAAAAGCATTCTTAAAAATAAAGTCCGTGGATAATATCAGGAATGCACAAACACAGATGCTGTAGCAATATTTGGGTTTGAGTTAGCCAAAACAAAACCGGATATTTCCGATATCATCCAGTCATATCCGGACAAAGTGGTGTGGAATTCGTATGCAATGGATCCACTAAATCACAGGAAAAATGGTTTTGGAGAAAAGCAAAGTCTTTTCGTTAGGCAAGTGCATAAAATGTCATCTATACAAACAGAAATATCATGTTTGTTTGCCGCAGTTCCTCTAGCTTTCTCCCTAGAAAATACGAATGTGTAGAGCTGGTGTCTCCATGTGGAACCAATTAGTGTTTCCAAGCATAAAATTAAGTGTTCCCTGAAAAAAAAACATTTAAAAAAATAAAGTCCATGGATAATATCACGAGTACACAAACAAAGAGGCTGTAGCTATATCTGGGATTGAATTAGCCAAAAAGAAACCGGATATTTCCGGTTTCATCCAGTCATATTTGGACAAACTGGTGTGGAATTCGTATGCAATGGACCGAGAAAATCACAGTAAAAATGGTTTTGGAGAAAAGCAAAGTCTTTTCGTTAGGCAAGTGCATAAAATGTCATCTATACAAACAGAAATAGCATGTTTGTTTGCTGCAGTTCCTCTAGCATTCTCCCTAGAACATAAAAATGTGTAGAGCTGGTGTCTCCATGCGAAACCAATTAGTGTTTCCAAGCATAAAATTAAATGTTCCCTGAAAAAAAAAACATTCAAAAAAATAAGTCCGTGGATAATATCACGAATACACAAACACAGAGGCTGTAGCAATATTTCGGTTTGAGTTAGCCAAAACAAAACCGGATATTTCCGGTTTCATCCAGTCATATCCGGACAAAGTGGTGTGGAATTGGTATGCAATGGACCGAGAAAATCACAGGAAAAATGGTTTTGGAGAAAAGCAAAGTCTTTTCGTTAGGCAAGTGCATCAAATGTCATCTAGACAAACAGAAATATCATGTTTGTTTGCCGCAGTTCCTCTAGCGTTCTCCCTAGAAAATACGAATGTGTAGAGCTGGTGTCTCCATGTGGGACCAATTAGAGTTTCCAAGGACAAAGTTAAATGTTCCCTGATAAAAAAAAAAAACAAAACAATAAAGTCCGTGGGTAGCATCAAGAATACACGAACGCAGATGCTGTAGCAATATTTGTTTGAGTTAGCCAAAACAAAACCGGATATTTCCGGTTTCATCCAGTCATATTCGGACAAAGTGGTGTGGAATTCGTATGCAATGGACCGAGAAAATCACAGGAAAAATGGTTTTGGAGAAAAGCAAAGTCTTTTCCTTAGGCAAGTGCATAAAATGTCATCTATACAAACAGAAATAGCATGTTAGTTTGCCGCAATTCCTCTAGCTTTCTCCCTAGAAAAAATGAATGTGTAGAGCTGGTGTCTCCATGTGGAACCAATTAGTGTTTCCAAGCATAAAATTAAATGTTCCCTGAAAAAAAACATTCAAAAAAATAAAGTCCGTGGATAATATCACGAATACACAAACAAAGAGGCTGTAGCAATATCTGGGATTGAATTAGCCAAAAAGAAACCTGATATTTCCGGTTTCATCCAGTCATATCCGGACAAAGTGGTGTGGAATTCGTATGCAATGGACCGAGAAAATCACAGTAAAAATGGTTTTGGAGAAAAGCAAAGTCTTTTCGTTAGGCAAGTGCATAAAATGTCATCTATACAAACAGAAATAGCATGTTTGTTTGCCGCAGTTCCTCTAGCTTTCTCCCTAGAAAATACGAATGTGTAGAGCTGGTGTCTCCATGTGGCACCAATTAGAGTTTCCAAGGACAAAGTTAAATGTTCCCTGATAAAAAAAAAACAATAAAGTCCGTGGATAATATCAAGAATACACAAACACAGATGCTGTAGCAATATTTCGGTTGAGTTAGCCAAAATGAAACCGGATATTTCCGGTTTCATCCAGTCATATCCGGACAAAGTGGTGTGGAATTCGTATGCAATGGATCCACTAAATCACAGGAAAAATGGTTTTGGAGAAAAGCAAAGTCTTTTCCTTAGGCAAGTGCATAAAATGTCATCTATACAAACAGAAATATCATGTTAGTTTGCCGCAGTTCCTCTAGCTTTCTCCCTAGAAAATAGGAATCTGTAGAGCTGGTGTCTCCATGTGGAACCAATTAGTGTTTCCAAGCATAAAATTAAATGTTCCCTGAAAAAAAAACATTCATAAAAATAAAGTCCGTGGATAATATCACGAATACACAAACAAAGAGGCTGTAGCAATATCTGGGATAGAATTAGCAAAAACGAAACCGGATATTTCCGGTTTCATCCAGTCATATTCGGACAAACTGGTGTGGAATTCGTATGCAATGGACCGAGAAAATCACAGTAAAAATGGTTGTGGAGAAAAGCAAAGTCTTTTCGTTAGGCAAGTGCATAAAATGTCATCTATACAAACAGAAATAGCATGTTTGTTTGCCGCAGTTCCTCTAGCTTTCTCCCTAGAAAATACGAATGTGTAGAGCTGGTGTCTCCATGTGGAAACAATTAGTGTTTCCAAGCATAAAATTAAGTGTTCCCTGAAAAAAAAACATTTAAAAAAATAAAGTCCGTGGATAATATCAGGAATACACAAACACAGAGGCTTTAGCAATATTTCTGTTTGAGTTAGCCAAAACAAAACCGGATATTTCCGGTTTCATCCAGTCATATTCGGACAAAGTGGTGTGGAATTCGTATGCAATGGACCGAGAAAATCACAGTAAAAATGGTTTTGGAGAAAAGCAAAGTCTTTTCGTTAGGCAAATGCATAAAATGTCATCTATACAAACAGAAATAGCATGTTTGTTGCCGCAGTTCCTCAAGCTTTCTCCCTAGAACAAACGAATGTGTAGAGCTGGTGTCTCCATGTGGAAACAATTAGTGTTTCCAAGCATAAAATTAAATGTTCCCTGAAAAAAAAAAAACATTCAAAAAAATAAAGTCCGTGGATAATATCAGGAATACACAAACACAGAGGCTGTAGCAATATTTTGGTTTGAGTTAGCCAAAACAAAACCGCAGATTTCCGGTTTCATCCAGTCATATCCGGACAAAGTGGTGTGGAATTCGTATGCAATGGACCGAGAAAATCACAGTAAAAATAGTTTTGGAGAAAAGCAAAGTCTTTTCGTTAGGCAAGTGCATAAAATGTCATCTATACAAACAGAAATATCATGTTTGTGTGCCGCAGTTCCTCTAGCTTTCTCCCTAGAACATAAAATTGTGTAGAGCTTGTGTCTCCATGTGGAACCAATTAGTGTTTCCAAGCATAAAATTAAATGTTCCCTGAAAAAAAAACATTCAAACAATAAATTCCGTGGATAATATTATGAATACACAAACACAGATGCTGTAGCAATATTAGGGTTTGAGTAAGCTAAAACGAAACCGGATATTTCCGGTTTCATCCAGTCATATCCGTACAAAGTGGTGTGGAATTCGTTTGCAATGGACCGAGCAAATCACTCTAAAAATGGTTTTGGAGAAAAGCCAAGTCTTTTCGTTAGGCAAGTGCATAAAATGTCATCTATAAAAACAGAAATAGCATGTTTGTGTGCCGCAGTTCCTCTAGCTTTCTCCCTAGAAAATACAAATGTGTAGATCTGGTGTGTCCATGTGGAACCAATTAGTGTTTCCAAGCATAAAATTAAATGTTCCCTGAAAAAAAAAAGGTTAAAAAAATAAAGTCCGTGGATAATATCAGGAATACACAAACTGAGATGCTGTAGCAATATTTCGGTTTGAGTTAGCCAAAACAAAACCGGATATTTCCGGTTTCATCCAGTCATATCCGTACAAAGTGGTGTGGAATTCGTTTGCAATAGACCGAGCAAATCACTCTAAAAATGGTTTTGGAGAAAAGCAAAGTCTTTTCGTTAGGCAAGTGCATAAAATGTCATCTATACAAACAGAAATATCATGTTTGTTTGCCACAGTTCCTCTAGCTTTCTCCCTAGAAAATACGAATGTGTAGAGCTGGTGTCTCCATGTGGAACCAATTAGTGTTTCTAAGCACAAAATTAAATGTTCCCTGAAAAAAAAAACATTCAAAAAAATAATGTCCGTGGATAATATCAGTAATACTCAAACACAGAGGCTGTAGCAATATCTGGGATTGAGTTAGCCAAAACAAAACCGGATATTTCCGGTTTCATCGAGTCATATCCGGACATAGTGGTGTGGAATTCGTATGCAATGGATCCACTAAATCACAGGAAAAATGGTTTTGGAGAAAAGCAAAGTCTTTTCGTTAGGCAAGTGCATAAAATGTCATCTATACAAACAGAAATATCATGTTTGTTTGCCGCAGTTCCTCTAGCTTTCTCCCTAGAAAATACGAATGTGTAGAGCTGGTGTCTCCATGTGGAACCAATTAGAGTTTCCAAGCCTAAAAATAAATGTTCCCTGATAAAAAAAATCAAAACCATAAAGTCCGTGGATAATATCAGGAATACACAAACACAGATTCTGTAGCATAACTGGGATTGAGTTAGCCAAAACAAAACCGCAGATTTCCGGTTTCATCCAGTCATATCCGGACAAAGTGGTGTGGAATTGGTATGCAATGGACCGAGAAAATCACAGGAAAAATGGTTTTGGAGAAAAGCAAAGTCTTTTCGTTAGGCAAGTGCATAAAATGTCATCTATAGAAACAGAAATAGCATGTTTGTTTGCTGCAGTTCCTCTAGATTTCTCCCAAAAACATAAAAATGTGTAGAGCTGGTGTCTCCATGTGGAACCAATTAGTGTTTCCAAGCATAAAATTAAATGTTCCCTGAAAAAAAAACATTCAAAAAAATGAAGTCCGTGGATAATATCAGGAATACACAAACACAGATGCTGTAGCAATATCTGGGATTGAGTTAGCCAAAACAAAACCGGATATTTCCGGTTTCATCCAGTCATATCTGGACAAAGTGGTGTGGAATTCGTATGCGATGGACCGAGAAAATCACAGTAAAAATGGTTTTGGAGAAAAGCAAAGTCTTTTCGTTAGGCAAGTGCATAAAATGTCATCTATACAAACAGAAATATCATGTTTGTTTGCCGCAGTTCCTCTAGCTTTCTCCCTAGAAAATACGAATGTGTAGAGCTGCTCTCTCCATGTGGAAACAATTAGTGTTTCCAAGCCTAAAATTAAATGTTCCCTGAAAAAAAAAAAACATTCACAAAAATAGTGTCCGTGGATTATAGCAGGAATACACAAACACAGGTGCTGTACCAAATTTTCGGTTTGAGTTAGCCAAAAAAAATCCGAATACTTCCGGTTTCATCCAGTCATATCTGGACAAAGTGGTGTGGAATTCGTATGCAATGGACCGAGAAAATAACAGGAAAAATGGTTTTGGACAAAAGCAAAGTCTTTTCGTTAGGCAAGTGCATAAAATGTCATCTAGACAAACAGAAATAGCATGTTTGTTTGCCGCAGTTCCTCTAGCTTTCTCCCTAGAACAAACGAATGTGTAGAGCTGGTGTCTCCATGTGGAACCAATTAGTGTTTCCAAGCATAAAATTAAATGTTCCCTGAAAAAAAAAAACATTCAAAAAAATAAAATCAATGGATAATATCAGGAATACACAAACACAGATGCTGTAGCAACATTTCGGTTTGAGTTAGCCGAAACAAAATCGGATATTTCCGGTTTCATCCAGTGATATCCGGACAAAGTGGTGTGGAATTGGTATGCAATGGACCGAGAAAATCACAGGAAAAATGGTTTTGGAGAAAAGCAAAGTCTTTTCGTTAGGCAAGTGCATAAAATGTCATCTATACAAACAGAAATATCATGTTTGTTTGCCACAGTTCCTCTAGCTTTCTCCCTAGAAAATACGAATGTGTAGAGCTGGTGTCTCCATGTGGAACCAATTAGTGTTTCCAAGCATAAAATTTAATGTTCCCCGAAAAAAAAAACATTCAAAAAAATAAAGTCCGTGGATAATATCACGAATACACAAACAAAGAGGCTGTAGCAATATCTGGGATTGAATTAGCCAAAACGAAACCGGATATTTCCGGTTTCATCCAGTCATATTCGGACCAACTGGTGTGGAATTGGTATGCAATGGATCGAGAAAATCACAGTAAAAATGGTTTTGGAGAGAAGCAAAGTATTTTCGTTAGGCAAGTGCATAAAATGTCATCTATACAAACAGAAATATCATGTTTGTTTGCCGCAGTTCCTCTAGCTTTCTCCCTAGAACAAACAAATGTGTAGAGCTGGTGTCTCCATGTGGAACCAATTAGTGTTTCCAAGCATAAAATTAAATGTTCCCTGAAAAAAAAAACATTCAAAAAAATAATGTCCGTGGATAATATCAGGAATACACAAACACAGATGCTGTAGCAAATTTTCGGTTTGAGTTAGCCAAAAAAAATCCGGATACTTCCGGTTTCATCCAGTCATATCCGGACAAAGTGGTGTGGAATTCGTATGCAATGGACCGAGAAAATCACAGTAAAAATGGTTTTGGACAAAAGCAAAGTCTTTTCGTTAGGCAAGTGCATAAAATGTCATCTATACAAACAGAAATATCATATTTGTTTGCCGCAGTTCCTCTAGCTTTCTCCCTAGAAAATACGAATGTGTAGAGCTGGTGTCTCCATGTGGAACCAATTAGTGTTTCCAAGCATAAAATTAAATGTTCCCTTAAAAAAAACATTCAAAACAATAAAGTCCGTGGATAATATCAGGAATACACAAACACAGATTCTGTAGCATAACTGGGATTGAGTTAGCCAAAACAAAACCGGATATTTCCGGTTTCATCCAGTCATATCCGGACAAAGTGGTGTGGAATTGGTATGCAATGGACCGAGAAAATCACAGGAAAAATGGTTTTGGAGAAAAGCAAAGTCTTTTCGTTAGGCAAGTGCATAAAATGTCATATATACAAACAGAAATATCATGTTTGTTTGCCGCAGTTCCTCTAGCTTTCTCCCTAGAAAATACGAATTTATAGAGCTGGTGTCTCCATGTGGAACCAATTAGTGTTTCCAAGCATAAAATTAAATGTTCCCTGAAAAAAAAACATTCAAAAAAATGAAGTCCGTGGATAATATCAGGAATACACAAACACAGATGCTGTAGCAATATCTGTGATTGAGTTAGCCAAAACAAAACCGGATATTTCCGGTTTCATCCAGTCATATCTGGACAAAGTGGTGTGGAATTCGTATGCGATGGACCGAGAAAATCACAGTAAAAATGGTTTTGGAGAAAAGCAAAGTCTTTTCGTTAGGCAAGTGCATAAAAGGTCATCTATACAAACAGAAATATCATGTTTGTTTGCCGCAGTTCCTCTAGCTTTCTCCCTAGAAAATACGAATGTGTAGAGCTGCTGTCTCCATGTGGAAACAATTAGTGTTTCAAAGCATAAAATTAAATGTTCCCTGAAAAAAAAAACATTTACAAAAATAATGTCCGTGTATTATATCAGGAATACACAAACACAGATGCTGTAGCAAATTTTCGGTTTGAGTTAGCCAAAAAAAATCCGGATAATTCGGTTAAATCCAGTCCTATCCAGACAAAGTGGTGTGGAATTCGTATGAAATGGACCGAGAAAATCACAGGAAAAATGGTTTTGGAGAAAAGCAAAGTCTTTTCGTTAGGCAAGTGCATAAAATGTCATCTAGACAAACAGAAATAGCATGTTTGTTTGCCTCAGTTCCTCTAGCTTTCTCCCTAGAAAATACGAATGTGTAGAGCTGGTGTCTCCATGTGGAACCAATTAGTGTTTCCAAGCATAAAATTAAATGTTCCCAGAAAATATATTCAAAAAATAAAATCCGCTGATGATATCAGGAATAAACAAACACAGATGCTGTACAAATATTTCGGTTTGAGTTAGCCAAAACAAAACCGGAAATTTCCGGTTTCATCCAGTCATATCTGGAAAAAGTGGTGTGGAATTGGTATGCAATGGACCGAGAAAATCACAGTAAAAATGGTTTTGGAGAAAAGCAAAGACTTTTCGTTAGGCAAGTGCATAAAATATCATCTAGACAAACAGAAATATCATGTTTGTTTGCCGCAGTTCCTCTAGCTTTCTCCCTAGAACAAACGAATGTGTAGAGCTGGTGTCTCCATGTGGAACCAATTAGTGTTTCCAAGCATAAAATTAAATGTTCCCTGAAAAAAAAAACATTCAAAAAATAAAATCCGTGGATAATATCAGGAATACACAAACACAGATGCTGTAGCAACATTTCGGTTTGAGTTAGCCGAAACAAAACCGGATATTTCCGGTTTCATCCAGTCATATCCGGACAAAGTGGTGTGGAATTGGTATGCAATGGACCGAGAAAATCACAGGAAAAATGGTTTTGGAGAAAAGCAAAGTCTTTTCTTTAGGCAAGTGCATAAAATGTCATCTATACAAACAGAAATATCATGTTTGTTTGCCGCAGTTCCTCTAGATTTCTCCCTAGAAAATACGAATGTGTAGAGCTGGTGTCTCCATGTGGAACCAATTAGTGTTTCCAAGCATAAAATTTAATGTTCTCTGAAAAAAAAACATTCAAAAAAATAAAGTCCGTGGATAATATCACGAATACACAAACAAAGAGGCTGTAGCAATATCTGGGATTGAATTAGCCAAAACGAAACCGGATATTTCCGGTTTCATCCAGTCATATCCGGACCAACTGGTGTGGAATTGGTATGCAATGGGCCGAGAAAATCACAGTAAAATTGGTTTTGGAAAGAAGCAAAGTATTTTCGATAGGCAAGTGCATAAAATGTCATCTATACAAACAGAAATAGCATGTTTGTTTGCGGCAGTTCCTCTAGCTTTCTCCCTAGAACATAAAAATGTGTAGAGCTGGTGTCTCCATGTGGAACCAATTAGTGTTTCCAAGCATAAAATTAAATGTTCCCTGAAAAAACTAACATTCAAAAAAATAAAGTCCGTGGATAATATCAGGAATACACAAACAAAGAGGCTGTAGCAATATCTGGGATTGAATTAGCCAAAACGAAACGGATATTTCCGGTTTCATCCAGTCATATCCGGACAAACTAGTGTGGAATTCGTATGCAATGGACCGAGAAAATCACAGTAAAAATGGTTTTGGAGAAAAGCAAAGTCTTTTCGTTAGGTAAGTGCATAAAATGTCATCTATACAAACAGAAATATCATGTTTTTTCCTGCAGTTCCTCTAGCTTTCTCCCTAGAACAAACAAATGTGTAGAGCTGGTGTCTCCATGTGGAACCAATTAGTGTTTCCAAGCATAAAATTAAATGTTCCCAGAAAAAAAAATATTCAAAAAAATACAGTCCGTGGATAATACCAGGAATACACAAACACAGAGGCTATAGCAATATTTCGGTTTGAGTTAGCCAAAACAAAACCGCATATTTCCGGTTTCATCCAGTCATATCCGGACAAAGTGGTGTGGAATTGGTATGCAATGGACCGAGAAAATCACAGGAAAATTGGTTTTGGAAAGAAGCAAAGTATTTTCGATAGGCAAGTGCATAAAATGTCATCTAGACAAACAGAAATATCATGTTTCTTTGCCGCAGTTCCTCTAGCTTTCTCCCTAGAACAAATGAATGTGTAGAGCTCGTGTCTCCATGTGGAACCAATTAGTGTTTCCAAGCATAAAATTAAATGTTCCCTGAAAAAAAAACATTCAAAAAAATAAAGTCCGTGGATAATATCAGGAATACACAAACACAGAGGCTGTAGCAATATCTGCGATTGAATTATCCAAAATGAAACCGGATATTTCCGGTTTCATCCAGTCATATCCGGACAAACTGGTGTGGAATTCGTATGCAATGGACCGAGAAAATCACAGGAAAAATGTTTTTGGAGAAAAGCAAAGTCTTTTCGTTAGGCAAGTGCATCAAATGTCATCTAGACAAACAGAAATAGCATGTTTGTTTGCCGCAGTTCCTCTAGCTTTCTCGTAGAAAATACGAATGTGTAGAGCTGCTGTGTCCATGTGGAACCAATTAGTGTTTCCAAGCATAAAATTAAATGTTCCCTGAAAAAAAAACATTCAAAAAAATAAAATCCGTGGATAATACCAGGAATACACAAACACAGATGCTGTACAAATATTTCGGTTTCAGTTAGCCAAAACAAAACCGGATATTTCCGGTTTCATCCAGTCATATCCGGACAAAGTGGTGTGGAATTGGTATGCAATGGACCGAGAAAATCACAGTAAAAATGGTTGTGGAGAAAAGCAAAGTCTTTTCGTTAGGCAAGTGCATAAAATGTCATCTATACAAACAGAAATAGCATGTTTGTTTGCCGCAGTTCCTCTAGCTTTCTCCCTAGAAAATACGAATGTGTAGAGCTGGTGTCTCCATGTGGAACCAATTAGTGTTTCCAAGCATAAAATTTAATGTTCCCTGAAAAAAAAACATTCAAAAAAATAAAGTCCGTGGATAATATCAGGAATACACAAACACAGAGGCTGTAGCAATATCTGCGATTGAATTATCCAAAATGAAACCCGATATTTCCGGTCTCATACAGTCATATCCGGACAAAGTGGTGTGGAATTCATATGCAATGGACCGAGAAAATCACAGGAAAAATGGTTTTGGAGAAAAGCAAAGTCTTTTCGTTAGGCAAGTGCATCAAATGTCATCTAGACAAACAGAAATATCATGTTTGTTTGCCGCAGTTCCTCTAGCTTTCTCCCTAGAAAATACGAATGTGTAGAGCAGGTGTGTCCATGTGGAACCAATTAGTGTTTCCAAGCGTAAAATTAAAAGTTCCCTTAAAAAAAAACATTCAAAAAAATAAAGTCCGTGGATAATACCAGGAATACACAAACACAGATGCTGTACAAATATTTCGGTTTGAGTTTGCCAAAACAAAACCGGATATTTCCGGTTTCATCCCGTCATATCCGGACAAAGTGGTGTGGAATTCGTATGCAATGGACCGAGAAAATCACAGGAAAAATGGTTTTGGAGAAAAGCAAAATCTTTTCGTTAGGCAAGTGCATCAAATGTCATCTATACAAACAGAAATATCATGTTTGTTTGATGCAGTTCCTCTAGCTTTCTCCCTAGAAAATACGAATGTGTAGAGCTGGTGTCTCCATGTGGAACCAATTAGTGTTTCCAAGCATAAAATTTAATGTTCTCTGAAAAAAAAAACATTCAAAAAAATAAAATCCTTGGATAATATCAGGAATACACAAACAAAGAGGCTGTAGCAATATTTCGGTTTGAGTTAGCCAAAACAAAACCGGATATTTCCGCTTTCATCCAGTCACATCCGGACAAACTTGTGTGGAATTTGTATGCAATGGACCGAGAAAATCACAGGAAAAATGGTTTTGGAGAAAAGCAAAGTCTTTTCGTTAGGCAAGTGCATAAAATGTCATCTATACAAACAGAAATATCATGTTTGTTTGCCGCAGTTCCTATAGCTTTCTCCCTAGAAAATACGAATGTGTAGAGCTGGTGTCTCCGTGTGCACCAATTAGAGTTTCCAAGGACAAAGTTAAATGTTCCCTAATAAAAAAAAAAAACAATAAAGTCCGTGGATAATATCAGGAATACACAAACACAGAGGCTGTAGCAATATTTCGGTTTGAGTTAGCCAAAACAAAACCGGATATTTCCGGTTTCATCCAGTCATATCCGGACAAAGTGGTGTGGAATTCGTATGCAATGGACCGAGAAAATCACAGGAAAAATGGTTTTGGAGAAAAGCAAAGTCTTTTAGTTAGGCAAGTGCATAAAATGTCATCTATACAAACAGAAATAGCATGTTTGTTTGCCACAGTTCCTCTAGCTTTCTCCCTAGAAAATACGAATGTGTAGAGCTGGTGTCTCCATGTGGAACCAATTAGTGTTTCCAAGCATAAAATTTAATGTTCTCTGAAAAAAAAACATTCAAAAAAATAAAATCCATGGATAATATCAGGAATACACAAACAAAGAGGCTGTAGCAATATCTGAGATTGAATTAGCCAAAATGAAACCGGATATTTCCGGTTTCATCCAGTCATATCCGGACAAACTGGTGTGGAATTCGTATGCAATGGACCGAGAAAATCACAGGAAAAATGGTTTTGGAGAAAAGCAAAGTCTTTTCGTTAGGCAAGTGTATAAAATGTCATCTAGACAAACAGAAATATCATGTTTGTTTGCCGCAGTTCCTCTAGCTTTCTCCCTAGAACAAACAAATGTGTAGAGCTGGTGTCTCCATGTGGAACCAATTAGTGTTTCCAAGCATAAAATTAAATATTCCCAGAAAAAAAAACATTCAAAAAATACAGTCCGTGGATAATATCAGGAATACACAAACACAAAGGCTGTAGCAATATTTCGGTTTGAGTTAGCCAAAACAAAACCGGATATTTCCGGTTTTATCCAGTCATATCTGGACAAAGTGGTATGGAATTTGTATGCAATGGACCGAGAAAATCACAGGAAAAATGGTTTTGGAGAAAAGCAAAGTCTTTTCGTTAGGCAAGTGCATAAAATGTCATCAATACAAACAGACATATCATGTTTGTTTGCCACAGTTCCTCTTATTTTCTCCCTAGAAAACACGAATGTGTAGAGCTGGTGTCTCCGTGTGCACCAATTAGAGTTTCCAAGCACAAAGTTAAATGTTCCCTAATAAAAAAAAAAACAAAACAATAAAGTCCGTGGATAATATCAGGAATACACAAACACAGATGCTGTAGCAATATTTCGGTTTGATTTAGCCAAAACAAAACCGGATATTTCCGGTTTCATCCAGTCATATCCGGACAAAGTCGTGTGGAATTCGTATGCAATGGACCGAGAAAATCACAGGAAAAATGGTTTTGGAGAAAAGCAAAGTCTTTTCGTTAGGCAAGTGCATAAAATGTCATCTATACAAACAGAAATATCATGTTTGTTTGCCGCAGTTCCTCTAGCTTTCTCCCTAGAACATAAAAATGTGTAGAGCTGGTGTCTCCATGTGGAACCAATTAGTGTTTCCAAGCATAAAATTTAATGTTCCCTGAAAAAAAACATTCAAAAAAATAAAATCCGTGGATAATATCAGGAATACACAAACAAAGAGGCTGTAGCAATATCTGAGATTGAATTAGCCACAACGAAACCGGATATTTCCGGTTTCATCCAGTCATATTCGGAACAACGGGTGTGGAATTCGTATGCAATGGCCCGAGAAAATCACAGGAAAAATGGTTTTGGAGAAAAGCAAAGTCTTTTCGTTAGGCAAGTGCATAAAATGTCATCTATACAAACAGAAATAGCATGTTGGTTTGCCGCAGTTCCTCTAGCTTTCTCCCTAGAAAATACGAATGTGTAGAGCTGGTGTCTCCATGTGGAACCAATTAGTGTTTCCAAGCATAAAATTTAAGGTTCTCTGAAAAAAAAACATTCAAAAAAATAAAATCCGTGGATAATATCAGGAATACACAAACAAAGATGCTGTAGCAATATCTGAGATTGAATTAGCCAAAACGAAACCGAATATTTCCGGTTTCATCCAGTCATATCCGGACAAAGTGGTGTGGAATTCGTATGCAATGGACCGAGAAAATCACAGTAAAATGGTTTTGGAGAAAAGCAAAGTATTTTCGTTAGGCAAGTGCATAAAATGTCATCTATACAAACAGAAATATCATATTTGTTTGCCGCAGTTCCTCTAGCTTTCTCCCTAGAACATAAAAATGTGTAGAGCTGGTGTCTCCATGTGGAACCAATTAGTGTATCCAAGCATAAAATTAAATGTTCCCAGAAAAAAAAAACAGTCAAAAAAATAAAGTCCGTGGATAATATCAGGAATACACAAACACAGAGGCTGTAGCAATATTTCGGTTTGAGTTAGCCAAAACAAAACCGCATATTTCCGGTTTCATCCACTCATATCCGGACAAAGTGGTGTGGTATTGGTATGCAATGGACCGAGAAAATCACTCTGAAAATGGTTTTGGCGAAAAGCAAAGTCTTTTCGTTAGGCAAGTGCATAAAATGTCATCTATACAAACAGAAATAGCATGTTTGTTTGCCGCAGTTCCTCTAGCTTTCTCCCTAGAAAATACGAATGTGTAGAGCTGGTGTCTCCATGTGGAACCAATTAGTGTTTCCAAGTACAAAATTAAATGTTCCCTGAAAAAAAAAACATTCAAAAAAATACAGTCCGTGGATAATATCAGGAATACACAAACAAAGAGGCTGCAGCAATATCTGGGATTGAATTAGCCAAAATGAAACCGGATATTTCCGGTTTCATCCAGTCATATCCGGAAAAACTGGTGTGGAATTCGTATGCAATGGACCGAGAAAATCACAGGAAAAATGGTTTTGGAGAAAAGCCAAGTCTTTTCGTTAGGCAAGTGCATAAAATGTCATCTATACAAACAGAAATATCATGTTTGTTTGCCGCAGTTCTTCTACCTTTCTCCCTTGAACACAAAAATGGGTAGAGCTGGTGTCTCCATGTGGAACCAATTAGTGTTTCCAAGCATAAAATTAAATGTTCCCAGAAAAAAAAAAACATTCAAAAAATACAGTCCGTGGATAATATCAGGAATACACAAACACAGAGGCTGTAGCAATATTTCGGTTTGAGTTAGCCAAAACAAAACCGCATATTTCCGGTTTCATCCAGTCATATCCGGACAAAGTGTTGTGGAATTGGTATGCAATGGACCGAGAAAATCACAGGAAAAATGGTTTTGGAGAAAAGCAAAGTCTTTTCGTTAGGCAAGTGCATAAAATGTCATCAATACAAACAGACATATCATGTTTGTTTGCCACAGTTCCTCTAGCTTTCTCCCTAGAAAACACGAATGTGTAGAGCTGGTGTCTCCGTGTGCACCAATTAGAGTTTCCAAGCACAAAGTTAAATGTTCCCTAATAAAAAAAAAAACAAAACAATAAAGTCCGTGGATAATATCAGGAATACACAAACACAGATGCTGTAGCAATATTTCGGTTTGATTTAGCCAAAACAAAACCGGATATTTCCGGTTTCATCCAGTCATATCCGGACAAACTGGTGTGGAATTGGTATGCAATGGACCGAGAAAATCACAGTAAAAATGGTTTTGGAGAAAAGCAAAGTCTTTTCGTTAGGCAAGTGCATAAAATGTCATCTATACAAACAGAAATAGCATGTTTGTTTGCCGCAGTTCCTCTAGCTTTCTCCCTAGAACAAACAAATGTGTAGAGCTGGTGTCTCCATGTGGAACCAATTAGTGTTTCCAAGCATAAAATTTAATGTTCCCTGAAAAAAAACATTCAAAAAATAAAATCCGTGGATAATATCAGGAATACACAAACAAAGAGGCTGTAGCAATATCTGAGATGGAATTAGCCAAAACGAAACCGGATATTTCCGGTTTCATCCAGTCATATCCGGACAAAGTGGTGTGGAATTCGTATGCAATGGACCGAGAAAATCACAGGAAAAATGGTTTTGGAGAAAAGCAAAGTCTTTTCGTTAGGCAAGTGCATAAAATGTCATCTATACAAACAGAAATAGCATGTTGGTTTGCCGCAGTTCCTCTAGCTTTCTCCCTAGAAAATACGAATGTGTAGAGCTGGTGTCTCCATGTGGAACCAATTAGTGTTTCCAAGCATAAAATTTAAGGTTCTCTGAAAAAAAAAACATTCAAAAAAATAAAATCCGTGGATAATATCAGGAATACACAAACAAAGAGGCTGTAGCAATATCTGAGATTGAATTAGCCAAAACGAAACCGAATATTTCCGGTTTCATCCAGTCATATCCGGACAAAGTGGTGTGGAATTCGTATGCAATGGACCGAGAAAATCACAGTAAAATGGTTTTGGAGAAAAGCAAAGTATTTTCGTTAGGCAAGTGCATAAAATGTCATCTATACAAACAGAAATATCATATTTGTTTGCCGCAGTTCCTCTAGCTTTCTCCCTAGAACATAAAAATGTGTAGAGCTGGTGTCTCCATGTGGAACCAATTAGTGTATCCAAGCATAAAATTAAATGTTCCCAGAAAAAAAAAAACAGTCAAAAAAATAAAGTCCGTGGATAATATCAGGAATACACAAACACAGAGGCTGTAGCAATATTTCGGTTTGAGTTAGCCAAAACAAAACCGCATATTTCCGGTTTCATCCACTCATATCCGGACAAAGTGGTGTGGTATTGGTATGCAATGGACCGAGAAAATCACTCTGAAAATGGTTTTGGCGAAAAGCAAAGTCTTTTCGTTAGGCAAGTGCATAAAATGTCATCTATACAAACAGAAATAGCATGTTTGTTTGCCGCAGTTCCTCTAGCTTTCTCCCTAGAAAATACGAATGTGTAGAGCTGGTGTCTCCATGTGGAACCAATTAGTGTTTCCAAGTACAAAATTAAATGTTCCCTGAAAAAAAAAACATTCAAAAAAATACAGTCCATGGATAATATCAGGAATACACAAACAAAGAGGCTGTAGCAATATCTGGGATTGAATTAGCCAAAACGAAACTGGATATTTCCGGTTTCATCCAGTCATATTCGGACAAACTGGTGTGGAATTCGTATGCAATGGACCGAGAAAATCACAGTAAAAATGGTTTTGGAGAAAAGCCAAGTCTTTTCGTTAGGCAAGTGCATAAAATGTCATCTATACAAACAGAAATATCATGTTTGTTTGCCGCAGTTCCTCTAGCTTTCTCCCTTGAACATAAAAATGGGTAGAGCTGGTGTCTCCATGTGGAACCAATTAGTGTTTCCAAGCATAAAATTAAATGTTCCCAGAAAAAAAAAACATTCAAAAAATACAGTCCGTGGATAATATCAGGAATACACAAACTCAGAGGCTGTAGCAATATTTCGGTTTGAGTTAGCCAAAACAAAACCGCATATTTCCGGTTTCATCCAGTCATATCCGGACAAAGTGGTGTGGAATTGGTATGCAATGGACCGAGAAAATCACAGGAAAAATGGTTTTGGAGAAAAGCAAAGTCTTTTCGTTAGGCAAGTGCATAAAATGTCATCTATACAAACAGAAATAGCATGTATGTTTGCCGCAGTTCCTATAGCTTTCTCCCTAGAAAATACGAATGTGTAGAGCTGGTGTCTCCGTGTGCACCAATTTGAGTTTCCAAGGACAAAGTTAAATGTTCCCTAATAAAAAAAACAAAACAATAAAGTCCGTGGATAATATCAGGAATACACAAACACAGATGCTGTAGCAATAACTGGGATTGAGTTAGCCAAAACAAAACCGGATATTTCCGGTTTCATCCAGTCATATCCGGACAAAGTGGTGTGGAATTGGTATGCAATGGACCGAGAAAATCACAGGAAAAATGGTTTTGGAGAAAAGCAAAGTCTTTTCGTTAGGCAAGTGCATAAAATCTATCTATACAAACTTAAATATCATGTATGTTTGCCGCAGTTCCTCTAGCTTTCTCCCTAGAACATAAAAATGTGTAGAGCTAGTGTCTCCATGTGGAACCAATTAGTGTTTCCAAGCATAAAATTAAATGTTCCTTAAAAAAAAAACATTCAAAAAAACAAAGTCCGTGGATAATATCAGGAATACACAAACAAAGAGGCTGCAGCAATATCTGTGATTGAATTAGCCAAAATAAACCGGATATTTCCGGTTTCATCCAGTCATATCCGGAAAAACTGGTGTGGAATTCGTATGCAATGGACCGAGAAAATCACAGTAAAAATTGATTTGGAGAAAAGCAAAGTCTTTTTGTTAGGCAAGTGTATAAAATGTCATCTAGACAAACAGAAATATCATGTTTGTTTGCCGCAGTTCCTCTAGCTTTCTCCCTAGAACAAACAAATGTGTAGAGCTGGTGTCTCCATGTGGAACCAATTAGTGTTTCCAAGCATAAAATTAAATATTCCCAGAAAAAAAAACATTCAAAAAAATACAGTCCGTGGATAATATCAGGAATACACAAACACAGAGGCTGTAGCAATAATTAGGTTTGAGTTAGCCAAAACAAAACCGGATATTTCCGGTTTCATCCAGTCATATCCGGACAAAGTGGTGTGGAATTTGTATGCAATGGACCGAGAAAATCACAGTAAAAATGGTTTTGGAGAAAAGCAAAGTCTTTTCGTTAGGCAAGTGCATAAAATGTCATCTAGACAAACAGAAATAGCATGTTTGTTTGCCGCAGTTCCTCTAGCTTTCTCCCTAGAAAATACGAATGTGTAGAGCTGGTGTCTCCATGTGCACCAATTAGTGTTTCCAAGCACAAAGTTAAATGTTCCCTAATAAAAAAAAACAAAACAATAAAGTCCGTGGATAATATCAGGAATACACAAACACAGATGCTGTAGCAATATTTCGGTTTGATTTAGCCAAAACAAAACCGGATATTTCCGGTTTCATCCAGTCATATCCGGACAAAGTGGTGTGGAATTGTTATGCAATGGACCGAGAAAATCACAGTAAAAATGGTTTTGGAGAAAAGCAAAGTCTTTTCGTTAGGCAAGTGCATAAAATGTCATCTATACAAACAGAAATATCATGTTTGTTTGCCGCAGTTCCTCTAACTTTCTCCCTAGAAAATACCAATGTGTAGAGCTGCTGTCTCCATGTGGAACCAATTAGTGTTTCCAAGCATAAAATTTAATGTTCCCTGAAAAAAAACATTCAAAAAAATAAAATCTGTGGATAATATCAGGAATACACAAACAAAGAGGCTGTAGCAATATCTGAGATTGAATTAGCCAAAACGAAACCGGATATTTCCGGTTTCATCCAGTCATATCCGGACAAAGTGGTGTGGAATTGGTATGCAATGGACCGAGAAAATCACAGGAAAAATGGTTTTGGAGAAAAGCAAAGTCTTTTCGTTAGGGAAGTGCATAAAATGGCATCTATACAAACAGAAATATCATGTTTGTTAGCCGCAGTTCCTCTAGCTTTCTCCCTAGAACATAAAAATGTGTAGAGCTGGTGTCTCCATGAGGAACCAATTAGTGTATCCAAGCATAAAATTAAATGTTCCCAGAAAAAAAAAAAAAAACAGTCAAAAAAATAAAGTCCGTGGATAATATCAGGAATACACAAACAAATAGGCTGTAGCAATATTTCGGTTTGAGTTAGCCAAAACAAAACCGCATATTTCCGGTTTCATCCAGTCATATCCGGACAAAGTGGTGTGGAATTGGTATGCAATGGACCGAGAAAATCACAGGAAAAATGGTTTTGGAGAAAAGCAAAGTCTTTTCGTTAGGCAAGTGCATAAAATATCATCTATACAAACAGAAATAGCATGTTTGTTTGCCGCAGTTCCTCTAGCTTTCTCCCTAGAAAATACGAATGTGTAGAGCTGGTGTCTCCATGTGGAACCAATTAGTGTTTCCAAGCATAAAATTAAATGTTCCCTGAAAAAAAACATTCAAAAAAATAAAATCCGTGGATAACCAGGAATACACAAACACAGATGTTGTAGCAATATTTCGGTTTGAGTTAGCCAAAAAAAATCCGGATATTTCCGGTTTCATCCAGTCATATCCGGACAAAGTGGAATTGGTATGCAATGGACCGAGAAAATCACATTAAAAATGGTTTTGGAGAAAAGCAAAGTCTTTTCGTTAGGCAAGTGCATAAAATGTCATCTATACAAACTTAAATATCATGTATGTTTGCCGCAGTTCCTCTAGCTTTCTCCCTAGAACAAACGAATGTGTAGAGCTCGTGTCTCCATGTGGAAGCAATTAGTGTTTTCAAGCATAAAATTAAATGTTCCCTGAAAAAAAAACATTCAAAAAAATAAAGTCCGTGGATAATATCAGGAATACACAAACAAAGAGGCTGCAGCAATATCTGGGATTGAATTAGCCAAAACGAAACCGGATATTTCCGGTTTCATCCAGTCATATCTGGACAAAGTGGTGTGGAATTGGTATGCAATGGAACGAATAAATCACAGGAAAAATGGTTTTGGAGAAAAGCAAAGTCTTTTCGTTAGGCAAGTGCATAAAATGTCATCTATACAAACAGAAATAGCATGTTTGTTTGCTGCAGTTCCTCTAAATTTCTCCCAAAAACATAAAAATGTGTAGAACTGGTGTCTCCATGTGGAACCAATTAGTGTTTCCAAGCATAAAATTTAATGTTCCCTGAAAAAAAAAACTTTCAAAAAAATAAAATCCGTGGATAATATCAGGAAAACACAAACACAGATGCTGTAGCAATATTTCGGTTTGAGTTAGCCAAAACAAAACCGGATATTTCCGGTTTCATCCAGTCATATCCGGACAAAGTGGTGTGGAATTCGTATGCAATGGACCGAGAAAATCACAGGAAAAATGGTTTTGGAGAAAAGCAAAGTCTTTTCGTTAGGCAAGTGCATCAAATGTCATCTATACAAACAGAAATATCATGTTTGTTTGCCGCAGTTCCTCTAGCTTTCTCCCTAGAACAAACAAATCTGTAGAGCTGGTGTCTCCATGTGGAACCAATTAGTGTTTCCAAGCATAAAATTAAATGTTCCCAGAAAAAAAAAACATTCAAAAAATACAGTCCGTGGATAATATCAGGAATACACAAACACAGAGGCTGTAGCAATATTTCGGTTTGATTTAGCCAAAACAAAACCGGATATTTCCGGTTTCATCCAGTCATATCCGGACAAAGTGGTGTGGAATTCGTATGCAATGGACCGAGAAAATCACAGGAAAAATGGTTTTGGAGAAAAGCAAAGTCTTTTCGTTAGGCAAGTGCATAAAATGTCATCTATACAAACAGAAATATCATGTATGTTTGCCGCAGTTCCTATAGCTTTCTCCCTAGAAAATACGAATGTGTAGAGCTGGTGTCTACGTGTGCACCAATTAGAGTTTCCAAGGACAAAGCTAAATGTTCCCTAATAAAAAAAAAAAAAAAACAATAAAGTCCGTGGATAATATCAGGAATACACAAACAAAGAGGCTGTAGCAATATCTGAGATTGAATTAGCCAAAACGAAACCGAATATTTCCGGTTTCATCCAGTCATATCCGGACAAAGTTGTGTGGAATTCGTATGCAATGGACCGAGAAAATCACAGTAAAAATGGTTTTGGAGAAAAGCAAAGTATTTTCGTTAGGCAAGTGCATAAAATGTCATCTATACAAACAGAAATATCATGTTTGTTTGCCGCAGTTCCTCTAGCTTTCTCACTAGAACATAAAAATGTGTAGAGCTGGTGTCTCCATGTGGAACCAATTAGTGTTTCCAAGCATAAAATTAAATGTTCCCTGAAAAAAAAAACATTCAAAAAAATAAAATCCGTGGATAATATCAGGAATACACAAACACAGAGGCTGTAGCAATATTTCGGTTTGAGTTAGCCGAAACAAAACCGCATATTTCCGGTTTCATCCAGTCATATCCGGACAAAGTTGTGTGGAATTCATATGCAATGGACCGAGAAAATCACAGTAAAAATGGTTTTGGAGAAAAGCAAAGTCTTTTCGTTAGGCAAGTGCATAAAATATCATCTATACAAACAGAAATAGCATGTTTGTTTGCCCCCGTTCCTCTAGCTTTCTCCCTAGAAAATACAAATGTGTAGAGCTGGTGTGTCCATGTGGAACCAATTAGTGTTTCAAAGCATAAAATTAAATGTTCCCTGAAAAAAAAACATTCAAAAAAATAAAATCCGTTGATAACCAGGAATACACAAACACAGATGTTGTAGCAATATTTCGGTTTGAGTTAGCCAAAACAAATCCGGATATTTCCGGTTTCATCCAGTCATATCCGGACAAAGTGGTGTGGAATTGGTATGCAATGGACCGAGAAAATCACAGTAAAAATGGTTTTGGAGAAAAGCAAAGTCTTTTCGTTAGGCAAGTGCATAAAATGTCATCTATACAAACTTAAATATCATGTATGTTTGCCGCAGTTCCTCTAGCTTTCTCCCTAGAACATAAAAATGTGTAGAGCAAGTGTCTCCATGTGGAACCAATTAGTGTTTCCAAGCATAAAATTAAATGTTCCCTGAAAAAAAAAAAACATTCAAAAAATAAAGTCCGTGGATAATATCAGGAATACACAAACAAAGAGGCTGCAGCAATATCTGGGATTGAATTAGCCAAAACGAAACCGGATATTTCCGGTTTCATCCAGTCATATCTGGACAAAGTGGTGTGGAATTGGTATGCAATGGAACGAATAAATCACAGGAAAAATGGTTTTGGAGAAAAGCAAAGTCTTTTCGTTGGGCAAGTGCATAAAATGTCATCTATACAAACAGAAATAGCATGTTTGTTTGCTGCAGTTCCTCTAAATTTCTCCCAAAAACATAAAAATGTGTAGAACTGGTGTCTCCATGTGGAACCAATTAGTGTTTCCAAGCATAAAATTTAATGTTCCCTGAAAAAAAAAACATTCAAAAAAATAAAATCCGTGGATAATATCAGGAATACACAAACACAGATGCTGTAGCAATATTTCGGTTTTAGTTAGACAAAACAAAACCGCAGATTTCCGGTTTCATCCAGTCATATTCGGACCAACGGGTGTGGAATTCGTATGCAATGGACCGAGAAAATCACAGGAAAAATGGTTTTGGAGAAAAGCAAAGTCTTTTCGTTAGGCAAGTGCATAAAATGTCATCTATACAAACAGAAATATCATATTTGTTTGCCGCAGTTCCTCTAGCTTTCTCCCTAGAACAAACAAATGTGTAGAGCTGGTGTCTCCATGTGGAACCAATTAGAGTTTCCAAGCATAAAATTAAATGTTCCCTGTAAAAAAATTCAAAACAATAAAGTCTGTGGATAATATCAGGAATACACAAACACAGAGGCTGTAGCAATATTTTGGTTTGAGTTAGCCAAAACAAAACCGGATATTTAGCGTTTCATCCAGTCATATGCGGACAAAGTGGTGTGGAATTCGTATGCAATGGACCGAGAAAATCACAGTAAAAATGGTTTTGGAGAAAAGCAAAGTCTTTTCGTTAGGCAAGTGCATAAAATGTCATCTATACAAACAGAAATATCATGTTTGTTTGCCGCAGTTCCTCTAGCTTTCTCCCTAGAAAATACGAATGTGTAGAGCTGGTGTGTCCCTGTGGAACCAATTAGTGTTTCCAAGCAAAAAATTAAATGTTCCCTGAAAAGAAAAACATTCAAAAAAATAAAATCCGTGGATAATACCAGGAATACAGAAACACAGATGCTGTAGCAATATTTCGGTTTGAGTTAGCCAAAAAAAATCCGGATATATCCGGTTTCATCCAGTCATATCCGGACAAAGTGGTGTGGAATTCGTATGCAATGGACCGAGAAAATCACAGGAAAAATGGTTTTGGAGAAAAGCAAAGTCTTTTCGTTAGGCAAGTGCATAAAATGTCATCTATACAAACTTAAATATCATGTATGTTTGCCGCAGTTCCTCTAGCTTTCTCCCTAGAACATAAAAATGTGTAGAGCTAGTGTCTCCATGTGGAACCAATTAGTGTTTCCAAGCATAAAATTAAATGTTCCCTGAAAAAAAAAACATTCAAAAAAACAAAGTCCGTGGATAATATCAGGAATACACAAACAAAGAGGCTGCAGCAATATCTGTGATTGAATTAGCCAAAATGAAACCGGATATTTCCGGTTTCATCCAGTCATATCCGGAAAAACTGGTGTGGAATTCGTATGCAATGGACCGAGAAAATCACAGTAAAAATGGTTTTGGAGAAAAGCAAAGTCTTTTCGTTAGGCAAGTGTATAAAATGTCATCTAGACAAACAGAAATATCATGTTTGTTTGCCGCAGTTCCTCTAGCTTTCTCCCTAGAACAAACAAATGTGTAGAGATGGTGTCTCCATGTGGAACCAATTAGTGTTTCCAAGCATAAAATTAAATGTTCCCAGAAAAAAAAAACATTCAAAAAATACAGTCCGTGGATAATATCAGGAATACACAAACACAGAGGCTGTAGCAATATTTCGGTTTGAGTTAGCCAAAACAAAACCGCATATTTCCGGTTTCATCCTGTCATATCCGGACAAAGTGGTGTGGAATTTGTATGCAATGGACCGAGAAAATCACAGGAAAAATGGTTTTGGAGAAAAGCAAAGTCTTTCGTTAGGCAAGTGCATAAAATGTCATCTATACAAACAGAAATATCATGTTTGTTTGCCGCAGTTCCTCTAGCTTTCTCCCTAGAAAATACGAATGTGTAGAGCTGGTGTCTCCATGTGCACCAATTAGAGTTTCCAAGCACAAAGTTAAATGTTCCCTAATAAAAAAAAAAAACAAAACAATAAAGTCCGTGGATAATATCAGGAATACACAAACACAGAGGCTGTAGCAATATTTCGGTTTGAGTTAGCCAAAACAAAACCAGATATTTCCGGTTTCATCCAGTCATATCCGGACAAAGTGGTGTGGAATTGGTATGCAATGGACCGAGAAAATCACAGTAAAAATGGTTTTGGAGAAAAGCAAATTCTTTTCGTTAGGCAAGTGCATCAAATGTCATCTATACAAACAGAAATAGCATGTTTGTTTGCCGCAGTTCCTCTAGCTTTCTCCCTAGAAAATACGAATGTGTAGAGCTGGTGTCTCCATGTGGAACCAATTAGTGTTTCCAAGCATAAAATTTAATGTTCCCTGAAAAAAAACATTCAAAAAAATAAAATCCGTGGATAATATCAGGAATACACAAACAAAGAGGCTGTAGCAATATCTGAGATTGAATTAGCCACAACGAAACCGGATATTTCCGGTTTCATCCAGTCATATCCGGACAAAGTGGTGTGGAATTGGTATGCAATGGACCGAGAAAATCACAGTAAAAATGGTTTTGGAGAAAAGCAAAGTCTTTTCGTTAGGCAAGTGCATAAAATGTCATCTATACAAACAGAAATAGCATGTTTGTTTGCCGCAGTTCCTCTAGCTTTCTCCCTAGAAAATACGAATGTGTAGAGCTGGTGTCTCCATGTGGAACCAATTAGTGTTTCCAAGCATAAAATTAAATGTTCCCTGAAAAAAAAAACATTCAAAAAAATAAAATCCGTGGATAATATCAGGAATACACAAACACAGAGGCTGTAGCAATATCTGGGATTGAATTAGCCAAAATGAAACCGGATATTTCTGGTTTCATCCAGTCATATCCGGAAAAACTGGTGTGGAATTCGTATGCAATGGACCGAGAAAATCACAGTAAAAATGGTTTTGGAGAAAAGCAAAGTCTTTTCGTTAGGCAAGTGCATAAAATGTCATCTATACAAACTTAAATATCATGTATGTTTGCCGCAGTTCCTCTAGCTTTCTCCCTAGAACATAAAAATGTGTAGAGCTGGTGTCTCCATGTGGAACCAATTAGTGTTTCCAAGCATAAAATTAAATGTTCCCTGAAAAAAAAAACATTCAAAAAAATAAAATCCGTGGATAATATCAGGAATACACAAACACAGAGGCTGTAGCAATATCTGGGATTGAATTAGCCAAAATGAAACCGGATATTTACAGTTTCATCCAGTCATATCCGGACAAAGTGGTGTGGAATTGGTATGCAATGGACCGAGAAAATCACAGTAAAAATGTTTTTGGAGACAAGCAAAGTCTTTTCGTTAGGCAAGTGCATAAAATGTCATCTATACAAACAGAAATATCATGTTTGTTTGCCGCAGTTCCTCTAGCTTTCTCCCTAGAAAATACGAATGTGTAGAGCTGGTGTCTCCATGTGCACCAATTAGAGTTTCCAAGCACAAAGTTAAATGTTCCCTAATAAAAAAAAAAACAAAACAATAAAGTCCGTGGATAATATCAGGAATACACAAACACAGAGGCTGTAGCAATATTTCGGTTTGAG
Source organism: Lepus oiostolus (assembly GCA_036325905.1). Classification (NCBI taxonomy): domain Eukaryota; kingdom Metazoa; phylum Chordata; class Mammalia; order Lagomorpha; family Leporidae; genus Lepus; species Lepus oiostolus. The sequence goes on along the minus strand of JAWMBE010000081.1, from coordinate 1,170,836 downwards.
TTAGCCAAAACAAAACCAGATATTTCCGGTTTCATCCAGTCATATCCGGACAAAGTGGTGTGGAATTGGTATGCAATGGACCGAGAAAATCACAGTAAAAATGGTTTTGGAGAAAAGCAAATTCTTTTCGTTAGGCAAGTGCATCAAATGTCATCTATACAAACAGAAATAGCATGTTTGTTTGCCGCAGTTCCTCTAGCTTTCTCCCTAGAAAATACGAATGTGTAGAGCTGGTGTCTCCATGTGGAACCAATTAGTGTTTCCAAGCATAAAATTTAATGTTCCCTGAAAAAAAACATTCAAAAAAATAAAATCCGTGGATAATATCAGGAATACACAAACAAAGAGGCTGTAGCAATATCTGAGATTGAATTAGCCACAACGAAACCGGATATTTCCGGTTTCATCCAGTCATATCCGGACAAAGTGGTGTGGAATTGGTATGCAATGGACCGAGAAAATCACAGTAAAAATGGTTTTGGAGAAAAGCAAAGTCTTTTCGTTAGGCAAGTGCATAAAATGTCATCTATACAAACAGAAATAGCATGTTTGTTTGCCGCAGTTCCTCTAGCTTTCTCCCTAGAAAATACGAATGTGTAGAGCTGGTGTCTCCATGTGGAACCAATTAGTGTTTCCAAGCATAAAATTAAATGTTCCCTGAAAAAAAAAACATTCAAAAAAATAAAATCCGTGGATAATATCAGGAATACACTAACAAAGAGGCTGTAGCAATATCTGAGATTGAATTAGCCAAAATGAAACCGGATATTTCTGGTTTCATCCAGTCATATCCGGAAAAACTGGTGTGGAATTCGTATGCAATGGACCGAGAAAATCACAGTAAAAATGGTTTTGGAGAAAAGCAAAGTCTTTTCGTTAGGCAAGTGCATAAAATGTCATCTATACAAACTTAAATATCATGTATGTTTGCCGCAGTTCCTCTAGCTTTCTCCCTAGAACATAAAAATGTGTAGAGCTGGTGTCTCCATGTGGAACCAATTAGTGTTTCCAAGCATAAAATTAAATGTTCCCTGAAAAAAAAAACATTCAAAAAAATAAAATCCGTGGATAATATCAGGAATACACAAACACAGAGGCTGTAGCAATATCTGGGATTGAATTAGCCAAAATGAAACCGGATATTTACAGTTTCATCCAGTCATATCCGGACAAAGTGGTGTGGAATTCGTATGCAATGGACCGAGAAAATCACAGTAAAAATGTTTTTGGAGACAAGCAAAGTCTTTTCGTTAGGCAAGTGCATAAAATGTCATCTATACAAACAGAAATATCATGTTTGTTTGCCGCAGTTCCTCTAGGTTTCTCCCTAGAAAATACGAATGTGTAGAGCTGGTGTCTCCGTGTGCACCAATTAGAGTTTCCAAGGACAAAGTTAAATGATCCCTGATAAAAAAAAACAAAACAATAAAGTCCGTGGATAATATCAGGAATACACAAACACAGATGCTGTAGCAATATTTCGGTTTGATTTAGCCAAAACAAAACTGGATATTTCCGGTTTCATCCAGTCATATCCGGACAAAGTGGTGTGGAATTCGTATGCAATGGACCGAGAAAATCACAGTAAAAATGGTTTTGGAGAAAAGCAAAGTCTTTTCGTTAGGGAAGTGCATAAATTGTCATCTAAACAAACAGAAATATCATGTTTGTTTGCCGCAGTTCCTCTAGCTTTCCCCCTAGAACAAACAAATGTGTAGAGCTGGTGTCTCCATGTGGAACCAATTAGTGTTTCCAAGCATAAAATTTAATGTTCCCTGAAAAAAAAAACATTCAAAAAAATAAAGTCCGTGGATAATATCAGGAATACACAAACAAAGAGGCTGTAGCAATATCTGGGATTGAAATAGCGAAAACGAAACCGGATATTTCCGGTTTCATCCAGTCATATTCGAACCAACTGGTGTGGAATTCGTATGCAATGGACCGAGAAAATCACAGGAAAAATGGTTTTGGAGAAAAGCAAAGTCTTTTCGTTAGGCAAGTGCATAAAATGTCATCTATACAAACAGAAATAGCATGTTTGTTTGCTGCAGTTCCTCTAGATTTCTCCCTAAAACATAAAAATGTGTAGAACTGGTGTCTCCATGTGGAACCAATTAGTGTTTCCAAGCCTAAAATTAAATGTTCCCTGAAAAAAAACATTCAAAAAAATAAAGTCCGTGGATAATATCACGAATACACTAACAAAGAGGCTGTAGCAATATTTCGGTTTGAGTTAGCCAAAACAAAACCGGATATTTCCGGTTTAATCCAGTCATATTCGGACCAACTGGTGTGGAATTCGTATGCAATGGACCGAGAAAATCACAGTAAAAATCGTTTTGGAGAAAAGCAAAGTATTTTCGTTAGGCAAGTGCATAAAATGTCATCTATACAAACAGAAATATCATGTTTGTTTGCCGCAGTTCCTCTAGCTTTCTCCAAAGAACAAACGAATGTGCAGAGCTGGTGTCTCCATGTGGAACCAATTAGTGTTTCCAAGCATAAAATTAAATGTTCCCTGAAAAAAAAAACATGCAAAAAAATAAAGTCCGTGGATAATATCAGGAATACACAAACGCAGAGGCTGTAACAATATTTCGGTTTGAGTTAGCCAAAACAAAACCGCAGATTTCCGGTTTCATCCAGTCATATCCAGACAACCTGGTGTGGAATTTGTATGCAATGGACCGAGAAAATCACAGGAAAAATGGTTTTGGAGAAAAGCAAAGTCTTTTCGTTAGGCAAGTGCATAAAATGTCATCTAGACAAGCAGAAATAGCATGTTTGTTTGCCGCAGTTCCTCTAGCTTTCTCCCTAGAACATAAAAATGTGTAGAGCTGGTGTCTCCATGTGCACCAATTAGAGTTTCCAAGCACAAAGTTAAATGTTCCCTAATAAAAAAAACAAAACAATAAAGTCCGTGGATAATATCAGGAATACACAAACACAGAGGCTGTAGCAATATTTCGGTTTGATTTAGCCAAAACAAAACCGGATATTTCCGGTTTCATCCAGTCATATCCGGACAAAGTGGTGTGGAATTGGTATGCAATGGACCGAGAAAATCACAGTAAAAATGGTTTTGGAGAAAAGCAAAGTCTTTTCGTTAGGCAAGTGCATAAAATGTCATCTATACAAACAGAAATAGCATGTTTGTTTGCCGCAGTTCCTCTAGCTTTCTCCCTAGAAAATACGAATGTGTAGAGCTGGTGTCTCCATGTGGAACCAATTAGTGTTTCCAAGCATAAAATTTAATGTTCTCTGAAAAAAAAAACATTCAAAAAAATAAAATCCGTGGATAATATCAGGAATACACAAACAAAGAGGCTGTAGCAATATCTGAGATTGAATTATCCACAACGAAACCGAATATTTCCGGTTTCATCCAGTCATATCCGGACAAAGTGGTGTGGAATTCGTATGCAATGGACCGAGAAAATCACAGTAAAAATGGTTTTGGAGAAAAGCAAAGTCTTTTCGTTAGGCAAGTGCATAAAATGTCATCTATACAAACAGAAATATCATGTTTGTTTGCCGCAGTTCCTCTAGCTTTCTCCCTAGAACATAAAAATGTGTAGAGCTGGTGTCTCCATGTGGAACCAATTAGTGTATCCAAGCATAAAATTAAATGTTCCCAGAAAAAAAACATTCAAAAAAATAAAGTCCGTGGATAATATCAGGAATACACAAACTCAGAGGCTGTAGCAATATTTTGGTTTGAGTTAGCCAAAACAAAACCGCATATTTCCGGTTTCATCCAGTCATATCCGGACAAAGTGGTGTGGAATTGGTATGCAATGGACCGAGAAAATCACAGGAAAAATGGTTTTGGAGAAAAGCAAAGTCTTTTCGTTAGGCAAGTGCATAAAATGTCATCTATACAAACAGAAATAGCATGTTTGTTTGCCGCAGTTCCTCTAGCTTTCTCCCTAGAAAATACAAATGTGTAGAGCTGGTGTGTCCATGTGGAACCAATTAGTGTTTCCAAGCATAAAATTAAATGTTCCCTGAAAAAAAAAACATTCAAAAAAATAAAGTCCGTGGATAATATCAGGAATACAGAAACAAAGAGGCTGCAGCAATATCTGGGATTGAATTAGCCAAAACGAAACCGGATATTTCCGGTTTCATCCAGTCATATTCGGACCAACGGGTGTGGAATTGGTATGCAATGGACCGAGAAAATCACAGGAAAAATGGTTTTGGAGAAAAGCAAAGTCTTTTCGTTAGGCAAGTGCATAAAATGTCATCTATACAAACAGAAATAGCATGTTTGTTTGCCGCAGTTCCTCTAGCTTTCTCCCTAGAACAAACAAATGTGTAGAGCTGGTGTCTCCATGTGAACCAATTAGTGTTTCCAAGCATAAAATTAAATGTTCCCAGAAAAAAAAAACATTCAAAAAATACAGTCCGTGGATAATATCAGGAATACACAAACACAGAGGCTGTAGCAATATTTCGGTTTGAGTTAGCCAAAACAAAACCGGATATTTCCGGTTTCATCCAGTCATATCCGGACAAAGTGGTGTGGAATTCGTATGCAATGGACCAAGAAAATCACAGGAAAAATGGTTTTGGAGACAAGCAAAGTATTTTCGTTAGGCAAGTGCATAAAATGTCATCTATACAAACAGAAATAGAATGTTTGTTTGCCGCAGTTCCTCTAGCTTTCTCCCTAGAAAATACGAATGTGTAGAGCTGGTGTCTCCGTGTGCACCAATTAGAGTTTCCTAGGACAAAGTTAAATGTTCCCTAATAAAAAAAAACAAAACAATAAAGTCCGTGGATCATATCAGGAATACACAAACAAAGAGGCTGTAGGAATATCTGGGATTGAATTAGCCAAAACGAAACCGGATATTTCCGGTTTCATCCAGTCATATCCGGAGAAAGTGGTGTGGAATTGGTATGCAATGGAACGAGTAAATCACAGGAAAAATGGTTTTGGAGAAAAGCAAAGTCTTTTCGTGAGGCAAGTGCATAAAATGCCATCTAGACAAACAGAAATATCATGTTTGTTTGCCGCAGTTCCTCTAGCTTTCTCCCTAGAAAATACGAATGTGTAGAGCTGGTGTCTCCATGTGGAACCAATTAGTGTTTCCAAGCATAAAATTTAATGTTCCCTGAAAAAAAACATTCAAAAAAATAAAATCCGTGGATAATATCAGGAATACACAAACAAAGAGGCTGTAGCAATATCTGAGATTGAATTAGCCACAACGAAACCGGATATTTCCGGTTTCATCCAGTCATATCCGGACAAAGTGGTGTGGAATTGGTATGCAATGGACCGAGAAAATCACAGTAAAAATGGTTTTGGAGAAAAGCAAAGTCTTTTCGTTAGGCAAGTGCATAAAATGTCATCTATACAAACAGAAATAGCATGTTTGTTTGCCGCAGTTCCTCTAGCTTTCTCCCTAGAAAATACGAATGTGTAGAGCTGGTGTCTCCATGTGGAACCAATTAGTGTTTCCAAGCATAAAATTTAATGTTCTCTGAAAAAAAACATTCAAAAAAATAAAATCCGTGGATAATATCAGGAATACACTAACAAAGAGGCTGTAGCAATATCTGAGATTGAATTAGCCAAAATGAAACCGGATATTTCTGGTTTCATCCAGTCATATCCGGAAAAACTGGTGTGGAATTCGTATGCAATGGACCGAGAAAATCACAGGAAAAATGTTTTTGGAGACAAGCAAAGTCTTTTCGTTAGGCAAGTGCATAAAATGTCATCTATACAAACAGAAATATCATGTTTGTTTGCCGCAGTTCCTCTAGGTTTCTCCCTAGAAAATACGAATGTGTAGAGCTGGTGTCTCCGTGTGCACCAATTAGAGTTTCCAAGGACAAAGTTAAATGATCCCTGATAAAAAAAAACAAAACAATAAAGTCCGTGGATAATATCAGGAATACACAAACACAGATGCTGTAGCAATATTTCGGTTTGAGTTAGCCAAAACAAAACTGGATATTTCCGGTTTCATCCAGTCATATCCGGACAAAGTGGTGTGGAATTCGTATGCAATGGACCGAGAAAATCACAGTAAAAATGGTTTTGGAGAAAAGCAAAGTCTTTTCGTTAGGGAAGTGCATAAATTGTCATCTAAACAAACAGAAATATCATGTTTGTTTGCCGCAGTTCCTCTAGCTTTCCCCCTAGAAAATACGAATGTGTAGAGCTGGTGTCTCCATGTGGAACCAATTAGTGTTTCCAAGCATAAAATTTAATGTTCCCTGAAAAAAAAAACATTCAAAAAATAAAGTCCGTGGATAATATCAGGAATACACAAACAAAGAGGCTGTAGCAATATCTGGGATTGAAATAGCGAAAACGAAACCGGATATTTCCGGTTTCATCCAGTCATATTCGAACCAACTGGTGTGGAATTCGTATGCAATGGACCGAGAAAATCACAGGAAAAATGGTTTTGGAGAAAAGCAAAGTCTTTTCGTTAGGCAAGTGCATAAAATGTCATCTATACAAACAGAAATAGCATGTTTGTTTGCTGCAGTTCCTCTAGATTTCTCCCTAAAACATAAAAATGTGTAGAACTGGTGTCTCCATGTGGAACCAATTAGTGTTTCCAAGCCTAAAATTAAATGTTCCCTGAAAAAAAACATTCAAAAAAATAAAGTCCGTGGATAATATCACGAATACACTAACAAAGAGGCTGTAGCAATATTTCGGTTTGAGTTAGCCAAAACAAAACCGGATATTTCCGGTTTAATCCAGTCATATTCGGACCAACTGGTGTGGAATTCGTATGCAATGGACCGAGAAAATCACAGTAAAAATCGTTTTGGAGAAAAGCAAAGTATTTTCGTTAGGCAAGTGCATAAAATGTCATCTATACAAACAGAAATATCATGTTTGTTTGCCGCAGTTCCTCTAGCTTTCTCCAAAGAACAAACGAATGTGCAGAGCTGGTGTCTCCATGTGGAACCAATTAGTGTTTCCAAGCATAAAATTAAATGTTCCCTGAAAAAAAAAACATGCAAAAAAATAAAGTCCGTGGATAATATCAGGAATACACAAACGCAGAGGCTGTAACAATATTTCGGTTTGAGTTAGCCAAAACAAAACCGCAGATTTCCGGTTTCATCCAGTCATATCCAGACAACGTGGTGTGGAATTTGTATGCAATGGACCGAGAAAATCACAGGAAAAATGGTTTTGGAGAAAAGCAAAGTCTTTTCGTTAGGCAAGTGCATAAAATGTCATCTAGACAAGCAGAAATAGCATGTTTGTTTGCCGCAGTTCCTCTAGCTTTCTCCCTAGAACATAAAAATGTGTAGAGCTGGTGTCTCCATGTGCACCAATTAGAGTTTCCAAGCACAAAGTTAAATGTTCCCTAATAAAAAAAACAAAACAATAAAGTCCGTGGATAATATCAGGAATACACAAACACAGAGGCTGTAGCAATATTTCGGTTTGATTTAGCCAAAACAAAACCGGATATTTCCGGTTTCATCCAGTCATATCCGGACAAAGTGGTGTGGAATTGGTATGCAATGGACCGAGAAAATCACAGTAAAAATGGTTTTGGAGAAAAGCAAAGTCTTTTCGTTAGGCAAGTGCATAAAATGTCATCTATACAAACAGAAATAGCATGTTTGTTTGCCGCAGTTCCTCTAGCTTTCTCCCTAGAAAATACGAATGTGTAGAGCTGGTGTCTCCATGTGGAACCAATTAGTGTTTCCAAGCATAAAATTTAATGTTCTCTGAAAAAAAAAACATTCAAAAAAATAAAATCCCTGGATAATATCAGGAATACACAAACAAAGAGGCTGTAGCAATATCTGAGATTGAATTATCCACAACGAAACCGAATATTTCCGGTTTCATCCAGTCATATCCGGACAAAGTGGTGTGGAATTCGTATGCAATGGACCGAGAAAATCACAGTAAAAATGGTTTTGGAGAAAAGCAAAGTCTTTTCGTTAGGCAAGTGCATAAAATGTCATCTAAACAAACAGAAATATCATGTTTGTTTGCCGCAGTTCCTCTAGCTTTCTCCCTAGAACATAAAAATGTGTAGAGCTGGTGTCTCCATGTGGAACCAATTAGTGTATCCAAGCATAAAATTAAATATTCCCAGAAAAAAAACATTCAAAAAAATAAAGTCCGTGGATAATATCAGGAATACACAAACTCAGAGGCTGTAGCAATATTTTGGTTTGAGTTAGCCAAAACAAAACCGCATATTTCCGGTTTCATCCAGTCATATCCGGACAAAGTGGTGTGGAATTGGTATGCAATGGACCGAGAAAATCACAGGAAAAATGGTTTTGGAGAAAAGCAAAGTCTTTTCGTTAGGCAAGTGCATAAAATGTCATCTATACAAACAGAAATAGCATGTTTGTTTGCCGCAGTTCCTCTAGCTTTCTCCCTAGAAAATACAAATGTGTAGAGCTGGTGTGTCCATGTGGAACCAATTAGTGTTTCCAAGCATAAAATTAAATGTTCCCTGAAAAAAAAAACATTCAAAAAAATAAAGTCCGTGGATAATATCAGGAATACAGAAACAAAGAGGCTGTAGGAATATCTGGGATTGAATTAGCCAAAACGAAACCGGATATTTCCGGTTTCATCCAGTCATATCCGGAGAAAGTGGTGTGGAATTGGTATGCAATGGAACGAGTAAATCACAGGAAAAATGGTTTTGGAGAAAAGCAAAGTCTTTTCGTGAGGCAAGTGCATAAAATGCCATCTAGACAAACAGAAATATCATGTTTGTTTGCCGCAGTTCCTCTAGCTTTCTCCCTAGAAAATACGAATGTGTAGAGCTGGTGTCTCCATGTGGAACCAATTAGTGTTTCCAAGCATAAAATTTAATGTTCCCTGAAAAAAAACATTCAAAAAAATAAAATCCGTGGATAATATCAGGAATACACAAACAAAGAGGCTGTAGCAATATCTGAGATTGAATTAGCCACAACGAAACCGGATATTTCCGGTTTCATCCAGTCATATCCGGACAAAGTGGTGTGGAATTGGTATGCAATGGACCGAGAAAATCACAGTAAAAATGGTTTTGGAGAAAAGCAAAGTCTTTTCGTTAGGCAAGTGCATAAAATGTCATCTATACAAACAGAAATAGCATGTTTGTTTGCCGCAGTTCCTCTAGCTTTCTCCCTAGAAAATACGAATGTGTAGAGCTGGTGTCTCCATGTGGAACCAATTAGTGTTTCCAAGCATAAAATTTAATGTTCTCTGAAAAAAAACATTCAAAAAAATAAAATCCGTGGATAATATCAGGAATACACTAACAAAGAGGCTGTAGCAATATCTGAGATTGAATTAGCCAAAATGAAACCGGATATTTCTGGTTTCATCCAGTCATATCCGGAAAAACTGGTGTGGAATTCGTATGCAATGGACCGAGAAAATCACAGGAAAAATGGTTTTGGAGACAAGCAAAGTCTTTTCGTTAGGCAAGTGCATAAAATGTCATCTATACAAACAGAAATATCATGTTTGTTTGCCGCAGTTCCTCTAGGTTTCTCCCTAGAAAATACGAATGTGTAGAGCTGGTATCTCCGTGTGCACCAATTAGAGTTTCCAAGGACAAAGTTAAATGATCCCTGATAAAAAAAAAACAAAACAATAAAGTCCGTGGATAATATCAGGAATACACAAACACAGATGCTGTAGCAATATTTCGGTTTGAGTTAGCCAAAACAAAACTGGATATTTCCGGTTTCATCCAGTCATATCCGGACAAAGTGGTGTGGAATTCGTATGCAATGGACCGAGAAAATCACAGTAAAAATGGTTTTGGAGAAAAGCAAAGTCTTTTCGTTAGGGAAGTGCATAAATTGTCATCTAAACAAACAGAAATATCATGTTTGTTTGCCGCAGTTCCTCTAGCTTTCCCCCTAGAAAATACGAATGTGTAGAGCTGGTGTCTCCATGTGGAACCAATTAGTGTTTCCAAGCATAAAATTTAATGTTCCCTGAAAAAAAAAACATTCAAAAAATAAAGTCCGTGGATAATATCAGGAATACACAAACAAAGAGGCTGTAGCAATATCTGGGATTGAAATAGCGAAAACGAAACCGGATATTTCCGGTTTCATCCAGTCATATTCGAACCAACTGGTGTGGAATTCGTATGCAATGGACCGAGAAAATCACAGGAAAAATGGTTTTGGAGAAAAGCAAAGTCTTTTCGTTAGGCAAGTGCATAAAATGTCATCTATACAAACAGAAATAGCATGTTTGTTTGCTGCAGTTCCTCTAGATTTCTCCCTAAAACATAAAAATGTGTAGAACTGGTGTCTCCATGTGGAACCAATTAGTGTTTCCAAGCCTAAAATTAAATGTTCCCTGAAAAAAAACATTCAAAAAAATAAAGTCCGTGGATAATATCACGAATACACTAACAAAGAGGCTGTAGCAATATTTCGGTTTGAGTTAGCCAAAACAAAACCGGATATTTCCGGTTTAATCCAGTCATATTCGGACCAACTGGTGTGGAATTCGTATGCAATGGACCGAGAAAATCACAGTAAAAATGGTTTTGGAGAAAAGCAAAGTATTTTCGTTAGGCAAGTGCATAAAATGTCATCTATACAAACAGAAATATCATGTTTGTTTGCCGCAGTTCCTCTAGCTTTCTCCAAAGAACAAACGAATGTGCAGAGCTGGTGTCTCCATGTGGAACCAATTAGTGTTTCCAAGCATAAAATTAAATGTTCCCTGAAAAAAAAACATGCAAAAAAATAAAGTCCGTGGATAATATCAGGAATACACAAACGCAGAGGCTGTAACAATATTTCGGTTTGAGTTAGCCAAAACAAAACCGCAGATTTCCGGTTTCATCCAGTCATATCCAGACAACGTGGTGTGGAATTTGTATGCAATGGACCGAGAAAATCACAGGAAAAATGGTTTTGGAGAAAAGCAAAGTCTTTTCGTTAGGCAAGTGCATAAAATGTCATCTAGACAAGCAGAAATAGCATGTTTGTTTGCCGCAGTTCCTCTAGCTTTCTCCCTAGAAAATACGAATGTGTAGAGCTGGTGTCTCCATGTGCACCAATTAGAGTTTCCAAGCACAAAGTTAAATGTTCCCTAATAAAAAAAACAAAACAATAAAGTCCGTGGATAATATCAGGAATACACAAACACAGAGGCTGTAGCAATATTTCGGTTTGATTTAGCCAAAACAAAACCGGATATTTCCGGTTTCATCCAGTCATATCCGGACAAAGTGGTGTGGAATTCGTATGCAATGGACCGAGAAAATCACAGTAAAAATGGTTTTGGAGAAAAGCAAAGTCTTTTCGTTAGGCAAGTGCATAAAATGTCATCTATACAAACAGAAATAGCATGTTTGTTTGCCGCAGATCCTCTAGCTTTCTCCCTAGAAAATACGAATGTGTAGAGCTGGTGTCTCCATGTGGAACCAATTAGTGTTTCCAAGCATAAAATTTAATGTTCTCTGAAAAAAAAAAACATTCAAAAAATAAAATCCGTGGATAATATCAGGAATACACAAACAAAGAGGCTGTAGCAATATCTGAGATTGAATTATCCACAACGAAACCGAATATTTCCGGTTTCATCCAGTCATATCCGGACAAAGTGGTGTGGAATTCGTATGCAATGGACCGAGAAAATCACAGTAAAAATGGTTTTGGAGAAAAGCAAAGTCTTTTGGTTAGGCAAGTGCATAAAATGTCATCTATACAAACAGAAATATCATGTTTGTTTGCCGCAGTTCCTCTAGCTTTCTCCCTAGAACATAAAAATGTGTAGAGCTGGTGTCTCCATGTGGAACCAATTAGTGTATCCAAGCATAAAATTAAATGTTCCCAGAAAAAAAAACATTCAAAAAAATAAAGTCCGTGGATAATATCAGGAATACACAAACTCAGAGGCTGTAGCAATATTTCGGTTTGAGTTAGCCAAAACAAAACCGCAGATTTCCGGTTTCATCCAGTCATATCCGGACAAAGTGGTGTGGAATTGGTATGCAATGGACCGAGAAAATCACAGGAAAAATGGTTTTGGAGAAAAGCAAAGTCTTTTCGTTAGGCAAGTGCATCAAATGTCATCTATACAAACAGAAATATCATGTTTGTTTGCCGCAGTTCCTCTAGCTTTCTCCCTAGAAAATACAAATGTGTAGAGCTGGTGTGTCCATGTGGAACCAATTAGTGTTTCCAAGCATAAAATTAAATGTTCCCTGAAAAAAAAAACATTCAAAAAAAAAAAAAATCCGTGGATAACCAAGAATACACAAACACAGATGTTGTAGCAATATTTCGGTTTGAGTTAGCCAAAACAAAACCGGATATTTCCGGTTTCATCCAGTCATATCCGGACAAAGTGGTGTGGAATTGGTATGCAATGGACCGAGAAAATCACAGTAAAAATGGTTTTGGAGAAAAGCAAAGTCTTTTCGTTAGGCAAGTGCATAAAATGTCATCTATACAAACTTAAATATCATGTATGTTTGCCGCAGTTCCTCTAGCTTTCTCCCTAGAACATAAAAATGTGTAGAGCTGGTGTGTCCATGTGGAACCAATTAGTGTTTCCAAGCATAAAATTAAATGTTCCCTGAAAAAAAAAACATGCAAAAAAATAAAGTCCGTGGATAATATCAGGAATACACAAACGCAGAGGCTGTAACAATATTTCGGTTTGAGTTAGCCAAAACAAAACCGCAGATTTCCGGTTTCATCCAGTCATATCCAGACAACGTGGTGTGGAATTTGTATGCAATGGACCGAGAAAATCACAGGAAAAATGGTTTTGGAGAAAAGCAAAGTCTTCGTTAGGCAAGTGCATAAAATGTCATCTAGACAAGCAGAAATAGCATGTTTGTTTGCCGCAGTTCCTCTAGCTTTCTCCCTAGAACATAAAAATGTGTAGAGCTGGTGTCTCCATGTGCACCAATTAGAGTTTCCAAGCACAAAGTTAAATGTTCCCTAATAAAAAAAACAAAACAATAAAGTCCGTGGATAATATCAGGAATACACAAACACAGAGGCTGTAGCAATATTTCGGTTTGATTTAGCCAAAACAAAACCGGATATTTCCGGTTTCATCCAGTCATATCCGGACAAAGTGGTGTGGAATTGGTATGCAATGGACCGAGAAAATCACAGTAAAAATGGTTTTGGAGAAAAGCAAAGTCTTTTCGTTAGGCAAGTGCATAAAATGTCATCTATACAAACAGAAATAGCATGTTTGTTTGCCGCAGTTCCTCTAGCTTTCTCCCTAGAAAATACGAATGTGTAGAGCTGGTGTCTCCATGTGGAACCAATTAGTGTTTCCAAGCATAAAATTTAATGTTCTCTGAAAAAAAAAACATTCAAAAAAATAAAATCCCTGGATAATATCAGGAATACACAAACAAAGAGGCTGTAGCAATATCTGAGATTGAATTATCCACAACGAAACCGAATATTTCCGGTTTCATCCAGTCATATCCGGACAAAGTGGTGTGGAATTCGTATGCAATGGACCGAGAAAATCACAGTAAAAATGGTTTTGGAGAAAAGCAAAGTCTTTTCGTTAGGCAAGTGCATAAAATGTCATCTAAACAAACAGAAATACCATGTTTGTTTGCCGCAGTTCCTCTAGCTTTCTCCCTAGAACATAAAAATGTGTAGAGCTGGTGTCTCCATGTGGAACCAATTAGTGTATCCAAGCATAAAATTAAATATTCCCAGAAAAAAAACATTCAAAAAAATAAAGTCCGTGGATAATATCAGGAATACACAAACTCAGAGGCTGTAGCAATATTTTGGTTTGAGTTAGCCAAAACAAAACCGCATATTTCCGGTTTCATCCAGTCATATCCGGACAAAGTGGTGTGGAATTGGTATGCAATGGACCGAGAAAATCACAGGAAAAATGGTTTTGGAGAAAAGCAAAGTCTTTTCGTTAGGCAAGTGCATAAAATGTCATCTATACAAACAGAAATAGCATGTTTGTTTGCCGCAGTTCCTCTAGCTTTCTCCCTAGAAAATACAAATGTGTAGAGCTGGTGTGTCCATGTGGAACCAATTAGTGTTTCCAAGCATAAAATTAAATGTTCCCTGAAAAAAAAAACATTCAAAAAAATAAAGTCCGTGGATAATATCAGGAATACAGAAACAAAGAGGCTGCAGCAATATCTGGGATTGAATTAGCCAAAACGAAACCGGATATTTCCGGTTTCATCCAGTCATATTCGGACCAACGGGTGTGGAATTGGTATGCAATGGACCGAAAAAATCACAGGAAAAATGGTTTTGGAGAAAAGCAAAGTCTTTTCGTTAGGCAAGTGCATAAAATGTCATCTATACAAACAGAAATAGCATGTTTGTTTGCCGCAGTTCCTCTAGCTTTCTCCCTAGAACAAACAAATGTGTAGAGCTGGTGTCTCCATGTGAACCAATTAGTGTTTCCAAGCATAAAATTAAATGTTCCCAGAAAAAAAAAACATTCAAAAAATACAGTCCGTGGATAATATCAGGAATACACAAACACAGAGGCTGTAGCAATATTTCGGTTTGAGTTAGCCAAAACAAAACCGGATATTTCCGGTTTCATCCAGTCATATCCGGACAAAGTGGTGTGGAATTCGTATGCAATGGACCAAGAAAATCACAGGAAAAATGGTTTTGGAGACAAGCAAAGTATTTTCGTTAGGCAAGTGCATAAAATGTCATCTATACAAACAGAAATAGAATGTTTGTTTGCCGCAGTTCCTCTAGCTTTCTCCCTAGAAAATACGAATGTGTAGAGCTGGTGTCTCCGTGTGCACCAATTAGAGTTTCCAAGGACAAAGTTAAATGTTCCCTAATAAAAAAAAACAAAACAATAAAGTCCGTGGATCATATCAGGAATACACAAACAAAGAGGCTGTAGGAATATCTGGGATTGAATTAGCCAAAACGAAACCGGATATTTCCGGTTTCATCCAGTCATATCCGGAGAAAGTGGTGTGGAATTGGTATGCAATGGAACGAGTAAATCACAGGAAAAATGGTTTTGGAGAAAAGCAAAGTCTTTTCGTGAGGCAAGTGCATAAAATGCCATCTAGACAAACAGAAATATCATGTTTGTTTGCCGCAGTTCCTCTAGCTTTCTCCCTAGAAAATACGAATGTGTAGAGCTGGTGTCTCCATGTGGAACCAATTAGTGTTTCCAAGCATAAAATTTAATGTTCCCTGAAAAAAAACATTCAAAAAAATAAAATCCGTGGATAATATCAGGAATACACAAACAAAGAGGCTGTAGCAATATCTGAGATTGAATTAGCCACAACGAAACCGGATATTTCCGGTTTCATCCAGTCATATCCGGACAAAGTGGTGTGGAATTGGTATGCAATGGACCGAGAAAATCACAGGAAAAATGGTTTTGGAGAAAAGCAAAGTCTTTTCGTTAGGCAAGTGCATAAAATGTCATCTATACAAACAGAAATAGCATGTTTGTTTGCCGCAGTTCCTCTAGCTTTCTCCCTAGAAAATACGAATGTGTAGAGCTGGTGTCTCCATGTGGAACCAATTAGTGTTTCCAAGCATAAAATTTAATGTTCTCTGAAAAAAAACATTCAAAAAAATAAAATCCGTGGATAATATCAGGAATACACTAACAAAGAGGCTGTAGCAATATCTGAGATTGAATTAGCCAAAATGAAACCGGATATTTCTGGTTTCATCCAGTCATATCCGGAAAAACTGGTGTGGAATTCGTATGCAATGGACCGAGAAAATCACAGTAAAAATGTTTTTGGAGACAAGCAAAGTCTTTTCGTTAGGCAAGTGCATAAAATGTCATCTATACAAACAGAAATATCATGTTTGTTTGCCGCAGTTCCTCTAGGTTTCTCCCTAGAAAATACGAATGTGTAGAGCTGGTGTCTCCGTGTGCACCAATTAGAGTTTCCAAGGACAAAGTTAAATGATCCCTGATAAAAAAAAAACAAAACAATAAAGTCCGTGGATAATATCAGGAATACACAAACACAGATGCTGTAGCAATATTTCGGTTTGAGTTAGCCAAAACAAAACTGGATATTTCCGGTTTCATCCAGTCATATCCGGACAAAGTGGTGTGGAATTCGTATGCAATGGACCGAGAAAATCACAGTAAAAATGGTTTTGGAGAAAAGCAAAGTCTTTTCGTTAGGGAAGTGCATAAATTGTCATCTAAACAAACAGAAATATCATGTTTGTTTGCCGCAGTTCCTCTAGCTTTCCCCCTAGAAAATACGAATGTGTAGAGCTGGTGTCTCCATGTGGAACCAATTAGTGTTTCCAAGCATAAAATTTAATGTTCCCTGAAAAAAAAAACATTCAAAAAATAAAGTCCGTGGATAATATCAGGAATACACAAACAAAGAGGCTGTAGCAATATCTGGGATTGAAATAGCGAAAACGAAACCGGATATTTCCGGTTTCATCCAGTCATATTCGAACCAACTGGTGTGGAATTCGTATGCAATGGACCGAGAAAATCACAGGAAAAATGGTTTTGGAGAAAAGCAAAGTCTTTTCGTTAGGCAAGTGCATAAAATGTCATCTATACAAACAGAAATAGCATGTTTGTTTGCTGCAGTTCCTCTAGATTTCTCCCTAAAACATAAAAATGTGTAGAACTGGTGTCTCCATGTGGAACCAATTAGTGTTTCCAAGCCTAAAATTAAATGTTCCCTGAAAAAAAACATTCAAAAAAATAAAGTCCGTGGATAATATCACGAATACACTAACAAAGAGGCTGTAGCAATATTTCGGTTTGAGTTAGCCAAAACAAAACCGGATATTTCCGGTTTAATCCAGTCATATTCGGACCAACTGGTGTGGAATTCGTATGCAATGGACCGAGAAAATCACAGTAAAAATCGTTTTGGAGAAAAGCAAAGTATTTTCGTTAGGCAAGTGCATAAAATGTCATCTATACAAACAGAAATATCATGTTTGTTTGCCGCAGTTCCTCTAGCTTTCTCCAAAGAACAAACGAATGTGCAGAGCTGGTGTCTCCATGTGGAACCAATTAGTGTTTCCAAGCATAAAATTAAATGTTCCCTGAAAAAAAAAACATGCAAAAAAATAAAGTCCGTGGATAATATCAGGAATACACAAACGCAGAGGCTGTAACAATATTTCGGTTTGAGTTAGCCAAAACAAAACCGCAGATTTCCGGTTTCATCCAGTCATATCCAGACAACGTGGTGTGGAATTTGTATGCAATGGACCGAGAAAATCACAGGAAAAATGGTTTTGGAGAAAAGCAAAGTCTTTTCGTTAGGCAAGTGCATAAAATGTCATCTAGACAAGCAGAAATAGCATGTTTGTTTGCCGCAGTTCCTCTAGCTTTCTCCCTAGAACATAAAAATGTGTAGAGCTGGTGTCTCCATGTGCACCAATTAGAGTTTCCAAGCACAAAGTTAAATGTTCCCTAATAAAAAAAACAAAACAATAAAGTCCGTGGATAATATCAGGAATACACAAACACAGAGGCTGTAGCAATATTTCGGTTTGATTTAGCCAAAACAAAACCGGATATTTCCGGTTTCATCCAGTCATATCCGGACAAAGTGGTGTGGAATTGGTATGCAATGGACCGAGAAAATCACAGTAAAAATGGTTTTGGAGAAAAGCAAAGTCTTTTCGTTAGGCAAGTGCATAAAATGTCATCTATACAAACAGAAATAGCATGTTTGTTTGCCGCAGTTCCTCTAGCTTTCTCCCTAGAAAATACGAATGTGTAGAGCTGGTGTCTCCATGTGGAACCAATTAGTGTTTCCAAGCATAAAATTTAATGTTCTCTGAAAAAAAAAACATTCAAAAAAATAAAATCCCTGGATAATATCAGGAATACACAAACAAAGAGGCTGTAGCAATATCTGAGATTGAATTATCCACAACGAAACCGAATATTTCCGGTTTCATCCAGTCATATCCGGACAAAGTGGTGTGGAATTCGTATGCAATGGACCGAGAAAATCACAGTAAAAATGGTTTTGGAGAAAAGCAAAGTCTTTTCGTTAGGCAAGTGCATAAAATGTCATCTAAACAAACAGAAATATCATGTTTGTTTGCCGCAGTTCCTCTAGCTTTCTCCCTAGAACATAAAAATGTGTAGAGCTGGTGTCTCCATGTGGAACCAATTAGTGTATCCAAGCATAAAATTAAATATTCCCAGAAAAAAAACATTCAAAAAAATAAAGTCCGTGGATAATATCAGGAATACACAAACTCAGAGGCTGTAGCAATATTTTGGTTTGAGTTAGCCAAAACAAAACCGCATATTTCCAGTTTCATCCAGTCATATCCGGACAAAGTGGTGTGGAATTGGTATGCAATGGACCGAGAAAATCACAGGAAAAATGGTTTTGGAGAAAAGCAAAGTCTTTTCGTTAGGCAAGTGCATAAAATGTCATCTATACAAACAGAAATAGCATGTTTGTTTGCCGCAGTTCCTCTAGCTTTCTCCCTAGAAAATACAAATGTGTAGAGCTGGTGTGTCCATGTGGAACCAATTAGTGTTTCCAAGCATAAAATTAAATATTCCCAGAAAAAAAACATTCAAAAAAATAAAGTCCGTGGATAATATCAGGAATACAGAAACAAAGAGGCTGCAGCAATATCTGGGATTGAATTAGCCAAAACGAAACCGGATATTTCCGGTTTCATCCAGTCATATCCGGACAAAGTGGTGTGGAATTCGTATGCAATGGACCGAGAAAATCACAGTAAAAATGGTTTTGGAGAAAAGCAAAGTCTTTTCGTTAGGCAAGTGCATAAAATGTCATCTATACAAACAGAAATAGCATGTTTGTTTGCCGCAGTTCCTCTAGCTTTCTCCCTAGAAAATACGAATGTGTAGAGCTGGTGTCTCCATGTGGCACCAATTAGAGTTTCCAAGGACAAAGTTAAATGTTCCCTGATAAAAAAAAAACAATAAAGTCCGTGGATAATATCAAGAATACACAAACACAGATGCTGTAGCAATATTTCGGTTGAGTTAGCCAAAATGAAACCGGATATTTCCGGTTTCATCCAGTCATATCCGGACAAAGTGGTGTGGAATTCGTATGCAATGGATCCACTAAATCACAGGAAAAATGGTTTTGGAGAAAAGCAAAGTCTTTTCCTTAGGCAAGTGCATAAAATGTCATCTATACAAACAGAAATATCATGTTAGTTTGCCGCAGTTCCTCTAGCTTTCTCCCTAGAAAATAGGAATGTGTAGAGCTGGTGTCTCCATGTGGAACCAATTAGTGTTTCCAAGCATAAAATTAAATGTTCCCTGAAAAAAAAACATTCATAAAAATAAAGTCCGTGGATAATATCACGAATACACAAACAAAGAGGCTGTAGCAATATCTGGGATAGAATTAGCCAAAACGAAACCGGATATTTCCGGTTTCATCCAGTCATATTCGGACAAACTGGTGTGGAATTCGTATGCAATGGACCGAGAAAATCACAGTAAAAATGGTTGTGGAGAAAAGCAAAGTCTTTTCGTTAGGCAAGTGCATAAAATGTCATCTATACAAACAGAAATAGCATGTTTGTTTGCCGCAGTTCCTCTAGCTTTCTCCCTAGAAAATACGAATGTGTAGAGCTGGTGTCTCCATGTGGAAACAATTAGTGTTTCCAAGCATAAAATTAAGTGTTCCCTGAAAAAAAAACATTTAAAAAAATAAAGTCCGTGGATAATATCAGGAATACACAAACACAGAGGCTTTAGCAATATTTCTGTTTGAGTTAGCCAAAACAAAACCGGATATTTCCGGTTTCATCCAGTCATATTCGGACAAAGTGGTGTGGAATTCGTATGCAATGGACCGAGAAAATCACAGTAAAAATGGTTTTGGAGAAAAGCAAAGTCTTTTCGTTAGGCAAATGCATAAAATGTCATCTATACAAACAGAAATAGCATGTTTGTTGCCGCAGTTCCTCAAGCTTTCTCCCTAGAACAAACGAATGTGTAGAGCTGGTGTCTCCATGTGGAAACAATTAGTGTTTCCAAGCATAAAATTAAATGTTCCCTGAAAAAAAAAAAACATTCAAAAAAATAAAGTCCGTGGATAATATCAGGAATACACAAACACAGAGGCTGTAGCAATATTTGGGTTTGAGTTAGCCAAAACAAAACTGGATATTTCCGGTTTCATCCAGTCATATCCGGACAAAGTGGTGTGGAATTCGTATGCAATGGACCGAGAAAATCACAGTAAAAATAGTTTTGGAGAAAAGCAAAGTCTTTTCGTTAGGCAAGTGCATAAAATGTCATCTATACAAACAGAAATATCATGTTTGTGTGCCGCAGTTCCTCTAGCTTTCTCCCTAGAACATAAAATTGTGTAGAGCTTGTGTCTCCATGTGGAACCAATTAGTGTTTCCAAGCATAAAATTAAATGTTCCCTGAAAAAAAAACATTCAAACAATAAATTCCGTGGATAATATTATGAATACACAAACACAGATGCTGTAGCAATATTAGGGTTTGAGTAAGCCAAAACGAAACCGGATATTTCCGGTTTCATCCAGTCATATCCGTACAAAGTGGTGTGGAATTCGTTTGCAATGGACCGAGCAAATCACTCTAAAAATGGTTTTGGAGAAAAGCCAAGTCTTTTCGTTAGGCAAGTGCATAAAATGTCATCTATAAAAACAGAAATAGCATGTTTGTGTGCCGCAGTTCCTCTAGCTTTCTCCCTAGAAAATACAAATGTGTAGATCTGGTGTGTCCATGTGGAACCAATTAGTGTTTCCAAGCATAAAATTAAATGTTCCCTGAAAAAAAAAAGGTTAAAAAAATAAAGTCCGTGGATAATATCAGGAATACACAAACTGAGATGCTGTAGCAATATTTCGGTTTGAGTTAGCCAAAACAAAACCGGATATTTCCGGTTTCATCCAGTCATATCCGTACAAAGTGGTGTGGAATTCGTTTGCAATAGACCGAGCAAATCACTCTAAAAATGGTTTTGGAGAAAAGCAAAGTCTTTTCGTTAGGCAAGTGCATAAAATGTCATCTATACAAACAGAAATATCATGTTTGTTTGCCACAGTTCCTCTAGCTTTCTCCCTAGAAAATACGAATGTGTAGAGCTGGTATCTCCATGTGGAACCAATTAGTGTTTCTAAGCACAAAATTAAATGTTCCCTGAAAAAAAAAACATTCAAAAAAATAATGTCCGTGGATAATATCAGTAATACTCAAACACAGAGGCTGTAGCAATATCTGGGATTGAGTTAGCCAAAACAAAACCGGATATTTCCGGTTTCATCGAGTCATATCCGGACATAGTGGTGTGGAATTCGTATGCAATGGTCCAAGAAAATCACAGGAAAAATGGTTTTGGAGAAAAGCAAAGTCTTTTCGTTAGGCAAGTGCATAAAATGTCATCTATACAAACAGAAATATCATGTTTGTTTGCCGCAGTTCCTCTAGCTTTCTCCCTAGAAAATACGAATGTGTAGAGCTGGTGTCTCCATGTGGAACCAATTAGAGTTTCCAAGCCTAAAAATAAATGTTCCCTGATAAAAAAAAACAAAACCATAAAGTCCGTGGATAATATCAGGAATACACAAACACAGATTCTGTAGCATAACTGGGATTGAGTTAGCCAAAACAAAACCGCAGATTTCCGGTTTCATCCAGTCATATCCGGACAAAGTGGTGTGGAATTGGTATGCAATGGACCGAGAAAATCACAGGAAAAATGGTTTTGGAGAAAAGCAAAGTCTTTTCGTTAGGCAAGTGCATAAAATGTCATCTATAGAAACAGAAATAGCATGTTTGTTTGCTGCAGTTCCTCTAGATTTCTCCCAAAAACATAAAAATGTGTAGAGCTGGTGTCTCCATGTGGAACCAATTAGTGTTTCCAAGCATAAAATTAAATGTTCCCTGAAAAAAAAACATTCAAAAAAATGAAGTCCGTGGATAATATCAGGAATACACAAACACAGATGCTGTAGCAATATCTGGGATTGAGTTAGCCAAAACAAAACCGGATATTTCCGGTTTCATCCAGTCATATCTGGACAAAGTGGTGTGGAATTCGTATGCGATGGACCGAGAAAATCACAGTAAAAATGGTTTTGGAGAAAAGCAAAGTCTTTTCGTTAGGCAAGTGCATAAAATGTCATCTATACAAACAGAAATATCATGTTTGTTTGCCGCAGTTCCTCTAGCTTTCTCCCTAGAAAATACGAATGTGTAGAGCTGCTGTCTCCATGTGGAAACAATTAGTGTTTCCAAGCCTAAAATTAAATGTTCCCTGAAAAAAAAAAACATTCACAAAAATAGTGTCCGTGGATTATAGCAGGAATACACAAACACAGGTGCTGTACCAAATTTTCGGTTTGAGTTAGCCAAAAAAAATCCGAATACTTCCGGTTTCATCCAGTCATATCTGGACAAAGTGGTGTGGAATTCGTATGCAATGGACCGAGAAAATAACAGGAAAAATGGTTTTGGAGAAAAGCAAAGTCTTTTCGTTAGGCAAGTGCATAAAATGTCATCTAGACAAACAGAAATAGCATGTTTGTTTGCCGCAGTTCCTCTAGCTTTCTCCCTAGAACAAACGAATGTGTAGAGCTGGTGTCTCCATGTGGAACCAATTAGTGTTTCCAAGCATAAAATTAAATGTTCCCTGAAAAAAAAAACATTCAAAAAATAAAATCCGTGGATAATATCAGGAATACACAAACACAGATGCTGTAGCAACATTTCGGTTTGAGTTAGCCGAAACAAAACCGGATATTTCCGGTTTCATCCAGTCATATCCGGACAAAGTGGTGTGGAATTGGTATGCAATGGACCGAGAAAATCACAGGAAAAATGGTTTTGGAGAAAAGCAAAGTCTTTTCTTTAGGCAAGTGCATAAAATGTCATCTATACAAACAGAAATATCATGTTTGTTTGCCGCAGTTCCTCTAGATTTCTCCCTAGAAAATACGAATGTGTAGAGCTGGTGTCTCCATGTGGAACCAATTAGTGTTTCCAAGCATAAAATTTAATGTTCTCTGAAAAAAAAACATTCAAAAAAATAAAGTCCGTGGATAATATCACGAATACACAAACAAAGAGGCTGTAGCAATATCTGGGATTGAATTAGCCAAAACGAAACCGGATATTTCCGGTTTCATCCAGTCATATCCGGACCAACTGGTGTGGAATTGGTATGCAATGGGCCGAGAAAATCACAGTAAAATTGGTTTTGGAAAGAAGCAAAGTATTTTCGATAGGCAAGTGCATAAAATGTCATCTATACAAACAGAAATATCATGTTTGTTTGCCGCAGTTCCTCTAGCTTTCTCCCTAGAACATAAAAATGTGTAGAGCTGGTGTCTCCATGTGGAACCAATTAGTGTTTCCAAGCATAAAATTAAATGTTCCCTGAAAAAAAAAACATTCAAAACCATAAAGTCCGTGGATAATATCAGGAATACACAAACACAGATGCTGTACAAATATTTCGGTTTGAGTTAGCCAAAACAAAACCGTATATTTCCGGTTTCATCCAGTCATATCCGGACAAAGTGGTGTGGAATTGGTATGCAATGGACCGAGAAAATCACAGGAAAAATGGTTTTGGAGAAAAGCAAAGTCTTTTCGTTAGGCAAGTGCATCAAATGTCATCTAGACAAACAGAAATAGCATGTTTGTTTGCCGCAGTTCCTCTAGATTTCTCCCTAGAAAATACGAATGTGTAGAGCTGGTGTGTCCATGTGGAACCAATTAGTGTTTCCAAGCATAAAATTAAATGTTCCCTGAAAAAACTAACATTCAAAAAAATAAAGTCCGTGGATAATATCAGGAATACACAAACACAGAGGCTGTAGCAATATTTCGGTTTGAGTTAGCCAAAAGAAAACCGCATATTTCCGGTTTCATCCAGTCATATCCGGACAAACTAGTGTGGAATTCGTATGCAATGGACCGAGAAAATCACAGTAAAAATGGTTTTGGAGAAAAGCAAAGTCTTTTCGTTAGGTAAGTGCATAAAATGTCATCTATACAAACAGAAATATCATGTTTTTTCCTGCAGTTCCTCTAGCTTTCTCCCTAGAACAAACAAATGTGTAGAGCTGGTGTCTCCATGTGGAACCAATTAGTGTTTCCAAGCATAAAATTAAATGTTCCCAGAAAAAAAAATATTAAAAAAATACAGTCCGTGGATAATACCAGGAATACACAAACACAGAGGCTATAGCAATATTTCGGTTTGAGTTAGCCAAAACAAAACCGCATATTTCCGGTTTCATCCAGTCATATCCGGACAAAGTGGTGTGGAATTGGTATGCAATGGACCGAGAAAATCACAGGAAAAATGGTTTTGGAGAAAAGCAAAGTCTTTTCGTTAGGCAAGTGCATAAAATGTCATCTAGACAAACAGAAATATCATGTTTCTTTGCCGCAGTTCCTCTAGCTTTCTCCCTAGAAAATACAAATGTGTAGATCTGGTGTGTCCATGTGGAACCAATTAGTGTTTCCAAGCATAAAATTAAATGTTCCCTGAAAAAAAAACATTCAAAAAAATAAAGTCCGTGGATAATATCAGGAATACACAAACACAGAGGCTGTAGCAATATCTGCGATTGAATTATCCAAAATGAAACCGGATATTTCCGGTTTCATCCAGTCATATCCGGACAAAGTGGTGTGGAATTCGTATGCAATGGACCGAGAAAATCACAGGAAAAATGTTTTTGGAGAAAAGCAAAGTCTTTTCGTTAGGCAAGTGCATCAAATGTCATCTAGACAAACAGAAATAGCATGTTTGTTTGCCGCAGTTCCTCTAGCTTTCTCCCTAGAAAATACGAATGTGTAGAGCTGCTGTGTCCATGTGGAACCAATTAGTGTTTCCAAGCATAAAATTAAATGTTCCCTGAAAAAAAAAACATTCAAAAAAATAAAATCCGTGGATAATACCAGGAATACACAAACACAGATGCTGTACAAATATTTCGGTTTCAGTTAGCCAAAACAAAACCGGATATTTCCGGTTTCATCCAGTCATATCCGGACAAAGTGGTGTGGAATTGGTATGCAATGGACCGAGAAAATCACAGTAAAAATGGTTGTGGAGAAAAGCAAAGTCTTTTCGTTAGGCAAGTGCATAAAATGTCATCTATACAAACAGAAATAGCATGTTTGTTTGCCGCAGTTCCTCTAGCTTTCTCCCTAGAAAATACGAATGTGTAGAGCTGGTGTCTCCATGTGGAACCAATTAGTGTTTCCAAGCATAAAATTTAATGTTCCCTGAAAAAAAAACATTCAAAAAAATAAAGTCCGTGGATAATATCAGGAATACACAAACACAGAGGCTGTAGCAATATCTGCGATTGAATTATCCAAAATGAAACCGGATATTTCCGGTCTCATACAGTCATATCCGGACAAAGTGGTGTGGAATTCATATGCAATGGACCGAGAAAATCACAGGAAAAATGGTTTTGGAGAAAAGCAAAGTCTTTTCGTTAGACAAGTGCATCAAATGTCATCTAGACAAACAGAAATATCATGTTTGTTTGCCGCAGTTCCTCTAGCTTTCTCCCTAGAAAATACGAATGTGTAGAGCAGGTGTGTCCATGTGGAACCAATTAGTGTTTCCAAGCGTAAAATTAAAAGTTCCCTTAAAAAAAAAACATTCAAAAAAATAAAGTCCGTGGATAATACCAGGAATACACAAACACAGATGCTGTACAAATATTTCGGTTTGAGTTTGCCAAAACAAAACCGGATATTTCCGGTTTCATCCCGTCATATCCGGACAAAGTGGTGTGGAATTCGTATGCAATGGACCGAGAAAATCACAGGAAAAATGGTTTTGGAGAAAAGCAAAATCTTTTCGTTAGGCAAGTGCATCAAATGTCATCTAAACAAACAGAAATATCATGTTTGTTTGATGCAGTTCCTCTAGCTTTCTCCCTAGAAAATACGAATGTGTAGAGCTGGTGTCTCCATGTGGAACCAATTAGTGTTTCCAAGCATAAAATTTAATGTTCTCTGAAAAAAAAACATTCAAAAAAATAAAATCCTTGGATAATATCAGGAATACACAAACAAAGAGGCTGTAGCAATATTTCGGTTTGAGTTAGCCAAAACAAAACCGGATATTTCCGCTTTCATCCAGTCACATCCGGACAAACTGGTGTGGAATTTGTATGCAATGGACCGAGAAAATCACAGGAAAAATGGTTTTGGAGAAAAGCAAAGTCTTTTCGTTAGGCAAGTGCATAAAATGTCATCTATACAAACAGAAATATCATGTTTGTTTGCCGCAGTTCCTATAGCTTTCTCCCTAGAAAATACGAATGTGTAGAGCTGGTGTCTCCGTGTGCACCAATTAGAGTTTCCAAGGACAAAGTTAAATGTTCCCTAATAAAAAAAAAAAACAATAAAGTCCGTGGATAATATCAGGAATACACAAACACAGAGGCTGTAGCAATATTTCGGTTTGAGTTAGCCAAAACAAAACCGGATATTTCCGGTTTCATCCAGTCATATCCGGACAAAGTGGTGTGGAATTCGTATGCAATGGACCGAGAAAATCACAGGAAAAATGGTTTTGGAGAAAAGCAAAGTCTTTTAGTTAGGCAAGTGCATAAAATGTCATCTATACAAACAGAAATAGCATGTTTGTTTGCCACAGTTCCTCTAGCTTTCTCCCTAGAAAATACGAATGTGTAGAGCTGGTGTCTCCATGTGGAACCAATTAGTGTTTCCAAGCATAAAATTTAATGTTCTCTGAAAAAAAAACATTCAAAAAAATAAAATCCATGGATAATATCAGGAATACACAAACAAAGAGGCTGTAGCAATATCTGAGATTGAATTAGCCAAAATGAAACCGGATATTTCCGGTTTCATCCAGTCATATCCGGACAAACTGGTGTGGAATTCGTATGCAATGGACCGAGAAAATCACAGGAAAAATGGTTTTGGAGAAAAGCAAAGTCTTTTCGTTAGGCAAGTGTATAAAATGTCATCTAGACAAACAGAAATATCATGTTTGTTTGCCGCAGTTCCTCTAGCTTTCTCCCTAGAACAAACAAATGTGTAGAGCTGGTGTCTCCATGTGGAACCAATTAGTGTTTCCAAGCATAAAATTAAATATTCCCAGAAAAAAAAACATTCAAAAAATACAGTCCGTGGATAATATCAGGAATACACAAACACAAAGGCTGTAGCAATATTTCGGTTTGAGTTAGCCAAAACAAAACCGGATATTTCCGGTTTTATCCAGTCATATCTGGACAAAGTGGTATGGAATTTGTATGCAATGGACCGAGAAAATCACAGGAAAAATGGTTTTGGAGAAAAGCAAAGTCTTTTCGTTAGGCAAGTGCATAAAATGTCATCAATACAAACAGACATATCATGTTTGTTTGCCACAGTTCCTCTAGCTTTCTCCCTAGAAAACACGAATGTGTAGAGCTGGTGTCTCCGTGTGCACCAATTAGAGTTTCCAAGCACAAAGTTAAATGTTCCCTAATAAAAAAAAAAACAAAACAATAAAGTCCGTGGATAATATCAGGAATACACAAACACAGATGCTGTAGCAATATTTCGGTTTGATTTAGCCAAAACAAAACCGGATATTTCCGGTTTCATCCAGTCATATCCGGACAAAGTCGTGTGGAATTCGTATGCAATGGACCGAGAAAATCACAGGAAAAATGGTTTTGGAGAAAAGCAAAGTCTTTTCGTTAGGCAAGTGCATAAAATGTCATCTATACAAACAGAAATAGCATGTTGGTTTGCCGCAGTTCCTCTAGCTTTCTCCCTAGAAAATACGAATGTGTAGAGCTGGTGTCTCCATGTGGAACCAATTAGTGTTTCCAAGCATAAAATTTAAGGTTCTCTGAAAAAAAAAACATTCAAAAAAATAAAATCCGTGGATAATATCAGGAATACACAAACAAAGAGGCTGTAGCAATATCTGAGATTGAATTAGCCAAAACGAAACCGAATATTTCCGGTTTCATCCAGTCATATCCGGACAAAGTGGTGTGGAATTCGTATGCAATGGACCGAGAAAATCACAGTAAAATGGTTTTGGAGAAAAGCAAAGTATTTTCGTTAGGCAAGTGCATAAAATGTCATCTATACAAACAGAAATATCATATTTGTTTGCCGCAGTTCCTCTAGCTTTCTCCCTAGAACATAAAAATGTGTAGAGCTGGTGTCTCCATGTGGAACCAATTAGTGTATCCAAGCATAAAATTAAATGTTCCCAGAAAAAAAAACAGTCAAAAAAATAAAGTCCGTGGATAATATCAGGAATACACAAACACAGAGGCTGTAGCAATATTTCGGTTTGAGTTAGCCAAAACAAAACCGCATATTTCCGGTTTCATCCACTCATATCCGGACAAAGTGGTGTGGTATTGGTATGCAATGGACCGAGAAAATCACTCTGAAAATGGTTTTGGCGAAAAGCAAAGTCTTTTCGTTAGGCAAGTGCATAAAATGTCATCTATACAAACAGAAATAGCATGTTTGTTTGCCGCAGTTCCTCTAGCTTTCTCCCTAGAAAATACGAATGTGTAGAGCTGGTGTCTCCATGTGGAACCAATTAGTGTTTCCAAGTACAAAATTAAATGTTCCCTGAAAAAAAAACATTCAAAAAAATACAGTCCGTGGATAATATCAGGAATACACAAACAAAGAGGCTGCAGCAATATCTGGGATTGAATTAGCCAAAATGAAACCGGATATTTCCGGTTTCATCCAGTCATATGCGGAAAAACTGGTGTGGAATTCGTATGCAATGGACCGAGAAAATCACAGGAAAAATGGTTTTGGAGAAAAGCAAAGTCTTTTCGTTAGGCAAGTGTATAAAATGTCATCTAGACAAACAGAAATATCATGTTTGTTTGCCGCAGTTCCTCTAGCTTTCTCCCTAGAACAAACGAATGTGTAGAGCTGGTGTCTCCATGTGGAACCAATTAGTGTTTCCAAGCATAAAATTAAATATTCCCAGAAAAAAAAAAACATTCAAAAAATACAGTCCGTGGATAATATCAGGAATACACAAACACAAAGGCTGTAGCAATATTTCGGTTTGAGTTAGCCAAAACAAAACCGGATATTTCCGGTTTCATCCAGTCATATCTGGACAAAGTGGTATGGAATTTGTATGCAATGGACCGAGAAAATCACAGGAAAAATGGTTTTGGAGAAAAGCAAAGTCTTTTCGTTAGGCAAGTGCATAAAATGTCATCAATACAAACAGACATATCATGTTTGTTTGCCACAGTTCCTCTAGCTTTCTCCCTAGAAAACACGAATGTGTAGAGCTGGTGTCTCCGTGTGCGCCAATTAGAGTTTCCAAGCACAAAGTTAAATGTTCCCTAATAAAAAAAAAACAAAACAATAAAGTCCGTGGATAATATCAGGAATACACAAACACAGATGCTGTAGCAATATTTCGGTTTGATTTAGCCAAAACAAAACCGGATATTTCCGGTTTCATCCAGTCATATCCGGACAAACTGGTGTGGAATTGGTATGCAATGGACCGAGAAAATCACAGTAAAAATGGTTTTGGAGAAAAGCAAAGTCTTTTCGTTAGGCAAGTGCATAAAATGTCATCTATACAAACAGAAATATCATGTTTGTTTGCCGCAGTTCCTCTAGCTTTCTCCCTAGAACATAAAAATGTGTAGAGCTGGTGTCTCCATGTGGAACCAATTAGTGTTTCCAAGCATAAAATTTAATGTTCCCTGAAAAAAAACATTCAAAAAAATAAAATCCGTGGATAATATCAGGAATACACAAACAAAGAGGCTGTAGCAATATCTGAGATTGAATTAGCCACAACGAAACCGGATATTTCCGGTTTCATCCAGTCATATTCGGAACAACGGGTGTGGAATTCGTATGCAATGGCCCGAGAAAATCACAGGAAAAATGGTTTTGGAGAAAAGCAAAGTCTTTTCGTTAGGCAAGTGCATAAAATGTCATCTATACAAACAGAAATAGCATGTTGGTTTGCCGCAGTTCCTCTAGCTTTCTCCCTAGAAAATACGAATGTGTAGAGCTGGTGTCTCCATGTGGAACCAATTAGTGTTTCCAAGCATAAAATTTAAGGTTCTCTGAAAAAAAAAAACATTCAAAAAAATAAAATCCGTGGATAATATCAGGAATACACAAACAAAGAGGCTGTAGCAATATCTGAGATTGAATTAGCCAAAACGAAACCGAATATTTCCGGTTTCATCCAGTCATATCCGGACAAAGTGGTGTGGAATTCGTATGCAATGGACCGAGAAAATCACAGTAAAAATGGTTTTGGAGAAAAGCAAAGTATTTTCGTTAGGCAAGTGCATAAAATGTCATCTATACAAACAGAAATATCATATTTGTTTGCCGCAGTTCCTCTAGCTTTCTCCCTAGAACATAAAAATGTGTAGAGCTGGTGTCTCCATGTGGAACCAATTAGTGTATCCAAGCATAAAATTAAATGTTCCCAGAAAAAAAAAAAACAGTCAAAAAAATAAAGTCCGTGGATAATATCAGGAATACACAAACACAGAGGCTGTAGCAATATTTCGGTTTGAGTTAGCCAAAACAAAACCGCATATTTCCGGTTTCATCCACTCATATCCGGACAAAGTGGTGTGGTATTGGTATGCAATGGACCGAGAAAATCACTCTGAAAATGGTTTTGGCGAAAAGCAAAGTCTTTTCGTTAGGCAAGTGCATAAAATGTCATCTATACAAACAGAAATAGCATGTTGGTTTGCCGCAGTTCCTCTAGCTTTCTCCCTAGAAAATACGAATGTGTAGAGCTGGTGTCTCCATGTGGAACCAATTAGTGTTTCCAAGTACAAAATTAAATGTTCCCTGAAAAAAAAAACATTCAAAAAAATACAGTCCGTGGATAATATCAGGAATACACAAACAAAGAGGCTGCAGCAATATCTGGGATTGAATTAGCCAAAATGAAACCGGATATTTCCGGTTTCATCCAGTCATATTCGAACCAACTGGTGTGGAATTCGTATGCAATGGACCGAGAAAATCACAGGAAAAATGGTTTTGGAGAAAAGCAAAGTCTTTTCGTTAGGCAAGTGCATAAAATGTCATCTATACAAACAGAAATAGCATGTTTGTTTGCTGCAGTTCCTCTAGATTTCTCCCTAAAACATAAAAATGTGTAGAACTGGTGTCTCCATGTGGAACCAATTAGTGTTTCCAAGCCTAAAATTAAATGTTCCCTGAAAAAAAACATTCAAAAAAATAAAGTCCGTGGATAATATCACGAATACACTAACAAAGAGGCTGTAGCAATATTTCGGTTTGAGTTAGCCAAAACAAAACCGGATATTTCCGGTTTAATCCAGTCATATTCGGACCAACTGGTGTGGAATTCGTATGCAATGGACCGAGAAAATCACAGTAAAAATCGTTTTGGAGAAAAGCAAAGTATTTTCGTTAGGCAAGTGCATAAAATGTCATCTATACAAACAGAAATATCATGTTTGTTTGCCGCAGTTCCTCTAGCTTTCTCCAAAGAACAAACGAATGTGCAGAGCTGGTGTCTCCATGTGGAACCAATTAGTGTTTCCAAGCATAAAATTAAATGTTCCCTGAAAAAAAAAACATGCAAAAAAATAAAGTCCGTGGATAATATCAGGAATACACAAACGCAGAGGCTGTAACAATATTTCGGTTTGAGTTAGCCAAAACAAAACCGCAGATTTCCGGTTTCATCCAGTCATATCCAGACAACGTGGTGTGGAATTTGTATGCAATGGACCGAGAAAATCACAGGAAAAATGGTTTTGGAGAAAAGCAAAGTCTTTTCGTTAGGCAAGTGCATAAAATGTCATCTAGACAAGCAGAAATAGCATGTTTGTTTGCCGCAGTTCCTCTAGCTTTCTCCCTAGAACATAAAAATGTGTAGAGCTGGTGTCTCCATGTGCACCAATTAGAGTTTCCAAGCACAAAGTTAAATGTTCCCTAATAAAAAAAACAAAACAATAAAGTCCGTGGATAATATCAGGAATACACAAACACAGAGGCTGTAGCAATATTTCGGTTTGATTTAGCCAAAACAAAACCGGATATTTCCGGTTTCATCCAGTCATATCCGGACAAAGTGGTGTGGAATTGGTATGCAATGGACCGAGAAAATCACAGTAAAAATGGTTTTGGAGAAAAGCAAAGTCTTTTCGTTAGGCAAGTGCATAAAATGTCATCTATACAAACAGAAATAGCATGTTTGTTTGCCGCAGTTCCTCTAGCTTTCTCCCTAGAAAATACGAATGTGTAGAGCTGGTGTCTCCATGTGGAACCAATTAGTGTTTCCAAGCATAAAATTTAATGTTCTCTGAAAAAAAAAACATTCAAAAAAATAAAATCCCTGGATAATATCAGGAATACACAAACAAAGAGGCTGTAGCAATATCTGAGATTGAATTATCCACAACGAAACCGAATATTTCCGGTTTCATCCAGTCATATCCGGACAAAGTGGTGTGGAATTCGTATGCAATGGACCGAGAAAATCACAGTAAAAATGGTTTTGGAGAAAAGCAAAGTCTTTTCGTTAGGCAAGTGCATAAAATGTCATCTAAACAAACAGAAATATCATGTTTGTTTGCCGCAGTTCCTCTAGCTTTCTCCCTAGAACATAAAAATGTGTAGAGCTGGTGTCTCCATGTGGAACCAATTAGTGTATCCAAGCATAAAATTAAATATTCCCAGAAAAAAAACATTCAAAAAAATAAAGTCCGTGGATAATATCAGGAATACACAAACTCAGAGGCTGTAGCAATATTTTGGTTTGAGTTAGCCAAAACAAAACCGCATATTTCCGGTTTCATCCAGTCATATCCGGACAAAGTGGTGTGGAATTGGTATGCAATGGACCGAGAAAATCACAGTAAAAATGGTTTTGGAGAAAAGCAAAGTCTTTTCGTTAGGCAAGTGCATAAAATGTCATCTATACAAACAGAAATAGCATGTTTGTTTGCCGCAGTTCCTCTAGCTTTCTCCCTAGAAAATACAAATGTGTAGAGCTGGTGTGTCCATGTGGAACCAATTAGTGTTTCCAAGCATAAAATTAAATGTTCCCTGAAAAAAAAAACATTCAAAAAAATAAAGTCCGTGGATAATATCAGGAATACAGAAACAAAGAGGCTGCAGCAATATCTGGGATTGAATTAGCCAAAACGAAACCGGATATTTCCGGTTTCATCCAGTCATATTCGGACCAACGGGTGTGGAATTGGTATGCAATGGACCGAAAAAATCACAGGAAAAATGGTTTTGGAGAAAAGCAAAGTCTTTTCGTTAGGCAAGTGCATAAAATGTCATCTATACAAACAGAAATAGCATGTTTGTTTGCCGCAGTTCCTCTAGCTTTCTCCCTAGAACAAACAAATGTGTAGAGCTGGTGTCTCCATGTGAACCAATTAGTGTTTCCAAGCATAAAATTAAATGTTCCCAGAAAAAAAAAACATTCAAAAAATACAGTCCGTGGATAATATCAGGAATACACAAACACAGAGGCTGTAGCAATATTTCGGTTTGAGTTAGCCAAAACAAAACCGGATATTTCCGGTTTCATCCAGTCATATCCGGACAAAGTGGTGTGGAATTCGTATGCAATGGACCAAGAAAATCACAGGAAAAATGGTTTTGGAGACAAGCAAAGTATTTTCGTTAGGCAAGTGCATAAAATGTCATCTATACAAACAGAAATAGAATGTTTGTTTGCCGCAGTTCCTCTAGCTTTCTCCCTAGAAAATACGAATGTGTAGAGCTGGTGTCTCCGTGTGCACCAATTAGAGTTTCCAAGGACAAAGTTAAATGTTCCCTAATAAAAAAAAACAAAACAATAAAGTCCGTGGATCATATCAGGAATACACAAACAAAGAGGCTGTAGGAATATCTGGGATTGAATTAGCCAAAACGAAACCGGATATTTCCGGTTTCATCCAGTCATATCCGGAGAAAGTGGTGTGGAATTGGTATGCAATGGAACGAGTAAATCACAGGAAAAATGGTTTTGGAGAAAAGCAAAGTCTTTTCGTGAGGCAAGTGCATAAAATGCCATCTAGACAAACAGAAATATCATGTTTGTTTGCCGCAGTTCCTCTAGCTTTCTCCCTAGAAAATACGAATGTGTAGAGCTGGTGTCTCCATGTGGAACCAATTAGTGTTTCCAAGCATAAAATTTAATGTTCCCTGAAAAAAAACATTCAAAAAAATAAAATCCGTGGATAATATCAGGAATACACAAACAAAGAGGCTGTAGCAATATCTGAGATTGAATTAGCCACAACGAAACCGGATATTTCCGGTTTCATCCAGTCATATCCGGACAAAGTGGTGTGGAATTGGTATGCAATGGACCGAGAAAATCACAGTAAAAATGGTTTTGGAGAAAAGCAAAGTCTTTTCGTTAGGCAAGTGCATAAAATGTCATCTATACAAACAGAAATAGCATGTTTGTTTGCCGCAGTTCCTCTAGCTTTCTCCCTAGAAAATACGAATGTGTAGAGCTGGTGTCTCCATGTGGAACCAATTAGTGTTTCCAAGCATAAAATTTAATGTTCTCTGAAAAAAAACATTCAAAAAAATAAAATCCGTGGATAATATCAGGAATACACTAACAAAGAGGCTGTAGCAATATCTGAGATTGAATTAGCCAAAATGAAACCGGATATTTCTGGTTTCATCCAGTCATATCCGGAAAAACTGGTGTGGAATTCGTATGCAATGGACCGAGAAAATCACAGTAAAAATGTTTTTGGAGACAAGCAAAGTCTTTTCGTTAGGCAAGTGCATAAAATGTCATCTATACAAACAGAAATATCATGTTTGTTTGCCGCAGTTCCTCTAGGTTTCTCCCTAGAAAATACGAATGTGTAGAGCTGGTGTCTCCGTGTGCACCAATTAGAGTTTCCAAGGACAAAGTTAAACGATCCCTGATAAAAAAAAAACAAAACAATAAAGTCCGTGGATAATATCAGGAATACACAAACACAGATGCTGTAGCAATATTTCGGTTTGAGTTAGCCAAAACAAAACTGGATATTTCCGGTTTCATCCAGTCATATCCGGACAAAGTGGTGTGGAATTCGTATGCAATGGACCGAGAAAATCACAGTAAAAATGGTTTTGGAGAAAAGCAAAGTCTTTTCGTTAGGGAAGTGCATAAATTGTCATCTAAACAAACAGAAATATCATGTTTGTTTGCCGCAGTTCCTCTAGCTTTCCCCCTAGAAAATACGAATGTGTAGAGCTGGTGTCTCCATGTGGAACCAATTAGTGTTTCCAAGCATAAAATTTAATGTTCCCTGAAAAAAAAAACATTCAAAAAATAAAGTCCGTGGATAATATCAGGAATACACAAACAAAGAGGCTGTAGCAATATCTGGGATTGAAATAGCGAAAACGAAACCGGATATTTCCGGT
The DNA here is from genome assembly GCA_036325905.1 of Lepus oiostolus. NCBI lineage: Eukaryota > Metazoa > Chordata > Mammalia > Lagomorpha > Leporidae > Lepus > Lepus oiostolus. The sequence continues at coordinate 1,135,429 of JAWMBE010000081.1, read as the reverse complement.
TTCATCCAGTCATATTCGAACCAACTGGTGTGGAATTCGTATGCAATGGACCGAGAAAATCACAGGAAAAATGGTTTTGGAGAAAAGCAAAGTCTTTTCGTTAGGCAAGTGCATAAAATGTCATCTATACAAACAGAAATAGCATGTTTGTTTGCTGCAGTTCCTCTAGATTTCTCCCTAAAACATAAAAATGTGTAGAACTGGTGTCTCCATGTGGAACCAATTAGTGTTTCCAAGCCTAAAATTAAATGTTCCCTGAAAAAAAACATTCAAAAAAATAAAGTCCGTGGATAATATCACGAATACACTAACAAAGAGGCTGTAGCAATATTTCGGTTTGAGTTAGCCAAAACAAAACCGGATATTTCCGGTTTAATCCAGTCATATTCGGACCAACTGGTGTGGAATTCGTATGCAATGGACCGAGAAAATCACAGTAAAAATGGTTTTGGAGAAAAGCAAAGTATTTTCGTTAGGCAAGTGCATAAAATGTCATCTATACAAACAGAAATATCATGTTTGTTTGCCGCAGTTCCTCTAGCTTTCTCCAAAGAACAAACGAATGTGCAGAGCTGGTGTCTCCATGTGGAACCAATTAGTGTTTCCAAGCATAAAATTAAATGTTCCCTGAAAAAAAAAAACATGCAAAAAAATAAAGTCCGTGGATAATATCAGGAATACACAAACGCAGAGGCTGTAACAATATTTCGGTTTGAGTTAGCCAAAACAAAACCGCAGATTTCCGGTTTCATCCAGTCATATCCAGACAACGTGGTGTGGAATTTGTATGCAATGGACCGAGAAAATCACAGGAAAAATGGTTTTGGAGAAAAGCAAAGTCTTTTCGTTAGGCAAGTGCATAAAATGTCATCTAGACAAGCAGAAATAGCATGTTTGTTTGCCGCAGTTCCTCTAGCTTTCTCCCTAGAAAATACGAATGTGTAGAGCTGGTGTCTCCATGTGCACCAATTAGAGTTTCCAAGCACAAAGTTAAATGTTCCCTAATAAAAAAAAACAAAACAATAAAGTCCGTGGATAATATCAGGAATACACAAACACAGAGGCTGTAGCAATATTTCGGTTTGATTTAGCCAAAACAAAACCGGATATTTCCGGTTTCATCCAGTCATATCCGGACAAAGTGGTGTGGAATTCGTATGCAATGGACCGAGAAAATCACAGTAAAAATGGTTTTGGAGAAAAGCAAAGTCTTTTCGTTAGGCAAGTGCATAAAATGTCATCTATACAAACAGAAATAGCATGTTTGTTTGCCGCAGATCCTCTAGCTTTCTCCCTAGAAAATACGAATGTGTAGAGCTGGTGTCTCCATGTGGAACCAATTAGTGTTTCCAAGCATAAAATTTAATGTTCTCTGAAAAAAAAAACATTCAAAAAATAAAATCCGTGGATAATATCAGGAATACACAAACAAAGAGGCTGTAGCAATATCTGAGATTGAATTATCCACAACGAAACCGAATATTTCCGGTTTCATCCAGTCATATCCGGACAAAGTGGTGTGGAATTCGTATGCAATGGACCGAGAAAATCACAGTAAAAATGGTTTTGGAGAAAAGCAAAGTCTTTTGGTTAGGCAAGTGCATAAAATGTCATCTATACAAACAGAAATATCATGTTTGTTTGCCGCAGTTCCTCTAGCTTTCTCCCTAGAACATAAAAATGTGTAGAGCTGGTGTCTCCATGTGGAACCAATTAGTGTATCCAAGCATAAAATTAAATGTTCCCAGAAAAAAAAACATTCAAAAAAATAAAGTCCGTGGATAATATCAGGAATACACAAACTCAGAGGCTGTAGCAATATTTCGGTTTGAGTTAGCCAAAACAAAACCGCAGATTTCCGGTTTCATCCAGTCATATCCGGACAAAGTGGTGTGGAATTGGTATGCAATGGACCGAGAAAATCACAGGAAAAATGGTTTTGGAGAAAAGCAAAGTCTTTTCGTTAGGCAAGTGCATCAAATGTCATCTATACAAACAGAAATATCATGTTTGTTTGCCGCAGTTCCTCTAGCTTTCTCCCTAGAAAATACAAATGTGTAGAGCTGGTGTCTCCATGTGGAACCAATTAGTGTTTCCAAGCATAAAATTAAATGTTCCCTGAAAAAAAAAACATGCAAAAAAATAAAGTCCGTGGATAATATCAGGAATACACAAACGCAGAGGCTGTAACAATATTTCGGTTTGAGTTAGCCAAAACAAAACCGCAGATTTCCGGTTTCATCCAGTCATATCCAGACAACGTGGTGTGGAATTTGTATGCAATGGACCGAGAAAATCACAGGAAAAATGGTTTTGGAGAAAAGCAAAGTCTTTTCGTTAGGCAAGTGCATAAAATGTCATCTAGACAAGCAGAAATAGCATGTTTGTTTGCCGCAGTTCCTCTAGCTTTCTCCCTAGAAAATACGAATGTGTAGAGCTGGTGTCTCCATGTGCACCAATTAGAGTTTCCAAGCACAAAGTTAAATGTTCCCTAATAAAAAAAACAAAACAATAAAGTCCGTGGATAATATCAGGAATACACAAACACAGAGGCTGTAGCAATATTTCGGTTTGATTTAGCCAAAACAAAACCGGATATTTCCGGTTTCATCCAGTCATATCCGGACAAAGTGGTGTGGAATTCGTATGCAATGGACCGAGAAAATCACAGTAAAAATGGTTTTGGAGAAAAGCAAAGTCTTTTCGTTAGGCAAGTGCATAAAATGTCATCTATACAAACAGAAATAGCATGTTTGTTTGCCGCAGATCCTCTAGCTTTCTCCCTAGAAAATACGAATGTGTAGAGCTGGTGTCTCCATGTGGAACCAATTAGTGTTTCCAAGCATAAAATTTAATGTTCTCTGAAAAAAAAAAACATTCAAAAAATAAAATCCGTGGATAATATCAGGAATACACAAACAAAGAGGCTGTAGCAATATCTGAGATTGAATTATCCACAACGAAACCGAATATTTCCGGTTTCATCCAGTCATATCCGGACAAAGTGGTGTGGAATTCGTATGCAATGGACCGAGAAAATCACAGTAAAAATGGTTTTGGAGAAAAGCAAAGTCTTTTGGTTAGGCAAGTGCATAAAATGTCATCTATACAAACAGAAATATCATGTTTGTTTGCCGCAGTTCCTCTAGCTTTCTCCCTAGAACATAAAAATGTGTAGAGCTGGTGTCTCCATGTGGAACCAATTAGTGTATCCAAGCATAAAATTAAATGTTCCCAGAAAAAAAAACATTCAAAAAAATAAAGTCCGTGGATAATATCAGGAATACACAAACTCAGAGGCTGTAGCAATATTTCGGTTTGAGTTAGCCAAAACAAAACCGCAGATTTCCGGTTTCATCCAGTCATATCCGGACAAAGTGGTGTGGAATTGGTATGCAATGGACCGAGAAAATCACAGGAAAAATGGTTTTGGAGAAAAGCAAAGTCTTTTCGTTAGGCAAGTGCATCAAATGTCATCTATACAAACAGAAATATCATGTTTGTTTGCCGCAGTTCCTCTAGCTTTCTCCCTAGAAAATACAAATGTGTAGAGCTGGTGTGTCCATGTGGAACCAATTAGTGTTTCCAAGCATAAAATTAAATGTTCCCTGAAAAAAAAAAACATTCAAAAAAAAAAAAATCCGTGGATAACCAGGAATACACAAACACAGATGTTGTAGCAATATTTCGGTTTGAGTTAGCCAAAACAAAACCGGATATTTCCGGTTTCATCCAGTCATATCCGGACAAAGTGGTGTGGAATTGGTATGCAATGGACCGAGAAAATCACAGTAAAAATGGTTTTGGAGAAAAGCAAAGTCTTTTCGTTAGGCAAGTGCATAAAATGTCATCTATACAAACTTAAATATCATGTATGTTTGCCGCAGTTCCTCTAGCTTTCTCCCTAGAACATAAAAATGTGTAGAGCTGGTGTGTCCATGTGGAACCAATTAGTGTTTCCAAGCATAAAATTAAATGTTCCCTGAAAAAAAAAACATGCAAAAAAATAAAGTCCGTGGATAATATCAGGAATACACAAACGCAGAGGCTGTAACAATATTTCGGTTTGAGTTAGCCAAAACAAAACCGCAGATTTCCGGTTTCATCCAGTCATATCCAGACAACGTGGTGTGGAATTTGTATGCAATGGACCGAGAAAATCACAGGAAAAATGGTTTTGGAGAAAAGCAAAGTCTTTTCGTTAGGCAAGTGCATAAAATGTCATCTAGACAAGCAGAAATAGCATGTTTGTTTGCCGCAGTTCCTCTAGCTTTCTCCCTAGAACATAAAAATGTGTAGAGCTGGTGTCTCCATGTGCACCAATTAGAGTTTCCAAGCACAAAGTTAAATGTTCCCTAATAAAAAAAACAAAACAATAAAGTCCGTGGATAATATCAGGAATACACAAACACAGAGGCTGTAGCAATATTTCGGTTTGATTTAGCCAAAACAAAACCGGATATTTCCGGTTTCATCCAGTCATATCCGGACAAAGTGGTGTGGAATTGGTATGCAATGGACCGAGAAAATCACAGTAAAAATGGTTTTGGAGAAAAGCAAAGTCTTTTCGTTAGGCAAGTGCATAAAATGTCATCTATACAAACAGAAATAGCATGTTTGTTTGCCGCAGTTCCTCTAGCTTTCTCCCTAGAAAATACGAATGTGTAGAGCTGGTGTCTCCATGTGGAACCAATTAGTGTTTCCAAGCATAAAATTTAATGTTCTCTGAAAAAAAAAACATTCAAAAAAATAAAATCCGTGGATAATATCAGGAATACACAAACAAAGAGGCTGTAGCAATATCTGAGATTGAATTATCCACAACGAAACCGAATATTTCCGGTTTCATCCAGTCATATCCGGACAAAGTGGTGTGGAATTCGTATGCAATGGACCGAGAAAATCACAGTAAAAATGGTTTTGGAGAAAAGCAAAGTCTTTTCGTTAGGCAAGTGCATAAAATGTCATCTAAACAAACAGAAATATCATGTTTGTTTGCCGCAGTTCCTCTAGCTTTCTCCCTAGAACATAAAAATGTGTAGAGCTGGTGTCTCCATGTGGAACCAATTAGTGTATCCAAGCATAAAATTAAATATTCCCAGAAAAAAAACATTCAAAAAAATAAAGTCCGTGGATAATATCAGGAATACACAAACTCAGAGGCTGTAGCAATATTTTGGTTTGAGTTAGCCAAAACAAAACCGCATATTTCCGGTTTCATCCAGTCATATCCGGACAAAGTGGTGTGGAATTGGTATGCAATGGACCGAGAAAATCACAGGAAAAATGGTTTTGGAGAAAAGCAAAGTCTTTTCGTTAGGCAAGTGCATAAAATGTCATCTATACAAACAGAAATAGCATGTTTGTTTGCCGCAGTTCCTCTAGCTTTCTCCCTAGAAAATACAAATGTGTAGAGCTGGTGTGTCCATGTGGAACCAATTAGTGTTTCCAAGCATAAAATTAAATGTTCCCTGAAAAAAAAAACATTCAAAAAAATAAAGTCCGTGGATAATATCAGGAATACAGAAACAAAGAGGCTGCAGCAATATCTGGGATTGAATTAGCCAAAACGAAACCGGATATTTCCGGTTTCATCCAGTCATATTCGGACCAACGGGTGTGGAATTGGTATGCAATGGACCGAAAAAATCACAGGAAAAATGGTTTTGGAGAAAAGCAAAGTCTTTTCGTTAGGCAAGTGCATAAAATGTCATGTATACAAACAGAAATAGCATGTTTGTTTGCCGCAGTTCCTCTAGCTTTCTCCCTAGAACAAACAAATGTGTAGAGCTGGTGTCTCCATGTGAACCAATTAGTGTTTCCAAGCATAAAATTAAATGTTCCCAGAAAAAAAAAACATTCAAAAAATACAGTCCGTGGATAATATCAGGAATACACAAACACAGAGGCTGTAGCAATATTTCGGTTTGAGTTAGCCAAAACAAAACCGGATATTTCCGGTTTCATCCAGTCATATCCGGACAAAGTGGTGTGGAATTCGTATGCAATGGACCAAGAAAATCACAGGAAAAATGGTTTTGGAGACAAGCAAAGTATTTTCGTTAGGCAAGTGCATAAAATGTCATCTATACAAACAGAAATAGAATGTTTGTTTGCCGCAGTTCCTCTAGCTTTCTCCCTAGAAAATACGAATGTGTAGAGCTGGTGTCTCCGTGTGCACCAATTAGAGTTTCCAAGGACAAAGTTAAATGTTCCCTAATAAAAAAAAACAAAACAATAAAGTCCGTGGATCATATCAGGAATACACAAACAAAGAGGCTGTAGGAATATCTGGGATTGAATTAGCCAAAACGAAACCGGATATTTCCGGTTTCATCCAGTCATATCCGGAGAAAGTGGTGTGGAATTGGTATGCAATGGAACGAGTAAATCACAGGAAAAATGGTTTTGGAGAAAAGCAAAGTCTTTTCGTGAGGCAAGTGCATAAAATGCCATCTAGACAAACAGAAATATCATGTTTGTTTGCCGCAGTTCCTCTAGCTTTCTCCCTAGAAAATACGAATGTGTAGAGCTGGTGTCTCCATGTGGAACCAATTAGTGTTTCCAAGCATAAAATTTAATGTTCCCTGAAAAAAAACATTCAAAAAAATAAAATCCGTGGATAATATCAGGAATACACAAACAAAGAGGCTGTAGCAATATCTGAGATTGAATTAGCCACAACGAAACCGGATATTTCCGGTTTCATCCAGTCATATCCGGACAAAGTGGTGTGGAATTGGTATGCAATGGACCGAGAAAATCACAGTAAAAATGGTTTTGGAGAAAAGCAAAGTCTTTTCGTTAGGCAAGTGCATAAAATGTCATCTATACAAACAGAAATAGCATGTTTGTTTGCCGCAGTTCCTCTAGCTTTCTCCCTAGAAAATACGAATGTGTAGAGCTGGTGTCTCCATGTGGAACCAATTAGTGTTTCCAAGCATAAAATTTAATGTTCTCTGAAAAAAAACATTCAAAAAAATAAAATCCGTGGATAATATCAGGAATACACTAACAAAGAGGCTGTAGCAATATCTGAGATTGAATTAGCCAAAATGAAACCGGATATTTCTGGTTTCATCCAGTCATATCCGGAAAAACTGGTGTGGAATTCGTATGCAATGGACCGAGAAAATCACAGTAAAAATGTTTTTGGAGACAAGCAAAGTCTTTTCGTTAGGCAAGTGCATAAAATGTCATCTATACAAACAGAAATATCATGTTTGTTTGCCGCAGTTCCTCTAGGTTTCTCCCTAGAAAATACGAATGTGTAGAGCTGGTGTCTCCGTGTGCACCAATTAGAGTTTCCAAGGACAAAGTTAAATGATCCCTGATAAAAAAAAAACAAAACAATAAAGTCCGTGGATAATATCAGGAATACACAAACACAGATGCTGTAGCAATATTTCGGTTTGAGTTAGCCAAAACAAAACTGGATATTTCCGGTTTCATCCAGTCATATCCGGACAAAGTGGTGTGGAATTCGTATGCAATGGACCGAGAAAATCACAGTAAAAATGGTTTTGGAGAAAAGCAAAGTCTTTTCGTTAGGGAAGTGCATAAATTGTCATCTAAACAAACAGAAATATCATGTTTGTTTGCCGCAGTTCCTCTAGCTTTCCCCCTAGAAAATACGAATGTGTAGAGCTGGTGTCTCCATGTGGAACCAATTAGTGTTTCCAAGCATAAAATTTAATGTTCCCTGAAAAAAAAAACATTCAAAAAATAAAGTCCGTGGATAATATCAGGAATACACAAACAAAGAGGCTGTAGCAATATCTGGGATTGAAATAGCGAAAACGAAACCGGATATTTCCGGTTTCATCCAGTCATATTCGAACCAACTGGTGTGGAATTCGTATGCAATGGACCGAGAAAATCACAGGAAAAATGGTTTTGGAGAAAAGCAAAGTCTTTTCGTTAGGCAAGTGCATAAAATGTCATCTATACAAACAGAAATAGCATGTTTGTTTGCTGCAGTTCCTCTAGATTTCTCCCTAAAACATAAAAATGTGTAGAACTGGTGTCTCCATGTGGAACCAATTAGTGTTTCCAAGCCTAAAATTAAATGTTCCCTGAAAAAAAACATTCAAAAAAATAAAGTCCGTGGATAATATCACGAATACACTAACAAAGAGGCTGTAGCAATATTTCGGTTTGAGTTAGCCAAAACAAAACCGGATATTTCCGGTTTAATCCAGTCATATTCGGACCAACTGGTGTGGAATTCGTATGCAATGGACCGAGAAAATCACAATAAAAATGGTTTTGGAGAAAAGCAAAGTATTTTCGTTAGGCAAGTGCATAAAATGTCATCTATACAAACAGAAATATCATGTTTGTTTGCCGCAGTTCCTCTAGCTTTCTCCAAAGAACAAACGAATGTGCAGAGCTGGTGTCTCCATGTGGAACCAATTAGTGTTTCCAAGCATAAAATTAAATGTTCCCTGAAAAAAAAAACATGCAAAAAAATAAAGTCCGTGGATAATATCAGGAATACACAAACGCAGAGGCTGTAACAATATTTCGGTTTGAGTTAGCCAAAACAAAACCGCAGATTTCCGGTTTCATCCAGTCATATCCAGACAACGTGGTGTGGAATTTGTATGCAATGGACCGAGAAAATCACAGGAAAAATGGTTTTGGAGAAAAGCAAAGTCTTTTCGTTAGGCAAGTGCATAAAATGTCATCTAGACAAGCAGAAATAGCATGTTTGTTTGCCGCAGTTCCTCTAGCTTTCTCCCTAGAAAATACGAATGTGTAGAGCTGGTGTCTCCATGTGCACCAATTAGAGTTTCCAAGCACAAAGTTAAATGTTCCCTAATAAAAAAAACAAAACAATAAAGTCCGTGGATAATATCAGGAATACACAAACACAGAGGCTGTAGCAATATTTCGGTTTGATTTAGCCAAAACAAAACCGGATATTTCCGGTTTCATCCAGTCATATCCGGACAAAGTGGTGTGGAATTCGTATGCAATGGACCGAGAAAATCACAGTAAAAATGGTTTTGGAGAAAAGCAAAGTCTTTTCGTTAGGCAAGTGCATAAAATGTCATCTATACAAACAGAAATAGCATGTTTGTTTGCCGCAGATCCTCTAGCTTTCTCCCTAGAAAATACGAATGTGTAGAGCTGGTGTCTCCATGTGGAACCAATTAGTGTTTCCAAGCATAAAATTTAATGTTCTCTGAAAAAAAAAACATTCAAAAAAATAAAATCCGTGGATAATATCAGGAATACACAAACAAAGAGGCTGTAGCAATATCTGAGATTGAATTATCCACAACGAAACCGAATATTTCCGGTTTCATCCAGTCATATCCGGACAAAGTGGTGTGGAATTCGTATGCAATGGACCGAGAAAATCACAGTAAAAATGGTTTTGGAGAAAAGCAAAGTCTTTTGGTTAGGCAAGTGCATAAAATGTCATCTATACAAACAGAAATATCATGTTTGTTTGCCGCAGTTCCTCTAGCTTTCTCCCTAGAACATAAAAATGTGTAGAGCTGGTGTCTCCATGTGGAACCAATTAGTGTATCCAAGCATAAAATTAAATGTTCCCAGAAAAAAAAACATTCAAAAAAATAAAGTCCGTGGATAATATCAGGAATACACAAACTCAGAGGCTGTAGCAATATTTCGGTTTGAGTTAGCCAAAACAAAACCGCAGATTTCCGGTTTCATCCAGTCATATCCGGACAAAGTGGTGTGGAATTGGTATGCAATGGACCGAGAAAATCACAGGAAAAATGGTTTTGGAGAAAAGCAAAGTCTTTTCGTTAGGCAAGTGCATCAAATGTCATCTATACAAACAGAAATATCATGTTTGTTTGCCGCAGTTCCTCTAGCTTTCTCCCTAGAAAATACAAATGTGTAGAGCTGGTGTGTCCATGTGGAACCAATTAGTGTTTCCAAGCATAAAATTAAATGTTCCCTGAAAAAAAAAACATTCAAAAAAAAAAAATCCGTGGATAACCAGGAATACACAAACACAGATGTTGTAGCAATATTTCGGTTTGAGTTAGCCAAAACAAAACCGGATATTTCCGGTTTCATCCAGTCATATCCGGACAAAGTGGTGTGGAATTGGTATGCAATGGACCGAGAAAATCACAGTAAAAATGGTTTTGGAGAAAAGCAAAGTCTTTTCGTTAGGCAAGTGCATAAAATGTCATCTATACAAACTTAAATATCATGTATGTTTGCCGCAGTTCCTCTAGCTTTCTCCCTAGAACATAAAAATGTGTAGAGCTGGTGTGTCCATGTGGAACCAATTAGTGTTTCCAAGCATAAAATTAAATGTTCCCTGAAAAAAAAAACATTCAAAAAAATAAAGTCCGTGGATAATATCAGGAATACAGAAACAAAGAGGCTGCAGCAATATCTGGGATTGAATTAGCCAAAACGAAACCGGATATTTCCGGTTTCATCCAGTCATATTCAGACCAACGGGTGTGGAATTGGTATGCAATGGACCGAGAAAATCACAGTAAAAATGGTTTTGGAGAAAAGCAAAGTCTTTTCGTTAGGCAAGTGCATCAAATGTCATCTATACAAACAGAAATAGCATGTTTGTTTGCCGCAGTTCCTCTAGCTTTCTCCCTAGAACAAACAAATGTGTAGAGCTGGTGCCTCCATGTGGAACCAATTAGTGTTTCCAAGCATAAAATTAAATGTTCCCAGAAAAAAAAAACATTCAAAAAATACAGTCCGTGGATAATATCAGGAATACACAAACACAGAGGCTGTAGCAATATTTCGGTTTGAGTTAGCCAAAACAAAACCGGATATTTCCGGTTTCATCCAGTCATATCCGGACAAAGTGGTGTGGAATTCGTATGCAATGGACCAAGAAAATCACAGGAAAAATGGTTTTGGAGACAAGCAAAGTCTTTTCGTTAGGCAAGTGCATAAAATGTCATCTATACAAACAGAAATAGAATGTTTGTTTGCCGCAGTTCCTCTAGCTTTCTCCCTAGAAAATACGAATGTGTAGAGCTGGTGTCTCCGTGTGCACCAATTAGAGTTTCCAAGGACAAAGTTAAATGTTCCCTAATAAAAAAAAAACAAAACAATAAAGTCCGTGGATCATATCAGGAATACACAAACAAAGAGGCTGTAGGAATATCTGGGATTGAATTAGCCAAAACGAAACCGGATATTTCCGGTTTCATCCAGTCATATCCGGAGAAAGTGGTGTGGAATTGGTATGTAATGGAACGAGTAAATCACAGGAAAAATGGTTTTGGAGAAAAGCAAAGTCTTTTCGTGAGGCAAGTGCATAAAATGCCATCTAGACAAACAGAAATATCATGTTTGTTTGCCGCAGTTCCTCTAGCTTTCTCCCTAGAAAATACGAATGTGTAGAGCTGGTGTCTCCATGTGGAACCAATTAGTGTTTCCAAGCATAAAATTTAATGTTCCCTGAAAAAAAAACATTCAAAAAAATAAAATCCGTGGATAATATCAGGAATACACAAACACAGATGCTGTAGCAATATTTCGGTTTGAGTTAGACAAAAAAAAAAAAAAACGGATATTTCCGGTTTCATCCAGTCATATTCGGACCAACGGGTGTGGAATTGGTATGCAATGGACCGAGAAAATCACAGGAAAAATGGTTTTGGAGAAAAGCAAAGTCTTTTCGTTAGGCAAGTGCATAAAATGTCATCTATACAAACAGAAATATCATGTATGTTTGCCGCAGTTCCTCTAGCTTTCTCCCTAGAACATAAAAATGTGTAGAGCTGGTGTCTCCATGTGGAACCAATTAGTGTTTCCAAGCATAAAATTAAATGTTCCCTGAAAAAAAAAACATTCAAAAAAATAAAGTCCGTGGATAATATCAGGAATACACAAACAAAGAGGCTGAAGCAATATTTCGGTTTGAGTTAGCCAAAACAAAACCGGATATTTCCGGTTTCATCCAGTCATATCCGGACAAAGTGGTGTGGAATTCGTATGCAATGGACCGAGAAAATCACAGTAAAAATGGTTTTGGAGAAAAGCAAAGTCTTTTCGTTAGGCAAGTGCATAAAATGTCATCTATACAAACAGAAATATCATGTTTGTTTGCCGCAGTTCCTCTAGCTTTCTCCCTAGAACATAAAAATGTGTAGAGCTGGTGTCTCCATGTGGAACCAATTAGTGTATCCAAGCATAAAATTAAATGTTCCCAGAAAAAAAAAAACAGTCCAAAAAATAAGTCCGTGGATAATATCAGGAATACACAAACGCAGAGGCTGTAGCAATATTTCGGTTTGAGTTAGCCAAAACAAAACCGCATATTTCCGGTTTCATCCAGTCATATCCGGACAAAGTGGTGTGGAATTGGTATGCAATGGACCGAGAATATCACAGGAAAAATGGTTTTGGAGAAAAGCAAAGTCTTTTCGTTAGGCAAGTGCATAAAATGTCAACTATACAAACAGAAATATCATGTTTGTTTGCCGCAGTTCCTCTAGCTTTCTCCCTAGAAAATACGAATGTGTAGAGCTGGTGTCTCCATGTGCACCAATTAGAGTTTCCAAGCACAAAGTTAAATGTTCCCTAATAAAAAAAAAACAAAACAATAAAGTCCGTGGATAATATCAGGAATACACAAACACAGATGCTGTAGCAATATTTCGGTTTGATTTAGCCAAAACAAAACCGGATATTTCCGGTTTCATCCAGTCATATCCGGACAAAGTGGTGTGGAATTGGTATGCAATGGACCGAGAAAATCACAGGAAAAATGGTTTTGGAGAAAAGCAAAGTCTTTTCGTTAGGCAAGTGCATAAAATGTCATCTATACAAACAGAAATAGCATGTTTGTTTGCCGCAGTTCCCCTAGCTTTCTCCCTAGAAAATACAAATGTATAGAGCTGGTGTGTCCATGTGGAACGAATTAGTGTTTCCAAGCATAAAATTAAATGTTCCCTGAAAAAAAAAAACATTCAAAAAAATAAAATCCATGGATAATACCAGGAATACACAAACACAGATGCTGTAGCAATATTTCGGTTTGAGTTAGCCAAAACAAATCCGGATATTTCCAGTTTCATCCAGTCACATCCGGAAAAACTGGTGTGGAATTCGTATGCAATGGACCGAGAAAATCACAGGAAAAATGGTTTTGGAGAAAAGCCAAGTCTTTTCGTTAGGCAAGTGCATAAAATGTCATCTATACAAACAGAAATATCATGTTTGTTTGCCGCAGTTCTTCTACCTTTCTCCCTAGAACATAAAAATGTGTAGAGCTGGTGTCTCCATGTGGAACCAATTAGTGTTTCCAAGCATAAAATTAAATGTTCCCTGAAAAAAAAAACATTCAAAAAAAATAAAGTCCGTGGATCATATCAGGAATACACAAACAAAGAGGCTGTAGGAATATCTGGGATTGAATTAGCCAAAACGAAACCGGATATTTCCGGTTTCATCCAGTCATATCCGGAGAAAGTGTTGTGGAATTGGTATGCAATGGAACGAGTAAATCACAGGAAAAATGGTTTTGGAGAAAAGCAAAGTCTTTTCGTGAGGCAAGTGCATAAAATGTCATCTAGACAAACAGAAATATCATGTTTGTTTGCCGCAGTTCCTCTAGCTTTCTCCATAGAAAATACGAATGTGTAGAGCTGGTGTCTCCATGTGGAACCAATTAGTGTTTCCAAGCATAAAATTTAATGTTCCCTGAAAAAAAAAAAACATTCAAAAAAATAAAATCCGTGGATAATATCAGGAATACACAAACACAGATGCTGTAGCAATATTTCGGTTTGAGTTAGACAAAAAAAAAAAAAACGGATATTTCCGGTTTCATCCAGTCATATCCGGACAAAGTGGTGTGGAATTGGTATGCAATGGACCGAGAAAATCACAGTAAAAATGGTTTTGGAGAAAAGCAAAGTCTTTTCGTGAGGCAAGTGCATAAAATGTCATCTAGACAAACAGAAATATCATGTTTGTTTGCCGCAGTTCCTCAAGCTTTCTCCCTAGAAAATACGAATGTGTAGAGCTGGTGTCTCCATGTGGAACCAATTAGTGTTTCCAAGCATAAAATTAAATGTTCCCAGAAAAAAAAAACATTCAAAAAAATAAAGTCCGTGGATAATATCAGGAATACACAAACAAAGAGGCTGAAGCAATATTTCGGTTTGAGTTAGCCAAAACAAAACCGGATATTTCCGGTTTCATCCAGTCATATCCGGACAAAGTGGTGTGGAATTCGTATGCAATGGACCGAGAAAATCACAGTAAAAATGGTTTTGGAGAAAAGCAAAGTCTTCTCGTTAGGCAAGTGCATAAAATGTCATCTATACAAACAGAAATATCATGTTTGTTTGCCGCAGTTCCTCTAGCTTTCTCCCTAGAACATAAAAATGTGTAGAGCTGGTGTCTCCATGTGGAACCAATTAGTGTATCCAAGCATAAAATTAAATGTTCCCAGAAAAAAAAAAACAGTCAAAAAAATAAAGTCCGTGGATAATATCAGGAATACACAAACTCAGAGGCTGTAGCAATATTTCGGTTTGAGTTAGCCAAAATCAAACCGCAGATTTCCGGTTTCATCCAGTCATATCCGGACAAAGTGGTGTGGAATTGGTATGCAATGTACCGAGAAAATCACAGTAAAAATGGTTTTGGAGAAAAGCAAAGTCTTTTCGTTAGGCAAGTGCATAAAATGTCATCTATACAAACTTAAATATCATGTATGTTTGCCGCAGTTCCTCTAGCTTTCTCCCTAGAACATAAAATTGTGTAGAGCTGGTGTGTCCATGTGGAACCAATTAGTGTTTCCAAGCATAAAATTAAATGTTCCCTGAAAAAAAAAACTTTCAAAAAAATAAAGTCCGTGGATAATATCAGGAATACAGAAACAAAGAGGCTGCAGCAATATCTGGGATTGAATTAGCCAAAACGAAACCGGATATTTCCGGTTTCATCCAGTCATATTCGGACCAACGGGTGTGGAATTGGTATGCAATGGACCGAGAAAATCACAGGAAAAATGGTTTTGGAGAAAAGCAAAGTCTTTTCGTTAGGCAAGTGCATAAAATGTCATCTATACAAAAAGAAATAGCATGTTTGTTTGCCGCAGTTCTTCTACCTTTCTCCCTAGAACAAACAAATGTGTAGAGCTGGTGTCTCCATGTGGAACCAATTAGTGTTTCCAAGCATAAAATTAAATGTTCCCAGAAAAAAAAAAACATTCAAAAAATACAGTCCGTGGATAATATCAGGAATACACAAACACAGAGGCTGTAGCAATATTTCGGTTTGAGTTAGCCAAAACAAAACCGGATATTTCCGGTTTCATCCAGTCATATCCGGACAAAGTGGTGTGGAATTCGTATGCAATGGACCAAGAAAATCACAGGAAAAATGGTTTTGGAGACAAGCAAAGTATTTTCGTTAGGCAAGTGCATAAAATGTCATCTATACAAACAGAAATAGAATGTTTGTTTGCCGCAGTTCCTCTAGCTTTCTCCCTAGAAAATACGAATGTGTAGAGCTGGTGTCTCCGTGTGCACCAATTAGAGTTTCCAAGGACAAAGTTAAATGTTCCCTAATAAAAAAAAACAAAACAATAAAGTCCGTGGATCATATCAGGAATACACAAACAAAGAGGCTGTAGGAATATCTGGGATTGAATTAGCCAAAACGAAACCGGATATTTCCGGTTTCATCCAGTCATATCCGGAGAAAGTGGTGTGGAATTGGTATGCAATGGAACGAGTAAATCACAGGAAAAATGGTTTTGGAGAAAAGCAAAGTCTTTTCGTGAGGCAAGTGCATAAAATGTCATCTAGACAAACAGAAATATCATGTTTGTTTGCCGCAGTTCCTCTAGCTTTCTCCCTAGAAAATACGAATGTGTAGAGCTGGTGTCTCCATGTGGAACCAATTAGTGTTTCCAAGCATAAAATTTAATGTTCCCTGAAAAAAAAACATTCAAAAAAATAAAATCCGTGGATAATATCAGGAATACACAAACACAGATGCTGTAGCAATATTTCGGTTTGAGTTAGACAAAAAAAAAAAAACGGATATTTCCGGTTTCATCCAGTCATATTCGGACCAACGGGTGTGGAATTGGTATGCAATGGACCGAGAAAATCACAGTAAAAATGGTTTTGGAGAAAATCAAAGTCTTTTCGTGAGGCAAGTGCATAAAATGTCATCTAGACAAACAGAAATATCATGTTTGTTTGCCGCAGTTCCTCTAGCTTTCTCCCTAGAAAATACGAATGTGTAGAGCTGGTGTCTCCATGTGGAACCAATTAGTGTTTCCAAGCATAAAATTAAATGTTCCCAGAAAAAAAAAACATTCAAAAAAATAAAGTCCGTGGATAATATCAGGAATACACAAACAAAGAGGCTGAAGCAATATTTCGGTTTGAGTTAGCCAAAACAAAACCGGATATTTCCGGTTTCATCCAGTCATATCCGGACAAAGTGGTGTGGAATTCGTATGCAATGGACCGAGAAAATCACAGTAAAAATGGTTTTGGAGAAAAGCAAAGTCTTTTCGTTAGGCAAGTGCATAAAATGTCATCTATACAAACAGAAATATCATGTTTGTTTGCCGCAGTTCCTCTAGCTTTCTCCCTAGAACATAAAAATGTGTAGAGCTGGTGTCTCCATGTGGAACCAATTAGTGTATCCAAGCATAAAATTAAATGTTCCCAGAAAAAAAAAAAAACAGTCAAAAAAATAAAGTCCGTGGATAATATCAGGAATACACAAACTCAGAGGCTGTAGCAATATTTCGGTTTGAGTTAGCCAAAATCAAACCGCAGATTTCCGGTTTCATCCAGTCATATCCGGACAAAGTGGTGTGGAATTGGTATGCAATGTACCGAGAAAATCACAGGAAAAATGGTTTTGGAGAAAAGCAAAGTCTTTTCGTTAGGCAAGGGCATAAAATATCATCTATACAAACAGAAATAGCATGTTTGTTTGCCGCAGTTCCTCTAGCTTTCTCCCTAGAAAATACAAATGTGTAGAGCTGGTGTGTCCATGTGGAACCAATTAGTGTTTCCAAGCATAAAATTAAATGTTCCCTGAAAAAAAAAAACATTCAAAAAATAAAATCCGTGGATAACCAGGAATACACAAACACAGATGTTGTAGCAATATTTCGGTTTGAGTTAGCCAAAACAAATCCGGATATTTCCGGTTTCATCCAGTCATATCCGGACAAAGTGGTGTGGAATTGGTATGCAATGGACCGAGAAAATCACAGGAAAAATGGTTTTGGAGAAAAGCAAAGTCTTTTCGTTAGGCAAGTGCATAAAATGTCATCTATACAAACTTAAATATCATGTATGTTTGCCGCAGTTCCTCTAGCTTTCTCCCTAGAACATAAAAATGTGTAGAGCAAGTGTCTCCATGTGGAACCAATTAGTGTTTCCAAGCATAAAATTAAATGTTCCCTGAAAAAAAAAACATTCAAAAAAATAAAGTCCGTGGATAATATCAGGAATACACAAACAAAGAGGCTGCAGCAATATCTGGGATTGAATTAGCAAAAACGAAACCGGATATTTCCGGTTTCATCCAGTCATATCCGGACAAAGTGGTGTGGAATTGGTATGCAATGGAACGAATAAATCACAGGAAAAATGGTTTTGGAGAAAAGCAAAGTCTTTTCGTTAGGCAAGTGCAAAAAATGTCATCTATACAAACAGAAATAGCATGTTTGTTTGCTGCAGTTCCTCTAAATTTCTCCCAAAAACATAAAAATGTGTAGAACTGGTGTCTCCATGTGGAACCAATTAGTGTTTCCAAGCATAAAATTTAATATTCCCTCAAAAAAAAAACATTCAAAAAAATAAAATCCGTGGATAATATCAGGAATACACAAACACAGATGCTGTAGCAATATTTCGGTTTGAGTTAGACAAAACAAAACCGGATATTTCCGGTTTCATCCAGTCATATTCGGACCAACGGGTGTGGAATTCGTATGCAATGGACCGAGAAAATCACAGGAAAAATGGTTTTGGAGAAAATCAAAGTCTTTTCGTGAGGCAAGTGCATAAAATGTCATCTAGACAAACAGAAATATCATGTTTGTTTGCCGCAGTTCCTCTAGCTTTCTCCCTAGAAAATACGAATGTGTAGAGCTGGTGTCTCCATGTGGAACCAATTAGTGTTTCCAAGCATAAAATTAAATGTTCCCAGAAAAAAAAAACATTCAAAAAAATAAAGTCCGTGGATAATATCAGGAATACACAAACAAAGAGGCTGAAGCAATATTTCGGTTTGAGTTAGCCAAAACAAAACCGGATATTTCCGGTTTCATCCAGTCATATCCGGACAAAGTGGTGTGGAATTCGTATGCAATGGAACGAATAAATCACAGGAAAAATGGTTTTGGAGAAAAGCAAAGTCTTTTCGTTAGGCAAGTGCATAAAATGTCATCTATACAAACAGAAATATCATGTTTGTTTGCCGCAGTTCCTCTAGCTTTCTCCCTAGAACATAAAAATGTGTAGAGCTGGTGTCTCCATGTGGAACCAATTAGTGTATCCAAGCATAAAATTAAATGTTCCCAGAAAAAAAAAACAGTCAAAAAAATAAAGTCCGTGGATAATATCAGGAATACACAAACTCAGAGGCTGTAGCAATATTTCGGTTTGAGTTAGCCAAAATCAAACCGCAGATTTCCGGTTTCATCCAGTCATATCCGGACAAAGTGGTGTGGAATTGGTATGCAATGTACCGAGAAAATCACAGGAAAAATGGTTTTGGAGAAAAGCAAAGTCTTTTCGTTAGGCAAGGGCATAAAATATCATCTATACAAACAGAAATAGCATGTTTGTTTGCCGCAGTTCCTCTAGCTTTCTCCCTAGAAAATACAAATGTGTAGAGCTGGTGTGTCCATGTGGAACCAATTAGTGTTTCCAAGCATAAAATTAAATGTTCCCTGAAAAAAAAAAACATTCAAAAAATAAAATCCGTGGATAACCAGGAATACACAAACACAGATGTTGTAGCAATATTTCGGTTTGAGTTAGCCAAAACAAATCCGGATATTTCCGGTTTCATCCAGTCATATCCGGACAAAGTGGTGTGGAATTGGTATGCAATGGACCGAGAAAATCACAGGAAAAATGGTTTTGGAGAAAAGCAAAGTCTTTTCGTTAGGCAAGTGCATAAAATGTCATCTATACAAACTTAAATATCATGTATGTTTGCCGCAGTTCCTCTAGCTTTCTCCCTAGAACATAAAAATGTGTAGAGCAAGTGTCTCCATGTGGAACCAATTAGTGTTTCCAAGCATAAAATTAAATGTTCCCTGAAAAAAAAAACATTCAAAAAAATAAAGTCCGTGGATAATATCAGGAATACACAAACAAAGAGGCTGCAGCAATATCTGGGATTGAATTAGCAAAAACGAAACCGGATATTTCCGGTTTCATCCAGTCATATCCGGACAAAGTGGTGTGGAATTGGTATGCAATGGAACGAATAAATCACAGGAAAAATGGTTTTGGAGAAAAGCAAAGTCTTTTCGTTAGGCAAGTGCAAAAAATGTCATCTATACAAACAGAAATAGCATGTTTGTTTGCTGCAGTTCCTCTAAATTTCTCCCAAAAACATAAAAATGTGTAGAACTGGTGTCTCCATGTGGAACCAATTAGTGTTTCCAAGCATAAAATTTAATATTCCCTGAAAAAAAAAACATTCAAAAAAATAAAATCCGTGGATAATATCAGGAATACACAAACACAGATGCTGTAGCAATATTTCGGTTTGAGTTAGACAAAACAAAACCGGATATTTCCGGTTTCATCCAGTCATATTCGGACCAACGGGTGTGGAATTCGTATGCAATGGACCGAGAAAATCACAGGAAAAATGGTTTTGGAGAAAAGCAAACTCTTTTCGTTAGGCAAGTGCATCAAATGTCATCTATACAAACAGAAATAGAATGTTTGTTTGCCGCAGTTCCTCTAGCTTTCTCCCTAGAACAAACAAATGTGTAGAGCTGGTGTCTCCATGTGGAACCAATTAGTGTTTCCAAGCATAAAATTAAATGTTCCCAGAAAAAAAAAAAAAACATTCAAAAAATACAGTCCGTGGATAATATCAGGAATACACAAACACAGAGGCTGTAGCAATATTTCGGTTTGAGTTAGCCAAAACAAAACCGGATATTTCCGGTTTCATCCAGTCATATCCGGACAAAGTGGTGTGGAAATCGTATGCAATGGACCGAGAAAATCACAGGAAAAATGGTTTTGGAGAAAAGCAAAGTCTTTTCGTTAGGCAAGTGCATAAAATGTCATCTATACAAACAGAAATATCATGTATGTTTGCCGCAGTTCCTATAGCTTTCTCCCTAGAAAATACGAATGTGTAGAGCTGGTGTCTCCGTGTGCACCAATTAGAGTTTCCAAGGACAAAGTTAAATGTTCCCTAATAAAAAAAAAAAACAAAACAATGAAGTCCGTGGATAATATCAGGAATACACAAACTCAGAGGCTGTAGCAATATCTGAGATTGAATTAGGCAAAACGAAACCGAATATTTCCGGTTTCATCCAGTCATATCCGGACAAAGTGGTGTGGAATTGGTATGCAATGGACCGAGAAAATCACAGGAAAAATGGTTTTGGAGAAAAGCAAAGTCTTTTCGTTAGGCAAGTGCATAAAATGTCATCTATACAAACAGAAATAGCATGTTGGTTTGCCGCAGTTCCTCTAGGTTTCTCCCTAGAAAATACGAATGTGTAGAGCTGGTGTGTCCCTGTGGAACCAATTAGTGTTTCCAAGCATAAAATTAAATGTTCCCTAAAAAAAAAACATTCAAAAAACAAAGTCCGTGGATAATATCAGGAATACACAAACAAAGAGGCTGCAGCAATATCTGTGATTGAATTAGCCAAAATGAAACCGGATATTTCCGGTTTCATCCAGTCATATCCGGAAAAACTGGTGTGGAATTCATATGCAATGGACCGAGAAAATCACAGTAAAAATGGTTTTGGAGAAAAGCAAAGTCTTTTCGTTAGGCAAGTGTATAAAATGTCATCTAGACAAACAGAAATATCATGCTTGTTTGCCGCAGTTCCTCTAGCTTTCTCCCTAGAACAAACAAATGTGTAGAGCTGGTGTCTCCATGTGGAACCAATTAGTGTTTCCACGCATAAAATTTAATGTTCCCAGAAAAAAAAAAAACATTCAAAAAATACAGTCCGTGGATAATATCAGGAATACACAAACACAGAGGCTGTAGCAATATTTCGGTTTGAGTTAGCCAAAACAAAACCGGATATTTCCGGTTTCATCCAGTCATATCCGGACAAAGTGGTGTGGAATTGGTATGCAATGGACCGAGAAAATCACAGGAAAAATGGTTTTGGAGAAAAGCAAAGTCTTTTCGTTAGGCAAGTGCATAAAATGTCATCTATACAAACAGAAATATCATGTTTGTTTGCCGCAGTTCCTCTAGCTTTCTCCCTAGAAAATACGAATGTGTAGAGCTGGTGTGTCCCTGTGGAACCAATTAGTGTTTCCAAGCATAAAATTAAATGTTCCCTGAAAAAAAACATTCAAAAAAATAAAATCCGTGGATAATATCAGGAATACACAAACAAAGAGGCTGTAGCAATATCTGAGATTGAATTAGCCACAACGAAACCGGATATTTCCGGTTTCATCCAGTCATATCCGGACAAAGTGGTGTGGAATTCGTATGCAATGGACCGAGAAAATCACAGTAAATATGGTTTTGGAGAAAAGCAAAGTCTTTTCGTTAGGCAAGTGCATAAAATGTCATCTATACAAACAGAAATATCATGTTTGTTTGCCGCAGTTCCTCTAGCTTTCTCCCTAGAACATAAAAATGTGTACAGCTGGTGTCTCCATGTGGAACCAATTAGTGTATCCAAGCATAAAATTAAATGTTCCCAGAAAAATAAAACAGTCAAAAAAATAAAGTCCGTGGATAATATCAGGAATACACAAACACAGAGGCTGTAGCAATATTTCGGTTTGAGTTAGCCAAAACAAAACCGCATATTTCCGGTTTCATCCAGTCATATCCGGACAAAGTGGTGTGGAATTGGTAGGCAATGGACCGAGAAAATCACAGGAAAAATGGTTTTGGAGAAAAGCAAAGTCTTTTCATTAGGCAAGTGCATAAAATGTCATCTATACAAACAGAAATAGCATGTTTGTTTGCCGCAGTTCCTCTAGCTTTCTCCCTAGAAAATACAAATGTGTAGAGCTGGTGTCTCCATGTGGAACCAATTAGTGTTTCCAAGCATAAAATTAAATGTTCCCTAAAAAAAAAAACATTCAAAAAAATAAAATCCATGGATAATACCAGGAATACACAAACACAGATGCTGTAGCAATATTTCGGTTTGAGTTAGCCAAAACAAATCCGGATATTTCCGGTTTCATCCAGTCATATCCGGAAAAACTGGTGTGGAATTCGTATGCAATGGACCGAGAAAATCACAGGAAAAATGGTTTTGGAGAAAAGCAAAGTCTTTTCGTTAGGCAAGTGCATAAAATGTCATCTATACAAACTTAAATATCATGTATGTTTGCCGCAGTTCCTCTAGCTTTCTCCCTAGAACATAAAAATGTGTAGAGCAAGTGTCTCCATGTGGAACCAATTAGTGTTTCCAAGCATAAAATTAAATGTTCCCTGAAAAAAAAAACATTCAAAAAAATAAAGTCCGTGGATAATATCAGGAATACACAAACAAAGAGGCTGCAGCAATATCTGGGATTGAATTAGCAAAAACGAAACCGGATATTTCCGGTTTCATCCAGTCATATCCGGACAAAGTGGTGTGGAATTGGTATGCAATGGAACGAATAAATCACAGGAAAAATGGTTTTGGAGAAAAGCAAAGTCTTTTCGTTAGGCAAGTGCAAAAAATGTCATCTATACAAACAGAAATAGCATGTTTGTTTGCTGCAGTTCCTCTAAATTTCTCCCAAAAACATAAAAATGTGTAGAACTGGTGTCTCCATGTGGAACCAATTAGTGTTTCCAAGCATAAAATTTAATATTCCCTCAAAAAAAAAACATTCAAAAAAATAAAATCCGTGGATAATATCAGGAATACACAAACACAGATGCTGTAGCAATATTTCGGTTTGAGTTAGACAAAACAAAACCGGATATTTCCGGTTTCATCCAGTCATATTCGGACCAACGGGTGTGGAATTCGTATGCAATGGACCGAGAAAATCACAGGAAAAATGGTTTTGGAGAAAATCAAAGTCTTTTCGTGAGGCAAGTGCATAAAATGTCATCTAGACAAACAGAAATATCATGTTTGTTTGCCGCAGTTCCTCTAGCTTTCTCCCTAGAAAATACGAATGTGTAGAGCTGGTGTCTCCATGTGGAACCAATTAGTGTTTCCAAGCATAAAATTAAATGTTCCCAGAAAAAAAAAACATTCAAAAAAATAAAGTCCGTGGATAATATCAGGAATACACAAACAAAGAGGCTGAAGCAATATTTCGGTTTGAGTTAGCCAAAACAAAACCGGATATTTCCGGTTTCATCCAGTCATATCCGGACAAAGTGGTGTGGAATTCGTATGCAATGGACCGAGAAAATCACAGTAAAAATGGTTTTGGAGAAAAGCAAAGTCTTTTCGTTAGGCAAGTGCATAAAATGTCATCTATACAAACAGAAATATCATGTTTGTTTGCCGCAGTTCCTCTAGCTTTCTCCCTAGAACATAAAAATGTGTAGAGCTGGTGTCTCCATGTGGAACCAATTAGTGTATCCAAGCATAAAATTAAATGTTCCCAGAAAAAAAAAACAGTCAAAAAAATAAAGTCCGTGGATAATATCAGGAATACACAAACTCAGAGGCTGTAGCAATATTTCGGTTTGAGTTAGCCAAAATCAAACCGCAGATTTCCGGTTTCATCCAGTCATATCCGGACAAAGTGGTGTGGAATTGGTATGCAATGTACCGAGAAAATCACAGGAAAAATGGTTTTGGAGAAAAGCAAAGTCTTTTCGTTAGGCAAGGGCATAAAATATCATCTATACAAACAGAAATAGCATGTTTGTTTGCCGCAGTTCCTCTAGCTTTCTCCCTAGAAAATACAAATGTGTAGAGCTGGTGTGTCCATGTGGAACCAATTAGTGTTTCCAAGCATAAAATTAAATGTTCCCTGAAAAAAAAAAAACATTCAAAAAATAAAATCCGTGGATAACCAGGAATACACAAACACAGATGTTGTAGCAATATTTCGGTTTGAGTTAGCCAAAACAAATCCGGATATTTCCGGTTTCATCCAGTCATATCCGGACAAAGTGGTGTGGAATTGGTATGCAATGGACCGAGAAAATCACAGGAAAAATGGTTTTGGAGAAAAGCAAAGTCTTTTCGTTAGGCAAGTGCATAAAATGTCATCTATACAAACTTAAATATCATGTATGTTTGCCGCAGTTCCTCTAGCTTTCTCCCTAGAACATAAAAATGTGTAGAGCAAGTGTCTCCATGTGGAACCAATTAGTGTTTCCAAGCATAAAATTAAATGTTCCCTGAAAAAAAAAAACATTCAAAAAAATAAAGTCCGTGGATAATATCAGGAATACACAAACAAAGAGGCTGCAGCAATATCTGGGATTGAATTAGCAAAAACGAAACCGGATATTTCCGGTTTCATCCAGTCATATCCGGACAAAGTGGTGTGGAATTGGTATGCAATGGAACGAATAAATCACAGGAAAAATGGTTTTGGAGAAAAGCAAAGTCTTTTCGTTAGGCAAGTGCAAAAAATGTCATCTATACAAACAGAAATAGCATGTTTGTTTGCTGCAGTTCCTCTAAATTTCTCCCAAAAACATAAAAATGTGTAGAACTGGTGTCTCCATGTGGAACCAATTAGTGTTTCCAAGCATAAAATTTAATATTCCCTGAAAAAAAAAACATTCAAAAAAATAAAATCCGTGGATAATATCAGGAATACACAAACACAGATGCTGTAGCAATATTTCGGTTTGAGTTAGACAAAACAAAACCGGATATTTCCGGTTTCATCCAGTCATATTCGGACCAACGGGTGTGGAATTCGTATGCAATGGACCGAGAAAATCACAGGAAAAATGGTTTTGGAGAAAAGCAAACTCTTTTCGTTAGGCAAGTGCATCAAATGTCATCTATACAAACAGAAATAGAATGTTTGTTTGCCGCAGTTCCTCTAGCTTTCTCCCTAGAACAAACAAATGTGTAGAGCTGGTGTCTCCATGTGGAACCAATTAGTGTTTCCAAGCATAAAATTAAATGTTCCCAGAAAAAAAAAAAAACATTCAAAAAATACAGTCCGTGGATAATATCAGGAATACACAAACACAGAGGCTGTAGCAATATTTCGGTTTGAGTTAGCCAAAACAAAACCGGATATTTCCGGTTTCATCCAGTCATATCCGGACAAAGTGGTGTGGAAATCGTATGCAATGGACCGAGAAAATCACAGGAAAAATGGTTTTGGAGAAAAGCAAAGTCTTTTCGTTAGGCAAGTGCATAAAATGTCATCTATACAAACAGAAATATCATGTATGTTTGCCGCAGTTCCTATAGCTTTCTCCCTAGAAAATACGAATGTGTAGAGCTGGTGTCTCCGTGTGCACCAATTAGAGTTTCCAAGGACAAAGTTAAATGTTCCCTAATAAAAAAAAAAACAAAACAATAAAGTCCGTGGATAATATCAGGAATACACAAACTCAGAGGCTGTAGCAATATCTGAGATTGAATTAGGCAAAACGAAACCGAATATTTCCGGTTTCATCCAGTCATATCCGGACAAAGTGGTGTGGAATTGGTATGCAATGGACCGAGAAAATCACAGGAAAAATGGTTTTGGAGAAAAGCAAAGTCTTTTCGTTAGGCAAGTGCATAAAATGTCATCTATACAAACAGAAATAGCATGTTTGTTTGCCGCAGTTCCTCTAGGTTTCTCCCTAGAAAATACGAATGTGTAGAGCTGGTGTGTCCCTGTGGAACCAATTAGTGTTTCCAAGCATAAAATTAAATGTTCCCTAAAAAAAAAACATTCAAAAAACAAAGTCCGTGGATAATATCAGGAATACACAAACAAAGAGGCTGCAGCAATATCTGTGATTGAATTAGCCAAAATGAAACCGGATATTTCCGGTTTCATCCAGTCATATCCGGAAAAACTGGTGTGGAATTCATATGCAATGGACCGAGAAAATCACAGTAAAAATGGTTTTGGAGAAAAGCAAAGTCTTTTCGTTAGGCAAGTGTATAAAATGTCATCTAGACAAACAGAAATATCATCCTTGTTTGCCGCAGTTCCTCTAGCTTTCTCCCTAGAACAAACAAATGTGTAGAGCTGGTGTCTCCATGTGGAACCAATTAGTGTTTCCACGCATAAAATTTAATGTTCCCAGAAAAAAAAAAACATTCAAAAAATACAGTCCGTGGATAATATCAGGAATACACAAACACAGAGGCTGTAGCAATATTTCGGTTTGAGTTAGCAAAACAAAACCGGATATTTCCGGTTTCATCCAGTCATATCCGGACAAAGTGGTGTGGAATTGGTATGCAATGGACCGAGAAAATCACAGGAAAAATGGTTTTGGAGAAAAGCAAAGTCTTTTCGTTAGGCAAGTGCATAAAATGTCATCTATACAAACAGAAATATCATGTTTGTTTGCCGCAGTTCCTCTAGCTTTCTCCCTAGAAAATACGAATGTGTAGAGCTGGTGTGTCCCTGTGGAACCAATTAGTGTTTCCAAGCATAAAATTAAATGTTCCCTGAAAAAAAACATTCAAAAAAATAAAATCCGTGGATAATATCAGGAATACACAAACAAAGAGGCTGTAGCAATATCTGAGATTGAATTAGCCACAACGAAACCGGATATTTCCGGTTTCATCCAGTCATATCCGGACAAAGTGGTGTGGAATTCGTATGCAATGGACCGAGAAAATCACAGTAAATATGGTTTTGGAGAAAAGCAAAGTCTTTTCGTTAGGCAAGTGCATAAAATGTCATCTATACAAACAGAAATATCATGTTTGTTTGCCGCAGTTCCTCTAGCTTTCTCCCTAGAACATAAAAATGTGTACAGCTGGTGTCTCCATGTGGAACCAATTAGTGTATCCAAGCATAAAATTAAATGTTCCCAGAAAAATAAAACAGTCAAAAAAATAAAGTCCGTGGATAATATCAGGAATACACAAACACAGAGGCTGTAGCAATATTTCGGTTTGAGTTAGCCAAAACAAAACCGCATATTTCCGGTTTCATCCAGTCATATCCGGACAAAGTGGTGTGGAATTGGTAGGCAATGGACCGAGAAAATCACAGGAAAAATGGTTTTGGAGAAAAGCAAAGTCTTTTCATTAGGCAAGTGCATAAAATGTCATCTATACAAACAGAAATAGCATGTTTGTTTGCCGCAGTTCCTCTAGCTTTCTCCCTAGAAAATACAAATGTGTAGAGCTGGTGTCTCCATGTGGAACCAATTAGTGTTTCCAAGCATAAAATTAAATGTTCCCTAAAAAAAAAAACATTCAAAAAAATAAAATCCATGGATAATACCAGGAATACACAAACACAGATGCTGTAGCAATATTTCGGTTTGAGTTAGCCAAAACAAATCCGGATATTTCCGGTTTCATCCAGTCATATCCGGAAAAACTGGTGTGGAATTCGTATGCAATGGACCGAGAAAATCACAGGAAAAATGGTTTTGGAGAAAAGCAAAGTCTTTTCGTTAGGCAAGTGCATAAAATGTCATCTATACAAACAGAAATATCATGTTTGTTTGCCGCAGTTCTTCTACCTTTCTCCCTAGAACATAAAAATGTGTAGAGCTGGTGTCTCCATGTGGAACCAATTAGTGTTTCCAAGCATAAAATTAAATGTTCCCTGAAAAAAAAAACATTCAAAAAAATAAATCCTTGGATCATATCAGGAATACACAAACAAAGAGGCTGTAGGAATATCTGGGATTGAATTAGCCAAAACGAAACCGGATATTTCCGGATTCATCCAGTCATATCCGGAGAAAGTGGTGTGGAATTGGTATGCAATGGAACGAGTAAATCACAGGAAAAATGGTTTTGGAGAAAAGCAAAGTCTTTTCGTGAGGCAAGTGCATAAAATGTCATCTAGACAAACAGAAATATCATGTTTGTTTGCCGCAGTTCCTCTAGCTTTCTCCCTAGAAAATACGAATGTGTAGAGCTGGTGTCTCCATGTGGAACCAATTAGTGTTTCCAAGCATAAAATTTAATGTTCCCTGAAAAAAAACATTCAAAAAAATAAAATCCGTGGATAATATCAGGAATACACAAACACAGATGCTGTAGCAATATTTCGGTTTGAGTTAGACAGAAAAAAAACCGGATATTTCCGGTTTCATCCAGTCATATTCTGACCAACGGGTGTGGAATTGGTATGCAATGGACCGAGAAAATCACAGGAAAAATGGTTTTGGAGAAAAGCAAAGTCTTTTCGTTAGGCAAGTGCATAAAATGTCATCTATACAAACAGAAATATCATGTTTGTTTGCCGCAGTTCCTCTAGCTTTCTCCCTAGAACATAAAAATGTGTAGAGCTGGTGTCTCCATGTGGAACCAATTAGTGTATCCAAGCATAAAATTAAATGTTCCCAGAAAAAAAAAACAGTCAAAAAAATAAAATCCGTGGATAATATCAGGAATACACAAACAAAGAGGCTGTAGCAATATCTGGGATTGAAGTAGCCACAACGAAACTGGATATTTCCGGTTTCATCCAGTCAAATCCAGACAAAGTGGTGTGGAATTGGTATGCAATGGAACGAGTAAATCACAGGAAAAATGGTTTTGGAGAAAAGCAAAGTCTTTTCGTGAGGCAAGTGCATAAAATGTCATCTAGACAAACAGAAATATCATGTTTGTTTGCCGCAGTTCCTCTAGCTTTCTCCCTAGAAAATACGAATGTGTAGAGCTGGTGTCTCCATGTGGAACCAATTAGTGTTTCCAAGCATAAAATGAAATGTTCCCTGAAAAAAAAACATTAAAAAAAATAAAATCCGTGGATAATATCAGGAATACACAAACACAGATGCTGTAGCAATATTTCGGTTTGAGTTAGACAAAAAAAAAAACAAACGGATATTTCCGGTTTCATCCAGTCATATTCGGACCAACGGGTGTGGAATTGGTATGCAATGGTCCGAGAAAATCACAGTAAAAATGGTTTTGGAGAAAAGCAAAGTCTTTTCGTGAGGCAAGTGCATAAAATGTCATCTAGACAAACAGAAATATCATGTTTGTTTGCCGCAGTTCCTCTAGCTTTCTCCCTAGAAAATACGAATGTGTAGAGCTGGTGTCTCCATGTGGAACCAATTAGTGTTTCCAAGCATAAAATTAAATGTTCCCTGAAAAAAAAACATTCAAAAAAATAAAGTCCGTGGATAATATCAGGAATACACAAACAAAGAGGCTGAAGCAATATTTCGGTTTGAGTTAGCCAAAACAAAACCGGATATTTCCGGTTTCATCCAGTCATATCCAGACAAAGTGGTGTGGAATTCGTATGCAATGGACCGAGAAAATCACAGTAAAAATGGTTTTGGAGAAAAGCAAAGTCTTTTCGTTAAGCAAGTGCATAAAATATCATCTATACAAACAGAAATAGCATGTTTGTTTGCCGCAGTTCCTCTAGCTTTCTCCCTAGAAAATACAAATGTGTAGAGCTGGTGTGTCTATGTGGAACCAATTAGTGTTTCCAAGCATAAAATTAAATGTTCCCTGAAAAAAAAAAACATTCAAAAAATAAAATCCGTGGATAACCAGGAATACACAAACACAGATGTTGTAGCAATATTTCGGTTTGAGTTAGCCAAAACAAATCCGGATATTTCCGGTTTCATCCAGTCATATCCAGACAAAGTGGTGTGGAATTCGTATGCAATGGACCGAGAAAATCACAGGAAAAATGGTTTTGGAGAAAAGCAAAGTCTTTTCGTTAGGCAAGTGCATAAAATGTCATCTATACAAACTTAAATATCATGTATGTTTGCCGCAGTTCCTCTAGCTTTCTCCCTAGAACATAAAAATGTGTAGAGCAAGTGTCTCCATGTGGAACCAATTAGTGTTTCCAAGCATAAAATTAAATGTTCCCTGAAAAAAAAAAACATTCAAAAAAATAAAGTCCGTGGATAATATCAGGAATACACAAACAAAGAGGCTGCAGCAATATCTGGGATTGAATTAGCCAAAACAAAACCGGATATTTCCGGTTTCATCCAGTCATATCCGGACAAAGTGGTGTGGAATTGGTATGCAATGGAATGAATAAATCACAGGAAAAATGGTTTTGGAGAAAAGCAAAGTCTTTTCGTTAGGCAAGTGCATAAAATGTCATCTATACAAACAGAAATAGCATGTTTGTTTGCTGCAGTTCCTCTAGATTTCTCCCAAAAACATAAAAATGTGTAGAACTGTTGTCTCCATGTGGAACCAATTAGTGTTTCCAAGCATAAAATTTAATGTTCCCTGAAAAAAAAAAACATTCAAAAAATACAGTCCGTGGATAATATCAGGAATACACAAACACAGAGGCTGTAGCAATATTTCGGTTTGAGTTAGCCAAAACAAAACCGGATATTTCCGGTTTCATCCAGTCATATCCGGACAAAGTGGTGTGGAAATCGTATGCAATAGACCGAGAAAATCACAGGAAAAATGGTTTTGGAGAAAAGCAAAGTCTTTTCGTTAGGCAAGTGCATAAAATGTCATCTATACAAACAGAAATATCATGTATGTTTGCCGCAGTTCCTATAGCTTACTCCCTAGAAAATACGAATGTGTAGAGCTGGTGTCTCCGTGTGCACCAATTAGAGTTTCCAAGGACAAAGTTAAATGTTCCCTAATAAAAAAAAAACAAAACAATAAAGTCCGTGGATAATATCAGGAATACACAAACTCAGAGGCTGTAGCAATATCTGAGATTGAATTAGCCAAAACGAAACCGAATATTTCCGGTTTCATCCAGTCATATCCGGACAAAGTGGTGTGGAATTGGTATGCAATGGACCGAGAAAATCACAGGAAAAATGGTTTTGGAGAAAAGCAAAGTCTTTTCGTTAGGCAAGTGCATAAAATGTCATCTATACAAACAGAAATATCATGTTTGTTTGCCGCAGTTCCTCTAGGTTTCTCCCTAGAAAATACGAATGTGTAGAGCTGGTGTGTCCCTGTGGAACCAATTAGTGTTTCCAAGCATAAAATTAAATGTTCCCTGAAAAAAAAAACATTCAAAAAACAAAGTCCGTGGATAATATCAGGAATACACAAACAAAGAGGCTGCAGCAATATCTGTGATTGAATTAGCCAAAATGAAACCGGATATTTCCGGTTTCATCCAGTCATATCCGGAAAAACTGGTGTGGAATTCATATGCAATGGACCGAGAAAATCACAGTAAAAATGGTTTTGGAGAAAAGCAAAGTCTTTTCGTTAGGCAAGTGTATAAAATGTCATCTAGACAAACAGAAATATCATGTTTGTTTGCCACAGTTCCTATAGGTTTCTCCCTAGAACAAACAAATGTGTAGAGCTGGTGTCTCCATCTGGAACCAATTAGTGTTTCCAAGCATAAAATTAAATGTTCCCAGAAAAAAAAAAAACATTCAAAAAATACAGTCCGTGGATAATATCAGGAATACACAAACACAGAGGCTGTAGCAATATTTCGGTTTGAGTTAGCCAAAACAAAACCGGATAATTTGGTTAAATCCAGTCCTATCCAGACAAAGTGGTGTGGAATTCGTATGCAATGGACCGAGAAAATCACAGGAAAAATGGTTTTGGAGAAAAGCAAAGTCTTTTCGTTAGGCAAGTGCATAAAATGTCATCTATACAAACAGAAATATCATGTTTGTTTGCCGCAGTTCCTCTAGCTTTCTCCCTAGAAAATACGAATGTGTAGAGCTGGTGTCTCCATGTGCACCAATTAGAGTTTCCAAGCACAAAGTTAAATGTTCCCTAATAAAAAAAAACAAAACAATAAAGTCCGTGGATAATATCAGGAATACACAAACACAGATGCTGTAGCAATATTTCGGTTTGATTTAGCCAAAACAAAACCGGATATTTCCGGTTTCATCCAGTCATATCCGGACAAAGTGGTGTGGAATTGGTATGCAATGGACCGAGAAAATCACAGTAAAAATGGTTTTGGAGAAAAGCAAAGTCTTTTCGTTAGGCAAGTGCATAAAATGTCATCTATACAAACAGAAATAGCATGTTTGTTTGCCGCAGTTCCTCTAGCTTTCTCCCTAGAAAATATGAATGTGTAGAGCTGGTGTCTCCATGTGGAACCAATTAGTGTTTCCAAGCATAAAATTTAATGTTCCCTGAAAAAAAAAATTCAAAAAAATAAAATCCGTGGATAATATCAGGAATACACAAACAAAGAGGCTGTAGCAATATCTGAGATTGAATTAGCCACAACGAAACCGGATATTTCCGGTTTCATCCAGTCATATCCAGACAAAGTGGTGTGGAATTCGTATGCAATGGACCGAGAAAATCACAGTAAAAATGGTTTTGGAGAAAAGCAAAGTCTTTTCGTTAGGCAAGTGTATAAAATGTCATCTATACAAACAGAAATATCATGTTTGTTTGCCGCAGTTCCTCTAGCTTTCTCCCTAGACATAAAAATGTGTACAGCTGGTGTCTCCATGTGGAACCAATTAGTGTATCCAAGCATAAAATTAAATGTTCCCAGAAAAATAAAACAGTCAAAAAAATAAAGTCCGTGGATAATATCAGGAATACACAAACACAGAGGCTGTAGCAATATTTCGGTTTGAGTTAGCCAAAACAAAACCGCATATTTCCGGTTTCATCCAGTCATATCCGGACAAAGTGGTCTGGAATTGGTATGCAATGGACCGAGAAAATCACAGGAAAAATGGTTTTGGAGAAAAGCAAAGTCTTTTCGTTAGGCAAGTGCATAAAATGTCATCTATACAAACTTAAATATCATGTATATTTGCCGCAGTTCCTCTAGCTTTCTCCCTAGAACATAAAAATGTGTAGAGCAAGTGTCTCCATGTGGAACCAATTAGTGTTTCCAAGCATAAAATTAAATGTTCCCTGAAAAAAAAAAACATTCAAAAAAATAAAGTCCGTGGATAATATCAGGAATACACAAACAAAGAGGCTGCAGCAA
This sequence comes from Lepus oiostolus, assembly GCA_036325905.1. Taxonomy (NCBI): domain Eukaryota; kingdom Metazoa; phylum Chordata; class Mammalia; order Lagomorpha; family Leporidae; genus Lepus; species Lepus oiostolus. Next base: position 1,102,244 of record JAWMBE010000081.1, on the reverse strand, counting down.
TATCTGGGATTGAATTAGCCAAAACGAAACCGGATATTTCCGGTTTCATCCAGTCATATCCGGACAAAGTGGTGTGGAATTGGTATGCAATGGAACGAATAAATCACAGGAAAAATGGTTTTGGAGAAAAGCAAAGTCTTTTCGTTAGGCAAGTGCATAAAATGTCATCTATACAAACAGAAATAGCATGTTTGTTTGCTGCAGTTCCTCTAGATTTCTCCCAAAAACATAAAAATGTGTAGAACTGTTGTCTCCATGTGGAACCAATTAGTGTTTCCAAGCATAAAATTTAATGTTCCCTGAAAAAAAAAAACATTCAAAAAAATAAAATCCGTGGATAATATCAGGAATACACAAACACAGATGCTGTAGCAATATTTCGGTTTGAGTTAGACAAAACAAAACCGGATATTTCCGGTTTCATCCAGTCATATCCGGACAAACTGGTGTGGAATTCGTATGCAATGGACCGAGAAAATCACAGTAAAAATGGTTTTGGAGAAAAGCAAAGTCTTTTCGTTAGGCAAGTGCATAAAATGTCATCTAGACAAACAGAAATATCATGTTTGTTTGCCGCAGTTCCTCTAGCTTTCTCCCTAGAACAAACAAATGTGTAGAGCTGGTGTCTCCATGTGGAACCAATTAGTGTTTCCAAGCATAAAATTAAATGTTCCCAGAAAAAAAAAAACATTCAAAAAATACAGTCCGTGGATAATATCAGGAATACACAAACACAGAGGCTGTAGCAATATTTCGGTTTGAGTTAGCCAAAACAAAACCGGATATTTCCGGTTTCATCCAGTCATATCCGGACAAAGTGGTGTGGAAATCGTATGCAATAGACCGAGAAAATCACAGGAAAAATGGTTTTGGAGAAAAGCAAAGTCTTTTCGTTAGGCAAGTGCATAAAATGTCATCTATACAAACAGAAATATCATGTATTTTTGCCGCAGTTCCTATAGCTTACTCCCTAGAAAATACGAATGTGTAGAGCTGGTGTCTCCGTGTGCACCAATTAGAGTTTCCAAGGACAAAGTTAAATGTTCCCTAATAAAAAAAAACAAAACAATAAAGTCCGTGGATAATATCAGGAATACACAAACTCAGAGGCTGTAGCAATATCTGAGACTGAATTAGCCAAAACGAAACCGAATATTTCCGGTTTCATCCAGTCATATCCGGACAAAGTGGTGTGGAATTGGTATGCAATGGACCGAGAAAATCACAGGAAAAATGGTTTTGGAGAAAAGCAAAGTCTTTTCGTTAGGCAAGTGCATAAAATGTCATCTATACAAACAGAAATATCATGTTTGTTTGCCGCAGTTCCTCTAGGTTTCTCCCTAGAAAATACGAATGTGTAGAGCTGGTGTGTCCCTGTGGAACCAATTAGTGTTTCCAAGCATAAAATTAAATGTTCCCTGAAAAAAAAAACATTCAAAAAACAAAGTCCGTGGATAATATCAGGAATACACAAACAAAGAGGCTGCAGCAATATCTGTGATTGAATTAGCCAAAATGAAACCGGATATTTCCGGTTTCATCCAGTCATATCCGGAAAAACTGGTGTGGAATTCATATGCAATGGACCGAGAAAATCACAGTAAAAATGGTTTTGGAGAAAAGCAAAGTCTTTTCGTTAGGCAAGTGTATAAAATGTCATCTAGACAAACAGAAATATCATGTTTGTTTGCCACAGTTCCTATAGGTTTCTCCCTAGAACAAACAAATGTGTAGAGCTGGTGTCTCCATGTGGAACCAATTAGTGTTTCCAAGCATAAAATTAAATGTTCCCAGAAAAAAAAAACATTCAAAAAATACAGTCCGTGGATAATATCAGGAATACACAAACACAGAGGCTGTAGCAATATTTCGGTTTGAGTTAGCCAAAACAAAACCGGATATTTCCGGTTTCATCCAGTCATATCCGGACAAAGTGGTGTGGAATTGGTATGCAATGGACCGAGAAAATCACAGGAAAAATGGTTTTGGAGAAAAGCAAAGTCTTTTCGTTAGGCAAGTGCATAAAATGTCATCTATACAAACAGAAATATCATGTTTGTTTGCCGCAGTTCCTCTAGCTTTCTCCCTAGAAAATACGAATGTGTAGAGCTGGTGTCTCCATGTGCACCAATTAGAGTTTCCAAGCACAAAGTTAAATGTTCCCTAATAAAAAAAAACAAAACAATAAAGTCCGTGGATAATATCAGGAATACACAAACACAGATGCTGTAGCAATATTTCGGTTTGATTTAGCCAAAACAAAACCGGATATTTCCGGTTTCATCCAGTCATATCCGGACAAAGTGGTGTGGAATTGGTATGCAATGGACCGAGAAAATCACAGTAAAAATGGTTTTGGAGAAAAGCAAAGTCTTTTCGTTAGGCAAGTGCATAAAATGTCATCTATACAAACAGAAATAGCATGTTTGTTTGCCGCAGTTCCTCTAGCTTTCTCCCTAGAAAATATGAATGTGTAGAGCTGGTGTCTCCATGTGGAACCAATTAGTGTTTCCAAGCATAAAATTTAATGTTCCCTGAAAAAAAAAACATTCAAAAAAATAAAATCCGTGGATAATATCAGGAATACACAAACAAAGAGGCTGTAGCAATATCTGAGATTGAATTAGCCACAACGAAACCGGATATTTCCGGTTTCATCCAGTCATATTCGGAACAACGGGTGTGGAATTCGTATGCAATGGCCCGAGAAAATCACAGGAAAAATGGTTTTGGAGAAAAGCAAACTCTTTTCGTTAGGCAAGTGCATCAAATGTCATCTATACAAACAGAAATAGCATGTTTGTTTGCCGCAGTTCCTCTAGCTTTCTCCCTAGAACATAAAAATGTGTACAGCTGGTGTCTCCATGTGGAACCAATTAGTGTATCCAAGCATAAAATTAAATGTTCCCAGAAAAATAAAACAGTCAAAAAAATAAAGTCCGTGGATAATATCAGGAATACACAAACACAGAGGCTGTAGCAATATTTCGGTTTGAGTTAGCCAAAACAAAACCGCATATTTCCGGTTTCATCCAGTCATATCCGGACAAAGTGGTGTGGAATTGGTAGGCAATGGACCGAGAAAATCACAGGAAAAATGGTTTTGGAGAAAAGCAAAGTCTTTTCATTAGGCAAGTGCATAAAATGTCATCTATACAAACAGAAATAGCATGTTTGTTTGCCGCAGTTCCTCTAGCTTTCTCCCTAGAAAATACAAATGTGTAGAGCTGGTGTCTCCATGTGGAACCAATTAGTGTTTCCAAGCATAAAATTAAATGTTCCCTAAAAAAAAACATTCAAAAAAATAAAATCCATGGATAATACCAGGAATACACAAACACAGATGCTGTAGCAATATTTCGGTTTGAGTTAGCCAAAACAAATCCGGATATTTCCGGTTTCATCCAGTCATATCCGGAAAAACTGGTGTGGAATTCGTATGCAATGGACCGAGAAAATCACAGGAAAAATGGTTTTGGAGAAAAGCAAAGTCTTTTCGTTAGGCAAGTGCATAAAATGTCATCTATACAAACAGAAATATCATGTTTGTTTGCCGCAGTTCTTCTATCTTTCTCCCTAGAACATAAAAATGTGTAGAGCTGGTGTCTCCATGTGGAACCAATTAGTGTTTCTAAGCATAAAATTAAATGTTCCCTGAAAAAAAAAAAACATTCAAAAAACAAAGTCCGTGGATAATATCAGGAATACACAAACAAAGAGGCTGCAGCAATATCTGTGATTGAATTAGCCAAAATGAAACCGGATATTTCCGGTTTCATCCAGTCATATCCGGAAAAACTGGTGTGGAATTCATATGCAATGGACCGAGAAAATCACAATAAAAATGGTTTTGGAGAAAAGCAAAGTCTTTTCGTTAGGCAAGTGTATAAAATGTCATCTAGACAAACAGAAATATCATGTTTGTTTGCCACAGTTCCTATAGGTTTCTCCCTAGAACAAACAAATGTGTAGAGCTGGTGTCTCCATGTGGAACCAATTAGTGTTTCCAAGCATAAAATTAAATGTTCCCAGAAAAAAAAAACATTCAAAAAATACAGTCCGTGGATAATATCAGGAATACACAAACACAGAGGCTGTAGCAATATTTCGGTTTGAGTTAGCCAAAACAAAACCGGATATTTCCGGTTTCATCCAGTCATATCCGGACAAAGTGGTGTGGAATTGGTATGCAATGGACCGAGAAAATCACAGGAAAAATGGTTTTGGAGAAAAGCAAAGTCTTTTCGTTAGGCAAGTGCATAAAATGTCATCTACACAAACAGAAATATCATGTTTGTTTGCCGCAGTTCCTCTAGCTTTCTCCCTAGAAAATACGAATGTGTAGAGCTGGTGTCTCCATGTGCACCAATTAGAGTTTCCAAGCACAAAGTTAAATGTTCCCTAATAAAAAAAAAACAAAACAATAAAGTCCGTGGATAATATCAGGAATACACAAACACAGATGCTGTAGCAATATTTCGGTTTGATTTAGCCAAAACAAAACCGGATATTTCCGGTTTCATCCAGTCATATTCGGACCAACGGGTGTGGAATTGGTATGCAATGGACCGAGAAAATCACAGTAAAAATGGTTTTGGAGAAAAGCAAAGTCTTTTCGTTAGGCAAGTGCATAAAATGTCATCTATACAAACAGAAATATCATGTATGTTAACCGCAGTTCCTCTAGCTTTCTCCCTAGAACATAAAAATGTGTAGAGCTGGCGTCTCCATGTGGAACCAATTAGTGTTTCCAAGCATAAAATTAAATGTTCCCTGAAAAAAAAACATTCAAAAAAATAAAATCCGTGGATAATATCAGGAATACACAAACAAAGAGGCTGTAGCAATATCTGAGATTGAATTAGCCACAACGAAACCGGATATTTCCGGTTTCATCCAGTCATATCCAGACAAAGTGGTGTGGAATTCGTATGCAATGGACCGAGAAAATCACAGTAAAAATGGTTTTGGAGAAAAGCAAAGTCTTTTCGTTAGGCAAGTGCATAAAATGTCATCTATACAAACAGAAATATCATGTTTGTTTGCCGCAGTTCCTCTAGCTTTCTCCCTAGAACATAAAAATGTGTACAGCTGGTGTCTCCATGTGGAACCAATTAGTGTATCCAAGCATAAAATTAAATGTTCCCAGAAAAATAAAACAGTCAAAAAAATAAAGTCCGTGGATAATATCAGGAATACACAAACACAGAGGCTGTAGCAATATTTCGGTTTGAGTTAGCCAAAACAAAACCGCATATTTCCTGTTTCATCCAGTCATATCCGGACAAAGTGGTGTGGAATTGGTAGGCAATGGACCGAGAAAATCACAGGAAAAATGGTTTTGGAGACAAGCAAAGTCTTTTCATTAGGCAAGTGCATAAAATGTCATCTATACAAACAGAAATAGCATGTTTGTTTGCCGCAGTTCCTCTAGCTTTCTCCCTAGAAAATACAAATGTGTAGAGCTGGTGTCTCCATGTGGAACCAATTAGTGTTTCCAAGCATAAAATTAAATGTTCCCTAAAAAAAAAAAACATTCAAAAAAATAAAATCCGTGGATCCTATCAGGAATACACAAACACAGAGGCTGTAGCAATATTTCGGTTTGAGTTAGCCAAAACAAAACCGCATATTTCCTGTTTCATCCAGTCATATCCGGACAAACTGGTGTGGAATTCGTATGCAATGGACCAAGAAAATCACAGTAAAAATGGTTGTGGAGAAAAGCAAAGTCTTTTCGTTAGGCAAGTGCATAAAATGTCATCTATACAAACAGAAATATCATGTTTGTTTGCCGCAGTTCCTCTAGCTTTCTCCCTTGAACAAACAAATGTGTAGAGCTGGTGTCTCCGTGTGCACCAATTAGAGTTTCCAAGGACAAAGTTAAATGATCCCTGATAAAAAAAAAACAAAACAATAAAGTCCGTGGATAATATCAGGAATACACAAACACAGATGCTGTAGCAATATTTCGGTTTGAGTTAGCCAAAACAAAACCGGATATTTCCGGTTTCATCCAGTCATATCCGGACAAAGTGGTGTGGAATTGGTATGCAATGGACCGAGAAAATCACAGGAAAAATGGTTTTGGAGAAAAGCAAAGTCTTTTTGTTAGGCAAGTGCATAAAATGTCATCTATACAAACAGAAATATCATGTTTGTTTGCCGCCGTTCCTCTAGCTTTCTCCCTAGAAAATACGAATGTGTAGAGATGGTGTCTCCATGTGGAACCAATTAGTGTTTCCAAGCATAAAATTTAATGTTCCCTGAAAAAAAAAACATTCAAAAAAATAAAGTCCGTGGATCATATCAGGAATACCCAAACAAAGAGGCTGCAGAAATATCTGGGATTGAATTAGCCAAAACGAAACCGGATATTTCCGGTTTCATCCAGTCATATTCGGACCAACTGGTGTGGAATTCGTATGCAATGGACCGAGAAAATCACAGGAAAAATGGTTTTGGAGAAAAGCAAAGTCTTTTCGTTAGGCAAGTGCATAAAATGTCATCTATACAAACAGAAATAGCATGTTTTTTTGCTGCAGTTCCTCTAGATTTCTCCATAAAACATAAAAATGTGTAGAGCTGGTGTGTCCATGTGGAACCAATTAGTGTTTCCAAGCATAAAATTAAATGTTCCCTGAAAAAAAAAAACATTCAAAAAAATAAAATCCGTGGATCCTATCAGGAATACACAAACACAGAGGCTGTAGCAATATTTCGGTTTGAGTTAGCCAAAACAAAACCGCAGATTTCCGGTTTCATCCAGTCATATCCGGACAAAGTGGTGTGGAATTTGTATGCAATGGACCGAGAAAATCACAGGAAAAATGGTTTTGGAGAAAAGCAAAGTCTTTTCGTTAGGCAAGTGCATCAAATGTCATCTATACAAACAGAAATAGCATGTTTGTTTGCCGCAGTTTCTCTAGCTTTCTCCCTAGAAAATACGAATGTGTAGAGCTGGTGTCTCCATGTGGAACCAATTAGTGTTTCCAAGCATAAAATTAAATGTTCCCTGAAAAAAAAACATTCAAAAAAATAAAATCCGTGGATCATATCAGGAATACACAAACACAGATGCTGTACAAATATTTCGGTTTGAGTTAGCCAAGAAAAAACCGGATATTTCCGGTTTCATCCAGTCATATCCGGACAAAGTGGTGTGGAATTCGTATGCAATGGACCGAGAAAATCACAGGAAAAATGGTTTTGGAGAAAAGCAAAGTCTTTTCGTTAGGCAAGTGCATAAAATGTCATCTATACAAACAGAAATATCATGTTTGTTTGCCGCCGTTCCTCTAGATTTCTCTCTAGAAAACACGAATGTGTAGAGCTGGTGTCTCTGTGTGCACCAATTAGAGTTTCCAAGGACAAAGATAAATGATCCCTGATAAAAAAAAACAAAACAATAAAGTCCATGGATAATATCAGGAATACACAAACACAGATGCTGTAGCAATATTTCGGTTTGAGTTTGCCAAAACAAAACCGCATATTTCCGGTTTCATCCAGTCATATTCGGACCAACTGGTGTGGAATTGGTATGCAATGGACCGAGAAAATCACAGGAAAAATGGTTTTGGAGAAAAGCAAAGTCTTTTCGTTAGGCAAGTGCATAAAATGTCATCTATACAAACAGAAATAGCATGTTTGTTTGCCGCAGTTCCTCTAGCATTCTCCCTAGAAAATACGAATGTGTAGAGCTGGTGTCTCCATGTGGAACCAATTAGTGTTTCCAAGCATAAAATTTAATGTTCCCTGAAAAAAAACATTCAAAAAAATAAAATCCGTGGATAATATCAGGAATACACAAACAAAGAGGCTGTAGCAATATCTGAGATTGAATTAGCCACAACGAAACCGGATATTTCCGGTTTCATCCAGTCATATCCGGACAAAGTGGTGTGGAATTCGTATGCAATGGACCGAAAAAATCACAGGAAAAATGGTTTTGGAGAAAAGCAAAGTCTTTTCGTTAGGCAAGTGCATAAAATATCATCTATACAAACAGAAATATCATGTTTGTTTGCCGCCATTCCTCTAGATTTCTCCCTAGAAAATACGAATGTGTAGAGCTGGTGTCTCTGTGTGCACCAATTAGAGTTTCCAAGGACAAAGATAAATGATCCCTGATAAAAAAAAATAAAGTCCGTGGATAATATCAGGAATACACAAACACAGATGCTGTAGCAATATTTCGGTTTGAGTTAGCCAAAACAAAACCGGATATTTCCGGTTTCATCCAGTCATATCCGGACAAAGTGGTGTGGAATTTGTATGCAATGGACCGAGAAAATCACAGTAAAAATGGTTTTGGAGAAAAGCAAAGTCTTTTCGTTAGGCAAGTGCATAAAATGTCAACTATACAAACAGAAATATCATGTGTGCTTGCCGCAGTTCCTCTAGCTTTCTCCCTAGAAAATACGAATGTGTAGAGCTGGTGTCTCCATGTGGAACCAATTAGTGTTTCCAAGCATAAAATTTAATGTTCCCTTAAAAAAAAACATTCAAAAAATACAGTCCCTGGATAATATCAGGAATACACAAACACAGAGGCTGTAGCAATATTTCGGTTTGAGTTAGCCAAAACAAAACCGGATATTTCCGGTTTCATCCAGTCATATTCGGACCAACTGGTGTGGAATTCGTATGCAATGGACCGAGAAAATCACAGGAAAAATGGTTTTGGAGAAAAGCAAAGTCTTTTCGTTAGGCAAGTGCATAAAATGTCATCTGTACAAACAGAAATAGCATGTTTGTTTGCTGCAGTCCCTCTAGATTTCTCCCTAAAACATAAAAATGTGTAGAGCTGGTGTCTCCTTGTGGAACCAATTAGTGTTTCCAAGCATAAAATTAAATGTTCCCTGATAAAAAACATTCAAAAAAATAAAATCCGTGGATAATATCACGAATACACTAACAAAGAGTATGTAGCAATATCTGGGATTGAATTAGGCAAAACGATCTGGATATTTCCGGTTTAATCCAGTCATATTCGGACAAAGTGGTGTGGAATTTGTATGCAATGGACCGAGAAAATCACAGTAAAAATGGTTTTGGAGAAAAGCAAAGTCTTTTCGTTAGGCAAGTGCATCAAATGTCATCTATACAAACAGAAATATCATGTTTGTTTGCGGCAGTTCCTCTAGCTTTCTCCCTAGAACAAACAAATGTGTAGAGCTGGTGTCTCCATGTGGAACCAATTAGTGTTTCCAAGCATAAAATTAAATGTTCCCTGTAAAAAAAAACATTCAAAAAAATAAAGTCCGTGGATAATATCAGGAATACACAAACACAGAGGCTGTAGCAATATTTCGGTTTGAGTTAGCCAAAACAAAACGCAGATTTCCGGTTTCATCCAGTCATATCCAGACAAAGTGGTGTGGAATTTGTATGCAATGGACCGAGAAAATCACAGGAAAAATGGTTTTGGAGAAAAGCAAAGTCTTTTCGTTAGGCAAGTGCATAAAATGTCATCTACACAAACAGAAATAACATGTTTGTTTGCCGCAGTTCCTCTAGCTTTCTCCCTAGAAAATACGAATGTGTAGAGCTGGTGTTTCCGTGTGCACCAATTAGAGTTTCCAAGGACAAAGTTAAATGATCCCTGATAAAAAAAAAAAAAAAAAAGAAACAATAAACTCCGTGGATAATATCAGGAATACACAAACACAGATGCTGTAGCAATATTTCGGTTTGAGTTAGCCAAAACAAAACCGGATATTTCCGGTTTCATCCAGTCATATCCGGACAAAGTGGTGTGGAATTGGTATGCAATGGACCGAGAAAATCACAGTAAAAATGGTTTTGGAGAAAAGCAAAGTCTTTTCGTGAGGCAAGTGCATAAAATGTCATCTATACAAACAAATATCATATTTGTTTGCCGCAGTTCCTCTAGCTTTCTCCCTAGAAAATACGAATGTGTAGAGCTGGTGTCTCCATGTGGAAACAATTAGTGTTTCCAAGCATAAAATTTAATGTTCCCTGAAAAAAAAAAACATTCAAAAAAATAAAGTCCGTGGATAATATCAGGAATACACAAACAAAGAGGCTGTAGCAATATCTGGGATTGAATTAGCCAAAACGAAACCGGATATTTCCGGTTTCATCCAGTCATATTCGGACCAACTGGTGTGGAATTCGTATGCAATGGACCGAGAAAATCACAGGAAAAATGGTTTTGGAGAAAAGCAAAGTCTTTTCGTTAGGCAAGTGCATCAAATGTCATCTATACAAAGAGAAATAGCATGTTTGTTTGCTGCAGTTCCTCTAGATTTCTCCCTAGAACAAACAAATGTGTAGAGCTGGTGTCTCCATGTGGAACCAATTAGTGTTTCCAAGCATAAAATTAAATGTTCCCAGAAAAAAAAAAACAATCAAAAAAATACAGTCCGTGGATAATATCAGGAATACACAAACACAGAGGCTGTAGCAATATTTCGGTTTGAGTTAGCCAAAACAAAACCGCATATTTCCGGTTTCATCCAGTCATATCCGGACAAAGTGTTGTGGAATTTGTATGCAATGGACCGAGAAAATCACAGGAAAAATGGTTTTGGAGCAAAGCAAAGTCTTTTCGTTAGGCAAGTGCATCAAATGTCATCTATACAAACAGAAATAGCATGTTTGTTTGCCGCAGTTCCTCTAGCTTTCTCCCTAGAAAATACGAATGTGTAGAGCTGGTGTCTCCATGTGGAACCAATTAGTGTTTCCAAGCATAAAATTAAATGTTCCCTGAAAAAAAACATTCAAAAAAATAAAATCCGTGGATCATATCAGGAATACACAAACACAGATGCTGTACAAATATTTCGGTTTGAGTTAGCCAAAACAAAACCGGATATTTCCGGTTTCATCCAGTCATATCCGGACAAAGTGGTGTGGAATTGGTATGCAATGGACCGAGAAAATCACAGGAAAAATGGTTTTGGAGAAAAGCAAAGTCTTTTTGTTAGGCAAGTGCATAAAATGTCATCTATACAAACAGAAATATCATGTTTGTTTGCCGCCGTTCCTCTAGCTTTCTCCCTAGAAAATACGAATGTGTAGAGATGGTGTCTCCATGTGGAACCAATTAGTGTTTCCAAGCATAAAATTTAATGTTCCCTGAAAAAAAAAAAAAACATTCAAAAAAATAAAGTCCGTGGATCATATCAGGAATACCCAAACAAAGAGGCTGCAGAAATATCTGGGATTGAATTAGCCAAAACGAAACCGGATATTTCCGGTTTCATCCAGTCATATTCGGACCAACTGGTGTGGAATTGGTATGCAATGGACCGAGAAAATCACAGGAAAAATGTTTTTGGAGAAAAGCAAAGTCTTTTCGTTAGGCAAGTGCATCAAATGTCATCTATACACACAGAACTATCATGTTTGTTTGCCGCAGTTCCTCTAGCATTCTCCCTAGAAAATACGAATGTGTAGAGCTGGTGTCTCCATGTGGAACCAATTAGTGTTTCCAAGCATAAAATTTAATGTTCCCTTAAAAAAAAACATTCAAAAAATACAGTCCGTGGATAATATCAGGAATACACAAACACAGAGGCTGTAGCAATATTTCGGTTTGAGTTAGCCAAAACAAAACCGGATATTTCCGGTTTCATCCAGTCATATTCGGACCAACTGGTGTGGAATTCGTATGCAATGGACCGAGAAAATCACAGGAAAAATGGTTTTGGAGAAAAGCAAAGTCTTTTCGTTAGGCAAGTGCATAAAATGTCATCTATACACACAGAACTATCATGTTTGTTTGCCGCAGTTCCTCTAGCTTTCTCCATAGAACAAACGAATGTGTAGAGCTGGTGTCTCCATGTGGAACCAATTAGTATTTCCAAGAATAAAATGAAATGTTCCCTGAAAAAAAAAACATGCAAAAAAATAAAGTCCGTGGATAATATCAGGAATACACAAACACAGAGGCTGTAACAATATTTCGGTTTGAGTTAGCCAAAACAAAACCGGATATTTCCGGTTTCATCCAGTCATATCCAGACAAAGTGGTGTGGAATTTGTATGCAATGGACCGAGAAAATCACAGGAAAAATGGTTTTGGAGAAAAGCAAAGTCTTTTCGTTAGGCAAGTGCATAAATTGTCATCTAGACAAACAGAAATATCATGTTTGTTTGCCGCCGTTCCTCTAGCTTTCTCCCTAGAAAATACGAATGTGTAGAGATGGTGTCTCCATGTGGAACCAATTAGTGTTTCCAAGCATAAAATTTAATGTTCCCTGAAAAAAAAAAAACATTCAAAAAAATAAAGTCCGTGGATCATATCAGGAATACCCAAACAAAGAGGCTGCAGAAATATCTGGGATTGAATTAGCCAAAACGAAACCGGATATTTCCGGTTTCATCCAGTCATATTCGGACCAACTGGTGTGGAATTCGTATGCAATGGACCGAGAAAATCACAGGAAAAATGGTTTTGGAGAAAAGCAAAGTCTTTTCGTTAGGCAAGTGCATAAAATGTCATCTATACAAACAGAAATAGCATGTTTGTTTGCTGCAGTTCCTCTAGATTTCTCCATAAAACATAAAAATGTGTAGAGCTGGTGTGTCCATGTGGAACCAATTAGTGTTTCCAAGCATAAAATTAAATGTTCCCTGAAAAAAAAAAACATTCAAAAAAATAAAATCCGTGGATCCTATCAGGAATACACAAACACAGAGGCTGTAGCAATATTTCGGTTTCAGTTAGCCAAAACAAATCCGCATATTTCCGGTTTCATCCAGTCATATCCGGACAAAGTGGTGTGGAATTTGTATGCAATGGACTGAGATAATCACAGGAAAAATGGTTTTGGAGAAAAGCAAAGTCTTTTCGTTAGGCAAGTGCATAAAATGTCATCTATACAAACAGAAATATCATGTTTGTTTGCCGCAGTTCCTCTAGCTTTCTCCCTAGAACATAAAAATGTGTAGAGCTGGTGTCTCCATGTGGAACCAATTAGTGTTTCCAAGCATAAAATTAAATGTTCCCAGAAAAAAAAAAAAACATTCAAAAAAATACAGTCCGTGGATAATATCAGGAATACACAAACACAGAGGCTGTAGCAATATTTCGGTTTGAGTTAGCCAAAACAAAACCGCAGATTTCCGGTTTCATCCAGTCATATCCGGACAAAGTGGTGTGGAATTTGTATGCAATGGACCGAGAAAATCACAGGAAAAATGGTTTTGGAGAAAAGCAAAGTCTTTTCGTTAGGCAAGTGCATAAAATGTCATCTAGACAAACAGAAATAGCATGTTGTTTGCCGCAGTTTCTCTAGCTTTCTCCCTAGAAAATACGAATGTGTAGAGCTGGTGTCTCCATGTGGAACCAATTAGTGTTTCCAAGCATAAAATTAAATGTTCCCTGAAAAAAAAACATTCAAAAAAATAAAATCCGTGGATCATATCAGGAATACACAAACACAGATGCTGTACAAATATTTCGGTTTGAGTTAGCCAAGAAAAAACCGGATATTTCCGGTTTCATCCAGTCATATCCGGACAAAGTGGTGTGGAATTGGTATGCAATGGACCGAGAAAATCACAGGAAAAATGGTTTTGGAGAAAAGCAAAGTCTTTTCGTTAGGCAAGTGCATAAAATGTCATCTATACAAACAGAAATATCATGTTTGTTTGCCGCCGTTCCTCTAGATTTCTCTCTAGAAAATACGAATGTGTAGAGCTGGTGTCTCTGTGTGCACCAATTAGAGTTTCCAAGGACAAAGATAAATGATCCCTGATAAAAAAAAAACAAAACAATAAAGTCCATGGATAATATCAGGAATACACAAACACAGATGCTGTAGCAATATTTCGGTTTGAGTTTGCCAAAACAAAACCGCATATTTCCGGTTTCATCCAGTCATATTCGGACCAACTGGTGTGGAATTGGTATGCAATGGACCGAGAAAATCACAGGAAAAATGGTTTTGGAGAAAAGCAAAGTCTTTTCGTTAGGCAAGTGCATAAAATCTCATCTATACAAACAGAAATAGCATGTTTGTTTGCCGCAGTTCCTCTAGCATTCTCCCTAGAAAATACGAATGTGTAGAGCTGGTGTCTCCATGTGGAACCAATCAGTGTTTCCAAGCATAAAATTTAATGTTCCCTTAAAAAAAAACATTCAAAAAATACAGTCCGTGGATAATATCAGGAATACACAAACACAGAGGCTGTAGCAATATTTCGGTTTGAGTTAGACAAAACAAAACCGGATATTTCCGGCTTCATCCAGTCATATTCGGACCAACTGGTGTGGAATTCGTATGCAATGGACCGAGAAAATCACAGGAAAAATGGTTTTGGAGAAAAGCAAAGTCTTTTCGTTAGGCAAGTGCATAAAATGTCATCTATACACACAGAACTATCATGTTTGTTTGCCGCAGTTCCTCTAGCTTTCTCCATAGAACAAACGAATGTGTAGAGCTGGTGTCTCCATGTGGAACCAATTAGTATTTCCAAGAATAAAATGAAATGTTCCCTGAAAAAAAAAACATGCAAAAAAATAAAGTCCGTGGATAATATCAGGAATACACAAACACAGAGGCTGTAACAATATTTCGGTTTGAGTTAGCCAAAACAAAACCGGATATTTCCGGTTTCATCCAGTCATATCCAGACAAAGTGGTGTGGAATTTGTATGCAATGGACCGAGAAAATCACAGGAAAAATGGTTTTGGAGAAAAGCAAAGTCTTTTCGTTAGGCAAGTGCATAAATTGTCATCTAGACAAACAGAAATATCATGTTTGTTTGCCGCAGTTCCTCTAGATTTCTCCCTAGAAAATACGAATGTGTAGAGCTGGTGTGTCCATGTGGGACCAATTAGTGTTTCCAATCATAAAATGAAATGTTCCCTGAAAAAAAAAACATTCAAAAAAATAAAATCCGTGGATAATATCAGGAATACACAAACACAGATGCTGTAGCAATATTTCGGTTTGAGTTAGCCAAAACAAAACCGCAGATTTCCGGTTTCATCCAGTCATATCCGGACAAAGTGGTGTGGAATTTGTATGCAATGGACCGAGAAAATCACAGGAAAAATGGTTTTGGAGAAAAGCAAAGTCTTTTCGTTAGGCAAGTGCATAAAATGTCATCTATACAAACAGAAATAGCATGTTTGTTTGCCGCAGTTCCTCTAGCTTTCTCCCTAGAAAATACGAATGTGTAGAGCTGGTGTCTCCGTGTGCACCAATTAGAGTTTCCAAGGACAAAGTTAAATAATCCCTGATAAAAAAAAACAAAACAATAAAGTCCGTGGATAATATCAGGAATACACAAACACAGATGCTGTAGCAATATTTCGGTTTGAGTTAGCCAAAACAAAACCGGATATTTCCGGTTTCATCCAGTCATATCCGGACAAAGTGGTGTGGAATTGGTATGCAATGGACCGAGAAAATCACAGTAAAAATGGTTTTGGAGAAAAGCAAAGTCTTTTCGTGAGGCAAGTGCATAAAATGTCATCTAGACAAACAGAAATATCATGTTTGTTTGCCGCAGTTCCTCTAGCTTTCTCCCTAGAAAATACGA
Organism: Lepus oiostolus; assembly: GCA_036325905.1. Lineage (NCBI taxonomy): Eukaryota > Metazoa > Chordata > Mammalia > Lagomorpha > Leporidae > Lepus > Lepus oiostolus. The sequence goes on along the minus strand of JAWMBE010000081.1, from coordinate 1,086,718 downwards.
ATGTGTAGAGCTGGTGTCTCCATGTGGAACCAATTAGTGTTTCCAAGCATAAAATTAAATGTTCCCTGAAAAAAAAACATTCAAAAAAATAAAGTCCGTGGATAATATCAGGAATACACAAACAAAGAGGCTGTAGCAATATCTGGGATTGAATTAGCCAAAACGAAACCGGATATTTCCGGTTTCATCCAGTCATATTCGGACCAACTGGTGTGGAATTCGTATGCAATGGACCGAGAAAATCACAGGAAAAATGGTTTTGGAGAAAAGCAAAGTCTTTTCGTTAGGCAAGTGCATAAAATGTCATCTATACAAACAGAAATAGCATGTTTGTTTGCCGCAGTTCCTCTAGATTTCTCCATAAAACATAAAAATGTGTAGAGCGGGTGTGTCCATGTGGAACCAATTAGTGTTTCCAAGCATAAAATTAAATGTTCCCTGAAAAAAAAAACATTCAAAAAAATAAAGTCCGTGGATCATATCAGGAATACACAAACAAAGAGGCTGTAGCAATATCTGGGATTGAATTAGCCAAAACGAAACCGGATATTTCCGGTTTCATCCAGTCATATTCGGACAAACTGGTGTGGAATTCGTATGCAATGGACCAAGAAAATCACAGTAAAAATGGTTTTGGAGAAAAGCAAAGTCTTTTCGTTAGGCAAGTGCATAAAATGTCATCTATACAAACAGAAATAGCATGTTTGTTTGCCGCTGTTCCTCTAGCTTTCTCCCTAGAACAAACAAATGTGTAGAGCTGGTGTCTCCATGTGGAACCAATTAGTGTTTCCAAGCATAAAATTAAATGTTCCCAGAAAAAAAAACATTCAAAAAAATACAGTCCGTGGATAATATCAGGAATACACAAACACAGAGGCTGTAGCAATATTTCGGTTTGAGTTAGCCAAAACAAAACCGCATATTTCCGGTTTCATCCAGTCATATCCGGACAAAGTGGTGTGGAATTTCTATGCAATGGACCGAGAAAATCACAGGAAAAATGGTTTTGGAGAAAAGCAAAGTCTTTTCGTTAGGCAAGTGCATAAAATGTCATCTATACAAACAGAAATATCATGTTTGTTTGCCGCCGTTCCTCTAGATTTCTCTCTAGAAAATACGAATGTGTAGAGCTGGTGTCTCTGTGTGCACCAATTAGAGTTTCCAAGGACAAAGATAAATGATCCCTGATAAAAAAAAACAAAACAATAAAGTCCATGGATAATATCAGGAATACACAAACACAGATGCTGTAGCAATATTTCGGTTTGAGTTGCCAAAACAAAACCGCATATTTCCGGTTTCATCCAGTCATATTCGGAACAACTGGTGTGGAATTGGTATGCAATGGACCGAGAAAATCACAGGAAAAATGGTTTTGGAGAAAAGCAAAGTCTTTTCGTTAGGCAAGTGCATAAAATGTCATCTATACAAACAGAAATAGCATGTTTGTTTGCCGCAGTTCCTCTAGCATTCTCCCTAGAAAATACGAATGTGTAGAGCTGGTGTCTCCATGTGGAACCAATTAGTGTTTCCAAGCATAAAATTTAATGTTCCCTTAAAAAAAAACATTCAAAAAATACAGTCCGTGGATAATATCAGGAATACACAAACACAGAGGCTGTAGCAATATTTCGGTTTGAGTTAGCCAAAACAAAACCGCATATTTCCGGTTTCATCCAGTCATATCCGGACAAAGTGGTGTGGAATTTCTATGCAATGGACCGAGAAAATCACAGGAAAAATGGTTTTGGAGAAAAGCAAAGTCTTTTCGTTAGGCAAGTGCATAAAATGTCATCTATACAAACAGAACTATCATGTTTGTTTGCCGCAGTTCCTCTAGCTTTCTCCATAGAACAAACGAATGTGTAGAGCTGGTGTCTCCATGTGGAACCAATTAGTATTTCCAAGAATAAAATGAAATGTTCCCTGAAAAAAAAAACATGCAAAAAAATAAAGTCCGTGGATAATATCAGGAATACACAAACACAGAGGCTGTAACAATATTTCGGTTTGAGTTAGCCAAAACAAAACCGGATATTTCCGGTTTCATCCAGTCATATCCAGACAAAGTGGTGTGGAATTTGTATGCAATGGACCGAGAAAATCACAGGAAAAATGGTTTTGGAGAAAAGCAAAGTCTTTTCGTTAGGCAAGTGCATAAATTGTCATCTAGACAAACAGAATATCATGTTTGTTTGCCGCAGTTCCTCTAGATTTCTCCCTAGAAAATACGAATGTGTAGAGCTGGTGTGTCCATGTGGGACCAATTAGTGTTTCCAATCATAAAATGAAATGTTCCCTGAAAAAAAAAACATTCAAAAAAATAAAATCCGTGGATAATATCAGGAATACACAAACACAGATGCTGTAGCAATATTTCGGTTTGAGTTAGCCAAAACAAAACCGCAGATTTCCGGTTTCATCCAGTCATATCCGGACAAAGTGGTGTGGAATTTGTATGCAATGGACCGAGAAAATCACAGGAAAAATGGTTTTGGAGAAAAGCAAAGTCTTTTCGTTAGGCAAGTGCATAAAATGTCATCTATACAAACAGAAATAGCATGTTTGTTTGCCGCAGTTCCTCTAGCTTTCTCCCTAGAAAATACGAATGTGTAGAGCTGGTGTCTCCGTGTGCACCAATTAGAGTTTCCAAGGACAAAGTTAAATAATCCCTGATAAAAAAAACAAAACAATAAAGTCCGTGGATAATATCAGGAATACACAAACACAGATGCTGTAGTAATATTTCGGTTTGAGTTAGCCAAAACAAAACCGGATATTTCCGGTTTCATCCAGTCATATCCGGACAAAGTGGTGTGGAATTGGTATGCAATGGACCGAGAAAATCACAGTAAAAATGGTTTTGGAGAAAAGCAAAGTCTTTTCGTGAGGCAAGTGCATAAAATGTCATCTAGACAAACAGAAATATCATGTTTGTTTGCCGCAGTTCCTCTAGCTTTCTCCCTAGAAAATACGAATGTGTAGAGCTGGTGTCTCCATGTGGAACCAATTAGTGTTTCCAAGCATAAAATTAAATGTTCCCTGAAAAAAAAACATTCAAAAAAATAAAGTCCGTGGATAATATCAGGAATACACAAACAAAGAGGCTGTAGCAATATCTGGGATTGAATTAGCCAAAACGAAACCGGATATTTCCGGTTTCATCCAGTCATATTCGGACCAACTGGTGTGGAATTCGTATGCAATGGACCGAGAAAATCACAGGAAAAATGGTTTTGGAGAAAAGCAAAGTCTTTTCGTTAGGCAAGTGCATAAAATGTCATCTATACAAACAGAACTATCATGTTTGTTTGCCGCAGTTCCTCTAGATTTCTCCATAAAACATAAAAATGTGTAGAGCGGGTGTGTCCATGTGGAACCAATTAGTGTTTCCAAGCATAAAATTAAATGTTCCCTGAAAAAAAAAAACATTCAAAAAAATAAAGTCCGTGGATCATATCAGGAATACACAAACAAAGAGGCTGTAGCAATATCTGGGATTGAATTAGCCAAAACGAAACCGGATATTTCCGGTTTCATCCAGTCATATTCGGACAAACTGGTGTGGAATTCGTATGCAATGGACCAAGAAAATCACAGTAAAAATGGTTTTGGAGAAAAGCAAAGTCTTTTCGTTAGGCAAGTGTATAAAATGTCATCTATACACACAGAAATAGCATGTTTGTTTGCCGCTGTTCCTCTAGCTTTCTCCCTAGAACAAACAAATGTGTAGAGCTGGTGTCTCCATGTGGAACCAATTAGTGTTTCCAAGCATAAAATTAAATGTTCCCAGAAAAAAAACATTCAAAAAAATACAGTCCGTGGATAATATCAGGAATACACAAACACAGAGGCTGTAGCAATATTTCGGTTTGAGTTAGCCAAAACAAAACCGCATATTTCCGGTTTCATCCAGTCATATCCGGACAAAGTGGTGTGGAATTTCCATGCAATGGACCGAGAAAATCACAGGAAAAATGGTTTTGGAGAAAAGCAAAGTCTTTTCGTTAGGCAAGTGCATAAAATGTCATCTATACAAACAGAAATATCATGTTTGTTTGCCGCAGTTCCTCTAGCTTTCTCCCTAGAAAATACGAATGTGTAGAGCTGGTGTCTCCGTTTGCACCAATTAGAGTTTCCAAGGACAAAGTTAAATGATCCCTGATAAAAAAAAAAAACAAAACAAAACAATAAAGTCCGTGGATAATATCAGGAATACACAAACACAGATGCTGTAGCAATATTTCGGTTTGAGTTAGCCAAAACAAAACCGGATATTTCTGGTTTCATCCAGTCATATTCGGACCAACTGGTGTGGAATTCGTATGCAATGGACCGAGAAAATCACAGGAAAAATGGTTTTGGAGAAAAGCAAAGTCTTTTCGTTAGGCAATTGCATAAAATGTCATCTATACAAACAGAAATAGCATGTTTGTTTGCCGCTGTTCCTCTAGCTTTCTCCCTAGAGCAAACAAATGTGTAGAGCTGGTGTCTCCATGTGGAACCAATTAGTGTTTCCAAGCATAAAATTAAATGTTCCCAGAAAAAAAAAACATTCAAAAAAATAAAGTCCGTGGATAATATCAGGAATACACAAACACAGATGCTGTAGCAATATTTCGGTTTGAGTTAGCCAAAACAAAACCAGATATTTCCGGTTTCATCCAGTCATATTCGGACAAAGTGGTGTGGAATTGGTATGTAATGAAGCGAGAAAATCACGGGAAATATGGTTTTGGAGAAAAGCAAAGTCTTTTAGTTAGGCAAGTGCATAAAATGTCATCTATACACACAGAAATATCATGTTTGTTTGCCGCAGTTCCTCTAGCTTTCTCCATAGAACAAACGAATGTGTAGAGCTCGTGTCTCCATGTGGAACCAATTAGTGTTTCCAAGCATAAAATGAAATGTTCCCTGAAAAAAAAAACATGCAAAAAAATAAAGTCCGTGGATAATATCAGGTATACACAAACACAGAGGCTGTAGCAATATTTCGGTTTGAGTCAGCCAAAACAAACCGCAGATTTCCGGTTTCATCCAGTCATATCCAGACAAAATGGTGTGGAATTTGTATGCAATGGACCGAGAAAATTACAGGAAAAATGGTTTTGGAGAAAAGCAAAGTCTTTTCGTTAGGCAAGTGCATAAAATGTCATCTATACAAACAGAAATAACATGTTTATTTGCCGCAGTTCCTCTAGCTTTCTCCCTAGAAAATACGAATGTGTAGAGCTGGTGTTTCCGTGTGCACCAATTAGAGTTTCCAAGGACAAAGTTACATGATCCCTGATAAAAAAAAAAAAAACAAAACAATAAAGTCCGTGGATAATATCAGGAATACACAAACACAGATGCTGTAGCAATATTTCGGTTTGAGTTAGCCAAAACAAAACCGGATATTTCCGGTTTCATCCAGTCATATCTGGAAAAAGTGGTGTGGAATTGGTATGCAATGGACCGAGAAAATCACAGTAAAAATGGTTTTGGAGAAAAGCAAAGTCTTTTCGTGAGGCAAGTGCATAAAATGTCATCTGGACAAACAGAAATATCATGTTTGTTTGCCGCAGTTCCTCTAGCTTTCTCCCTAGAAAATACGAATGTGTAGAGCTGGTGTCTCCATGTGGAACCAATTAGTGTTTCCAAGCATAAAATTTAATGTTCCCTGAAAAAAAAACATTCAAAAAATTAAAGTCCGTGGATAATATCAGGAATACACAAACAAAGAGGCTGTAGCAATATCTGGGATTGAATTAGCCAAAACGAAACCGGATATTTCCGGTTTCATCCAGTCATATTCGGACCAACTGGTGTGGAATTCGTATGCAATGGACCGAAAAAATCACAGGAAAAATGGTTTTGGAGAAAAGCAAAGTCTTTTCGTTAGGCAAGTGCATAAAATGTCATCTATACAAACAGAAATAGCATGTTTGTTTGCCGCAGTTCCTCTAGCTTTCTCCCTAGAAAATACGAATGTGTAGAGCTGGTGTCTCCGTGTGCACCAATTAGAGTTTCCAAGGACAAAGTTAAATGATCCCTGATAAAAAAAAGAAACAAAACAAAACAATAAAGTCCGTGGATAATATCAGGAATACACAAACACAGATGCTGTAGCAATATTTCGGTTTGAGTTAGCCAAAACAAAACCGGATATTTCTGGTTTCATCCAGTCATATTCGGACCAACTGGTGTGGAATTCGTATGCAATGGACCGAGAAAATCACAGGAAAAATGGTTTTGGAGAAAAGCAAAGTCTTTTCGTTAGGCAATTGCATAAAATGTCATCTATACAAACAGAAATAGCATGTTTGTTTGCCGCTGTTCCTCTAGCTTTCTCCCTAGAGCAAACAAATGTGTAGAGCTGGTGTCTCCATGTGGAACCAATTAGTGTTTCCAAGCATAAAATTAAATGTTCCCAGAAAAAAAAAACATTCAAAAAAATAAAGTCCGTGGATAATATCAGGAATACACAAAAATAAAGTCCGTGGATAATATCAGGAATACACAAACACAGATGCTGTAGCAATATTTCGGTTTGAGTTAGCCAAAACAAAACCAGATATTTCCGGTTTCATCCAGTCATATTCGGACAAAGTGGTGTGGAATTGGTATGCAATGAAGCGAGAAAATCACGGGAAATATGGTTTTGGAGAAAAGCAAAGTCTTTTCGTTAGGCAAGTGCATAAAATGTCATCTATACACACAGAAATATCATGTTTGTTTGCCGCAGTTCCTGTAGCTTTCTCCATATAACAAATGAATGTGTAGAGCTCGTGTCTCCATGTGGAACCAATTAGTGTTTCCAAGCATAAAATGAAATGTTCCCTGAAAAAAAAAACATGCAAAAAAATAAAGTCCGTGGATAATATCAGGAATACACAAACACAGAGGCTGTAGCAATATTTCGGTTTGAGTCAGCCAAAACAAACCGCAGATTTCCGGTTTCATCCAGTCATATCCAGACAAAATGGTGTGGAATTTGTATGCAATGGACCGAGAAAATTACAGGAAAAATGGTTTTGGAGAAAAGCAAAGTCTTTTCGTTAGGCAAGTGCATAAAATGTCATCTATACAAACAGAAATAACATGTTTATTTGCCGCAGTTCCTCTAGCTTTCTCCCTAGAAAATACGAATGTGTAGAGCTGGTGTTTCCGTGTGCACCAATTAGAGTTTCCAAGGACAAAGTTAAATGATCCCTGATAAAAAAAAAAAAACAAAACAATAAAGTCCGTGGATAATATCAGGAATACACAAACACAGATGCTGTAGCAATATTTCGGTTTGAGTTAGCCAAAACAAAACCAGATATTTCCGGTTTCATCCAGTCATATCCGGACAAAGTGGTGTGGAATTGGTATGCAATGGACCGAGAAAATCACAGGAAAAATGGTTTTGGAGAAAAGCAAAGTCTTTTCGTGAGGCAAGTGCATAAAATGTCATCTGGACAAACAGAAATATCATGTTTGTTTGCCGCAGTTCCTCTAGCTTTCTCCCTAGAAAATACGAATGTGTAGAGCTGGTGTCTCCATGTGGAACCAATTAGTGTTTCCAAGCATAAAATTTAATGTTCCCTGAAAAAAAAACATTCAAAAAATTAAAGTCCGTGGATAATATCAGGAATACACAAACAAAGAGGCTGTAGCAATATCTGGGATTGAATTAGCCAAAACGAAACCGGATATTTCCGGTTTCATCCAGTCATATTCGGACCAACTGGTGTGGAATTCGTATGCAATGGACCGAGAAAATCACAGGAAAAATGGTTTTGGAGAAAAGCAAAGTCTTTTCGTTAGGCAAGTGCATAAAATGTCATCTATACAAACAGAAATAGCATGTTTGTTTGCTGCAGTTCCTCTAGATTTCTCCCTAGAACAAACAAATGTGTAGAGCTGGTGTCTCCATGTGGAACCAATTAGTGTTTCCAAGCATAAAATTAAATGTTCCCAGAAAAAAAAAACAATCAAAAAAATACAGTCCGTGGATAATATCAGGAATACACAAACACAGAGGCTGTAGCAATATTTCGGTTTGAGTTAGCCAAAAGAAAACCGCATATTTCCGGTTTCATCCAGTCATATCCGGACAAAGTGGTGTGGAATTGGTATGCAATGGACCGAGAAAATCACAGGAAAAATGGTTTTGGAGCAAAGCAAAGTCTTTTCGTTAGGCAAGTGCATCAAATGTCATCTATACAAACAGAAATAGCATGTTTGTTTGCCGCAGTTCCTCTAGCTTTCTCCCTAGAAAATACGAATGTGTAGAGCTGGTGTCTCCATGTGGAACCAATTAGTGTTTCCAAGCATAAAATTAAATGTTCCCTGAAAAAAAAACTTTCAAAAAAATACAGTCTGTGGATCATATCAGGAATACACAAACACAGAGGCTGTAGCAATATTTCGGTTTGAGTTAGCCAAAACAAAACCGCATATTTCCGGTTTCATCCAGTCATATCCGGACAAAGTGGTGTGGAATTTGTATGCAATGGACCGAGAAAATCACAGGAAAAATGGTTTTGGAGAAAAGCAAAGTCTTTTCGTTAGGCAAGTGCATCAAATGTCATCTATACAAACAGAAATAGCATGTTTGTTTGCCGCAGTTCCTCTAGCTTTCTCCCTAGAAAATACGAATGTGTAGAGCTGGTGTCCCCATGTGGAACCAATTAGTGTTTCCAAGCATAAAATTAAATGTTCCCTGAAAAAAAAAACATTCAAAAAAATAAAGTCCGTGGATAATATCAGGAATACACAAACACAGATGCTGTAGCAATATTTCGGTTTGAGTTAGCCAAAACAAAACCGGATATTTCCGGTTTCATCCAGTCATATCCGGACAAAGTGGTGTGGAATTGGTATGCAATGGACCGAGAAAATCACAGGAAAAATGGTTTTGGAGAAAAGCAAAGTCTTTTCGTTAGGCAAGTGCATAAAATGTCATCTATACACACAGAAATATCATGTTTGTTTGCCGCAGTTCCTCTAGCTTTCTCCATAGAACAAACGAATGTGTAGAGCTGGTGTCTCCATGTGGAACCAATTAGTATTTCCAAGCATAAAATGAAATGTTCCCTGAAAAAAAAAAACATGCAAAAAAATAAAGTCCGTGGATAATATCAGGAATACACAAACACAGAGGCTGTAACAATATTTCGGTTTGAGTTAGCCAAAACAAAACCGCAGATTTCCGGTTTCATCCAGTCATATCCAGACAAAGTGGTGTGGAATTTGTATGCAATGGACCGAGAAAATCACAGGAAAAATGGTTTTGGAGAAAAGCAAAGTCTTTTCGTTAGGCAAGTGCATAAAATGTCATCTAGACAAACAGAAATATCATGTTTGTTTGCCGCAGTTCCTCTAGATTTCTCCCTAGAAAATACGAATGTGTACAGCTGGTGTGTCCATGTGCACCAATTAGAGTTTCCAATCATAAAATGAAATGTTCCCTGAAAAAAAAACATTCAAAAAAATAAAATCCGTGGATAATATCAGGAATACACAAACACAGATGCTGTAGCAATATTTCGGTTTGAGTTAGCCAAAACAAAACCGCAGATTTCCGGTTTCATCCAGTCATATCCGGACAAAGTGGTGTGGAATTTGTATGCAATGGACCGAGAAAATCACAGGAAAAATGGTTTTGGAGAAAAGCAAAGTCTTTTCGTTAGGCAAGTGCATAAAATGTCATCTATACAAACAGAAATATCATGTTTGTTTGCCGCAGTTCCTCTAGCTTTCTCCCTAGAAAATACGAATGTGTAGAGCTGGTGTCTCCGTGTGCACCAATTAGAGTTTCCAAGGACAAAGTTAAATAATCCCTGATAAAAAAAAAACAAAACAATAAAGTCCGTGGATAATATCAGGAATACACAAACACAGATGCTGTAGCAATATTTCGGTTTGAGTTAGCCAAAACAAACCGGATATTTCCGGTTTCATCCAGTCATATCCGGACAAAGTGGTGTGGAATTGGTATGCAATGGACCGAGAAAATCACAGTAAAAATGGTTTTGGAGAAAAGCAAAGTCTTTTCGTGAGGCAAGTGCATAAAATGTCATCTAGACAAACAGAAATATCATGTTTGTTTGCCGCAGTTCCTCTAGCTTTCTCCCTAGAAAATACGAATGTGTAGAGCTGGTGTCTCCATGTGGAACCAATTAGTGTTTCCAAGCATAAAATTAAATGTTCCCTGAAAAAAAAACATTCAAAAAAATAAAGTCCGTGGATAATATCAGGAATACACAAACAAAGAGGCTGAAGCAATATTTCGGTTTGAGTTAGCCAAAACGAAACCGGATATTTCCGGTTTCATCCAGTCATATTCGGACCAACTGGTGTGGAATTCGTATGCAATGGACCGAGAAAATCACAGGAAAAATGGTTTTGGAGAAAAGCAAAGTCTTTTCGTTAGGCAAGTGCATAAAATGTCATCTATACAAACAGAAATAGCATGTTTGTTTGCCGCAGTTCCTCTAGATTTCTCCATAAAACATAAAAATGTGTAGAGCTGGTGTCTCCATGTGGAACCAATTAGTGTTTCCAAGCATAAAATTAAATGTTCCCAGAAAAAAAAATCATTCAAAAAAATAAAGTCCGTGGATCATATCAGGAATACACAAACAAAGAGGCTGTAGCAATATCTGGGATTGAATTAGCCAAAACGAAACCGGATATCTCCGGTTTCATCCAGTCATATTCGGACAAACTGGTGTGGAATTGGTATGCAATGGACCAAGAAAATCACAGTAAAAATGGTTTTGGAGAAAAGCAAAGTCTTTTCGTTAGGCAAGTGCATAAAATGTCATCTATACAAACATAAATAGCATGTTTGTTTGCTACAGTTCCTCTAGCTTTCTCCCTAGAACAAACAAATGTGTAGAGCTGGTGTCTCCATGTGGAACCAATTAGTGTTTCCAAGCATAAAATTAAATGTTCCCAGAAAAAAAAAACATTCAAAAAAATACAGTCCGTGGATCATATCAGGAATACACAAACACAGATGCTGTACAAATATTTCGGTTTGAGTTAGCGAAACAAAACCGGATATTTCCGGTTTCATCCAGTCATATCCGGACAAAGTGGTGTGGAATTGGTATGCAATGGACCGAGAAAATCACAGGAAAAATGGTTTTGGAGAAAAGCAAAGTCTTTTCGTTAGGCAAGTGCATAAAATGTCATCTATACAAACAGAAATATCATGTTTGTTTGCCGCCGTTCCTCTAGATTTCTCCCTAGAAAATACGAATATGTAGAGGTGGTGTCCCCATGTGGAACCAATTAGTGTTTCCAAGCATAAAATTAAATGTTCCCTGAAAAAAAAACATTCAAAAAAATAAAATCCGTGGATAATATCAGGAATACACAAACACAGAGGCTGTAGCAATATTTCGGTTTGAGTTAGCCAAAACAAAACCGCAGATTTCCGGTTTCATCCAGTCATATCCGGACAAAGTGGTGTGGAATTTGTATGCAATGCACCGAGAAAATCACAGGAAAAATGGTTTTGGAGAAAAGCAAAGTCTTTTTGTTAGGCAAGTGCATAAAATGTCATCTATACAAACAGAAATATCATGTTTGTTTGCCGCAGTTCCTCTAGCTTTCTCCCTAGAAAATACGAATGTGTAGAGCTGGTGTCTCCGTGTGCACCAATTAGAGTTTCCAAGGACAAAGTTAAATGATCCCTGATAAAAAAAAAACAAAACAAAACAATAAAGTCCGTGGATAATATCAGGAATACACAAACACAGATGCTGTAGCAATATTTCGGTTTGAGTTAGCCAAAACAAAACCGGATATTTCCGGTTTCATCCAGTCATATTCGGACCAACTGGTGTGGAATTCGTATGCAATGGACCGAGAAAATCACAGGAAAAATGGTTTTGGAGAAAAGCAAAGTCTTTTCGTTAGGCAAGTGCATAAAATGTCATCTATACAAACAGAAATAGCATGTTTGTTTGCTGCAGTTCCTCTAGCTTTCTCCCTAGAACAAACAAATGTGTAGAGCTGGTGTCTCCATGTGGAACCAATTAGTGTTTCCAAGCATAAAATTAAATGTTCCCTGAAAAAAAAACATTCAAAAAAATAAAATCCGTGGATCATATCAGGAATACACAAACACAGATGCTGTACAAATATTTCGGTTTGAGTTAGCCAAAACAAAACCGGATATTTCCGGTTTCATCCTGTCATATCCGGACAAAGTGGTGTGGAATTTGTATGCAATGGACCGAGAAAATCACAGGAAAAATGGTTTTGGAGAAAAGCAAAGTCTTTTCGTTAGGCAAGTGCATCAAATGTCATCTATACAAACAGAAATATCATGTTTGTTTGCCGCTGTTCCTCTAGATTTCTCCCTAGAAAATACGAATGTGTAGAGCTGGTGTCCCCATGTGGAACCAATTAGTGTTTCCAAGCATAAAATTAAATGTTGCCTGAAAAAAAAACATTCAAAAAAATAAAGTCCGTGGATAATATCAGGAATACACAAACACAGATGCTGTAGCAATATTTCGGTTTGAGTTAGCCAAAACAAAACCGGATATTTCCGGTTTAATCCAGTCATATCCGGAAAAAGTGGTGTGGAATTGGTATGCAATGAACCGAGAAAATCACAGGAAAAATGGTTTTGGAGAAAAGCAAAGTCTTTTCGTTAGGCAAGTGCATAAAATGTCATCTATACACACAGAAATATCATGTTTGTTTGCCGCAGTTCCTCTAGCTTTCTCCATAGAACAAACGAATGTGTAGAGCTGGTGTCTCCATGTGGAACCAATTAGTATTTCCAAGCATAAAATGAAATGTTCCCTGAAAAAAAAAACATGCAAAAAAATAAAGTCCGTGGATAATATCAGGAATACACAAACACAGAGGCTGTAGCAATATTTCGGTTTGAGTTAGCCAAAACAAAACCGCAGATTTCCGGTTTCATCCAGTCATATCCGGACAAAGTGGTGTGGAATTTGTATGCAATGGACCGAGAAAATCACAGGAAAAATGGTTTTGGAGAAAAGCAAAGTCTTTTCGTTAGGCAAGTGCATAAAATGTCATCTATACAAACAGAAATATCATGTTTGTTTGCCGCAGTTCCTCTAGCTTTCTCCCTAGAAAATACGAATGTGTAGAGCTGGTGTCTCCGTGTGCACCAATTAGAGTTTCCAAGGACAAAGTTAAATGATCCCTGATAAAAAAAAAACAAAACAAAACAATAAAGTCCGTGGATAATATCAGGAATACACAAACACAGATGCTGTAGCAATATTTCGGTTTGAGTTAGCCAAAACAAAACCGGATATTTCCGGTTTCATCCAGTCATATTTGGACCAACTGGTGTGGAATTCGTATGCAATGGACCGAGGAAATCACAGTAAAAATGGTTTTGGAGAAAAGCAAAGTCTTTTCGTTAGGCAAGTGCATAAAATGTCATCTATACAAACAGAAATAGCATGTTTGTTTACTGCAGTTCCTCTAGATTTCTCCATAAAACATAAAAATGTGTAGAGCTGGTGTGTCCATGTGGAACCAATTAGTGTTTCCAAGCATAAAATTAAATGTTCCCTGAAAAAAAAAACATTCAAAAAAATAAAGTCCGTGGATCATATCATGAATACACAAACAAAGAGGCTGTAGCAATATCTGGGATTGAATTAGCCAAAACGAAACCGGATATTTCCGGTTTCATCCAGTCATATTCGGACAAACTGGTGTGGAATTCGTATGCAATGGACCAAGAAAATCACAGTAAAAATGGTTTTGGAGAAAAGCAAAGTCTTTTTGTTAGGCAAGTGCATAAAATGTCATCTATACAAACAGAAATAGCATGTTTGTTTGCTGCAGTTCCTCTAGCTTTCTCCCTAGAACAAACAAATGTGTAGAGCTGGTGTCTCCATGTGGAACCAATTAGTGTTTCCAAGCATAAAATTAAATGTTCCCTGAAAAAAAACATTCAAAAAAATAAAATCCGTGGATCATATCAGGAATACACAAACACAGATGCTGTACAAATATTTCGGTTTGAGTTAGCCAAAACAAAACCGGATATTTCCGGTTTCATCCTGTCATATCCGGACAAAGTGGTGTGGAATTTGAATGCAATGGACTGAGAAAATCACAGGAAAAATGGTTTTGGAGAAAAGCAAAGTCTTTTCGTTAGGCAAGTGCATCAAATGTCATCTATACAAACAGAAATATCATGTTTGTTTGCCGCTGTTCCTCTAGATTTCTCCCTAGAAAATACGAATGTGTAGAGCTGGTGTCCCCATGTGGAACCAATTAGTGTTTCCAAGCATAAAGTTAAATGTTGCCTGAAAAAAAAACATTCAAAAAAATAAAGTCCGTGGATAATATCAGGAATACACAAACACAGATGCTGTAGCAATATTTCGGTTTGAGTTAGCCAAAACAAAACCGGATATTTCCGGTTTCATCCAGTCATATCCGGACAAAGTGGTGTGGAATTGGTATGCAATGAACCGAGAAAATCACAGGAAAAATGGTTTTGGAGAAAAGCAAAGTCTTTTCGTTAGGCAAGTGCATAAAATGTCATCTATACACACAGAAATATCATGTTTGTTTGCCGCAGTTCCTCTAGCTTTCTCCATAGAACAAACGAATGTGTAGAGCTGGTGTCTCCATGTGGAACCAATTAGTATTTCCAAGCATAAAATGAAATGTTCCCTGAAAAAAAAAACATGCAAAAAAATAAAGTCCGTGGATAATATCAGGAATACACAAACACAGAGGCTGTAGCAATATTTCGGTTTGAGTTAGCCAAAACAAAACCGCAGATTTCCGGTTTCATCCAGTCATATCCAGACAAAGTGGTGTGGAATTTGTATGCAATGGACCGAGAAAATCACAGGAAAAATGGTTTTGGAGAAAAGCAAAGTCTTTTCGTTAGGCAAGTGCATAAATTGTCATCTAGACAAACAGAAATATCATGTTTGTTTGCCGCAGTTCCTCTAGCTTTCTCCCTAGAAAATACGAATGTGTAGAGCTGGTGTCTCCATGTGGAACCAATTAGTGTTTCCAAGCATAAAATTAAATGTTCCCTGAAAAAAAAAACATTCAAAAAAATAAAATCCGTGGATCATATCAGGAATACACAAACAAAGAGGCTGTACAAATATTTCGGTTTGAGTTAGCCAAAACAAAACCGGATATTTCCGGTTTCATCCAGTCATATCCGGACAAAGTGGTGTGGAATTGGTATGCAATGGACCGAGAAAATCACAGGAAAAATGGTTTTGGAGAAAAGCAAAGTCTTTTCGTTAGGCAAGTGCATAAAATGTCATCTATACAAACAGAAATAGCATGTTTGTTTGCCGCCGTTCCTCTAGATTTCTCCCTAGAAAATACGAATGTGTAGAGCTGGTGTCCCCATGTGGAACCAATTAGTATTTCCAAGCATAAAATTAAATGTTCCCTGAAAAAAAAACATTCAAAAAAATAAAATCCGTGGATAATATCAGGAATACACAAACACAGAGGCTGTAGCAATATTTTGGTTTGAGTTAGCCAAAAAAAACCGCATATTTCCGGTTTCATCCAGTCATATCCGGACAAAGTGGTGTGGAATTTCTATGCAATGGACCGAGAAAATCACAGGAAAAATGGTTTTGGAGAAAAGCAAAGTCTTTTCGTTAGGCAAGTGCATCAAATGTCATCTATACAAACAGAAATAGCATGTTTGTTTGCCGCAGTTCCTCTAGCTTTCTCCCTAGAAAATACGAATGTGTAGAGCTGGTGTCTCCGTGTGCACCAATTAGAGTTTCCAAGGACAAAGTTAAATGATCCCTGATAAAAAAAAAAAACAAAACAATAAAGTCCGTGGATAATATCAGGAATACACAAACACAGATGCTGTAGCAATATTTCGGTTTGAGTTAGCCAAAACAAACCGGATATTTCCGGTTTCATCCAGTCATATCCGGACAAAGTGGTGTGGAATTGGTATGCAATGGACCGAGAAAATCACAGGAAAAATGGTTTTGGAGAAAAGCAAAGTCTTTTCGTGAGGCAAGTGCATAAAATGTCATCTAGACAAACAGAAATATCATGTTTGTTTGCCGCAGTTCCTCTAGCTTTCTCCCTAGAAAATACGAATGTGTAGAGCTGGTGTCTCCATGTGGAACCAATTAGTGTTTCCAAGCATAAAATTAAATGTTCCCTGAAAAAAAAACATTCAAAAAAATAAAGTCCGTGGATAATATCAGGAATACACAAACAAAGAGGCTGTAGCAATATCTGGGATTGAATTAGCCAAAACGAAACCGGATATTTCCGGTTTCATCCAGTCATATTCGGACCAACTGGTGTGGAATTGGTATGCAATGGACCGAGAAAATCACAGGAAAAATGGTTTTGGAGAAAATCAAAGTCTTTTCATGAGGCAAGTGCATAAAATGTCATCTATACAAACAGAAATAGCATATTGTTTGCTGCAGTTCCTCTAGATTTCTCCATAAAACATAAAAATGTGTAGAGCTGGTGTGTCCATGTGGAACCATTTAGTGTTTCCAAGCATAAAATTAAATGTTCCCTGAAAAAAAAAACATTCAAAAAAATAAAGTCCGTGGATCATATCAGGAATACACAAACAAAGAGGCTGTAGCAATATCTGGGATTGAATTAGCCAAAACGAAACCGGATATTTCCGGTTACATCCAGTCATACTCGGACAAACTGGTGTGGAATTTGTATGCAATGGACCAAGAAAATCACAGTAAAATTGGTTTTGGAGAAAAGCAAAGTCTTTTCGTTAGGCAAGTGCATAAAATGTCATCTAGACAAACAGAAATAGCATGTTTGTTTGCTGCAGTTCCTCTACCTTTCTCCCTAGAACAAACAAATGTGTAGAGCTGGTGTCTCCATGTGGAACCAATTAGTGTTTCCAAGCATAAAATTAAATGTTCCCAGAAAAAAAAAACATTCAAAAAAATACAGTCCGTGGATAATATCAGGAATACACAAACACAGAGCCTGTAGCAATATTTCGGTTTGAGTTAGCCAAAAAAAAACCGCATATTTCCGGTTTCATCCAGTCATATCCGGACAAAGTGGTGTGGAATTTCTATGCAATGGACCGAGAAAATCACAGGAAAAATGGTTTTGGAGAAAAGCAAAGTCTTTTCGTTAGGCAAGTGCATAAAATGTCATCTATACAAACAGAAATATCATGTTTGTTTGCCGCCGTTCCTCTAGATTTCTCCCTAGAAAATACGAATGTGTAGAGCTGGTGTCCCCATGTGGAACCAATTAGTGTTTCCAAGCATAAAATTAAATGTTCCCTGAAAAGAAAACATTCAAAAAAATAAAGTCCGTGGATAATATCAGGAATACACAAACACAGATGCTGAAGCAATATCTCGGTTTGAGTTAGCCAAAACAAAACCGGATATTTCCGGTTTCATCCAGTCATATCCGGACAAAGTGGTGTGGAATTGGTATGCAATGAACCGAGAAAATCACAGGAAAAATGGTTTTGGAGAAAAGCAAAGTCTTTTCGTTAGGCAAGTGCATAAAATGTCATCTATACAAACAGAAATATCATGTTTGTTTGCCGCAGTTCCTCTAGCTTTCTCCATAGAACAAATGAATGTGTAGAGCTCCTGTCTCCATGTGGAACCAATTAGTGTTTCCAAGCATAAAATGAAATGTTCCCTGAAAAAAAAAACATGCAAAAAAATAAAGTCCGTGGATAATATCAGGAATACACAAACACAGAGGCTGTAGCAATATTTCGGTTTGAGTTAGCCAAAACAAAACCGCAGATTTCCGGTTTCATCCAGTCATATCCAGACAAAGAGGTGTGGAATTTGTATGCAATGGACCGAGAAAATCACAGGAAAAATGGTTTTGGAGAAAAGCAAAGTCTTTTCGTTAGGCAACTGCATAAATTGTCATCTAGACAAACAGAAATATCATGTTTGTTTGCCGCAGTTCCTCTAGCTTTCTCCCTAGAAAATACGAATGTGTAGAGCTGGTGTGTCCATGTGGGACCAATTAGTGTTTCCAATCATAAAATTAAATGTTCCCTGAAAAAAAAACATTCAAAAAAATAAAATCCGTGGATAATATCAGGAATACACAAACACAGATGCTGTAGCAATATTTCAGTTTGAGTTAGCCAAAACAAAACCGGATATTTCCGGTTTCATCCAGTCATATCCGGACAAAGTGGTGTGGAATTGGTATGCAATGGACCGAGAAAATCACAGGAAAAATGGTTTTGGAGAAAAGCAAAGTCTTTTCGTGAGGCAAGTGCATAAAATGTCATCTATACAAACAGAAATATCATGTTTGTTTGCCGCAGTTCCTCTAGCTTTCTCCCTAGAAAATACGAATGTGTAGAACTGGTGTCTCCATGTGGAACCAATTAGTGTTTCCAAGCATAAAATTAAATGTTCCCTGAAAAAAAAAACATTCAAAAAAATAAAGTCCGTGGATAATATCAGGAATACACAAACAAAGAGGCTGTAGCAATATCTGGGATTGAATTAGCCAAAACGAAACCGGATATTTCCGGTTTCATCCAGTCATATTCGGACCAACTGGTGTGGAATTGGTATGCAATGGACCGAGAAAATCACAGGAAAAATGGTTTTGGAGAAAAGCAAAGTCTTTTCGTGAGGCAAGTGCATAAAATGTCATCTATACAAACAGAAATAGCATGTTTGTTTGCTGCAGTTCCTCTAGATTTCTCCATAAAACATAAAAATGTGTAGAGCTGGTGTGTCCATGTGGAACCATTTAGTGTTTCCAAGCATAAAATTAAATGTTCCCTGAAAAAAAAAACATTCAAAAAAATAAAGTCCGTGGATCATATCAGGAATACACAAACAAAGAGGCTGTAGCAATATCTGGGATTGAATTAGCCAAAACGAAACCGGATATTTCCGGTTACATCCAGTCATATTCGGACAAACTGGTGTGGAATTTGTATGCAATGGACCAAGAAAATCACAGTAAAAATGGTTTTGGAGAAAAGCAAAGTCTTTTCGTTAGGCAAGTGCATAAAATGTCATCTAGACAAACAGAAATAGCATGTTTGTTTGCCGCAGTTCCTCTAGCTTTCTCCCTAGAACAAACAAATGTGTAGAGCTGGTGTCTCCATGTGGAACCAATTAGTGTTTCCAAGCATAAAATTAAATGTTCCCAGAAAAAAAAAAAACATTCAAAAAAATACAGTCCGTGGATAATATCAGGAATACACAAACACAGAGCCTGTAGCAATATTTCGGTTTGAGTTAGCCAAAACAAAACCGCATATTTCCGGTTTCATCCAGTCATATCCGGACAAAGTGGTGTGGAATTTCTATGCAATGGACCGAGAAAATCACAGGAAAAATGGTTTTGGAGAAAAGCAAAGTCTTTTCGTTAGGCAAGTGCATAAAATGTCATCTATACAAACAGAAATATCATGTTTGTTTGCCGCCGTTCCTCTAGATTTCTCCCTAGAAAATACGAATGTGTAGAGCTGGTGTCCCCATTTGGAACCAATTAGTGTTTCCAAGCATAAAATTAAATGTTCCCTGAAAAGAAAACATTCAAAAAAATAAAGTCCGTGGATAATATCAGGAATACACAAACACAGATGCTGAAGCAATATCTCGGTTTGAGTTAGCCAAAACAAAACCGGATATTTCCGGTTTCATCCAGTCATATCCGGACAAAGTGGTGTGGAATTGGTATGCAATGAACCGAGAAAATCACAGGAAAAATGGTTTTGGAGAAAAGCAAAGTCTTTTCGTTAGGCAAGTGCATAAAATGTCATCTATACACACAGAAATAGCATGTTTGTTTGCCGCAGTTCCTCTAGCTTTCTCCATAGAACAAATGAATGTGTAGAGCTCCTGTCTCCATGTGGAACCAATTAGTGTTTCCAAGCATAAAATGAAATGTTCCCTGAAAAAAAAAAACATGCAAAAAAATAAAGTCCGTGGATAATATCAGGAATACACAAACACAGAGGCTGTAGCAATATTTCGGTTTGAGTTAGCCAAAACAAAACCGCAGATTTCCGGTTTCATCCAGTCATATCCAGACAAAGTGGTGTGGAATTTGTATGCAATGGACCGAGAAAATCACAGGAAAAATGGTTTTGGAGAAAAGCAAAGTCTTTTCGTTAGGCAACTGCATAAATTGTCATCTAGACAAACAGAAATATCATGTTTGTTTGCCGCAGTTCCTCTAGCTTTCTCCCTAGAAAATACGAATGTGTAGAGCTGGTATGTCCATGTGGGACCAATTAGTGTTTCCAATCATAAAATTAAATGTTCCCTGAAAAAAAAACATTCAAAAAAATAAAATCCGTGGATAATATCAGGAATACACAAACACAGATGCTGTAGCAATATTTCGGTTTGAGTTAGCCAAAACAAAACCGGATATTTCCGGTTTCATCCAGTCATATCCGGACAAAGTGGTGTGGAATTGGTATGCAATGGACCGAGAAAATCACAGGAAAAATGGTTTTGGAGAAAAGCAAAGTCTTTTCGTGAGGCAAGTGCATAAAATGTCATCTAGACAAACAGAAATATCATGTTTGTTTGCCACAGTTCCTCTAGCTTTCTCCCTAGAAAATACGAATGTGTAGAACTGGTGTCTCCATGTGGAACCAATTAGTGTTTCCAAGCATAAAATTAAATGTTCCCTGAAAAAAAAACATTCAAAAAAATAAAGTCCGTGGATAATATCAGGAATACACAAACAAAGAGGCTGTAGCAATATCTGGGATTGAATTAGCCAAAACGAAACCGGATATTTCCGGTTTCATCCAGTCATATTCGGACCAACTGGTGTGGAATTGGTATGCAATGGACCGAGAAAATCACAGGAAAAATGGTTTTGGAGAAAAGCAAAGTCTTTTGTGAGGCAAGTGCATAAAATGTCATCTATACAAACAGAAATAGCATGTTTGTTTGCTGCAGTTCCTCTAGATTTCTCCATAAAACATAAAAATGTGTAGAGCTGGTGTGTCCATGTGGAACCAATTAGTGTTTCCAAGCATAAAATTAAATGTTCCCAGAAAAAAAAAACATTCAAAAAAATAAAGTCCGTGGATCATATCAGGAATACACAAACAAAGAGGCTGTAGCAATATCTGGGATTGAATTAGCCAAAACGAAACCGGATATTTCCGGTTACATCCAGTCATATTCGGACAAACTGGTGTGGAATTTGTATGCAATGGACCAAGAAAATCACAGTAAAAATGGTTTTGGAGAAAAGCAAAGTCTTTTCGTTAGGCAAGTGCATAAAATGTCATCTAGACAAACAGAAATAGCATGTTTGTTTGCTGCAGTTCCTCTAACTTTCTCCCTAGAACAAACAAATGTGTAGAGCTGGTGTCTCCATGTGGAACCAATTAGTGTTTCCAAGCATAAAATTAAATGTTCCCAGAAAAAAAAAACATTCAAAAAAATACAGTCCGTGGATCATATCAGGAATACACAAACACAGATGCTGTACAAATATTTCGGTTTGAGTTAGCGAAACAAAACCGGATATTTCCGGTTTCATCCAGTCATATCCGGACAAAGTGGTGTGGAATTGGTATGCAATGCACCGAGAAAATCACAGGAAAAATGGTTTTGGAGAAAAGCAAAGTCTTTTCGTTAGGCAAGTGCATAAAATGTCATCTATACAAACAGAAATATCATGTTTGTTTGCCGCAGTTCCTCTAGCTTTCTCCCTAGAAAATACGAATGTGTAGAGCTGGTGTCTCCGTGTGCACCAATTAGAGTTTCCAAGGACAAAGTTAAATGATCCCTGATAAAAAAAAAACAAAACAAAACAATAAATTCCGTGGATAATATCAGGAATACACAAACACAGATGCTGTAGCAATATTTCGGTTTGAGTTAGCCAAAACAAAACCGGATATTTCCGGTTTCATCCAGTCATATTCGGACCAACTGGTGTGGAATTCGTATGCAATGGACCGAGAAAATCACAGGAAAAATGGTTTTGGAGAAAAGCAAAGTCTTTTCGTTAGGCAAGTGCATAAAATGTCATCTATACAAACAGAAATAGCATGTTTGTTTACTGCAGTTCCTCTAGATTTCTCCATAAAACATAAAAATGTGTAGAGCTGGTGTGTCCATGTGGAACCAATTAGTGTTTCCAAGCATAAAATTAAATGTTCCCTGAAAAAAAAAACATTCAAAAAAATAAAGTCCGTGGATCATATCATGAATACACAAACAAAGAGGCTGTAGCAATATCTGGGATTGAATTAGCCAAAACGAAACCGGATATTTCCGGTTTCATCCAGTCATATTCGGACAAACTGGTGTGGAATTCGTATGCAATGGACCGAGAAAATCACAGGAAAAATGGTTTTGGAGAAAAGCAAAGTCTTTTCGTTAGGCAAGTGCATAAAATGTCATCTATACAAACAGAAATAGCATGTTTGTTTGCCGCTGTTCCTCTAGCTTTCTCCCTAGAGCAAACAAATGTGTAGAGCTGGTGTCTCCATGTGGAACCAATTAGTGTTTCCAAGCATAAAATTAAATGTTCCCAGAAAAAAAAAACATTCAAAAAAATAAAGTCCGTGGATAATATCAGGAATACACAAACACAGATGCTGTAGCAATATTTCGGTTTGAGTTAGCCAAAACAAAACCAGATATTTCCGGTTTCATCCAGTCATATTCGGACAAAGTGGTGTGGAATTGGTATGTAATGAAGCGAGAAAATCACGGGAAATATGGTTTTGGAGAAAAGCAAAGTCTTTTCGTGAGGCAAGTGCATAAAATGTCATCTATACACACAGAAATATCATGTTTGTTTGCCGCAGTTCCTCTAGCTTTCTCCATAGAACAAACGAATGTGTAGAGCTCGTGTCTCCATGTGGAACCAATTAGTGTTTCCAAGCATAAAATGAAATGTTCCCTGAAAAAAAAAACATGCAAAAAAATAAAGTCCGTGGATAATATCAGGTATACACAAACACAGAGGCTGTAGCAATATTTCGGTTTGAGTCAGCCAAAACAAACCGCAGATTTCCGGTTTCATCCAGTCATATCCAGACAAAATGGTGTGGAATTTGTATGCAATGGACCGAGAAAATTACAGGAAAAATGGTTTTGGAGAAAAGCAAAGTCTTTTCGTTAGGCAAGTGCATAAAATGTCATCTATACAAACAGAAATAACATGTTTATTTGCCGCAGTTCCTCTAGCTTTCTCCCTAGAAAATACGAATGTGTAGAGCTGGTGTTTCCGTGTGCACCAATTAGAGTTTCCAAGGACAAAGTTACATGATCCCTGATAAAAAAAAAAAAAACAAAACAATAAAGTCCGTGGATAATATCAGGAATACACAAACACAGATGCTGTAGCAATATTTCGGTTTGAGTTAGCCAAAACAAAACCGGATATTTCCGGTTTCATCCAGTCATATCTGGAAAAAGTGGTGTGGAATTGGTATGCAATGGACCGAGAAAATCACAGTAAAAATGGTTTTGGAGAAAAGCAAAGTCTTTTCGTGAGGCAAGTGCATAAAATGTCATCTGGACAAACAGAAATATCATGTTTGTTTGCCGCAGTTCCTCTAGCTTTCTCCCTAGAAAATACGAATGTGTAGAGCTGGTGTCTCCATGTGGAACCAATTAGTGTTTCCAAGCATAAAATTTAATGTTCCCTGAAAAAAAAACATTCAAAAAATTAAAGTCCGTGGATAATATCAGGAATACACAAACAAAGAGGCTGTAGCAATATCTGGGATTGAATTAGCCAAAACGAAACCGGATATTTCCGGTTTCATCCAGTCATATTCGGACCAACTGGTGTGGAATTCGTATGCAATGGACCGAAAAAATCACAGGAAAAATGGTTTTGGAGAAAAGCAAAGTCTTTTCGTTAGGCAAGTGCATAAAATGTCATCTATACAAACAGAAATAGCATGTTTGTTTGCCGCAGTTCCTCTAGCTTTCTCCCTAGAAAATACGAATGTGTAGAGCTGGTGTCTCCGTGTGCACCAATTAGAGTTTCCAAGGACAAAGTTAAATGATCCCTGATAAAAAAAAGAAACAAAACAAAACAATAAAGTCCGTGGATAATATCAGGAATACACAAACACAGATGCTGTAGCAATATTTCGGTTTGAGTTAGCCAAAACAAAACCGGATATTTCTGGTTTCATCCAGTCATATTCGGACCAACTGGTGTGGAATTCGTATGCAATGGACCGAGAAAATCACAGGAAAAATGGTTTTGGAGAAAAGCAAAGTCTTTTCGTTAGGCAATTGCATAAAATGTCATCTATACAAACAGAAATAGCATGTTTGTTTGCCGCTGTTCCTCTAGCTTTCTCCCTAGAGCAAACAAATGTGTAGAGCTGGTGTCTCCATGTGGAACCAATTAGTGTTTCCAAGCATAAAATTAAATGTTCCCAGAAAAAAAAAACATTCAAAAAAATAAAGTCCGTGGATAATATCAGGAATACACAAAAATAAAGTCCGTGGATAATATCAGGAATACACAAACACAGATGCTGTAGCAATATTTCGGTTTGAGTTAGCCAAAACAAAACCAGATATTTCCGGTTTCATCCAGTCATATTCGGACAAAGTGGTGTGGAATTGGTATGCAATGAAGCGAGAAAATCACGGGAAATATGGTTTTGGAGAAAAGCAAAGTCTTTTCGTTAGGCAAGTGCATAAAATGTCATCTATACACACAGAAATATCATGTTTGTTTGCCGCAGTTCCTCTAGCTTTCTCCATATAACAAATGAATGTGTAGAGCTCGTGTCTCCATGTGGAACCAATTAGTGTTTCCAA
This sequence comes from Lepus oiostolus, assembly GCA_036325905.1. Lineage (NCBI taxonomy): Eukaryota > Metazoa > Chordata > Mammalia > Lagomorpha > Leporidae > Lepus > Lepus oiostolus. Next base: position 1,061,945 of record JAWMBE010000081.1, on the reverse strand, counting down.
GCATAAAATGAAATGTTCCCTGAAAAAAAAAACATGCAAAAAAATAAAGTCCGTGGATAATATCAGGAATACACAAACACAGAGGCTGTAGCAATATTTCGGTTTGAGTCAGCCAAAACAAACCGCAGATTTCCGGTTTCATCCAGTCATATCCAGACAAAATGGTGTGGAATTTGTATGCAATGGACCGAGAAAATTACAGGAAAAATGGTTTTGGAGAAAAGCAAAGTCTTTTCGTTAGGCAAGTGCATAAAATGTCATCTATACAAACAGAAATAACATGTTTATTTGCCGCAGTTCCTCTAGCTTTCTCCCTAGAAAATACGAATGTGTAGAGCTGGTGTTTCCGTGTGCACCAATTAGAGTTTCCAAGGACAAAGTTAAATGATCCCTGATAAAAAAAAAAAAACAAAACAATAAAGTCCGTGGATAATATCAGGAATACACAAACACAGATGCTGTAGCAATATTTCGGTTTGAGTTAGCCAAAACAAAACCAGATATTTCCGGTTTCATCCAGTCATATCCGGACAAAGTGGTGTGGAATTGGTATGCAATGGACCGAGAAAATCACAGGAAAAATGGTTTTGGAGAAAAGCAAAGTCTTTTCGTGAGGCAAGTGCATAAAATGTCATCTGGACAAACAGAAATATCATGTTTGTTTGCCGCAGTTCCTCTAGCTTTCTCCCTAGAAAATACGAATGTGTAGAGCTGGTGTCTCCATGTGGAACCAATTAGTGTTTCCAAGCATAAAATTTAATGTTCCCTGAAAAAAAAACATTCAAAAAATTAAAGTCCGTGGATAATATCAGGAATACACAAACAAAGAGGCTGTAGCAATATCTGGGATTGAATTAGCCAAAACGAAACCGGATATTTCCGGTTTCATCCAGTCATATTCGGACCAACTGGTGTGGAATTCGTATGCAATGGACCGAGAAAATCACAGGAAAAATGGTTTTGGAGAAAAGCAAAGTCTTTTCGTTAGGCAAGTGCATAAAATGTCATCTATACAAACAGAAATAGCATGTTTGTTTGCTGCAGTTCCTCTAGATTTCTCCCTAGAACAAACAAATGTGTAGAGCTGGTGTCTCCATGTGGAACCAATTAGTGTTTCCAAGCATAAAATTAAATGTTCCCAGAAAAAAAAAACAATCAAAAAAATACAGTCCGTGGATAATATCAGGAATACACAAACACAGAGGCTGTAGCAATATTTCGGTTTGAGTTAGCCAAAAGAAAACCGCATATTTCCGTTTTCATCCAGTCATATCCGGACAAAGTGGTGTGGAATTGGTATGCAATGGACCGAGAAAATCACAGGAAAAATGGTTTTGGAGCAAAGCAAAGTCTTTTCGTTAGGCAAGTGCATCAAATGTCATCTATACAAACAGAAATAGCATGTTTGTTTGCCGCAGTTCCTCTAGCTTTCTCCCTAGAAAATACGAATGTGTAGAGCTGGTGTCTCCATGTGGAACCAATTAGTGTTTCCAAGCATAAAATTAAATGTTCCCTGAAAAAAAAACTTTCAAAAAAATACAGTCTGTGGATCATATCAGGAATACACAAACACAGAGGCTGTAGCAATATTTCGGTTTGAGTTAGCCAAAACAAAACCGCATATTTCCGGTTTCATCCAGTCATATCCGGACAAAGTGGTGTGGAATTTGTATGCAATGGACCGAGAAAATCACAGGAAAAATGGTTTTGGAGAAAAGCAAAGTCTTTTCGTTAGGCAAGTGCATCAAATGTCATCTATACAAACAGAAATAGCATGTTTGTTTGCCGCAGTTCCTCTAGCTTTCTCCCTAGAAAATACGAATGTGTAGAGCTGGTGTCCCCATGTGGAACCAATTAGTGTTTCCAAGCATAAAATTAAATGTTCCCTGAAAAAAAAAACATTCAAAAAAATAAAGTCCGTGGATAATATCAGGAATACACAAACACAGATGCTGTAGCAATATTTCGGTTTGAGTTAGCCAAAACAAAACCGGATATTTCCGGTTTCATCCAGTCATATCCGGACAAAGTGGTGTGGAATTGGTATGCAATGGACCGAGAAAATCACAGGAAAAATGGTTTTGGAGAAAAGCAAAGTCTTTTCGTTAGGCAAGTGCATAAAATGTCATCTATACACACAGAAATATCATGTTTGTTTGCCGCAGTTCCTCTAGCTTTCTCCATAGAACAAACGAATGTGTAGAGCTGGTGTCTCCATGTGGAACCAATTAGTATTTCCAAGCATAAAATGAAATGTTCCCTGAAAAAAAAAAACATGCAAAAAAATAAAGTCCGTGGATAATATCAGGAATACACAAACACAGAGGCTGTAACAATATTTCGGTTTGAGTTAGCCAAAACAAAACCGCAGATTTCCGGTTTCATCCAGTCATATCCAGACAAAGTGGTGTGGAATTTGTATGCAATGGACCGAGAAAATCACAGGAAAAATGGTTTTGGAGAAAAGCAAAGTCTTTTCGTTAGGCAAGTGCATAAAATGTCATCTAGACAAACAGAAATATCATGTTTGTTTGCCGCAGTTCCTCTAGATTTCTCCCTAGAAAATACGAATGTGTACAGCTGGTGTGTCCATGTGCACCAATTAGAGTTTCCAATCATAAAATGAAATGTTCCCTGAAAAAAAAACATTCAAAAAAATAAAATCCGTGGATAATATCAGGAATACACAAACACAGATGCTGTAGCAATATTTCGGTTTGAGTTAGCCAAAACAAAACCGCAGATTTCCGGTTTCATCCAGTCATATCCGGACAAAGTGGTGTGGAATTTGTATGCAATGGACCGAGAAAATCACAGGAAAAATGGTTTTGGAGAAAAGCAAAGTCTTTTCGTTAGGCAAGTGCATAAAATGTCATCTATACAAACAGAAATATCATGTTTGTTTGCCGCAGTTCCTCTAGCTTTCTCCCTAGAAAATACGAATGTGTAGAGCTGGTGTCTCCGTGTGCACCAATTAGAGTTTCCAAGGACAAAGTTAAATAATCCCTGATAAAAAAAAAACAAAACAATAAAGTCCGTGGATAATATCAGGAATACACAAACACAGATGCTGTAGCAATATTTCGGTTTGAGTTAGCCAAAACAAACCGGATATTTCCGGTTTCATCCAGTCATATCCGGACAAAGTGGTGTGGAATTGGTATGCAATGGACCGAGAAAATCACAGTAAAAATGGTTTTGGAGAAAAGCAAAGTCTTTTCGTGAGGCAAGTGCATAAAATGTCATCTAGACAAACAGAAATATCATGTTTGTTTGCCGCAGTTCCTCTAGCTTTCTCCCTAGAAAATACGAATGTGTAGAGCTGGTGTCTCCATGTGGAACCAATTAGTGTTTCCAAGCATAAAATTAAATGTTCCCTGAAAAAAAAACATTCAAAAAAATAAAGTCCGTGGATAATATCAGGAATACACAAACAAAGAGGCTGAAGCAATATTTCGGTTTGAGTTAGCCAAAACGAAACCGGATATTTCCGGTTTCATCCAGTCATATTCGGACCAACTGGTGTGGAATTCGTATGCAATGGACCGAGAAAATCACAGGAAAAATGGTTTTGGAGAAAAGCAAAGTCTTTTCGTTAGGCAAGTGCATAAAATGTCATCTATACAAACAGAAATAGCATGTTTGTTTGCCGCAGTTCCTCTAGATTTCTCCATAAAACATAAAAATGTGTAGAGCTGGTGTCTCCATGTGGAACCAATTAGTGTTTCCAAGCATAAAATTAAATGTTCCCAGAAAAAAAAATCATTCAAAAAAATAAAGTCCGTGGATCATATCAGGAATACACAAACAAAGAGGCTGTAGCAATATCTGGGATTGAATTAGCCAAAACGAAACCGGATATCTCCGGTTTCATCCAGTCATATTCGGACAAACTGGTGTGGAATTGGTATGCAATGGACCAAGAAAATCACAGTAAAAATGGTTTTGGAGAAAAGCAAAGTCTTTTCGTTAGGCAAGTGCATAAAATGTCATCTATACAAACATAAATAGCATGTTTGTTTGCTACAGTTCCTCTAGCTTTCTCCCTAGAACAAACAAATGTGTAGAGCTGGTGTCTCCATGTGGAACCAATTAGTGTTTCCAAGCATAAAATTAAATGTTCCCAGAAAAAAAAAACATTCAAAAAAATACAGTCCGTGGATCATATCAGGAATACACAAACACAGATGCTGTACAAATATTTCGGTTTGAGTTAGCGAAACAAAACCGGATATTTCCGGTTTCATCCAGTCATATCCGGACAAAGTGGTGTGGAATTGGTATGCAATGGACCGAGAAAATCACAGGAAAAATGGTTTTGGAGAAAAGCAAAGTCTTTTCGTTAGGCAAGTGCATAAAATGTCATCTATACAAACAGAAATATCATGTTTGTTTGCCGCCGTTCCTCTAGATTTCTCCCTAGAAAATACGAATATGTAGAGGTGGTGTCCCCATGTGGAACCAATTAGTGTTTCCAAGCATAAAATTAAATGTTCCCTGAAAAAAAAACATTCAAAAAAATAAAATCCGTGGATAATATCAGGAATACACAAACACAGAGGCTGTAGCAATATTTCGGTTTGAGTTAGCCAAAACAAAACCGCAGATTTCCGGTTTCATCCAGTCATATCCGGACAAAGTGGTGTGGAATTTGTATGCAATGCACCGAGAAAATCACAGGAAAAATGGTTTTGGAGAAAAGCAAAGTCTTTTTGTTAGGCAAGTGCATAAAATGTCATCTATACAAACAGAAATATCATGTTTGTTTGCCGCAGTTCCTCTAGCTTTCTCCCTAGAAAATACGAATGTGTAGAGCTGGTGTCTCCGTGTGCACCAATTAGAGTTTCCAAGGACAAAGTTAAATGATCCCTGATAAAAAAAAAACAAAACAAAACAATAAAGTCCGTGGATAATATCAGGAATACACAAACACAGATGCTGTAGCAATATTTCGGTTTGAGTTAGCCAAAACAAAACCGGATATTTCCGGTTTCATCCAGTCATATTCGGACCAACTGGTGTGGAATTCGTATGCAATGGACCGAGAAAATCACAGGAAAAATGGTTTTGGAGAAAAGCAAAGTCTTTTCGTTAGGCAAGTGCATAAAATGTCATCTATACAAACAGAAATAGCATGTTTGTTTGCTGCAGTTCCTCTAGCTTTCTCCCTAGAACAAACAAATGTGTAGAGCTGGTGTCTCCATGTGGAACCAATTAGTGTTTCCAAGCATAAAATTAAATGTTCCCTGAAAAAAAAACATTCAAAAAAATAAAATCCGTGGATCATATCAGGAATACACAAACACAGATGCTGTACAAATATTTCGGTTTGAGTTAGCCAAAACAAAACCGGATATTTCCGGTTTCATCCTGTCATATCCGGACAAAGTGGTGTGGAATTTGTATGCAATGGACCGAGAAAATCACAGGAAAAATGGTTTTGGAGAAAAGCAAAGTCTTTTCGTTAGGCAAGTGCATCAAATGTCATCTATACAAACAGAAATATCATGTTTGTTTGCCGCTGTTCCTCTAGATTTCTCCCTAGAAAATACGAATGTGTAGAGCTGGTGTCCCCATGTGGAACCAATTAGTGTTTCCAAGCATAAAATTAAATGTTGCCTGAAAAAAAAACATTCAAAAAAATAAAGTCCGTGGATAATATCAGGAATACACAAACACAGATGCTGTAGCAATATTTCGGTTTGAGTTAGCCAAAACAAAACCGGATATTTCCGGTTTAATCCAGTCATATCCGGAAAAAGTGGTGTGGAATTGGTATGCAATGAACCGAGAAAATCACAGGAAAAATGGTTTTGGAGAAAAGCAAAGTCTTTTCGTTAGGCAAGTGCATAAAATGTCATCTATACACACAGAAATATCATGTTTGTTTGCCGCAGTTCCTCTAGCTTTCTCCATAGAACAAACGAATGTGTAGAGCTGGTGTCTCCATGTGGAACCAATTAGTATTTCCAAGCATAAAATGAAATGTTCCCTGAAAAAAAAAACATGCAAAAAAATAAAGTCCGTGGATAATATCAGGAATACACAAACACAGAGGCTGTAGCAATATTTCGGTTTGAGTTAGCCAAAACAAAACCGCAGATTTCCGGTTTCATCCAGTCATATCCGGACAAAGTGGTGTGGAATTTGTATGCAATGGACCGAGAAAATCACAGGAAAAATGGTTTTGGAGAAAAGCAAAGTCTTTTCGTTAGGCAAGTGCATAAAATGTCATCTATACAAACAGAAATATCATGTTTGTTTGCCGCAGTTCCTCTAGCTTTCTCCCTAGAAAATACGAATGTGTAGAGCTGGTGTCTCCGTGTGCACCAATTAGAGTTTCCAAGGACAAAGTTAAATGATCCCTGATAAAAAAAAAACAAAACAAAACAATAAAGTCCGTGGATAATATCAGGAATACACAAACACAGATGCTGTAGCAATATTTCGGTTTGAGTTAGCCAAAACAAAACCGGATATTTCCGGTTTCATCCAGTCATATTTGGACCAACTGGTGTGGAATTCGTATGCAATGGACCGAGGAAATCACAGTAAAAATGGTTTTGGAGAAAAGCAAAGTCTTTTCGTTAGGCAAGTGCATAAAATGTCATCTATACAAACAGAAATAGCATGTTTGTTTACTGCAGTTCCTCTAGATTTCTCCATAAAACATAAAAATGTGTAGAGCTGGTGTGTCCATGTGGAACCAATTAGTGTTTCCAAGCATAAAATTAAATGTTCCCTGAAAAAAAAAACATTCAAAAAAATAAAGTCCGTGGATCATATCATGAATACACAAACAAAGAGGCTGTAGCAATATCTGGGATTGAATTAGCCAAAACGAAACCGGATATTTCCGGTTTCATCCAGTCATATTCGGACAAACTGGTGTGGAATTCGTATGCAATGGACCAAGAAAATCACAGTAAAAATGGTTTTGGAGAAAAGCAAAGTCTTTTTGTTAGGCAAGTGCATAAAATGTCATCTATACAAACAGAAATAGCATGTTTGTTTGCTGCAGTTCCTCTAGCTTTCTCCCTAGAACAAACAAATGTGTAGAGCTGGTGTCTCCATGTGGAACCAATTAGTGTTTCCAAGCATAAAATTAAATGTTCCCTGAAAAAAAACATTCAAAAAAATAAAATCCGTGGATCATATCAGGAATACACAAACACAGATGCTGTACAAATATTTCGGTTTGAGTTAGCCAAAACAAAACCGGATATTTCCGGTTTCATCCTGTCATATCCGGACAAAGTGGTGTGGAATTTGAATGCAATGGACTGAGAAAATCACAGGAAAAATGGTTTTGGAGAAAAGCAAAGTCTTTTCGTTAGGCAAGTGCATCAAATGTCATCTATACAAACAGAAATATCATGTTTGTTTGCCGCTGTTCCTCTAGATTTCTCCCTAGAAAATACGAATGTGTAGAGCTGGTGTCCCCATGTGGAACCAATTAGTGTTTCCAAGCATAAAGTTAAATGTTGCCTGAAAAAAAAACATTCAAAAAAATAAAGTCCGTGGATAATATCAGGAATACACAAACACAGATGCTGTAGCAATATTTCGGTTTGAGTTAGCCAAAACAAAACCGGATATTTCCGGTTTCATCCAGTCATATCCGGACAAAGTGGTGTGGAATTGGTATGCAATGAACCGAGAAAATCACAGGAAAAATGGTTTTGGAGAAAAGCAAAGTCTTTTCGTTAGGCAAGTGCATAAAATGTCATCTATACACACAGAAATATCATGTTTGTTTGCCGCAGTTCCTCTAGCTTTCTCCATAGAACAAACGAATGTGTAGAGCTGGTGTCTCCATGTGGAACCAATTAGTATTTCCAAGCATAAAATGAAATGTTCCCTGAAAAAAAAAAACATGCAAAAAAATAAAGTCCGTGGATAATATCAGGAATACACAAACACAGAGGCTGTAGCAATATTTCGGTTTGAGTTAGCCAAAACAAAACCGCAGATTTCCGGTTTCATCCAGTCATATCCAGACAAAGTGGTGTGGAATTTGTATGCAATGGACCGAGAAAATCACAGGAAAAATGGTTTTGGAGAAAAGCAAAGTCTTTTCGTTAGGCAAGTGCATAAATTGTCATCTAGACAAACAGAAATATCATGTTTGTTTGCCGCAGTTCCTCTAGCTTTCTCCCTAGAAAATACGAATGTGTAGAGCTGGTGTCTCCATGTGGAACCAATTAGTGTTTCCAAGCATAAAATTAAATGTTCCCTGAAAAAAAAAACATTCAAAAAAATAAAATCCGTGGATCATATCAGGAATACACAAACAAAGAGGCTGTACAAATATTTCGGTTTGAGTTAGCCAAAACAAAACCGGATATTTCCGGTTTCATCCAGTCATATCCGGACAAAGTGGTGTGGAATTGGTATGCAATGGACCGAGAAAATCACAGGAAAAATGGTTTTGGAGAAAAGCAAAGTCTTTTCGTTAGGCAAGTGCATAAAATGTCATCTATACAAACAGAAATAGCATGTTTGTTTGCCGCCGTTCCTCTAGATTTCTCCCTAGAAAATACGAATGTGTAGAGCTGGTGTCCCCATGTGGAACCAATTAGTATTTCCAAGCATAAAATTAAATGTTCCCTGAAAAAAAAACATTCAAAAAAATAAAATCCGTGGATAATATCAGGAATACACAAACACAGAGGCTGTAGCAATATTTTGGTTTGAGTTAGCCAAAAAAAACCGCATATTTCCGGTTTCATCCAGTCATATCCGGACAAAGTGGTGTGGAATTTCTATGCAATGGACCGAGAAAATCACAGGAAAAATGGTTTTGGAGAAAAGCAAAGTCTTTTCGTTAGGCAAGTGCATCAAATGTCATCTATACAAACAGAAATAGCATGTTTGTTTGCCGCAGTTCCTCTAGCTTTCTCCCTAGAAAATACGAATGTGTAGAGCTGGTGTCTCCGTGTGCACCAATTAGAGTTTCCAAGGACAAAGTTAAATGATCCCTGATAAAAAAAAAAACAAAACAATAAAGTCCGTGGATAATATCAGGAATACACAAACACAGATGCTGTAGCAATATTTCGGTTTGAGTTAGCCAAAACAAACCGGATATTTCCGGTTTCATCCAGTCATATCCGGACAAAGTGGTGTGGAATTGGTATGCAATGGACCGAGAAAATCACAGGAAAAATGGTTTTGGAGAAAAGCAAAGTCTTTTCGTGAGGCAAGTGCATAAAATGTCATCTAGACAAACAGAAATATCATGTTTGTTTGCCGCAGTTCCTCTAGCTTTCTCCCTAGAAAATACGAATGTGTAGAGCTGGTGTCTCCATGTGGAACCAATTAGTGTTTCCAAGCATAAAATTAAATGTTCCCTGAAAAAAAAACATTCAAAAAATAAAGTCCGTGGATAATATCAGGAATACACAAACAAAGAGGCTGTAGCAATATCTGGGATTGAATTAGCCAAAACGAAACCGGATATTTCCGGTTTCATCCAGTCATATTCGGACCAACTGGTGTGGAATTGGTATGCAATGGACCGAGAAAATCACAGGAAAAATGGTTTTGGAGAAAATCAAAGTCTTTTCATGAGGCAAGTGCATAAAATGTCATCTATACAAACAGAAATAGCATATTGTTTGCTGCAGTTCCTCTAGATTTCTCCATAAAACATAAAAATGTGTAGAGCTGGTGTGTCCATGTGGAACCATTTAGTGTTTCCAAGCATAAAATTAAATGTTCCCTGAAAAAAAAAACATTCAAAAAAATAAAGTCCGTGGATCATATCAGGAATACACAAACAAAGAGGCTGTAGCAATATCTGGGATTGAATTAGCCAAAACGAAACCGGATATTTCCGGTTACATCCAGTCATACTCGGACAAACTGGTGTGGAATTTGTATGCAATGGACCAAGAAAATCACAGTAAAATTGGTTTTGGAGAAAAGCAAAGTCTTTTCGTTAGGCAAGTGCATAAAATGTCATCTAGACAAACAGAAATAGCATGTTTGTTTGCTGCAGTTCCTCTACCTTTCTCCCTAGAACAAACAAATGTGTAGAGCTGGTGTCTCCATGTGGAACCAATTAGTGTTTCCAAGCATAAAATTAAATGTTCCCAGAAAAAAAAAACATTCAAAAAAATACAGTCCGTGGATAATATCAGGAATACACAAACACAGAGCCTGTAGCAATATTTCGGTTTGAGTTAGCCAAAAAAAAACCGCATATTTCCGGTTTCATCCAGTCATATCCGGACAAAGTGGTGTGGAATTTCTATGCAATGGACCGAGAAAATCACAGGAAAAATGGTTTTGGAGAAAAGCAAAGTCTTTTCGTTAGGCAAGTGCATAAAATGTCATCTATACAAACAGAAATATCATGTTTGTTTGCCGCCGTTCCTCTAGATTTCTCCCTAGAAAATACGAATGTGTAGAGCTGGTGTCCCCATGTGGAACCAATTAGTGTTTCCAAGCATAAAATTAAATGTTCCCTGAAAAGAAAACATTCAAAAAAATAAAGTCCGTGGATAATATCAGGAATACACAAACACAGATGCTGAAGCAATATCTCGGTTTGAGTTAGCCAAAACAAAACCGGATATTTCCGGTTTCATCCAGTCATATCCGGACAAAGTGGTGTGGAATTGGTATGCAATGAACCGAGAAAATCACAGGAAAAATGGTTTTGGAGAAAAGCAAAGTCTTTTCGTTAGGCAAGTGCATAAAATGTCATCTATACAAACAGAAATATCATGTTTGTTTGCCGCAGTTCCTCTAGCTTTCTCCATAGAACAAATGAATGTGTAGAGCTCCTGTCTCCATGTGGAACCAATTAGTGTTTCCAAGCATAAAATGAAATGTTCCCTGAAAAAAAAAACATGCAAAAAAATAAAGTCCGTGGATAATATCAGGAATACACAAACACAGAGGCTGTAGCAATATTTCGGTTTGAGTTAGCCAAAACAAAACCGCAGATTTCCGGTTTCATCCAGTCATATCCAGACAAAGAGGTGTGGAATTTGTATGCAATGGACCGAGAAAATCACAGGAAAAATGGTTTTGGAGAAAAGCAAAGTCTTTTCGTTAGGCAACTGCATAAATTGTCATCTAGACAAACAGAAATATCATGTTTGTTTGCCGCAGTTCCTCTAGCTTTCTCCCTAGAAAATACGAATGTGTAGAGCTGGTGTGTCCATGTGGGACCAATTAGTGTTTCCAATCATAAAATTAAATGTTCCCTGAAAAAAAAACATTCAAAAAAATAAAATCCGTGGATAATATCAGGAATACACAAACACAGATGCTGTAGCAATATTTCAGTTTGAGTTAGCCAAAACAAAACCGGATATTTCCGGTTTCATCCAGTCATATCCGGACAAAGTGGTGTGGAATTGGTATGCAATGGACCGAGAAAATCACAGGAAAAATGGTTTTGGAGAAAAGCAAAGTCTTTTCGTGAGGCAAGTGCATAAAATGTCATCTATACAAACAGAAATATCATGTTTGTTTGCCGCAGTTCCTCTAGCTTTCTCCCTAGAAAATACGAATGTGTAGAACTGGTGTCTCCATGTGGAACCAATTAGTGTTTCCAAGCATAAAATTAAATGTTCCCTGAAAAAAAAAACATTCAAAAAAATAAAGTCCGTGGATAATATCAGGAATACACAAACAAAGAGGCTGTAGCAATATCTGGGATTGAATTAGCCAAAACGAAACCGGATATTTCCGGTTTCATCCAGTCATATTCGGACCAACTGGTGTGGAATTGGTATGCAATGGACCGAGAAAATCACAGGAAAAATGGTTTTGGAGAAAAGCAAAGTCTTTTCGTGAGGCAAGTGCATAAAATGTCATCTATACAAACAGAAATAGCATGTTTGTTTGCTGCAGTTCCTCTAGATTTCTCCATAAAACATAAAAATGTGTAGAGCTGGTGTGTCCATGTGGAACCATTTAGTGTTTCCAAGCATAAAATTAAATGTTCCCTGAAAAAAAAAACATTCAAAAAAATAAAGTCCGTGGATCATATCAGGAATACACAAACAAAGAGGCTGTAGCAATATCTGGGATTGAATTAGCCAAAACGAAACCGGATATTTCCGGTTACATCCAGTCATATTCGGACAAACTGGTGTGGAATTTGTATGCAATGGACCAAGAAAATCACAGTAAAAATGGTTTTGGAGAAAAGCAAAGTCTTTTCGTTAGGCAAGTGCATAAAATGTCATCTAGACAAACAGAAATAGCATGTTTGTTTGCCGCAGTTCCTCTAGCTTTCTCCCTAGAACAAACAAATGTGTAGAGCTGGTGTCTCCATGTGGAACCAATTAGTGTTTCCAAGCATAAAATTAAATGTTCCCAGAAAAAAAAAAACATTCAAAAAAATACAGTCCGTGGATAATATCAGGAATACACAAACACAGAGCCTGTAGCAATATTTCGGTTTGAGTTAGCCAAAACAAAACCGCATATTTCCGGTTTCATCCAGTCATATCCGGACAAAGTGGTGTGGAATTTCTATGCAATGGACCGAGAAAATCACAGGAAAAATGGTTTTGGAGAAAAGCAAAGTCTTTTCGTTAGGCAAGTGCATAAAATGTCATCTATACAAACAGAAATATCATGTTTGTTTGCCGCCGTTCCTCTAGATTTCTCCCTAGAAAATACGAATGTGTAGAGCTGGTGTCCCCATTTGGAACCAATTAGTGTTTCCAAGCATAAAATTAAATGTTCCCTGAAAAGAAAACATTCAAAAAAATAAAGTCCGTGGATAATATCAGGAATACACAAACACAGATGCTGAAGCAATATCTCGGTTTGAGTTAGCCAAAACAAAACCGGATATTTCCGGTTTCATCCAGTCATATCCGGACAAAGTGGTGTGGAATTGGTATGCAATGAACCGAGAAAATCACAGGAAAAATGGTTTTGGAGAAAAGCAAAGTCTTTTCGTTAGGCAAGTGCATAAAATGTCATCTATACACACAGAAATAGCATGTTTGTTTGCCGCAGTTCCTCTAGCTTTCTCCATAGAACAAATGAATGTGTAGAGCTCCTGTCTCCATGTGGAACCAATTAGTGTTTCCAAGCATAAAATGAAATGTTCCCTGAAAAAAAAAAAACATGCAAAAAAATAAAGTCCGTGGATAATATCAGGAATACACAAACACAGAGGCTGTAGCAATATTTCGGTTTGAGTTAGCCAAAACAAAACCGCAGATTTCCGGTTTCATCCAGTCATATCCAGACAAAGTGGTGTGGAATTTGTATGCAATGGACCGAGAAAATCACAGGAAAAATGGTTTTGGAGAAAAGCAAAGTCTTTTCGTTAGGCAACTGCATAAATTGTCATCTAGACAAACAGAAATATCATGTTTGTTTGCCGCAGTTCCTCTAGCTTTCTCCCTAGAAAATACGAATGTGTAGAGCTGGTATGTCCATGTGGGACCAATTAGTGTTTCCAATCATAAAATTAAATGTTCCCTGAAAAAAAAACATTCAAAAAAATAAAATCCGTGGATAATATCAGGAATACACAAACACAGATGCTGTAGCAATATTTCGGTTTGAGTTAGCCAAAACAAAACCGGATATTTCCGGTTTCATCCAGTCATATCCGGACAAAGTGGTGTGGAATTGGTATGCAATGGACCGAGAAAATCACAGGAAAAATGGTTTTGGAGAAAAGCAAAGTCTTTTCGTGAGGCAAGTGCATAAAATGTCATCTAGACAAACAGAAATATCATGTTTGTTTGCCACAGTTCCTCTAGCTTTCTCCCTAGAAAATACGAATGTGTAGAACTGGTGTCTCCATGTGGAACCAATTAGTGTTTCCAAGCATAAAATTAAATGTTCCCTGAAAAAAAAACATTCAAAAAAATAAAGTCCGTGGATAATATCAGGAATACACAAACAAAGAGGCTGTAGCAATATCTGGGATTGAATTAGCCAAAACGAAACCGGATATTTCCGGTTTCATCCAGTCATATTCGGACCAACTGGTGTGGAATTGGTATGCAATGGACCGAGAAAATCACAGGAAAAATGGTTTTGGAGAAAAGCAAAGTCTTTTGTGAGGCAAGTGCATAAAATGTCATCTATACAAACAGAAATAGCATGTTTGTTTGCTGCAGTTCCTCTAGATTTCTCCATAAAACATAAAAATGTGTAGAGCTGGTGTGTCCATGTGGAACCAATTAGTGTTTCCAAGCATAAAATTAAATGTTCCCAGAAAAAAAAAAACATTCAAAAAAATAAAGTCCGTGGATCATATCAGGAATACACAAACAAAGAGGCTGTAGCAATATCTGGGATTGAATTAGCCAAAACGAAACCGGATATTTCCGGTTACATCCAGTCATATTCGGACAAACTGGTGTGGAATTTGTATGCAATGGACCAAGAAAATCACAGTAAAAATGGTTTTGGAGAAAAGCAAAGTCTTTTCGTTAGGCAAGTGCATAAAATGTCATCTAGACAAACAGAAATAGCATGTTTGTTTGCTGCAGTTCCTCTAACTTTCTCCCTAGAACAAACAAATGTGTAGAGCTGGTGTCTCCATGTGGAACCAATTAGTGTTTCCAAGCATAAAATTAAATGTTCCCAGAAAAAAAAAACATTCAAAAAAATACAGTCCGTGGATCATATCAGGAATACACAAACACAGATGCTGTACAAATATTTCGGTTTGAGTTAGCGAAACAAAACCGGATATTTCCGGTTTCATCCAGTCATATCCGGACAAAGTGGTGTGGAATTGGTATGCAATGCACCGAGAAAATCACAGGAAAAATGGTTTTGGAGAAAAGCAAAGTCTTTTCGTTAGGCAAGTGCATAAAATGTCATCTATACAAACAGAAATATCATGTTTGTTTGCCGCAGTTCCTCTAGCTTTCTCCCTAGAAAATACGAATGTGTAGAGCTGGTGTCTCCGTGTGCACCAATTAGAGTTTCCAAGGACAAAGTTAAATGATCCCTGATAAAAAAAAAACAAAACAAAACAATAAATTCCGTGGATAATATCAGGAATACACAAACACAGATGCTGTAGCAATATTTCGGTTTGAGTTAGCCAAAACAAAACCGGATATTTCCGGTTTCATCCAGTCATATTCGGACCAACTGGTGTGGAATTCGTATGCAATGGACCGAGAAAATCACAGGAAAAATGGTTTTGGAGAAAAGCAAAGTCTTTTCGTTAGGCAAGTGCATAAAATGTCATCTATACAAACAGAAATAGCATGTTTGTTTACTGCAGTTCCTCTAGATTTCTCCATAAAACATAAAAATGTGTAGAGCTGGTGTGTCCATGTGGAACCAATTAGTGTTTCCAAGCATAAAATTAAATGTTCCCTGAAAAAAAAAAACATTCAAAAAAATAAAGTCCGTGGATCATATCATGAATACACAAACAAAGAGGCTGTAGCAATATCTGGGATTGAATTAGCCAAAACGAAACCGGATATTTCCGGTTTCATCCAGTCATATTCGGACAAACTGGTGTGGAATTCGTATGCAATGGACCAAGAAAATCACAGTAAAAATGGTTTTGGAGAAAAGCAAAGTCTTTTCGTTAGGCAAGTGCATAAAATGTCATCTATACAAACAGAAATAGCATGTTTGTTTGCTGCAGTTCCTCTAGCTTTCTCCCTAGAACAAACAAATGTGTAGAGCTGGTGTCTCCATGTGGAACCAATTAGTGTTTCCAAGCATAAAATTAAATGTTCCCTGAAAAAAAAACATTCAAAAAAATAAAATCCGTGGATCATATCAGGAATACACAAACACAGATGCTGTACAAATATTTCGGTTTGAGTTAGCCAAAACAAAACCGGATATTTCCGGTTTCATCCTGTCATATCCGGACAAAGTGGTGTGGAATTTGTATGCAATGGACCGAGAAAATCACAGGAAAAATGGTTTTGGAGAAAAGCAAAGTCTTTTCGTTAGGCAACTGCATCAAATGTCATCTATACAAACAGAAATATCATGTATGTTTGCCGCTGTTCCTCTAGATTTCTCCCTAGAAAATACGAATGTGTAGAGCTGGTGTCCCCATGTGGAACCAATTAGTGTTTCCAAGCATAAAATTAAATGTTGCCTGAAAAAAAAAACATTCAAAAAAATAAAGTCCGTGGATAATATCAGGAATACACAAACACAGATGCTGTAGCAATATTTCGGTTTGAGTTAGCCAAAACAAAACCGGATATTTCCGGTTTCATCCAGTCATATCCGGACAAAGTGGTGTGGAATTGGTATGCAATGAACCGAGAAAATAACAGGAAAAATGGTTTTGGAGAAAAGCAAAGTCTTTTCGTTAGGCAAGTGCATAAAATGTCATCTATACACACAGAAATATCATGTTTGTTTGCCGCAGTTCCTCTAGCTTTCTCCATAGAACAAACGAATGTGTAGAGCTGGTGTCTCCATGTGGAACCAATTAGTATTTCCAAGCATAAAATGAAATGTTCCCTGAAAAAAAAAACATGCAAAAAAATACAGTCCGTGGATAATATCAGGAATACACAAACACAGAGGCTGTAGCAATATTTCGGTTTGAGTTAGCCAAAACAAAACCGCAGATTTCCGGTTTCATCCAGTCATATCCGGACAAAGTGGTGTGGAATTTGTATGCAATGGACCGAGAAAATCACAGGAAAAATGGTTTTGGAGAAAAGCAAAGTCTTTTCGTTAGGCAAGTGCATAAAATGTCATCTATACAAACAGAAATATCATGTTTGTTTGCCGCAGTTCCTCTAGCTTTCTCCCTAGAAAATACGAATGTGTAGAGCTGGTGTCTCCGTGTGCACCAATTAGAGTTTCCAAGGACAAAGTTAAATGATCCCTGATAAAAAAAAAACAAAACAAAACAATAAAGTCCGTGGATAATATCAGGAATACACAAACACAGATGCTGTAGCAATATTTCGGTTTGAGTTAGCCAAAACAAAACCGGATATTTCCGGTTTCATCCAGTCATATTTGGACCAACTGGTGTGGAATTCGTATGCAATGGACCGAGAAAATCACAGGAAAAATGGTTTTGGAGAAAAGCAAAGTCTTTTCGTTAGGCAGGTGCATAAAATGTCATCTATACAAACAGAAATAGCATGTTTGTTTACTGCAGTTCCTCTAGATTTCTCCATAAAACATAAAAATGTGTAGAGCTGGTGTGTCCATGTGGAACCAATTAGTGTTTCCAAGCATAAAATTAAATGTTCCCTGAAAAAAAAAACATTCAAAAAAATAAAGTCCGTGGATCATATCATGAATACACAAACAAAGAGGCTGTAGCAATATCTGGGATTGAATTAGCCAAAACGAAACCGGATATTTCCGGTTTCATCCAGTCATATCCAGACAAAGTGGTGTGGAATTTGTATGCAATGGACCGAGAAAATCACAGGAAAAATGGTTTTGGAGAAAAGCAAAGTCTTTTCGTTAGGCAAGTGCATAAATTGTCATCTAGACAAACAGAAATATCATGTTTGTTTGCCGCAGTTCCTCTAGCTTCCTCCCTAGAAAATACGAATGTGTAGAGCTGGTGTCTCCATGTGGAACCAATTAGTGTTTCCAAGCATAAAATTAAATGTTCCCTGAAAAAAAAAACATTCAAAAAAATAAAATCCGTGGATCATATCAGGAATACACAAACAAAGAGGCTGTACAAATATTTCGGTTTGAGTTAGCCAAAACAAAACCGGATATTTCCGGTTTCATCCAGTCATATCCGGACAAAGTGGTGTGGAATTGGTATGCAATGGACCGAGAAAATCACAGGAAAAATGGTTTTGGAGAAAAGCAAAGTCTTTTCGTTAGGCAAGTGCATAAAATGTCATCTATACAAACAGAAATAACATGTTTGTTTGCCGCCGTTCCTCTAGATTTCTCCCTAGAAAATACGAATGTGTAGAGCTGGTGTCCCCATGTGGAACCAATTAGTGTTTCCAAGCATAAAATTTAATGTTCCCTGAAAAAAAACATTCAAAAAAATAAAATCCGTGGATAATATCAGGAATACACAAACACAGAGGCTGTAGCAATATTTCGGTTTGAGTTAGCCAAAAAAAACCGCATATTTCCGGTTTCATCCAGTCATATCCGGACAAAGTGGTGTGGAATTTCTATGCAATGGACCGAGAAAATCACAGGAAAAATGGTTTTGGAGAAAAGCAAAGTCTTTTCGTTAGGCAAGTGCATCAAATGTCATCTATACAAACAGAAATAGCATGTTTGTTTGCCGCAGTTCCTCTAGCTTTCTCCCTAGAAAATACGAATGTGTAGAGCTGGTGTCTCCGTGTGCACCAATTAGAGTTTCCAAGGACAAAGTTAAATGATCCCTGATAAAAAAAAAAAAAAAAACAAAACAATAAAGTCCGTGGATAATATCAGGAATACACAAACACAGATGCTGTAGCAATATTACGGTTTGAGTTAGCCAAAACAAACCGGATATTTCCGGTTTCATCCAGTCATATCCGGACAAAGTGGTGTGGAATTGGTAGGCAATGGACCGAGAAAATCACAGGAAAAATGGTTTTGGAGAAAAGCAAAGTCTTTTCGTGAGGCAAGTGCATAAAATGTCATCTAGACAAACAGAAATATCATGTTTGTTTGCCGCAGTTCCTCTAGCTTTCTCCCTAGAAAATACGAATGTGTAGAGCTGGTGTCTCCATGTGGAACCAATTAGTGTTTCCAAGCATAAAATTAAATGTTCCCTGAAAAAAAAACATTCAAAAAAATAAAGTCCGTGGATAATATCAGGAATACACAAACAAAGAGGCTGTAGCAATATCTGGGATTGAATTAGCCAAAACGAAACCGGATATTTCCGGTTTCATCCAGTCATATTTGGACCAACTGGTGTGGAATTGGTATGCAATGGACCGAGAAAATCACAGGAAAAATGGTTTTGGAGAAAATCAAAGTCTTTTCGTGAGGCAAGTGCATAAAATGTCATCTATACAAACAGAAATAGCATATTGTTTGCTGCAGTTCCTCTAGATTTCTCCATAAAACATAAAAATGTGTAGAGCTGGTGTGTCTATGTGGAACCATTTAGTGTTTCCAAGCATAAAATTAAATGTTCCCTGAAAAAAAAAAACATTCAAAAAAATAAAGTCCGTGGATCATATCAGGAATACACAAACAAAGAGGCTGTAGCAATATCTGGGATTGAATTAGCCAAAACGAAACCGGATATTTCCGGTTACATCCAGTCATATTCGGACAAACTGGTGTGGAATTTGTATGCAATGGACCAAGAAAATCACAGTAAAATTGGTTTTGGAGAAAAGCAAAGTCTTTTCGTTAGGCAAGTGCATAAAATGTCATCTAGACAAACAGAAATAGCATGTTTGTTTGCTGCAGTTCCTCTACCTTTCTCCCTAGAACAAACAAATGTGTAGAGCTGGTGTCTCCATGTGGAACCAATTAGTGTTTCCAAGCATAAAATTAAATGTTCCCTGAAAAAAAACATTCAAAAAAATAAAGTCCGTGGATAATATCAGGAATACACAAACAAAGAGGCTGTAGCAATATCTGGGATTGAATTAGCCAAAACGAAACCGGATATTTCCGGTTTCATCCAGTCATATTCGGACCAACTGGTGTGGAATTGGTATGCAATGGACCGAGAAAATCACAGGAAAAATGGTTTTGGAGAAAATCAAAGTCTTTTCGTGAGGCAAGTGCATAAAATGTCATCTATACAAACAGAAATAGCATATTGTTTGCTGCAGTTCCTCTAGATTTCTCCATAAAACATAAAAATGTGTAGAGCTGGTGTGTCCATGTGGAACCATTTAGTGTTTCCAAGCATAAAATTAAATGTTCCCTGAAAAAAAAAACATTCAAAAAAATAAAGTCCGTGGATCATATCAGGAATACACAAACAAAGAGGCTGTAGCAATATCTGGGATTGAATTAGCAAAACGAAACAGGATATTTCCGGTTACATCCAGTCATACTCGGACAAACTGGTGTGGAATTTGTATGCAATGGACCAAGAAAATCACAGTAAAATTGGTTTTGCACAAAAGCAAAGTCTTTTCGTTAGGCAAGTGCATAAAATGTCATCTAGACAAACAGAAATAGCATGTTTGTTTGCTGCAGTTCCTCTACCTTTCTCCCTAGAACAAACAAATGTGTAGAGCTGGTGTCTCCATGTGGAACCAATTAGTGTTTCCAAGCATAAAATTAAATGTTCCCAGAAAAAAAAAACATTCAAAAAAATACAGTCCGTGGATAATATCAGGAATACACAAACACAGAGCTTGTAGCAATATTTCGGTTTGAGTTAGCCAAAACAAAACCGCATATTTCCGGTTTCATCCAGTCATATCCGGACAAAGTGGTGTGGAATTTCTATGCAATGGACCGAGAAAATCACAGGAAAAATGGTTTTGGAGAAAAGCAAAGTCTTTTCGTTAGGCAAGTGCATAAAATGTCATCTATACAAACAGAAATATCATGTTTGTTTGCCGCCGTTCCTCTAGATTTCTCCCTAGAAAATACGAATGTGTAGAGCTGGTGTCCCCATGTGGAACCAATTAGTGTTTCCAAGCATAAAATTAAATGTTCCCTGAAAAGAAAACATTCAAAAAAATAAAGTCCGTGGATAATATCAGGAATACACAAACACAGATGCTGAAGCAATATCTCGGTTTGAGTTAGCCAAAACAAAACCGGATATTTCCGGTTTCATCCAGTCATATCCGGACAAAGTGGTGTGGAATTGGTATGCAATGAACCGAGAAAATCACAGGAAAAATGGTTTTGGAGAAAAGCAAAGTCTTTTCGTTAGGCAAGTGCATAAAATGTCATCTATACAAACAGAAATATCATGTTTGTTTGCCGCAGTTCCTCTAGCTTTCTCCATAGAACAAATGAATGTGTAGAGCTCCTGTCTCCATGTGGAACCAATTAGTGTTTCCAAGCATAAAATGAAATGTTCCCTGAAAAAAAAAACATGCAAAAAAATAAAGTCCGTGGATAATATCAGGAATACACAAACACAGAGGCTGTAGCAATATTTCGGTTTGAGTTAGCCAAAACAAAACCGCAGATTTCCGGTTTCATCCAGTCATATCCAGACAAAGTGGTGTGGAATTTGTATGCAATGGACCGAGAAAATCACAGGAAAAATGGTTTTGGAGAAAAGCAAAGTCTTTTCGTTAGGCAACTGCATAAATTGTCATCTAGACAAACAGAAATATCATGTTTGTTTGCCGCAGTTCCTCTAGATTTCTCCCTAGAAAATACGAATGTGTAGAGCTGGTGTGTCCATGTGGGACCAATTAGTGTTTCCAATCATAAAATTAAATGTTCCCTGAAAAAAAAACATTCAAAAAAATAAAATCCGTGGATAATATCAGGAATACACAAACACAGATGCTGTAGCAATATTTCGGTTTGAGTTAGCCAAAACAAAACCGGATATTTCCGGTTTCATCCAGTCATATCCGGACAAAGTGGTGTGGAATTGGTATGCAATGGACCGAGAAAATCACAGGAAAAATGGTTTTGGAGAAAAGCAAAGTCTTTTCGTGAGGCAAGTGCATAAAATGTCATCTAGACAAACAGAAATATCATGTTTGTTTGCCGCAGTTCCTCTAGCTTTCTCCCTAGAAAATACGAATGTGTAGAACTGGTGTCTCCATGTGGAACCAATTAGTGTTTCCAAGCATAAAATTAAATGTTCCCTGAAAAAAAAAACATTCAAAAAAATAAAGTCCGTGGATAATATCAGGAATACACAAACAAAGAGGCTGTAGCAATATCTGGGATTGAATTAGCCAAAACGAAACCGGATATTTCCGGTTTCATCCAGTCATATTCGGACCAACTGGTGTGGAATTGGTATGCAATGGACCGAGAAAATCACAGGAAAAATGGTTTTGGAGAAAAGCAAAGTCTTTTCGTGAGGCAAGTGCATAAAATGTCATCTATACAAACAGAAATAGCATGTTTGTTTGCTGCAGTTCCTCTAGATTTCTCCATAAAACATAAAAATGTGTAGAGCTGGTGTGTCCATGTGGAACCATTTAGTGTTTCCAAGCATAAAATTAAATGTTCCCTGAAAAAAAAAACATTCAAAAAAATAAAGTCCGTGGATCATATCAGGAATACACAAACAAAGAGGCTGTAGCAATATCTGGGATTGAATTAGCCAAAACGAAACCGGATATTTCCGGTTACATCCAGTCATATTCGGACAAACTGGTGTGGAATTTGTATGCAATGGACCAAGAAAATCACAGTAAAAATGGTTTTGGAGAAAAGCAAAGTCTTTTCGTGAGGCAAGTGCATAAAATGTCATCTAGACAAACAGAAATAGCATGTTTGTTTGCCGCAGTTCCTCTAGCTTTCTCCCTAGAACAAACAAATGTGTAGAGCTGGTGTCTCCATGTGGAACCAATTAGTGTTTCCAAGCATAAAGTTAAATGTTCCCAGAAAAAAAAAAACATTCAAATAAATACAGTCCGTGGATAATATCAGGAATACACAAACACAGAGCCTGTAGCAATATTTCGGTTTGAGTTAGCCAAAACAAAACCGCATATTTCCGGTTTCATCCAGTCATATCCGGACAAAGTGGTGTGGAATTTCTATGCAATGGACCGAGAAAATCACAGGAAAAATGGTTTTGGAGAAAAGCAAAGTCTTTTCGTTAGGCAAGTGCATAAAATGTCATCTAGACAAACAGAAATATCATGTTTGTTTGCCGCCGTTCCTCTAGATTTCTCCCTAGAAAATACGAATGTGTAGAGCTGGTGTCCCCATTTGGAACCAATTAGTGTTTCCAAGCATAAAATTAAATGTTCCCTGAAAAGAAAACATTCAAAAAAATAAAGTCCGTGGATAATATCAGGAATACACAAACACAGATGCTGAAGCAATATCTCGGTTTGAGTTAGCCAAAACAAAACCGGATATTTCCGGTTTCATCCAGTCATATCCGGACAAAGCGGTGTGGAATTGGTATGCAATGAACCGAGAAAATCACAGGAAAAATGGTTTTGGAGAAAAGCAAAGTCTTTTCGTTAGGCAAGTGCATAAAATGTCATCTATACACACAGAAATATCATGTTTGTTTGCCGCAGTTCCTCTAGCTTTCTCCATAGAACAAATGAATGTGTAGAGCTGGTGTCTCCATGTGGAACCAATTAGTGTTTCCAAGCATAAAATGAAATGTTCCCTGAAAAAAAAAACATGCAAAAAAATAAAGTCCGTGGATAATATCAGGAATACACAAACACAGAGGCTGTAGCAATATTTCGGTTTGAGTTAGCCAAAACAAAACCGCAGATTTCCGGTTTCATCCAGTCATATCCAGACAAAGTGGTGTGGAATTTGTATGCAATGGACCGAGAAAATCACAGGAAAAATGGTTTTGGAGAAAAGCAAAGTCTTTTCGTTAGGCAACTGCATAAATTGTCATCTAGACAAACAGAAATATCATGTTTGTTTGCCGCAGTTCCTCTAGACTTCTCCCTAGAAAATACGAATGTGTAGAGCTGGTATGTCCATGTGGGACCAATTAGTGTTTCCAATCATAAAATTAAATGTTCCCTGAAAAAAAAAAACATTCAAAAAAATACAGTCCGTGGATAATATCAGGAATACACAAACACAGAGCCTGTAGCAATATTTCGGTTTGAGTTAGCCAAAACAAAACCGCAGATTTCCGGTTTCATCCAGTCATATCCAGACAAAGTGGTGTGGAATTTGTATGCAATGGACCGAGAAAATCACAGGAAAAATGGTTTTGGAGAAAAGCAAAGTCTTTTCGTTAGGCAACTGCATAAATTGTCATCTAGACAAACAGAAATATCATGTTTGTTTGCCGCAGTTCCTCTAGATTTCTCCCTAGAAAATACGAATGTGTAGAGCTGGTATGTCCATGTGGGACCAATTAGTGTTTCCAATCATAAAATTAAATGTTCCCTGAAAAAAAAACATTCAAAAAAATAAAATCCGTGGATAATATCAGGAATACACAAACACAGATGCTGTAGCAATATTTCGGTTTGAGTTAGCCAAAACAAAACCGGATATTTCCGGTTTCATCCAGTCATATCCGGACAAAGTGGTGTGGAATTGGTATGCAATGGACCGAGAAAATCACAGGAAAAATGGTTTTGGAGAAAAGCAAAGTCTTTTCGTGAGGCAAGTGCATAAAATGTCATCTAGACAAACAGAAATAGCATGTTTGTTTGCCGCAGTTCCTCTAGCTTTCTCCCTAGAAAATACGAATGTGTAGAACTGGTGTCTCCATGTGGAACCAATTAGTGTTTCCAAGCATAAAATTAAATGTTCCCTGAAAAAAAAAACATTCAAAAAAATAAAGTCCGTGGATAATATCAGGAATACACAAACAAAGAGGCTGTAGCAATATCTGGGATTGAATTAGCCAAAACGAAACCGGATATTTCCGGTTTCATCCAGTCATATTCGGACCAACTGGTGTGGAATTGGTATGCAATGGACCGAGAAAATCACAGGAAAAATGGTTTTGGAGAAAAGCAAAGTCTTTTGTGAGGCAAGTGCATAAAATGTCATCTATACAAACAGAAATAGCATGTTTGTTTGCTGCAGTTCCTCTAGATTTCTCCATAAAACATAAAAATGTGTAGAGCTGGTGTTTCCATGTGGAACCATTTAGTGTTTCCAAGCATAAAATTAAATGTTCCCTGAAAAAAAAAAACATTCAAAAAAATAAAGTCCGTGGATCATATCAGGAATACACAAACAAAGAGGCTGTAGCAATATCTGGGATTGAATTAGCCAAAACGAAACCGGATATTTCCGGTTACATCCAGTCATATTCGGACAAACTGGTGTGGAATTTGTATGCAATGGACCAAGAAAATCACAGTAAAAATGGTTTTGGAGAAAAGCAAAGTCTTTTCGTTAGGCAAGTGCATAAAATGTCATCTAGACAAACAGAAATAGCATGTTTGTTTGCCGCAGTTCCTCTAGCTTTCTCCCTAGAACAAACAAATGTGTAGAGCTGGTGTCTCCATGTGGAACCAATTAGTGTTTCCAAGCATAAAATTAAATGTTCTCAGAAAAAAAAAAACATTCAAAAAATACAGTCCGTGGATAATATCAGGAATACACAAACACAGAGGCTGTAGCAATATTTCGGTTTGAGTTAGCCAAAACAAAACCGCATATTTGCGGTTTCATCCAGTCATATCCGGACAAAGTGGTGTGGAATTTCTATGCAATGGACCGAGAAAATCACAGGAAAAATGGTTTTGGAGAAAAGCAAAGTCTTTTCGTTAGGCAAGTGCATCAAATGTCATCTATACAAACAGAAATATCATGTTTGTTTGCCGCCGTTCCTCTAGATTTCTCCCTAGAAAATACGAATGTGTAGAGCTCGTGTCTCCATGTGGAACCAATTAGTGTTTCCAAGCATAAAATTAAATGTTCCCTGAAAAAAAAACATTCAAAAAAATAAAGTCCGTGGATAATATCAGGAATACACAAACACAGATGCTGAAGCAATATCTCGGTTTGAGTTAGCCAAAACAAAACCGGATATTTCCGGTTTAATCCAGTCATATCCGGACAAAGTGGTGTGGAATTGGTATGCAATGAACCGAGAAAATCACAGGAAAAATGGTTTTGGAGAAAAGCAAAGTCTTTTCGTTAGGCAAGTGCATAAAATGTCATCTATACACACAGAAATATCATGTTTGTTTGCCGCAGTTCCTCTAGCTTTCTCCATAGAACAAATGAATGTGTAGAGCTCGTGTCTCCATGTGGAACCAATTAGTGTTTCCAAGCATAAAATGAAATGTTCCCTGAAAAAAAAAACATGCAAAAAAATAAAGTCCGTGGATAATATCAGGTATACACAAACACAGATGCTGTAGCAATATTTCGGTTTGAGTTAGCCAAAACAAAACGGCAGATTTCCGGTTTCATCCAGTCATATCCAGACAAAGTGGTGTGGAATTTGTATGCAATGGACCGAGAAAATCACAGGAAAAATGGTTTTGGAGAAAAGCAAAGTCTTTTCGTTAGGCAAGTGCATCAAATGTCATCTAGACAAACAGAAATATCATGTTTGTTTGCCGCAGTTCCTCTAGCTTTCTCCCTAGAAAATACGAATGTGTAGAGCTGGTGTCTCCATGTGGAACCAATTAGTGTTTCCAAGCATAAAATTTAATGTTCCCTGAAAAAAAAACATTCAAAAAAATAAAGTCCGTGGATAATATCAGGAATACACAAACAAAGAGGCTGTAGCAATATCTGGGATTGAATTAGCCAAAACGAAACCGGATATTTCCGGTTTCATCCAGTCATATTCGGACCAACTGGTGTGGAATTGGTATGCAATGGACCGAGAAAATCACAGGAAAAATGGTTTTGGAGAAAAGCAAAGTCTTTTGTGAGGCAAGTGCATAAAATGTCATCTATACAAACAGAAATAGCATGTTTGTTTGCTGCAGTTCCTCTAGATTTCTCCATAAAACATAACAATGTGTAGAGCTGGTGTGTCCATGTGGAACCATTTAGTGTTTCCAAGCATAAAATTAAATGTTCCCTGAAAAAAAAAAACATTCAAAAAAATAAAGTCCGTGGATCATATCAGGAATACACAAACAAAGAGGCTGTAGCAATATCTGGGATTGAATTAGCCAAAACGAAACCGGATATTTCCGGTTACATCCAGTCATATTCGGACAAACTGGTGTGGAATTTGTATGCAATGGACCAAGAAAATCACAGTAAAAATGGTTTTGGAGAAAAGCAAAGTCTTTTCGTTAGGCAAGTGCATAAAATGTCATCTAGACAAACAGAAATAGCATGTTTGTTTGCCGCAGTTCTTCTAGCTTTCTCCCTAGAACAAACAAATGTGTAGAGCTGGTGTCTCCATGTGGAACCAATTAGTGTTTCCAAGCATAAAATTAAATGTTCCCAGAAAAAAAAAACATTCAAAAAAATACAGTCCGTGGATAATATCAGGAATACACAAACACAGAGGCTGTAGCAATATTTCGGTTTGAGTGAGCCAAAACAAAACCGCATATTTGCGGTTTCATCCAGTCATATCCGGACAAAGTGGTGTGGAATTTCTATGCAATGGACCGAGAAAATCACAGGAAAAATGGTTTTGGAGAAAAGCAAAGTCTTTTCGTTAGGCAAGTGCATCAAATGTCATCTATACAAACAGAAATATCATGTTTGTTTGCCGCCGTTCCTCTAGATTTCTCCCTAGAAAATACGAATGTGTAGAGCTCGTGTCTCCATGTGGAACCAATTAGTGTTTCCAAGCATAAAATTAAATGTTCCCTGAAAAAAAAAACATTCAAAAAAATAAAGTCCGTGGATAATATCAGGAATACACAAACACAGATGCTGAAGCAATATCTCGGTTTGAGTTAGCCAAAACAAAACCGGATATTTCCGGTTTCATCCAGTCATATCAGGACAAACTGGTGTGGAATTGGTATGCAATGAACCGAGAAAATCACAGGAAAAATGGTTTTGGAGAAAAGCAAAGTCTTTTCGTTAGGCAAGTGCATAAAATGTCATCTATACACACAGAAATATCATGTTTGTTTGCCGCAGTTCCTCTAGCTTTCTCCATAGAACAAATGAATGTGTAGAGCTCGTGTCTCCATGTGGAACCAATTAGTGTTTCCAAGCATAAAATGAAATGTTCCCTGAAAAAAAAAAAACATGCAAAAAAATAAAGTCCGTGGATAATATCAGGAATACACAAACACAGATGCTGTAGCAATATTTCGGTTTGAGTTAGCCAAAACAAAACGGCAGATTTCCGGTTTCATCCAGTCATATCCAGACAAAGTGGTGTGGAATTTGTATGCAATGGACCGAGAAAATCACAGTAAAAATGGTTTTGGAGAAAAGCAAAGTCTTTTCGTTAGGCAAGTGCATCAAATGTCATCTAGACAAACAGAAATATCATGTTTGTTTGCCGCAGTTCCTCTAGCTATCTCCCTAGAAAATACGAATGTGTAGAGCTGGTGTCTCCATGTGGAACCAATTAGTGTTTCCAAGCATAAAATTAAATGTTCCCTGAAAAAAAAAAACATTCAAAAAAATAAAGTCCGTGGATAATATCAGGAATACACAAACAAAGAGGCTGTAGCAATATCTGGGATTGAATTAGCAAAAACGAAACCGGATATTTCCGGTTTCATCCAGTCATATTCGGACCAACTGGTGTGGAATTGGTATGCAATGGACCGAGAAAATCACAGGAAAAATGGTTTTGGAGAAAAGCAAATTCTTTTCGTTAGGCAAGTGCATAAAATGTCATCTATACAAACAGAAATAGCATGTTTGTTTGCTGCAGTTCCTCTAGATTTCTCCATAAAACATAAAAATGTGTAGAGCTGGTGTGTCCATGTGGAACCAATTAGTGTTTCCAAGCATAAAATTAAATGTTCCCAGAAAAAAAAAAACATTCAAAAAAATAAAGTCCGTGGATCATATCAGGAATACACAAACAAAGAGGCTGTAGCAATATCTGGGATTGAATTAGCCAAAACGAAACCGGATATTTCCGGTTACATCCAGTCATATTCGGACAAACTGGTGTGGAATTTGTATGCAATGGACCAAGAAAATCACAGTAAAAATGGTTTTGGAGAAAAGCAAAGTCTTTTCGTTAGGCAAGTGCATAAAATGTCATCTAGACAAACAGAAATAGCATGTTTGTTTGCTGCAGTTCCTCTAACTTTCTCCCTAGAACAAACAAATGTGTAGAGCTGGTGTCTCCATGTGGAACCAATTAGTGTTTCCAAGCATAAAATTAAATGTTCCCAGAAAAAAAAAACATTCAAAAAAATACAGTCCGTGGATAATATCAGGAATACACAAACACAGAGGCTGTAGCAATATTTCGGTTTGAGTTAGCCAAAACAAAACCGCATATTTCCGGTTTCATCCAGTCATATCCGGACAAAGTGGTGTGGAATTGGTATGCAATGGACCGAGAAAATCACAGGAAAAATGGTTTTGGAGAAAAGCAAAGTCTTTTCGTTAGGCAAGTGCATCAAATGTCATCTATACAAACAGAAATAGCATGTTTGTTTGCCGCAGTTCCTCTAGCATTCTCCCTAGAAAATACGAATGTGTAGAGCTGGTGTCTCCATGTGGAACCAATTAGTGTTTCCAAGCATAAAATTAAATGTTCCCTGAAAAAAAAACATTCAAAAAAATAAAATCCGTGGATCATATCAGGAATACACAAACACAGATGCTGTACAAATATTTCGGTTTGAGTTAGCCAAAACAAAACCGGATATTTCTGGTTTCATCCAGTCTTATCCGGACAAAGTGGTGTGGAATTGGTATGCAATGGACCGAGAAAATCACAGTAAAAATGGTTTTGGAGAAAAGCAAAGTCTTTTCGTTAGGCAAGTGCATCAAATGTCATCTATACAAACAGAAATAGCATGTTTGTTTGCCGCCGTTCCTCTAGATTTCTCCCTAGAAAATACGAATGTGTAGAGCTGGTGTCCCCATGTGGAACCAATTAGTGTTTCCAAGCATAAAATTAAATGTTCCCTGAAAAAAAAAACATTCAAAAAAATAAAGTCCGTGGATAATATCAGGAATACACAAACACAGATGCTGTAGCAATATCTCGGTTTGAGTTAGCCAAAACAAAACCGGATATTTCCGGTTTCATCCGGTCATATCCGGACAAAGTGGTGTGGAATTGGTATGCAATGAACCGAGAAAATCACAGGAAAAATGGTTTTGGAGAAAAGCAAAGTCTTTTCGTTAGGCAAGTGCATAAAATGTCATCTATACACACAGAAATATCATGTTTGTTTGCCGCAGTTCCTCTAGCTTTCTCCATAGAACAAACGAATGTGTAGAGCTCGTGTCTCCATGTGGAACCAATTAGTGTTTCCAAGCATAAAATTAAATGTTCCCAGAAAAAAAAACATTCAAAAAATACAGTCCGTGGATAATATCAGGAATACACAAACACAGAAGTTGTAGCAAAATTTCGGTTTGAGTTAGCCAAAACAAAACCGCATATTTCCGGTTTCATCCAGTCATATCCGGACAAAGTGGTGTGGAATTTGTATGCAATGGACCGAGAAAATCACAGGAAAAATGGTTTTGGAGAAAAGCAAAGTCTTTTCGTTAGGCAACTGCATAAATTGTCATCTAGACAAACAGAAATATCATGTTTGTTTGCCGCAGTTCCTCTAGATTTCTCCCTAGAAAATACGAATGTGTAGAGCTGGTATGTCCATGTGGGACCAATTAGTGTTTCCAATCATAAAATTAAATGTTCCCTGAAAAAAAAACATTCAAAAAAATAAAATCCGTGGATAATATCAGGAATACACAAACACAGATGCTGTAGCAATATTTCGGTTTGAGTTAGCCAAAACAAAACCGGATATTTCCGGTTTCATCCAGTCATATCCGGACAAAGTGGTGTGGAATTGGTATGCAATGGACCGAGAAAATCACAGGAAAAATGGTTTTGGAGAAAAGCAAAGTCTTTTCGTGAGGCAAGTGCATAAAATGTCATCTAGACAAACAGAAATAGCATGTTTGTTTGCCGCAGTTCCTCTAGCTTTCTCCCTAGAAAATACGAATGTGTAGAACTGGTGTCTCCATGTGGAACCAATTAGTGTTTCCAAGCATAAAATTAAATGTTCCCTGAAAAAAAAACATTCAAAAAAATAAAGTCCGTGGATAATATCAGGAATACACAAACAAAGAGGCTGTAGCAATATCTGGGATTGAATTAGCCAAAACGAAACCGGATATTTCCGGTTTCATCCAGTCATATTCGGACCAACTGGTGTGGAATTGGTATGCAATGGACCGAGAAAATCACAGGAAAAATGGTTTTGGAGAAAAGCAAAGTCTTTTGTGAGGCAAGTGCATAAAATGTCATCTATACAAACAGAAATAGCATGTTTGTTTGCTGCAGTTCCTCTAGATTTCTCCATAAAACATAAAAATGTGTAGAGCTGGTGTTTCCATGTGGAACCATTTAGTGTTTCCAAGCATAAAATTAAATGTTCCCTGAAAAAAAAAAAACATTCAAAAAAATAAAGTCCGTGGATCATATCAGGAATACACAAACAAAGAGGCTGTAGCAATATCTGGGATTGAATTAGCCAAAACGAAACCGGATATTTCCGGTTACATCCAGTCATATTCGGACAAACTGGTGTGGAATTTGTATGCAATGGACCAAGAAAATCACAGTAAAAATGGTTTTGGAGAAAAGCAAAGTCTTTTCGTTAGGCAAGTGCATAAAATGTCATCTAGACAAACAGAAATAGCATGTTTGTTTGCCGCAGTTCCTCTAGCTTTCTCCCTAGAACAAACAAATGTGTAGAGCTGGTGTCTCCATGTGGAACCAATTAGTGTTTCCAAGCATAAAATTAAATGTTCTCAGAAAAAAAAAAACATTCAAAAAAATACAGTCCGTGGATAATATCAGGAATACACAAACACAGAGGCTGTAGCAATATTTCGGTTTGAGTTAGCCAAAACAAAACCGCATATTTGCGGTTTCATCCAGTCATATCCGGACAAAGTGGTGTGGAATTTCTATGCAATGGACCGAGAAAATCACAGGAAAAATGGTTTTGGAGAAAAGCAAAGTCTTTTCGTTAGGCAAGTGCATCAAATGTCATCTATACAAACAGAAATATCATGTTTGTTTGCCGCCGTTCCTCTAGATTTCTCCCTAGAAAATACGAATGTGTAGAGCTCGTGTCTCCATGTGGAACCAATTAGTGTTTCCAAGCATAAAATTAAATGTTCCCTGAAAAAAAAACATTCAAAAAAATAAAGTCCGTGGATAATATCAGGAATACACAAACACAGATGCTGAAGCAATATCTCGGTTTGAGTTAGCCAAAACAAAACCGGATATTTCCGGTTTAATCCAGTCATATCCGGACAAAGTGGTGTGGAATTGGTATGCAATGAACCGAGAAAATCACAGGAAAAATGGTTTTGGAGAAAAGCAAAGTCTTTTCGTTAGGCAAGTGCATAAAATGTCATCTATACACACAGAAATATCATGTTTGTTTGCCGCAGTTCCTCTAGCTTTCTCCATAGAACAAATGAATGTGTAGAGCTCGTGTCTCCATGTGGAACCAATTAGTGTTTCCAAGCATAAAATGAAATGTTCCCTGAAAAAAAAAACATGCAAAAAAATAAAGTCCGTGGATAATATCAGGTATACACAAACACAGATGCTGTAGCAATATTTCGGTTTGAGTTAGCCAAAACAAAACGGCAGATTTCCGGTTTCATCCAGTCATATCCAGACAAAGTGGTGTGGAATTTGTATGCAATGGACCGAGAAAATCACAGGAAAAATGGTTTTGGAGAAAAGCAAAGTCTTTTCGTTAGGCAAGTGCATCAAATGTCATCTAGACAAACAGAAATATCATGTTTGTTTGCCGCAGTTCCTCTAGCTTTCTCCCTAGAAAATACGAATGTGTAGAGCTGGTGTCTCCATGTGGAACCAATTAGTGTTTCCAAGCATAAAATTTAATGTTCCCTGAAAAAAAAACATTCAAAAAAATAAAGTCCGTGGATAATATCAGGAATACACAAACAAAGAGGCTGT
The DNA here is from genome assembly GCA_036325905.1 of Lepus oiostolus. Taxonomy (NCBI): domain Eukaryota; kingdom Metazoa; phylum Chordata; class Mammalia; order Lagomorpha; family Leporidae; genus Lepus; species Lepus oiostolus. The sequence goes on along the minus strand of JAWMBE010000081.1, from coordinate 1,029,346 downwards.
AGCAATATCTGGGATTGAATTAGCCAAAACGAAACCGGATATTTCCGGTTTCATCCAGTCATATTCGGACCAACTGGTGTGGAATTGGTATGCAATGGACCGAGAAAATCACAGGAAAAATGGTTTTGGAGAAAAGCAAAGTCTTTTGTGAGGCAAGTGCATAAAATGTCATCTATACAAACAGAAATAGCATGTTTGTTTGCTGCAGTTCCTCTAGATTTCTCCATAAAACATAACAATGTGTAGAGCTGGTGTGTCCATGTGGAACCATTTAGTGTTTCCAAGCATAAAATTAAATGTTCCCTGAAAAAAAAAAACATTCAAAAAAATAAAGTCCGTGGATCATATCAGGAATACACAAACAAAGAGGCTGTAGCAATATCTGGGATTGAATTAGCCAAAACGAAACCGGATATTTCCGGTTACATCCAGTCATATTCGGACAAACTGGTGTGGAATTTGTATGCAATGGACCAAGAAAATCACAGTAAAAATGGTTTTGGAGAAAAGCAAAGTCTTTTCGTTAGGCAAGTGCATAAAATGTCATCTAGACAAACAGAAATAGCATGTTTGTTTGCCGCAGTTCTTCTAGCTTTCTCCCTAGAACAAACAAATGTGTAGAGCTGGTGTCTCCATGTGGAACCAATTAGTGTTTCCAAGCATAAAATTAAATGTTCCCAGAAAAAAAAAACATTCAAAAAAATACAGTCCGTGGATAATATCAGGAATACACAAACACAGAGGCTGTAGCAATATTTCGGTTTGAGTTAGCCAAAACAAAACCGCATATTTGCGGTTTCATCCAGTCATATCCGGACAAAGTGGTGTGGAATTTCTATGCAATGGACCGAGAAAATCACAGGAAAAATGGTTTTGGAGAAAAGCAAAGTCTTTTCGTTAGGCAAGTGCATCAAATGTCATCTATACAAACAGAAATATCATGTTTGTTTGCCGCCGTTCCTCTAGATTTCTCCCTAGAAAATACGAATGTGTAGAGCTCGTGTCTCCATGTGGAACCAATTAGTGTTTCCAAGCATAAAATTAAATGTTCCCTGAAAAAAAAACATTCAAAAAAATAAAGTCCGTGGATAATATCAGGAATACACAAACACAGATGCTGAAGCAATATCTCGGTTTGAGTTAGCCAAAACAAAACCGGATATTTCCGGTTTCATCCAGTCATATCAGGACAAACTGGTGTGGAATTGGTATGCAATGAACCGAGAAAATCACAGGAAAAATGGTTTTGGAGAAAAGCAAAGTCTTTTCGTTAGGCAAGTGCATAAAATGTCATCTATACACACAGAAATATCATGTTTGTTTGCCGCAGTTCCTCTAGCTTTCTCCATAGAACAAATGAATGTGTAGAGCTCGTGTCTCCATGTGGAACCAATTAGTGTTTCCAAGCATAAAATGAAATGTTCCCTGAAAAAAAAAAAACATGCAAAAAAATAAAGTCCGTGGATAATATCAGGAATACACAAACACAGATGCTGTAGCAATATTTCGGTTTGAGTTAGCCAAAACAAAACGGCAGATTTCCGGTTTCATCCAGTCATATCCAGACAAAGTGGTGTGGAATTTGTATGCAATGGACCGAGAAAATCACAGTAAAAATGGTTTTGGAGAAAAGCAAAGTCTTTTCGTTAGGCAAGTGCATAAAATGTCATCTAGACAAACAGAAATATCATGTTTGTTTGCCGCAGTTCCTCTAGCTATCTCCCTAGAAAATACGAATGTGTAGAGCTGGTGTCTCCATGTGGAACCAATTAGTGTTTCCAAGCATAAAATTAAATGTTCCCTGAAAAAAAAAAACATTCAAAAAAATAAAGTCCGTGGATAATATCAGGAATACACAAACAAAGAGGCTGTAGCAATATCTGGGATTGAATTAGCAAAAACGAAACCGGATATTTCCGGTTTCATCCAGTCATATTCGGACCAACTGGTGTGGAATTGGTATGCAATGGACCGAGAAAATCACAGGAAAAATGGTTTTGGAGAAAAGCAAATTCTTTTCGTTAGGCAAGTGCATAAAATGTCATCTATACAAACAGAAATAGCATGTTTGTTTGCTGCAGTTCCTCTAGATTTCTCCATAAAACATAAAAATGTGTAGAGCTGGTGTGTCCATGTGGAACCAATTAGTGTTTCCAAGCATAAAATTAAATGTTCCCAGAAAAAAAAAAACATTCAAAAAAATAAAGTCCGTGGATCATATCAGGAATACACAAACAAAGAGGCTGTAGCAATATCTGGGATTGAATTAGCCAAAACGAAACCGGATATTTCCGGTTACATCCAGTCATATTCGGACAAACTGGTGTGGAATTTGTATGCAATGGACCAAGAAAATCACAGTAAAAATGGTTTTGGAGAAAAGCAAAGTCTTTTCGTTAGGCAAGTGCATAAAATGTCATCTAGACAAACAGAAATAGCATGTTTGTTTGCTGCAGTTCCTCTAACTTTCTCCCTAGAACAAACAAATGTGTAGAGCTGGTGTCTCCATGTGGAACCAATTAGTGTTTCCAAGCATAAAATTAAATGTTCCCAGAAAAAAAAAACATTCAAAAAAATACAGTCCGTGGATAATATCAGGAATACACAAACACAGAGGCTGTAGCAATATTTCGGTTTGAGTTAGCCAAAACAAAACCGCATATTTCCGGTTTCATCCAGTCATATCCGGACAAAGTGGTGTGGAATTGGTATGCAATGGACCGAGAAAATCACAGGAAAAATGGTTTTGGAGAAAAGCAAAGTCTTTTCGTTAGGCAAGTGCATCAAATGTCATCTATACAAACAGAAATAGCATGTTTGTTTGCCGCAGTTCCTCTAGCATTCTCCCTAGAAAATACGAATGTGTAGAGCTGGTGTCTCCATGTGGAACCAATTAGTGTTTCCAAGCATAAAATTAAATGTTCCCTGAAAAAAAAACATTCAAAAAAATAAAATCCGTGGATCATATCAGGAATACACAAACACAGATGCTGTACAAATATTTCGGTTTGAGTTAGCCAAAACAAAACCGGATATTTCTGGTTTCATCCAGTCTTATCCGGACAAAGTGGTGTGGAATTGGTATGCAATGGACCGAGAAAATCACAGTAAAAATGGTTTTGGAGAAAAGCAAAGTCTTTTCGTTAGGCAAGTGCATCAAATGTCATCTATACAAACAGAAATAGCATGTTTGTTTGCCGCCGTTCCTCTAGATTTCTCCCTAGAAAATACGAATGTGTAGAGCTGGTGTCCCCATGTGGAACCAATTAGTGTTTCCAAGCATAAAATTAAATGTTCCCTGAAAAAAAAAACATTCAAAAAAATAAAGTCCGTGGATAATATCAGGAATACACAAACACAGATGCTGTAGCAATATCTCGGTTTGAGTTAGCCAAAACAAAACCGGATATTTCCGGTTTCATCCGGTCATATCCGGACAAAGTGGTGTGGAATTGGTATGCAATGAACCGAGAAAATCACAGGAAAAATGGTTTTGGAGAAAAGCAAAGTCTTTTCGTTAGGCAAGTGCATAAAATGTCATCTATACACACAGAAATATCATGTTTGTTTGCCGCAGTTCCTCTAGCTTTCTCCATAGAACAAACGAATGTGTAGAGCTCGTGTCTCCATGTGGAACCAATTAGTGTTTCCAAGCATAAAATTAAATGTTCCCAGAAAAAAAAAACATTCAAAAAATACAGTCCGTGGATAATATCAGGAATACACAAACACAGAAGTTGTAGCAAAATTTCGGTTTGAGTTAGCCAAAACAAAACCGCATATTTCCGGTTTCATCCAGTCATATCCGGACAAAGTGGTGTGGAATTTGTATGCAATGGACCGAGAAAATCACAGGAAAAATGGTTTTGGAGAAAAGCAAAGTCTTTTCGTTAGGCAACTGCATAAATTGTCATCTAGACAAACAGAAATATCATGTTTGTTTGCCGCAGTTCCTCTAGATTTCTCCCTAGAAAATACGAATGTGTAGAGCTGGGGTGTCCATGTGGGACCAATTAGTGCTTCCAATCATAAAATTAAATGTTCCCTGAAAAAAAACATTCAGAAAAATAAAATCCGTGGATAATATCAGGAATACACAAACACAGAGGCTGTAGCAATATTTCGGTTTGAGTTAGCCAAAACAAAACCGCATATTTCCGGTTTCATCCAGTCATATCCGGACAAAGTGGTGTGGAATTTGTATGCAATGGACCGAGAAAATCACAGGAAAAATGGTTTTGGAGAAAAGCAAAGTCTTTTCGTTAGGCAAGTGCATAAAATGTCATCTATACAAACAGAAATATCATGTTTGTTTGCCGCAGTTCCTCTAGCTTTCTCCCTAGAAAATACGAATGTGTAGAGCTGGTGTCTCCGTATGCACCAATTAGAGTTTCCAAGGACAAAGTTAAATGATCCCTGATAAAAAAAAAAAAAAAAAAAAACAAAACAATAAAGTCCGTGGATAATATCAGGAATACACAAACACAGATGCTGTAGCAATATTTCGGTTTGAGTTAGCCAAAACAAAACCGGATATTTCCGGTTTCATCCAGTCATATCCGGACAAAGTGGTGTGGAATTGGTATGCAATGGACCGAGAAAATCACAGTAAAAATGGTTTTGGAGAAAAGCAAAGTCTTTTCGTTAGGCAAGTGCATAAAATGTCATCTAGACAAACAGAAATATCATGTTTGTTTGCCGCAGTTCCTCTAGCTTTCTCCCTAGAAAATACGAATGTGTAGCGCTGGTGTCTCCATGTGGAACCAATTAGTGTTTCCAAGCATAAAATTTAATGTTCCCTGAAAAAAAAAACATTCAAAAAAATAAAGTCCGTGAATAATATCAGGAATACACAAACAAAGAGGCTGTAGCAATATCTGGGATTGAATTAGCCAAAACGAAACCGGATATTTCCGGTTTCATCCAGTCATATTCGGACCAACTGGTGTGGAATTCGTATGCAATGGACCGAGAAAATCACAGGAAAAATGGTTTTGGAGAAAAGCAAAGTCTTTTCGTTAGGCAAGTGCATAAAATGTCATCTATACAAACAGAAATAGCATGTTTGTTTGCTGCAGTTCCTCTAGATTTCTCCATAAAACATAAAAATGTGTAGAGCTGGTGTGTCCATGTGGAACCAATTAGTGTTTCCAAGCATAAAATTAAATGTTCCCAGAAAAAAAAAAAACATTCAAAAAATAAAGTCCGTGGATCATATCAGGAATACACAAACAAAGAGGCTGTAGCAATATCTGGGATTGAATTAGCCAAAACGAAACCGAATATTTCCGGTTTCATCCAGTCATATCCGGACAAAGTGGTGTGGAATTCGTATGCAATGGACCCAGAAAATCACAGTAAAAATGGTTTTGGAGAAAAGCAAATTCTTTTCGTTAGGCAAGTGCATAAAATGTCATCTATACAAACAGAAATAGCATGTTTGTTTGCCGCCGTTCCTCTAGCTTTCTCCCTAGAAAATACGAATGTGTAGAGCTGGTGTCTCCATGTGGAACCAATTAGTGTTTCCAAGCATAAAATTTAATGTTCCCTGAAAAAAAACATTCAAAAAAATAAAATCCGTGGATAATATCAGGAATACACAAACAAAGAGGCTGTAGCAATATCTGAGATTGAATTAGCCACAACGAAACCGGATATTTCCGGTTTCATCCAGTCATATCCGGACAAAGTGGTGTGGAATTCGTATGCAATGGACCGAGAAAATCACAGGAAAAATGGTTTTGGAGAAAAGCAAAGTCTTTTCGTTAGGCAAGTGCATAAAATGTCATCTATACAAACAGAAATATCATGTTTGTTTGCCGCAGTTCCTCTAGCTTTCTCCCTAGAAAATACGAATGTGTAGAGCTGGTGTGTCCCTGTGGAACCAATTAGTGTTTCCAAGCATAAAATTAAATGTTCCCTGAAAAAAAAAATTCAAAAAAATAAAATCCGTGGATAATACCAGGAATACACAAACACAGATGCTGTAGCAATATTTCGGTTTGAGTTAGCCGAAACAAAACCGCATATTTCCGGTTTCATCCAGTCATATCCGGACAAAGTGGTGTGGAATTGGTATGCAATGGACCGAGAAAATAACAGGAAAAATGGTTTTGGAGAAAAGCAAAGTCTTTTCGTTAGGCAAGTGCATAAAATGTCATCTATACAAACAGAAATATCATGTTTGTTTGCCGCAGTTCCTCTAGCTTTCTCCCTAGAAAATACGAATGTGTAGAGCTGGTGTCTCCATGTGCACAAATTAGAGTTTCCAAGCACAAAGTTAAATGTTCCCTAATAAAAAAAACAAAACAATAAAGTCCGTGGATAATATCAGGAATACACAAACACAGAGGCTGTAGCAATATTTCGGTTTGAGTTAGCGAAAACAAAACCGGATATTTCCGGTTTCATCCAGTCATATCCGGACAAAGTGGTGTGGAATTGGTATGCAATGGACCGAGAAAATCACAGTAAAAATGGTTTTGGAGAAAAGCAAATTCTTTTCGTTAGGCAAGTGCATAAAATGTCATCTATACTAACAGAAATAGCATGTTTGTTTGCCGCAGTTCCTCTAGCTTTCTCCCTAGAAAATACGAATGTGTAGAGCTGGTGTCTCCATGTGGAACCAATTAGTGTTTCCAAGCATAAAATTTAATGTTCCCTGAAAAAAAACATTCAAAAAAATAAAATCCGTGGATAATATCAGGAATACACAAACAAAGAGGCTGTAGCAATATCTGAGATTGAATTAGCCACAACGAAACCGGATATTTCCGGTTTCATCCAGTCATATCCGGACAAAGTGTTGTGGAATTCGTATGCAATGGACCGAGAAAATCACAGTAAAAATGGTTTTGGAGAAAACAAAGTCTTTTCGTTAGGCAAGTGCATAAAATGTCGTCTATACAAACTTAAATATCATGTATGTTTGCCGCAGTTCCTCTAGCTTTCTCCCTAGAACATAAAAATGTGTAGAGCTGGTGTCTCCATGTGGAACCAATTAGTGTTTCCAAGCATAAAATTAAATGTTCCCTTAAAAAAAAAACATTCAAAAAAATAAAATCCGTGGATAATATCAGGAATACACAAACACAGAGGCTGTAGCAATATCTGGGATTGAATTAGCCAAAATGAAACCGGATATTTCCAGTTTCATCCAGTCATATCCGGACAAAGTGGTGTGGAATTCGTATGCAATGGATCCACTAAATCACAGGAAAAATGGTTTTGGAGACAAGCAAAGTCTTTTCGTTAGGCAAGTGCATAAAATGTCATCTAAACAAACAGAAATATCATGTTTGTTTGCCGCAGTTCCTCTAGCTTTCCCCCTAGAAAATACGAATGTGTAGAGCTGGTGTCTCCATGTGGAACCAATTAGTGTTTCCAAGCATAAAATTTAATGTTCCCTGAAAAAAAAAAAACATTCAAAAAAATAAAGTCCGTGGATAATATCAGGAATACACAAACAAAGAGGCTGTAGCAATATCTGGGATTTAATTAGCGAAAACGAAACCGGATATTTCCGGTTTCATCCAGTCATATTCGAACCAACTGGTGTGGAATTCGTATGCAATGGACCGAGAAAATCACAGGAAAAATGGTTTTGGAGAAAAGCAAAGTCTTTTCGTTAGGCAAGTGCATCAAATGTCATCTATACAAACAGAAATAGCATGTTTGTTTGCTGCAGTTCCTCTAGATTTCTCCCTAAAACATAAAAATGTGTAGAACTGGTGTCTCCATGTGGAACCAATTAGTGTTTCCAAGCCTAAAATTAAATGTTCCCTGAAAAAAAAACATTCAAAAAAATAAAGTCCGTGGATAATATCACGAATACACTAACAAAGAGGCTGTAGCAATATCTGGGATTGAATTAGGCAAAACGAATCCGGATATTTCCGGTTTAATCCAGTCATATTCGGACCAACTGGTGTGGAATTCGTATGCAATGGACCGAGAAAATCACAGTAAAAATGGTTTTGGAGAAAAGCAAAGTATTTTCGTAAGGCAAGTGCATAAAATGTCATCTATACAAACAGAAATATCATGTTTGTTTGCCGCAGTTCCTCTAGCTTTCTCCATAGAACAAACGAATGTGCAGAGCTGGTGTCTCCATGTGGAACCAATTAGTGTTTCCAAGCATAAAATTAAATGTTCCCTGAAAAAAAAAAACATGCAAAAAAATAAAGTCCGTGGATAATATCAGGAATACACAAACGCAGAGGCTGTAGCAATATTTCGGTTTGAGTTAGCCAAAACAAAACCGCAGATTTCCGGTTTCATCCAGTCATATCCAGACAACGTGGTGTGGAATTTGTATGCAATGGACCGAGAAAATCACAGGAAAAATGGTTTTGGAGAAAAGCAAAGTCTTTTCGTTAGGCAAGTGCATAAAATGTCATCTAGACAAGCAGAAATAGCATGTTTGTTTGCCGCAGTTCCTCTAGCTTTCTCCCTAGAAAATACGAATGTGTAGAGCTGGTGTCTCCATGTGCACCAATTAGAGTTTCCAAGCACAAAGTTAAATGTTCCCTAATAAAAAAAAACAAAACAATAAAGTCCGTGGATAATATCAGGAATACACAAACACAGATGCTGTAGCAATATTTCTGTTTGATTTAGCCAAAACAAAACTGGATATTTCCGGTTTCATCCAGTCATACCCGGACAAAGTGGTGTGGAATTGTTATGCAATGGACCGAGAAAATCACAGTAAAAATGGTTTTGGAGAAAAGCAAAGTCTTTTCGTTAGGCAAGTGCATAAAATGTCATCTATACAAACAGAAATAGCATGTTTGTTTGCCGCAGTTCCTCTAGCTTTCTCCCTAGAAAATACGAATGTGTAGAGCTGCTGTCTCCATGTGGAACCAATTAGTGTTTCCAAGCATAAAATTTAATGTTCCCTGAAAATAAACATTCAAAAAAATAAAATCTGTGGATAATATCAGGAATACACAAACAAAGAGGCTGTAGCAATATCTGAGATTGAATTAGTCACAACGAAACCGGATATTTCCGGTTTCATCCAGTCATATCCGGACAAAGTGGTGTGGAATTCGTATGCAATGGACCGAGAAAATCACAGGAAAAATGGTTTTGGAGAAAAGCAAAGTCTTTTCGTTAGGCAAGTGCATAAAATGTCATCTATACAAACAGAAATATCATGTTTGTTTGCCGCAGTTCCTCTAGCTTTCTCCCTAGAAAATACAAATGTGTAGAGCTGGTGTGTCCATGTGGAACCAATTAGTGTTTCCAAGCATAAAATTAAATGTTCCCTGAAAAAAAAAAACATTCAAAAAAAAATCCGTGGATAACCAGGAATACACAAACCCAGATGTTGTAATAATATTTCGGTTTGAGTTAGCCAAAACAAAACCGGATATTTCCGGTTTCATCCAGTCATATCCGGACAAAGTGGTGTGGAATTCGTATGCAATGGACCGAGAAAATCACAGTAAAAATGGTTTTGGAGAAAAGCAAAGTCTTTTCGTTAGGCAAGTGCATAAAATGTCATCTATACAAACAGAAATATCATGTATGTTTGCCGCAGTTCCTCTAGCTTTCTCCCTAGAACATAAAAATGTGTAGAGCAAGTGTCTCCATGTGGAACCAATTAGTGTTTCCAAGCATAAAATTAAATGTTCCCTGAAAAAAAAAAACATTCAAAAAAATAAAATCCGTGGATAATATCAGGAATACACAAACAAAGAGGCTGTAGCAATATCTGAGATTGAATTAGCCACAACGAAACCGGATATTTCCGGTTTCATCCAGTCATATCCGGACAAAGTGGTGTGGAATTCGTATGCAATGGACCGAGAAAATCACAGTAAAAATGGTTTTGGAGAAAACAAAGTCTTTTCGTTAGGCAAGTGCATAAAATGTCATCTATACAAACTTAAATATCATGTATGTTTGCCGCAGTTCCTCTAGCTTTCTCCCTAGAACATAAAAATGTGTAGAGCTGGTGTCTCCATGTGGAACCAATTAGTGTTTCCAAGCATAAAATTAAATGTTCCCTGAAAAAAAAAACATTCAAAAAAATAAAATCCGTGGATAATACCAGGAATACACAAACACAGATGCTGTAGCAATATTTCGGTTTGAGTTAGCCGAAACAAAACCGCATATTTCCGGTTTCATCCAGTCATATCCGGACAAAGTGGTGTGGAATTGGTATGCAATGGACCGAGAAAATAACAGGAAAAATGGTTTTGGAGAAAAGCAAAGTCTTTTCGTTAGGCAAGTGCATAAAATGTCATCTATACAAACAGAAATATCATGTTTGTTTGCCGCAGTTCCTCTAGCTTTCTCCCTAGAAAATACGAATGTGTAGAGCTGGTGTGTCCCTGTGGAACCAATTAGTGTTTCCAAGCATAAAATTAAATGTTCCCTGAAAAAAAAAAACATTCAAAAAAACAAAGTCTGTGGATAATATCAGGAATACACAAACAAAGAGGCTGCAGCAATATCTGGGATTGAATTAGCCAAAACGAAACCGGATATTTCCGGTTTCATCCAGTCATATCTGGACAAAGTGGTGTGGAATTGGTATGCAATGGAACGAATAAATCACAGGAAAAATGGTTTTGGAGAAAAGCAAAGTCTTTTCGTTAGGCAAGTGCATAAAATGTCAGCTATACAAACAGAAATAGCATGTTTGTTTGCTGCAGTTCCTCTAGATTTCTCCCAAAAACATAAAAATGTGTAGAACTGGTGTCTCCATGTGGAACCAATTAGTGTTTCCAAGCATAAAATTTAATGTTCCCTGAAAAAAAAACATTCAAAAAAATAAAATCCGTGGATAATATCAGGAATACACAAACACAGATGCTGTAGCAATATTTCGGTTTGAGTTAGACAAAACAAAACCGGATATTTCCGGTTTCATCCAGTCATATTCGGACCAACGGGTGTGGAATTCGTATGCAATGGACCGAGAAAATCACAGGAAAAATGGTTTTGGAGAAAAGCAAAGTCTTTTCGTTAGGCAAGTGCATCAAATGTCATCTATACAAACAGAAATAGCATGTTTGTTTGCCGCAGTTCCTCTAGCTTTCTCCCTAGAACAAACAAATGTGTAGAGCTGGTGTCTCCATGTGGAACCAATTAGTGTTTCCAAGCATAAAATTAAATGTTCCCAGAAAAAAAAAACATTCAAAAAATACAGTCCGTGGATAATATCAGGAATACACAAACACAGAGGCTGTCGCAAAATTTCGGTTTGAGTTAGCCAAAACAAAACCGCATATTTCCGGTTTCATCCAGTCATATCCGGACAAAGTGGTGTGGAAATCGTATGCAATAGACCGAGAAAATCACAGGAAAAATGGTTTTGGAGAAAAGCAAAGTCTTTTCGTTAGGCAAGTGCATAAAATGTCATCTATACAAACAGAAATATCATGTATGTTTGCCGCAGTTCCTATAGCTTTCTCCTTAGAAAATACGAATGTGTAGAGCTGGTGTCTCCGTGTGCACCAATTAGAGTTTCCAAGGACAAAGTTAAATGTTCCCTAATAAAAAAAAACCAAAACAATAAAGTCCGTGGATAATATCAGGAATACACAAACTCAGAGGCTGTAGCAATATCTGAGATTGAATTAGCCAAAAAGAAACCGAATATTTCCGGTTTCATCCAGTCATATCCGGAAAAACTGGTGTGGAATTCGTATGCAATGGACCGAGAAAATCACAGGAAAAATGGTTTTGGAGAAAAGCAAAGTCTTTTCGTTAGGCAAGTGCATAAAATGTCATCTATACAAACAGAAATATCATGTTTGTTTGCCGCAGTTCCTCTAGGTTTCTCCCTAGAAAATACGAATGTGTAGAGCTGGTGTGTCCCTGTGGAACCAATTAGTGTTTCCAAGCATAAAATTAAATGTTCCCTGAAAAAAAGACATTCAAAAAAACAAAGTCCGTGGATAATATCAGGAATACACAAACAAAGAGGCTGCAGGAATATCTGTGATTGAATTAGCCAAAATGAAACCGGATATTTCCGGTTTCATCCAGTCATATCCGGAAAAACTGGTGTGGAATTCGTATGCAATGGACCGAGAAAATCACAGTAAAAATGGTTTTGTAGAAAAGCAAAGTCTTTTCGTTAGGCAAGTGTATAAAATGTCATCTAGACAAACAGAAATATCATGTTTGTTTGCCGCAGTTCCTCTAGCTTTCTCCCTAGAACAAACAAATGTGTAGAGCTGGTGTCTCCATGTGGAACCAATTAGTGTTTCCAAGCATAAAATTAAATGTTCCCAGAAAAAAAAAACATTCAAAAAATACAGTCCGTGGATAATATCAGGAATACACAAACACAGAGGCTGTAGCAATATTTCGGTTTGAGTTAGCCAAAACAAAACCGGATATTTCCGGTTTCATCCAGTCATATCCGGACAAAGTGGTGTGGAAATCGTATGCAATAGACCGAGAAAATCACAGGAAAAATGGTTTTGGAGAAAAGCAAAGTCTTTTCGTTAGGCAAGTGCATAAAATGTCATCTATACAAACAGAAATATCATGTATGTTTGCCGCAGTTCCTATAGCTTTCTCCTTAGAAAATACGAATGTGTAGAGCTGGTGTCTCCGTGTGCACCAATTAGAGTTTCCAAGGACAAAGTTAAATGTTCCCTAATAAAAAAAAACCAAAACAATAAAGTCCGTGGATAATATCAGGAATACACAAACTCAGAGGCTGTAGCAATATCTCAGATTGAATTAGCCAAAAAGAAACCGAATATTTCCGGTTTCATCCAGTCATATCCGGAAAAACTGGTGTGGAATTCGTATGCAATGGACCGAGAAAATCACAGGAAAAATGGTTTTGGAGAAAAGCAAAGTCTTTTCGTTAGGCAAGTGCATAAAATGTCATCTATACAAACAGAAATATCATGTTTGTTTGCCGCAGTTCCTCTAGGTTTCTCCCTAGAAAATACGAATGTGTAGAGCTGGTGTGTCCCTGTGGAACCAATTAGTGTTTCCAAGCATAAAATTAAATGTTCCCTGAAAAAAAGACATTCAAAAAAACAAAGTCCGTGGATAATATCAGGAATACACAAACAAAGAGGCTGCAGGAATATCTGTGATTGAATTAGCCAAAATGAAACCGGATATTTCCGGTTTCATCCAGTCATATCCGGAAAAACTGGTGTGGAATTCGTATGCAATGGACCGAGAAAATCACAGTAAAAATGGTTTTGTAGAAAAGCAAAGTCTTTTCGTTAGGCAAGTGTATAAAATGTCATCTAGACAAACAGAAATATCATGTTTGTTTGCCGCAGTTCCTCTAGCTTTCTCCCTAGAACAAACAAATGTGTAGAGCTGGTGTCTCCATGTGGAACCAATTAGTGTTTCCAAGCATAAAATTAAATGTTCCCAGAAAAAAAAAAACATTCAAAAAATACAGTCCGTGGATAATATCAGGAATACACAAACACAGAGGCTGTAGCAATATTTCGGTTTGAGTTAGCCAAAACAAAACCGCAGATTTCCGGTTTCATCCTGTCATATCCGGACAAAGTGGTGTGGAATTTGTATGCAATGGACCGAGAAAATCACAGGAAAAATGGTTTTGGAGAAAAGCAAAGTCTTTTCGTTAGGCAAGTGCATAAAATGTCATCTATACAAACAGAAATATCATGTTTGTTTGCCGCAGTTCCTCTAGCTTTCTCCCTAGAAAATACGAATGTGTAGAGCTGGTGTCTCCATGTGCACCAATTAGAGTTTCCAAGCACAAAGTTAAATGTTCCCTAATAAAAAAAAATAAAAACAATAAAGTCCGTGGATAATATCAGGAATACACAAACACAGATGCTGTAGCAATATTTCGGTTTGATTTAGCCAAAACAAAACCGGATATTTCTGGTTTCATCCAGTCATATCCGGACAAAGTGGTGTGGAATTGGTATGCAATGGACCGAGAAAATCACAGTAAAAATGGTTTTGGAGAGAAGCAAAGTATTTTCGTTAGGCAAGTGCATAAAATGTCATCTATACAAACAGAAATAGCATGTTTGTTTGCCGCAGTTCCTCTAGCTTTCTCCCTAGAAAATACGAATGTGTAGAGCTGGTGTCTCCATGTGGAACCAATTAGTGTTTCCAAGCATAAAATTTAATGTTCCCTGAAAAAAAACATTCAAAAAAATAAAATCTGTGGATAATATCAGGAATACACAAACAAAGAGGCTGTAGCAATATCTGAGATTGAATTAGCCAAAACGAAACCGGATATTTCCGGTTTCATCCAGTCATATCCGGACAAAGTGGTGTGGAATTTGTATGCAATGGACCGAGAAAATCACAGGAAAAATGGTTTTGGAGAAAAGCAAAGTCTTTTCCTTAGGCAAGTGCATAAAATGTCATCTATACAAACAGAAATATCATGTTTGTTTGCCGCAGTTCCTCTAGCTTTCTCCCTAGAACATAAAAATGTGTACAGCTGGTGTCTCCATGTGGAACCAATTAGTGTTTCCAAGCATAAAATTAAATGTTCCCTGAAAAAAAAACATTCAAAAAAATAAAATCCATGGATAATACCAGGAATACACAAACACAGATGCTGTAGCAATATTTCGGTTTGAGTTAGCCAAAACAAATCCGGATATTTCCGGTTTCATCCAGTCATATCCGGACAAAGTGGTGTGGAATTGGTATGCAATGGACCAAGAAAATCACAGGAAAAATGGTTTTGGAGAAAAGCAAAGTCTTTTCGTTAGGCAAGTGCATAAAATGTCATCTATACAAACAGAAATATCATGTATGTTTGCCGCAGTTCCTCTAGCTTTCTCCTTAGAAAATACGAATATGTAGAGCTGGTGTCTCCATGTGGAACCAATTAGTGTTTCCAAGCATAAAATTAAATGTTCCCTGAAAAAAAAAACATTCAAACAAATAAAGTCCGTGGATCATATCAGGAATACACAAACAAAGAGGCTGTAGGAATATCTGGGATTGAATTAGCCAAAACGAATCCGGATATTTCCGGTTTCATCCAGTCATATCCGGACAAAGTGGTGTGGAATTGGTATGCAATGGAACGAGTAAATCACAGGAAAAATGGTTTTGGAGAAAAGCAAAGTCTTTTCGTGAGGCAAGTGCATAAAATGTCATCTAGACAAACAGAAATATCATGTTTGTTTGCCGCAGTTCCTCTAGCTTTCTCCCTAGAAAATACGAATGTGTAGAGCTGGTGTCTCCATGTGGAACCAATTAGTGTTTCCAAGCATAAAATTAAATGTTCCCAGAAAAAAAAAACATTCAAAAAATACATTCCGTGGATAATATCAGGAATACACAAACACAGAGGCTGTAGCAAAATTTAGGTTTGAGTTAGCCAAAACAAAACCGCATATTTCCGGTTTCATCCAGTCATATCCGGACAAAGTGGTGTGGAAATCGTATGCAATAGACCGAGAAAATCACAGGAAAAATGGTTTTGGAGAAAAGCAAAGTCTTTTCGTTAGGCAAGTGCATAAAATGTCATCTATACAAACAGAAATATCATGTATGTTTGCCGCAGTTCCTATAGCTTTCTCCTTAGAAAATACGAATGTGTAGAGCTGGTGTCTCCGTGTGCACCAATTAGAGTTTCCAAGGACAAAGTTAAATGTTCCCTAATAAAAAAAAACCAAAACAATAAAGTCCGTGGATAATATCAGGAATACACAAACTCAGAGGCTGTAGCAATATCTCAGATTGAATTAGCCAAAAAGAAACCGAATATTTCCGGTTTCATCCAGTCATATCCGGAAAAACTGGTGTGGAATTCGTATGCAATGGACCGAGAAAATCACAGGAAAAATGGTTTTGGAGAAAAGCAAAGTCTTTTCGTTAGGCAAGTGCATAAAATGTCATCTATACAAACAGAAATATCATGTTTGTTTGCCGCAGTTCCTCTAGGTTTCTCCCTAGAAAATACGAATGTGTAGAGCTGGTGTGTCCCTGTGGAACCAATTAGTGTTTCCAAGCATAAAATTAAATGTTCCCTGAAAAAAAGACATTCAAAAAAACAAAGTCTGTGGATAATATCAGGAATACACAAACAAAGAGGCTGCAGGAATATCTGTGATTGAATTAGCCAAAATGAAACCGGATATTTCCGGTTTCATCCAGTCATATCCGGAAAAACTGGTGTGGAAATCGTATGCAATGGACCGAGAAAATCACAGTAAAAATGGTTTTGTAGAAAAGCAAAGTCTTTTCGTTAGGCAAGTGTATAAAATGTCATCTAGACAAACAGAAATATCATGTTTGTTTGCCACAGTTCCTCTAGCTTTCTCCCTAGAACAAACAAATGTGTAGAACTGGTGTCTCCATGTGGAACCAATTAGTGTTTCCAAGCATAAAATTAAATGTTCCCAGAAAAAAAAAACATTCAAAAAATACAGTCCGTGGATAATATCAGGAATACACAAACACAGAGGCTGTAGCAATATTTCGGTTTGAGTTAGCCAAAACAAAACCGGATATTTCCGGTTTCATCCAGTCATATCCGGACAAAGTGGTGTGGAATTTGTATGCAATGGACCGAGAAAATCACAGGAAAAATGGTTTTGGAGAAAAGCAAAGTCTTTTCGTTAGGCAAGTGCATAAAATGTCATCTATACAAACAGAAATATCACGTTTGTTTGCCGCAGTTCCTCTAGCTTTCTCCCTAGAAAATACGAATGTGTAGAGCTGGTGTCTCCATGTGCACCAATTAGAGTTTCCAAGCACAAAGTTAAATGTTCCCTAATAAAAAAAAAAAAAACAATAAAGTCCGTGGATAATATCAGGAATACACAAACACAGATGCTGTAGCAATATTTCGGTTTGATTTAGCCAAAACAAAACCGGATATTTCTGGTTTCATCCAGTCATATCCGGACAAAGTGGTGTGGAATTGGTATGCAATGGACCGAGAAAATAACAGTAAAAATGGTTTTGGAGAGAAGCAAAGTCTTTTCGTTAGGCAAGTGCATAAAATGTCATCTATACAAACAGAAATAGCATGTTTGTTTGCCGCAGTTCCTCTAGCTTTCTCCCTAGAAAATACGAATGTGTAGAGCTGGTGTCTCCATGTGGAACCAATTAGTGTTTCCAAGCATAAAATTTAATGTTCCCTGAAAAAAAAATTCAAAAAAATAAAATCCGTGGATAATATCAGGAATACACAAACAAAGAGGCTGTAGCAATATCTGAGATTGAATTAGCCAAAACGAAACCGGATATTTCCGGTTTCATCCAGTCATATCCGGACAAAGTGGTGTGGAATTTGTATGCAATGGACCGAGAAAATCACAGTAAAAATGGTTTTGGAGAAAAGCAAAGTCTTTTCGTTAGGCAAGTGCATAAAATGTCATCTATACAAACAGAAATATCATGTTTGTTTGCCGCAGTTCCTCTAGCTTTCTCCCTAGAACATAAAAATGTGTACAGCTGGTGTCTCCATGTGGAACCAATTAGTGTTTCCAAGCATAAAATTAAATGTTCCCAGAAAAATAAAACAGTCAAAAAAATAAAGTCCGTGGATAATATCAGGAATACACAAACACAGAGGCTGTAGCAATATTTCGGTTTGAGTTAGCCAAAACAAAACCGCATATTTCCGGTTTCATCCAGTCATATCCGGACAAAGTGGTGTGGAATTGGTAGGCAATGGACCGAGAAATTCACAGGAAAAATGGTTTTGGAGAAAAGCAAAGTCTTTTCATTAGGCAAGTGCATAAAATGTCATCTATACAAACAGAAATAGCATGTTTGTTTGCCGCAGTTCCTCTAGCTTTCTCCCTAGAAAATACAAATGTGTAGAGCTGGTGTGTCCATGTGGAACCAATTAGTGTTTCCAAGCATAAAATTAAATGTTCCCTGAAAAAAAAAACATTCAAAAAAATAAAATCCATGGATAATACCAGGAATACACAAACACAGATGCTGTAGCAATATTTCGGTTTGAGTTAGCCAAAACAAATCCGGATATTTCCGGTTTCATCCAGTCATATCCGGACAAAGTGGTGTGGAATTGGTATGCAATGGACCAAGAAAATCACAGGAAAAATGGTTTTGGAGAAAAGCAAAGTCTTTTCGTTAGGCAAGTGCATAAAATGTCATCTATACAAACAGAAATATCATGTATGTTTGCCGCAGTTCCTCTAGCTTTCTCCTTAGAAAATACGAATATGTAGAGCTGGTGTCTCCATGTGGAACCAATTAGTGTTTCCAAGCATAAAATTAAATGTTCCCTGAAAAAAAGACATTCAAAAAAACAAAGTCCGTGGATAATATCAGGAATACACAAACACAGAGGCTGCAGGAATATCTGTGATTGAATTAGCCAAAATGAAACCGGATATTTCCGGTTTCATCCAGTCATATCCGGAAAAACTGGTGTGGAATTGGTATGCAATGGACCGAGAAAATCACAGTAAAAATGGTTTTATAGAAAAGCAAAGTCTTTTCGTTAGGCAAGTGTATAAAATGTCATCTAGACAAACAGAAATATCATGTTTGTTTGCCGCAGTTCCTCTAGCTTTCTCCCTAGAACAAACAAATGTGTAGAGCTGGTGTCTCCATGTGGAACCAATTAGTGTTTCCAAGCATAAAATTAAATGTTCCCAGAAAAAAAAAAACATTCAAAAAATACAGTCCGTGGATAATATCAGGAATACACAAACACAGAGGCTGTAGCAATATTTTGGTTTGAGTTAGCCAAAACAAAACCGGATATTTCCGGTTTCATCCAGTCATATCCGGACAAAGTGGTGTGGAATTTGTATGCAATGGACCGAGAAAATCACAGGAAAAATGGTTTTGGAGAAAAGCAAAGTCTTTTCGTTAGGCAAGTGCATAAAATGTCATCTATACAAACAGAAATATCATGTTTGTTTCCCGCAGTTCCTCTAGCTTTCTCCCTAGAAAATACGAATGTGTAGAGCTGGTGTCTCCATGTGCACCAATTAGAGTTTCCAAGCACAAAGTTAAATGTTCCCTAATAAAAAAAAACAATAAAGTCCGTGGATAATATCAGGAATACACAAACACAGATGCTGTAGCAATATTTCGGTTTGATTTAGCCAAAACAAAACCGGATATTTCTGGTTTCATCCAGTCATATCCGGACAAAGCGGTGTGGAATTGGTATGCAATGGACCGAGAAAATCACAGTAAAAATGGTTTTGGAGAGAAGCAAAGTATTTTCGTTAGGCAAGTGCATAAAATGTCATCTATACAAACAGAAATAGCATGTTTGTTTGCCGCAGTTCCTCTAGCTTTCTCCCTAGAAAATACGAATGTGTAGAGCTGGTGTCTCCATGTGGAACCAATTAGTGTTTCCAAGCATAAAATTTAATGTTCCCTGAAAAAAAAACATTCAAAAAAATAAAATCCGTGGATAATATCAGGAATACACAAACAAAGAGGCTGTAGCAATATCTGAGATTGAATTAGCCAAAACGAAACCGGATATTTCCGGTTTCATCCAGTCATATCCGGACAAAGTGGTGTGGAATTGGTATGCAATGGACCGAGAAAATCACAGCAAAAATGGTTTTGGAGAAAAGCAAAGTCTTTTCGTTAGGCAAGTGCATAAAATGTCATCTATACAAACAGAAATATCATGTTTGTTTGCCGCAGTTCCTCTAGCTTTCTCCCTAGAAAATACGAATGTGTAGAGCTGGTGTCTCCATGTGCACCAATTAGAGTTTCCAAGCACAAAGTTAAATGTTCCCTAATAAAAAAAAAAACAATAAAGTCCGTGGATAATATCAGGAATACACAAACACAGATGCTGTAGCAATATTTCGGTTTGATTTAGCCAAAACAAAACCGGATATTTCTGGTTTCATCCAGTCATATCCGGACAAAGCGGTGTGGAATTGGTATGCAATGGACCGAGAAAATCACAGTAAAAATGGTTTTGGAGAGAAGCAAAGTATTTTCGTTAGGCAAGTGCATAAAATGTCATCTATACAAACAGAAATAGCATGTTTGTTTGCCGCAGTTCCTCTAGCTTTCTCCCTAGAAAATACGAATGTGTAGAGCTGGTGTCTCCATGTGGAACCAATTAGTGTTTCCAAGCATAAAATTTAATGTTCCCTGAAAAAAAAACATTCAAAAAAATAAAATCCGTGGATAATATCAGGAATACACAAACAAAGAGGCTGTAGCAATATCTGAGATTGAATTAGCCAAAACGAAACTGGATATTTCCGGTTTCATCCAGTCATATCCGGACAAAGTGGTGTGGAATTGGTATGCAATGGACCGAGAAAATCACAGTAAAAATGGTTTTGGAGAAAAGCAAAGTCTTTTCGTTAGGCAAGTGCATAAAATGTCATCTATACAAACAGAAATATCATGTTTGTTTGCCGCAGTTCCTCTAGCTTTCTCCCTAGAACATAAAAATGTGTACAGCTGGTGTCTCCATGTGGAACCAATTAGTGTTTCCAAGCATAAAATTAAATGTTCCCAGAAAAATAAAACAGTCAAAAAAATAAAGTCCGTGGATAATATCAGGAATACACAAACACAGAGGCTGTAGCAATATTTCGGTTTGAGTTAGCCAAAACAAAACCGCATATTTCCGGTTTCATCCAGTCATATCCGGACAAAGTGGTGTGGAATTGGTAGGCAATGGACCGAGAAAATCACAGGAAAAATGGTTTTGGAGAAAAGCAAAGTCTTTTCATTAGGCAAGTGCATAAAATGTCATCTATACAAACAGAAATAGCATGTTTGTTTGCCGCAGTTCCTCTAGCTTTCTCCCTAGAAAATACAAATGTGTAGAGCTGGTGTGTCCATGTGGAACCAATTAGTGTTTCCAAGCATAAAATTAAATGTTCCCTGAAAAAAAAAACATTCAAAAAAATAAAATCCATGGATAATACCAGGAATACACAAACACAGATGCTGTAGCAATATTTCGGTTTGAGTTAGCCAAAACAAATCCGGATATTTCCGGTTTCATCCAGTCATATCCGGACAAAGTAGTGTGGAATTGGTATGCAATGGACCAAGAAAATCACAGGAAAAATGGTTTTGGAGAAAAGCAAAGTCTTTTCGTTAGGCAAGTGCATAAAATGTCATCTATACAAACAGAAATATCATGTATGTTTGCCGCAGTTCCTCTAGCTTTCTCCTTAGAAAATACGAATATGTAGAGCTGGTGTCTCCATGTGGAACCAATTAGTGTTTCCAAGCATAAAATTAAATGTTCCCTGAAAAAAAAAACATTCAAAAAAATAAAATCCGTGGATAATATCAGGAATACACAAACAAAGAGGCTGTACCAATATTTCGGTTTGAGTTAGACAAAAAAAAAAAACGGATATTTCCGGTTTCATCCAGTCATATTCGGACCAACGGGTGTGGAATTGGTATGCAATGGACCGAGAAAATCACAGTAAAAATGGTTTTGGAGAAAAGCAAAGTCTTTTCGTTAGGCAAGTGCATAAAATGTCATCTAGACAAACAGAAATATCATGTATGTTTGCCGCAGTTCCTCTAGCTTTCTCCCTAGAACATAAAAATGTGTAGAGCTGGTGTGTCCATGTGGAACCAATTAGTGTTTCCAAGCATAAAATTAAATGTTCCCTGAAAAAAAAAAACATTCAAAAAAATAAAGTCCGTGGATAATATCAGGAATACACAAACAAAGAGGCTGTAGCAATATCTGGGATTGAATTAGCCAAAACGAAACCGGATATTTCCGGTTTCATCCTGTCACATCCGGACAAAGTGGTGTGGAATTGGTATGCAATGGACCAAGAAAATCACAGGAAAAATGGTTTTGGAGAAAAGCAAAGTCTTTTCATTAGGCAAGTGCATAAAATGTCATCTATACAAACAGAAATATCATGTATGTTTGCCGCAGTTCCTCTAGCTTTCTCCTTAGAAAATACGAATATGTAGAGCTGGTGTCTCCATGTGGGACCAATTAGAGTTTCCAAGGACAAAGTTAAATGTTCCCTGATAAAAAAAAAAAAAAAAAAAAAAAAACAATAAAGTCCGTGGATAATATCAGGAATACACAAACACAGATGCTGTACAAATATTTCGGTTTGAGTTAGCCAAAACAAAACCGGATATTTCCGGTTTCATCCAGTCATATCCGGAAAAAGTGGTGTGGAATTGGTATGCAATGGACCGAGAAAATCACAGGAAAAATGGTTTTGGAGAAAAGCAAAGTCTTTTCGTTAGGTAAGTGCATAAAATGTCATCTATACAAACAGAAATAGCATGTTTGTTTGCCGCCGTTCCTCTAGATTTCTCCCAAGAAAATACGAATGTGTAGAGCTGGTGTCTCCATGTGGAATCAATTAGTGTTTCCAAGCATAAAATTAAATGTTCCCGGAAAAAAAAAACATTCAAAAAAATAAAATCCGTGGATAATATCAGGAATACACAAACACAGATGCTGTAGCAATATTTCGGTTTGAGTTAACCAAAACAAAACCGGATATTTCCGGTTTCATCCAGTCATATCCGGACAAAGTGGTGTGGAATTGGTATGCAATGAACCGAGAAAATCACAGGAAAAATGGTTTTGGAGAAAAGCAAAGTCTTTTCGTTAGGCAAGTGCATAAAATGTCATCTATACACACAGAAATATCATGTTTGTTTGCCGCAGTTCCTCTAGCTTTCTCCATAGAACAAACGAATGTGTAGAGCTGGTGTCTCCATGTGGAACCAATTAGTATTTCCAAGCATAAAATGAAATATTCCCTGAAATAAAAACATGCAAAAAAATAAAGTCCGTGGATAATATCAGGAATACACAAACAAAGAGGCTGTAGCAATATTTCGGTTTGAGTTAGCCAAAACAAAACCGCAGATTTCCGGTTTCATCCAGTCATATCCAGACAAAGTGGTGTGGAATTTGTTTGCAATGGACCGAGAAAATCACAGGAAAAATGGTTTTGGAGAAAAGCAAAGTCTTTTCGTTAGGCAAGTGCATAAATTGTCATCTAGACAAACAGAAATATCATGTTTGTTTGGCGCAGTTCCTCTAGATTTCTCCCTAGAAAATACGAATGTGTAGAGCTGGTGTCTCCATGTGGGACCAATTAGTGTTTCCAATCATAAAATTAAATGTTCCCTGAAAAAAAAAACATTCAAAAAAATAAAATCCGTGGATAATATCAGGAATACACAAACACAGAGGCTGTAGCAATATTTCGGTTTGAGTTAGCCAAAACAAAACCGGATATTTCCGGTTTCATCCAGTCATATCCGGACAAAGTGGTGTGGAATTGGTATGCAATGGACCGAGAAAATCACAGTAAAAATGGTTTTGGAGAAAAGCAAAGTCTTTTCGTGAGGCAAGTGCATAAAATGTCATCTAGACAAACAGAAATATCATGTTTGTTTGCCGCAGTTCCTCTAGCTTTCTCCCTAGAAAATACAAATGTGTAGAGCTGGTGTCTCCATGTGGAACCAATTAGTGTTTCCAAGCATAAAATTAAATGTTCCCTGAAAAAAAAACATTCAAAAAAATAAAGTCCGTGGATAATATCAGGAATACACAAACAAAGAGGCTGTAGCAATATCTGGGATTGAATTAGCCAAAACGAAACCGGATATTTCCGGTTTCATCCAGTCATATCCGGACAAAGTGGTGTGGAATTTCTATGCAATGGACCGAGAAAATCACAGGAAAAATGGTTTTGGAGAAAAGCAAAGTCTTTTCGTTAGGCAAGTGCATAAAATATCATCTATACAAACAGAAATAGCATGTTTGTTTGCTGCAGTTCCTCTAGATTTCTCCATAAAACATAAAAATGTGTAGAGCTGATGTTTCCATGTGGAACCAATTAGTGTTTCCAAGCATAAAATTAAATGTTCCCAGAAAAAAAAAAACATTCAAAAAAATACAGTCCGTGGATAATATCAGGAATACACAAACACAGAGGCTGTAGCAATATTTCGGTTTGAGTTAGCTAAAACAAAACCGGATATTTCCTGTTTCATCCAGTCATATCCGGACAAAGTGGTGTGGAATTGCTATGCAATGGACCGAGAAAATCACAGTAAAAATGGTTTTTGAGAAAAGCAAAGTCTTTTCGTTAGGCACGTGCATAAATTGTCATCTATACAACAGAAATATCATGTTTGTTTGCCGCAGTTCCTCTAGCTTTCTCCCTAGAAAATACGAATGTGTAGAGCTGGTGTCTCCATGTGGAACCAATTAGTGTTTCCAAGCATAAAATTTAATGTTCCCTGAAAAAAAACATTCAAAAAAATAAAGTCCGTGGATAATATCAGGAATACACAAACAAAGAGGCTGTAGCAATATCTGGGATTGAATTAGCCAAAACGAAACCGGATATTTCCGGTTTCATCCAGTCATATCCGGACAAAGTGGTGTGGAATTGGTATGCAATGGACCGAGAAAATCACAGGAAAAATGGTTTTGGAGAAAAGCCAAGTCTTTTCGTTAGGCAAGTGCATAAAATGTCATCTATACAAACAGAAATATCATGTTTGTTTGCCGCAGTTCCTCTAGCTTTCTCCCTAGAAAATACGAATGTGTAGAGCTGGTATCTCCGTGTGCACCAATTAGAGTTTCCAAGGACAAAGTTAAACGATCCCTGATAAAAAAAAACAAAACAATAAAGTCCGTGGATAATATCAGGAATACACAAACACAGAGGCTGTAGGAATATTTCGGTTTGAGTTAGCCAAAACAAAACCGGATATTTCCGGTTTCATCCAGTCATATCCGGACAAAGTGGTGTGGAATTGGTATGCAATGGACCGAGAAAATCACAGTAAAAATGGTTTTGGAGAAAAGCAAATTCTTTTCGTTAGGCAAGTGCATAAAATGTCATCTAGACAAACAGAAATATCATGTTTGTTTGCCGCAGTTCCTCTAGCTTTCTCCCTAGAAAATACGAATGTGTAGAGCTGGTGTCTCCATGTGGAACCAATTAGTGTTTCCAAGCATAAAATTAAATGTTCCCTGAAAAAAAAACATTCAAAAAAATAAAGTCCGTGGATAATATCAGGAATACACAAACAAAGAGGCTGTAGCAATATCTGGGATTGAATTAGCCAAAACGAAACCGGATATTTCCGGTTTCATCCAGTCATATCCGGACAAAGTGGTGTGGAATTCGTATGCAATGGACCGAGAAAATCACAGGAAAAATGGTTTTGGAGAAAAGCAAAGTCTTTTCGTTAGGCAAGTGCATAAAATATCATCTATACAAACAGAAATAGCATGTTTGTTTGCTGCAGTTCCTCTAGATTTCTCCCTAAAACATAAAAATGTGTAGAGCTGGTGTGTCCATGTGGAACCAATTAGTGTTTCCAAGCATAAAATTAAATGTTCCCAGAAAAAAAAACATTCAAAAAAATACAGTCCGTGGATAATATCAGGAATACACAAACACAGAGGCTGTAGCAATATTTCGGTTTGAGTTAGCCAAAACAAAACCGCATATTTCCGGTTTCATCCAGTCATATCCGGACAAAGTGGTGTGGAATTTCTATGCAATGGACCGAGAAAATCACAGGAAAAATGGTTTTGGAGAAAAGCAAAGTCTTTTCGTTAGGCAAGTGCATCAAATGTCATCTATACAAACAGAAATAGCATGTTTGTTTGCCGCAGTTCCTCTAGCTTTCTCCCTAGAAAATACGAATGTGTAGAGCTGGTGTCTCCATGTGGAACCAATTAGTGTTTCCAAGCATAAAATTAAATGTTCCCTGAAAAAAAAAAACATTCAAAAAAATAAAATCCGTGGATCATATCAGGAATACACAAACAAAGAGGCTGTACAAATATTTCGGTTTGAGTTAGCCAAAACAAAACCGGATATTTCCGGTTTCATCCAGTCATATCCGGACAAAGTGGTGTGGAATTGGTATGCAATGGACCGAGAAAATCACAGGAAAAATGGTTTTGGAGAAAAGCAAAGTCTTTTCGTTAGGCAAGTGTATCAAATGTCATCTAGACAAACAGAAATATCATGTTTGTTTGCCGCCGTTCCTCTAGATTTCTCCCTAGAAAATACGAATGTGTAGAGCTGGTGTCCCCATGTGGAACCAATTAGTGTTTCCAAGCATAAAATTAAATGTTCCCTGAAAAAAAAAACATTCAAAAAAATAAAATCCGTGGATAATATCAGGAATACACAAACACAGATGTTGTAGCAATATTTCCGTTTGAGTTAGCCAAAACAAAACCGCAGATTTCCGGTTTCATCCAGTCATATCCGGACAAAGTGGTGTGGAATTTGTATGCAATGGACCGAGAAAATCACAGGAAAAATGGTTTTGGAGAAAAGCAAAGTCTTTTCGTTAGGCAAGTGCATCAAATGTCATCTATACAAACAGAAATATCATGTTTGTTTGCCGCAGTTCCTCTAGATTTCTCCATAAAACATAAAAATGTGTAGAGCTGGTGTGTCCATGTGGAACCAATTAGTGTTTCCAAGCATAAAATTAAATGTTCCCTGAAAAAGAAAACATTCAAAAAAATAAAGTCCGTGGATCATATCAGGAATACACAAACAAAGAGGCTGTAGCAATATCTGGGATTGAATTAGCCAAAATGAAACCGGATATTTCCGGTTACATCCAGTCATATTCGGACAAACTGGTGTGGAATTCGTATGCAATGGACCAAGAAAATCACAGTAAAAATGGTTTTGGAGAAAAGCAAAGTCTTTTCGTGAGGCAAGTGCATAAAATGTCATCTAGACAAACAGAAATAGCATGTTTGTTTGCCGCAGTTCCTCTAGCTTTCTCCCTAGAACAAACAAATGTGTAGAGCTGGTGTCTCCATGTGGAACCAATTAGTGTTTCCAAGCATAAAATTAAATGTTCCCAGAAAAAAAAAACATTCAAAAAAATAAAATCCATGGATAATACCAGGAATACACAAACACAGATGCTGTAGCAATATTTCGGTTTGAGTTAGCCAAAACAAATCCGGATATTTCCGGTTTCATCCAGTCATATCCGGACAAAGTGGTGTGGAATTGGTATGCAATGGACCAAGAAAATCACAGGAAAAATGGTTTTGGAGAAAAGCAAAGTCTTTTCGTTAGGCAAGTGCATAAAATGTCATCTATACAAACAGAAATATCATGTATGTTTGCCGCAGTTCCTCTAGCTTTCTCCTTAGAAAATACGAATATGTAGAGCTGGTGTCTCCATGTGGAACCAATTAGTGTTTCCAAGCATAAAATTAAATGTTCCCTGAAAAAAAGACATTCAAAAAAACAAAGTCCGTGGATAATATCAGGAATACACAAACACAGAGGCTGCAGGAATATCTGTGATTGAATTAGCCAAAATGAAACCGGATATTTCCGGTTTCATCCAGTCATATCCGGAAAAACTGGTGTGGAATTCGTATGCAATGGACCGAGAAAATCACAGTAAAAATGGTTTTGTAGAAAAGCAAAGTCTTTTCGTTAGGCAAGTGTATAAAATGTCATCTAGACAAACAGAAATATCATGTTTGTTTGCCGCAGTTCCTCTAGCTTTCTCCCTAGAACAAACAAATGTGTAGAGCTGGTGTCTCCATGTGGAACCAATTAGTGTTTCCAAGCATAAAATTAAATGTTCCCAGAAAAAAAAAAACATTCAAAAAATACAGTCCGTGGATAATATCAGGAATACACAAACACAGAGGCTGTAGCAATATTTCGGTTTGAGTTAGCCAAAACAAAACCGCAGATTTCCGGTTTCATCCTGTCATATCCGGACAAAGTGGTGTGGAATTTGTATGCAATGGACCGAGAAAATCACAGTAAAAATGGTTTTGGAGAAAAGCAAAGTCTTTTCGTTAGGCAAGTGCATAAAATGTCATCTATACAAACAGAAATATCATGTTTGTTTGCCGCAGTTCCTCTAGCTTTCTCCCTAGAAAATACGAATGTGTAGAGCTGGTGTCTCCATGTGCACCAATTAGAGTTTCCAAGCACAAAGTTAAATGTTCCCTAATAAAAAAAAAACAATAAAGTCCGTGGATAATATCAGGAATACACAAACACAGATGCTGTAGCAATATTTCGGTTTGATTTAGCCAAAACAAAACCGGATATTTCTGGTTTCATCCAGTCATATCCGGACAAAGCGGTGTGGAATTGGTATGCAATGGACCGAGAAAATCACAGTAAAAATGGTTTTGGAGAGAAGCAAAGTATTTTCGTTAGGCAAGTGCATAAAATGTCATCTATACAAACAGAAATAGCATGTTTGTTTGCCGCAGTTCCTCTAGCTTTCTCCCTAGAAAATACGAATGTGTAGAGCTGGTGTCTCCATGTGGAACCAATTAGTGTTTCCAAGCATAAAATTTAATGTTCCCTGAAAAAAAAACATTCAAAAAAATAAAATCCGTGGATAATATCAGGAATACACAAACAAAGAGGCTGTAGCAATATCTGAGATTGAATTAGCCAAAACGAAACCGGATATTTCCGGTTTCATCCAGTCATATCCGGACAAAGTGGTGTGGAATTTGTATGCAATGGACCGAGAAAATCACAGGAAAAATGGTTTTGGAGAAAAGCAAAGTCTTTTCGTTAGGCAAGTGCATCAAATGTCATCTATACAAACAGAAATATCATGTTTGTTTGCCGCAGTTCCTCTAGATTTCTCCATAAAACATAAAAATGTGTAGAGCTGGTGTGTCCATGTGGAACCAATTAGTGTTTCCAAGCATAAAATTAAATGTTCCCTGAAAAAGAAAACATTCAAAAAAATAAAGTCCGTGGATCATATCAGGAATACACAAACAAAGAGGCTGTAGCAATATCTGGGATTGAATTAGCCAAAATGAAACCGGATATTTCCGGTTACATCCAGTCATATTCGGACAAACTGGTGTGGAATTCGTATGCAATGGACCAAGAAAATCACAGTAAAAATGGTTTTGGAGAAAAGCAAAGTCTTTTCGTGAGGCAAGTGCATAAAATGTCATCTAGACAAACAGAAATAGCATGTTTGTTTGCCGCAGTTCCTCTAGCTTTCTCCCTAGAACAAACAAATGTGTAGAGCTGGTGTCTCCATGTGGAACCAATTAGTGTTTCCAAGCATAAAATTAAATGTTCCCAGAAAAACAAAACATTCAAAAAAATACAGTCCGTGGATAATATCAGGAATACACAAACACAGAGGCTGTAGCAATATTTTGGTTTGAGTTAGCCAAAACAAAACCGCATATTTCCGGTTTCATCCAGTCATATCCGGACAAAGTGGTGTGGAATTTCTATGCAATGGACTGAGAAAATCACAGGAAAAATGGTTTTGGAGAAAAGCAAAGTCTTTTCGTTAGGCAAGTGCATCAAATGTCATCTAGACAAACAGAAATATCATGTTTGTTTGCCGCCGTTCCTCTAGATTTCTCCCTAGAAAATACGAATGTGTAGAGCTGGTGTCTCCATGTGGAACCAATTAGTGTTTCCAAGCATAAAATTAAATGTTCCCTGAAAAAAAAAACCTTCAAAAAAATAAAGTCTGTGGATAATATCAGGAATGCACAAACAAAGAGGCTGTAGCAATATCTGGGATTGAATTAGCCAAAATGTAACCGGATATTTCCGGTTTCATCCAGTCATATCCGGACAAAGTGGTGTGGAATTCTTATGCGATGGACCGAGAAAATCACAGTAAAAATGGTTTTGGAGAAAAGCAAAGTTTTTTCGTTAGACAAGTGCATAAAATGTCATCTAGACAAACAGAAATATCATGTTTGTTTGCCGCAGTTCCTCTAGCTTTCTCCCTAAACAAACAAATGTGTAGAGCTGGTGTCTCCATGTGGAACCAATTAGTGTTTCCAAGCATAAAATTAAATGTTCCCTGAAAAAAAAAACATTCAAAAAAATAAAATCCGTGGATAATATCAGGAATACACAAACACAGAGGCTGTAGCAATATTTCGGTTTGAGTTAGCCAAAACAAAACCGGATATTTCCGGTTTCATCCAGTCATATCCCGACAAACTGGTGTGGAATTCGTATGCAATGGATCGAGAAAATCACAGTAAAAATGGTTGTGGAGAAAAGCAAAGTCTTTTCGTTAGGCAAGTGCATAAAATGTCATCTAGACAAACAGAAATAGCATGTTTGTTTGCCGCAGTTCCTCTAGATTTCTCCCTAGAAAATACGAATGTGTAGAGCTGGTGTCTCCGTGTGCACCAATTAGAGTTTCCAAGGATAAAGTTAAATGATCCCTGATAAAAAAAAAAAAAACAAAACAATAAAGTCCGTGGATAATATCAGGAATACACAAACACAGAGGCTGTAGCAATATTTCGGTTTGAGTTAGCTAAAACAAAACCGGATATTTCCGGTTTCATCCAGTCATATCCGGACAAAGTGGTGTGGAATTGCTATGCAATGGACCGAGAAAATCACAGTAAAAATGGTTTTTGAGAAAAGCAAAGTCTTTTCGTTAGGCAAGTGCATAAATTGTCATCTATACAAACAGAAATATCATGTTTGTTTGCCGCAGTTCCTCTAGCTTTCTCCCTAGAAAATACGAATGTGTAGAGCTGGTGTCTCCATGTGGAACCAATTAGTGTTTCCAAGCATAAAATTTAATGTTCCATGAAAAAAAACATTCAAAAAAATAAAGTCCGTGGATAATATCAGGAATACACAAACAAAGAGGCTGTAGCAATATCTGGGATTGAATTAGCCAAAACGAAACCGGATATTTCCGGTTTCATCCAGTCATATCCGGACAAAGTGGTGTGGAATTTGTATGCAATGGACCGAGAAAATCACAGTAAAAATGGTTTCGGAGAAAAGCAAAGTCTTTTCGTTAGGCAAGTGCATTAAATGTTATCCATACAAACAGAAATATCATGTTTGTTTGCTGCAGTTCCTCTAGCTTTCTCCCTAGAAAATACGAATGTGTAGAGCTGGTGTCTCCGTGTGCACCAATTAGAGTTTAAGGACAAAGTTAAATGATCCCTGATAAAAAAAAAAAAACAAAACAATACAGTCCGTGGATAATATCAGGAATACACAAACACAGAGGCGGTAGCAAATTTCGGTTTGACTTAGCTAAAACAAAACCGGATATTTCCGGTTTCATCCAGTCATATCCGGACAAAGTGGTGTGGAATTGCTATGCAATGGACCGAGAAAATCACAGGAAAAATGGTTTTGCAGAAAATCAAAGTCTTTTCGTTAGGCAATTGCATCAAATGTCATCTATACAAACAGAAATAGAATGTTTGTTTGCCGCAGTTCCTCTAGCTTTCTCCATAGAAAATAGGAATGTGTAGAGCTGGTGTCTCCATGTGGAACCAATTAGTGTTTCCAAGCATAAAATTTAATGTTCCCTGAAAAAAAAACATTCAAAAAAATAAAGTCCGTGGATAATATCAGGAATACACAAACAAAGAGGCTGTAGCAATATCTGGGATTGAATTAGCCAAAACGAAACCGGATATTTCCGGTTTCATCCAGTCATATCCGGACAAAGTGGTGTGGAATTGGTATGCAATGGACCGAGAAAATCACAGGAAAAATGGTTTTGGAGAAAAGCAAAGTCTTTTCGTTAGGCAAGTGCATAAAATGTCATCTATACAAACAGAAATATCATGTTTGTTTGCCGCAGTTCCTCTAGCTTTCTCCCTAGAACATAAAAATGTGTAGAGCTGGTGTCTCCAAGTGGAACCAATTAGTGTTTCCAAGCATAAAATTAAATGTTCCCTAAAAAAAAAAACATTCAAAAAATAAAGTCCGTGGATAATATCAGGAATACACAAACAAAGAGGCTGTAGCAATATCTGGGATTGAATTAGCCAAAATGAAACCGGATATTTCCGGTTTCATCCAGTCATATCCGGACAAAGTGGTGTGGAATTCGTATGCAATGGACCCAGAAAATCACAGTAAAAATGGTTTTGGAGAAAAGCAAAGTCTTTTCGTTAGGCAAGTGCATAAAATGTCATCTATACAAACAGAAATAGCATGTTTGTTTTCTGCAGTTCGTCTAGATTTCTCCCTAAAACAGAAAAATGTGTAGAGCTGGTGTCTCCATGTGGAACCAATTAGTGTTTCCAAGCATAAAGTTAAATGTTCCCTGAAAAAAAAACATCAAAAAAATAAAGTCCGTGGATAATATCAGGAATACACAAACAAAGAGGCTGTAGCAATATCTGGGATTGAATTAGCCAAAACGAAACCGGATATTTCCGGTTTCATCCAGTCATATCTGGACAAAGTGGTGTGGAATTGGTATGCAATGGACCGAGAAAATCACAGGAAAAATGGTTTTGGAGAAAAGCAAAGTCTTTTCGTTAGGCAAGTGCATAAATTGTCATCTAGACAAACAGAAATAGCATGTTTGTTTTCTGCAGTTCCTCTAGATTTCTCCCTAAAACATAAAAATGTGTAGAACTGGTGTCTCCATGTGGAACCAATTAGTGTTTCCAAGCATAAAATTAAATGTTCCCTGAAAAAAAAACCTTCAAAAAAATAAAGTCCGTGGATAATATCAGGAATACACAAACAAAGAGGCTGTAGCAATATCTGGGATTGAATTAGCCAAAACGAATCCGGATACTTCCGGTTTAATCCAGTCATATCCGGACAAAGTGGTGTGGAATTTGTATGCAATGGACCGAGAAAATCACAGTAAAAATGGTTTCGGAGAAAAGCAAAGTATTTTCGTTAGGCAAGTGCATAAAATGTTATCCATACAAACAGAAATATCATGTTTGTTTGCTGCAGTTCCTCTAGCTTTCTCCCTAGAAAATACGAATGTGTAGAGCTGGTGTCTCCGTGTGCACCAATTAGAGTTTAAGGACAAAGTTAAATGATCCCTGATAAAAAAAAAAAAAAAACAAAACAATACAGTCCGTGGATAATATCAGGAATACACAAACACAGAGGCTGTAGCAAATTTCGGTTTGAGTTAGCTAAAACAAAACCGGATATTTCCGGTTTCATCCAGTCATATCCGGACAAAGTGGTGTGGAATTGCTATGCAATGGACCGAGAAAATCACAGGAAAAATGGTTTTGGAGAAAAGCAAAGTCTTTTCGTTAGGCAAGTGCATAAAATGTAATCTATACACACAGAAATATCATGTTTGTTTGCCGCAGTTCCTCTAGCTTTCTCCCTAGAAAATACGAATGTGTAGAGCTGGTGTCTCCATGTGGAACCAATTAGTGTTTCCAAGCATAAAATTTAATGTTCCCTGAAAAAAAAACATTCAAAAAAATAAAGTCCGTGGATAATATCAGGAATACACAAACAAAGAGGCTGTAGCAATATCTGGGATTGAATTAGCCAAAACGAAACCGGATATTTCCGGTTTCATCCAGTCATATCCGGACAAAGTGGTGTGGAATTGGTATGCAATGGACCGAGAAAATCACAGGAAAAATGGTTTTGGAGAAAAGCAAAGTCTTTTCGTTAGGCAAGTGCATAAAATGTCATCTATACAAACAAAAATATCATGTTTGTTTGCCGCAGTTCCTCTAGCTTTCTCCCTAGAACATAAAAATGTGTAGAGCTGGTGTCTCCAAGTGGAACCAATTAGTGTTTCCAAGCATAAAATTAAATGTTCCCTGAAAAAAAAAACATTCAAAAAAATAAAGTCCGTGGATAATATCAGGAATACACAAACAAAGAGGCTGTCGCAATATCTGGGATTGAATTAGCCAAAATGAAACCGGATATTTCCGGTTTAATCCAGTCATATCTGGACAAAGTGGTGTGGAATTCGTATGAAATGGACCCACAAAATCACAGTAAAAATGGTTTTGGAGAAAAGCAAAGTCTTTTCGTTAGGCAAGTGCATAAAATGTCATCTATACAAACAGAAATAGCATGTTTGTTTTCTGCAGTTCCTCTAGATTTCTCCCTAAAGCAGAAAAATGTGTAGAACTGGTGTCTCCATGTGGAACCAATTAGTGTTTCCAAGCATAAAATTAAATATTCCCTGAAAAAAAAACATCAAAAAAATAAAGTCCGTGGATAATATCAGGAATACACAAACAAAGAGGCTGTAGCAATATCTTGGATTGAATTAGGCAAAACGAATCCGGATATTTCCGGTTTAATCCAGTCATATCCGGACAAAGTGGTGTGGAATTCGTATGCAATGGACCGAGAAAAATCACAGTAAAAATGGTTTCGGAGAAAAGCAAAGTCTTTTCGTTAGGCAAGTGCATAAAATGTCATCCATACAAACAGAAATATCATGTTTGTTTGCCGCAGTTCCTCTAGCTTTCTCCCTAGAAAATACGAATGTGTAGAGCTGGTGTCTCCGTGTGCACCAATTAGAGTTTCCAAGGACAAAGTTAAATGATCCCTGATAAAAAAAAAAAAAACAATACAGTCCGTGGATAATATCAGGAATACACAAACACAGAGGCTGTAGCAATATTTCGGTTTGAGTTAGCTAAAACAAAACCGGATATTTCCGGTTTCATCCAGTCATATCCGGACAAAGTGGTGTGGAATTGGTATGCAATGGACCGAGAAAATCATAGTAAAAATGGTTTTGGAGAAAAGCAAAGTCTTTTCGTTAGGCAAGTGCATAAAATGTCATCTATACAAACAGAAATATCATATTTGTTTGCCGAAGTTCCTCTAGCTTTCTACCTAGAAAATACGAATGTGTAGAGCTGGTGTCTCCATGTGGAACCAATTAGTGTTTCCAAGCATAAAGTTTAATGTTCCCTGAAAAAAAAACATTCAAAAAAATAAAGTCCGTGGATAATATCAGGAATACACAAACAAAGAGGCTGTAGCAATATCTGGGATTGAATTAGCCAAAACGAAACCGGATATTTCCGGTTTCATCCAGTCATATTCAGACCAACTGTTGTGGAATTCGTATGCAATGGACCGAGAAAATCACAGGAAAAATGGTTTTGGAGAAAAGCAAAGTCTTTTCGTTAGGCAAGTGCATAAAATGTCATCTAGACAAACAGAAATATCATGTTTGTTTGCCGCAGTTCCTCTAGCTTTCTCCCTAGAACAAACAAATGTGTAGAGCTGGTGTCTCCATGTGGAACCAATTAGTGTTTCCAAGCATAAAATTAAATGTTCCCAGAAAAAAAAACATTCAAAAAAATACAGTCCGTGGATAATATCAGGAATACACAAACACAGAGGCTGTAGCAATATTTCGGTTTCAGTTAGCCAAAACAAATCCGCATATTTCCGGTTTCATCCAGTCATATCCGGACAAAGTGGTGTGGAATTGCTATGCAATGGACTGAGATAATCACAGTAAAAATTGTTTTGGAGAAAAGCAAAGTCTTTTCGTTAGGCAAGTGCATAAAATGTCATCTATACAAACAGAAATATCATGTTTGTTTGCCGCAGTTCCTCTATCTTTCTCCCTAGAACATAAAAATGTGTAGAGCTGGTGTCTCCATGTGCACCAATTAGTGTTTCCAAGCATAAAATTAAATGTTCCCTGAAAAAAAAAAACATTCAAAAAAATAAAGTCCGTGGATAATATCAGGAATACACAAACAAAGAGGCTGTAGCAATATCTGGCATTGAATTAGCCAAAACGAAACCGGATATTTCCGGTTTCATCCAGTCATATCCGGACAAACTGGTGTGGAATTGGTATGCAATGGACCGAGAAAATCACAGTAAAAATGGTTTTGGAGAAAAGCAAAGTCTTTTCGTTAGGGAAGTGCCTAAAATGTCATCTATACAAACAGAAATATCATGTTTGTTTTCCGCAGTTCCTCTAGCTTTCCTCCTAGAAAATACGAATGTGTAGAGCTGGTGTCTCCATGTGGAACCAATTAGTGTTTCCAAACATAAAGTTTAATGTTGCCTGAAAAAAATCATTCAAAAAAATAAAGTCCGTGGATAATACCAGGAATACACAAACAAAGAGGCTGTAGCAATATCTGGCATTTAATTAGATAAAAAGGAAACCGGATATTTCCGGTTTCATCCAGTCATATCCAGACAAACTGGTGTGGAATTCGTACGCAATGGACAGAGAAAATCACAGGAAAAATGGTTTTGGAGAAAAGCAAAGTCTTTTCGTTACGCAAGTGCATAAAATGTCATCTATACAAACAGAAATATCATGTTTGTTTGCCGCAGTTCCTCTAGATTTCTCCCTAGAAAATACGAATGTGTAGAGCTGGTGTGTCCTTGTGGGACCAATTAGTGTTTCCAAGCATAAAATTAAATGTTCCCTGAAAAAAAAAATTCAAAAAAATAAAATCCGTGGATAATATCAGGAATACACAAACACAGATGCTGTACAAATATTTCGGTTTGAGTTAGCCAAAACAAAACCGGATATTTCCGGTTTCATCCAGTCATATCCGGACAAAGTGGTTTGGAATTGGTATGCAATGGACCGAGAAAATCACAGGAAAAATGGTTTTGGAGAAAAGCAAAGTCTTTTCGTTAGGCAAGTGCATAAAATGTCATCTATACAAACAGAAATATCATGTTTGTTTGCCGCAGTTCCTCTAGATTTCTCCCTAGAACATAAAAATATGTAGAGCTGGTGTCTCCATGTGGAACCAATTAGTGTTTCCAAGCATAAAATTAAATGTTCCCTGAAAAAAAAAACATTCAGAAAAATAAAGTCCGTGGATAATATCAGGAATACACAAACAAAGAGGCTGTAGCAATATCTGGGATTGAATTAGCCAAAATGAAACCGGATATTTCCGGTTTCATCAAGTCATATTCAGACCAACTGGTGTGGAATTTGTATGCAATGGACCGAGAAAATCACAGGAAAAATGGTTTTGGAGAAAAGCAAAGTCTTTTCGTTAGGCAAGTGCATAAAATGTCATCTATACAAACAGAAATAGCATGTTTGTTTGCTGCAGTTCCTCTAGATTTCTCCCCAAAACATAAAAATGTGTAGAACTGGTGTCTCCATGTGGAACCAATTAGTGTTTCCAAGCATAAAATTAAATGTTCCCTGAAAAAAAAACCTTCAAAAAATACAGTCCGTGGATAACATCAGGAATACACAAACAAAGAGGCTGTAGCAATATCTTGGATTGAATTAGGCAAAACGAATCCGGATATTTCCGGTTTCATCCAGTCATATCCGGACAAAGTGGTGTGGAATTCATATGCAATGGACCGAGAAAATCACAGGAAAAATGGCTTTGGAGAAAAGCAAAGTCTTTTCGTTAGGCAAGTGCATAAAATGTCATCTAGACAAACAGAAATATCATGTTTGTTTGCCGCAGTTCCTCTAGCTTTCTCCCTAGAACAAACAAATGTGTAGAGCTGGTGTCTCCATGTGGAACCAATTAGTGTTTCCAAGCATAAAATTAAATGTTCCCAGAAAAAAAAAAACATTCAAAAAAATACAGTCCGTGGATAATATCAGGAATACACAAACACAGAGGCTGTAGCAATATTTCGGTTTCAGTTAGCCAAAACAAATCCGCATATTTCCGGTTTCATCCAGTCATATCCGGAAAAAGTTGTTTGGAATTGGTCTGCAATGGACTGAGATAATCACAGTAAAAATGGTTTTGGAGAAAAGCAAAGTCTTTTCGTTAGGCAAGTGCATAAAATGTCATCTATACAAACAGAAATATCAAGTTTGTTTGCCGCAGTTCCTCTATCTTTCTCCCTAGAACATAAAAATGTGTAGAGCTGGTGTCTCCATGTGCACCAATTAGTGTTTCCAAGCATAAAATTTAATGTTCCCTGAAAAAAAACATTCAAAAAAATAAAGTCCGTGGATAATATCAGGAA
Organism: Lepus oiostolus; assembly: GCA_036325905.1. Taxonomy (NCBI): domain Eukaryota; kingdom Metazoa; phylum Chordata; class Mammalia; order Lagomorpha; family Leporidae; genus Lepus; species Lepus oiostolus. Next base: position 991,685 of record JAWMBE010000081.1, on the reverse strand, counting down.
TACACAAACAAAGAGGCTGTAGCAATATCTGGCATTGAATTAGCCAAAACGAAACCGGATATTTCCGGTTTCATCCAGTCATATCCGGACAAACTGGTGTGGAATTGGTATGCAATGGACCGAGAAAATCACAGGAAAAATGGTTTTGGAGAAAAGCAAAGTCTTTTCGTTAGGCAAGTGCCTAAAATGTCACCTATACAAACAGAAATATCATGTTTGTTTGCCGCAGTTCCTCTAGCTTTCCTCCTAGAAAATACGAATGTGTAGAGCTGGTGTCTCCATGTGGAACCAATTAGTGTCTCCAACATAAAAATTAATGTTCCCTGAAAAAAAAAACCTTCAAAAAAATAAAGTCCGTGGATAATATCAGGAATACACAAACACAGAGGCTGTAGCAATATTTCCGTTTGAGTTAGCCAAAACAAAACTGCAGATTTCCGGTTTCATCCAGTCATATCCGGACAATGTGGTGTGGAATTTGTATGCAATGGACCGAGAAAATCACAGGAAAAATGGTTTTGGAGAAAAGCAAAGTCTTTTCGTTAGGCAAGTGCATAAATTGTCATCTAGACAAACTTAAATATCATGTTTGTTTGCCGCAGTTCCTCTAGATTTCTCCCTAGAAAATACGAATGTGTAGAGCTGGTGTGTCCATGTGGGACCAATTAGTGTTTCCAAGCATAAAATTAAATGTTCCCTGAAAGAAAAAACATTCAAAAAAATAAAATCCGTGGATAATATCAGGAATACACAAACACAGATGCTGTACAAATATTTCGGTTTGAGTTAGCCAAAACAAAACCGGATATTTCTGGTTTCATCCAGTCATATCCGGAAAAAGTTGTTTGGAATTGGTATGCAATGGACCGAGAAAATCACAGGAATAATGGTTTTGGAGAAAAGCAAAGTCTTTTCGTTAGGCAAGTGCATAAAATGTCATCTATACAAACAGAAATATCATGTTTGTTTGCCGCAGTTCCTCTAGCTTTCTCCCTAGAACATAAATATGTATAGAGCTGGTGTCTCCATGTGGAACCAATTAGTGTTTCCAAGCATAAAATTAAATGCTCCCTGAAAAAAAAACATTCAAAAAAATAAAGTCCGTGGATAATATGAGGAATACACAAACAAAGAGGCTGTAGCAATATCTGGGATTGAATTAGCCAAAACGAAACCGGATATTTCCGGTTTCATCCAGTCATATCCGGACAAACTGGTGTGGAATTCGTATGCAATGGACCGAGAAAATCACAGGAAAAATGGTTTTGCAGAAAAGCAAAGTCTTTTCGTTAGGCAAGTGCATAAAATGTCATCTATACAAACAGAAATAGCATGTTTGTTTGCTGCAGTTCCTCTAGATTTCTCCCTAAAACATAAAAATGTGTAGAACTGGTGTCTCCATGTGGAACCAATTAGTGTTTCCAAGCATAAAATTAAATGTTCTCTGAAAAAAAAACATTCAAAAAAATAAAGTCCGTGGATAATATGAGGAATACACAAACAAAGAGGCTGTAGCAATATCTGGGATTGAATTAGCCAAAACGAAACCGGATGTTTCCGGTTTCATCCAGTCATATCCGGACAAAGTGGTGTGGAATTCGTATGCAATGGACCGAGAAAATCACAGGAAAAATGGTTTTGGAGAAAAGCAAAGTCTTTTCGTTAGGCAAGTGCATAAAATGTCATCTATACAAACAGAAATAGCATGTTTGTTTGCTGCAGTTCCTCTAGATTTCTCCCTAAAACATAAAAATGTGTAGAACTGGTGTCTCCATGTGGAACCAATTAGTGTTTCCAAGCATAAAATTAAATGTTCCCTGAAAAAAAAAACCTTCAAAAAAATAAAGTCCGTGGATAATATCAGGAATACACAAACAAAGAGGCTGTAGCAATATCTTGGATTGAATTAGGCAAAACGAATTCGGATATTTCCGGTTTAATCCAGTCATATCCGGACAAAGTGGTGTGGAATTTGTATGCAATGGACCGAGAAAATCACAGGAAACATGGTTTTGGAGAAAAGCAAAGTCTTTTCGTTAGGCAAGTGCATAAATTGTCATCTAGACAAACTTAAATAGCATGTTTGTTTGCCGCAGATCCTCTAGCGTTCTCCCTAGAAAATACGAATGTGTAGAGCTGGTGTGTCCATGTGGAACCAATTAGTGTTTCCAAGCATAAAATTAAATGTTCCCTGAAAAAAAAACATTCAAAAAAATAAAATCCGTGGATAATATCAGGAATACACAAACACAGATGCTGTACAAATATTTCGGTTTGAGTTAGCCAAAACAAAACCGGATATTTCCGGTTTCATCCAGTCATATCCGGACAAAGTGGTGTTGAATTCGTATGCAATGGACCGAGAAAATCACAGGAAAAATGGTTTTGGAGAAAAGCAAAGTCTTTTCATTAGGCAAGTGCATAAAATGTCATCTATACAAACAGAAATATCATGTTTGTTTGCCGCAGTTCCTCTAGCTTTCTCCATAGAACATAAAAATGTGTAGAGCTGGTGTCTCCATGTGGAACCAATTATTGTTTCCAAGCATAAAATTAAATGTTCCCTGAAAAAAAAAACTTTCAAAAAAATAAAGTCCGTGGATAATATCAGGAATACACAAACAAAGAGGCTGTAGCAATATCTTGGATTGAATTAGGCAAAACGAATCCGGATATTTCCGGTTTAATCCAGTAATATCCGGACAAAGTTGTTTGGAATTGGTATGCAATGGACCGAGAAAATCACAGGAAAAATGCTTTTTTAGAAAAGCAAAGTCTTTTCGTTAGGCAAGTGCATCAAATGTCATCTAGACAAACAGAAATATCATGTTTGTTTGCCGCAGTTCCTCTAGCTTTCTCCCTAGAAAATACGAATGTGTAGAGCTGGTGTGTCTATGTGGAACCAATTAGTGTTTCCAAGCATAAAATGAAATGTTCCCTGAAAAAAAAAAATTCAAAACCATAAACTCCGTGGATAATATCAGGAATACACAAATACAGAGGCTGTAGCAATATCTTGGATTGAATTAGGCAAAACGAATCCGGATATTTCCGGTTTCATCCAGTCATATCCGGACAAAGTGGTGTGGAATTCATATGCAATGGACCGAGAAAATCACAGGAAAAATGGTTTTGGAGAAAAGCAAAGTCTTTTCGTTAGGCAAGTGCATAAAATGTCATCTATAGAAACAGAAATAGCATGTTGTTTGCTGCAGTTCCTCTAGATTTCTCCCTAAAACATAAAAATGTGTAGAGCTGGTGTCTCCATGTGGAACCAATTAGTGTTTCCAAGCATAAAATTTAATGTTCCCTGGAAAAAAAAGCATTTAAAAAAATAAAGTCGATGGATAATATCAGGAATACACAAACACAGAGGCTGTAGCAATATCTGGGATTGAATTAGCCAAAATGAAACTGGATATTTCCGGTTTCATCCAGTCATATCCGGAGAAAGTGGTGTGGAATTCGTATGCAATGGACCGAGAAAATCACAGGAAAAATGGTTTTGGAGAAAAGCAAAGTCTTTTCGTTAGGCAAGTGCATAAATTGTCATCTAGACAAACTTAAATATCATGTTTGTTTGCCGCAGTTCCTCTAGATTTCTCCCTAGAAAATACGAATGTGTAGAGCTGGTGTGTCCATGTGGGACCAATTAGTGTTTCCAAGCATAAAATTAAATGTTCCCTGAAAGAAAAAACATTCAAAAAAATAAAATCCGTGGATAATATCAGGAATACACAAACACAGAGGCTGTAGCAATATCTGGGATTGAATTAGCCAAAACAAAACCGCAGATTTCCGGTTTCATCCAGTCATATCCGGACAAAGTGGTGTGGAATTTGTATGCAATGGACCGAGAAAATCACAGGAAAAATGGTTTTGGAGAAAAGCAAAGTCTTTTCGTTAGGCAAGTGCATCAAATGTCATCTATACAAACAGAAATATCATGTTTGTTTGCCGCAGTTCCTCTAGATTTCTCCCTAGAAAATACGAATGTGTAGAGCTGGTGTCTCCGTGTGAACCAATTAGAGTTTCCAAGGACAAAGTTAAATGTTCCCTGAAAAAAAAAATCATTCAAAAAAAATAAAGTCCGTGGATAATATCAGGAATACACAAAAAAAGAGGCTGTAGCAATATCTGGGATTGAATTACCCAAAACGAAACCGGATATTTCCGGTTTCATCCAGTCATATCCGGAAAAAGTTGTTTGGAATTGGTATGCAATGGACCGAAAAAATCACAGGAAAAATGGTTTTGGAGAAAAGCAAAGTCTTTTCGTTAGGCAAGTGCATAAAATGTCATCTATACAAACAGAAATATCATGTTTGTTTGCCGCAGTTCCTCTAGCTTTCTCCCTAGAACATAAATATGTATAGAGCTGGTGTCTCCATGTGGAACCAATTAGTGTTTCCAAGCATAAAATTAAATGCTCCCTGAAAAAAAAAAACATTCAAAAAAATAAAGTCCGTGGATAATATGAGGAATACACAAACAAAGAGGCTGTAGCAATATCTGGGATTGAATTAGCCAAAACGAAACCGGATATTTCCGGTTTCATCCAGTCATATCCGGACAAACTGGTGTGGAATTCATATGCAATGGACCGAGAAAATCACAGGAAAAATGGTTTTGCAGAAAAGCAAAGTCTTTTCGTTAGGCAAGTGCATAAAATGTCATCTATACAAACAGAAATAGCATGTTTGTTTGCTGCAGTTCCTCTAGATTTCTCCCTAAAACATAAAAATGTGTAGAACTGGTGTCTCCATGTGGAACCAATTAGTGTTTCCAAGCATAAAATTAAATGTTCTCTGAAAAAAAAACATTCAAAAAAATAAAGTCCGTGGATAATATGAGGAATACACAAATAAAGAGGCTGTAGCAATATCTGGGATTGAATTAGCCAAAACGAAACCGGATGTTTCCGGTTTCATCCAGTCATATCCGGACAAACTGGTGTGGAATTCGTATGCAATGGACCGAGAAAATCACAGGAAAAATGGTTTTGGAGAAAAGCAAAGTCTTTTCGTTAGGCAACTGCATAAAATGTCATCTATACAAACAGAAATAGCATGTTTGTTTGCTGCAGTTCCTCTAGATTTCTCCCTAAAACATAAAAATGTGTAGAACTGGTGTCTCCATGTGGAACCAATTAGTGTTTCCAAGCATAAAATTAAATGTTCCCTGAAAAAAAAAACCTTCAAAAAAATAAAGTCCGTGGATAATATCAGGGATACACAAACAAAGAGGCTGTAGCAATATCTTGGATTGAATTAGGCAAAACGAATTCGGATATTTCCGGTTTAATCCAGTCATATCCGGACAAAGTGGTGTGGAATTCGTATGCAATGGACCAAGAAAATCACACTAAAAATGGTTTCGGAGAAAAGCAAAGTATTTTCGTTAGGCAAGTGCATAAATTGTCATCTAGACAAACTTAAATATCATGTTTGTTTGCCGCAGTTCCTCTAGCTTTCTCCATAGAACAAACGAATGTGTAGAGCTCGTGTCTCCATGTGGAACCAATTAGTGCTTCCAAGCATAAAATTAAATGTTCCCTGAAAAAAAAAAACATTCAAAAAATAAAGTCCGTGGATAATATCAGGAATACACAAACAAAGAGGCTATAGCAATATCTGGGATTGAATTAGCCAAAACGAAACCGGATATTTCCGGTTTCATCCAGTCATATCCGGACAAACTGGTGTGGAATTCGTACGCAATGGACCGAGAAAATCACAGGAAAAATGGTTTTGGAGAAAAGCAAAGTCTTTTCGTTAGGCAAGTGCATAAAATGTCATCTATACAAACACAAATATCATGTTTGTTTGCTGCAGTTCCTCTAGATTTCTCCCTAAAACATAAAAATGTGTAGAACTGGTGTCTCCATGTGGAACCAATTAGTGTTTCCAAGCATAAAATTAAATGTTCCCTGAAAAAAAAAACCTTCCAAAAAATAAAGTCCGTGGATAATATCAGGAATACACAAACACAGAGGCTGTAGCAATATTTCTGTTTGAGTTAGCCAAAACAAAACCGCAGATTTCCGGTTTCATCCAGTCATATCCGGACAATGTGGTGTGGAATTTGTATGCAATGGACCGAGAAAATCACAGGAAAAATGGTTTTGGAGAAAAGCAAAGTCTTTTCGTTAGGCAAGTGCATAAATTGTCATCTAGACAAACTTAAATATCATGTTTGTTTGCCGCAGTTCCTCTAGATTTCTCCCTAGAAAATACGAATGTGTAGAGCTGGTGTGTCCATGTTGGACCAATTAGTGTTTCCAAGCATAAAATTAAATGTTCCCTGAAAAAAAAAACATTCAAAAAAATAAAATCCGTGGATAATATCAGGAATACACAAAAACAGATTCTGTAGCAATATTTCGGTTTGAGTTAGCCAAAACAAAACCGCATATTTCCGGTTTCATCCAGTCATATCCGGACAAAGTGGTGTTTAATTCGTATGCAATGGACCGAGAAAATCACAGGAAAAATGGTTTTGGAGAAAAGCAAAGTCTTTTCGTTAGGCAAGTGCATAAAATGTCATCTATACAAACAGAAATATCATGTTTGTTTGCCGCAGTTCCTCTAGCTTTCTCCATAGAACATAAAAATGTGTAGAGCTGGTGTCTCCATGTGGAACCAATTATTGTTTCCAAGCATAAAATTAAATGTTCCCTGAAAAAAAACTTTCAAAAAAATAAAGTCCGTGGATAATATGAGGAATACACAAACAAAGAGGCTGTAGCAATATCTTGGATTGAATTAGGCAAAACGAATCCGGATATTTCCGGTTTAATCCAGTAATATCCGGACAAAGTTGTTTGGAATTGGTATGCAATGGACCGAGAAAATCACAGGAAAAATGGTTTTGGAGAAAAGCAAAGTCTTTTCGTTAGGCAAGTGCATCAAATGTCATCTAGACAAACAGAAATATCATGTTTGTTTGCCGCAGTTCCTCTAGCTTTCTCCCTAGAAAATACGAATGTGTAGAGCTGGTGTGTCTATGTGGAACCAATTAGTGTTTCCAAGCATAAAATGAAATGTTCCCTGAAAAAAAAATTCAAAACCATAAACTCCGTGGATAATATCAGGAATACACAAACACAGAGGCTGTAGCAATATCTTGGATTGAATTAGGCAAAACGAATCCGGATATTTCCGGTTTCATCCAGTCATATCCGGACAAAGTGGTGTGGAATTCGTATGCAATGGACCGAGAAAATCACAGGAAAAATGGTTTTGGAGAAAAGCAAAGTCTTTTCGTTAGGCAAGTGCATAAAATGTCATCTATACAAACAGAAATAGCATGTTGTTTGCTGCAGTTCCTCTAGATTTCTCCCTAAAACATAAAAATGTGTAGAGCTGGTGTATCCATGTGGAACCAATTAGTGTTTCCAAGCATAAAATTTAATGTTCCCTGGAAAAAAAAGCATTTAAAAAAATAAAGTCGTTGGATAATATCAGGAATACACAAACACAGAGGCTGTAGCAATATCTGGGATTGAATTAGCCAAAATGAAACTGGATATTTCCGGTTTCATCCAGTCATATCCGGACAATGTGGTGTGGAATTCGTATGCAATGGACCGAGAAAATCACAGGAAAAATGGTTTTGGAGAAAAGCAAAGTCTTTTCGTTAGGCAAGTGCATAAATTGTCATCTAGACAAACTTAAATATCATGTTTGTTTGCCGCAGTTCCTCTAGATTTCTCCCTAGAAAATACGAATGTGTAGAGCTGGTGTGTCCATGTGGGACCAATTAGTGTTTCCAAGCATAAAATTAAATGTTCCCTGAAAGAAAAAACATTCAAAAAAAAATAAAATCCGTGGGTAATATCAGGAATACACAAACACAGAGGCTGTAGCAATATTTCGGTTTGAGTTAGCCAAAACAAAACCGCAGATTTCCGGTTTCATCCTGTCATATCCGGACAAAGTGGTGTGGAATTTGTATGCAATGGACCGAGAAAATCACAGTAAAAATGGTTTTGGAGAAAAGCAAAGTCTTTTCGTTAGGCAAGTGCATAAAATGTCATCTAGACAAACAGAAATATCATGTTTGTTTGCCGCAGTTCCTCTAGATTTCTCCCAGGAAATACGAATGTGTAGAGCTGGTGTCTCCGTGTGCACCAATTAGAGTTTCCAAGGACAAAGTTAAATGTTCCCTGAAAAAAAAAATCATTCAAAAAAAATAAAGTCCGTGGATAATATCAGGAATACACAAAAAAAGAGGCTGTAGCAATATCTGGGATTGAATTAGCCAAAACGAAACCGGATATTTCCGGTTTCATCCAGTCATATTCGGACCAACTGGTGTGGAATTCGTATGCAATGGACCGAGAAAAACACAGGAAAAATGGTTTTGGAGAAAAGCAATGTCTTTTCGTTATGCAAGTGCATAAATTGTCATCTATACAAAGAGAAATATCATGTTTGTTTGCCACAGTTCATCTAGCTTTCTCCCTAGAACAAACAAATGTGTAGAGCTGGTGTCTCCATGTGGAACCAATTAGTGTTTCCAAGCATAAAATTAAATGTTCCCAGAAAAAAAAAACATTCAAAAAAATAAAGTCCGTGGATAATATCAGGAATACACAAACACAGATGCTGTACAAATATTTCGGTTTGAGTTAGCCAAACCAAACCGGATGTTTCCGGTTTCATCCAGTCATATCCGGACAAAGTGGTGTGGAATTTGTATGCAATGGACCGAGAAAATCACAGGAAAAATGGTTTTGGAGAAAAGCAAAGTCTTTTCGTTAGGCAAGTGCATAAAATGTCATCTAGACAAACAGAAATAGCATGTTTGTTTGCCGCAGTTTCTCTAGCTTTCTCCCTAGGAAATACGAATGTGTAGAGCTGGTGTGTCCATGAGGAACCAATTAGTGTTTCCAAGCATAAAATCTAATGTTCCCTGAACAAAAAACATTCAAAAAAATAAAGTCCGTGGATAATATCAGGAATACACAAACAAAGAGGCTGTAGCAATATCTGGGATTGAATTAGCCAAATGAAACCGTATATTTCCGGTTTCATCCAGTCATATCCGGACAAACTGGTGTGGAATTGGTATGCAATGGACCGAGAAAATCACAGGAAAAATGGTTTTGGAGAAAAGCAAAGTCTTTTCGTTAGGCAAGTGCATAAAATGTCATCTATACAAACAGAAATAGCATGTTTGTTTGCTGCAGTTCCTCTAGATTTCTCCCTAAAACATAAAAATGTGTAGAGCTGGTGTCTCCATGTGGAACCAATTAGTGTTTCCAAGCATAAAATTAAATGTTCCCTGAAAAAAAAAACCTTCCAAAAAATAAAGTCCTTGGATAATATTAGGAATACACAAACAAAGAGGCTGTAGCAATATCTTGGATTGAATTAGGCAAAACGAATCCGGATATTTCCGGTTTCATCCAGTCATATCCGGACAAAGTGGTGTGGAATTGGTATGCAATGGACCGAGAAAATCACAGGAAAAATCGTTTCGGAGAAAAGCAAAGTCTTTTCGTTAGGCAAGTGCATAAATTGTCATCTAGACAAACAGAAATATCATGTTTGTTTGCCGCAGTTCCTCTAGCTTTCTCCCTAGAACAAACAAATGTGTAGAGCTGGTGTCTCCATGTGGAACCAATTAGTGTTTCCAAGCATAAAATTAAATGTTCCCAGAAAAAAAAAACATTCAAAAAAATACAGTCCGTGGATAATATCAGGAATAAACAAACACAGAGGCTGTAGCAAATTTCGGTTTCAGTTAGCCAAAACAAATCCGCATATTTCCGGTTTCATCCAGTCATATCCGGACAAAGTGGTTTGGAATTTGTATGCAATGGACTGAGATAATCACAGTAAAAATGGTTTTGGAGAAAAGCAAAGTCTTTTCGTTAGGCAAGTGCATAAAATGTCATCTATACAAACAGAAATATCATGTTTGTTTGCCGCAGTTCCTCTAGCTTTCTCCCTAGAACATAAAAATGTGTAGAGCTGGTGTCTCCATGTGCACCAATTAGTGTTTCCAAGCATAAAAATAAATGTTCCCTGAAAAAAAAACATTCAAAAAAATAAAGTCCGTGGATAATATCAGGAATACACAAACAAAGAGGCTGTAGCAATATCTGGCATTGAATTAGCCAAAACGAATCCGGATATTTCCGGTTTCATCCAGTCATATCCGGACAAACTGTTGTGGAATTGGTATGCAATGGACCGAGAAAATCACAGGAAAAATGGTTTTGGAGAAAAGCAAAGTCTTTTCGTTAGGCAAGTGCCTAAAATGTCACCTATACAAACAGAAATATCATGTTTGTTTGCCGCAGTTCCTCTAGCTTTCCTCCTAGAAAATACGAATGTGTAGAGCTGGTGTCTCCATGTGGAACCAATTAGTGTTTCCAAGCATAAAATTTAATGTTCCCTGAAAAAAAAACCATCAACAAAATACAGTCCGTGGATAATATCAGGAATACACAAACACAGAGGCTGTAGCAATATTTCCGTTTGAGTTAGCCAAAACAAAACCGCAGATTTCCGGTTTCACCCAGTCATATCCGGACAATGTGGTGTGGAATTTGTATGCAATGGACCGAGAAAATCACAGTAAAAATGGTTTTGGAGAAAAGCAAAGTCTTTTCGTTAGGCAAGTGCATAAATTGTCATCTAGACAAACTTAAATATCATGTTTGTTTGCCGCAGTTCCTCTAGATTTCTCCCTAGAAAATACGAATGTGTAGAGCTGGTGTGTCCATGTGGGACCAATTAGTGTTTCCAAGCATAAAATTAAATGTTCCCTGAAAGAAAAAACATTCAAAAAAATAAAATCCGTGGATAATATCAGGAATACACGAACACAGAGGCTGTAGCAATATTTCGGTTTGAGTTAGCCAAAACGAAACCGGATATTTCCGGTTTCATCCAGTCATATCCGGACAAAGTGGTGTGGAATTGGTATGCAATGGACCGAGAAAATCACAGCAAAAATGGTTTTGGAGAAAAGCAAATTCTTTTCGTTACGCAAGTGCATAAAATGTCATCTATACAAACAGAAATATCATGTTTGTTTGCCGCAGTTACTCTAGCTTTCTCCCTAGAAAATACGAATGTGTAGAGCTGGTGTCTCCGTGTGCACCAATTAGAGTTTCCAAGGACAAAGTTAAATGTTCCCTGATAAAAAATATTCAAAACAATAAAGTCCGTGGATAATATCAGGAATACACAAACACAGATGCTGTAGCAATATTTCGGTTTGAGTTAGCCAAAACAAAACCGGATATTTCCGGTTTCATCCAGTCATATCCGGACAAAGTGGTGTGGAATTGGTATGCAATGGACCGAGGAAATCACAGTAAAAATGGTTTTGGAGAAAAGCAAAGTCTTTTCGTTAGGCAAGTGCATGAAATGTCATCTAGACAAACAGAAATATCATGTTTGTTTGCTGCAGTTCCTCTAGCTTTCTCCATAGAACATAAAAATGTGTAGAGCTGGTGTCTCCATGTGGAACCAATTAGTGTTTCCAAGCATAAAATTAAATGTTCCCTGAAAAAAAAACATTCAAAAAAATAAAGTTCGTGGATAATATCAGGAATACACAAACAAAGAGGCTGTAGCCATATCTTGGATTGAATTAGCCAAAACGAAACCGGATATTTCCGGTTTCATCCAGTCATATCCGGACAAACTGGTGTGGAATTGGTATGCAATGGACCGAGAAAATCACAGGAAAAATGGTTTTGGAGAAAAGCAAAGTCTTTTTGTTAGGCAAGTGCATAAAATGTCATCTAAACAAACAGAAATATCATGTTTGTTTGCCGCAGTTCCTCTAGCTTTCTCCCTAGAACAAACAAATGTGTAGAGCTGGTGTCTCCATGTGGAACCAATTAGTGTTTCCAAGCATAAAATTTAATGTTCCCTGAAAAAAAAAAACATTCAAAAAAATACAGTCCGTGGATAATATCAGGAATACACAAACACAGAGGCTGTAGCAATATCTGGGGTTGAATTAGCCAAAACGAATCCGGATATTTCCGGTTTCATCCAGTCATATCCGGACAAAGTGGTGTGGAATTGGTATGCAATGGACCGAGAAAATCACAGGAAAAATGGTTTTGGAGAAAAGCAAAGTCTTTTCGTTAGGCAAGTGCATAAAATGTCATCTAGACAAACAGAAATATCATGTTTGTTTGCCGCAGTTCCTCTAGCTTTCTCCCTAGAAAATACGAATGTGTAGAGCTGGTGTCTCCGTGTGCACCAATTAGAGTTTCCAAGGACAAAGTTAAATGTTCCCTGAAAAAAAACATTCAAAAAAATAAAGTCCGTGGATAATATCAGGAATACACAAACACAGATGCTGTAGCAATATTTCGGTTTGAGTTAGCCAAAAAAAACCGCATATTTCCGGTTTCATCCAGTCATATCCGGACAAAGTGGTGTGGAATTGCTATGCAATGGACCGAGGAAATCACAGTAAAAATGGTTTTGGAGAAAAGCAAAGTCTTTTCGTTAGGCAAGTGCATAAAATGTCATCTATACAAACAGAAATATCATGTTTGTTTGCCGCAGTTCCTCTAGATTTCTCCCTAGAAAATACGATTGTGTAGAGCTGGTGTCTCCATGTGGAACCAATTAGTGTTTCCAAGCATAAAATTTAATGTTCTCTGAAAAAAAAAACATTCAAAAAAATAAAATCCGTGGATAGTATCAGGAATACACAAACAAAGAGGCTGTAGCAATATCTGAGATTGAATTACCCAAAACGAAACCGGATATTTCCGGTTTCATCCAGTCATATTCGGGCAAACTGGTGTGGAATTCGTATGCAATGGACCGAGAAAATCACAGTAAAAATGGTTTTGGAGAAAAGCAAAGTCTTTTCGTTAGGCAAGTGCATAAAATGTCATCTATACAAACAGAAATATCAAGTTTGTTTGCCGCAGTTCCTCTACCTTTCTCCCTAGAATATAAAAATGTGTAGAGCTGGTGTCTCCATGTGGAACCAATTAGTGTTTCCAAGCATAAAATTAAATGTTCCCTGAAAAAAAAATTCAAAAAAATACAGTCCGTGGATCATATCAGGAATACACAAACACAGAGGCTGTAGCAATATCTGGGATTGAATTAGCCAAAACGAGTCCGGATATTTCCGGTTTCATCCAGTCATATCCGGACAAAGTGGTGTGGAATTCGTATACAATGGACCGAGAAAATCACAGTAAAAATGGTTTTGGAGAAAAGCAAAGTCTTTTCGTTGGGCAAGTGCATCAAATGTCATCTATACAAACAGAAATATCATGTTTGTTTGCCGCAGTTCCTCTAGCTTTCTCCCTAGAAAATACGAATGTGTAGAGCTGGTGTCTCCATGTGGAACCAATTAGTGTTTCCAAGCATAAAATGAAATGTTCCCTGAAAAAACAAACATTCAAAAAAATAAATTCCGTGGATCATATCAGGAATACACAAACACAGAGGCTGTAGCAATATTTCGGTTTGAGTTAGCCAAAACAAAACCGCATATTTCCGGTTTCATCCAGTCATATCCGGACAAAGTGGTGTGGAATTTGTATGCAATGGACTGAGAAAATCACAGGAAAAATGGTTTTGGAGAAAAGCAAAGTCTTTTCGTTAGGCAAGTGCATAAAATGTCATCTATACAAACAGAAATATCATGTTTGTTTGCCGAAATTCCTCTAGCTTTCTCCCTAGAAAATACGAATGTGTAGAGCTGGTGTCTCCATGTGGAACCAATTAGTGTTTCCAAGCATAAAATTAAATGTTCCCTGAAAAAAAAAAACATTCAAAAAAATAAAATCCGTGGATAATACCAGGAATACACAAACACAGATGCTGTACAAATATTTCGGTTTGAGTTAGCCAAAAAAAACCCGGATATTTCCGGTTTCATCCAATCATATCCGGACAAAATGGTGTGGAATTCGTACGCAATGGACCGAGAAAATCACAGGAAAAATGGTTTTGGAGAAAAGCAAAATCTTTTCGTTAGGCAAGTGCATAAAATGTCATCTATACAAACAGAAATAGCATGTTTGTTTGCCGCAGTTCCTCTAGCTTTCTCCCTAGAAAATACGAATGTGTAGAGCTGGTGTCTCCGTGTGCACCAATTAGAGTTTCCAAGGACAAAGTTAAATGTTCCCTGATATAAAAAAACAAAACAATAAAGTCCGTGGATAATATCAGGAATACACAAACACAGATGCTGTAGCAATATCTGGGATTGAATTAGCCAAAACAAAACCGGATATTTCCGGTTTCATCCAGTCATATCCGGACAAAGTGGTGTGGAATTGGTATGCAATGGACCGAGGAAATCACAGTAAAAATGGTTTTGGAGAAAAGCAAAGTCTTTTCGTTAGGCAAGTGCATGAAATGTCATCTAGACAAACAGAAATATCATGTTTGTTTGCTGCAGTTCCTCTAGATTTCTCCATAGAACATAAAAATGTGTAGAGCTGGTGTCTCCATGTGGAACCAATTAGTGTTTCCAAGCATAAAATTAAATGTTCCCTGAAAAAAAAACATTCAAAAAAATAAAGTTCGTGGATAATATCAGGAATACACAAACAAAGAGGCTGTAGCCATATCTTGGATTGAATTAGCCAAAACGAAACCGGATATTTCCGGTTTCATCCAGTCATATCCGGACAAACTGGTGTGGAATTGGTATGCAATGGACCGAGAAAATCACAGGAAAAATGGTTTTGGAGAAAAGCAAAGTCTTTTTGTTAGGCAAGTGCATAAAATGTCATCTAAACAAACAGAAATATCATGTTTGTTTGCCGCAGTTCCTCTAGCTTTCTCCCTAGAACAAACAAATGTGTAGAGCTGGTGTCTCCATGTGGAACCAATTAGTGTTTCCAAGCATAAAATTTAATGTTCCCTGAAAAAAAAAAAACATTCAAAAAAATACAGTCCGTGGATAATATCAGGAATACACAAACACAGAGGCTGTAGCAATATCTGGGGTTGAATTAGCCAAAACGAATCCGGATATTTCCGGTTTCATCCAGTCATATCCGGACAAAGTGGTGTGGAATTGGTATGCAATGGACCGAGAAAATCACAGGAAAAATGGTTTTGGAGAAAAGCAACGTCTTTTCGTTAGGCAAGTGCATAAAATGTCATCTAGACAAACAGAAATATCATGTTTGTTTGCCGCAGTTCCTCTAGCTTTCTCCCTAGAAAATACGAATGTGTAGAGCTGGTGTCTCCGTGTGCACCAATTAGAGTTTCCAAGGACAAAGTTAAATGTTCCCTGAAAAAAAACATTCAAAAAAATAAAGTCCGTGGATAATATCAGGAATACACAAACACAGATGCTGTAGCAATATTTCGGTTTGAGTTAGCCAAAAAAAACCGCATATTTCCGGTTTCATCCAGTCATATCCGGACAAAGTGGTGTGGAATTGCTATGCAATGGACCGAGGAAATCACAGTAAAAATGGTTTTGGAGAAAAGCAAAGTCTTTTCGTTAGGCAAGTGCATAAAATGTCATCTATACAAACAGAAATATCATGTTTGTTTGCCGCAGTTCCTCTAGATTTCTCCCTAGAAAATACGATTGTGTAGAGCTGGTGTCTCCATGTGGAACCAATTAGTGTTTCCAAGCATAAAATGTAATGTTCTCTGAAAAAAAAAACATTCAAAAAAATAAAATCCGTGGATAGTATCAGGAATACACAAACAAAGAGGCTGTAGCAATATCTGAGATTGAATTACCCAAAACGAAACCGGATATTTCCGGTTTCATCCAGTCATATTCGGGCAAACTGGTGTGGAATTCGTATGCAATGGACCGAGAAAATCACAGGAAAAATGGTTTTGGAGAAAAGCAAAGTCTTTTCGTTAGGCAAGTGCATCAAATGTCATCTATACAAACAGAAATATCATGTTTGTTTGCCGCAGTTCCTCTAGCTTTCTCCCTAGAAAATACGAATGTGTAGAGCTGGTGTCTCCATGTGGAACCAATTAGTGTTTCCAAGCATAAAATGAAATGTTCCCTGAAAAAACAAACATTCAAAAAAATAAATTCCGTGGATCATATCAGGAATACACAAACACAGAGGCTGTAGCAATATTTCGGTTTGAGTTAGCCAAAACAAAACCGCATATTTCCGGTTTCATCCAGTCATATCCGGACAAAGTGGTGTGGAATTTGTATGCAATGGACTGAGAAAATCACAGGAAAAATGGTTTTGGAGAAAAGCAAAGTCTTTTCGTTAGGCAAGTGCATAAAATGTCATCTATACAAACAGAAATATCATGTTTGTTTGCCGAAATTCCTCTAGCTTTCTCCCTAGAAAATACGAATGTGTAGAGCTGGTGTCTCCATGTGGAACCAATTAGTGTTTCCAAGCATAAAATTAAATGTTCCCTGAAAAAAAAAAAACATTCAAAAAAATAAAATCCGTGGATAATACCAGGAATACACAAACACAGATGCTGTACAAATATTTCGGTTTGAGTTAGCCAAAAAAAACCCGGATATTTCCGGTTTCATCCAATCATATCCGGACAAAATGGTGTGGAATTCGTACGCAATGGACCGAGAAAATCACAGGAAAAATGGTTTTGGAGAAAAGCAAAATCTTTTCGTTAGGCAAGTGCATAAAATGTCATCTATACAAACAGAAATAGCATGTTTGTTTGCCGCAGTTCCTCTAGCTTTCTCCCTAGAAAATACGAATGTGTAGAGCTGGTGTCTCCGTGTGCACCAATTAGAGTTTCCAAGGACAAAGTTAAATGTTCCCTGATATAAAAAAACAAAACAATAAAGTCCGTGGATAATATCAGGAATACACAAACACAGATGCTGTAGCAATATCTGGGATTGAATTAGCCAAAACAAAACCGGATATTTCCGGTTTCATCCAGTCATATCCGGACAAAGTGGCGTGGAATTGGTATGCAATGGACTGAGATAATCACAGTAAAAATGGTTTTGGAGAAAAGCAAAGTCTTTTCGTTAGGCAAGTGCATCAAATGTCATCTAGACAAACAGAAATATCATGTTTGTTTGCCGCAGTTCCTCTAGCTTTCTCCCTAGAACAAACAAATGTGTAGAGCTGGTGTCTCCATGTGGAACCAATTAGTGTTTCCAAGCATAAAATTTAATGTTCTCTGAAAAAAAAACATTCAAAAAAATAAAATCCGTGGATAATATCAGGAATACACAAACAAAGAGGCTGTAGCAATATCTGAGATTGAATTAGCCAAATCGAAACCGGATATTTCCAGTTTCATCCAGTCATATCCGGACAAAGTGTTGTGGAATTCGTATGCAATGGACCGAGAAAATCACAGTAAAAATGGTTTTGGAGAAAAGCAAAGTCTTTTCGTTAGGCAAGTGCATAAAATGTCATCTATACAAACAGAAATATCAAGTTTGTTTGCCGCAGTTCCTCTACCTTTCTCCCTAGAACATAAAAATGTGTGGAGCTGGTGTCTCCATGTGGAACCAATTAGTGTTTCCAAGCATAAAATTAAATGTTCCCTGAAAAAACAAACATTCAAAAAAATAAATTCCGTGGATCATATCAGGAATACACAAACAAAGAGGCTGTAGCAATATCTGCGATTGAATTAGCCAAAACGAATCCGGATATTTCCGGTTTCATCCAGTCATATCCGGACAAAGTGGTGTGGAATTCGTATGCAATGTACTGAGAAAATCACAGTAAAAATGGTTTTGGAGAAAAGCAAAGTCTTTTCGTTAGGCAAGTGCATCAAATGTCATCTATACAAACAGAAATAGCATGTTTGTTTGCCGCAGATCCTCTAGCGTTCTCCCTAGAAAATACGAATGTGTAGAGCTGGTGTCTCCATGTGGAACCAATTAGTGTTTCCAAGCATAAAATTAAATGTTCCCTGAAAAAAAAAACATTCAAAAAAATAAAATCCGTGGATAATATCAGGAATACACAAAAACAGGTTCTGTAGCAATATTTCGGTTTGAGTTAGCCAAAACAAAACCGCATATTTCCGGTTTCATCCAGTCATATCCGGACAAAGTGGTGAGGAATTGGTATGCAATGGACAGAGAAAATCACAGGAAAAATGGTTTTGGAGAAAAGCAAAGTCTTTTCGTTAGGCAAGTGCATAAAATGTCATCTATACAAACAGAAATATCATGTTTGTTTGCAGCAGTTCCTCTAGCTTTCTCCCTAGAACATAAAAATGTGTAGAGCTGGTGTCTCCATGTGGAACCAATTAGTGTTTCCAAGCATAAAATTAAATGTTCCCTGAAAAAAAAACATTCAAAACAATAAAGTCCGTGGATAATATCAGGAATACACAAACAAAGAGGCTGTAGCAATATCTGGGATTGAATTAGCCAAAATGATACCGGATATTTCCGGTTTCATCCAGTCATATCCGGACAATGTGGTGTGGAATTTGTATGCAATGGACCGAGAAAATCACAGGAAAAATGGTTTTGGAGAAAAGCAAAGTCTTTTCGTTAGGCAAGTGCATAAAATGTCATCTAGACAAACAGAAATATCATGTTTGTTTGCCGCAGTTTCTCTAGCTTTCTCCCTAGGAAATACGAATGTGTAGAGCTGGTGTGTCCATGAGGAACCAATTAGTGTTTCCAAGCATAAAATTTAATGTTCCCTGAACAAAAAACATTCAAAAAAATAAAGTCCGTGGATAATATCAGGAATACACAAACAAAGAGGCTGTAGCAATATCTGGGATTGAATTAGCCAAATGAAACCGTATATTTCCGGTTTCATCCAGTCATATCCGGAAAAACTGGTGTGGAATTGGTATGCAATGGACCGAGAAAATCACAGGAAAAATGGTTTTGGAGAAAAGCAAAGTCTTTTCGTTAGGCAAGTGCATCAAATGTCATCTATACAAACAGAAATAGCATGTTTGTTTGCTGCAGTTCCTCTAGATTTCTCCCTAGAATATAAAAATGTGTAGAGCTGGTGTCTCCATGTGGAACCAATTAGTGTTTCCAAGCATAAAATTAAATGTTCCCTGAAAAAAAATTCAAAAAAATACAGTCCGTGGATCATATCAGGAATACACAAACACAGAGGCTGTAGCAATATCTGGGGTTGAATTAGCCAAAACGAATCCGGATATTTCCGGTTTCATCCAGTCATATCCGGACAAAGTGGTGTGGAATTCGTATACAATGGACCGAGAAAATCACAGGAAAAATGGTTTTGGAGAAAAGCAAAGTCTTTTCGTTAGGCAAGTGCATCAAATGTCATCTATACAAACAGAAATATCATGTTTCTTTGCCGCAGTTCCTCTAGCTTTCTCCCTAGAACAAACAAATGTGTAGAGCTGGTGTCTCCATGTGGAACCAATTAGTGTTTCCAAGCATAAAATTAAATGTTCCCTGAAAAAACAAACATTCAAAAAAATAAATTCCGTGGATCATATCAGGAATACACAAACACAGAGGCTGTAGCAATATTTCGGTTTGAGTTAGCCAAAACAAAACCGCATATTTCCGGTTTCATCCAGTCATATCCGGACAAAGTGGTGTGGAATTTGTATGCAATGGACTGAGAAAATCACAGGAAAAATGGTTTTGGAGAAAGGCAAAGTCTTTTCGTTAGGCAAGTGCATCAAATGTCATCTAGACAAACAGAAATATCATGTTTCTTTGCCGCAGTTCCTCTAGCTTTCTCCCTAGAACAAACAAATGTGTAGAGCTGGTGTCTCCATGTGGAACCAATTAGTGTTTCCAAGTATAAAATTTAATGTTCTCTGAAAAAAAAACATTCAAAAAAATAAAATCCGTGGATAATATCAGGAATACACAAACAAAGAGGCTGTAGCAATATCTGAGATTGAATTAGCCAAATCGAAACCGGATATTTCCAGTTTCATCCAGTCATATCCGGACAAAGTGGTGTGGAATTCGTATGCAATGGACCGAGAAAATCACAGTAAAAATGGTTTTGGAGAAAAGCAAAGTCTTTTCGTTAGGCAAGTGCATAAAATGTCATCTATACAAACAGAAATATCAAGTTTGTTTGCCGCAGTTCCTCTACCTTTCTCCCTAGAACATAAAAATGTGTGGAGCTGGTGTCTCCATGTGGAACCTATTAGTGTTTCCAAGCATAAAATTAAATGTTCCCTGAAAAAACAAACATTCAAAAAATAAATT
The DNA here is from genome assembly GCA_036325905.1 of Lepus oiostolus. Lineage (NCBI taxonomy): Eukaryota > Metazoa > Chordata > Mammalia > Lagomorpha > Leporidae > Lepus > Lepus oiostolus. Next base: position 971,552 of record JAWMBE010000081.1, on the reverse strand, counting down.
CCGTGGATCATATCAGGAATACACAAACAAAGAGGCTGTAGCAATATCTGCGATTGAATTAGCCAAAACGAATCCGGATATTTCCGGTTTCATCCAGTCATATCCGGACAAAGTGGTGTGGAATTCGTATGCAATGTACTGAGAAAATCACAGTAAAAATGGTTTTGGAGAAAAGCAAAGTCTTTTCGTTAGGCAAGTGCATCAAATGTCATCTATACAAACAGAAATAGCATGTTTGTTTGCCGCAGATCCTCTAGCGTTCTCCCTAGAAAATACGAATGTGTAGAGCTGGTGTGTCCATGTGGAACCAATTAGTGTTTCCAAGCATAAAATTAAATGTTCCCTGAAAAAAAAAACATTCAAAAAAATAAAATCCGTGGATAATATCAGGAATACACAAAAACAGATTCTGTAGCAATATTTCGGTTTGAGTTAGCCAAAACAAAACCGCATATTTCCGGTTTCATCCAGTCATATCCGGACAAAGTGGTGAGGAATTGGTATGCAATGGACCAAGAAAATCACAGGAAAAATGGTTTTGGAGAAAAGCAAAGTCTTTTCGTTAGGCAAGTGCATCAAATGTCATCTAGACAAACAGAAATATCTTGTTTGTTTGCCGCAGTTCCTCTAGCTTTCTCCCTAGAAAATACGAATGTGTAGAGCTGGTGTCTCCATGTGGAACCAATTAGTGTTTCCAAGCATAAAATGAAATGTTCCCTGAAAAAACAAACATTCAAAAAAATAAATTCCGTGGATCATATCAGGAATACACAAACACAGAGGCTGTAGCAATATTTCGGTTTGAGTTAGCCAAAACAAAACCGCATATTTCCGGTTTCATCCAGTCATATCCGGACAAAGTGGTGTGGAATTTGTATGCAATGGACTGAGAAAATCACAGGAAAAATGGTTTTGGAGAAAGGCAAAGTCTTTTCGTTAGGCAAGTGCATCAAATGTCATCTAGACAAACAGAAATATCATGTTTGTTTGCCGCAGTTCCTCTAGCTTTCTCCCTAGAACAAACAAATGTGTAGAGCTGGTGTCTCCATGTGGAACCAATTAGTGTTTCCAAGCATAAAATTAAATGTTCCCAGAAAAAAAAAACATTCAAAAAAATACAGTCCGTGGATAATATCAGGAATACACAAACACAGAGGCTGTAGCAATATTTCGGTTTCAGTTAGCCAAAACAAATCCGCATATTTCCGGTTTCATCCAGTCATATCCGGACAAAGTGGTGTGGAATTTGTATGCAATGGACTGAGAAAATCACAGGAAAAATGGTTTTGGAGAAAGGCAAAGTCTTTTCGTTAGGCAAGTGCATAAAATGTCATCTAGACAAACAGAAATATCTTGTTTGTTTGCCGCAGTTCCTCTAGCTTTCTCCCTAGAAAATACGAATGTGTAGAGCTGGTGTCTCCATGTGGAACCAATTAGTGTTTCCAAGCATAAAATGAAATGTTCCCTGAAAAAACAAACATTCAAAAAAATAAATTCCGTGGATCATATCAGGAATACACAAACACAGAGGCTGTAGCAATATTTCGGTTTGAGTTAGCCAAAACAAAACCGCATATTTCCGGTTTCATCCAGTCATATCCGGACAAAGTGGTGTGGAATTTGTATGCAATGGACTGAGAAAATCACAGGAAAAATGGTTTTGGAGAAAGGCAAAGTCTTTTCGTTAGGCAAGTGCATCAAATGTCATCTAGACAAACAGAAATATCATGTTTGTTTGCCGCAGTTCCTCTAGCTTTCTCCCTAGAACAAACAAATGTGTAGAGCTGGTGTCTCCATGTGGAACCAATTAGTGTTTCCAAGCATAAAATTAAATGTTCCCAGAAAAAAAAAACATTCAAAAAAATACAGTCCGTGGATAATATCAGGAATACACAAACACAGAGGCTGTAGCAATATTTCGGTTTCAGTTAGCCAAAACAAATCCGCATATTTCCGGTTTATCCAGTCATATCCGGACAAAGTGGTGTGGAATTTGTATGCAATGGACTGAGATAATCACAGTAAAAATGGTTTTGGAGAAAAGCAAAGTCTTTTCGTTAGGCAAGTGCATAAAATGTCATCTATACAAACAGAAATATCATGTTTGTTTGCCGCAGTTCCTCTAGCTTTCTCCCTAGAACAAACAAATGTGTAGAGCTGGTGTCTCCATGTGGAACCAATTAGTGTTTCCAAGCATAAAATTTAATGTTCTCTGAAAAAAAAACATTCAAAAAAATAAAATCCGTGGATAATATCAGGAATACACAAACAAAGAGGCTGTAGCAATATCTGAGATTGAATTAGCCAAATCGAAACCGGATATTTCCAGTTTCATCCAGTCATATCCGGACAAAGTGTTGTGGAATTCGTATGCAATGGACCGAGAAAATCACAGTAAAAATGGTTTTGGAGAAAAGCAAAGTCTTTTCGTTAGGCAAGTGCATAAAATGTCATCTATACAAACAGAAATATCAAGTTTGTTTGCCGCAGTTCCTCTACCTTTCTCCCTAGAACATAAAAATGTGTGGAGCTGGTGTCTCCATGTGGAACCAATTAGTGTTTCCAAGCATAAAATTAAATGTTCCCTGAAAAAACAAACATTCAAAAAAATAAATTCCGTGGATCATATCAGGAATACACAAACAAAGAGGCTGTAGCAATATCTGCGATTGAATTAGCCAAAACGAATCCGGATATTTCCGGTTTCATCCAGTCATATCCGGACAAAGTGGTGTGGAATTCGTATGCAATGTACTGAGAAAATCACAGTAAAAATGGTTTTGGAGAAAAGCAAAGTCTTTTCGTTAGGCAAGTGCATCAAATGTCATCTATACAAACAGAAATAGCATGTTTGTTTGCCGCAGATCCTCTAGCGTTCTCCCTAGAAAATACGAATGTGTAGAGCTGGTGTGTCCATGTGGAACCAATTAGTGTTTCCAAGCATAAAATTAAATGTTCCCTGAAAAAAAAAAAACATTCAAAAAAATAAAATCCGTGGATAATATCAGGAATACACAAAAACAGATTCTGTAGCAATATTTCGGTTTGAGTTAGCCAAAACAAAACCGCATATTTCCGGTTTCATCCAGTCATATCCGGACAAAGTGGTGAGGAATTGGTATGCAATGGACCAAGAAAATCACAGGAAAAATGGTTTTGGAGAAAAGCAAAGTCTTTTCGTTAGGCAAGTGCATCAAATGTCATCTAGACAAACAGAAATATCTTGTTTGTTTGCCGCAGTTCCTCTAGCTTTCTCCCTAGAAAATACGAATGTGTAGAGCTGGTGTCTCCATGTGGAACCAATTAGTGTTTCCAAGCATAAAATGAAATGTTCCCTGAAAAAACAAACATTCAAAAAAATAAATTCCGTGGATCATATCAGGAATACACAAACACAGAGGCTGTAGCAATATTTCGGTTTGAGTTAGCCAAAACAAAACCGCATATTTCCGGTTTCATCCAGTCATATCCGGACAAAGTGGTGTGGAATTTGTATGCAATGGACTGAGAAAATCACAGGAAAAATGGTTTTGGAGAAAGGCAAAGTCTTTTCGTTAGGCAAGTGCATCAAATGTCATCTAGACAAACAGAAATATCATGTTTGTTTGCCGCAGTTCCTCTAGCTTTCTCCCTAGAACAAACAAATGTGTAGAGCTGGTGTCTCCATGTGGAACCAATTAGTGTTTCCAAGCATAAAATTAAATGTTCCCAGAAAAAAAAAACATTCAAAAAAATACAGTCCGTGGATAATATCAGGAATACACAAACACAGAGTCTGTAGCAATATTTCGGTTTCAGTTAGCCAAAACAAATCCGCATATTTCCGGTTTCATCCAGTCATATCCGGACAAAGTGGTGTGGAATTTGTATGCAATGGACTGAGAAAATCACAGGAAAAATGGTTTTGGAGAAAGGCAAAGTCTTTTCGTTAGGCAAGTGCATCAAATGTCATCTAGACAAACAGAAATATCTTGTTTGTTTGCCGCAGTTCCTCTAGCTTTCTCCCTAGAAAATACGAATGTGTAGAGCTGGTGTCTCCATGTGGAACCAATTAGTGTTTCCAAGCATAAAATGAAATGTTCCCTGAAAAAACAAACATTCAAAAAAATAAATTCCGTGGATCATATCAGGAATACACAAACACAGAGGCTGTAGCAATATTTCGGTTTGAGTTAGCCAAAACAAATCCGCATATTTCCGGTTTATCCAGTCATATCCGGACAAAGTGGTGTGGAATTTGTATGCAATGGACTGAGATAATCACAGTAAAAATGGTTTTGGAGAAAAGCAAAGTCTTTTCGTTAGGCAAGTGCATAAAATGTCATCTATACAAACAGAAATATCATGTTTGTTTGCCGCAGTTCCTCTAGCTTTCTCCCTAGAACAAACAAATGTGTAGAGCTGGTGTCTCCATGTGGAACCAATTAGTGTTTCCAAGCATAAAATTTAATGATCTCTGAAAAAAAAACATTCAAAAAAATAAAATCCGTGGATAATATCAGGAATACACAAACAAAGAGGCTGTAGCAATATCTGAGATTGAATTAGCCAAATCGAAACCGGATATTTCCAGTTTCATCCAGTCATATCCGGACAAAGTGGTGTGGAATTCGTATGCAATGGACCGAGAAAATCACAGTAAAAATGGTTTTGGAGAAAAGCAAAGTCTTTTCGTTAGGCAAGTGCATAAAATGTCATCTATACAAACAGAAATATCAAGTTTGTTTGCCGCAGTTCCTCTACCTTTCTCCCTAGAACATAAAAATGTGTGGAGCTGGTGTCTCCATGTGGAACCAATTAGTGTTTCCAAGCATAAAATTAAATGTTCCCTGAAAAAACAAACATTCAAAAAAATAAATTCCGTGGATCATATCAGGAATACACAAAAACAGATTCTGTAGCAATATCTGCGATTGAATTAGCCAAAACGAATCCGGATATTTCCGGTTTCATCCAGTCATATCCGGACAAAGTGGTGTGGAATTCGTATGCAATGTACTGAGAAAATCACAGTAAAAATGGTTTTGGAGAAAAGCAAAGTCTTTTCGTTAGGCAAGTGCATCAAATGTCATCTATACAAACAGAAATAGCATGTTTGTTTGCCGCAGATCCTCTAGCGTTCTCCCTAGAAAATACGAATGTGTAGAGCTGGTGTGTCCATGTGGAACCAATTAGTGTTTCCAAGCATAAAATTAAATGTTCCCTGAAAAAAAAACATTCAAAAAAATAAAATCCGTGGATAATATCAGGAATACACAAAAACAGATTCTGTAGCAATATTTCGGTTTGAGTTAGCCAAAACAAAACCGCATATTTCCGGTTTCATCCAGTCATATCCGGACAAAGTGGTGAGGAATTGGTATGCAATGGACCAAGAAAATCACAGGAAAAATGGTTTTGGAGAAAAGCAAAGTCTTTTCGTTAGGCAAGTGCATCAAATGTCATCTATACAAACAGAAATATCATGTTTGTTTGCAGCAGTTCCTCTAGCTTTCTCCCTAGAACATAAAAATGTGTAGAGCTGGTGTCTCCATGTGGAACCAATTAGTGTTTCCAAGCATAAAATTAAATGTTCCCTGAAAAAAAAACATTCAAAACAATAAAGTCCGTGGATAATATCAGGAATACACAAACAAAGAGGCTGTAGCAATATCTGGGATTGAATTAGCCAAAATGAAACCGGATATTTCCGGTTTCATCCAGTCATATCCGGACAAACTGTTGTGGAATTGGTATGCAATGGACCGAGAAAATCACAGGAAAAATGGTTTTGGCGAAAAGCAAAGTCTTTTCGTTAGGCAAGTGCATAAAATGTCATCTAGACAAACAGAAATATCATGTTTGTTTGCCGCAGTTTCTCTAGCTTTCTCCCTAGGAAATACGAATGTGTAGAGCTGGTGTGTCCATGAGGAACCAATTAGTGTTTCCAAGCATAAAATTTAATGTTCCCTGAACAAAAAGCATTCAAAAAAATAAAGTCCGTGGATAATATCAGGAATACACAAACAAAGAGGCTGTAGCAATATCTGGGATTGAATTAGCCAAATGAAACCGTATATTCCCGGTTTCATCCAGTCATATCCGGACAAACTGGTGTGGAATTGGTATGCAATGGACCGAGAAAATCACAGGAAAAATGGTTTTGGAGAAAAGCAAAGTCTTTTCGTTAGGCAAGTGCATAAAATGTCATCTATACAAACAGAAATAGCATGTTTGTTTGCTGCAGTTCCTCTAGATTTCTCCCTAGAATATAAAAATGTGTAGAGCTGGTGTCTCCATGTGGAACCAATTAGTGTTTCCAAGCATAAAATTAAATGTTCCCTGAAAAAAAATTCAAAAAAATACAGTCCGTGGATCATATCAGGAATACACAAACACAGAGGCTGTAGCAATATCTGGGATTGAATTAGCCAAAACGAATCCGGATATTTCCGGTTTCATCCAGTCATATCCGGACAAAGTGGTGTGGAATTCGTATACAATGGACCGAGAAAATCACAGTAAAAATGGTTTTGGAGAAAAGCAAAGTCTTTTCGTTAGGCAAGTGCATCAAATGTCATCTAGACAAACAGAAATATCATGTTTGTTTGCCGCAGTTCCTCTAGCTTTCTCCCTAGAAAATACGAATGTGTAGAGCTGGTGTCTCCATGTGGAACCAATTAGTGTTTCCAAGCATAAAATGAAATGTTCCCTGAAAAAACAAACATTCAAAAAAATAAATTCCGTGGATCATATCAGGAATACACAAACACAGAGGCTGTAGCAATATTTCGGTTTGAGTTAGCCAAAACAAATCCGCATATTTCCGGTTTATCCAGTCATATCCGGACAAAGTGGTGTGGAATTTGTATGCAATGGACTGAGATAATCACAGTAAAAATGGTTTTGGAGAAAAGCAAAGTCTTTTCGTTAGGCAAGTGCATAAAATGTCATCTATACAAACAGACATATCATGTTTGTTTGCCGCAGTTCCTCTAGCTTTCTCCCTAGAACAAACAAATGTGTAGAGCTGGTGTCTCCATGTGGAACCAATTAGTGTTTCCAAGCATAAAATTTAATGATCTCTGAAAAAAAAACATTCAAAAAAATAAAATCCGTGGATAATATCAGGAATACACAAACAAAGAGGCTGTAGCAATATCTGAGATTGAATTAGCCAAATCGAAACCGGATATTTCCAGTTTCATCCAGTCATATCCGGACAAAGTGGTGTGGAATTCGTATGCAATGGACCGAGAAAATCACAGTAAAAATGGTTTTGGAGAAAAGCAAAGTCTTTTCGTTAGGCAAGTGCATAAAATGTCATCTATACAAACAGAAATATCAAGTTTGTTTGCCGCAGTTCCTCTACCTTTCTCCCTAGAACATAAAAATGTGTGGAGCTGGTGTCTCCATGTGGAACCAATTAGTGTTTCCAAGCATAAAATTAAATGTTCCCTGAAAAAACAAACATTCAAAAAAATAAATTCCGTGGATCATATCAGGAATACACAAAAACAGATTCTGTAGCAATATCTGCGATTGAATTAGCCAAAACGAATCCGGATATTTCCGGTTTCATCCAGTCATATCCGGACAAAGTGGTGTGGAATTCGTATGCAATGTACTGAGAAAATCACAGTAAAAATGGTTTTGGAGAAAAGCAAAGTCTTTTCGTTAGGCAAGTGCATCAAATGTCATCTATACAAACAGAAATAGCATGTTTGTTTGCCGCAGATCCTCTAGCGTTCTCCCTAGAAAATACGAATGTGTAGAGCTGGTGTGTCCATGTGGAACCAATTAGTGTTTCCAAGCATAAAATTAAATGTTCCCTGAAAAAAAAAAACATTCAAAAAAATAAAATCCGTGGATAATATCAGGAATACACAAAAACAGATTCTGTAGCAATATTTCGGTTTGAGTTAGCCAAAACAAAACCGCATATTTCCGGTTTCATCCAGTCATATCCGGACAAAGTGGTGAGGAATTGGTATGCAATGGACCAAGAAAATCACAGGAAAAATGGTTTTGGAGAAAAGCAAAGTCTTTTCGTTAGGCAAGTGCATCAAATGTCATCTATACAAACAGAAATATCATGTTTGTTTGCAGCAGTTCCTCTAGCTTTCTCCCTAGAACATAAAAATGTGTAGAGCTGGTGTCTCCATGTGGAACCAATTAGTGTTTCCAAGCATAAAATTAAATGTTCCCTGAAAAAAAAACATTCAAAACAATAAAGTCCGTGGATAATATCAGGAATACACAAACAAAGAGGCTGTAGCAATATCTGGGATTGAATTAGCCAAAATGAAACCGGATATTTCCGGTTTCATCCAGTCATATCCGGACAAACTGTTGTGGAATTGGTATGCAATGGACCGAGAAAATCACAGGAAAAATGGTTTTGGCGAAAAGCAAAGTCTTTTCGTTAGGCAAGTGCATAAAATGTCATCTAGACAAACAGAAATATCATGTTTGTTTGCCGCAGTTTCTCTAGCTTTCTCCCTAGGAAATACGAATGTGTAGAGCTGGTGTGTCCATGAGGAACCAATTAGTGTTTCCAAGCATAAAATTTAATGTTCCCTGAACAAAAAGCATTCAAAAAAATAAAGTCCGTGGATAATATCAGGAATACACAAACACAGAGGCTGTAGCAATATTTCCGTTTGAGTTAGCCAAAACAAAACCGCAGATTTCCGGATTCATCCAGTCATATCCGGACAATGTGGTGTGGAATTTGTATGCAATGGACCGAGAAAATCACAGGAAAAATGGTTTTGGAGAAAAGCAAAGTCTTTTCGTTAGGCAAGTGCATAAATTGTCATCTAGACAAACTTAAATATCATGTTTGTTTGCCGCAGTTCCTCTAGCTTTCTCCCTAGAAAATACGAATGTGTAGAGCTGGTGTGTCCATGTGGGACCAATTAGTGTTTCCAAGCATAAAATTAAATGTTCCCTGAAAGAAAAAACATTCAAAAAAAATAAAATCCGTGGATAATATCAGGAATACACAAACACAGAGGCTGTAGCAATATTTCGGTTTGAGTTAGCCAAAACAAAACCGCAGATTTCCGGTTTCATCCTGTCATATCCGGACAAAGTGGTGTGGAATTTGTATGCAATGGACCGAGAAAATCACAGGAAAAATGGTTTTGGAGAAAAGCAAAGTCTTTTCGTTAGGCAAGTGCATAAAATGTCATCTATACAAACAGAAATATCATGTTTGTTTGCCGCAGTTCCTCTAGATTTCTCCCTAGAAAATACGAATGTGTAGAGCTGGTGTCTCCGTGTGCACCAATTAGAGTTTCCAAGGACAAAGTTAAATGTTCCCTGAAAAAAAAAAATCATTCAAAAAAAATAAAGTCCGTGGATAATATCAGGAATGCACAAAAAAAGAGGCTGTAGCAATATCTGGGATTGAATTAGCCAAAACGAAACCGGATATTTCCGGTTTCATCCAGTCATATTCGGACCAACTGTTGTGGAATTCGTATGCAATGGACCGAGAAAAACACAGGAAAAATGGTTTTGGAGAAAAGCAATGTCTTTTCGTTATGCAAGTGCATAAATTGTCATCTATACAAAGAGAAATATCATGTTTGTTTGCCACAGTTCATCTAGCTTTCTCCCTAGAACAAACAAATGTGTAGAGCTGGTGTCTCCATGTGGAACCAATTAGTGTTTCGAAGCATAAAATTAAATGTTCCCAGAAAAAAAAAAACATTCAAAAAAATAAAGTCCGTGGATAATATCAGGAATACACAAACACAGATGCTGTACAAATATTTCGGTTTGAGTTAGCCAAACCAAACCGGATGTTTCCGGTTTCATTCAGTCATATCCGGACAAAGTGGTGTGGAATTTGTATGCAATGGACCGAGAAAATCACAGGAAAAATGGTTTTGGAGAAAAGCAAAGTCTTTTCGTTAGGCAAGTGCATAAAATGTCATCTAGACAAACAGAAATATCATGTTTGTTTGCCGCAGTTTCTCTAGCTTTCTCCCTAGGAAATACGAATGTGTAGAGCTGGTGTGTCCATGAGGAACCAATTAGTGTTTCCAAGCATAAAATTTAATGTTCCCTGAACAAAAAACATTCAAAAAAATAAAGTCCGTGGATAATATCAGGAATACACAAACAAAGAGGCTGTAGCAATATCTGGGATTGAATTAGCCAAATGAAACCGTATATTTCCGGTTTCATCCAGTCATATCCGGACAAACTGGTGTGGAATTGGTATGCAATGGACCGAGAAAATCACAGGAAAAATGGTTTTGGAGAAAAGCAAAGTCTTTTCGTTAGGCAAGTGCATAAAATGTCATCTATACAAACAGAAATAGCATGTTTGTTTGCTGCAGTTCCTCTAGATTTCTCCCTAAAACATAAAAATGTGTAGAGCTGGTGTCTCCATGTGGAACCAATTAGTGTTTCCAAGCATAAAATTAAATGTTCCCTGAAAAAAAAACCTTCCAAAAAATAAAGTCCTTGGATAATATCAGGAATACACAAACAAAGAGGCTGTAGCAATATCTTGGATTGAATTAGGCAAAACGAATCCGGATATTTCCGGTTTCATCCAGTCATATCCGGACAAAGTGGTGTGGAATTGGTATGCAATGGACCGAGAAAATCACAGTAAAAATGGTTTCGGAGAAAAGCAAAGTCTTTTCGTTAGGCAAGTGCATAAATTGTCATCTAGACAAACAGAAATATCATGTTTGTTTGCCGCAGTTCCTCTAGCTTTCTCCCTAGAACAAACAAATGTGTAGAGCTGGTGTCTCCATGTGGAACCAATTAGTGTTTCCAAGCATAAAATTAAATGTTCCCAGAAAATAAAACCTTCCAAAAAATACAGTCCGTGGATAATATCAGGAATACACAAACACAGAGGCTGTAGCAAATTTCGGTTTCAGTTAGCCAAAACAAATCCGCATATTTCCGGTTTCATCCAGTCATATCCGTACAAAGTGGTTTGGAATTTGTATGCAATGGACCGAGAAAATCACAGGAAAAATGGTTTTGGAGAAAAGCAAAGTATTTTCGTTAGGCAAGTGCATCAAATGTCACCTATACAAACAGAAATATCATGTTTGTTTGCCGCAGTTCCTCTAGCTTTCCTCCTAGAAAATACGAATGTGTAGAGCTGGTGTCTCCATGTGGAACCAATTAGTGTTTCCAAGCATAAAATTTAATGTTCCCTGAAAAAAAACCTTCAAAAAAATACAGTCCGTGGATAATATCAGGAATACACAAACACAGAGGCTGTAGCAATATTTCCGTTTGAGTTAGCCAAAACAAAACCGCAGATTTCCGGTTTCATCCAGTCATATCCGGACAATGTGGTGTGGAATTTGTATGCAATGGACCGAGAAAATCACAGGAAAAATGGTTTTGGAGAAAAGCAAAGTCTTTTCGTTAGGCAAGTGCATAAATTGTCATCTAGACAAACTTAAATATCATGTTTGTTTGCCGCAGTTCCTCTAGATTTCTCCCTAGAAAATACGAATGTGTAGAGCTGGTGTGTCCATGTGGGACCAATTAGTGTTTCCAAGCATAAAATTAAATGTTCCCTGAAAGAAAAAACATTCAAAAAAATAAAATCCGTGGATAATATCAGGAATACACGAATACAGAGGCTGTAGCAATATCTGGGATTGATTTAGCCAAAACAAAACCGGATATTTCCGGTTTCATCCAGTCATATCCGGACAAAGTGGTGTGGAATTCGTATGCAATGGACCGAGAAAATCACAGGAAAAATGGTTTCGGAGAAAAGCAAAGTCTTTTCGTTAGGCAAGTGCATAAATTGTCATCTAGACAAACAGAAATATCATGTTTGTTTGCCGCAGTTCCTCTAGCTTTCTCCCTAGAAAATACGAATGTGTAGAGCTGGTGTCTCCGTGTGCACCAATTAGAGTTTCCAAGGACAAAGTTAAATGTTCCCTGATAAAAAATATTCAAAACAATAAAGTCCGTGGATAATATCAGGAATACACAAACACAGATGCTGTAGCAATATTTCGGTTTGAGTTAGCCAAAACAAAACCGGATATTTCCGGTTTCATCCAGTCATATCCGGACAAAGTGGTGTGGAATTGGTATGCAATGGACCGAGGAAATCACAGTAAAAATGGTTTTGGAGAAAAGCAAAGTCTTTTCGTTAGGCAAGTGCATGAAATGTCATCTAGACAAACAGAAATATCATGTTTGTTTGCTGCAGTTCCTCTAGCTTTCTCCATAGAACATAAAAATGTGTAGAGCTGGTGTCTCCATGTGGAACCAATTAGTGTTTCCAAGCATAAAATTAAATGTTCCCTGAAAAAAAAACATACAAAAAAATAAAGTTCGTGGATAATATCAGGAATACACAAACAAAGAGGCTGTAGCCATATCTGGGATTGAATTAGCCAAAACGAAACCGGATATTTCCGGTTTCATCCAGTCATATCCGGACAAACTGGTGTGGAATTCGTATGCAATGGACCGAGGAAATCACAGGAAAAATGGTTTTGGAGAAAAGCAAAGTCTTTTTGTTAGGCAAGTGCATAAAATGTCATCTAAACAAACAGAAATATCATGTTTGTTTGCCGCAGTTCCTCTAGCTTTCTCCCTAGAACAAACAAATGTGTAGAGCTGGTGTCTCCATGTGGAACCAATTAGTGTTTCCAAGCATAAAATTAAATGTTCCCTGAAAAAAAAAACATTCAAAAAATACAGTCCGTGGATAATATCAGGAATACACAAACACAGATGCTGTACAAATATTTCGGTTTGAGTTAGCCAAAACAAAACCGCATATTTCCGGTTTCATCCAGTCATATCCGGACAAAGTGGTGTGGAATTGGTATGCAATGGACCGAGAAAATCACAGTAAAAATGGTTTTGGAGAAAAGCAAAGTCTTTTCGTTAGGCAAGTGCATCAAATGTCATCTAGACAAACAGAAATATCATGTTTGTTTGCCGCAGTTTCTCTAGCTTTCTCCCTACAAAATACGAATGTGTAGAGCTGGTGTCTCCGTGTGCACCAATTAGAGTTTCCAAGGACAAAGTTAAATGTTCCCTGAAAAAAAACATTCAAAAAAATAAAGTCCGTGGATAATATCAGGAATACACAAACACAGATGCTGTAGCAATATTTCGGTTTGAGTTAGCCAAAACAAAACCGCATATTTCCGGTTTCATCCAGTCATATCCGGACAAAGTGGTGTGGAATTGCTATGCAATGGACCGAGGAAATCACAGTAAAAATGGTTTTGGAGAAAAGCAAAGTCTTTTCGTTAGGCAAGTGCATAAAATGTCATCTATACAAACAGAAATATCATGTTTGTTTGCCGCAGTTCCTCTAGATTTCTCCCTAGAAAATACGATTGTGTAGAGCTGGTGTCTCCATGTGGAACCAATTAGTGTTTCCAAGCATAAAATTTAATGTTCTCTGAAAAAAAAACATTCAAAAAAATAAAATCCGTGGATAGTATCAGGAATACACAAACAAAGAGGCTGTAGCAATATCTGAGATTGAATTACCCAAAACGAAACCGGATATTTCCGGTTTCATCCAGTCATATTCGGGCAAACTGGTGTGGAATTCGTATGCAATGGACCGAGAAAATCACAGGAAAAATGGTTTTGGAGAAAAGCAAAGTCTTTTCGTTAGGCAAGTGCATAAAATGTCATCTATACAAACAGAAATATCAAGTTTTTTTGCCGCAGTTCCTCTACCTTTCTCCCTAGAATATAAAAATGTGTAGAGCTGGTGTCTCCATGTGGAACCAATTAGTGTTTCCAAGCATAAAATTAAATGTTCCCTGAAAAAAAAATTCAAAAAAATACAGTCCGTGGATCATATCAGGAATACACAAACACAGAGGCTGTAGCAATATCTGGGATTGAATTAGCCAAAACGAATCCGGATATTTCCGGTTTCATCCAGTCATATCCGGACAAAGTGGTGTGGAATTCATATACAATGGACCGAGAAAATCACAGTAAAAATGGTTTTGGAGAAAAGCAAAGTCTTTTCGTTAGGCAAGTGCATCAAATGTCATCTATACAAACAGAAATATCATGTTTGTTTGCCGCAGTTCCTCTAGCTTTCTCCCTAGAAAATACGAATGTGTAGAGCTGGTGTCTCCATGTGGAACCAATTAGTGTTTCCAAGCATAAAATGAAATGTTCCCTGAAAAAACAAACATTCAAAAAAATAAATTCCGTGGATCATATCAGGAATACACAAACACAGAGGCTGTAGCAATATTTCGGTTTGAGTTAGCCAAAACAAAACCGCATATTTCCGGTTTCATCCAGTCATATCCGGACAAAGTGGTGTGGAATTTGTATGCAATGGACTGAGAAAATCACAGGAAAAATGGTTTTGGAGAAAAGCAAAGTCTTTTCGTTAGGCAAGTGCATCAAATGTCATCTATACAAACAGAAATATCATGTTTGTTTGCCGAAATTCCTCTAGCTTTCTCCCTAGAAAATACGAATGTGTAGAGCTGGTGTCTCCATGTGGAACCAATTAGTGTTTCCAAGCATAAAATTAAATGTTCCCTGAAAAAAAAAAAACATTCAAAAAAATAAAATCCGTGGATAATACCAGGAATACACAAACACAGATGCTGTACAAATATTTCGGTTTGCGTTAGCCAAAAAAAACCCGGATATTTCCGGTTTCATCCAATCATATCCGGACAAAATGGTGTGGAATTCGTATGCAATGGACCGAGAAAATCACAGGAAAAATGGTTTTGGAGAAAAGCAAAATCTTTTCGTTAGGCAAGTGCATAAAATGTCATCTATACAAACAGAAATATCATGTTTGTTTGACGCAGTTCCTCTAGATTTCTCCCTAGAAAATACGAATGTGTCGAGCTGGTGTCTCCGTGTGCACCAATTAGAGTTTCCAAGCATAAAATTTAATGTTCTCTGAAAAAACAAACATTCAAAAAAATAAATTCCGTGGATCATATCAGGAATACACAAACAAAGAGGCTGTAGCAATATCTGCGATTGAATTAGCCAAAACGAATCCGGATATTTCCGGTTTCATCCAGTCATATCCGGACAAAGTGGTGTGGAATTCGTATGCAATGTACTGAGAAAATCACAGGAAAAATGGTTTTGGAGAAAAGCAAAGTCTTTTCGTTAGGCAAGTGCATCAAATGTCATCTATACAAACAGAAATAGCATGTTTGTTTGCCGCAGTTCCTCTAGCTTTCTCCCTAGAAAATACGAATGTGTAGAGCTGGTGTCTCCATGTGGAACCAATTAGTGTTTCCAAGCATAAAATTAAATGTTCCCTGAAAAAAAAAACATTCAAAAAAATAAAGTCCGTGGATAATATCAGGAATGCACAAACACAGATGCTGTACAAATATTTCGGTTTGAGTTAGCCAAAAAAAACCCGGATATTTCCGGTTTCATCCAGTCATATCCGGACAAAGTGGTGTGGAATTGGTATGCAATGGACCGAGAAAATCACAGGAAAAATGGTTTTGGAGAAAAGCAAAGTCTTTTCGTTAGGCAAGTGCATAAAATGTCATCTATACAAACAGAAATATCATGTTTGTTTGCCGCAGTTCCTCTACCTTTCTCCCTAGAACATAAAAATGTGTAGAGCTGGTGTCTCCATGTGGAACCAATTAGTGTTTCCAAGCATAAAATTAAATGTTCCCTGAAAAAAAAAACATTCAAAAAAATAAAATCCGTGGATAATATCAGGAATACACAAACAAAGAGGCTGTAGCAATATCTGGGATTGAATTAGCCAAAATGAAACCGGATATTTCCGGTTTCATCCAGTCATATCCGGACAAAGTGGTGTGGAATTGGTATGCAATGGACCGAGAAAATCACAGGAAAAATGGTTTTGGAGAAAAGCAAAGTCTTTTCGTTAGGCAAGTGCATCAAATGTCATCTATACAAACAGAGATAGCATGTTTGTTTGCCGCAGTTCCTCTAGCTTTCTCCCTAGAACAAACAAATGTGTAGAGCTGGTGTCTCCATGTGGAACCAATTAGTGTTTCCAAGCATAAAATTAAATGTTCCCTGAAAAAAAAAAACATTCAAAACCATAAAGTTTGGATCATATCAGGAATACACAAACAAAGAGGCTGTAGCAATATCTGGGGTTGAATTAGCCAAAACAAAACCGGATATTTCTGGTTTCATCCAGTCATATTCGGACCAACTGGTGTGGAATTCGTATGCAATGGACCGAGAAAATCACAGTAAAAATGGTTTTGGAGAAAAGCAAAGTATTTTCGTTAGGCAAGTGCATAAAATGTCATCTATACAAACAGAAATATCATGTTTGTTTGCCGCAATTCCTCTAGCTTTCTCCCTAGAACATAAAAATGTGTAGAGCTGGTGTCTCCATGTGGAACCAATTAGTGTTTCCAAGCATAAAATTAAATGTTCCCTGAAAAAAAAACCTTCAAAAAAATAAAGTCCGTGGATAATATCAGGAATACACAAACAAAGAGGCTGTAGCAATATCTGGGATTGAATTAGCCAAAATGAAACTGGATATTTCCGGTTTCATCCAGTCATATCCGGACAAAGTGGTGTGGAATTCGTATGCAATGGACCGAGAAAATCACAGGAAAAATGGTTTTGGAGAAAAGCAAAGTCTTTTCGTTAGGCAAGTGCATAAAATGTCATCTAGACAAACAGAAATATCATGTTTGTTTGCCGCAGTTCCTCTAGCTTTCTCCCTAGAACAAACAAATGTGTAGAGCTGGTGTCTCCATGTGGAACCAATTAGTGTTTCCAAGCATAAAATTAAATGTTCCCAGAAAATAAAACATTCAAAAAAATACAGTCCGTGGATAATATCAGGAATACACAAACACAGAGGCTGTAGCAATATCTGGAATTGAATTTGCCAAAACAAAGCAGGATATTTCTGGTTTCATCCAGTCATATCCGGACAAAGTGGTGTGGAATTGCTATGCAATGGACCGAGAAAATCACAGGAAAAATGGTTTTGGAGAAAAGCTAAATCTTTTCGTTAGGCAAGTGCATAAAATGTCATCTATACAAACAGAAATATCATGTTTGTTTGCCGCAGTTCCTCTAGATTTCTCCCTAGAAAATATGAATGTGTAGAGCTGGTGTCTCCGTGTGCACCAATTAGAGTTTCCAAGGACAAAGTTAAATGTTCCCTGATATAAAAAAACAAAACAATAAAGTCCGTGGATTATATCAGGAATACACAAACACAGATGCTGTAGCAATATTTCGGTTTGAGTTAGCCAAAACAAAACCGCATATTTCCGGTTTCATCCAGTCATATCCGGACAAAGTGGTGTGGAATTGGTATACAATGGACCGAGGAAATCACAGGAAAAATGGTTTTGGAGAAAAGCAAAGTCTTTTCGTTAGGCAAGTGCATCAAATGTCATCTAGACAAACAGAAATATCATGTTTGTTTGCCGCAGTTCCTCTAGCTTTCTCCCTAGAAAATACGAATGTGCAGAGCTGGTGTCTCCATGTGGAACCAATTAGTGTTTCCAACCATAAAATTTAATGTTCCCTGAAAAATACATTCAAAAAAATAAAGTCCATGGATAATATCACGAATACACAAACACAGAGTCTGTAGCAATATTTCGGTTTGAGTTAGCCAAAAAACCCGGATATTTCCGGTTTCATCCAGTCATATCCGGACAAAGTGGTGTGGAATTTGTATGCAATGGACCAAGAAAATCACAGGAAAAATGGTTTTGGAGAAAAGCAAAGTCTTTTCGTTAGGCAAGTGCATAAAATGTCATCTATACAAACAGAAATGTCATGTTTCTTTGCCGCAGTTCCTCTAGCTTTCTCCCTAGAAAATACGAATGTGTAGAGCTGGTGTCTCCGTGTGCACCAATTAGAGTTTCCAAGGACAAAGTTAATGTTCCCTGATAAAAAAAAACAAAAAAATAAAATCCGTGGATAATATCAGGAATACACAAACGCAGATGCTGTAGCAATATTTCGGTTTGAGTTAGCCAAAACAAAACCGGATATTTCCGGTTTCATCCAGTCATATCCGGACAAAGTGGTGTGGAATTGGTATGCAATGGACCAAGGAAATCACAGTAAAATGGTTTTGGAGAAAAGCCAAGTCTTTTCGTTAGGCAAGTGCATAAAATGTCATCTATACAAACAGAAATATCATGTTTGTTTGCCGCAGTTCCTCTAGCTTTCTCCCTAGAAAATACGATTGTGTAGAGCTGGTGTCTCCATGTGGAACCAATTAGTGTTTCCAAGCATAAAATTTAATGTTCTCTGAAAAAAAACATTCAAAAAAATAAAATCCGTGGATAGTATCAGGAATACACAAACAAAGAGGCTGTAGCTATATCTGAGATTGAATTACCCAAAAAGAAACCGGATATTTCCGGTTTCATCCAGTCATATTCGGACAAACTGGTGTGGAATTCGTATGCAATGGACCGAGAAAATCACAGTAAAAATGGTTTTGGAGAAAAGCAAAGTCTTTTCGTTAGGCAAGTGCATAAAATGTCATCTATACAAACAGAAATATCAAGTTTGTTTGCCGCAGTTCCTCTACCTTTCTCCCTAGAATATAAAAATGTGTAGAGCTGGTGTCTCCATGTGGAACCAATTAGTGTTTCCAAGCATAAAATTAAATGTTCCCTGAAAAAAAAAACATTCAAAAAAATACAGTCCGTGGATAATATGAGGAATACACAAACACAGAGGCTGTAGCAATATCTGGGGTTGAATTAGCCAAAACGAATCCGGATATTTCCGGTTTCATCCAGTCATATCCGGACAAAGTGGTGTGGGATTCGTATACAATGGACCGAGAAAATCACAGTAAAAATGGTTTTGGAGAAAAGCAAAGTCTTTTCGTTAGGCAAGTGCATAAAATGTCATCTAGACAAACAGAAATATCATGTTTGTTTGCCGCAGTTCCTCTAGCTTTCTCCCTAGAAAATACGAATGTGTAGAGCTGGTGTCTCCATGTGGAACCAATTAGTGTTTCCAAGCATAAAATTTAATGTTCCCTGAAAAAAAAAATTCAAAAAAATAAAGTCCGTGGATAATATCACGAATACACAAAAAAAGAGCTGTAGCAATATCTGGGATTGAATTAGCCAAAACAATACCGGATATTTCTGGTTTCATCCAGTCATATTCGGACCAACTAGTGTGGAATTCGTATGCAATGGACCGAGAAAATCACAGTAAAAATGGTTTTGGAGAATAGCAAAGTATTTTCGTTAGGCAAGTGGATAAAATGTCATCTATAGAAACAGAAATATCATGTTTGTTTGCCGCAGTTCCTCTAGCTTTCTCCCTAGAACATAAAAATGTGTAGAGCTGGTGTCTCCATGTGGAACCAATTAGTGTTTCCAAGCATAAAATTAAATGTTCCCTGAAAAAAAAAACCTTCAAAAAAATAAAGTCCGTGGATAATATCAGGAATACACAAACAAAGAGGCTGTAGCAATATCTGGGATTGAATTAGCCAAAATGAAACTGGATATTTCCGGTTTCATCCAGTCATATCCGGACAAAGTGGTGTGGAATTCGTATGCAATGGACCGAGAAAATCACAGGAAAAATGGTTTTGGAGAAAAGCAAAGTCTTTTCGTTAGGCAAGTGCATAAAATGTCATCTAGACAAACAGAAATATCATGTTTGTTTGCCGCAGTTCCTCTAGCTTTCTCCCTAGAACAAACAAATGTGTAGAGCTGGTGTCTCCATGTGGAACCAATTAGTGTTTCCAAGCATAAAATTAAATGTTCCCAGAAAATGAAACATTCAAAAAAATACAGTCCGTGGATAATATCAGGAATACACAAACACAGAGGCTGTAGCAATATCTGGGATTGAATTTGCCAAAACAAAACAGGATATTTCCGGTTTCATCCAGTCATATCCGGACAAAGTGGTGTGGAATTTGTATGCAATGGACCGAGAAAATCACAGGAAAAATGGTTTTGGAGAAAAGCTAAATCTTTTCGTTAGGCAAGTGCATAAAATGTCATCTATACAAACAGAAATATCATGTTTGTTTGCCGCAGTTCCTCTAGATTTCTCCCTAGAAAATACGAATGTGTAGAGCTGGTGTCTCCGTGTGCACCAATTAGAGTTTCCAAGGACAAAGTTAAATGTTCCCTGATATAAAAACACAAAACAATAAAGTCCGTGGATAATATGAGGAATACACAAACACAGAGGCTGTAGCAATATTTCTGTTTGAGTTAGCCAAAAAACCCGGATATTTCCGGTTTCATCCAGTCATATCCGGACAAAGTGGTGTGGAATTTGTATGCAATGGACCGAGAAAATCACAGGAAAAATGGTTTTGGAGAAAAGCAAAGTCTTTTCGTTAGGCAAGTGCATAAAATGTCATCTATACAAACAGAAATGTCATGTTTCTTTGCCGCAGTTCCTCTAGCTTTCTCCCTAGAAAATACGAATGTGTAGAGCTGGTGTCTCCGTGTGCACCAATTAGAGTTTCCAAGGACAAAGTTAATGTTCCCTGATAAAAAAAAATAAAAAAATAAAATCCGTGGATAATATCAGGAATACACAAACACAGATGCTGTAGCAATATTTCCGTTTGAGTTAGCCAAAACAAAACCGGATATTTCCGGTTTCATCCAGTCATATCCGGACAAAGTGGTGTGGAATTGGTATGCAATGGACCGAGGAAATCACAGTAAAAATGGTTTTGGAGAAAAGCCAAGTCTTTTCGTTAGGCAAGTGCATAAAATGTCATCTATACAAACAGAAATATCATGTTTGTTTGCCGCAGTTCCTCTAGCTTTCTCCCTAGAAAATACGATTGTGTAGAGCTGGTGTCTCCATGTGGAACCAATTAGTGTTTCCAAGCATAAAATTTAATGTTCTCTGAAAAAAAAACATTCAAAAAAATAAAATCCGTGGATAGTATCAGGAATACACAAACAAAGAGGCTGTAGCTATATCTGAGATTGAATTACCCAAAAAAAACCCGGATATTTCCGGTTTCATCCAGTCATATTCGGACAAACTGGTGTGGAATTCGTATGCAATGGACCGAGAAAATCACAGTAAAAATGGTTTTGGAGAAAAGCAAAGTCTTTTCGTTAGGCAAGTGCATAAAATGTCATCTATACAAACAGAAATATCAAGTTTCTTTGCCGCAGTTCCTCTACCATTCTCCCTAGAATATAAAAATGTGTAGAGCTGGTGTCTCCATGTGGAACCAATTAGTGTTTCCAAGCATAAAATTAAATGTTCCCTGAAAAAAAAACATTCAAAAAAATACAGTCCGTGGATCATATCAGGAATACACAAACACAGAGGCTGTAGCAATATCTGGGGTTGAATTAGCCAAAACGAATCCGGATATTTCCGGTTTCATCCAGTCATATCCGGACAAAGTGGTGTGGAATTCGTATATAATGGACCGAGAAAATCACAGTAAAAATGGTTTTGGAGAAAAGCAAAGTCTTTTCGTTAGGCAAGTGCATCAAATGTCATCTATACAAACAGAAATATCATGTTTCTTTGCCGCAGTTCCTCTAGCTTTCTCCCTAGAAAATACGAATGTGTAGAGCTGGTGTCTCCATGTGGAACCAACTAGTGTTTCCAAGCATAAAATTAAATGTTCCCAGAAAAAAAAAACATTCAAAAAAATACAGTCCGTGGATAATATCAGGAATACACAAACACAGACACTGTAGCAATATTTCGGTTTGAGTTAGCCAAAACAAAACCGCATATTTCCGGTTTCATCCAGTCATATCCGGACAAAGTGGTGTGGAATTGGTATGCAATGGACCGAGAAAATCACAGGAAAAATGGTTTTGGAGAAAAGCAAAGTCTTTTCGTTAGGCAAGTGCATCAAATGTCATCTATACAAACAGAGATAGCATGTTTGTTTGCCGCAGTTCCTCTAGCTTTCTCCCTAGAACAAACAAATGTGTAGAGCTGGTGTCTCCATGTGGAACCAATTAGTGTTTCCAAGCACAAAATTAAATGTTCCCTGAAAAAAAAAACATTCAAAACCATAAAGTTTGGATCATATCAGGAATACACAAACAAAGAGGCTGTAGCAATATCTGGGATTGAATTAGCCAAAATGATACCGGATATTTCCGGTTTCATCCAGTTATATTTGGACAAACTGGTGTGGAATTCGTATGCAATGGACCGAGAAAATCACAGTAAAAATGGTTTTGGAGAAAAGCAAAGTCTTTTCGTTAGGCAAGTGCATAAAATGTCATCTATACAAACAGAAATATCATGTTTGTTTGCCGCAGTTCCTCTAGCTTTCTCCCTAGAAAATACGAATGTGTAGAGCTGGTGTCTCCATGTGGAACCAATTAGTGTTTCCAAGCATAAAATTTAATGTTCCCTGAAAAAAAAAATTCAAAAAAATAAAGTCCGTGGATAATATCACGAATACACAAAAAAAGAGGCTGTAGCAATATCTGGGATTGAATTAGCCAAAACAATACCGGATATTTCTGGTTTCATCCAGTCATATTCGGACCAACTAGTGTGGAATTCGTATACAATGGACCGAGAAAATCACAGTAAAAATGGTTTTGGAGAATAGCAAAGTATTTTCGTTAGGCAAGTGGATAAAATGTCATCTATACAAACAGAAATATCATGTTTGTTTGCCGCAGTTCCTCTAGCTTTCTCCCTAGAACATAAAAATGTGTAGAGCTGGTGTCTCCATGTGGAACCAATTAGTGTTTCCAAGCATAAAATTAAATGTTCCCTGAAAAAAAAAACCTTCAAAAAAATAAAGTCCGTGGATAATATCAGGAATACACAAACAAAGAGGCTGTAGCAATATCTGGGATTGAATTAGCCAAAATGAAACTGGATATTTCCGGTTTCATCCAGTCATATCCGGACAAAGTGGTGTGGAATTCGTATGCAATGGACCGAGAAAATCACAGGAAAAATGGTTTTGGAGAAAAGCAAAGTCTTTTCGTTAGGCAAGTGCATAAAATGTCATCTAGACAAACAGAAATATCATGTTTGTTTGCCGCAGTTCCTCTAGCTTTCTCCCTAGAACAAACAAATGTGTAGAGCTGGTGTCTCCATGTGGAACCAATTAGTGTTTCCAAGCATAAAATTAAATATTCCCTGAAAAAAAAACATCAAAAAAATAAAGTCCGTGGATAATATCAGGAATACACAAACAAAGAGGCTGTAGCAATATCTTGGATTGAATTAGGCAAAACGAATCCGGATATTTCCGGTTTAATCCAGTCATATCCGGACAAAGTGGTGTGGAATTCGTATGCAATGGACCGAGAAAATCACAGTAAAAATGGTTTCGGAGAAAAGCAAAGTATTTTCGTTAGGCAAGTGCATAAAATGTCATCATACAAACAGAAATATCATGTTTGTTTGCCGCAGTTCCTCTAGCTTTCTCCCTAGAAAATACGAATGTGTAGAGCTGGTGTCTCCGTGTGCACCAATTAGAGTTTCCAAGGACAAAGTTAAATGATCCCTGATAAAAAAAAAAAAACAATACAGTCCGTGGATAATATCAGGAATACACAAACACAGAGGCTGTAGCAATATTTCGGTTTGAGTTAGCTAAAACAAAACCGGATATTTCCGGTTTCATCCAGTCATATCCGGACAAAGTGGTGTGGAATTGGTATGCAATGGACCGAGAAAATCATAGTAAAAATGGTTTTGGAGAAAAGCAAAGTCTTTTCGTTAGGCAAGTGCATAAAATGTCATCTATACAAACAGAAATATCATATTTGTTTGCCGAAGTTCCTCTAGCTTTCTACCTAGAAAATACGAATGTGTAGAGCTGGTGTCTCCATGTGAAACCAATTAGTGTTTCCAAGCATAAAGTTTAATGTTCCCTGAAAAAAAAACATTCAAAAAAATAAAGTCCGTGGATAATATCAGGAATACACAAACAAAGAGGCTGTAGCAATATCTGGGATTGAATTAGCCAAAACGAAACCGGATATTTCCGGTTTCATCCAGTCATATTCAGACCAACTGTTGTGGAATTCGTATGCAATGGACCGAGAAAATCACAGGAAAAATGGTTTTGGAGAAAAGCAAAGTCTTTTCGTTAGGCAAGTGCATCAAATGTCATCTAGACAAACAGAAATATCATGTTTGTTTGCCGCAGTTCCTCTAGCTTTCTCCCTAGAACAAACAAATGTGTAGAGCTGGTGTCTCCATGTGGAACCAATTAGTGTTTCCAAGCATAAAATTAAATGTTCCCAGAAAAAAAAACATTCAAAAAAATACAGTCCGTGGATAATATCAGGAATACACAAACACAGAGGCTGTAGCAATATTTCGGTTTCAGTTAGCCAAAACAAATCCGCATATTTCCGGTTTCATCCAGTCATATCCGGACAAAGTGGTGTGGAATTGCTATGCAATGGACTGAGATAATCACAGTAAAAATGGTTTTGGAGAAAAGCAAAGTCTTTTCGTTAGGCAAGTGCATAAAATGTCATCTATACAAACAGAAATATCATGTTTGTTTGCCGCAGTTCCTCTATCTTTCTCCCTAGAACATAAAAATGTGTAGAGCTGGTGTCTCCATGTGCACCAATTAGTGTTTCCAAGCATAAAATTAAATGTTCCCTGAAAAAAAAAACATTCAAAAAAATAAAGTCCGTGGATAATATCAGGAATACACAAACAAAGAGGCTGTAGCAATATCTGGCATTGAATTAGCCAAAACGAAACCGGATATTTCCGGTTTCATCCAGTCATATCCGGACAAACTGGTGTGGAATTGGTATGCAATGGACCGAGAAAATCACAGTAAAAATGGTTTTGGAGAAAAGCAAAGTCTTTTCGTTAGGGAAGTGCCTAAAATGTCATCTATACAAACAGAAATATCATGTTTGTTTTCCGCAGTTCCTCTAGCTTTCCTCCTAGAAAATACGAATGTGTAGAGCTGGTGTCTCCATGTGGAACCAATTAGTGTTTCCAAACATAAAGTTTAATGTTCCCTGAAAAAAATCATTCAAAAAAATAAAGTCCGTGGATAATACCAGGAATACACAAACAAAGAGGCTGTAGCAATATCTGGCATTTAATTAGATAAAAAGGAAACCGGATATTTCCGGTTTCATCCAGTCATATCCAGACAAACTGGTGTGGAATTCGTACGCAATGGACAGAGAAAATCACAGGAAAAATGGTTTTGGAGAAAAGCAAAGTCTTTTCGTTACGCAAGTGCATAAAATGTCATCTATACAAACAGAAATATCATGTTTGTTTGCCGCAGTTCCTCTAGATTTCTCCCTAGAAAATACGAATGTGTAGAGCTGGTGTGTCCTTGTGGGACCAATTAGTGTTTCCAAGCATAAAATTAAATGTTCCCTGAAAAAAAAAATTCAAAAAAATAAAATCCGTGGATAATATCAGGAATACACAAACACAGATGCTGTACAAATATTTCGGTTTGAGTTAGCCAAAACAAAACCGGATATTTCCGGTTTCATCCAGTCATATCCGGACAAAGTGGTTTGGAATTGGTATGCAATGGACCGAGAAAATCACAGGAAAAATGGTTTTGGAGAAAAGCAAAGTCTTTTCGTTAGGCAAGTGCATAAAATGTCATCTATACAAACAGAAATATCATGTTTGTTTGCCGCAGTTCCTCTAGCTTTCTCCCTAGAACATAAAAATATGTAGAGCTGGTGTCTCCATGTGGAACCAATTAGTGTTTCCAAGCATAAAATTAAATGTTCCCTGAAAAAAAAACCTTCAAAAAATACAGTCCGTGGATAATATCAGGAATACACAAACAAAGAGGCTGTAGCAATATCTTGGATTGAATTAGGCAAAACGAATCCGGATATTTCCGGTTTCATCCAGTCATATCCGGACAAAGTGGTGTGGAATTCATATGCAATGGACCGAGAAAATCACAGGAAAAATGGTTTTGGAGAAAAGCAAAGTCTTTTCGTTAGGCAAGTGCATCAAATGTCATCTAGACAAACAGAAATATCATGTTTGTTTGCCGCAGTTCCTCTAGCTTTCTCCCTAGAACATAAAAATGTGTAGAGCTGGTGTCTCCATGTGGAACCAATTAGTGTTTCCAAGCATAAAATTAAATGTTCCCTGAAAAAAAAAAACATTCAAAAAAATAAAATCCATGGATAATACCAGGAATACACAAACACAGATGCTGTACAAATATTTCGGTTTGAGTTAGCCAAAAAAAACCCGGATATTTCCGGTTTCATCCAGTCATATCCGGACAAAATGGTGTGGAATTCATATGCAATGGACCGAGAAAATCACAGTAAAAATGGTTTTGGAGAAAAGCAAAATCTTTTCGTTAGGCAAGTGCATAAAATGTCATCTATACAAACAGAAATAGAATTTTTGTTTGCCGCAGTTCCTCTAGCTTTCTCCCTAGAAAATACGAATGTGTAGAGCTGGTGTCTCCGTGTGCACCAATTAGAGTTTCCAAGGACAAAGTTAAATGTTCCCTGATATAAAAAAACAAAACAATAAAGTCCGTGGATAATATCAGGAATACACAAACACAGATGCTGTAGCAATATTTCGGTTTGAGTTAGCCAAAACAAAACCGGATATTTCTGGTTTCATCCAGTCATATCCGGACAAAGTGGCGTGGAATTGGTATGCAATGGACCGAGGAAATCACAGTAAAAATGGTTTTGGAGAAAAGCAAAGTCTTTTCGTTAGGCAAGTGCATCAAATGTCATCTAGACAAACAGAAATATCATGTTTGTTTGCCGCAGTTCCTCTAGCTTTCTCCCTAGAACAAACAAATGTGTAGAGCTGGTGTCTCCATGTGGAACCAATTAGTGTTTCCAAGCATAAAATTTAATGTTCTCTGAAAAAAAAACATTCAAAAAAATAAAATCCGTGGATAGTATCAGAAATACACAAACAAAGAGGCTGTAGCAATATCTGAGATTGAATTACCCAAAACGAAACCGGATATTTCCGGTTTCATCCAGTCATATTCGGACCAACTAGTGTGGAATTCGTATGCAATGGACCGAGAAAATCACAGCAAAAATGGTTTTGGAGAAAAGCAAAGTCTTTTCGTTAGGCAAGTGCATATAATGTCATCTATACAAACAGAAATATCAAGTTTGTTTGCTGCAGTTCCTCTACCTTTCTCCCTAGAATATAAAAATGTGTAGAGCTGGTGTCTCCATGTGGAACCAATTAGTGTTTCCAAGCATAAAATTAAATGTTCCCTGAAAAAAAAAAACATTCAAAAAAATACAGTCCGTGGATAATATGAGGAATACACAAACACAGAGGCTGTAGCAATATCTGGGGTTGAATTAGCCAAAACGAATCCGGATATTTCCGGTTTCATCCAGTCATATCCGGACAAAGTGGTGTGGAATTCGTATACAATGGACCGAGAAAATCACAGTAAAAATGGTTTTGGAGAAAAGCAAAGTCTTTTCGTTAGGCAAGTGCATCAAATGTCATCTATACAAACAGAAATATCATGTTTCTTTGCCGCAGTTCCTCTAGCTTTCTCCCTAGAAAATACGAATGTGTAGAGCTGGTGTCTCCATGTGGAACCAATTAGTGTTTCCAAGCATAAAATTAAATGTTCCCTGAAAAAAAAAACATTCAAAAAAATACAGTCCGTGGATAATATCAGGAATACACAAACACAGACGCTGTAGCAATATTTCGGTTTGAGTTAGCCAAAACAAAACCGCATATTTCCGGTTTCATCCAGTCATATCTGGACAAAGTGGTGTGGAATTTGTATGCAATGGAACGAGAAAATCACAGGAAAAATGGTTTTGGAGAAAAGCAAAGTCTTTTCGTTAGGCAAGTGCATCAAATGTCATCTATACAAACAGAGATAGCATGTTTGTTTGCCGCAGTTCCTCTAGCTTTCTCCCTAGAACAAACAAATGTGTAGAGCTGGTGTCTCCATGTGGAACCAATTAGTGTTTCCAAGCACAAAATTAAATGTTCCCTGAAAAAAAAAACATTCAAAACCATAAAGTTTGGATCATATCAGGAATACACAAACAAAGAGGCTGTAGCAATATCTGGGATTGAATTAGCCAAAATGATACCGGATATTTCCGGTTTCATCCAGTTATATTTGGACAAACTGGTGTGGAATTCGTATGCAATGGACCGAGAAAATCACAGTAAAAATGGTTTTGGAGAAAAGCAAAGTCTTTTCGTTAGGCAAGTGCATCAAATGTCATCTATACAAACAGAAATATCATGTTTCTTTGCCGCAGTTCCTCTAGCTTTCTCCCTAGAAAATACGAATGTGTAGAGCTGGTGTCTCCATGTGGAACCAATTAGTGTTTCCAAGCATAAAATTTAATGTTCTCTGAAAAAAAAACATTCAAAAAAATAAAATCCGTGGATAGTATCAGAAATACACAAACAAAGAGGCTGTAGCAATATCTGAGATTGAATTACCCAAAACGAAACCGGATATTTCCGGTTTCATCCAGTCATATTCGGACAAACTGGTGTGGAATTCGTATGCAATGGACCGAGAAAATCACAGCAAAAATGGTTTTGGAGAAAAGCAAAGTCTTTTCGTTAGGCAAGTGCATATAATGTCATCTATACAAACAGAAATATCAAGTTTGTTTGCTGCAGTTCCTCTACCTTTCTCCCTAGAATATAAAAATGTGTAGAGCTGGTGTCTCCATGTGGAACCAATTAGTGTTTCCAAGCATAAAATTAAATGTTCCCTGAAAAAAAAAAACATTCAAAAAAATACAGTCCGTGGATAATATGAGGAATACACAAACACAGAGGCTGTAGCAATATCTGGGGTTGAATTAGCCAAAACGAATCCGGATATTTCCGGTTTCATCCAGTCATATCCGGACAAAGTGGTGTGGAATTCGTATACAATGGACCGAGAAAATCACAGTAAAAATGGTTTTGGAGAAAAGCAAAGTCTTTTCGTTAGGCAAGTGCATCAAATGTCATCTATACAAACAGAAATATCATGTTTCTTTGCCGCAGTTCCTCTAGCTTTCTCCCTAGAAAATACGAATGTGTAGAGCTGGTGTCTCCATGTGGAACCAATTAGTGTTTCCAAGCATAAAATTAAATGTTCCCTGAAAAAAAAAACATTCAAAAAAATACAGTCCGTGGATAATATCAGGAATACACAAACACAGACGCTGTAGCAATATTTCGGTTTGAGTTAGCCAAAACAAAACCGCATATTTCCGGTTTCATCCAGTCATATCTGGACAAAGTGGTGTGGAATTTGTATGCAATGGAACGAGAAAATCACAGGAAAAATGGTTTTGGAGAAAAGCAAAGTCTTTTCGTTAGGCAAGTGCATCAAATGTCATCTATACAAACAGAGATAGCATGTTTGTTTGCCGCAGTTCCTCTAGCTTTCTCCCTAGAACAAACAAATGTGTAGAGCTGGTGTCTCCATGTGGAACCAATTAGTGTTTCCAAGCACAAAATTAAATGTTCCCTGAAAAAAAAAACATTCAAAACCATAAAGTTTGGATCATATCAGGAATACACAAACAAAGAGGCTGTAGCAATATCTGGGATTGAATTAGCCAAAATGATACCGGATATTTCCGGTTTCATCCAGTTATATTTGGACAAACTGGTGTGGAATTCGTATGCAATGGACCGAGAAAATCACAGTAAAAATGGTTTTGGAGAAAAGCAAAGTCTTTTCGTTAGGCAAGTGCATAAAATGTCATCTATACAAACAGAAATATCATGTTTGTTTGCCGCAGTTCCTCTAGCTTTCTCCCTAGAAAATACGAATGTGTAGAGCTGGTGTCTCCATGTGGAACCAATTAGTGTTTCCAAGCATAAAATTTAATGTTCCCTGAAAAAAAAAATTCAAAAAAATAAAGTCCGTGGATAATATCACGAATACACAAAAAAAGAGGCTGTAGCAATATCTGGGATTGAATTAGCCAAAACAATACCGGATATTTCTGGTTTCATCCAGTCATATTCGGACCAACTAGTGTGGAATTCGTATACAATGGACCGAGAAAATCACAGTAAAAATGGTTTTGGAGAATAGCAAAGTATTTTCGTTAGGCAAGTGGATAAAATGTCATCTATACAAACAGAAATATCATGTTTGTTTGCCGCAGTTCCTCTAGCTTTCTCCCTAGAACATAAAAATGTGTAGAGCTGGTGTCTCCATGTGGAACCAATTAGTGTTTCCAAGCATAAAATTAAATGTTCCCTGAAAAAAAAAACCTTCAAAAAAATAAAGTCCGTGGATAATATCAGGAATACACAAACAAAGAGGCTGTAGCAATATCTGGGATTGAATTAGCCAAAATGAAACTGGATATTTCCGGTTTCATCCAGTCATATCCGGACAAAGTGGTGTGGAATTCGTATGCAATGGACCGAGAAAATCACAGGAAAAATGGTTTTGGAGAAAAGCAAAGTCTTTTCGTTAGGCAAGTGCATAAAATGTCATCTAGACAAACAGAAATATCATGTTTGTTTGCCGCAGTTCCTCTAGCTTTCTCCCTAGAACAAACAAATGTGTAGAGCTGGTGTCTCCATGTGGAACCAATTAGTGTTTCCAAGCATAAAATTAAATATTCCCTGAAAAAAAAACATCAAAAAAATAAAGTCCGTGGATAATATCAGGAATACACAAACAAAGAGGCTGTAGCAATATCTTGGATTGAATTAGGCAAAACGAATCCGGATATTTCCGGTTTAATCCAGTCATATCCGGACAAAGTGGTGTGGAATTCGTATGCAATGGACCGAGAAAATCACAGTAAAAATGGTTTCGGAGAAAAGCAAAGTATTTTCGTTAGGCAAGTGCATAAAATGTCATCATACAAACAGAAATATCATGTTTGTTTGCCGCAGTTCCTCTAGCTTTCTCCCTAGAAAATACGAATGTGTAGAGCTGGTGTCTCCGTGTGCACCAATTAGAGTTTCCAAGGACAAAGTTAAATGATCCCTGATAAAAAAAAAAAAACAATACAGTCCGTGGATAATATCAGGAATACACAAACACAGAGGCTGTAGCAATATTTCGGTTTGAGTTAGCTAAAACAAAACCGGATATTTCCGGTTTCATCCAGTCATATCCGGACAAAGTGGTGTGGAATTGGTATGCAATGGACCGAGAAAATCATAGTAAAAATGGTTTTGGAGAAAAGCAAAGTCTTTTCGTTAGGCAAGTGCATAAAATGTCATCTATACAAACAGAAATATCATATTTGTTTGCCGAAGTTCCTCTAGCTTTCTACCTAGAAAATACGAATGTGTAGAGCTGGTGTCTCCATGTGAAACCAATTAGTGTTTCCAAGCATAAAGTTTAATGTTCCCTGAAAAAAAAACATTCAAAAAAATAAAGTCCGTGGATAATATCAGGAATACACAAACAAAGAGGCTGTAGCAATATCTGGGATTGAATTAGCCAAAACGAAACCGGATATTTCCGGTTTCATCCAGTCATATTCAGACCAACTGTTGTGGAATTCGTATGCAATGGACCGAGAAAATCACAGGAAAAATGGTTTTGGAGAAAAGCAAAGTCTTTTCGTTAGGCAAGTGCATCAAATGTCATCTAGACAAACAGAAATATCATGTTTGTTTGCCGCAGTTCCTCTAGCTTTCTCCCTAGAACAAACAAATGTGTAGAGCTGGTGTCTCCATGTGGAACCAATTAGTGTTTCCAAGCATAAAATTAAATGTTCCCAGAAAAAAAAACATTCAAAAAAATACAGTCCGTGGATAATATCAGGAATACACAAACACAGAGGCTGTAGCAATATTTCGGTTTCAGTTAGCCAAAACAAATCCGCATATTTCCGGTTTCATCCAGTCATATCCGGACAAAGTGGTGTGGAATTGCTATGCAATGGACTGAGATAATCACAGTAAAAATGGTTTTGGAGAAAAGCAAAGTCTTTTCGTTAGGCAAGTGCATAAAATGTCATCTATACAAACAGAAATATCATGTTTGTTTGCCGCAGTTCCTCTATCTTTCTCCCTAGAACATAAAAATGTGTAGAGCTGGTGTCTCCATGTGCACCAATTAGTGTTTCCAAGCATAAAATTAAATGTTCCCTGAAAAAAAAAACATTCAAAAAAATAAAGTCCGTGGATAATATCAGGAATACACAAACAAAGAGGCTGTAGCAATATCTGGCATTGAATTAGCCAAAACGAAACCGGATATTTCCGGTTTCATCCAGTCATATCCGGACAAACTGGTGTGGAATTGGTATGCAATGGACCGAGAAAATCACAGTAAAAATGGTTTTGGAGAAAAGCAAAGTCTTTTCGTTAGGGAAGTGCCTAAAATGTCATCTATACAAACAGAAATATCATGTTTGTTTTCCGCAGTTCCTCTAGCTTTCCTCCTAGAAAATACGAATGTGTAGAGCTGGTGTCTCCATGTGGAACCAATTAGTGTTTCCAAACATAAAGTTTAATGTTCCCTGAAAAAAATCATTCAAAAAAATAAAGTCCGTGGATAATACCAGGAATACACAAACAAAGAGGCTGTAGCAATATCTGGCATTTAATTAGATAAAAAGGAAACCGGATATTTCCGGTTTCATCCAGTCATATCCAGACAAACTGGTGTGGAATTCGTACGCAATGGACAGAGAAAATCACAGGAAAAATGGTTTTGGAGAAAAGCAAAGTCTTTTCGTTACGCAAGTGCATAAAATGTCATCTATACAAACAGAAATATCATGTTTGTTTGCCGCAGTTCCTCTAGATTTCTCCCTAGAAAATACGAATGTGTAGAGCTGGTGTGTCCTTGTGGGACCAATTAGTGTTTCCAAGCATAAAATTAAATGTTCCCTGAAAAAAAAAATTCAAAAAAATAAAATCCGTGGATAATATCAGGAATACACAAACACAGATGCTGTACAAATATTTCGGTTTGAGTTAGCCAAAACAAAACCGGATATTTCCGGTTTCATCCAGTCATATCCGGACAAAGTGGTTTGGAATTGGTATGCAATGGACCGAGAAAATCACAGGAAAAATGGTTTTGGAGAAAAGCAAAGTCTTTTCGTTAGGCAAGTGCATAAAATGTCATCTATACAAACAGAAATATCATGTTTGTTTGCCGCAGTTCCTCTAGCTTTCTCCCTAGAACATAAAAATATGTAGAGCTGGTGTCTCCATGTGGAACCAATTAGTGTTTCCAAGCATAAAATTAAATGTTCCCTGAAAAAAAAACCTTCAAAAAATACAGTCCGTGGATAATATCAGGAATACACAAACAAAGAGGCTGTAGCAATATCTTGGATTGAATTAGGCAAAACGAATCCGGATATTTCCGGTTTCATCCAGTCATATCCGGACAAAGTGGTGTGGAATTCATATGCAATGGACCGAGAAAATCACAGGAAAAATGGTTTTGGAGAAAAGCAAAGTCTTTTCGTTAGGCAAGTGCATAAAATGTCATCTAGACAAACAGAAATATCATGTTTGTTTGCCGCAGTTCCTCTAGCTTTCTCCCTAGAACAAACAAATGTGTAGAGCTGGTGTCTCCATGTGGAACCAATTAGTGTTTCCAAGCATAAAATTAAATGTTCCCAGAAAAAAAAAAAATTCAAAAAAATACAGTCCGTGGATAATATCAGGAATACACAAACACAGAGGCTGTAGCAATATTTCGGTTTCAGTTAGCCAAAACAAATCCGCATATTTCTGGTTTCATCCAGTCATATCCGGAAAAAGTTGTTTGGAATTGGTATGCAATGGACTGAGATAATCACAGTAAAAATGGTTTTGGAGAAAAGCAAAGTCTTTTCGTTAGGCAAGTGCATAAAATGTCATCTATACAAACAGAAATATCAAGTTTGTTTGCCGCCGTTCCTCTATCTTTCTCCCTAGAACATAAAAATGTGTAGAGCTGGTGTCTCCATGTGCACCAATTAGTGTTTCCAAGCATAAAATTTAATGTTCCCTGAAAAAAAACATTCAAAAAAATAAAGTCCGTGGATAATATCAGGAATACACAAACAAAGAGGCTGTAGCAATATCTGGCATTGAATTAGCCAAAACGAAACCGGATATTTCCGGTTTCATCCAGTCATATCCGGACAAACTGGTGTGGAATTGGTATGCAATGGACCGAGAAAATCACAGGAAAAATGGTTTTGGAGAAAAGCAAAGTCTTTTCGTTAGGCAAGTGCCTAAAATGTCACCTATACAAACAGAAATATCATGTTTGTTTGCCGCAGTTCCTCTAGCTTTCCTCCTAGAAAATACGAATGTGTAGAGCTGGTGTCTCCATGTGGAACCAATT
Organism: Lepus oiostolus; assembly: GCA_036325905.1. Taxonomy (NCBI): domain Eukaryota; kingdom Metazoa; phylum Chordata; class Mammalia; order Lagomorpha; family Leporidae; genus Lepus; species Lepus oiostolus. Next base: position 937,318 of record JAWMBE010000081.1, on the reverse strand, counting down.
AGTGTTTCCAAGCATAAAATTTAATGTTCCCTGAAAAAAAAAACCTTCAAAAAAATAAAGTCCGTGGATAATATCAGGAATACACAAACACAGAGGCTGTAGCAATATTTCCGTTTGAGTTAGCCAAAACAAAACTGCAGATTTCCGGTTTCATCCAGTCATATCCGGAAATTGTGGTGTGGAATTTGTATGCAATGGACCGAGAAAATCACAGGAAAAATGGTTTTGGAGAAAAGCAAAGTCTTTTCGTTAGGCAAGTGCATAAATTGTCATCTAGACAAACTTAAATATCATGTTTGTTTGCCGCAGTTCCTCTAGATTTCTCCCTAGAAAATACGAATGTGTAGAGCTGGTGTGTCCATGTGGGACCAATTAGTGTTTCCAAGCATAAAATTAAATGTTCCCTGAAAGAAAAAACATTCAAAAAAATAAAATCCGTGGATAATATCAGGAATACACAAACACAGATGCTGTACAAATATTTCGGTTTGAGTTAGCCAAAACAAAACCGGATATTTCTGGTTTCATCCAGTCATATCCGGAAAAAGTTGTTTGGAATTGGTATGCAATGGACCGAGAAAATCACAGGAAAAATGGTTTTGGAGAAAAGCAAAGTCTTTTCGTTAGGCAAGTGCATAAAATGTCATCTATACAAACAGAAATATCATGTTTGTTTGCCGCAGTTCCTCTAGCTTTCTCCCTAGAACATAAATATGTATAGAGCTGGTGTCTCCATGTGGAACCAATTAGTGTTTCCAAGCATAAAATTAAATGCTCCCTGAAAAAAAAACATTCAAAAAAATAAAGTCCGTGGATAATATGAGGAATACACAAACAAAGAGGCTGTAGCAATATCTGGGATTGAATTAGCCAAAACGAAACCGGATATTTCCGGTTTCATCCAGTCATATCCGGACAAACTGGTGTGGAATTCGTATGCAATGGACCGAGAAAATCACAGGAAAAATGGTTTTGCAGAAAAGCAAAGTCTTTTCGTTAGGCAAGTGCATAAAATGTCATCTATACAAACAGAAATAGCATGTTTGTTTGCCGCAGTTCCTCTAGATTTCTCCCTAAAACATAAAAATGTGCAGAACTGGTGTCTCCATGTGGAACCAATTAGTGTTTCCAAGCATAAAATTAAATGTTCTCTGAAAAAAAAACATTCAAAAAAATAAAGTCCGTGGATAATATGAGGAATACACAAACAAAGAGGCTGTAGCAATATCTGGGATTGAATTAGCCAAAACGAAACCGGATGTTTCCGGTTTCATCCAGTCATATCCGGACAAAGTGGTGTGGAATTCGTATGCAATGGACCGAGAAAATCACAGGAAAAATGGTTTTGGAGAAAAGCAAAGTCTTTTCGTTAGGCAAGTGCATAAAATGTCATCTATACAAACAGAAATAGCATGTTTGTTTGCTGCAGTTCCTCTAGATTTCTCCCTAAAACATAAAAATGTGTAGAACTGGTGTCTCCATGTGGAACCAATTAGTGTTTCCAAGCATAAAATTAAATGTTCCCTGAAAAAAAAAACCTTCAAAAAAATAAAGTCCGTGGATAATATCAGGAATACACAAACAAAGAGGCTGTAGCAATATCTTGGATTGAATTAGGCAAAACGAATTCGGATATTTCCGGTTTAATCCAGTCATATCCGGACAAAGTGGTGTGGAATTAGTATGCAATGGACCAAGAAAATCACACTAAAAATGGTTTCGGAGAAAAGCAAAGTATTTTCGTTAGGCAAGTGCATAAATTGTCATCTAGACAAACTTAAATATCATGTTTGTTTGCTGCAGTTCCTCTAGCTTTCTCCATAGAACAAACGAATGTGTAGAGCTCGTGTCTCCATGTGGAACCAATTAGTGTTTCCAAGCATAAAATTAAATGTTCCCAGAAAAAAAAAACATTTAAAAAATAAAGTCCGTGGATAATATCAGGAATACACAAACAAAGAGGCTATAGCAATATCTGGGATTGAATTAGCCAAAACGAAACCGGATATTTCCGGTTTCATCCAGTCATATCCGGAAAAACTGGTGTGGAATTCGTACGCAATGGACCGAGAAAATCACAGGAAAAATGGTTTTGGAGAAAAGCAAAGTCTTTTCGTTAGGCAAGTGCATAAAATGCATCTATACAAACACAAATATCATGTTTGTTTGCTGCAGTTCCTCTAGATTTCTCCCTAAAACATAAAAATGTGTAGAACTGGTGTCTCCATGTGGAACCAATTAGTGTTTCCAAGCATAAAATTAAATGTTCCCTGAAAAAAAAAACCTTCCAAAAAATAAAGTCCGTGGATAATATCAGGAATACACAAACACAGAGGCTGTAGCAATATTTCCGTTTGAGTTAGCCAAAACAAAACCGCAGATTTCCGGTTTCATCCAGTCATATCCGGACAATGTGGTGTGGAATTTGTATGCAATGGACCGAGAAAATCACAGGAAACATGGTTTTGGAGAAAAGCAAAGTCTTTTCGTTAGGCAAGTGCATAAATTGTCATCTAGACAAACTTAAATATCATGTTTGTTTGCCGCAGTTCCTCTAGATTTCTCCCTAGAAAATACGAATGTGTAGAGCTGGTGTGTCCATGTGGAACCAATTAGTGTTTCCAAGCATAAAATTAAATGTTCCCTGGAAAAAAAACATTCAAAAAAATAAAATCCGTGGATAATATCAGGAATACACAAACACAGATGCTGTACAAATATTTCGGTTTGAGTTAGCCAAAACAAAACCGGATATTTCCGGTTTCATCCAGTCATATCCGGACAAAGTGGTGTTGAATTCGTATGCAATGGACCGAGAAAATCACAGGAAAAATGGTTTTGGAGAAAAGCAAAGTCTTTTCATTAGGCAAGTGCATAAAATGTCATCTATACAAACAGAAATATCATGTTTGTTTGCCGCAGTTCCTCTAGCTTTCTCCATAGAACATAAAAATGTGTAGAGCTGGTGTCTCCATGTGGAACCAATTATTGTTTCCAAGCATAAAATTAAATGTTCCCTGAAAAAAAAAACTTTCAAAAAAATAAAGTCCGTGGATAATATCAGGAATACACAAACAAAGAGGCTGTAGCAATATCTTGGATTGAATTAGGCAAAACGAATCCGGATATTTCCGGTTTAATCCAGTAATATCCGGACAAAGTTGTTTGGAATTGGTATGCAATGGACCGAGAAAATCACAGGAAAAATGGTTTTTTAGAAAAGCAAAGTCTTTTCGTTAGGCAAGTGCATCAAATGTCATCTAGACAAACAGAAATATCATGTTTGTTTGCCGCAGTTCCTCTAGCTTTCTCCCTAGAAAATACGAATGTGTAGAGCTGGTGTGTCTATGTGGAACCAATTAGTGTTTCCAAGCATAAAATGAAATGTTCCCTGAAAAAAAAAATTCAAAACCATAAACTCCGTGGATAATATCAGGAATACACAAATACAGAGGCTGTAGCAATATCTTGGATTGAATTAGGCAAAACGAATCCGGATATTTCCGGTTTCATCCAGTCATATCCGGACAAAGTGGTGTGGAATTCATATGCAATGGACCGAGAAAATCACAGGAAAAATGGTTTTGGAGAAAAGCAAAGTCTTTTCGTTAGGCAAGTGCATAAAATGTCATCTATACAAACAGAAATAGCATGTTGTTTGCTGCAGTTCCTCTAGATTTCTCCCTAAAACATAAAAATGTGTAGAGCTGGTGTCTCCATGTGGAACCAATTAGTGTTTCCAAGCATAAAATTTAATGTTCCCTGGAAAAAAAAGCATTTAAAAAAATAAAGTCGATGGATAATATCAGGAATACACAAACACAGAGGCTGTAGCAATATCTGGGATTGAATTAGCCAAAATGAAACTGGATATTTCCGGTTTCATCCAGTCATATCCGGAGAAAGTGGTGTGGAATTCGTATGCAATGGACCGAGAAAATCACAGGAAAAATGGTTTTGGAGAAAAGCAAAGTCTTTTCGTTAGGCAAGTGCATAAATTGTCATCTAGACAAACTTAAATATCATGTTTGTTTGCCGCAGTTCCTCTAGATTTCTCCCTAGAAAATACGAATGTGTAGAGCTGGTGTGTCCATGTGGGACCAATTAGTGTTTCCAAGCATAAAATTAAATGTTCCCTGAAAGAAAAAACATTCAAAAAAATAAAATCCGTGGATAATATCAGGAATACACAAACACAGAGGCTGTAGCAATATCTGGGATTGAATTAGCCAAAACAAAACCGCAGATTTCCGGTTTCATCCAGTCATATCCGGACAAAGTGGTGTGGAATTTGTATGCAATGGACCGAGAAAATCACAGGAAAAATGGTTTTGGAGAAAAGCAAAGTCTTTTCGTTAGGCAAGTGCATCAAATGTCATCTATACAAACAGAAATATCATGTTTGTTTGCCGCAGTTCCTCTAGATTTCTCCCTAGAAAATACGAATGTGTAGAGCTGGTGTCTCCGTGTGAACCAATTAGAGTTTCCAAGGACAAAGTTAAATGTTCCCTGAAAAAAAAAATCATTCAAAAAAAATAAAGTCCGTGGATAATATCAGGAATACACAAAAAAAGAGGCTGTAGCAATATCTGGGATTGAATTACCCAAAACGAAACCGGATATTTCCGGTTTCATCCAGTCATATCCGGAAAAAGTTGTTTGGAATTGGTATGCAATGGACCGAAAAAATCACAGGAAAAATGGTTTTGGAGAAAAGCAAAGTCTTTTCGTTAGGCAAGTGCATAAAATGTCATCTATACAAACAGAAATATCATGTTTGTTTGCCGCAGTTCCTCTAGCTTTCTCCCTAGAATATAAATATGTATAGAGCTGGTGTCTCCATGTGGAACCAATTAGTGATTCCAAGCATAAAATTAAATGCTCCCTGAAAAAAAAAACATTCAAAAAAATAAAGTCCGTGGATAATATGAGGAATACACAAACAAAGAGGCTGTAGCAATATCTGGGATTGAATTAGCCAAAACGAAACCGGATATTTCCGGTTTCATCCAGTCATATCCGGACAAACTGGTGTGGAATTCATATGCAATGGACCGAGAAAATCACAGGAAAAATGGTTTTGCAGAAAAGCAAAGTCTTTTCGTTAGGCAAGTGCATAAAATGTCATCTATACAAACAGAAATAGCATGTTTGTTTGCTGCAGTTCCTCTAGATTTCTCCCTAAAACATAAAAATGTGTAGAACTGGTGTCTCCATGTGGAACCAATTAGTGTTTCCAAGCATAAAATTAAATGTTCTCTGAAAAAAAAACATTCAAAAAAATAAAGTCCGTGGATAATATGAGGAATACACAAACAAAGAGGCTGTAGCAATATCTGGGATTGAATTAGCCAAAACGAAACCGGATGTTTCCGGTTTCATCCAGTCATATCCGGACAAACTGGTGTGGAATTCGTATGCAATGGACCGAGAAAATCACAGGAAAAATGGTTTTGGAGAAAAGCAAAGTCTTTTCGTTAGGCAACTGCATAAAATGTCATCTATACAAACAGAAATAGCATGTTTGTTTGCTGCAGTTCCTCTAGATTTCTCCCTAAAACATAAAAATGTGTAGAACTGGTGTCTCCATGTGGAACCAATTAGTGTTTCCAAGCATAAAATTAAATGTTCCCTGAAAAAAAAAACCTTCAAAAAAATAAAGTCCGTGGATAATATCAGGGATACACAAACAAAGAGGCTGTAGCAATATCTTGGATTGAATTAGGCAAAACGAATTCGGATATTTCCGGTTTAATCCAGTCATATCCGGACAAAGTGGTGTGGAATTCGTATGCAATGGACCAAGAAAATCACACTAAAAATGGTTTCGGAGAAAAGCAAAGTATTTTCGTTAGGCAAGTGCATAAATTGTCATCTAGACAAACTTAAATATCATGTTTGTTTGCCGCAGTTCCTCTAGCTTTCTCCATAGAACAAACGAATGTGTAGAGCTCGTGTCTCCATGTGGAACCAATTAGTGCTTCCAAGCATAAAATTAAATGTTCCCTGAAAAAAAAAACATTCAAAAAATAAAGTCCGTGGATAATATCAGGAATACACAAACAAAGAGGCTATAGCAATATCTGGGATTGAATTAGCCAAAACGAAACCGGATATTTCCGGTTTCATCCAGTCATATCCGGACAAACTGGTGTGGAATTCGTACGCAATGGACCGAGAAAATCACAGGAAAAATGGTTTTGGAGAAAAGCAAAGTCTTTTCGTTAGGCAAGTGCATAAAATGTCATCTATACAAACACAAATATCATGTTTGTTTGCTGCAGTTCCTCTAGATTTCTCCCTAAAACATAAAAATGTGTAGAACTGGTGTCTCCATGTGGAACCAATTAGTGTTTCCAAGCATAAAATTAAATGTTCCCTGAAAAAAAAAACCTTCCAAAAAATAAAGTCCGTGGATAATATCAGGAATACACAAACACAGAGGCTGTAGCAATATTTCTGTTTGAGTTAGCCAAAACAAAACCGCAGATTTCCGGTTTCATCCAGTCATATCCGGACAATGTGGTGTGGAATTTGTATGCAATGGACCGAGAAAATCACAGGAAAAATGGTTTTGGAGAAAAGCAAAGTCTTTTCGTTAGGCAAGTGCATAAATTGTCATCTAGACAAACTTAAATATCATGTTTGTTTGCCACAGTTCCTCTAGATTTCTCCCTAGAAAATACGAATGTGTAGAGCTGGTGTGTCCATGTTGGACCAATTAGTGTTTCCAAGCATAAAATTAAATGTTCCCTGAAAAAAAAAACATTCAAAAAAATAAAATCCGTGGATAATATCAGGAATACACAAAAACAGATTCTGTAGCAATATTTCGGTTTGAGTTAGCCAAAACAAAACCGCATATTTCCGGTTTCATCCAGTCATATCCGGACAAAGTGGTGTGGAATTCGTATGCAATGGACCGAGAAAATCACAGGAAAAATGGTTTTGGAGAAAAGCAAAGTCTTTTCGTTAGGCAAGTGCATAAAATGTCATCTATACAAACAGAAATATCATGTTTGTTTGCCGCAGTTCCTCTAGCTTTCTCCATAGAACATAAAAATGTGTAGAGCTGGTGTCTCCATGTGGAACCAATTATTGTTTCCAAGCATAAAATTAAATGTTCCCTGAAAAAAAACTTTCAAAAAAATAAAGTCCGTGGATAATATGAGGAATACACAAACAAAGAGGCTGTAGCAATATCTTGGATTGAATTAGGCAAAACGAATCCGGATATTTCCGGTTTAATCCAGTAATATCCGGACAAAGTTGTTTGGAATTGGTATGCAATGGACCGAGAAAATCACAGGAAAAATGGTTTTGGAGAAAAGCAAAGTCTTTTCGTTAGGCAAGTGCATCAAATGTCATCTAGACAAACAGAAATATCATGTTTGTTTGCCGCAGTTCCTCTAGCTTTCTCCCTAGAAAATACGAATGTGTAGAGCTGGTGTGTCTATGTGGAACCAATTAGTGTTTCCAAGCATAAAATGAAATGTTCCCTGAAAAAAAAATTCAAAACCATAAACTCCGTGGATAATATCAGGAATACACAAACACAGAGGCTGTAGCAATATCTTGGATTGAATTAGGCAAAACGAATCCGGATATTTCCGGTTTCATCCAGTCATATCCGGACAAAGTGGTGTGGAATTCGTATGCAATGGACCGAGAAAATCACAGGAAAAATGGTTTTGGAGAAAAGCAAAGTCTTTTCGTTAGGCAAGTGCATAAAATGTCATCTATACAAACAGAAATAGCATGTTGTTTGCTGCAGTTCCTCTAGATTTCTCCCTAAAACATAAAAATGTGTAGAGCTGGTGTATCCATGTGGAACCAATTAGTGTTTCCAAGCATAAAATTTAATGTTCCCTGGAAAAAAAAGCATTTAAAAAAATAAAGTCGTTGGATAATATCAGGAATACACAAACACAGAGGCTGTAGCAATATCTGGGATTGAATTAGCCAAAATGAAACTGGATATTTCCGGTTTCATCCAGTCATATCCGGACAATGTGGTGTGGAATTCGTATGCAATGGACCGAGAAAATCACAGGAAAAATGGTTTTGGAGAAAAGCAAAGTCTTTTCGTTAGGCAAGTGCATAAATTGTCATCTAGACAAACTTAAATATCATGTTTGTTTGCCGCAGTTCCTCTAGATTTCTCCCTAGAAAATACGAATGTGTAGAGCTGGTGTGTCCATGTGGGACCAATTAGTGTTTCCAAGCATAAAATTAAATGTTCCCTGAAAGAAAAAACATTCAAAAAAAAATAAAATCCGTGGATAATATCAGGAATACACAAACACAGAGGCTGTAGCAATATTTCGGTTTGAGTTAGCCAAAACAAAACCGCAGATTTCCGGTTTCATCCTGTCATATCCGGACAAAGTGGTGTGGAATTTGTATGCAATGGACCGAGAAAATCACAGTAAAAATGGTTTTGGAGAAAAGCAAAGTCTTTTCGTTAGGCAAGTGCATAAAATGTCATCTAGACAAACAGAAATATCATGTTTGTTTGCCGCAGTTCCTCTAGATTTCTCCCTAGAAAATACGAATGTGTAGAGCTGGTGTCTCCGTGTGCACCAATTAGAGTTTCCAAGGACAAAGTTAAATGTTCCCTGAAAAAAAAAATCATTCAAAAAAAATAAAGTCCGTGGATAATATCAGGAATACACAAAAAAAGAGGCTGTAGCAATATCTGGGATTGAATTAGCCAAAACGAAACCAGATATTTCCGGTTTCATCCAGTCATATTCGGACCAACTGGTGTGGAATTCGTATGCAATGGACCGAGAAAAACACAGGAAAAATGGTTTTGGAGAAAAGCAATGTCTTTTCGTTATGCAAGTGCATAAATTGTCATCTATACAAAGAGAAATATCATGTTTGTTTTCCACAGTTCATCTAGCTTTCTCCCTAGAACAAACAAATGTGTAGAGCTGGTGTCTCCATGTGGAACCAATTAGTGTTTCCAAGCATAAAATTAAATGTTCCCAGAAAAAAAATACATTCAAAAAAATAAAGTCCGTGGATAATATCAGGAATACACAAACACAGATGCTGTACAAATATTTCGGTTTGAGTTAGCCAAACCAAACCGGATGTTTCCGGTTTCATCCAGTCATATCCGGACAAAGTGGTGTGGAATTTGTATGCAATGGACCGAGAAAATCACAGGAAAAATGGTTTTGGAGAAAAGCAAAGTCTTTTCGTTAGGCAAGTGCATAAAATGTCATCTAGACAAACAGAAATATCATGTTTGTTTGCCGCAGTTTCTCTAGCTTTCTCCCTAGGAAATACGAATGTGTAGAGCTGGTGTGTCCATGAGGAACCAATTAGTGTTTCCAAGCATAAAATTTAATGTTCCCTGAACAAAAAACATTCAAAAAAATAAAGTCCGTGGATAATATCAGGAATACACAAACAAAGAGGCTGTAGCAATATCTGGGATTGAATTAGCCAAATGAAACCGTATATTTCCGGTTTCATCCAGTCATATCCGGACAAACTGGTGTGGAATTGGTATGCAATGGACCGAGAAAATCACAGGAAAAATGGTTTTGGAGAAAAGCAAAGTCTTTTCGTTAGGCAAGTGCATAAAATGTCATCTATACAAACAGAAATAGCATGTTTGTTTGCTGCAGTTCCTCTAGATTTCTCCCTAAAACATAAAAATGTGTAGAGCTGGTGTCTCCATGTGGAACCAATTAGTGTTTCCAAGCATAAAATTAAATGTTCCCTGAAAAAAAAACCTTCCAAAAAATAAAGTCCTTGGATAATATTAGGAATACACAAACAAAGAGGCTGTAGCAATATCTTGGATTGAATTAGGCAAAACGAATCCGGATATTTCCGGTTTCATCCAGTCATATCCGGACAAAGTGGTGTGGAATTGGTATGCAATGGACCGAGAAAATCACAGGAAAAATGGTTTCGGAGAAAAGCAAAGTCTTTTCGTTAGGCAAGTGCATAAATTGTCATCTAGACAAACAGAAATATCATGTTTGTTTGCCGCAGTTCCTCTAGCTTTCTCCCTAGAACAAACAAATGTGTAGAGCTGGTGTCTCCATGTGGAACCAATTAGTGTTTCCAAGCATAAAATTAAATGTTCCCAGAAAAAAAAACATTCAAAAAAATACAGTCCGTGGATAATATCAGGAATAAACAAACACAGAGGCTGTAGCAAATTTCGGTTTCAGTTAGCCAAAACAAATCCGCATATTTCCGGTTTCATCCAGTCATATCCGGACAAAGTGGTTTGGAATTTGTATGCAATGGACTGAGATAATCACAGTAAAAATGGTTTTGGAGAAAAGCAAAGTCTTTTCGTTAGGCAAGTGCATAAAATGTCATCTATACAAACAGAAATATCATGTTTGTTTGCCGCAGTTCCTCTAGCTTTCTCCCTAGAACATAAAAATGTGTAGAGCTGGTGTCTCCATGTGCACCAATTAGTGTTTCCAAGCATAAAAATAAATGTTCCCTGAAAAAAAAACATTCAAAAAAATAAAGTCCGTGGATAATATCAGGAATACACAAACAAAGAGGCTGTAGCAATATCTGGCATTGAATTAGCCAAAACGAATCCGGATATTTCCGGTTTCATCCAGTCATATCCGGACAAACTGTTGTGGAATTGGTATGCAATGGACCGAGAAAATCACAGGAAAAATGGTTTTGGAGAAAAGCAAAGTCTTTTCGTTAGGCAAGTGCCTAAAATGTCACCTATACAAACAGAAATATCATGTTTGTTTGCCGCAGTTCCTCTAGCTTTCCTCCTAGAAAATACGAATGTGTAGAGCTGGTGTCTCCATGTGGAACCAATTAGTGTTTCCAAGCATAAAATTTAATGTTCCCTGAAAAAAAAACCATCAACAAAATACAGTCCGTGGATAATATCAGGAATACACAAACACAGAGGCTGTAGCAATATTTCCGTTTGAGTTAGCCAAAACAAAACCGCAGATTTCCGGTTTCACCCAGTCATATCCGGACAATGTGGTGTGGAATTTGTATGCAATGGACCGAGAAAATCACAGTAAAAATGGTTTTGGAGAAAAGCAAAGTCTTTTCGTTAGGCAAGTGCATAAATTGTCATCTAGACAAACTTAAATATCATGTTTGTTTGCCGCAGTTCCTCTAGATTTCTCCCTAGAAAATACGAATGTGTAGAGCTGGTGTGTCCATGTGGGACCAATTAGTGTTTCCAAGCATAAAATTAAATGTTCCCTGAAAGAAAAAACATTCAAAAAAATAAAATCCGTGGATAATATCAGGAATACACGAACACAGAGGCTGTAGCAATATTTCGGTTTGAGTTAGCCAAAACGAAACCGGATATTTCCGGTTTCATCCAGTCATATCCGGACAAAGTGGTGTGGAATTGGTATGCAATGGACCGAGAAAATCACAGCAAAAATGGTTTTGGAGAAAAGCAAAGTCTTTTCGTTACGCAAGTGCATAAAATGTCATCTATACAAACAGAAATATCATGTTTGTTTGCCGCAGTTCCTCTAGCTTTCTCCCTAGAAAATACGAATGTGTAGAGCTGGTGTCTCCGTGTGCACCAATTAGAGTTTCCAAGGACAAAGTTAAATGTTCCCTGATAAAAAATATTCAAAACAATAAAGTCCGTGGATAATATCAGGAATACACAAACACAGATGCTGTAGCAATATTTCGGTTTGAGTTAGCCAAAACAAAACCGGATATTTCCGGTTTCATCCAGTCATATCCGGACAAAGTGGTGTGGAATTGGTATGCAATGGACCGAGGAAATCACAGTAAAAATGGTATTGGAGAAAAGCAAAGTCTTTTCGTTAGGCAAGTGCATGAAATGTCATCTAGACAAACAGAAATATCATGTTTGTTTGCTGCAGTTCCTCTAGCTTTCTCCATAGAACATAAAAATGTGTAGAGCTGGTGTCTCCATGTGGAACCAATTAGTGTTTCCAAGCATAAAATTAAATGTTCCCTGAAAAAAAAACATTCAAAAAAATAAAGTTCGTGGATAATATCAGGAATACACAAACAAAGAGGCTGTAGCCATATCTTGGATTGAATTAGCCAAAACGAAACCGGATATTTCCGGTTTCATCCAGTCATATCCGGACAAACTGGTGTGGAATTGGTATGCAATCGACCGAGAAAATCACAGGAAAAATGGTTTTGGAGAAAAGCAAAGTCTTTTTGTTAGGCAAGTGCATAAAATGTCATCTAAACAAACAGAAATATCATGTTTGTTTGCCGCAGTTCCTCTAGCTTTCTCCCTAGAACCAACAAATGTGTAGAGCTGGTGTCTCCATGTGGAACCAATTAGTGTTTCCAAGCATAAAATTTAATGTTCCCTGAAAAAAAAAAACATTCAAAAAAATACAGTCCGTGGATAATATCAGGAATACACAAACACAGAGGCTGTAGCAATATCTGGGGTTGAATTAGCCAAAACGAATCCGGATATTTCCGGTTTCATCCAGTCATATCCGGACAAAGTGGTGTGGAATTGGTATGCAATGGACCGAGAAAATCACAGGAAAAATGGTTTTGGAGAAAAGCAAAGTCTTTTCGTTAGGCAAGTGCATAAAATGTCATCTAGACAAACAGAAATATCATGTTTGTTTGCCGCAGTTCCTCTAGCTTTCTCCCTAGAAAATACGAATGTGTAGAGCTGGTGTCTCCGTGTGCACCAATTAGAGTTTCCAAGGACAAAGTTAAATGTTCCCTGAAAAAAAACATTCAAAAAAATAAAGTCCGTGGATAATATCAGGAATACACAAACACAGATGCTGTAGCAATATTTCGGTTTGAGTTAGCCAAAAAAAACCGCATATTTCCGGTTTCATCCAGTCATATCCGGACAAAGTGGTGTGGAATTGCTATGCAATGGACCGAGGAAATCACAGTAAAAATGGTTTTGGAGAAAAGCAAAGTCTTTTCGTTAGGCAAGTGCATAAAATGTCATCTAGACAAACAGAAATATCATGTTTGTTTGCCGCAGTTCCTCTAGATTTCTCCCTAGAAAATACGATTGTGTAGAGCTGGTGTCTCCATGTGGAACCAATTAGTGTTTCCAAGCATAAAATTTAATGTTCTCTGAAAAAAAAAACATTCAAAAAAATAAAATCCGTGGATAGTATCAGGAATACACAAACAAAGAGGCTGTAGCAATATCTGAGATTGAATTACCCAAAACGAAACCGGATATTTCCGGTTTCATCCAGTCATATTCGGGAAAACTGGTGTGGAATTCGTATGCAATGGACCGAGAAAATCACAGTAAAAATGGTTTTGGAGAAAAGCAAAGTCTTTTCGTTAGGCAAGTGCATAAAATGTCATCTATACAAACAGAAATATCAAGTTTGTTTGCCGCAGTTCCTCTACCTTTCTCCCTAGAATATAAAAATGTGTAGAGCTGGTGTCTCCATGTGGAACCAATTAGTGTTTCCAAGCATAAAATTAAATGTTCCCTGAAAAAAAAATTCAAAAAAATACAGTCCGTGGATCATATCAGGAATACACAAACACAGAGGCTGTAGCAATATCTGGGATTGAATTAGCCAAAACGAGTCCGGATATTTCCGGTTTCATCCAGTCATATCCGGACAAAGTGGTGTGGAATTCGTATACAATGGACCGAGAAAATCACAGTAAAAATGGTTTTGGAGAAAAGCAAAGTCTTTTCGTTAGGCAAGTGCATCAAATGTCATCTATACAAACAGAAATATCATGTTTGTTTGCCGCAGTTCCTCTAGCTTTCTCCCTAGAAAATACGAATGTGTAGAGCTGGTGTCTCCATGTGGAACCAATTAGTGTTTCCAAGCATAAAATGAAATGTTCCCTGAAAAAACAAACATTCAAAAAAATAAATTCCGTGGATCATATCAGGAATACACAAACACAGAGGCTGTAGCAATATTTCGGTTTGAGTTAGCCAAAACAAAACCGCATATTTCCGGTTTCATCCAGTCATATCCGGACAAAGTGGTGTGGAATTTGTATGCAATGGACTGAGAAAATCACAGGAAAAATGGTTTTGGAGAAAAGCAAAGTCTTTTCGTTAGGCAAGTGCATAAAATGTCATCTATACAAACAGAAATATCATGTTTGTTTGCCGAAATTCCTCTAGCTTTCTCCCTAGAAAATACGAATGTGTAGAGCTGGTGTCTCCATGTGGAACCAATTAGTGTTTCCAAGCATAAAATTAAATGTTCCCTGAAAAAAAAAAAACATTCAAAAAAATAAAATCCGTGGATAATACCAGGAATACACAAACACAGATGCTGTACAAATATTTCGGTTTGAGTTAGCCAAAAAAAACCCGGATATTTCCGGTTTCATCCAATCATATCCGGACAAAATGGTGTGGAATTCGTACGCAATGGACCGAGAAAATCACAGGAAAAATGGTTTTGGAGAAAAGCAAAATCTTTTCGTTAGGCAAGTGCATAAAATGTCATCTATACAAACAGAAATAGCATGTTTGTTTGCCGCAGTTCCTCTAGCTTTCTCCCTAGAAAATACGAATGTGTAGAGCTGGTGTCTCCGTGTGCACCAATTAGAGTTTCCAAGGACAAAGTTAAATGTTCCCTGATATAAAAAAACAAAACAATAAAGTCCGTGGATAATATCAGGAATACACAAACACAGATGCTGTAGCAATATCTGGGATTGAATTAGCCAAAACAAAACCGGATATTTCCGGTTTCATCCAGTCATATCCGGACAAAGTGGCGTGGAATTGGTATGCAATGGACTGAGATAATCACAGTAAAAATGGTTTTGGAGAAAAGCAAAGTCTTTTCGTTAGGCAAGTGCATCAAATGTCATCTAGACAAACAGAAATATCATGTTTGTTTGCCGCAGTTCCTCTAGCTTTCTCCCTAGAACAAACAAATGTGTAGAGCTGGTGTCTCCATGTGGAACCAATTAGTGTTTCCAAGCATAAAATTTAATGTTCTCTGAAAAAAAAACATTCAAAAAAATAAAATCCGTGGATCATATCAGGAATACACAAACAAAGAGGCTGTAGCAATATCTGCGATTGAATTAGCCAAAACGAATCCGGATATTTCCGGTTTCTTCCAGTCATATCCGGACAAAGTGGTGTGGAATTCGTATGCAATGTACTGAGAAAATCACAGTAAAAATGGTTTTGGAGAAAAGCAAAGTCTTTTCGTTAGGCAAGTGCATCAAATGTCATCTATACAAACAGAAATAGCATGTTTGTTTGCCGCAGATCCTCTAGCGTTCTCCCTAGAAAATACGAATGTGTAGAGCTGGTGTCTCCATGTGGAACCAATTAGTGTTTCCAAGCATAAAATTAAATGTTCCCTGAAAAAAAAAAACATTCAAAAAAATAAAATCCGTGGATAATATCAGGAATACACAAAAACAGATTCTGTAGCAATATTTCGGTTTGAGTTAGCCAAAACAAAACCGCATATTTCCGGTTTCATCCAGTCATATCCGGACAAAGTGGTGTGGAATTTGTATGCAATGGACTGAGAAAATCACAGGAAAAATGGTTTTGGAGAAAGGCAAAGTCTTTTCGTTAGGCAAGTGCATCAAATGTCATCTAGACAAACAGAAATATCATGTTTCTTTGCCGCAGTTCCTCTAGCTTTCTCCCTAGAACAAACAAATGTGTAGAGCTGGTGTCTCCATGTGGAACCAATTAGTGTTTCCAAGCATAAAATTTAATGTTCTCTGAAAAAAAAACATTCAAAAAAATAAAATCCGTGGATAATATCAGGAATACACAAACAAAGAGGCTGTAGCAATATCTGAGATTGAATTAGCCAAATCGAAACCGGATATTTCCAGTTTCATCCAGTCATATCCGGACAAAGTGGTGTGGAATTCGTATGCAATGGACCGAGAAAATCACAGTAAAAATGGTTTTGGAGAAAAGCAAAGTCTTTTCGTTAGGCAAGTGCATAAAATGTCATCTATACAAACAGAAATATCAAGTTTGTTTGCCGCAGTTCCTCTACCTTTCTCCCTAGAACATAAAAATGTGTGGAGCTGGTGTCTCCATGTGGAACCTATTAGTGTTTCCAAGCATAAAATTAAATGTTCCCTGAAAAAACAAACATTCAAAAAATAAATTCCGTGGATCATATCAGGAATACACAAACAAAGAGGCTGTAGCAATATCTGCGATTGAATTAGCCAAAACGAATCCGGATATTTCCGGTTTCATCCAGTCATATCCGGACAAAGTGGTGTGGAATTCGTATGCAATGTACTGAGAAAATCACAGTAAAAATGGTTTTGGAGAAAAGCAAAGTCTTTTCGTTAGGCAAGTGCATCAAATGTCATCTATACAAACAGAAATAGCATGTTTGTTTGCCGCAGATCCTCTAGCGTTCTCCCTAGAAAATACGAATGTGTAGAGCTGGTGTGTCCATGTGGAACCAATTAGTGTTTCCAAGCATAAAATTAAATGTTCCCTGAAAAAAAAACCTTCCAAAAAATAAAGTCCTTGGATAATATTAGGAATACACAAACAAAGAGGCTGTAGCAATATCTTGGATTGAATTAGGCAAAACGAATCCGGATATTTCCGGTTTCATCCAGTCATATCCGGACAAAGTGGTGTGGAATTGGTATGCAATGGACCGAGAAAATCACAGGAAAAATGGTTTCGGAGAAAAGCAAAGTCTTTTCGTTAGGCAAGTGCATAAATTGTCATCTAGACAAACAGAAATATCATGTTTGTTTGCCGCAGTTCCTCTAGCTTTCTCCCTAGAACAAACAAATGTGTAGAGCTGGTGTCTCCATGTGGAACCAATTAGTGTTTCCAAGCATAAAATTAAATGTTCCCAGAAAAAAAAACATTCAAAAAAATACAGTCCGTGGATAATATCAGGAATAAACAAACACAGAGGCTGTAGCAAATTTCGGTTTCAGTTAGCCAAAACAAATCCGCATATTTCCGGTTTCATCCAGTCATATCCGGACAAAGTGGTTTGGAATTTGTATGCAATGGACTGAGATAATCACAGTAAAAATGGTTTTGGAGAAAAGCAAAGTCTTTTCGTTAGGCAAGTGCATAAAATGTCATCTATACAAACAGAAATATCATGTTTGTTTGCCGCAGTTCCTCTAGCTTTCTCCCTAGAACATAAAAATGTGTAGAGCTGGTGTCTCCATGTGCACCAATTAGTGTTTCCAAGCATAAAAATAAATGTTCCCTGAAAAAAAAACATTCAAAAAAATACAGTCCGTGGATAATATCAGGAATACACAAACAAAGAGGCTGTAGCAATATCTGGCATTGAATTAGCCAAAACGAATCCGGATATTTCCGGTTTCATCCAGTCATATCCGGACAAACTGTTGTGGAATTGGTATGCAATGGACCGAGAAAATCACAGGAAAAATGGTTTTGGAGAAAAGCAAAGTCTTTTCGTTAGGCAAGTGCCTAAAATGTCACCTATACAAACAGAAATATCATGTTTGTTTGCCGCAGTTCCTCTAGCTTTCCTCCTAGAAAATACGAATGTGTAGAGCTGGTGTCTCCATGTGGAACCAATTAGTGTTTCCAAGCATAAAATTTAATGTTCCCTGAAAAAAAAACCATCAACAAAATACAGTCCGTGGATAATATCAGGAATACACAAACACAGAGGCTGTAGCAATATTTCCGTTTGAGTTAGCCAAAACAAAACCGCAGATTTCCGGTTTCACCCAGTCATATCCGGACAATGTGGTGTGGAATTTGTATGCAATGGACCGAGAAAATCACAGTAAAAATGGTTTTGGAGAAAAGCAAAGTCTTTTCGTTAGGCAAGTGCATAAATTGTCATCTAGACAAACTTAAATATCATGTTTGTTTGCCGCAGTTCCTCTAGATTTCTCCCTAGAAAATACGAATGTGTAGAGCTGGTGTGTCCATGTGGGACCAATTAGTGTTTCCAAGCATAAAATTAAATGTTCCCTGAAAGAAAAAACATTCAAAAAAATAAAATCCGTGGATAATATCAGGAATACACGAACACAGAGGCTGTAGCAATATTTCGGTTTGAGTTAGCCAAAACGAAACCGGATATTTCCGGTTTCATCCAGTCATATCCGGACAAAGTGGTGTGGAATTGGTATGCAATGGACCGAGAAAATCACAGCAAAAATGGTTTTGGAGAAAAGCAAAGTCTTTTCGTTACGCAAGTGCATAAAATGTCATCTATACAAACAGAAATATCATGTTTGTTTGCCGCAGTTCCTCTAGCTTTCTCCCTAGAAAATACGAATGTGTAGAGCTGGTGTCTCCGTGTGCACCAATTAGAGTTTCCAAGGACAAAGTTAAATGTTCCCTGATAAAAAATATTCAAAACAATAAAGTCCGTGGATAATATCAGGAATACACAAACACAGATGCTATAGCAATATTTCGGTTTGAGTTAGCCAAAACAAAACCGGATATTTCCGGTTTCATCCAGTCATATCCGGACAAAGTGGTGTGGAATTGGTATGCAATGGACCGAGGAAATCACAGTAAAAATGGTATTGGAGAAAAGCAAAGTCTTTTCGTTAGGCAAGTGCATGAAATGTCATCTAGACAAACAGAAATATCATGTTTGTTTGCTGCAGTTCCTCTAGCTTTCTCCATAGAACATAAAAATGTGTAGAGCTGGTGTCTCCATGTGGAACCAATTAGTGTTTCCAAGCATAAAATTAAATGTTCCCTGAAAAAAAAAACATTCAAAAAAATAAAGTTCGTGGATAATATCAGGAATACACAAACAAAGAGGCTGTAGCCATATCTTGGATTGAATTAGCCAAAACGAAACCGGATATTTCCGGTTTCATCCAGTCATATCCGGACAAACTGGTGTGGAATTGGTATGCAATCGACCGAGAAAATCACAGGAAAAATGGTTTTGGAGAAAAGCAAAGTCTTTTTGTTAGGCAAGTGCATAAAATGTCATCTAAACAAACAGAAATATCATGTTTGTTTGCCGCAGTTCCTCTAGCTTTCTCCCTAGAACCAACAAATGTGTAGAGCTGGTGTCTCCATGTGGAACCAATTAGTGTTTCCAAGCATAAAATTTAATGTTCCCTGAAAAAAAAAAACATTCAAAAAAATACAGTCCGTGGATAATATCAGGAATACACAAACACAGAGGCTGTAGCAATATCTGGGGTTGAATTAGCCAAAACGAATCCGGATATTTCCGGTTTCATCCAGTCATATCCGGACAAAGTGGTGTGGAATTGGTATGCAATGGACCGAGAAAATCACAGGAAAAATGGTTTTGGAGAAAAGCAAAGTCTTTTCGTTAGGCAAGTGCATAAAATGTCATCTAGACAAACAGAAATATCATGTTTGTTTGCCGCAGTTCCTCTAGCTTTCTCCCTAGAAAATACGAATGTGTAGAGCTGGTGTCTCCGTGTGCACCAATTAGAGTTTCCAAGGACAAAGTTAAATGTTCCCTGAAAAAAAACATTCAAAAAAATAAAGTCCGTGGATAATATCAGGAATACACAAACACAGATGCTGTAGCAATATTTCGGTTTGAGTTAGCCAAAAAAAACCGCATATTTCCGGTTTCATCCAGTCATATCCGGACAAAGTGGTGTGGAATTGCTATGCAATGGACCGAGGAAATCACAGTAAAAATGGTTTTGGAGAAAAGCAAAGTCTTTTCGTTAGGCAAGTGCATAAAATGTCATCTAGACAAACAGAAATATCATGTTTGTTTGCCGCAGTTCCTCTAGATTTCTCCCTAGAAAATACGATTGTGTAGAGCTGGTGTCTCCATGTGGAACCAATTAGTGTTTCCAAGCATAAAATTTAATGTTCTCTGAAAAAAAAAACATTCAAAAAAATAAAATCCGTGGATAGTATCAGGAATACACAAACAAAGAGGCTGTAGCAATATCTGAGATTGAATTACCCAAAACGAAACCGGATATTTCCGGTTTCATCCAGTCATATTCGGGAAAACTGGTGTGGAATTCGTATGCAATGGACCGAGAAAATCACAGTAAAAATGGTTTTGGAGAAAAGCAAAGTCTTTTCGTTAGGCAAGTGCATAAAATGTCATCTATACAAACAGAAATATCAAGTTTGTTTGCCGCAGTTCCTCTACCTTTCTCCCTAGAATATAAAAATGTGTAGAGCTGGTGTCTCCATGTGGAACCAATTAGTGTTTCCAAGCATAAAATTAAATGTTCCCTGAAAAAAAAATTCAAAAAAATACAGTCCGTGGATCATATCAGGAATACACAAACACAGAGGCTGTAGCAATATCTGGGATTGAATTAGCCAAAACGAGTCCGGATATTTCCGGTTTCATCCAGTCATATCCGGACAAAGTGGTGTGGAATTCGTATACAATGGACCGAGAAAATCACAGTAAAAATGGTTTTGGAGAAAAGCAAAGTCTTTTCGTTAGGCAAGTGCATCAAATGTCATCTATACAAACAGAAATATCATGTTTGTTTGCCGCAGTTCCTCTAGCTTTCTCCCTAGAAAATACGAATGTGTAGAGCTGGTGTCTCCATGTGGAACCAATTAGTGTTTCCAAGCATAAAATGAAATGTTCCCTGAAAAAACAAACATTCAAAAAAATAAATTCCGTGGATCATATCAGGAATACACAAACACAGAGGCTGTAGCAATATTTCGGTTTGAGTTAGCCAAAACAAAACCGCATATTTCCGGTTTCATCCAGTCATATCCGGACAAAGTGGTGTGGAATTTGTATGCAATGGACTGAGAAAATCACAGGAAAAATGGTTTTGGAGAAAAGCAAAGTCTTTTCGTTAGGCAAGTGCATAAAATGTCATCTATACAAACAGAAATATCATGTTTGTTTGCCGAAATTCCTCTAGCTTTCTCCCTAGAAAATACGAATGTGTAGAGCTGGTGTCTCCATGTGGAACCAATTAGTGTTTCCAAGCATAAAATTAAATGTTCCCTGAAAAAAAAAAAACATTCAAAAAAATAAAATCCGTGGATAATACCAGGAATACACAAACACAGATGCTGTACAAATATTTCGGTTTGAGTTAGCCAAAAAAAACCCGGATATTTCCGGTTTCATCCAATCATATCCGGACAAAATGGTGTGGAATTCGTACGCAATGGACCGAGAAAATCACAGGAAAAATGGTTTTGGAGAAAAGCAAAATCTTTTCGTTAGGCAAGTGCATAAAATGTCATCTATACAAACAGAAATAGCATGTTTGTTTGCCGCAGTTCCTCTAGCTTTCTCCCTAGAAAATACGAATGTGTAGAGCTGGTGTCTCCGTGTGCACCAATTAGAGTTTCCAAGGACAAAGTTAAATGTTCCCTGATATAAAAAAACAAAACAATAAAGTCCGTGGATAATATCAGGAATACACAAACACAGATGCTGTAGCAATATCTGGGATTGAATTAGCCAAAACAAAACCGGATATTTCCGGTTTCATCCAGTCATATCCGGACAAAGTGGCGTGGAATTGGTATGCAATGGACTGAGATAATCACAGTAAAAATGGTTTTGGAGAAAAGCAAAGTCTTTTCGTTAGGCAAGTGCATCAAATGTCATCTAGACAAACAGAAATATCATGTTTGTTTGCCGCAGTTCCTCTAGCTTTCTCCCTAGAACAAACAAATGTGTAGAGCTGGTGTCTCCATGTGGAACCAATTAGTGTTTCCAAGCATAAAATTTAATGTTCTCTGAAAAAAAAACATTCAAAAAAATAAAATCCGTGGATAATATCAGGAATACACAAACAAAGAGGCTGTAGCAATATCTGAGATTGAATTAGCCAAATCGAAACCGGATATTTCCAGTTTCATCCAGTCATATCCGGACAAAGTGTTGTGGAATTCGTATGCAATGGACCGAGAAAATCACAGTAAAAATGGTTTTGGAGAAAAGCAAAGTCTTTTCGTTAGGCAAGTGCATAAAATGTCATCTATACAAACAGAAATATCAAGTTTGTTTGCCGCAGTTCCTCTACCTTTCTCCCTAGAACATAAAAATGTGTGGAGCTGGTGTCTCCATGTGGAACCAATTAGTGTTTCCAAGCATAAAATTAAATGTTCCCTGAAAAAACAAACATTCAAAAAAATAAATTCCGTGGATCATATCAGGAATACACAAACAAAGAGGCTGTAGCAATATCTGCGATTGAATTAGCCAAAACGAATCCGGATATTTCCGGTTTCTTCCAGTCATATCCGGACAAAGTGGTGTGGAATTCGTATGCAATGTACTGAGAAAATCACAGTAAAAATGGTTTTGGAGAAAAGCAAAGTCTTTTCGTTAGGCAAGTGCATCAAATGTCATCTATACAAACAGAAATAGCATGTTTGTTTGCCGCAGATCCTCTAGCGTTCTCCCTAGAAAATACGAATGTGTAGAGCTGGTGTCTCCATGTGGAACCAATTAGTGTTTCCAAGCATAAAATTAAATGTTCCCTGAAAAAAAAAACATTCAAAAAAATAAAATCCGTGGATAATATCAGGAATACACAAAAACAGATTCTGTAGCAATATTTCGGTTTGAGTTAGCCAAAACAAAACCGCATATTTCCGGTTTCATCCAGTCATATCCGGACAAAGTGGTGAGGAATTGGTATGCAATGGACCAAGAAAATCACAGGAAAAATGGTTTTGGAGAAAAGCAAAGTCTTTTCGTTAGGCAAGTGCATAAAATGTCATCTATACAAACAGAAATATCATGTTTGTTTGCAGCAGTTCCTCTAGCTTTCTCCCTAGAACATAAAAATGTGTAGAGCTGGTGTCTCCATGTGGAACCAATTAGTGTTTCCAAGCATAAAATTAAATGTTCCCTGAAAAAAAAACATTCAAAACAATAAAGTCCGTGGATAATATCAGGAATACACAAACAAAGAGGCTGTAGCAATATCTGGGATTGAATTAGCCAAAATGATACCGGATATTTCCGGTTTCATCCAGTCATATCCGGACAATGTGGTGTGGAATTTGTATGCAATGGACCGAGAAAATCACAGGAAAAATGGTTTTGGAGAAAAGCAAAGTCTTTTCGTTAGGCAAGTGCATAAAATGTCATCTAGACAAACAGAAATATCATGTTTGTTTGCCGCAGTTTCTCTAGCTTTCTCCCTAGGAAATACGAATGTGTAGAGCTGGTGTGTCCATGAGGAACCAATTAGTGTTTCCAAGCATAAAATTTAATGTTCCCTGAACAAAAAACATTCAAAAAAATAAAGTCCGTGGATAATATCAGGAATACACAAACAAAGAGGCTGTAGCAATATCTGGGATTGAATTAGCCAAATGAAACCGTATATTTCCGGTTTCATCCAGTCATATCCGGAAAAACTGGTGTGGAATTGGTATGCAATGGACCGAGAAAATCACAGGAAAAATGGTTTTGGAGAAAAGCAAAGTCTTTTCGTTAGGCAAGTGCATCAAATGTCATCTATACAAACAGAAATAGCATGTTTGTTTGCTGCAGTTCCTCTAGATTTCTCCCTAGAATATAAAAATGTGTAGAGCTGGTGTCTCCATGTGGAACCAATTAGTGTTTCCAAGCATAAAATTAAATGTTCCCTGAAAAAAAATTCAAAAAAATACAGTCCGTGGATCATATCAGGAATACACAAACACAGAGGCTGTAGCAATATCTGGGGTTGAATTAGCCAAAACAAATCCGGATATTTCCGGTTTCATCCAGTCATATCCGGACAAAGTGGTGTGGAATTCGTATACAATGGACCGAGAAAATCACAGGAAAAATGGTTTTGGAGAAAAGCAAAGTCTTTTCGTTAGGCAAGTGCATCAAATGTCATCTATACAAACAGAAATATCATGTTTCTTTGCCGCAGTTCCTCTAGCTTTCTCCCTAGAACAAACAAATGTGTAGAGCTGGTGTCTCCATGTGGAACCAATTAGTGTTTCCAAGCATAAAATTAAATGTTCCCTGAAAAAACAAACATTCAAAAAAATAAATTCCGTGGATCATATCAGGAATACACAAACACAGAGGCTGTAGCAATATTTCGGTTTGAGTTAGCCAAAACAAAACCGCATATTTCCGGTTTCATCCAGTCATATCCGGACAAAGTGGTGTGGAATTTGTATGCAATGGACTGAGAAAATCACAGGAAAAATGGTTTTGGAGAAAGGCAAAGTCTTTTCGTTAGGCAAGTGCATCAAATGTCATCTAGACAAACAGAAATATCATGTTTCTTTGCCGCAGTTCCTCTAGCTTTCTCCCTAGAACAAACAAATGTGTAGAGCTGGTGTCTCCATGTGGAACCAATTAGTGTTTCCAAGCATAAAATTTAATGTTCTCTGAAAAAAAAACATTCAAAAAAATAAAATCCGTGGATAATATCAGGAATACACAAACAAAGAGGCTGTAGCAATATCTGAGATTGAATTAGCCAAATCGAAACCGGATATTTCCAGTTTCATCCAGTCATATCCGGACAAAGTGGTGTGGAATTCGTATGCAATGGACCGAGAAAATCACAGTAAAAATGGTTTTGGAGAAAAGCAAAGTCTTTTCGTTAGGCAAGTGCATAAAATGTCATCTATACAAACAGAAATATCAAGTTTGTTTGCCGCAGTTCCTCTACCTTTCTCCCTAGAACATAAAAATGTGTGGAGCTGGTGTCTCCATGTGGAACCTATTAGTGTTTCCAAGCATAAAATTAAATGTTCCCTGAAAAAACAAACATTCAAAAAATAAATTCCGTGGATCATATCAGGAATACACAAACAAAGAGGCTGTAGCAATATCTGCGATTGAATTAGCCAAAACGAATCCGGATATTTCCGGTTTCATCCAGTCATATCCGGACAAAGTGGTGTGGAATTCGTATGCAATGTACTGAGAAAATCACAGTAAAAATGGTTTTGGAGAAAAGCAAAGTCTTTTCGTTAGGCAAGTGCATCAAATGTCATCTATACAAACAGAAATAGCATGTTTGTTTGCCGCAGATCCTCTAGCGTTCTCCCTAGAAAATACGAATGTGTAGAGCTGGTGTGTCCATGTGGAACCAATTAGTGTTTCCAAGCATAAAATTAAATGTTCCCTGAAAAAAAAAAACATTCAAAAAAATAAAATCCGTGGATAATATCAGGAATACACAAAAACAGATTCTGTAGCAATATTTCGGTTTGAGTTAGCCAAAACAAAACCGCATATTTCCGGTTTCATCCAGTCATATCCGGACAAAGTGGTGAGGAATTGGTATGCAATGGACCAAGAAAATCACAGGAAAAATGGTTTTGGAGAAAAGCAAAGTCTTTTCGTTAGGCAAGTGCATCAAATGTCATCTAGACAAACAGAAATATCTTGTTTGTTTGCCGCAGTTCCTCTAGCTTTCTCCCTAGAAAATACGAATGTGTAGAGCTGGTGTCTCCATGTGGAACCAATTAGTGTTTCCAAGCATAAAATGAAATGTTCCCTGAAAAAACAAACATTCAAAAAAATAAATTCCGTGGATCATATCAGGAATACACAAACACAGAGGCTGTAGCAATATTTCGGTTTGAGTTAGCCAAAACAAAACCGCATATTTCCGGTTTCATCCAGTCATATCCGGACAAAGTGGTGTGGAATTTGTATGCAATGGACTGAGAAAATCACAGGAAAAATGGTTTTGGAGAAAGGCAAAGTCTTTTCGTTAGGCAAGTGCATCAAATGTCATCTAGACAAACAGAAATATCATGTTTGTTTGCCGCAGTTCCTCTAGCTTTCTCCCTAGAACAAACAAATGTGTAGAGCTGGTGTCTCCATGTGGAACCAATTAGTGTTTCCAAGCATAAAATTAAATGTTCCCAGAAAAAAAAAACATTCAAAAAAATACAGTCCGTGGATAATATCAGGAATACACAAACACAGAGGCTGTAGCAATATTTCGGTTTCAGTTAGCCAAAACAAATCCGCATATTTCCGGTTTCATCCAGTCATATCCGGACAAAGTGGTGTGGAATTTGTATGCAATGGACTGAGAAAATCACAGTAAAAATGCTTTTGGAGAAAGGCAAAGTCTTTTCGTTAGGCAAGTGCATCAAATGTCATCTAGACAAACAGAAATATCTTGTTTGTTTGCCGCAGTTCCTCTAGCTTTCTCCCTAGAAAATACGAATGTGTAGAGCTGGTGTCTCCATGTGGAACCAATTAGTGTTTCCAAGCATAAAATTAAATGTTCCCTGAAAAAACAAACATTCAAAAAAATAAATTCCGTGGATCATATCAGGAATACACAAACACAGAGGCTGTAGCAATATTTCGGTTTGAGTTAGCCAAAACAAAACCGCATATTTCCGGTTTCATCCAGTCATATCCGGACAAAGTGGTGTGGAATTTGTATGCAATGGACTGAGAAAATCACAGGAAAAATGGTTTTGGAGAAAGGCAAAGTCTTTTCGTTAGGCAAGTGCATCAAATGTCATCTAGACAAACAGAAATATCATGTTTGTTTGCCGCAGTTCCTCTAGCTTTCTCCCTAGAACAAACAAATGTGTAGAGCTGGTGTCTCCATGTGGAACCAATTAGTGTTTCCAAGCATAAAATTAAATGTTCCCAGAAAAAACAAACATTCAAAAAAATAAATTCCGTGGATCATATCAGGAATACACAAACACAGAGGCTGTAGCAATATTTCGGTTTCAGTTAGCCAAAACAAATCCGCATATTTCCGGTTTATCCAGTCATATCCGGACAAAGTGGTGTGGAATTTGTATGCAATGGACTGAGATAATCACAGTAAAAATGGTTTTGGAGAAAAGCAAAGTCTTTTCGTTAGGCAAGTGCATAAAATGTCATCTATACAAACAGAAATATCATGTTTGTTTGCCGCAGTTCCTCTAGCTTTCTCCCTAGAACAAACAAATGTGTAGAGCTGGTGTCTCCATGTGGAACCAATTAGTGTTTCCAAGCATAAAATTTAATGTTCTCTGAAAAAAAAACATTCAAAAAAATAAAATCCGTGGATAATATCAGGAATACACAAACAAAGAGGCTGTAGCAATATCTGAGATTGAATTAGCCAAATCGAAACCGGATATTTCCAGTTTCATCCAGTCATATCCGGACAAAGTGGTGTGGAATTCGTATGCAATGGACCGAGAAAATCACAGTAAAAATGGTTTTGGAGAAAAGCAAAGTCTTTTCGTTAGGCAAGTGCATAAAATGTCATCTATACAAACAGAAATATCAAGTTTGTTTGCCGCAGTTCCTCTACCTTTCTCCCTAGAACATAAAAATGTGTGGAGCTGGTGTCTCCATGTGGAACCAATTAGTGTTTCCAAGCATAAAATTAAATGTTCCCTGAAAAAACAAACATTCAAAAAAATAAATTCCGTGGATCATATCAGGAATACACAAACAAAGAGGCTGTAGCAATATCTGCGATTGAATTAGCCAAAACGAATCCGGATATTTCCGGTTTCATCCAGTCATATCCGGACAAAGTGGTGTGGAATTCGTATGCAATGTACTGAGAAAATCACAGTAAAAATGGTTTTGGAGAAAAGCAAAGTCTTTTCGTTAGGCAAGTGCATCAAATGTCATCTATACAAACAGAAATAGCATGTTTGTTTGCCGCAGATCCTCTAGCGTTCTCCCTAGAAAATACGAATGTGTAGAGCTGGTGTGTCCATGTGGAACCAATTAGTGTTTCCAAGCATAAAATTAAATGTTCCCTGAAAAAAAAAACATTCAAAAAAATAAAATCCGTGGATAATATCAGGAATACACAAAAACAGATTCTGTAGCAATATTTCGGTTTGAGTTAGCCAAAACAAAACCGCATATTTCCGGTTTCATCCAGTCATATCCGGACAAAGTGGTGAGGAATTGGTATGCAATGGACCAAGAAAATCACAGGAAAAATGGTTTTGGAGAAAAGCAAAGTCTTTTCGTTAGGCAAGTGCATCAAATGTCATCTAGACAAACAGAAATATCTTGTTTGTTTGCCGCAGTTCCTCTAGCTTTCTCCCTAGAAAATACGAATGTGTAGAGCTGGTGTCTCCATGTGGAACCAATTAGTGTTTCCAAGCATAAAATGAAATGTTCCCTGAAAAAACAAACATTCAAAAAAATAAATTCCATGGATCATATCAGGAATACACAAACACAGAGGCTGTAGCAATATTTCGGTTTGAGTTAGCCAAAACAAAACCGCATATTTCCGGTTTCATCCAGTCATATCCGGACAAAGTGGTGTGGAATTTGTATGCAATGGACTGAGAAAATCACAGGAAAAATGGTTTTGGAGAAAGGCAAAGTCTTTTCGTTAGGCAAGTGCATCAAATGTCATCTAGACAAACAGAAATATCATGTTTGTTTGCCGCAGTTCCTCTAGCTTTCTCCCTAGAACAAACAAATGTGTAGAGCTGGTGTCTCCATGTGGAACCAATTAGTGTTTCCAAGCATAAAATTAAATGTTCCCAGAAAAAAAAAACATTCAAAAAAATACAGTCCGTGGATAATATCAGGAATACACAAACACAGAGTCTGTAGCAATATTTCGGTTTCAGTTAGCCAAAACAAATCCGCATATTTCCGGTTTCATCCAGTCATATCCGGACAAAGTGGTGTGGAATTTGTATGCAATGGACTGAGAAAATCACAGGAAAAATGGTTTTGGAGAAAGGCAAAGTCTTTTCGTTAGGCAAGTGCATCAAATGTCATCTAGACAAACAGAAATATCTTGTTTGTTTGCCGCAGTTCCTCTAGCTTTCTCCCTAGAAAATACGAATGTGTAGAGCTGGTGTCTCCATGTGGAACCAATTAGTGTTTCCAAGCATAAAATGAAATGTTCCCTGAAAAAACAAACATTCAAAAAATAAATTCCGTGGATCATATCAGGAATACACAAACACAGAGGCTGTAGCAATATTTCGGTTTGAGTTAGCCAAAACAAATCCGCATATTTCCGGTTTATCCAGTCATATCCGGACAAAGTGGTGTGGAATTTGTATGCAATGGACTGAGATAATCACAGTAAAAATGGTTTTGGAGAAAAGCAAAGTCTTTTCGTTAGGCAAGTGCATAAAATGTCATCTATACAAACAGAAATATCATGTTTGTTTGCCGCAGTTCCTCTAGCTTTCTCCCTAGAACAAACAAATGTGTAGAGCTGGTGTCTCCATGTGGAACCAATTAGTGTTTCCAAGCATAAAATTTAATGTTCTCTGAAAAAAAAACATTCAAAAAAATAAAATCCGTGGATAATATCAGGAATACACAAACAAAGAGGCTGTAGCAATATCTGAGATTGAATTAGCCAAATCGAAACCGGATATTTCCAGTTTCATCCAGTCATATCCGGACAAAGTGGTGTGGAATTCGTATGCAATGGACCGAGAAAATCACAGTAAAAATGGTTTTGGAGAAAAGCAAAGTCTTTTCGTTAGGCAAGTGCATAAAATGTCATCTATACAAACAGAAATATCAAGTTTGTTTGCCGCAGTTCCTCTACCTTTCTCCCTAGAACATAAAAATGTGTGGAGCTGGTGTCTCCATGTGGAACCAATTAGTGTTTCCAAGCATAAAATTAAATGTTCCCTGAAAAAACAAACATTCAAAAAAATAAATTCCGTGGATCATATCAGGAATACACAAAAACAGATTCTGTAGCAATATCTGCGATTGAATTAGCCAAAACGAATCCGGATATTTCCGGTTTCATCCAGTCATATCCGGACAAAGTGGTGTGGAATTCATATGCAATGTACTGAGAAAATCACAGTAAAAATGGTTTTGGAGAAAAGCAAAGTCTTTTCGTTAGGCAAGTGCATCAAATGTCATCTATACAAACAGAAATAGCATGTTTGTTTGCCGCAGATCCTCTAGCGTTCTCCCTAGAAAATACGAATGTGTAGAGCTGGTGTGTCCATGTGGAACCAATTAGTGTTTCCAAGCATAAAATTAAATGTTCCCTGAAAAAAAAAACATTCAAAAAAATAAAATCCGTGGATAATATCAGGAATACACAAAAACAGATTCTGTAGCAATATTTCGGTTTGAGTTAGCCAAAACAAAACCGCAGATTTCCGGTTTCATCCAGTCATATCCGGACAAAGTGGTGAGGAATTGGTATGCAATGGACCAAGAAAATCACAGGAAAAATGGTTTTGGAGAAAAGCAAAGTCTTTTCGTTAGGCAAGTGCATCAAATGTCATCTATACAAACAGAAATATCATGTTTGTTTGCAGCAGTTCCTCTAGCTTTCTCCCTAGAACATAAAAATGTGTAGAGCTGGTGTCTCCATGTGGAACCAATTAGTGTTTCCAAGCATAAAATTAAATGTTCCCTGAAAAAAAAACATTCAAAACAATAAAGTCCGTGGATAATATCAGGAATACACAAACAAAGAGGCTGTAGCAATATCTGGGATTGAATTAGCCAAAATGAAACCGGATATTTCCGGTTTCATCCAGTCATATCCGGACAAACTGTTGTGGAATTGGTATGCAATGGACCGAGAAAATCACAGGAAAAATGGTTTTGGAGAAAAGCAAAGTCTTTTCGTTAGGCAAGTGCATAAAATGTCATCTAGACAAACAGAAATATCATGTTTGTTTGCCGCAGTTTCTCTAGCTTTCTCCCTAGGAAATACGAATGTGTAGAGCTGGTGTGTCCATGAGGAACCAATTAGTGTTTCCAAGCATAAAATTTAATGTTCCCTGAACAAAAAGCATTCAAAAAAATAAAGTCCGTGGATAATATCAGGAATACACAAACAAAGAGGCTGTAGCAATATCTGGGATTGAATTAGCCAAATGAAACCGTATATTTCCGGTTTCATCCAGTCATATCCGGACAAACTGGTGTGGAATTGGTATGCAATGGACCGAGAAAATCACAGGAAAAATGGTTTTGGAGAAAAGCAAAGTCTTTTCGTTAGGCAAGTGCATAAAATGTCATCTATACAAACAGAAATATCATGTTTGTTTGCTGCAGTTCCTCTAGATTTCTCCCTAGAATATAAAAATGTGTAGAGCTGGTGTCTCCATGTGGAACCAATTAGTGTTTCCAAGCATAAAATTAAATGTTCCCTGAAAAAAAATTCAAAAAAATACAGTCCGTGGATCATATCAGGAATACACAAACACAGAGGCTGTAGCAATATCTGGGATTGAATTAGCCAAAACGAATCTGGATATTTCCGGTTTCATCCAGTCATATCCGGACAAAGTGGTGTGGAATTCGTATACAATGGACCGAGAAAATCACAGTAAAAATGGTTTTGGAGAAAAGCAAAGTCTTTTCGTTAGGCAAGTGCATCAAATGTCATCTAGACAAACAGAAATATCATGTTTGTTTGCCGCAGTTCCTCTAGCTTTCTCCCTAGAAAATACGAATGTGTAGAGCTGGTGTCTCCATGTGGAACCAATTAGTGTTTCCAAGCATAAAATGAAATGTTCCCTGAAAAAACAAACATTCAAAAAAATAAATTCCGTGGATCATATCAGGAATACACAAACACAGAGGCTGTAGCAATATTTCGGTTTGAGTTAGCCAAAACAAAACCGCATATTTCCGGTTTCATCCAGTCATATCCGGACAAAGTGGTGTGGAATTTGTATGCAATGGACTGAGAAAATCACAGGAAAAATGGTTTTGGAGAAAAGCAAAGTCTTTTCGTTAGGCAAGTGCATCAAATGTCATCTAGACAAACAGAAATATCATGTTTGTTTGCCGCAGTTCCTCTAGCTTTCTCCCTAGAACAAACAAATGTGTAGAGCTGGTGTCTCCATGTGGAACCAATTAGTGTTTCCAAGCATAAAATTAAATGTTCCCAGAAAAAAAAACATTCAAAAAAATACAGTCCGTGGATAATATCAGGAATACACAAACACAGAGGCTGTAGCAATATTTCGGTTTCAGTTAGCCAAAACAAATCCGCATATTTCCGGTTTATCCAGTCATATCCGGACAAAGTGGTGTGGAATTTGTATGCAATGGACTGAGATAATCACAGTAAAAATGGTTTTGGAGAAAAGCAAAGTCTTTTCGTTAGGCAAGTGCATAAAATGTTCTATACAAACAGAAATATCATATTTGTTTGCCGCAGTTCCTCTAGCTTTCTACCTAGAACATAAAATTGTGTAGAGCTGGTGTTTCCTGTGCACCAATTAGTGTTTCCAAGCATAAAATTTAATGTTCCCTGAAAAAAAACATTCAAAAAAATAAACTCCGTGGATAATATCAGGAATACACAAACAAAGAGGCTGTAGCAATATCTGGCATTGAATTAGCCAAAACGAAACCGGATATTTCCGGTTTCATCCAGTCATATCCGGACAAACTGGTGTGGAATTTGTATGCAATGGACCGAGAAAATCACAGGAAAAATGGTTTTGGAGAAAAGCAAAGTCTTTTCGTTAGGCAAGTGCCTAAAATGTCACCTATACAAACAGAAATATCATGTTTGTTTGCCGCAGTTCCTCTAGCTTTCCTCCTAGAAAATACGAATGTGTAGAGCTGGTGTCTCCATGTGGAACCAATTAGTGTTTCCAAGCATAAAATTTAATGTTCCCTGAAAAAAAAACCTTCAAAAAAATAAAGTCCGTGGATAATATCAGGAATACACAAACACAGAGGCTGTAGCAATATTTCCGTTTGAGTTAGCCAAAACAAAACCGCAGATTTCCGGTTTCATCCAGTCATATCCGGACAAAGTGGTGTGGAATTCGTATGCAATGGACC
Organism: Lepus oiostolus; assembly: GCA_036325905.1. Taxonomy (NCBI): domain Eukaryota; kingdom Metazoa; phylum Chordata; class Mammalia; order Lagomorpha; family Leporidae; genus Lepus; species Lepus oiostolus. The sequence continues at coordinate 904,661 of JAWMBE010000081.1, read as the reverse complement.
GAGAAAATCACAGTAAAAATGGTTTTGGAGAAAAGCAAAGTCTTTTCGTTAGGCAAGTGCATAAAATGTCATCTATACAAACAGAAATATCAAGTTTGTTTGCCGCAGTTCCTCTACCTTTCTCCCTAGAACATAAAAATGTGCGGAGCTGGTGTCTCCATGTGGAACCAATTAGTGTTTCCAAGCATAAAATTAAATGTTCCCTGAAAAAACAAACATTCAAAAAAATAAATTCCGTGGATCATATCAGGAATACACAAACAAAGAGGCTGTAGCAATATCTGCGATTGAATTAGCCAAAACGAATCCGGATATTTCCGGTTTCATCCAGTCATATCCGGACAAAGTGGTGTGGAATTCGTATGCAATGTACTGAGAAAATCACAGTAAAAATGGTTTTGGAGAAAAGCAAAGTCTTTTCGTTAGGCAAGTGCATCAAATGTCATCTATACAAACAGAAATAGCATGTTTGTTTGCCGCAGATCCTCTAGCGTTCTCCCTAGAAAATACGAATGTGTAGAGCTGGTGTGTCCATGTGGAACCAATTAGTGTTTCCAAGCATAAAATTAAATGTTCCCTGAAAAAAAAAAACATTCAAAAAAATAAAATCCGTGGATAATATCAGGAATACACAAAAACAGATTCTGTAGCAATATTTCGGTTTGAGTTAGCCAAAACAAAACCGCATATTTCCGGTTTCATCCAGTCATATCCGGACAAAGTGGTGAGGAATTGGTATGCAATGGACCAAGAAAATCACAGGAAAAATGGTTTTGGAGAAAAGCAAAGTCTTTTCGTTAGGCAAGTGCATCAAATGTCATCTAGACAAACAGAAATATCTTGTTTGTTTGCCGCAGTTCCTCTAGCTTTCTCCCTAGAAAATACGAATGTGTAGAGCTGGTGTCTCCATGTGGAACCAATTAGTGTTTCCAAGCATAAAATGAAATGTTCCCTGAAAAAACAAACATTCAAAAAAATAAATTCCGTGGATCATATCAGGAATACACAAACACAGAGGCTGTAGCAATATTTCGGTTTGAGTTAGCCAAAACAAAACCGCATATTTCCGGTTTCATCCAGTCATATCCGGACAAAGTGGTGTGGAATTTGTATGCAATGGACTGAGAAAATCACAGGAAAAATGGTTTTGGAGAAAGGCAAAGTCTTTTCGTTAGGCAAGTGCATCAAATGTCATCTAGACAAACAGAAATATCATGTTTGTTTGCCGCAGTTCCTCTAGCTTTCTCCCTAGAACAAACAAATGTGTAGAGCTGGTGTCTCCATGTGGAACCAATTAGTGTTTCCAAGCATAAAATTAAATGTTCCCAGAAAAAAAAAACATTCAAAAAAATACAGTCCGTGGATAATATCAGGAATACACAAACACAGAGTCTGTAGCAATATTTCGGTTTCAGTTAGCCAAAACAAATCCGCATATTTCCGGTTTCATCCAGTCATATCCGGACAAAGTGGTGTGGAATTTGTATGCAATGGACTGAGAAAATCACAGTAAAAATGGTTTTGGAGAAAGGCAAAGTCTTTTCGTTAGGCAAGTGCATCAAATGTCATCTAGACAAACAGAAATATCTTGTTTGTTTGCCGCAGTTCCTCTAGCTTTCTCCCTAGAAAATACGAATGTGTAGAGCTGGTGTCTCCATGTGGAACCAATTAGTGTTTCCAAGCATAAAATGAAATGTTCCCTGAAAAAACAAACATTCAAAAAAATAAATTCCGTGGATCATATCAGGAATACACAAACACAGAGGCTGTAGCAATATTTCGGTTTGAGTTAGCCAAAACAAATCCGCATATTTCCGGTTTATCCAGTCATATCCGGACAAAGTGGTGTGGAATTTGTATGCAATGGACTGAGATAATCACAGTAAAAATGGTTTTGGAGAAAAGCAAAGTCTTTTCGTTAGGCAAGTGCATAAAATGTCATCTATACAAACAGAAATATCATGTTTGTTTGCCGCAGTTCCTCTAGCTTTCTCCCTAGAACAAACAAATGTGTAGAGCTGGTGTCTCCATGTGGAACCAATTAGTGTTTCCAAGCATAAAATTTAATGTTCTCTGAAAAAAAAACATTCAAAAAAATAAAATCCGTGGATAATATCAGGAATACACAAACAAAGAGGCTGTAGCAATATCTGAGATTGAATTAGCCAAATCGAAACCGGATATTTCCAGTTTCATCCAGTCATATCCGGACAAAGTGGTGTGGAATTCGTATGCAATGGACCGAGAAAATCACAGTAAAAATGGTTTTGGAGAAAAGCAAAGTCTTTTCGTTAGGCAAGTGCATAAAATGTCATCTATACAAACAGAAATATCAAGTTTGTTTGCCGCAGTTCCTCTACCTTTCTCCCTAGAACATAAAAATGTGTGGAGCTGGTGTCTCCATGTGGAACCAATTAGTGTTTCCAAGCATAAAATTAAATGTTCCCTGAAAAAACAAACATTCAAAAAAATAAATTCCGTGGATCATATCAGGAATACACAAAAACAGATTCTGTAGCAATATCTGCGATTGAATTAGCCAAAACGAATCCGGATATTTCCGGTTTCATCCAGTCATATCCGGACAAAGTGGTGTGGAATTCGTATGCAATGTACTGAGAAAATCACAGTAAAAATGGTTTTGGAGAAAAGCAAAGTCTTTTCGTTAGGCAAGTGCATCAAATGTCATCTATACAAACAGAAATAGCATGTTTGTTTGCCGCAGATCCTCTAGCGTTCTCCCTAGAAAATACGAATGTGTAGAGCTGGTGTGTCCATGTGGAACCAATTAGTGTTTCCAAGCATAAAATTAAATGTTCCCTGAAAAAAAAAACATTCAAAAAAATAAAATCCGTGGATAATATCAGGAATACACAAAAACAGATTCTGTAGCAATATTTCGGTTTGAGTTAGCCAAAACAAAACCGCATATTTCCGGTTTCATCCAGTCATATCCGGGCAAAGTGGTGAGGAATTGGTATGCAATGGACCAAGAAAATCACAGGAAAAATGGTTTTGGAGAAAAGCAAAGTCTTTTCGTTAGGCAAGTGCATCAAATGTCATCTATACAAACAGAAATATCATGTTTGTTTGCAGCAGTTCCTCTAGCTTTCTCCCTAGAACATAAAAATGTGTAGAGCTGGTGTCTCCATGTGGAACCAATTAGTGTTTCCAAGCATAAAATTAAATGTTCCCTGAAAAAAAAACATTCAAAACAATAAAGTCCGTGGATAATATCAGGAATACACAAACAAAGAGGCTGTAGCAATATCTGGGATTGAATTAGCCAAAATGAAACCGGATATTTCCGGTTTCATCCAGTCATATCCGGACAAACTGTTGTGGAATTGGTATGCAATGGACCGAGAAAATCACAGGAAAAATGGTTTTGGAGAAAAGCAAAGTCTTTTCGTTAGGCAAGTGCATAAAATGTCATCTAGACAAACAGAAATATCATGTTTGTTTGCCGCAGTTTCTCTAGCTTTCTCCCTAGGAAATACGAATGTGTAGAGCTGGTGTGTCCATGAGGAACCAATTAGTGTTTCCAAGCATAAAATTTAATGTTCCCTGAACAAAAAGCATTCAAAAAAATAAAGTCCGTGGATAATATCAGGAATACACAAACAAAGAGGCTGTAGCAATATCTGGGATTGAATTAGCCAAATGAAACCGTATATTTCCGGTTTCATCCAGTCATATCCGGACAAACTGGTGTGGAATTGGTATGCAATGGACCGAGAAAATCACAGGAAAAATGGTTTTGGAGAAAAGCAAAGTCTTTTCGTTAGGCAAGTGCATAAAATGTCATCTATACAAACAGAAATAGCATGTTTGTTTGCTGCAGTTCCTCTAGATTTCTCCCTAGAATATAAAAATGTGTAGAGCTGGTGTCTCCATGTGGAACCAATTAGTGTTTCCAAGCATAAAATGAAATGTTCCCTGAAAAAACAAACATTCAAAAAAATAAATTCCGTGGATCATATCAGGAATACACAAACACAGAGGCTGTAGCAATATTTCGGTTTGAGTTAGCCAAAACAAAACCGCATATTTCCGGTTTCATCCAGTCATATCCGGACAAAGTGGTGTGGAATTTGTATGCAATGGACTGAGAAAATCACAGGAAAAATGGTTTTGGAGAAAAGCAAAGTCTTTTCGTTAGGCAAGTGCATCAAATGTCATCTAGACAAACAGAAATATCATGTTTGTTTGCCGCAGTTCCTCTAGCTTTCTCCCTAGAACAAACAAATGTGTAGAGCTGGTGTCTCCATGTGGAACCAATTAGTGTTTCCAAGCATAAAATTAAATGTTCCCAGAAAAAAAAACATTCAAAAAAATACAGTCCGTGGATAATATCAGGAATACACAAACACAGAGGCTGTAGCAATATTTCGGTTTCAGTTAGCCAAAACAAATCCGCATATTTCCGGTTTATCCAGTCATATCCGGACAAAGTGGTGTGGAATTTGTATGCAATGGACTGAGATAATCACAGTAAAAATGGTTTTGGAGAAAAGCAAAGTCTTTTCGTTAGGCAAGTGCATAAAATGTTCTATACAAACAGAAATATCATATTTGTTTGCCGCAGTTCCTCTAGCTTTCTACCTAGAACATAAAATTGTGTAGAGCTGGTGTCTCCATGTGCACCAATTAGTGTTTCCAAGCATAAAATTTAATGTTCCCTGAAAAAAAACATTCAAAAAAATAAACTCCGTGGATAATATCAGGAATACACAAACAAAGAGGCTGTAGCAATATCTGGCATTGAATTAGCCAAAACGAAACCGGATATTTCCGGTTTCATCCAGTCATATCCGGACAAACTGGTGTGGAATTTGTATGCAATGGACCGAGAAAATCACAGGAAAAATGGTTTTGGAGAAAAGCAAAGTCTTTTCGTTAGGCAAGTGCCTAAAATGTCACCTATACAAACAGAAATATCATGTTTGTTTGCCGCAGTTCCTCTAGCTTTCCTCCTAGAAAATACGAATGTGTAGAGCTGGTGTCTCCATGTGGAACCAATTAGTGTTTCCAAGCATAAAATTTAATGTTCCCTGAAAAAAAAACCTTCAAAAAAATAAAGTCCGTGGATAATATCAGGAATACACAAACACAGAGGCTGTAGCAATATTTCCGTTTGAGTTAGCCAAAACAAAACCGCAGATTTCCGGTTTCATCCAGTCATATCCGGACAATGTGGTGTGGAATTTGTATGCATTGGACCGAGAAAATCACAGGAAAAATGGTTTTGGAGAAAAGCAAAGTCTTTTCGTTAGGCAAGTGCATAAATTGTCATCTAGACAAACTTAAATATCATGTTTGTTTGCCGCAGTTCCTCTAGATTTCTCCCTAGAAAATACGAATGTGTAGAGCTGGTGTGTCCATGTGGGACCAATTAGTGTTTCCAAGCATAAAATTAAATGTTCTCTGAAAAAAAAACATTCAAAAAAATAAAATCCGTGGATAATATCAGGAATACACAAACACAGATGCTGTACAAATATTTCGGTTTGAGTTAGCCAAAACAAAACCGGATATTTCCGGTTTCATCCAGTCATATCCGGAAAAAGTTGTTTGGAATTGGTATGCAATGGACCGAGAAAATCACAGGAAAAATGGTTTTGGAGAAAAGCAAAGTCTTTTCGTTAGGCAAGTGCATAAAATGTCATCTATACAAACAGAAATATCATGTTTGTTTGCCGCAGTTCCTCTAGCTTTCTCCCTAGAACATAAATATGTATAGAGCTGGTGTCTCCATGTGGAACCAATTAGTGTTTCCAAGCATAAAATTAAATGCTCCCTGAAAAAAAAACATTCAAAAAAATAAAGTCCGTGGATAATATGAGGAATACACAAACAAAGAGGCTGTAGCAATATCTGGGATTGAATTAGCCAAAACGAAACCGGATATTTCCGGTTTCATCCAGTCATATCCGGACAAACTGGTGTGGAATTCGTATGCAATGGACCGAGAAAATCACAGGAAAAATGGTTTTGCAGAAAAGCAAAGTCTTTTCGTTAGGCAAGTGCATAAAATGTCATCTATACAAACAGAAATAGCATGTTTGTTTACTGCAGTTCCTCTAGATTTCTCCCTAAAACATAAAAATGTGTAGAACTGGTGTCTCCATGTGGAACCAATTAGTGTTTCCAAGCATAAAATTAAATGTTCTCTGAAAAAAAAACATTCAAAAAAAATAAAGTCCGTGGATAATATGAGGAATACACAAAAAAAGAGGCTGTAGCAATATCTGGGATTGAATTAGCCAAAACGAAACCGGATGTTTCCGGTTTCATCCAGTCATATCCGGACAAAGTGGTGTTGAATTCGTATGCAATGGACCGAGAAAATCACAGGAAAAATGGTTTTGGAGAAAAGCAAAGTCTTTTCGTTAGGCAAGGGCATAAAATGTCATCTATACAAACAGAAATATCATGTTTGTTTGCCGCAGTTCCTCTAGCTTTCTCCATAGAACATAAAAATGTGTAGAGCTGGTGTCTCCATGTGGAACCAATCATTGTTTCCAAGCATAAAATTAAATGTTCCCTGAAAAAAAACTTTCAAAAAAATAAAGTCCGTGGATAATATCAGGAATACACAAACAAAGAGGCTGTAGCAATATCTGGCATTGAATTAGCCAAAACGAAACCGGATATTTCCGGTTTCATCCAGTCATATCCGGACAAACTGGTGTGGAATTTGTATGCAATGGACCGAGAAAATCACAGGAAAAATGGTTTTGGAGAAAAGCAAAGTCTTTTCGTTAGGCAAGTGCCTAAAATGTCACCTATACAAACAGAAATATCATGTTTGTTTGCCGCAGTTCCTCTAGCTTTCCTCCTAGAAAATACGAATGTGTAGAGCTGGTGTCTCCATGTGGAACCAATTAGTGTTTCCAAGCATAAAATTTAATGTTCCCTGAAAAAAAAACCTTCAAAAAAATAAAGTCCGTGGATAATATCAGGAATACACAAACACAGAGGCTGTAGCAATATTTCCGTTTGAGTTAGCCAAAACAAAACCGCAGATTTCCGGTTTCATCCAGTCATATCCGGACAAAGTGGTGTGGAATTCGTATGCAATGGACCGAGAAAATCACAGTAAAAATGGTTTTGGAGAAAAGCAAAGTCTTTTCGTTAGGCAAGTGCATAAAATGTCATCTCTACAAACAGAAATATCATGTTTGTTTGCCGCAGTTCCTCTACCTTTCTCCCTAGAACATAAAAATGTGCGGAGCTGGTGTCTCCATGTGGAACCAATTAGTGTTTCCAAGCGTAAAATTAAATGTTCCCTGAAAAAACAAACATTCAAAAAAATAAATTCCGTGGATCATATCAGGAATACACAAACAAAGAGGCTGTAGCAATATCTGCGATTGAATTAGCCAAAACGAATCCGGATATTTCCGGTTTCATCCAGTCATATCCGGACAAAGTGGTGTGGAATTCGTATGCAATGTACTGAGAAAATCACAGTAAAAATGGTTTTGGAGAAAAGCAAAGTCTTTTCGTTAGGCAAGTGCATCAAATGTCATCTATACAAACAGAAATAGCATGTTTGTTTGCCGCAGATCCTCTAGCGTTCTCCCTAGAAAATACGAATGTGTAGAGCTGGTGTGTCCATGTGGAACCAATTAGTGTTTCCAAGCATAAAATTAAATGTTCCCTGAAAAAAAAAACATTCAAAAAAATAAAATCCGTGGATAATATCAGGAATACACAAAAACAGATTCTGTAGCAATATTTCGGTTTGAGTTAGCCAAAACAAAACCGCATATTTCCGGTTTCATCCAGTCATATCCGGACAAAGTGGTGAGGAATTGGTATGCAATGGACCAAGAAAATCACAGGAAAAATGGTTTTGGAGAAAAGCAAAGTCTTTTCGTTAGGCAAGTGCATCAAATGTCATCTAGACAAACAGAAATATCTTGTTTGTTTGCCGCAGTTCCTCTAGCTTTCTCCCTAGAAAATACGAATGTGTAGAGCTGGTGTCTCCATGTGGAACCAATTAGTGTTTCCAAGCATAAAATGAAATGTTCCCTGAAAAAACAAACATTCAAAAAAATAAATTCCGTGGATCATATCAGGAATACACAAACACAGAGGCTGTAGCAATATTTCGGTTTGAGTTAGCCAAAACAAAACCGCATATTTCCGGTTTCATCCAGTCATATCCGGACAAAGTGGTGTGGAATTTGTATGCAATGGACTGAGAAAATCACAGGAAAAATGGTTTTGGAGAAAGGCAAAGTCTTTTCGTTAGGCAAGTGCATCAAATGTCATCTAGACAAACAGAAATATCATGTTTGTTTGCCGCAGTTCCTCTAGCTTTCTCCCTAGAACAAACAAATGTGTAGAGCTGGTGTGTCCATGTGGAACCAATTAGTGTTTCCAAGCATAAAATTAAATGTTCCCAGAAAAAAAAAACATTCAAAAAAATACAGTCCGTGGATAATATCAGGAATACACAAACACAGAGTCTGTAGCAATATTTCGGTTTCAGTTAGCCAAAACAAATCCGCATATTTCCGGTTTCATCCAGTCATATCCGGACAAAGTGGTGTGGAATTTGTATGCAATGGACTGAGAAAATCACAGTAAAAATGGTTTTGGAGAAAGGCAAAGTCTTTTCGTTAGGCAAGTGCATCAAATGTCATCTAGACAAACAGAAATATCTTGTTTGTTTGCCGCAGTTCCTCTAGCTTTCTCCCTAGAAAATACGAATGTGTAGAGCTGGTGTCTCCATGTGGAACCAATTAGTGTTTCCAAGCATAAAATGAAATGTTCCCTGAAAAAACAAACATTCAAAAAAATAAATTCCGTGGATCATATCAGGAATACACAAACACAGAGGCTGTAGCAATATTTCGGTTTGAGTTAGCCAAAACAAATCCGCATATTTCCGGTTTATCCAGTCATATCCGGACAAAGTGGTGTGGAATTTGTATGCAATGGACTGAGATAATCACAGTAAAAATGGTTTTGGAGAAAAGCAAAGTCTTTTCGTTAGGCAAGTGCATAAAATGTCATCTATACAAACAGAAATATCATGTTTGTTTGCCGCAGTTCCTCTAGCTTTCTCCCTAGAACAAACAAATGTGTAGAGCTGGTGTCTCCATGTGGAACCAATTAGTGTTTCCAAGCATAAAATTTAATGTTCTCTGAAAAAAAAACATTCAAAAAAATAAAATCCGTGGATAATATCAGGAATACACAAACAAAGAGGCTGTAGCAATATCTGAGATTGAATTAGCCAAATCGAAACCGGATATTTCCAGTTTCATCCAGTCATATCCGGACAAAGTGGTGTGGAATTCGTATGCAATGGACCGAGAAAATCACAGTAAAAATGGTTTTGGAGAAAAGCAAAGTCTTTTCGTTAGGCAAGTGCATAAAATGTCATCTATACAAACAGAAATATCAAGTTTGTTTGCCGCAGTTCCTCTACCTTTCTCCCTAGAACATAAAAATGTGTGGAGCTGGTGTCTCCATGTGGAACCAATTAGTGTTTCCAAGCATAAAATTAAATGTTCCCTGAAAAAACAAACATTCAAAAAAATAAATTCCGTGGATCATATCAGGAATACACAAAAACAGATTCTGTAGCAATATCTGCGATTGAATTAGCCAAAACGAATCCGGATATTTCCGGTTTCATCCAGTCATATCCGGACAAAGTGGTGTGGAATTCGTATGCAATGTACTGAGAAAATCACAGTAAAAATGGTTTTGGAGAAAAGCAAAGTCTTTTCGTTAGGCAAGTGCATCAAATGTCATCTATACAAACAGAAATAGCATGTTTGTTTGCCGCAGATCCTCTAGCGTTCTCCCTAGAAAATACGAATGTGTAGAGCTGGTGTGTCCATGTGGAACCAATTAGTGTTTCCAAGCATAAAATTAAATGTTCCCTGAAAAAAAAAACATTCAAAAAAATAAAATCCGTGGATAATATCAGGAATACACAAAAACAGATTCTGTAGCAATATTTCGGTTTGAGTTAGCCAAAACAAAACCGCATATTTCCGGTTTCATCCAGTCATATCCGGACAAAGTGGTGAGGAATTGGTATGCAATGGACCAAGAAAATCACAGGAAAAATGGTTTTGGAGAAAAGCAAAGTCTTTTCGTTAGGCAAGTGCATCAAATGTCATCTATACAAACAGAAATATCATGTTTGTTTGCAGCAGTTCCTCTAGCTTTCTCCCTAGAACATAAAAATGTGTAGAGCTGGTGTCTCCATGTGGAACCAATTAGTGTTTCCAAGCATAAAATTAAATGTTCCCTGAAAAAAAAACATTCAAAACAATAAAGTCCGTGGATAATATCAGGAATACACAAACAAAGAGGCTGTAGCAATATCTGGGATTGAATTAGCCAAAATGAAACCGGATATTTCCGGTTTCATCCAGTCATATCCGGACAAACTGTTGTGGAATTGGTATGCAATGGACCGAGAAAATCACAGGAAAAATGGTTTTGGAGAAAAGCAAAGTCTTTTCGTTAGGCAAGTGCATAAAATGTCATCTAGACAAACAGAAATATCATGTTTGTTTGCCGCAGTTTCTCTAGCTTTCTCCCTAGGAAATACGAATGTGTAGAGCTGGTGTGTCCATGAGGAACCAATTAGTGTTTCCAAGCATAAAATTTAATGTTCCCTGAACAAAAAGCATTCAAAAAAATAAAGTCCGTGGATAATATCAGGAATACACAAACAAAGAGGCTGTAGCAATATCTGGGATTGAATTAGCCAAATGAAACCGTATATTTCCGGTTTCATCCAGTCATATCCGGACAAACTGGTGTGGAATTGGTATGCAATGGACCGAGAAAATCACAGGAAAAATGGTTTTGGAGAAAAGCAAAGTCTTTTCGTTAGGCAAGTGCATAAAATGTCATCTATACAAACAGAAATAGCATGTTTGTTTGCTGCAGTTCCTCTAGATTTCTCCCTAGAATATAAAAATGTGTAGAGCTGGTGTCTCCATGTGGAACCAATTAGTGTTTCCAAGCATAAAATGAAATGTTCCCTGAAAAAACAAACATTCAAAAAAATAAATTCCGTGGATCATATCAGGAATACACAAACACAGAGGCTGTAGCAATATTTCGGTTTGAGTTAGCCAAAACAAAACCGCATATTTCCGGTTTCATCCAGTCATATCCGGACAAAGTGGTGTGGAATTTGTATGCAATGGACTGAGAAAATCACAGGAAAAATGGTTTTGGAGAAAAGCAAAGTCTTTTCGTTGGGCAAGTGCATCAAATGTCATCTAGACAAACAGAAATATCATGTTTGTTTGCCGCAGTTCCTCTAGCTTTCTCCCTAGAACAAACAAATGTGTAGAGCTGGTGTCTCCATGTGGAACCAATTAGTGTTTCCAAGCATAAAATTAAATGTTCCCAGAAAAAAAAACATTCAAAAAAATACAGTCCGTGGATAATATCAGGAATACACAAACACAGAGGCTGTAGCAATATTTCGGTTTCAGTTAGCCAAAACAAATCCGCATATTTCCGGTTTATCCAGTCATATCCGGACAAAGTGGTGTGGAATTTGTATGCAATGGACTGAGATAATCACAGTAAAAATGGTTTTGGAGAAAAGCAAAGTCTTTTCGTTAGGCAAGTGCATAAAATGTTCTATACAAACAGAAATATCATATTTGTTTGCCGCAGTTCCTCTAGCTTTCTACCTAGAACATAAAATTGTGTAGAGCTGGTGTCTCCATGTGCACCAATTAGTGTTTCCAAGCATAAAATTTAATGTTCCCTGAAAAAAAACATTCAAAAAAATAAACTCCGTGGATAATATCAGGAATACACAAACAAAGAGGCTGTAGCAATATCTGGCATTGAATTAGCCAAAACGAAACCGGATATTTCCGGTTTCATCCAGTCATATCCGGACAAACTGGTGTGGAATTTGTATGCAATGGACCGAGAAAATCACAGGAAAAATGGTTTTGGAGAAAAGCAAAGTCTTTTCGTTAGGCAAGTGCCTAAAATGTCACCTATACAAACAGAAATATCATGTTTGTTTGCCGCAGTTCCTCTAGCTTTCCTCCTAGAAAATACGAATGTGTAGAGCTGGTGTCTCCATGTGGAACCAATTAGTGTTTCCAAGCATAAAATTTAATGTTCCCTGAAAAAAAAACCTTCAAAAAAATAAAGTCCGTGGATAATATCAGGAATACACAAACACAGAGGCTGTAGCAATATTTCCGTTTGAGTTAGCCAAAACAAAACCGCAGATTTCCGGTTTCATCCAGTCATATCCGGACAATGTGGTGTGGAATTTGTATGCATTGGACCGAGAAAATCACAGGAAAAATGGTTTTGGAGAAAAGCAAAGTCTTTTCGTTAGGCAAGTGCATAAATTGTCATCTAGACAAACTTAAATATCATGTTTGTTTGCCGCAGTTCCTCTAGATTTCTCCCTAGAAAATACGAATGTGTAGAGCTGGTGTGTCCATGTGGGACCAATTAGTGTTTCCAAGCATAAAATTAAATGTTCTCTGAAAAAAAAACATTCAAAAAAATAAAATCCGTGGATAATATCAGGAATACACAAACACAGATGCTGTACAAATATTTCGGTTTGAGTTAGCCAAAACAAAACCGGATATTTCCGGTTTCATCCAGTCATATCCGGAAAAAGTTGTTTGGAATTGGTATGCAATGGACCGAGAAAATCACAGGAAAAATGGTTTTGGAGAAAAGCAAAGTCTTTTCGTTAGGCAAGTGCATAAAATGTCATCTATACAAACAGAAATATCATGTTTGTTTGCCGCAGTTCCTCTAGCTTTCTCCCTAGAACATAAATATGTATAGAGCTGGTGTCTCCATGTGGAACCAATTAGTGTTTCCAAGCATAAAATTAAATGCTCCCTGAAAAAAAAACATTCAAAAAAATAAAGTCCGTGGATAATATGAGGAATACACAAACAAAGAGGCTGTAGCAATATCTGGGATTGAATTAGCCAAAACGAAACCGGATATTTCCGGTTTCATCCAGTCATATCCGGACAAACTGGTGTGGAATTCGTATGCAATGGACCGAGAAAATCACAGGAAAAATGGTTTTGCAGAAAAGCAAAGTCTTTTCGTTAGGCAAGTGCATAAAATGTCATCTATACAAACAGAAATAGCATGTTTGTTTACTGCAGTTCCTCTAGATTTCTCCCTAAAACATAAAAATGTGTAGAACTGGTGTCTCCATGTGGAACCAATTAGTGTTTCCAAGCATAAAATTAAATGTTCTCTGAAAAAAAAACATTCAAAAAAAATAAAGTCCGTGGATAATATGAGGAATACACAAAAAAAGAGGCTGTAGCAATATCTGGGATTGAATTAGCCAAAACGAAACCGGATGTTTCCGGTTTCATCCAGTCATATCCGGACAAAGTGGTGTGGAATTAGTATGCAATGGACCGAGAAAATCACAGGAAAAATGGTTTTGGAGAAAAGCAAAGTCTTTTCGTTAGGCAAGTGCATAAAATGTCATCTATACAAACAGAAATAGCATGTTTGTTTGCTGCAGTTCCTCTAGATTTCTCCCTAAAACATAAAAATGTGTAGAACTGGTGTCTCCATGTGGAACCAATTAGTGTTTCCAAGCATAAAATTAAATGTTCCCTGAAAAAAAAACCTTCAAAAAAATAAAGTCCGTGGATAATATCAGGAATACACAAACAAAGAGGCTGTAGCAATATCTTGGATTGAATTAGGCAAAACGAATTCGGATATTTCCGGTTTAATCCAGTCATATCCGGACAAAGTGGTGTGGAATTCGTATGCAATGGACCAAGAAAATCACACTAAAAATGGTTTCGGAGAAAAGCAAAGTATTTTCGTTAGGCAAGTGCATAAATTGTCCTCTAGACAAACTTAAATATCATGTTTGTTTGCCGCAGTTCCTCTAGCTTTCTCCATAGAACAAACGAATGTGTAGAGCTCGTGTCTCCATGTGGAACCAATTAGTGCTTCCAAGCATAAAATTAAATGTTCCCAGAAAAAAAAAACATTCAAAAAATAAAGTCCGTGGATAATATCAGGAATACACAAACAAAGAGGCTATAGCAATATCTGGGATTGAATTAGCCAAAAATAAACCGGATATTTCCGGTTTCATCCAGTCATATCCGGACAAACTTGTGTGGAATTCGTACGCAATGGACCGAGAAAATCACAGGAAAAATGGTTTTGGAGAAAAGCAAAGTCTTTTCGTTAGGCAAGTGCATAAAATGTCATCTATACAAACACAAATATCATGTTTGTTTGCTGCAGTTGCTCTAGATTTCTCCCTAAAACATAAAAATGTGTAGAACTGGTGTCTCCATGTGGAACCAATTAGTGTTTCCAAGCATAAAATTAAATGTTCCCTGAAAAAAAAAACCTTCCAAAAAATAAAGTCCGTGGATAATATCAGGAATACACAAACACAGAGGCTGTAGCAATATTTCCGTTTGAGTTAGCCAAAACAAAACCGCAGATTTCCGGTTTCATCCAGTCATATCCGGACAATGTGGTGTGGAATTTGTATGCAATGGACCGAGAAAATCACAGGAAAAATGGTTTTGGAGAAAAGCAAAGTCTTTTCGTTAGGCAAGTGCATAAATTGTCATCTAGACAAACTTAAATATCATGTTTGTTTACCGCAGTTCCTCTAGCTTTCTCCCTAGAAAATACGAATGTGTAGAGCTGGTGTGTCCATGTGGGACCAATTAGTGTTTCCAAGCATAAAATTAAATGTTCCCTGAAAAAAAAAAACATTCAAAAAAATAAAGTCCTTGGATAATATCAGGAATACACAAACAAAGAGGCTGTAGCAATATCTTGGATTGAATTAGGCAAAACGAATCCGGATATTTCCGGTTTCATCCAGTCATATCCGGACAAAGTGGTGTTGAATTGGTATGCAATGGACCGAGAAAATCACAGTAAAAATGGTTTCGGAGAAAAGCAAAGTCTTTTCGTTAGGCAAGTGCATAAATTGTCATCTAGACAAACAGAAATATCATGTTTGTTTGCCGCAGTTCCTCTAGCTTTCTCCCTAGAACAAACAAATGTGTAGAGCTGGTGTCTGCATGTGGAACCAATTAGTGTTTCCAAGCATAAAATTAAATGTTCCCAGAAAAAAAAACATTCAAAAAAATACAGTCCGTGGATAATATCAGGAATACACAAACACAGAGGCTGTAGCAAATTTCGGTTTCAGTTAGCCAAAACAAATCCGCATATTTCCGGTTTCATCCAGTCATATCCGTACAAAGTGGTTTGGAATTTGTATGCAATGGACCGAGAAAATCACAGGAAAAATGGTTTTGGAGAAAAGCAAAGTCTTTTCGTTAGGCAAGTGCATCAAATGTCACCTATACAAACAGAAATATCATGTTTGTTTGCCGCAGTTCCTCTAGCTTTCCTCCTAGAAAATACGAATGTGTAGAGCTGGTGTCTCCATGTGGAACCAATTAGTGTTTCCAAGCATAAAATTTAATGTTCCCTGAAAAAAAAACCTTCAAAAAAATACAGTCCGTGGATAATATCAGGAATACACAAACACAGAGGCTGTAGCAATATTTCCGTTTGAGTTAGCCAAAACAAAACCGCAGATTTCCGGTTTCATCCAGTCATATCCGGACAATGTGGTGTGGAATTTGTATGCAATGGACCGAGAAAATCACAGGAAAAATGGTTTTGGAGAAAAGCAAAGTCTTTTCGTTAGGCAAGTGCATAAATTGTCATCTAGACAAACTTAAATATCATGTTTGTTTGCCGCAGTTCCTCTAGATTTCTCCCTAGAAAATACGAATGTGTAGAGCTGGTGTGTCCATGTGGAACCAATTAGTGTTTCCAAGCATAAAATTAAATGTTCCCTGAAAGAAAAAACATTCAAAAAAATAAAATCCGTGGATAATATCAGGAATACACGAATACAGAGGCTGTAGCAATATCTGGGATTGATTTAGCCAAAACAAAACCGGATATTTCCGGTTTCATCCAGTCATATCCGGACAAAGTGGTGTGGAATTCGTATGCAATGGACCGAGAAAATCACAGGAAAAATGGTTTCGGAGAAAAGCAAAGTCTTTTCGTTAGGCAAGTGCATAAATTGTCATCTAGACAAACAGAAATATCATGTTTGTTTGCCGCAGTTCCTCTAGCTTTCTCCCTAGAAAATACGAATGTGTAGAGCTGGTGTCTCCGTGTGCACCAATTAGAGTTTCCAAGGACAAAGTTAAATGTTCCCTGATAAAAAATATTCAAAACAATAAAGTCCGTGGATAATATCAGGAATACACAAACACAGATGCTGTAGCAATATTTCGGTTTGAGTTAGCCAAAACAAAACCGGATATTTCCGGTTTCATCCAGTCATATCCGGACAAAGTGGTGTGGAATTGGTATGCAATGGACCGAGGAAATCACAGTAAAAATGGTTTTGGAGAAAAGCAAAGTCTTTTCGTTAGGCAAGTGCATGAAATGTCATCTAGACAAACAGAAATAGCATGTTTGTTTGCTGCAGTTCCTCTAGCTTTCTCCATAGAACATAAAAATGTGTAGAGCTGGTGTCTCCATGTGGAACCAATTAGTGTTTCCAAGCATAAAATTAAATGTTCCCTGAAAAAAAAACATACAAAAAAATAAAGTTCGTGGATAATATCAGGAATACACAAACAAAGAGGCTGTAGCCATATCTGGGATTGAATTAGCCAAAACGAAACCGGATATTTCCGGTTTCATCCAGTCATATCCGGACAAACTGGTGTGGAATTCGTATGCAATGGACCGAGGAAATCACAGGAAAAATGGTTTTGGAGAAAAGCAAAGTCTTTTTGTTAGGCAAGTGCATAAAATGTCATCTAAACAAACAGAAATATCATGTTTGTTTGCCGCAGTTCCTCTAGCTTTCTCCCTAGAACAAACAAATGTGTAGAGCTGGTGTCTCCATGTGGAACCAATTAGTGTTTCCAAGCATAAAATTAAATGTTCCCTGAAAAAAAAAACATTCAAAAAATACAGTCCGTGGATAATATCAGGAATACACAAACACAGATGCTGTAGCAATATTTCGGTTTGAGTTAGCCAAAACAAAACCGCATATTTCCGGTTTCATCCAGTCATATCCGGACAAAGTGGTGTGGAATTGGTATGCAATGGACCGAGAAAATCACAGGAAAAATGGTTTTGGAGAAAAGCAAAGTCTTTTCGTTAGGCAAGTGGATAAATTGTCATCTAGACAAACAGAAATATCATGTTTGTTTGCCGCAGTTCCTCTAGCTTTCTCCCTACAAAATACGAATGTGTAGAGCTGGTGTCTCCGTGTGCACCAATTAGAGTTTCCAAGGACAAAGTTAAATGTTCCCTGAAAAAAAACATTCAAAAAAATAAAGTCCGTGGATAATATCAGGAATACACAAACACAGATGCTGTAGCAATATTTCGGTTTGAGTTAGCCAAAACAAAACCGCATATTTCCGGTTTCATCCAGTCATATCCGGACAAAGTGGTGTGGAATTGCTATGCAATGGACCGAGGAAATCACAGTAAAAATGGTTTTGGAGAAAAGCAAAGTCTTTTCGTTAGGCAAGTGCATAAAATGTCATCTATACAAACAGAAATATCATGTTTGTTTGCCGCAGTTCCTCTAGATTTCTCCCTAGAAAATACGATTGTGTAGAGCTGGTGTCTCCATGTGGAACCAATTAGTGTTTCCAAGCATAAAATTTAATGTTCTCTGAAAAAAAAACATTCAAAAAAATAAAATCCGTGGATAGTATCAGGAATACACAAACAAAGAGGCTGTAGCAATATCTGAGATTGAATTACCCAAAACGAAACCGGATATTTCCGGTTTCATCCAGTCATATTCGGGCAAACTGGTGTGGAATTCGTATGCAATGGACCGAGAAAATCACAGTAAAAATGGTTTTGGAGAAAAGCAAAGTCTTTTCGTTAGGCAAGTGCATAAAATGTCATCTATACAAACAGAAATATCAAGTTTTTTTGCCGCAGTTCCTCTACCTTTCTCCCTAGAATATAAAAATGTGTAGAGCTGGTGTCTCCATGTGGAACCAATTAGTGTTTCCAAGCATAAAATTAAATGTTCCCTGAAAAAAAAATTCAAAAAAATACAGTCCGTGGATCATATCAGGAATACACAAACACAGAGGCTGTAGCAATATCTGGGATTGAATTAGCCAAAACGAATCCGGATATTTCCGGTTTCATCCAGTCATATCCGGACAAAGTGGTGTGGAATTCATATACAATGGACCGAGAAAATCACAGTAAAAATGGTTTTGGAGAAAAGCAAAGTCTTTTCGTTAGGCAAGTGCATCAAATGTCATCTATACAAACAGAAATATCATGTTTGTTTGCCGCAGTTCCTCTAGCTTTCTCCCTAGAAAATACGAATGTGTAGAGCTGGTGTCTCCATGTGGAACCAATTAGTGTTTCCAAGCATAAAATGAAATGTTCCCTGAAAAAACAAACATTCAAAAAAATAAATTCCGTGGATCATATCAGGAATACACAAACACAGAGGCTGTAGCAATATTTCGGTTTGAGTTAGCCAAAACAAAACCGCATATTTCCGGTTTCATCCAGTCATATCCGGACAAAGTGGTGTGGAATTTGTATGCAATGGACTGAGAAAATCACAGGAAAAATGGTTTTGGAGAAAAGCAAAGTCTTTTCGTTAGGCAAGTGCATCAAATGTCATCTATACAAACAGAAATATCATGTTTGTTTGCCGAAATTCCTCTAGCTTTCTCCCTAGAAAATACGAATGTGTAGAGCTGGTGTCTCCATGTGGAACCAATTAGTGTTTCCAAGCATAAAATTAAATGTTCCCTGAAATAAAAAACATTCAAAAAAATAAAATCCGTGGATAATACCAGGAATACACAAACACAGATGCTGTACAAATATTTCGGTTTGCGTTAGCCAAAAAAAACCCGGATATTTCCGGTTTCATCCAATCATATCCGGACAAAATGGTGTGGAATTCGTATGCAATGGACCGAGAAAATCACAGGAAAAATGGTTTTGGAGAAAAGCAAAATCTTTTCGTTAGGCAAGTGCATAAAATGTCATCTATACAAACAGAAATATCATGTTTGTTTGCCGCAGTTCCTCTAGATTTCTCCCTAGAAAATACGAATGTGTAGAGCTGGTGTCTCCGTGTGCACCAATTAGAGTTTCCAAGGACAAAGTTAAATGTTCCCTGATATAAAAAAACAAAACAATAAAGTCCGTGGATAATATCAGGAATACACAAACACAGATGCTGTAGCAATATCTGGGATTGAATTAGCCAAAACAAAACCGGATATTTCCGGTTTCATCCAGTCATATCCGGACAAAGTGGCGTGGAATTGGTATGCAATGGACCGAGGAAATCACAGTAAAAATGGTTTTGGAGAAAAGCAAAGTCTTTTCGTTAGGCAAGTGCATCAAATGTCATCTAGACAAACAGAAATATCATGTTTGTTTGCCGCAGTTCCTCTAGCTTTCTCCCTAGAACAAACAAATGTGTAGAGCTGGTGTCTCCATGTGGAACCAATTAGTGTTTCCAAGCATAAAATTTAATGTTCTCTGAAAAAAAAACATTCAAAAAAATAAAATCCGTGGATAATATCAGGAATACACAAACAAAGAGGCTGTAGCAATATCTGAGATTGAATTAGCCAAATCGAAACCGGATATTTCCAGTTTCATCCAGTCATATCCGGACAAAGTGGTGTGGAATTCGTATGCAATGGACCGAGAAAATCACAGGAAAAATGGTTTTGGAGAAAAGCAAAGTCTTTTCGTTAGGCAAGTGCATAAAATGTCATCTATACAAACAGAAATATCAAGTTTGTTTGCCGCAGTTCCTCTACCTTTCTCCCTAGAACATAAAAATGTGTCGAGCTGGTGTCTCCATGTGGAACCAATTAGTGTTTCCAAGCATAAAATTAAATGTTCCCTGAAAAAACAAACATTCAAAAAAATAAATTCCGTGGATCATATCAGGAATACACAAACAAAGAGGCTGTAGCAATATCTGCGATTGAATTAGCCAAAACGAATCCGGATATTTCCGGTTTCATCCAGTCATATCCGGACAAAGTGGTGTGGAATTCGTATGCAATGTACTGAGAAAATCACAGTAAAAATGGTTTTGGAGAAAAGCAAAGTCTTTTCGTTAGGCAAGTGCATCAAATGTCATCTATACAAACAGAAATAGCATGTTTGTTTGCCGCAGTTCCTCTAGCTTTCTCCCTAGAAAATACGAATGTGTAGAGCTGGTGTGTCCATGTGGAACCAATTAGTGTTTCCAAGCATAAAATTAAATGTTCCCTGAAAAAAAAAAACATTCCAAAAAATAAAGTCCGGGGATAATATCAGGAATGCACAAACACAGATGCTGTACAAATATTTCGGTTTGAGTTAGCCAAAAAAAACCCGGATATTTCCGGTTTCATCCAGTCATATCCGGACAAAGTGGTGTGGAATTGGTATGCAATGGACCGAGAAAATCACAGGAAAAATGGTTTTGGAGAAAAGCAAAGTCTTTTCGTTAGGGAAGTGCATCAAATGTCATCTATACAAACAGAAATAGCATGTTTGTTTGCCGCAGTTCCTCTAGCTTTCTCCCTAGAAAATACGAATGTGTAGAGCTGGTGTGTCCATGTGGAACCAATTAGTGTTTCCAAGCATAAAATTAAATGTTCCCTGAAAAAAAAAATTTAAAAAAATAAAATCCGTGGATAATACCAGGAATACACAATCACAGATGCTGTACAAATATTTCGGTTTGAGTTAGCCAAAAAAACCCGGATATTTCCGGTTTCATCCAGTCATATCCGGACAAAGTGGTGTGGAATTGGTATGCAATGGACCGAGAAAATCACAGGAAAAATGGTTTTGGAGAAAAGCAAAGTCTTTTCGTTAGGCAAGTGCATAAAATGTCATCTATACAAACAGAAATATCATGTTTGTTTGCCGCAGTTCCTCTACCTTTCTCCCTAGAACATAAAAATGTGTAGAGCTGGTGTCTCCATGTGGAACCAATTAGTGTTTCCAAGCATAAAATTAAATGTTCCCTGAAAAAAAAAACATTCAAAAAAATAAAATCCGTGGATAATATCAGGAATACACAAACAAAGAGGCTGTAGCAATATCTGGGATTGAATTAGCCAAAATGAAACCGGATATTTCCGGTTTCATCCAGTCATATCCGGACAAAGTGGTGTGGAATTGGTATGCAATGGACCGAGAAAATCACAGGAAAAATGGTTTTGGAGAAAAGCAAAGTCTTTTCGTTAGGCAAGTGCATCAAATGTCATCTATACAAACAGAGATAGCATGTTTGTTTGCCGCAGTTCCTCTAGCTTTCTCCCTAGAACAAACAAATGTGTAGAGCTGGTGTCTCCATGTGGAACCAATTAGTGTTTCCAAGCATAAAATTAAATGTTCCCTGAAAAAAAAAACATTCAAAACCATAAAGTTTGGATCATATCAGGAATACACAAACAAAGAGGCTGTAGCAATATCTGGGGTTGAATTAGCCAAAACAAAACCGGATATTTCTGGTTTCATCCAGTCATATTCGGACCAACTGGTGTGGAATTCGTATGCAATGGACCGAGAAAATCACAGTAAAAATGGTTTTGGAGAAAAGCAAAGTCTTTTCGTTAGGCAAGTGCATAAAATGTCATCTATACAAACAGAAATATCATGTTTGTTTGCCGCAATTCCTCTAGCTTTCTCCCTAGAACATAAAAATGTGTAGAGCTGGTGTCTCCATGTGGAACCAATTAGTGTTTCCAAGCATAAAATTAAATGTTCCCTGAAAAAAAAACCTTCAAAAAAATAAAGTCCGTGGATAATATCAGGAATACACAAACAAAGAGGCTGTAGCAATATCTGGGATTGAATTAGCCAAAATGAAACTGGATATTTCTGGTTTCATCCAGTCATATCCGGACAAAGTGGTGTGGAATTCGTATGCAATGGACCGAGAAAATCACAGGAAAAATGGTTTTGGAGAAAAGCAAAGTCTTTTCGTTAGGCAAGTGCATAAAATGTCATCTAGACAAACAGAAATATCATGTTTGTTTGCCGCAG
This sequence comes from Lepus oiostolus, assembly GCA_036325905.1. Lineage (NCBI taxonomy): Eukaryota > Metazoa > Chordata > Mammalia > Lagomorpha > Leporidae > Lepus > Lepus oiostolus. Next base: position 882,545 of record JAWMBE010000081.1, on the reverse strand, counting down.
TTCCTCTAGCTTTCTCCCTAGAACAAACAAATGTGTAGAGCTGGTGTCTCCATGTAGAACCAATTAGTGTTTCCAAGCATAAAATTAAATGTTCCCAGAAAATAAAACATTCAAAAAAATACAGTCCGTGGATAATATCAGGAATACACAAACACAGAGGCTGTAGCAATATCTGGAATTGAATTTGCCAAAACAAAGCAGGATATTTCTGGTTTCATCCAGTCATATCCGGACAAAGTGGTGTGGAATTTGTATGCAATGGACCGAGAAAATCACAGGAAAAATGGTTTTGGAGAAAAGCTAAATCTTTTCGTTAGGCAAGTGCATAAAATGTCATCTATACAAACAGAAATATCATGTTTGTTTGCCGCAGTTCCTCTAGATTTCTCCCTAGAAAATATGAATGTGTAGAGCTGGTGTCTCCGTGTGCACCAATTAGAGTTTCCAAGGACAAAGTTAAATGTTCCCTGATATAAAAAAACAAAACAATAAAGTCCGTGGATTATATCAGGAATACACAAACACAGATGCTGTAGCAATATTTCGGTTTGAGTTAGCCAAAACAAAACCGCATATTTCCGGTTTCATCCAGTCATATCCGGACAAAGTGGTGTGGAATTGGTATACAATGGACCGAGGAAATCACAGGAAAAATGGTTTTGGAGAAAAGCAAAGTCTTTTCGTTAGGCAAGTGCATCAAATGTCATCTAGACAAACAGAAATATCATGTTTGTTTGCCGCAGTTCCTCTAGCTTTCTCCCTAGAAAATACGAATGTGCAGAGCTGGTGTCTCCATGTGGAACCAATTAGTGTTTCCAACCATAAAATTTAATGTTCCCTGAAAAATACATTCAAAAAAATAAAGTCCATGGATAATATCACGAATACACAAACACAGAGTCTGTAGCAATATTTCGGTTTGAGTTAGCCAAAAAACCCGGATATTTCCGGTTTCATCCAGTCATATCCGGACAAAGTGGTGTGGAATTTGTATGCAATGGACCAAGAAAATCACAGGAAAAATGGTTTTGGAGAAAAGCAAAGTCTTTTCGTTAGGCAAGTGCATAAAATGTCATCTATACAAACAGAAATGTCATGTTTCTTTGCCGCAGTTCCTCTAGCTTTCTCCCTAGAAAATACGAATGTGTAGAGCTGGTGTCTCCGTGTGCACCAATTAGAGTTTCCAAGGACAAAGTTAATGTTCCCTGATAAAAAAAAAACAAAAAAATAAAATCCGTGGATAATATCAGGAATACACAAACGCAGATGCTGTAGCAATATTTCGGTTTGAGTTAGCCAAAACAAAACCGGATATTTCCGGTTTCATCCAGTCATATCCGGACAAAGTGGTGTGGAATTGGTATGCAATGGACCAAGGAAATCACAGTAAAATGGTTTTGGAGAAAAGCCAAGTCTTTTCGTTAGGCAAGTGCATAAAATGTCATCTATACAAACAGAAATATCATGTTTGTTTGCCGCAGTTCCTCTAGCTTTCTCCCTAGAAAATACGATTGTGTAGAGCTGGTGTCTCCATGTGGAACCAATTAGTGTTTCCAAGCATAAAATTTAATGTTCCCTGAAAAAAAAACATTCAAAAAAATAAAATCCGTGGATAGTATCAGGAATACACAAACAAAGAGGCTGTAGCTATATCTGAGATTGAATTACCCAAAAAGAAACCGGATATTTCCGGTTTCATCCAGTCATATTCGGACAAACTGGTGTGGAATTCGTATGCAATGGACCGAGAAAATCACAGTAAAAATGGTTTTGGAGAAAAGCAAAGTCTTTTCGTTAGGCAAGTGCATAAAATGTCATCTATACAAACAGAAATATCAAGTTTGTTTGCCGCAGTTCCTCTACCTTTCTCCCTAGAATATAAAAATGTGTAGAGCTGGTGTCTCCATGTGGAACCAATTAGTGTTTCCAAGCATAAAATTAAATGTTCCCTGAAAAAAAAAACATTCAAAAAAATACAGTCCGTGGATAATATGAGGAATACACAAACACAGAGGCTGTAGCAATATCTGGGGTTGAATTAGCCAAAACGAATCCGGATATTTCCGGTTTCATCCAGTCATATCCGGACAAAGTGGTGTGGGATTCGTATACAATGGACCGAGAAAATCACAGTAAAAATGGTTTTGGAGAAAAGCAAAGTCTTTTCGTTAGGCAAGTGCATCAAATGTCATCTATACAAACAGAAATATCATGTTTCTTTGCCGCAGTTCCTCTAGCTTTCTCCCTAGAAAATACGAATGTGTAGAGCTGGTGTCTCCATGTGGAACCAATTAGTGTTTCCAAGCATAAAATTAAATGTTCCCAGAAAAAAAAAAAACATTCAAAAAATACAGTCCGTGGATAATATCAGGAATACACAAACACAGACGCTGTAGCAATATTTCGGTTTGAGTTAGCCAAAACAAAACCGCATATTTCCGGTTTCATCCAGTCATATCTGGACAAAGTGGTGTGGAATTTGTATGCAATGGAACGAGAAAATCACAGGAAAAATGGTTTTGGAGAAAAGCAAAGTCTTTTCGTTAGGCAAGTGCATCAAATGTCATCTATACAAACAGAGATAGCATGTTTGTTTGCCGCAGTTCCTCTAGCTTTCTCCCTAGAACAAACAAATGTGTAGAGCTGGTGTCTCCATGTGGAACCAATTAGTGTTTCCAAGCACAAAATTAAATGTTCCCTGAAAAAAAAAAACATTCAAAACCATAAAGTTTGGATCATATCAGGAATACACAAACAAAGAGGCTGTAGCAATATCTGGGATTGAATTAGCCAAAATGATACCGGATATTTCCGGTTTCATCCAGTTATATTTGGACAAACTGGTGTGGAATTCGTATGCAATGGACCGAGAAAATCACAGTAAAAATGGTTTTGGAGAAAAGCAAAGTCTTTTCGTTAGGCAAGTGCATAAAATGTCATCTATACAAACAGAAATATCATGTTTGTTTGCCGCAGTTCCTCTAGCTTTCTCCCTAGAAAATACGAATGTGTAGAGCTGGTGTCTCCATGTGGAACCAATTAGTGTTTCCAAGCATAAAATTTAATGTTCCCTGAAAAAAAAAATTCAAAAAAATAAAATCCGTGGATAATATCACGAATACACAAAAAAAGAGGCTGTAGCAATATCTGGGATTGAATTAGCCAAAACAATACCGGATATTTCTGGTTTCATCCAGTCATATTCGGACCAACTAGTGTGGAATTCGTATGCAATGGACCGAGAAAATCACAGTAAAAATGGTTTTGGAGAATAGCAAAGTATTTTCGTTAGGCAAGTGGATAAAATGTCATCTATACAAACAGAAATATCATGTTTGTTTGCCGCAGTTCCTCTAGCTTTCTCCCTAGAACATAAAAATGTGTAGAGCTGGTGTCTCCATGTGGAACCAATTAGTGTTTCCAAGCATAAAATTAAATGTTCCCTGAAAAAAAAAACCTTCAAAAAAATAAAGTCCGTGGATAATATCAGGAATACACAAACAAAGAGGCTGTAGCAATATCTGGGATTGAATTAGCCAAAATGAAACTGGATATTTCCGGTTTCATCCAGTCATATCCGGACAAAGTGGTGTGGAATTCGTATGCAATGGACCGAGAAAATCACAGGAAAAATGGTTTTGGAGAAAAGCAAAGTCTTTTCGTTAGGCAAGTGCATAAAATGTCATCTAGACAAACAGAAATATCATGTTTGTTTGCCGCAGTTCCTCTAGCTTTCTCCCTAGAACAAACAAATGTGTAGAGCTGGTGTCTCCATGTGGAACCAATTAGTGTTTCCAAGCATAAAATTAAATGTTCCCAGGAAATAAAACATTCAAAAAAATACAGTCCGTGGATAATATCAGGAATACACAAACACAGAGGCTGTAGCAATATCTGGGATTGAATTTGCCAAAACAAAACAGGATATTTCCGGTTTCATCCAGTCATATCCGGACAAAGTGGTGTGGAATTTGTATGCAATGGACCGAGAAAATCACAGGAAAAATGGTTTTGGAGAAAAGCTAAATCTTTTCGTTAGGCAAGTGCATAAAATGTCATCTATACAAACAGAAATATCATGTTTGTTTGCCGCAGTTCCTCTAGATTTCTCCCTAGAAAATACGAATGTGTAGAGCTGGTGTCTCCGTGTGCACCAATTAGAGTTTCCAAGGACAAAGTTAAATGTTCCCTGATATAAAAACACAAAACAATAAAGTCCGTGGATAATATGAGGAATACACAAACACAGAGGCTGTAGCAATATTTCTGTTTGAGTTAGCCAAAAAACCCGGATATTTCCGGTTTCATCCAGTCATATCCGGACAAAGTGGTGTGGAATTTGTATGCAATGGACCGAGAAAATCACAGGAAAAATGGTTTTGGAGAAAAGCAAAGTCTTTTCGTTAGGCAAGTGCATAAAATGTCATCTATACAAACAGAAATGTCATGTTTCTTTGCCGCAGTTCCTCTAGCTTTCTCCCTAGAAAATACGAATGTGTAGAGCTGGTGTCTCCGTGTGCACCAATTAGAGTTTCCAAGGACAAAGTTAATGTTCCCTGATAAAAAAAAATAAAAAAATAAAATCCGTGGATAATATCAGGAATACACAAACACAGATGCTGTAGCAATATTTCCGTTTGAGTTAGCCAAAACAAAACCGGATATTTCCGGTTTCATCCAGTCATATCCGGACAAAGTGGTGTGGAATTGGTATGCAATGGACCGAGGAAATCACAGTAAAAATGGTTTTGGAGAAAAGCCAAGTCTTTTCGTTAGGCAAGTGCATAAAATGTCATCTATACAAACAGAAATATCATGTTTGTTTGCCGCAGTTCCTCTAGCTTTCTCCCTAGAAAATACGATTGTGTAGAGCTGGTGTCTCCATGTGGAACCAATTAGTGTTTCCAAGCATAAAATTTAATGTTCTCTGAAAAAAAAACATTCAAAAAAATAAAATCCGTGGATAGTATCAGGAATACACAAACAAAGAGGCTGTAGCTATATCTGAGATTGAATTACCCAAAAAAAACCCGGATATTTCCGGTTTCATCCAGTCATATTCGGACAAACTGGTGTGGAATTCGTATGCAATGGACCGAGAAAATCACAGTAAAAATGGTTTTGGAGAAAAGCAAAGTATTTTCGTTAGGCAAGTGCATAAAATGTCATCTATACAAACAGAAATATCAAGTTTCTTTGCCGCAGTTCCTCTACCATTCTCCCTAGAATATAAAAATGTGTAGAGCTGGTGTCTCCATGTGGAACCAATTAGTGTTTCCAAGCATAAAATTAAATGTTCCCTGAAAAAAAAACATTCAAAAAAATACAGTCCGTGGATCATATCAGGAATACACAAACACAGAGGCTGTAGCAATATCTGGGGTTGAATTAGCCAAAACGAATCCGGATATTTCCGGTTTCATCCAGTCATATCCGGACAAAGTGGTGTGGAATTCGTATATAATGGACCGAGAAAATCACAGTAAAAATGGTTTTGGAGAAAAGCAAAGTCTTTTCGTTAGGCAAGTGCATCAAATGTCATCTATACAAACAGAAATATCATGTTTCTTTGCCGCAGTTCCTCTAGCTTTCTCCCTAGAAAATACGAATGTGTAGAGCTGGTGTCTCCATGTGGAACCAATTAGTGTTTCCAAGCATAAAATTAAATGTTCCCAGAAAAAAAAAACATTCAAAAAAATACAGTCCGTGGATAATATCAGGAATACACAAACACAGACACTGTAGCAATATTTCGGTTTGAGTTAGCCAAAACAAAACCGCATATTTCCGGTTTCATCCAGTCATATCCGGACAAAGTGGTGTGGAATTGGTATGCAATGGACCGAGAAAATCACAGGAAAAATGGTTTTGGAGAAAAGCAAAGTCTTTTCGTTAGGCAAGTGCATAAAATGTCATCTAGACAAACAGAAATATCATGTTTGTTTGCCGCAGTTCCTCTAGCTTTCTCCCTAGAACATAAAAATGTGTAGAGCTGGTGTCTCCATGTGGAACCAATTAGTGTTTCCAAGCATAAAATTAAATGTTCCCTGAAAAAAAAAAAACATTCAAAAAAATAAAATCCGTGGATAATACCAGGAATACACAAACACAGATGCTGTACAAATATTTCGGTTTGAGTTAGCCAAAAAAAACCCGGATATTTCCGGTTTCATCCAGTCATATCCGGACAAAATGGTGTGGAATTCATATGCAATGGACCGAGAAAATCACAGTAAAAATGGTTTTGGAGAAAAGCAAAATCTTTTCGTTAGGCAAGTGCATAAAATGTCATCTATACAAACAGAAATAGAATTTTTGTTTGCCGCAGTTCCTCTAGCTTTCTCCCTAGAAAATACGAATGTGTATAGCTGGTGTCTCCGTGTGCACCAATTAGAGTTTCCAAGGACAAAGTTAAATGTTCCCTGATATAAAAAAACAAAACAATAAAGTCCGTGGATAATATCAGGAATACACAAACACAGATGCTGTAGCAATATTTCGGTTTGAGTTAGCCAAAACAAAACCGGATATTTCTGGTTTCATCCAGTCATATCTGGACAAAGTGGCGTGGAATTGGTATGCAATGGACCGAGGAAATCACAGTAAAAATGGTTTTGGAGAAAAGCAAAGTCTTTTCGTTAGGCAAGTGCATCAAATGTCATCTAGACAAACAGAAATATCATGTTTGTTTGCCGCAGTTCCTCTAGCTTTCTCCCTAGAACAAACAAATGTGTAGAGCTGGTGTCTCCATGTGGAACCAATTAGTGTTTCCAAGCATAAAATTTAATGTTCTCTGAAAAAAAAACATTCAAAAAAATAAAATCCGTGGATAGTATCAGGAATACACAAACAAAGAGGCTGTAGCAATATCTGAGATTGAATTACCCAAAACGAAACCGGATATTTCCGGTTTCATCCAGTCATATTCGGACAAACTGGTGTGGAATTCGTATGCAATGGACCGAGAAAATCACAGTAAAAATGGTTTTGGAGAAAAGCAAAGTCTTTTCGTTAGGCAAGTGCATATAATGTCATCTATACAAACAGAAATATCAAGTTTGTTTGCCGCAGTTCCTCTACCTTTCTCCCTAGAATATAAAAATGTGTAGAGCTGGTGTCTCCATGTGGAACCAATTAGTGTTTCCAAGCATAAAATTAAATGTTCCCTGAAAAAAAAAACATTCAAAAAAATACAGTCCGTGGATAATATGAGGAATACACAAACACAGAGGCTGTAGCAATATCTGGGGTTGAATTAGCCAAAACGAATCCGGATATTTCCGGTTTCATCCAGTCATATCCGGACAAAGTGGTGTGGAATTCGTATACAATGGACCGAGAAAATCACAGTAAAAATGGTTTTGGAGAAAAGCAAAGTCTTTTCGTTAGGCAAGTGCATCAAATGTCATCTATACAAACAGAAATATCATGTTTCTTTGCCGCAGTTCCTCTAGCTTTCTCCCTAGAAAATACGAATGTGTAGAGCTGGTTTCTCCATGTGGAACCAATTAGTGTTTCCAAGCATAAAATTAAATGTTCCCAGAAAAAAAAAAAACATTCAAAAAAATACAGTCCGTGGATAATATCAGGAATACACAAACACAGACGCTGTAGCAATATTTCGGTTTGAGTTAGCCAAAACAAAACCGCATATTTCCGGTTTCATCCAGTCATATCTGGACAAAGTGGTGTGGAATTTGTATGCAATGGAACGAGAAAATCACAGGAAAAATGGTTTTGGAGAAAAGCAAAGTCTTTTCGTTAGGCAAGTGCATCAAATGTCATCTATACAAACAGAGATAGCATGTTTGTTTGCCGCAGTTCCTCTAGCTTTCTCCCTAGAACAAACAAATGTGTAGAGCTGGTGTCTCCATGTGGAACCAATTAGTGTTTCCAAGCACAAAATTAAATGTTCCCTGAAAAAAAAAACATTCAAAACCATAAAGTTTGGATCATATCAGGAATACACAAACAAAGAGGCTGTAGCAATATCTGGGATTGAATTAGCCAAAATGATACCGGATATTTCCGGTTTCATCCAGTTATATTTGGACAAACTGGTATGGAATTCGTATGCAATGGACCGAGAAAATCACAGTAAAAATGGTTTTGGAGAAAAGCAAAGTCTTTTCGTTAGGCAAGTGCATAAAATGTCATCTATACAAACAGAAATATCATGTTTGTTTGCCGCAGTTCCTCTAGCTTTCTCCCTAGAAAATACGAATGTGTAGAGCTGGTGTCTCCATGTGGAACCAATTAGTGTTTCCAAGCATAAAATTTAATGTTCCCTGAAAAAAAAATTCAAAAAAATAAAGTCCGTGGATAATATCACGAATACACAAAAAAAGAGGCTGTAGCAATATCTGGGATTGAATTAGCCAAAACAATACCGGATATTTCTGGTTTCATCCAGTCATATTCGGACCAACTAGTGTGGAATTCGTATACAATGGACCGAGAAAATCACAGTAAAAATGGTTTTGGAGAATAGCAAAGTATTTTCGTTAGGCAAGTGGATAAAATGTCATCTATACAAACAGAAATATCATGTTTGTTTGCCGCAGTTCCTCTAGCTTTCTCCCTAGAACATAAAAATGTGTAGAGCTGGTGTCTCCATGTGGAACCAATTAGTGTTTCCAAGCATAAAATTAAATGTTCCCTGAAAAAAAAAACCTTCAAAAAAATAAAGTCCGTGGATAATATCAGGAATACACAAACAAAGAGGCTGTAGCAATATCTGGGATTGAATTAGCCAAAATGAAACTGGATATTTCCGGTTTCATCCAGTCATATCCGGACAAAGTGGTGTGGAATTCGTATGCAATGGACCGAGAAAATCACAGGAAAAATGGTTTTGGAGAAAAGCAAAGTCTTTTCGTTAGGCAAGTGCATAAAATGTCATCTAGACAAACAGAAATATCATGTTTGTTTGCCGCAGTTCCTCTAGCTTTCTCCCTAGAACAAACAAATGTGTAGAGCTGGTGTCTCCATGTGGAACCAATTAGTGTTTCCAAGCATAAAATTAAATGTTCCCAGAAAATAAAACATTCAAAAAAATACAGTCCGTGGATAATATCAGGAATACACAAACACAGAGGCTGTAGCAATATCTGGGATTGAATTTGCCAAAACAAAACAGGATATTTCCGGTTTCATCCAGTCATATCCGGACAAAGTGGTGTGGAATTTGTATGCAATGGACCGAGAAAATCACAGGAAAAATGGTTTTGGAGAAAAGCTAAATCTTTTCGTTAGGCAAGTGCATAAAATGTCATCTATACAAACAGAAATATCATGTTTGTTTGCCGCAGTTCCTCTAGATTTCTCCCTAGAAAATACGAATGTGTAGAGCTGGTGTCTCCGTGTGCACCAATTAGAGTTTCCAAGGACAAAGTTAAATGTTCCCTGATATAAAAACACAAAACAATAAAGTCCGTGGATAATATGAGGAATACACAAACACAGAGGCTGTAGCAATATTTCTGTTTGAGTTAGCCAAAAAACCCGGATATTTCCGGTTTCATCCAGTCATATCCGGACAAAGTGGTGTGGAATTCGTATGCAATGGACCGAGAAAATCACAGGAAAAATGGTTTTGGAGAAAAGCAAAGTCTTTTCGTTAGGCAAGTGCATAAAATGTCATCTATACAAACAGAAATGTCATGTTTCTTTGCCGCAGTTCCTCTAGCTTTCTCCCTAGAAAATACGAATGTGTAGAGCTGGTGTCTCCGTGTGCACCAATTAGAGTTTCCAAGGACAAAGTTAATGTTCCCTGATAAAAAAAAATAAAAAAATAAAATCCGTGGATAATATCAGGAATACACAAACACAGATGCTGTAGCAATATTTCCGTTTGAGTTAGCCAAAACAAAACCGGATATTTCCGGTTTCATCCAGTCATATCCGGACAAAGTGGTGTGGAATTGGTATGCAATGGACCGAGGAAATCACAGTAAAAATGGTTTTGGAGAAAAGCCAAGTCTTTTCGTTAGGCAAGTGCATAAAATGTCATCTATACAAACAGAAATATCATGTTTGTTTGCCGCAGTTCCTCTAGCTTTCTCCCTAGAAAATACGATTGTGTAGAGCTGGTGTCTCCATGTGGAACCAATTAGTGTTTCCAAGCATAAAATTTAATGTTCTCTGAAAAAAAAACATTCAAAAAAATAAAATCCGTGGATAGTATCAGGAATACACAAACAAAGAGGCTGTAGCTATATCTGAGATTGAATTACCCAAAAAAAACCCGGATATTTCCGGTTTCATCCAGTCATATTCGGACAAACTGGTGTGGAATTCGTATGCAATGGACCGAGAAAATCACAGTAAAAATGGTTTTGGAGAAAAGCAAAGTATTTTCGTTAGGCAAGTGCATAAAATGTCATCTATACAAACAGAAATATCAAGTTTCTTTGCCGCAGTTCCTCTACCATTCTCCCTAGAATATAAAAATGTGTAGAGCTGGTGTCTCCATGTGGAACCAATTAGTGTTTCCAAGCATAAAATTAAATGTTCCCTGAAAAAAAAAAACATTCAAAAAAATACAGTCCGTGGATCATATCAGGAATACACAAACACAGAGGCTGTAGCAATATCTGGGGTTGAATTAGCCAAAACGAATCCGGATATTTCCTGTTTCATCCAGTCATATCCGGACAAAGTGGTGTGGAATTCGTATATAATGGACCGAGAAAATCACAGTAAAAATGGTTTTGGAGAAAAGCAAAGTCTTTTTGTTAGGCAAGTGCATCAAATGTCATCTATACAAACAGAAATATCATGTTTCTTTGCCGCAGTTCCTCTAGCTTTCTCCCTAGAAAATACGAATGTGTAGAGCTGGTGTCTCCATGTGGAACCAATTAGTGTTTCCAAGCATAAAATTAAATGTTCCCAGAAAAAAAAAACATTCAAAAAAATACAGTCCGTGGATAATATCAGGAATACACAAACACAGACACTGTAGCAATATTTCGGTTTGAGTTAGCCAAAACAAAACCGCATATTTCCGGTTTCATCCAGTCATATCCGGACAAAGTGGTGTGGAATTGGTATGCAATGGACCGAGAAAATCACAGGAAAAATGGTTTTGGAGAAAAGCAAAGTCTTTTCGTTAGGCAAGTGCATCAAATGTCATCTAGACAAACAGAAATATCATGTTTGTTTGCCGCAGTTCCTCTAGCTTTCTCCCTAGAACATAAAAATGTGTAGAGCTGGTGTCTCCATGTGGAACCAATTAGTGTTTCCAAGCATAACATTAAATGTTCCCTGAAAAAAAAAACATTCAAAAAAATAAAATCCGTGGATAATACCAGGAATACACAAACACAGATGCTGTACAAATATTTCGGTTTGAGTTAGCCAAAAAAAACCCGGATATTTCCGGTTTCATCCAGTCATATCCGGACAAAATGGTGTGGAATTCATATGCAATGGACCGAGAAAATCACAGTAAAAATGGTTTTGGAGAAAAGCAAAATCTTTTCGTTAGGCAAGTGCATAAAATGTCATCTATACAAACAGAAATAGAATTTTTGTTTGCCGCAGTTCCTCTAGCTTTCTCCCTAGAAAATACGAATGTGTATAGCTGGTGTCTCCGTGTGCACCAATTAGAGTTTCCAAGGACAAAGTTAAATGTTCCCTGATATAAAAAAACAAAACAATAAAGTCCGTGGATAATATCAGGAATACACAAACACAGATGCTGTAGCAATATTTCGGTTTGAGTTAGCCAAAACAAAACCCGATATTTCTGGTTTCATCCAGTCATATCCAGACAAAGTGGCGTGGAATTGGTATGCAATGGACCGAGGAAATCACAGTAAAAATGGTTTTGGAGAAAAGCAAAGTCTTTTCGTTAGGCAAGTGCATCAAATGTCATCTAGACAAACAGAAATATCATGTTTGTTTGCCGCAGTTCCTCTAGCTTTCTCCCTAGAACAAACAAATGTGTAGAGCTGGTGTCTCCATGTGGAACCAATTAGTGTTTCCAAGCATAAAATTTAATGTTCTCTGAAAAAAAAACATTCAAAAAAATAAAATCCGTGGATAGTATCAGGAATACACAAACAAAGAGGCTGTAGCAATATCTGAGATTGAATTACCCAAAACGAAACCGGATATTTCCGGTTTCATCCAGTCATATTCGGACAAACTGGTGTGGAATTCGTATGCAATGGACCGAGAAAATCACAGTAAAAATGGTTTTGGAGAAAAGCAAAGTATTTTCGTTAGGCAAGTGCATAAAATGTCATCTATACAAACAGAAATATCAAGTTTGTTTGCCGCAGTTCCTCTACCTTTCTCCCTAGAATATACAAATGTGTAGAGCTGGTGTCTCCATGTGGAACCAATTAGTGTTTCCAAGCATAAAATTTAATGTTCCCTGAAAAAAAAAAACATTCAAAAAAATACAGTCCGTGGATAATATCAGGAATACACAAACACAGAGGCTGTAGCAATATCTGGGGTTGAATTAGCCAAAACGAATCCGGATATTTCCGGTTTCATCCAGTCATATCCGGACAAAGTGGTGTGGAATTCGTATACAATGGACCGAGAAAATCACAGTAAAAATGGTTTTGGAGAAAAGCAAAGTCTTTTCGTTAGGCAAGTGCATCAAATGTCATCTATACAAACAGAAATATCATGTTTCTTTGCCGCAGTTCCTCTAGCTTTCTCCCTAGAAAATACGAATGTGTAGAGCTGGTGTCTCCATGTGGAACCAATTAGTGTTTCCAAGCATAAAATTAAATGTTCCCAGAAAAAAAAAAACATTCAAAAAAATACAGTCCGTGGATAATATCAGGAATACACAAACACAGAGGCTGTAGCAATATTTCGGTTTGAGTTAGCCAAAACAAAACCGCATATTTCCGGTTTCATCCAGTCATATCAGGACAAAGTGGTGTGGAATTTGTATGCAATGGACCGAGAAAATCACAGGAAAAATGGTTTTGGAGAAAAGCAAAGTCTTTTCGTTAGGCAAGTGCATCAAATGTCATCTATACAAACAGAAATATCATGTTTGTTTGCCGCAGTTCCTCTAGCTTTCTCCCTAGAAAATACGAATGTGTAGAGCTGGTGTCTCCATGTGGAACCAATTAGTGTTTCCAAGCATAAAATGAAATGTTCCCTGAAAAAAAAAACATTCAAAAAAATAAAATCCGTGGATAATACCAGGAATACACAAACACAGATGCTGTACAAATATTTCGGTTTGAGTTAGCCAAAAAAAACCCGGATATTTCCGGTTTCATCCAGTCATATCCGGACAAAATGGTGTGGAATTCATATGCAATGGACCGAGAAAATCACAGTAAAAATGGTTTTGGAGAAAAGCAAAGTCTTTTCGTTAGGCAAGTGCATAAAATGTCATCTATACAAACAGAAATAGAATTTTTGTTTGCCGCAGTTCCTCTAGCTTTCTCCCTAGAAAATACGAATGTGTATAGCTGGTATCTCCGTGTGCACCAATTAGAGTTTCCAAGGACAAAGTTAAATGTTCCCTGATATAAAAAAAACAAAACAATAAAGTCCGTGGATAATATCAGGAATACACTAACACAGATGCTGTAGCAATATTTCGGTTTGAGTTAGCCAAAACAAAACCGGATATTTCCGGTTTCATCCAGTCATATCCGGACAAAGTGGCGTGGAATTGGTATGCAATGGACCGAGGAAATCACAGTAAAAATGGTTTTGGAGAAAAGCAAAGTCTTTTCGTTAGGCAAGTGCATCAAATGTCATCTAGACAAACAGAAATATCATGTTTGTTTGCCGCAGTTCCTCTAGCTTTCTCTTTAGAACAAACAAATGTGTAGAGCTGGTGTCTCCATGTGGAACCAATTAGTGTTTCCAAGCATAAAATTTAATGTTCTCTGAAAAAAAACATTCAAAAAATAAAATCCGTGGATAGTATCAGGAATACACAAACAAAGAGGCTGTAGCAATATCTGAGATTGAATTACCCAAAACGAAACCGGATATTTCCGGTTTCATCCAGTCATATTCGGACAAACTGGTGTGGAATTCGTATGCAATGGACCGAGAAAATCACAGTAAAAATGGTTTTGGAGAAAAGCAAAGTCTTTTCGTTAGGCAAGTGCATCAAATGTCATCTAGACAAACAGAAATATCAAGTTTGTTTGCCGCAGTTCCTCTACCTTTCTCCCTAGAATATAAAAATGTGTAGAGCTGGTGTCTCCTTGTGGAACCTATTAGTGTTTCCAAGCATAAAATTAAATGTTCCCTGAAAAAAAAAACATTCAAAAAAATACAGTCCGTGGATCATATCAGGAATACACAAACACAGAGTCTGTAGCAATATCTGGGGTTGAATTAGCCAAAACGAATCCGGATATTTCCGGTTTCATCCAGTCATATCCGGACAAAGTGGTGTGGAATTCGTATACAATGGACCGAGAAAATCACAGTAAAAATGGTTTTGGAGAAAAGCAAAGTCTTTTCGTTAGGCAAGTGCATCAAATGTCATCTATACAAACAAAAATATCATGTTTCTTTGCCGCAGTTCCTCTAGCTTTCTCCCTAGAAAATACGAATGTGTAGAGCTGGTGTGTCCATGTGGAACCAATTAGTGTTTCCAAGCATAAAATTAAATGTTCCCTGAAAAAAACAAACATTCAAAAAAATAAAGTCCGTGGATAATATCAGGAATACACAAACACAGAGGCTGTAGCAATATTTCGGTTTGAGTTAGCCAAAACAAAACCGCATATTTCCGGTTTCATCCAGTCATATCTGGACAAAGTTGTGTGGAATTTGTATGCAATGGACCGAGGAAATTACAGGAAAAATGGTTTTGGAGAAAAGCAAAGACTTTTGTTTAGGCAAGTGCTTCAAATGTCATCTATACAAACAGAAATATCATGTTTGTTTGCCGCAGTTCCTCTAGCTTTCTCCCTAGAAAATACGAATGTGTAGAGCTGGTGTCTCCATGTGGAACCAATTAGTGTTTCCAAGCATAAAATTAAATGTTCCCTGAAAAAAAAAAAACATTCAAAAAAATAAAATCCGTGGATAATACCAGGAATACACAAACATAGATGCTGTACAAATATTTCGGTTTGAGTTAGCCAAAAAAAACCCAGATATTTCCGGTTTCATCCAGTAATATCCGGACAAAATGGTGTGGAATTCGTATGCAATGGACCGAGAAAATCACAGGAAAAATGGTTTTGGAGAAAAGCAAAGTCTTTTCGTTAGGCAAGTGCATCAAATGTCATCTATACAAACAGAAATAGCATGTTTGTTTGCCACAGTTCCTCTAGCTTTCTCCCTAGAAAATACGAATGTGTAGAGCTGGTGTCTCCATGTGGAACCAATTAGTGTTTCCAAGCATAAAATTAAATGTTCCCTGAAAAAAAAAACATTCAAAAAAATAAAATCCGTGGATAATACCAGGAATACACAAACACAGATGCTGTACAAATATTTCGGTTTGAGTTAGCCAAAAAAACCCGGATATTTCCGTTTTCATCCAGTCATATCCGGACAAAGTGGTGTGGAATTGGTATACAATGGACCGAGAAAATCACAGGAAAAATGGTTTTGGAGAAAAGCAAAGTCTTTTCGTTAGGCAAGTGCATCAAATGTCATCTAAACAAACAGAAATATCATGTTTGTTTGCTGCAGTTCCTCTAGCTTTCTCCCTAGAAAATACGAATGTGTAGAGCTGGTGTCTCCATGTGGAACCAATTAGTGTTTCCAAGCATAAAATTAAATGTTCCCTGAAAAAAAATTCAAAAAAATAAAATCCGTGGATAATATCAGGAATACACAAACACAGATGCTGTAGCAATATTTCGGTTTGAGTTAGCCAAAACAAAACCGGATATTTCCGGTTTCATCCAGTCATATCCGGACAAAGTGGTGTGGAATTGGTATGCAATGGACCGAGAAAATCACAGGAAAAATGGTTTTGGAGAAAAGCAAAGTCTTTTCGTTAGGCAAGTGCATAAAATGTCATCTATACAAACAGAAATATCATGTTTGTTTGCCGCAGTTCCTCTAGCTTTCTCCCTAGAACAAACAAATGTGTAGAGCTGGTGTGTCCATGTGGAACCAATTAGTGTTTCCAAGCATAAAATTAAATGTTCCCTGAAAAAAAAACATTTAAAATATAAAGTCCGTGGATAATATCAGGAATACACAAACAAAGAGGCTGTAGCAATATCTGGGATTGAATTAGCCAAAACGAAACCGGATATTTCCGGTTTCATCCAGTCATATTCGGACAAACTGGTGTGGAATTCGTATGCAATGGACCGAGAAAGTCACAGTAAAAATGGTTTTGGAGAAAAGCAAAGTATTTTCATTAGGCAAGTGCATAAAATGTCATCTATACAAACAGAAATAGCATGTTTGTTTGCTGCAGTTCCTCTAGCTTTCTCCCTAGAACATAAAAATGTGTAGAGCTGGTGTCTCCATGTGGAACTAATTAGTGTTTCCAAGCATAAAATTAAATGTTCCCAGAAAAAAAACATTCAAAAAAATACAGTCCGTGGATAATATCAGGAATACACAAACACAGAGGCTGTAGCAATATTTCGGTTTGAGTTAGCCAAAACAAAACCGCATATTTCCAGTTTCATCCAGTCATATCAGGACAAAGTGGTGTGGAATTGATATACAATGGACCGAGAAAATCACTGGAAAAATGGTTTTGGAGAAAAGCAAAGTCTTTTCGTTAGGCTAGTGCATCAAATTTCATCTATACAAACAGAAATAGAATGTTTGTTTGCCGCAGTTCCTCTAGCTTTCTCCCCAGAAAATACGAATGTGTAGAGCTGGTGTCTCCATGTGGAACCAATTAGTGTTTCCAAGCATAAAATTAAATGTTCCCTAAAAAAAAAACATTCAAAAAAATAAAATCCGTGGATAATATCAGGAATACACAAACACAGATGCTGTAGCAATATTTCGGTTTGAGTTAGCCAAAACAAAACCGGATATTTCCGGTTTCATCCAGTCATATCCGGACAAAGTGGTGTGGAATTGGTATGCAATGGACCGAGGAAATCACAGGAAAAATGGTTTTGGAGAAAAGCAAAGTCTTTTCGTTAGGCAAGTGCATCAAATGTCATCTATACAAACAGAAATATCATGTTTGTTTGCCGCAGTTCCTCTAGCTTCCTCCCTAGAACATAAAAATGTGTAGAGCTGGTGTCTCCATGTGGAACCAATTAGTGTTTCCAAGCATAAAATTAAATGTTCCCTGAAAAAAAAAACATTCAAAAAATAAAGTCCGTGGATAATATCAGGAATACACAAAGAGGCTGTAGCAATATCTGGGATTGAATTAGCCAAAATGAAACCGGATATTTCCGGTTTCATCCAGTCATATCCGGACAAAGTTGTATGGAATTCGTATGCAATGGACCGAGAAAATCACAGTAAAATTGGTTTTGGAGAAAAGCAAAGTCTTTTCGTTAGGCAAGTGCATCAAATGTCATCTATACAAACAGAAATAGAATGTTTGTTTGCCGCAGTTCCTCTAGCTTTCTCCCTAGAAAATACGAATGTGTAGAGCTGGTGTCTCCATGTGGAACCAATTAGTGTTTCCAAGCATAAAATTAAATGTTCCCTGAAAAAAAAACATTCAAAAAAATAAAATCCGTGGATAATATCAGGAATACACAAACACAGATGCTGTAGCAATATTTCGGTTTGAGTTAGCCAAAACAAAACCGGATATTTCCGGTTTCATCCAGTCATATCCGGACAAAGTGGTGTGGAATTGGTATGCAATGGACCGAGAAAATCACAGGAAAAATGGTTTTGGAGAAAAGCAAAGTCTTTTCGTTAGGCAAGTGCATCAAATGTCATCTATACAAACAGAAATAGAATGTTTGTTTGCCGCAGTTCCTCTAGCTTTCTCCCTAGAACATAAAAATGTGTAGAGCTGGTGTCTCCAAGTGGAACCAATTAGTGTTTCCAAGCATAAAATTAAATGTTCCCTGAAAAAAAAAACATTCAAAAAAATAAAGTCCGTGGATAATATCAGGAATACACAAACAAAGAGGCTGTAGCAATATTTGGGATTGAATTAGCCAAAACAAAACCGGATATTTCCGGTTTCATCCAGTCATATCCGGACAAAGTGGTGTGGAATTCGTATGCAATGGACCGAGAAAATCACAGGAAAAATGGTTTTGGAGAAAAGCAAAGTCTTTTCGTTAGGCAAGTGCTTCAAATGTCATCTATACAAACAGAAATATCATGTTTGTTTGCCGCAGTTCCTCTAGCTTTCTCCCTAGAACAAACAAATGTGTAGAGCTGGTGTCTCCATGTGGAACCAATTAGTGTTTCCAAGCATAAAATTTAATGCTCCCTGAAAAAAAAACAGTCAAAAAATACAGTCCATGGATAATATCAGGAATACACAAACACAGATGCTGTAGCAATATTTCGGTTTGAGTTAGCCAAAACAAAACCGGATATTTCCGGTTTCATCCAGTCATATCCGGACAAAGTGGTGTGGAATTGGTATGCAATGGACCGAGAAAATCACAGTAAAAATTGTTTTGGAGAAAAGCAAAGTCTTTTCGTTAGGCAAGTGCATCAAATGTCATCTAGACAAACAGAAATATCATGTTTGTTTGCCGCAGTTCCTCTAGCTTTCTCCCTAGAACATAAAAATGTGTAGAGCTGGTGTCTCCTTGTGGAACCAATTAGTGTTTCCAAGCATAAAATTTAATGTTCTCTAAAAAAAATAAAATAAAATAAAATCCGTGGATAATATCAGGAATACACAAACAAAGAGGTTGTAGCAATATCTGAGATTGAATTACCCAAAACGAAACCGGATATTTCCGGTTTCATCCAGTCATATCCGGACAAAGTGGTGTGGAATTGGTATGCAATGGACCGAGAAAATCACAGGAAAATGGTTTTGGAGAAAAGCAAAGTCTTTTCGTTAGGCAAGTGCATAAAATGTCATCTATACAAACAGAAATATCAAGTTTGTTTGCCGCAGTTCCTCTACCTTTCTCCCTAGAACATAAAAATGTGTAGAGCTGGTGTCTCCATGTGGAACCAATTAGTGTTTCCAAGCATAAAATTAAATGTTCCCTGAAAAAAAAAACATTCAAAAAAATAAATTCCGTGGATCATATCAGGAATACACAAACAAAGAGGCTGTTGCAATATCTGGGATTGAATTAGCCAGAACGAATCCGGATATTTCCGGTTTCATCCAGTCATATCCGGACAAAGTGGTGTGGAATTGGTATGCAATGGACCGAGAAAATCACAGTAAAAATGGTTTTGGAGAAAAGCAAAGTCTTTTCGTTAGGCAAGTGCATCAAATGTCATCTATACAAACAGAAATATCATGTTTGTTTGCCACAGTACCTCTAGCTTTCTCCCTAGAACAAACAAATGTGTAGAGCTGGTGTCTCCATGTGGAACCAATTAGTGTTTCCAAGCATAAAATTAAATGTTCCCAGAAAAAAAACATTCAAAAAAATTCAGTCCGTGGATAATATCAGGAATACACAAACACAGAAGCTGTAGCAATATTTCGGTTTGAGTTAGCCAAAACAAAACCGCATATTTCCGGTTTCATCCAGTCATATCCGGACAAACTGGTGTGGAATTTGTATGCAATGGACCCAGAAAATCACAGTAAAAATGGTTTTGGAGAAAAGCAAAGTCTTTTCGTTAGGCAAGTGCATCAAATGTCATCTATACAAACAGAAATAGCATGTTTGTTTGCCTCATTTCCTCTAGCTTTCTCCCTAGAAAATACGAATGTGTAGAGCTGGTGTGTCCATGTGGAACCAGTTAGTGTTTCCAAGCATAAAATTAAATGTTCCCTGAAAAAAAAAAAACATTCAAAAAAATAAAATCCGTGGATAATACCAGGAATACACAAACAAAGAGGTTGTAGCAATATCTGAGATTGAATTACCCAAAACGAAACCGGATATTTCCGTTTTCATCCAGTCATATCCGGACAAAGTTGTGTGGAATTCATATGCAATGGACCGAGAAAATCACAGGAAAATGGTTTTGGAGAAAAGCAAAGTCTTTTCGTTAGGCAAGTGCATAAAATGTCATCTATACAAACAGAAATATCAAGTTTGTTTGCCGCAGTTCCTCTACCTTTCTCCCTAGAACATAAAAATGTGTAGAGCTGGTGTCTCCATGTGGAACCAATTAGTGTTTCCAAGCATAAAATTAAATGTTCCCTGAAAAAAAAAAACATTCAAAAAAATAAAATCCGTGGATAATATCAGGAATACACAAACACAGATGCTGTAGCAATATTTCGGTTTGAGTTAGCCAAAACAAAACCGGATATTTCCGGTTTCATCCAGTCATATCCGGACAAAGTGGTGTGGAATTGGTATGCAATGGACCGAGAAAATCACAGGAAAAATGGTTTTGGAGAAAAGCAAAGTCTTTTCGTTAGGCAAGTGCATAAAATGTCATCTATACAAACAGAAATATCATGTTTGTTTGCCGCAGTTCCTCTAGCTTTCTCCCTAGAACATAAAAATGTGTAGAGCTGGTGTCTCCATGTGGAACCAATTAGTGTTTCCAAGCATAAAATTAAATGTTCCCTGAAAAAAAAAACATTCAAAAAAATAAATTCCGTGGATCATATCAGGAATACACAAACAAAGAGGCTGTTGCAATATCTGGGATTGAATTAGCCAGAACGAATCCGGATATTTCCGGTTTCATCCAGTCATATCCGGACAAAGTGGTGTGGAATTGGTATGCAATGGACCGAGAAAATCACAGGAAACATGGTTTTGGAGAAAAGCAAAGTCTTTTCGTTAGGCAAGTGCATCAAATGTCATCTATACAAACAGAAATAACATGTTTGTTTGCCACAGTACCTCTAGCTTTCTCCCTAGAACAAACAAATGTGTAGAGCTGGTGTCTCCATGTGGAACCAATTAGTGTTTCCAAGCATAAAATTAAATGTTCCCTGAAAAAAAAAACATTCAAAAAAATAAATTCCGTGGATCATATCAGGAATACACAAACAAAGAGGCTGTTGCAATATCTGGGATTGAATTAGCCAGAACGAATCCGGATATTTCCGGTTTCATCCAGTCATATCCGGACAAAGTGGTGTGGAATTCGTATGCAATGGACCGAGAAAATCACAGGAAACATGGTTTTGGAGAAAAGCAAAGTCTTTTCGTTAGGCAAGTGCATCAAATGTCATCTATACAAACAGAAATAACATGTTTGTTTGCCGCAGTTCCTCTAGCTTTCTCCCTAGAACAAACAAATGTGTAGAGCTGGTGTCTCCATGTGGAACCAATTAGTGTTTCCAAGCATAAAATTAAATGTTCCCACAAAAAAAACATTCAAAAAAATACAGTCCGTGGATAATATCAGGAATACACAAACACAGAAGCTGTAGCAATATTTCGGTTTGAGTTAGGCAAAACAAAACCGCATATTTCTGGTTTCATCCAGTCATATCCGGACAAACTGGTGTGGAATTTGTATGCAATGGACCCAGAAAATCAAAGTAAAAATGGTTTTGGAGAAAAGCAAAGTCTTTTCGTTAGGCAAGTGCATCAAATGTCATCTATACAAACAGAAATAGCATGTTTGTTTGCCGCAGTTCCTCTAGCTTTCTCCCTAGAAAATACGAATGTGTAGAGCTGGTGTGTCCATGTGGAACCAGTTAGTGTTTCCAAGCATAAAATTAAATGTTCCCTGAAAAAAAAAACATTCAAAAAAATAAAATCCGTGGATAATACCAGGAATACACAAACAAAGAGGCTGTAGCAATATCTGGGATTGAATTAGCCAAAACGAAACCGGATATTTCCGGTTTCATCCAGTCATATTCGGACAAACTGGTGTGGAATTCGTATGCAATGGACCGAGAAAGTCACAGGAAAAATGGTTTTGGAGAAAAGCAAAGTCTTTTCGTTAGGCAAGTGCATAAAATGTCATCTATACAAACAGAAATAGCATGTTTGTTTGCTGCAGTTCCTCTAGCTTTCTCCCTAGAACATAAAAATGTGTAGAGCTGGTGTCTCCATGTGGAACCAATTAGTGTTTCCAAGCATAAAATTAAATGTTCCCAGAAAAAAAACATTCAAAAAAATACAGTCCGTGGATAATATCAGGAATACACAAACACAGAGGCTGTAGCAATATTTCGGTTTGAGTTAGCCAAAACAAAACCGCATATTTCCAGTTTCATCCAGTCATATCTGGACAAAGTGGTGTGGAATTGATATACAATGGACCGAGAAAATCACTGGAAAAATGGTTTTGGAGAAAAGCAAAGTCTTTTCGTTAGGCTAGTGCATCAAATTTCATCTATACAAACAGAAATAGAATGTTTGTTTGCCGCAGTTCCTCTAGCTTTCTCCCCAGAAAATACGAATGTGTAGAGCTGGTGTCTCCATGTGGAACCAATTAGTGTTTCCAAGCATAAAATTTAATGTTCCCTAAAAAAAAAACATTCAAAAAAATAAAATCCGTGGATAATATCAGGAATACACAAACACAGATGCTGTACAAATATTTCGGTTTGAGTTAGCCAAAACAAAACCGGATATTTCCGGTTTCATCCAGTCATATCCGTACAAAGTGGTGTGGAATTGGTATGCAATGGACCGAGAAAATCACAGGAAAAATGGTTTTTTAGAAAAGCATAGTCTTTTCGTTAGGCAAGTGCATCAAATGTCATCTATACAAACAGAAATAGCATGTTTGTTTGCCGCAGTTCCTCTAGCTTTCTCCCTAGAACAAACAAATGTGTAGAGCTGGTGTCTCCATGTGGAACCAATTAGTGTTTCCAAGCATAAAATTAAATGTTCCCTGAAAAAAAAAAACATTCAAAAAATAAAGTCCGTGGATAATATCAGGAATACACAAACAAAGAGGCTGTAGCAATATCTGGGATTGAATTAGCCAAAATGAAACCGGATATTTCCGGTTTCATCCAGTCATATCCGGACAAAGTGGTGTGGAATTCGTATGCAATGGACCGAGAAAATCACAGTAAAAATGGTTTTGGAGAAAAGCAAAGTCTTTTCGTTAGGCAAGTGCATCAAATGTCATCTAGACAAACAGAAATATCATGTTTGTTTGCCGCAGTTCCTCTAGCTTTCTCCCTAGAACAAACAAATGTGTAGAGCTGGTGTCTCCATGTGGAACCAATTAGTGTTTCCAAGCATAAAATTAAATGTTCCCTGAAAAAAAACATTCAAAAAAATAAAATCCGTGGATAATATCAGGAATACACAAACACAGATGCTGTAGCAATATTTCGGTTTGAGTTAGCCAAAACAAAACCGGATATTTCCGGTTTCATCCAGTCATATCCGGACAAAGTGGTGTGGAATTGGTATGCAATGGACCGAGAAAATCACAGGAAAAATGGTTTTGGAGAAAAGCAAAGTCTTTTCGTTAGGCAAGTGCATAAAATGTCATCTATACAAACAGAAATATCATGTTTGTTTGCCGCAGTTCCTCTAGCTTTCTCCCTAGAACATAAAAATGTGTAGAGCTGGTGTCTCCAAGTGGAACCAATTAGTGTTTCCAAGCATAAAATTAAATGTTCACTGAAAAAAAAAACATTCAAAAAAATAAAGTCCGTGGA
The DNA here is from genome assembly GCA_036325905.1 of Lepus oiostolus. NCBI lineage: Eukaryota > Metazoa > Chordata > Mammalia > Lagomorpha > Leporidae > Lepus > Lepus oiostolus. The sequence goes on along the minus strand of JAWMBE010000081.1, from coordinate 858,937 downwards.
TAATATCAGGAATACACAAACAAAGAGGCTGTAGCAATATCTGGGATTGAATAAGCCAAAATGAAACCGGATATTTCCGGTTTCATCCAGTCATATCCGGAAAGTGGTGTGGAATTCGTATGCAATGGACCCAGAAAATCACAGTAAAAATGGTTTTGGAGAAAAGCAAAGTCTTTTCGTTAGGCAAGTGCATCAAATGTCATCTATACAAACAGAAATATCATGTTTGTTTGCCGCAGTTCCTCTAGCTTTCTCCCTAGAACAAACAAATGTGTAGAGCTGGTGTCTCCATGTGGAACCAATTAGTGTTTCCAAGCATAAAATTAAATGTTCCCAGAAAAAAAAACAGTCAAAAAATACAGTCCATGGATAATATCAGGAATACACAAACACAGAGGCTGTAGCAATATTTCGGTTTGAGTTAGCCAAAACAAAACCGGATATTTCCGGTTTCATCCAGTCATATCCGGACCAAGTGGTGTGGAATTGGTATGCAATGGACCGAGAAAATCACAGTAAAATTGGTTTTGGAGAAAAGCAAAGTCTTTTCGTTAGGCAAGTGCATAAAATGTCATCTAGACAAACAGAAATATCATGTTTGTTTGCCGCAGTTCCTCTAGCTTTCTCCCTAGAAAATACGAATGTGTAGAGCTGGTGTCTCCATGTGGAACCAATTAGTGTTTCCAAGCATAAAATTAAATGTTCCCTGAAAAAAAAACATTCAAAAAAATAAAGTCCGAGGATAATATCAGGAATACACAAACACAGATGCTGTAGCAATATTTCGGTTTGAGTTAGCCAAAACAAAACCGTATATTTCCGGTTTCATCCAGTCATATCCGGACAAAGTGGTGTGGAATTTGTATGCAATGGACCGAGAAAATCACAGTAAAAATGGTTTTGGAGAAAAGCAAAGTCTTTTCGTTAGGCAAGTGCATAAAATGTCATCTATAGAAACAGAAATAGCATGTTTGTTTGCCGCAGTTCCTCTAGCTTTCTCCCTAGAAAATACGAATATGTATAGCTGGTGTGTCCATGTGGAACCAACTAGTGTTTCCAAGCATAAAATTAAATGTTCCCTGAAAAAAAAAACATTCAAAAAAATAAAATCCGTGGATAATACCAGGAATACACAAACACAGATGCTGTACAAATATTTCGGTTTGAGTTAGCCAAAAAAAACCCGGATATTTCCGGTTTCATCCAGTCATATCCGGACAAAGTGGTGTGGAATTCGTATGCAATGGACCGAGAAAATCACAGGAAAAATGCTTTTGGAGAAAAGCAAAATCTTTTCGTTAGGCAAGTGCATCAAATGTCATCTATACAAACAGAAATATCATGTTTGTTTGCCGCAGTTCCTATAGCTTTCTCCCTAGAAAATACGAATGTGTAGAGCTGGTGTCTCCGTGTGCACCAATTAGAGTTTCCAAGGACAAAGTTAAATGTTCCCTGATATAAAAAAACAAAACAATAAAGTCCGTGGATAATATCAGGAATACACAAACACAGATGCTGTAGCAATATTTCAGTTTGAGTTAGCCAAAACAAAACCGGATATTTCCGGTTTCATCCAGTCATATCCGGACAAAGTGGTGTGGAATTGGTATGCAATGGACCGAGGAAATCACAGCAAAAATGGTTTTGGAGAAAAGCAAAGTCTTTTCGTTAGGCAAGTGCATCAAATGTCATCTAGACAAACAGAAATATCATGTTTGTTTGCCGCAGTTCCTCTAGCTTTCTCCCTAGAACATAAAAATGTGTAGAGCTGGTGTCTCCTTGTGGAACCAATTAGTGTTTCCAAGCATAAAATTTAATGTTCTCTGAAAAAAAAACATTCAAAAAAATAAAATCCGTGGATAATATCAGGAATACACAAACAAAGAGGTTGTAGCAATATCTGAGATTGAATTACCCAAAACGAAACCGGATATTTCCGTTTTCATCCAGTCATATCCGGACAAAGTTGTGTGGAATTCGTATGCAATGGACCGAGAAAATCACAGGAAAATGGTTTTGGAGAAAAGCAAAGTCTTTTCGTTAGGCAAGTGCATAAAATGTCATCTATACAAACAGAAATATCAAGTTTGTTTGCCGCAGTTCCTCTACCTTTCTCCCTAGAACATAAAAATGTGTAGAGCTGGTGTCTCCATGTGGAACCAATTAGTGTTTCCAAGCATAAAATTAAATGTTCCCTGAAAAAAAAACATTCAAAAAAATAAATTCCGTGGATCATATCAGGAATACACAAACAAAGAGGCTGTTGCAATATCTGGGATTGAATTAGCCAGAACGAATCCGGATATTTCTGGTTTCATCCAGTCATATCCGGACAAAGTGGTGTGGAATTTGTATGCAATGGACCGAGAAAAGCACAGGAAAAATGGTTTTGGAGAAAAGCAAAGTCTTTTCGTTAGGCAAGTGCATAAAATGTCATCTAGACAAACAGAAATATCATGTTTGTTTGCCACAGTACCTCTAGCTTTCTCCCTAGAGCAAACAAATGTGTAGAGCTGGTGTCTCCATGTGGAACCAATTAGTGTTTCCAAGCATAAAATTAAATGTTCCCAGAAAAAAAACATTCAAAAAAATACAGTCCGTGGATAATATCAGGAATACACAAACACAGAAGCTGTACAAATATTTCGGTTTGAGTTAGCCAAAACAAAACCGGATATTTCCGGTTTCATCCAGTCATATCCGTACAAAGTGGTGTGGAATTGGTATGCAATGGACCGAGAAAATCACAGGAAAAATGATTTTTTAGAAAAGCATAGTCTTTTCGTTAGGCAAGTGCATCAAATGTCATCTATACAAACAGAAATAGCATGTTTGTTTGCCGCAGTTCCTCTAGCTTTCTCCCTAGAACAAACAAATGTGTAGAGCTGGTGTCTCCATGTGGAACCAATTAGTGTTTCCAAGCATAAAATTAAATGTTCCCTGAAAAAAAAAAACATTCAAAAAATAAAGTCCGTGGATAATATCAGGAATACACAAACACAGAGGCTGTAGCAATATCTGGGATTGAATTAGCCAAAATGAAACCGGATATTTCCGGTTTCATCCAGTCATATCCGGACAAAGTGGTGTGGAATTCGTATGCAATGGACCGAGAAAATCACAGTAAAAATGGTTTTGGAGAAAAGCAAAGTCTTTTCGTTAGGCAAGTGCATCAAATGTCATCTAGACAAACAGAAATATCATGTTTGTTTGCCGCAGTTCCTCTAGCTTTCTCCCTAGAACAAACAAATGTGTAGAGCTGGTGTCTCCATGTGGAACCAATTAGTGTTTCCAAGCATAAAATTAAATGTTCCCTGAAAAAAAACATTCAAAAAAATAAAATCCGTGGATAATATCAGGAATACACAAACACAGATGCTGTAGCAATATTTCGGTTTGAGTTAGCCAAAACAAAACCGGATATTTCCGGTTTCATCCAGTCATATCCGGACAAAGTGGTGTGGAATTGGTATGCAATGGACCGAGAAAATCACAGGAAAAATGGTTTTGGAGAAAAGCAAAGTCTTTTCGTTAGGCAAGTGCATAAAATGTCATCTATACAAACAGAAATATCATGTTTGTTTGCCGCAGTTCCTCTAGCTTTCTCCCTAGAACATAAAAATGTGTAGAGCTGGTGTCTCCAAGTGGAACCAATTAGTGTTTCCAAGCATAAAATTAAATGTTCACTGAAAAAAAAAACATTCAAAAAAATAAAGTCCGTGGATAATATCAGGAATACACAAACAAAGAGGCTGTAGCAATATCTGGGATTGAATAAGCCAAAATGAAACCGGATATTTCCGGTTTCATCCAGTCATATCCGGAAAGTGGTGTGGAATTCGTATGCAATGGACCCAGAAAATCACAGTAAAAATGGTTTTGGAGAAAAGCAAAGTCTTTTCGTTAGGCAAGTGCATCAAATGTCATCTATACAAACAGAAATATCATGTTTGTTTGCCGCAGTTCCTCTAGCTTTCTCCCTAGAACAAACAAATGTGTAGAGCTGGTGTCTCCATGTGGAACCAATTAGTGTTTCCAAGCATAAAATTAAATGTTCCCAGAAAAAAAAACAGTCAAAAAATACAGTCCATGGATAATATCAGGAATACACAAACACAGAGGCTGTAGCAATATTTCGGTTTGAGTTAGCCAAAACAAAACCGGATATTTCCGGTTTCATCCAGTCATATCCGGACAAAGTGGTGTGGAATTGGTATGCAATGGACCGAGAAAATCACAGTAAAATTGGTTTTGGAGAAAAGCAAAGTCTTTTCGTTAGGCAAGTGCATAAAATGTCATCTAGACAAACAGAAATATCATGTTTGTTTGCCGCAGTTCCTCTAGCTTTCTCCCTAGAAAATACGAATGTGTAGAGCTGGTGTCTCCATGTGGAACCAATTAGTGTTTCCAAGCATAAAATTAAATGTTCCCTGAAAAAAAAACATTCAAAAAAATAAAGTCCGAGGATAATATCAGGAATACACAAAAACAGATGCTGTAGCAATATTTCGGTTTGAGTTAGCCAAAACAAAACCGTATATTTCCGGTTTCATCCAGTCATATCCGGACAAAGTGGTGTGGAATTTGTATGCAATGGACCGAGAAAATCACAGTAAAAATGGTTTTGGAGAAAAGCAAAGTCTTTTCGTTAGGCAAGTGCATCAAATGTCATCTATAGAAACAGAAATAGCATGTGTGTTTGCCGCAGTTCCTCTAGCTTTCTCCCTAGAAAATACGAATATGTAGAGCTGGTGTGTCCATGTGGAACCAACTAGTGTTTCCAAGCATAAAATTAAATGTTCCCTGAAAAAAAAACATTCAAAAAAATAAAATCCGTAGATAATACCAGGAATACACAAACACAGATGCTGTACAAATATTTCGGTTTGAGTTAGCCAAAAAAAACCCGGATATTTCCGGTTTCATCCAGTCATATCCGGACAAAGTGGTGTGGAATTCGTATGCAATGGACCGAGAAAATCACAGGAAAAATGCTTTTGGAGAAAAGCAAAATCTTTTCGTTAGGCAAGTGCATCAAATGTCATCTATACAAACAGAAATATCATGTTTGTTTGCCGCAGTTCCTATAGCTTTCTCCCTAGAAAATACGAATGTGTAGAGCTGGTGTCTCCGTGTGCACCAATTAGAGTTTCCAAGGACAAAGTTAAATGTTCCCTGATATAAAAAAACAAAACAATAAAGTCCGTGGATAATATCAGGAATACACAAACACAGATGCTGTAGCAATATTTCAGTTTGAGTTAGCCAAAACAAAACCGGATATTTCCGGTTTCATCCAGTCATATCCGGACAAAGTGGTGTGGAATTGGTATGCAATGGACCGAGGAAATCACAGCAAAAATGGTTTTGGAGAAAAGCAAAGTCTTTTCGTTAGGCAAGTGCATCAAATGTCATCTAGACAAACAGAAATATCATGTTTGTTTGCCGCAGTTCCTCTAGCTTTCTCCCTAGAACATAAAAATGTGTAGAGCTGGTGTCTCCTTGTGGAACCAATTAGTGTTTCCAAGCATAAAATTTAATGTTCTCTGAAAAAAAAACATTCAAAAAAATAAAATCCGTGGATAATATCAGGAATACACAAACAAAGAGGTTGTAGCAATATCTGAGATTGAATTACCCAAAACGAAACCGGATATTTCCGTTTTCATCCAGTCATATCCGGACAAAGTTGTGTGGAATTCGTATGCAATGGACCGAGAAAATCACAGGAAAAATGGTTTTGGAGAAAAGCAAAGTCTTTTCGTTAGGCAAGTGCATCAAATGTCATCTATACAAACAGAAATATCAAGTTTGTTTGCCGCAGTTCCTCTACCTTTCTCCCTAGAACATAAAAATGTGTAGAGCTGGTGTCTCCATGTGGAACCAATTAGTGTTTCCAAGCATAAAATTAAATGTTCCCTGAAAAAAAAAACATTCAAAAAAATAAATTCCGTGGATCATATCAGGAATACACAAACAAAGAGGCTGTTGCAATATCTGGGATTGAATTAGCCAGAACGAATCCGGATATTTCCGGTTTCATCCAGTCATATCTGGACAAAGTGGTGTGGAATTTGTATGCAATGGACCGAGAAAAGCACAGGAAAAATGGTTTTGGAGAAAAGCAAAGTCTTTTCGTTAGGCAAGTGCATAAAATGTCATCTAGACAAACAGAAATATCATGTTTGTTTGCCACAGTACCTCTAGCTTTCTCCCTAGAACAAACAAATGTGTAGAGCTGGTGTCTCCATGTGGAACCAATTAGTGTTTCCAAGCATAAAATTAAATGTTCCCAGAAAAAAAACATTCAAAAAAATACAGTCCGTGGATAATATCAGGAATACACAAACACAGAACCTGTAGCAATATTTCGGTTTGAGTTAGCCAAAACAAAACCGCATATTTCCGGTTTCATCCAGTCATGTCCGGACAAACTGGTGTGGAATTTGTATGCAATGGACCGAGAAAATCACAGTAAAAATGGTTTTGGAGAAAAGCAAAGTCTTTTCGTTAGGCAAGTGCATCAAATGTCATCTATACAAACAGAAATAGCATGTTTGTTTGCCGCAGTTCCTCTAGCTTTCTCCCTAGAAAATACGAATGTGTAGAGCTGGTGTGTCCATGTGGAACCAGTTAGTGTTTCCAAGCATAAAATTAAATGTTCCCTGAAAAAAAAAACATTCAAAAAAATAAAATCCGTGGATAATACCAGGAATACACAAACACAGATGCTGTAGCAATATTTCGGTTTGAGTTAGCCAAAAAAAACCCGGATATTTCCGGTTTCATCCAGTCCTATCCGGACAAAGTGGTGTGGAATTCGTATGCAATGGACCGAGAAAATCACAGGAAAAATGCTTTTGGAGAAAAGCAAAATCTTTTCGTTAGGCAAGTGCATCAAATGTCATCTATACAAACAGAAATATCATGTTTGTTTGCCGCCGTTCCTCTAGCTTTGTCCCGAGAAAATACGAATGTGTAGAGCTGGTGTCTCCGTGTGCACCAATTAGAGTTTCCAAGGACAAAGTTAAATGTTCCCTGATATAAAAAAACAAAACAATAAAGTCCGTGGATAATATCAGGAATACACAAACACAGATGCTGTAGCAATATTTCGGTTTGAGTTAGCCAAAACAAAACCGGATATTTCCGGTTTCATCCAGTCATATCCGGACAAAGTGGTGTGGAATTGGTATGCAATGGACCGAGGAAATCACAGGAAAAATGGTTTTGGAGAAAAGCAAAGTCTTTTCGTTAGGCAAGTGCATCAAATGTCATCTATACAAACAGAAATATCATGTTTGTTTGCCGCAGTTCCTCTAGCTTTCTCCCTAGAAAATACGAATGTGTAGAGCTGGTGTCTCCGTGTGCACCAATTAGAGTTTCCAAGGACAAAGTTAAATGTTCCCTGATATAAAAAAACAAAACAATAAAGTCCGTGGATAATATCAGGAATACACAAACACAGATGCTGTAGCAATATTTCGGTTTGAGTTAGCCAAAACAAAACCGGATATTTCCGGTTTCATCCAGTCATATCCGGACAAAGTGGTGTGGAATTGGTATGCAATGGACCGAGGAAATCACAGGATCAATGGTTTTGGAGAAAAGCAAAGTCTTTTCGTTAGGCAAGTGCATCAAATGTCATCTATACAAACAGAAATAGAATGTTTGTTTGCCGCAGTTCCTCTAGCTTTCTCCCTAGAAAATACGAATGTGTAGAGCTGGTGTCTCCGTGTGCACCAATTAGAGTTTCCAAGGACAAAGTTAAATGTTCCCTGATATAAAAAAACAAAACAATAAAGTCCGTGGATAATATCAGGAATACACAAACACAGATGCTGTAGCAATATTTCGGTTTGAGTTAGCCAAAACAAAACCGGATATTTCCGGTTTCATCCAGTCATATCCGGACAAAGTGGTGTGGAATTGGTATGCAATGGACCGAGGAAATCACAGGAAAAATGGTTTTGGAGAAAAGCAAAGTCTTTTCGTTAGGCAAGTGCATCAAATGTCATCTATACAAACAGAAATAGAATGTTTGTTTGCCGCAGTTCCTCTAGCTTTCTCCCTAGAAAATACGAATGTGTAGAGCTGGTGTCTCCATGTGGAACCAATTAGTGTTTCTAAGCATAAAATTAAATGTTCCCTGAAAAAAAAACCTTCAAAAAAATAATGTCCGTGGATAATATCAGGAATACACAAACACAGATGCTGTAGCAATATTTCGGTTTGAGTTAGCCAAAACAAAACCGGATATTTCCGGTTTCATCCAGTCATATCCGGACAAAGTGGTGTGGAATTGGTATGCAATGGACCGAGAAAATCACAGGAAAAATGGTTTTGGAGAAAAGCAAAGTCTTTTCGTTAGGCAAGTGCATCAAATGTCATCTATACAAACAGAAATAGCATGTTTGTTTGCCGCAGTTCCTCTAGCTTTCTCCCTAGAACATAAAAATGTGTAGAGCTGGTGTCTCCATGTGGAACCAATTAGTGTTTCCAAGCATAAAATTAAATGTTCCCAGAAAAAAAAAACATTCAAAAAAATACAGTCCGTGGATAATATCAGGAATACACAAACACAGAGGCTGTAGCAATATCTGGGATTGAATTAGCCAAAATGAAACCGGATATTTCCGGTTTCATCCAGTCATATCCGGAGAAACTGGTGTGGAATTCGTATGCAATGGACCGAGAAAATCACAGGAAAAATGGTTTTGGAGAAAAGCAAAGTCTTTTCGTTAGGCAAGTGCATAAAATGTCATCTATACAAACAGAAATATCATGTTTGTTTGCCGCAGTTCCTCTAGCTTTCTCCCTAGAACAAACAAATGTGTAGAGCTGGTGTCTCCATGTGGAACCAATTAGTGTTTCCAAGCATAAAATTAAATGTTCCCAGAAAAAAAAACATTCAAAAAAATACAGTCCGTGGATAATATCAGGAATACACAAACACAGAGGCTGTAGCAATATTTCGGTTTGAGTTAGCCAAAACAAAACCGCATATTTCCGGTTTCATCCAGTCATATCCGGACAAAGTGGTGTGGAATTGGTATGCAATGGACCGAGGAAATCACAGTAAAAATGGTTTTGGAGAAAAGCAAAGTCTTTTCGTTAGGCAAGTGCATAAAATGTCATCTATACAAACAGAAATATCATGTTTGTTTGCCGCAGTTCCTCTAGCTTTCTCCCTAGAAAATACGAATGTGTAGAGCTGGTGTCTCCGTGTGCACCAATTAGAGTTTCCAAGGACAAAGTTAAATGTTCCCTGTTATAAAAAAACAAAACAATAAAGTCCGTGGATAATATCAGGAATACACAAACACAGATGCTGTAGCAATATTTCGGTTTGAGTTAGCCAAAACAAAACCGGATATTTCCGGTTTCATCCAGTCATATCCGGACAAAGTGGTGTGGAATTGGTATGCAATGGACCGAGGAAATCACAGTAAAAATGGTTTTGGAGAAAAGCAAAGTCTTTTCGTTAGGCAAGTGCATCAAATGTCATCTATACAAACAGAAATAGAATGTTTGTTTGCCGCAGTTCCTCTAGCTTTCTCCCTAGAAAATACGAATGTGTAGAGCTGGTGTCTCCATGTGGAACCAATTAGTGTTTCTAAGCATAAAATTAAATGTTCCCTGAAAAAAAACATTCAAAAAATAATGTCCGTGGATAATATCAGGAATACACAAACACAGATGCTGTAGCAATATTTCGGTTTGAGTTAGCCAAAACAAAACCGGATATTTCCGGTTTCATCCAGTCATATCCGGACAAAGTGGTGTGGAATTCGTATTCAATGGCCCGAGAAAATCACAGGAAAAATGGTTTTAGAGAAAAGCATAGTCTTTTCGTTAGGCAAGTTCATCAAATGTCATCTATACAAACAGAAATAGCATGTTTGTTTGCCGCAGTTCCTCTAGCTTTCTCCCTAGAACAAACAAATGTGTAGAGCTGGTGTCTCCATGTGGAACCAATTAGTGTTTCCAAGCATAAAATTAAATGTTCCCAGAAAAAAAAACATTCAAAAAAATACAGTCCGTGGATAATATCAGGAATACACAAACACAGAGGCTGTAGCAATATCTGGGATTGAATTAGCCAAAATGAAACCGGATATTTCCGGTTTCATCCAGTCATATCCGGACAAACTGGTGTGGAATTCGTATGCAATGGACCCAGAAAATCACAGTAAAATGGTTTTGGAGAAAAGCAAAGTCTTTTCGTTAGGCAAGTGCATAAAATGTCATCTATACAAACAGAAATATCATGTTTGTTTGCCGCAGTTCCTCTAGCTTTCTCCCTAGAACAAACAAATGTGTAGAGCTGGTGTCTCCATGTGGAACCAATTAGTGTTTCCAAGCATAAAATTAAATGTTCCCAGAAAAAAAAAAACATTCAAAAAAATACAGTCCGTGGATAATATCAGGAATACACAAACACAGAAGCTGTAGCAATATTTCGGTTTGAGTTAGCCAAAACAAAACCGCATATTTCCGGTTTCATCCAGTCATATCCGGACAAACTGGTGTGGAATTCGTATGCAATGGACCGAGAAAATCACAGTAAAAATGGTTTTGGAGAAAAGCAAAGTCTTTTCGTTAGGCAAGTGCATAAAATGTCATCTAGACAAACAGAAATATCATGTTTGTTTGCCGCAGTTCCTCTAGCTTTCTCCCTAGAACAAACAAATGTGTAGAGCTGGTGTCTCCATGTGGAACCAATTAGTGTTTCCAAGCATAAAATTAAATGTTCCCAGAAAAAAAAAACATTCAAAAAAATACAGTCCGTGGATAATATCAGGAATACACAAACACAGAGGCTGTAGCAATATTTCGGTTTGAGTTAGCCAAAACAAAACCGCATATTTCCGGTTTCATCCAGTCATATCCGGACAAAGTGGTGTGGAATTGGTATGCAATGGACCGAGGAAATCACAGTAAAAATGGTTTTGGAGAAAAGCAAAGTCTTTTCGTTAGGCAAGTGCATAAAATGTCATCTATACAAACAGAAATATCATGTTTGTTTGCCGCAGTTCCTCTAGCTTTCTCCCTAGAAAATACGAATGTGTAGAGCTGGTGTCTCCGTGTGCACCAATTAGAGTTTCCAAGGACAAAGTTAAATGTTCCCTGATATAAAAAAACAAAACAATAAAGTCCGGGGATAATGTCAGGAATACACAAACACAGATGCTGTAGCAATATTTCGGTTTGAGTTAGCCAAAACAAAACCGGATATTTCCGGTTTCATCCAGTCATATCCGGACAAAGTGGTGTGGAATCGGTATGCAATGGACCGAGGAAATCACAGGAAAAATGGTTTTGGAGAAAAGCAAAGTCTTTTCGTTAGGCAAGTGCATCAAATGTCATCTATACAAACAGAAATAGAATGTTTGTTTGCCGCAGTTCCTCTAGCTTTCTCCCTAGAAAATACGAATGTGTAGAGCTGGTGTCTCCATGTGGAACCAATTAGTGTTTCTAAGCATAAAATTAAATGTTCCCTGAAAAAAAAACATTCAAAAAATAATGTCCGTGGATAATATCAGGAATACACAAACACAGATGCTGTAGCAATATTTCGGTTTGAGTTAGCCAAAACAAAACCGGATATTTCCGGTTTCATCCAGTCATATCCGGACAAAGTGGTGTGGAATTGGTATGCAATGGACCGAGAAAATCACAGGAAATATGGTTTTGGAGAAAAGCATAGTCTTTTCGTTAGGCAAGTGCATCAAATGTCATCTATACAAACAGAAATAGCATGTTTGTTTGCCGCAGTTCCTCTAGCTTTCTCCCTAGAACAAACAAATGTGTAGAGCTGGTGTCTCCATGTGGAACCAATTAGTGTTTCCAAGCATAAAATTAAATGTTCCTTGAAAAAAAAACATTCAAAAACATAAAATCCGTGGATAATATCAGGAATACACAAACACAGATGCTGTAGCAATATTTCGGTTTGAGTTAGCCAAAACAAAACCGCATATTTCCGGTTTCATCCAGTCATATCCGGACAAAGTGGTGTGGAATTGGTATGCAATGGACCGAGGAAATCACAGGAAAAATGGTTTTGGAGAAAAGCAAAGTCTTTTCGTTAGGCAAGTGCATCAAATGTCATCTATACAAACAGAAATATCATGTTTGTTTGCCGCAGTTCCTCTAGTTTGTCCCTAGAAAATACGAATGTGTAGAGCTGGTGTCTCCGTGTGCACCAATTAGAGTTTCCAAAGACAAAGTTAAATGTTCCCTGATATAAAAAAACAAAACAATAAAGTCCGTGGATAATATCAGGAATACACAAACACAGATGCTGTAGCAATATTTCGGTTTGAGTTAGCCAAAACAAAACCGGATATTTCCGGTTTCATCCAGTCATATCCGGACAAAGTGGTGTGGAATTGGTATGCAATGGACCGAGGAAATCACAGTAAAAATGGTTTTGGAGAAAAGCAAAGTCTTTTCGTTAGGCAAGTGCATCAAATGTCATCTATACAAACAGAAATATCATGTTTGTTTGCCGCAGTTCCTCTAGCTTTCTCCCTAGAACATAAAAATGTGTAGAGCTGGTGTCTCCATGTGGAACCAATTAGTGTTTCCAAGCATAAAATTTAATGTTCTCTGAAAAAAAAACATTCAAAAAAATAAAATCCGTGGATAATATCAGGAATACACAAACAAAGAGGCTGTAGCAATATCTGAGATTGAATTACCCAAAACGAAACTGGATATTTCCGGTTTCATCCAGTCATATCCGGACAAAGTGGTGTGGAATTCGTATGCAATGGACCGAGAAAATCACAGGAAAAATGGTTTTGGAGAAAAGCAAAGTCTTTTCGTTAGGCAAGTGCATAAAATGTCATCTATACAAACAGAAATATCATGTTTGTTTGCCGCAGTTCCTCTAGCTTTCTCCCTAGAACAAACAAATGTGTAGAGCTGGTGTCTCCATGTGGAACCAATTAGTGTTTCCAAGCATAAAATTAAATGTTCCCAGAAAAAAAAAACATTCAAAAAAATACAGTCCGTGGATAATATCAGGAATACACAAACACAGAGGCTGTAGCAATATTTCGGTTTGAGTTAGCCAAAACAAAACCGCATATTTCCGGTTTCATCCAGTCATATCCGGACAAAGTGGTGTGGAATTGGTATGCAATGGACCGAGGAAATCACAGTAAAAATGGTTTTGGAGAAAAGCAAAGTCTTTTCGTTAGGCAAGTGCATAAAATGTCATCTATACAAACAGAAATATCATGTTTGTTTGCCGCAGTTCCTCTAGCTTTCTCCCTAGAAAATACGAATGTGTAGAGCTGGTGTCTCCGTGTGCACCAATTAGAGTTTCCAAGGACAAAGTTAAATGTTCCCTGTTATAAAAAAACAAAACAATAAAGTCCGTGGATAATATCAGGAATACACAAACACAGATGCTGTAGCAATATTTCGGTTTGAGTTAGCCAAAACAAAACCGGATATTTCCGGTTTCATCCAGTCATATCCGGACAAAGTGGTGTGGAATTGGTATGCAATGGACCGAGGAAATCACAGTAAAAATGGTTTTGGAGAAAAGCAAAGTCTTTTCGTTAGGCAAGTGCATCAAATGTCATCTATACAAACAGAAATAGAATGTTTGTTTGCCGCAGTTCCTCTAGCTTTCTCCCTAGAAAATACGAATGTGTAGAGCTGGTGTCTCCATGTGGAACCAATTAGTGTTTCTAAGCATAAAATTAAATGTTCCCTGAAAAAAAACATTCAAAAAATAATGTCCGTGGATAATATCAGGAATACACAAACACAGATGCTGTAGCAATATTTCGGTTTGAGTTAGCCAAAACAAAACCGGATATTTCCGGTTTCATCCAGTCATATCCGGACAAAGTGGTGTGGAATTCGTATTCAATGGCCCGAGAAAATCACAGGAAAAATGGTTTTAGAGAAAAGCATAGTCTTTTCGTTAGGCAAGTTCATCAAATGTCATCTATACAAACAGAAATAGCATGTTTGTTTGCCGCAGTTCCTCTAGCTTTCTCCCTAGAACAAACAAATGTGTAGAGCTGGTGTCTCCATGTGGAACCAATTAGTGTTTCCAAGCATAAAATTAAATGTTCCCAGAAAAAAAAACATTCAAAAAAATACAGTCCGTGGATAATATCAGGAATACACAAACACAGAGGCTGTAGCAATATCTGGGATTGAATTAGCCAAAATGAAACCGGATATTTCCGGTTTCATCCAGTCATATCCGGACAAACTGGTGTGGAATTCGTATGCAATGGACCCAGAAAATCACAGTAAAATGGTTTTGGAGAAAAGCAAAGTCTTTTCGTTAGGCAAGTGCATAAAATGTCATCTATACAAACAGAAATATCATGTTTGTTTGCCGCAGTTCCTCTAGCTTTCTCCCTAGAACAAACAAATGTGTAGAGCTGGTGTCTCCATGTGGAACCAATTAGTGTTTCCAAGCATAAAATTAAATGTTCCCAGAAAAAAAAAAACATTCAAAAAAATACAGTCCGTGGATAATATCAGGAATACACAAACACAGAAGCTGTAGCAATATTTCGGTTTGAGTTAGCCAAAACAAAACCGCATATTTCCGGTTTCATCCAGTCATATCCGGACAAACTGGTGTGGAATTCGTATGCAATGGACCGAGAAAATCACAGTAAAAATGGTTTTGGAGAAAAGCAAAGTCTTTTCGTTAGGCAAGTGCATAAAATGTCATCTAGACAAACAGAAATATCATGTTTGTTTGCCGCAGTTCCTCTAGCTTTCTCCCTAGAACAAACAAATGTGTAGAGCTGGTGTCTCCATGTGGAACCAATTAGTGTTTCCAAGCATAAAATTAAATGTTCCCAGAAAAAAAAAAACATTCAAAAAAATACAGTCCGTGGATAATATCAGGAATACACAAACACAGAGGCTGTAGCAATATTTCGGTTTGAGTTAGCCAAAACAAAACCGCATATTTCCGGTTTCATCCAGTCATATCCGGACAAAGTGGTGTGGAATTGGTATGCAATGGACCGAGGAAATCACAGTAAAAATGGTTTTGGAGAAAAGCAAAGTCTTTTCGTTAGGCAAGTGCATAAAATGTCATCTATACAAACAGAAATATCATGTTTGTTTGCCGCAGTTCCTCTAGCTTTCTCCCTAGAAAATACGAATGTGTAGAGCTGGTGTCTCCGTGTGCACCAATTAGAGTTTCCAAGGACAAAGTTAAATGTTCCCTGATATAAAAAAACAAAACAATAAAGTCCGGGGATAATGTCAGGAATACACAAACACAGATGCTGTAGCAATATTTCGGTTTGAGTTAGCCAAAACAAAACCGGATATTTCCGGTTTCATCCAGTCATATCCGGACAAAGTGGTGTGGAATCGGTATGCAATGGACCGAGGAAATCACAGGAAAAATGGTTTTGGAGAAAAGCAAAGTCTTTTCGTTAGGCAAGTGCATCAAATGTCATCTATACAAACAGAAATAGAATGTTTGTTTGCCGCAGTTCCTCTAGCTTTCTCCCTAGAAAATACGAATGTGTAGAGCTGGTGTCTCCATGTGGAACCAATTAGTGTTTCTAAGCATAAAATTAAATGTTCCCTGAAAAAAAAACATTCAAAAAATAATGTCCGTGGATAATATCAGGAATACACAAACACAGATGCTGTAGCAATATTTCGGTTTGAGTTAGCCAAAACAAAACCGGATATTTCCGGTTTCATCCAGTCATATCCGGACAAAGTGGTGTGGAATTGGTATGCAATGGACCGAGAAAATCACAGGAAATATGGTTTTGGAGAAAAGCATAGTCTTTTCGTTAGGCAAGTGCATCAAATGTCATCTATACAAACAGAAATAGCATGTTTGTTTGCCGCAGTTCCTCTAGCTTTCTCCCTAGAACAAACAAATGTGTAGAGCTGGTGTCTCCATGTGGAACCAATTAGTGTTTCCAAGCATAAAATTAAATGTTCCTTGAAAAAAAAACATTCAAAAACATAAAATCCGTGGATAATATCAGGAATACACAAACACAGATGCTGTAGCAATATTTCGGTTTGAGTTAGCCAAAACAAAACCGCATATTTCCGGTTTCATCCAGTCATATCCGGACAAAGTGGTGTGGAATTGGTATGCAATGGACCGAGGAAATCACAGGAAAAATGGTTTTGGAGAAAAGCAAAGTCTTTTCGTTAGGCAAGTGCATCAAATGTCATCTATACAAACAGAAATATCATGTTTGTTTGCCGCAGTTCCTCTAGTTTGTCCCTAGAAAATACGAATGTGTAGAGCTGGTGTCTCCGTGTGCACCAATTAGAGTTTCCAAAGACAAAGTTAAATGTTCCCTGATATAAAAAAACAAAACAATAAAGTCCGTGGATAATATCAGGAATACACAAACACAGATGCTGTAGCAATATTTCGGTTTGAGTTAGCCAAAACAAAACCGGATATTTCCGGTTTCATCCAGTCATATCCGGACAAAGTGGTGTGGAATTGGTATGCAATGGACCGAGGAAATCACAGTAAAAATGGTTTTGGAGAAAAGCAAAGTCTTTTCGTTAGGCAAGTGCATCAAATGTCATCTATACAAACAGAAATATCATGTTTGTTTGCCGCAGTTCCTCTAGCTTTCTCCCTAGAACATAAAAATGTGTAGAGCTGGTGTCTCCATGTGGAACCAATTAGTGTTTCCAAGCATAAAATTTAATGTTCTCTGAAAAAAAAACATTCAAAAAAATAAAATCCGTGGATAATATCAGGAATACACAAACAAAGAGGCTGTAGCAATATCTGAGATTGAATTACCCAAAACGAAACTGGATATTTCCGGTTTCATCCAGTCATATCCGGACAAAGTGGTGTGGAATTCGTATGCAATGGACCGAGAAAATCACAGGAAAAATGGTTTTGGAGAAAAGCAAAGTCTTTTCGTTAGGCAAGTGCATAAAATGTCATCTATACAAACAGAAAT
The DNA here is from genome assembly GCA_036325905.1 of Lepus oiostolus. NCBI lineage: Eukaryota > Metazoa > Chordata > Mammalia > Lagomorpha > Leporidae > Lepus > Lepus oiostolus. Next base: position 841,970 of record JAWMBE010000081.1, on the reverse strand, counting down.
ATCAAGTTTGTTTGCCGCAGTTCCTCTACCTTTCTCCCTAGAACATAAAAATGTGTAGAGCTGGTGTCTCCATGTGGAACCAATTAGTGTTTCCAAGCATAAAATTAAATGTTCCCTGAAAAAAAAAAACATTCAAAAAAATAAAGTCCGTGGATAATATCAGGGATACACAAACAAAGAGGCTGTAGCAATATCTGGGATTGAATTAGCCAAAATGAAACCGGATATTTCTGGCTTCATCCAGTCATATCCGGACAAACTGGTGTGGAATTCGTATGCAATGGACCGAGAAAATCACAGGAAAAATGGTTTTGGAGAAAAGCAAAGTCTTTTCCTTAGGCAAGTGCATAAAATGTCATCTATACAAACAGAAATATCATGTTTGTTTGCCGCAGTTCCTCTAGCTTTCTCCCTAGAACATAAAAATGTGTAGAGCTGGTGTCTCCATGTGGAACCAATTAGTGTTTCCAAGCATAAAATTAAATGTTCCCTGAAAAAAAAAAACATTCAAAAAAATAAAGTCCGTGGCTAATATCAGGAATACACAAGCAAAGAGGCTGTAGCAATATCTGGGATTGAATTAGCCAAAATGAAACCGGATATTTCCGGTTTCATCCAGTCATATCCGGACAAAGTGGTGTGGAATTCGTATGCAATGGACCGAGAAAATCACAGGAAAAATGGTTTTGGAGAAAAGCAAAGTCTTTTCGTTAGGAAGTGCATCAAATGTCATCTATACAAACAGAAATATCATGTTTGTTTGCCGCAGTTCCTCTAGCTTTCTCCCTAGAACAAACAAATGTGTAGAGCTGGTGTCTCCATGTGGAACCAATTAGTGTTTCCAAGCATAAAATTAAATGTTCCCAGAAAAAAAAAAACATTCAAAAAAATAAAATCCGTGGATAATATCAGGAATACACAAACACAGAGGCTGTAGCAATATTCCGGTTTGAGTTAGCCAAAACAAAACCGGATATTTCCGGTTTCATCCAGTCATATCCGGACAAAGTGGTGTGGAATTGGTATGCAATGGACCGAGGAAATCACAGTAAAAATGGTTTTGGAGAAAAGCAAAGTCTGTTCGTTAGGCAAGTGCATCAAATGTCATCTATACAATCTGAAATAGCATGTTTGTTTGCCCCAGTTCCTCTAGCTTTATCCCTAGAACAAACAAATGTGTAGAGCTGGTGTCTCCATGTGGAACCAATTAGTGTTTCCAAGCATAAAATTAAATGTTCCTGAAAAAAAAACATTCAAAAAAATAAAATCCGTGGATAATACCAGGAATACACAAACACAGATGCTGTACAAATATTTCGGTTTGAGTTAGCCAAAAAAAACCCGGATATTTCCGGTTTCATCCAGTCATATCCGGACAAAGTGGTGTGGAATTCGTATGCAATGGACCGAGAAAATCACAGGAAAAATGGTTTTGGAGAAAAGCAAAGTCTTTTCGTTAGGCAAGTGCATCAAATGTCATCTAGACAAACAGAAATATCATGTTTGTTTGCCGCAGTTCCTCTAGCTTTCTCCCTAGAAAATACGAATGTGTAGAGCTGGTGTCTCCGTGTGCACCAATTAGAGTTTCCAAGGACAAAGTTAAATGTTCCCTGATATAAAAAAACAAAACAATAAAGTCCGTGGATAATATCAGGAATACACAAACACAGAGGCTGTAGCAATATTTCGGTTTGAGTTAGCCAAAACAAAACCGCATATTTCCGGTTTCATCCAGTCATATCCGGACAAAGTGGTGTGGAATTCGTATGCAATGGACCGAGGAAATCACAGTAAAAATGGTTTTGGAGAAAAGCAAAGTCTTTTCGTTAGGCAAGTGCATCAAATGTCATCTAGACAAACAGAAATATCATGTTTGTTTGCCGCAGTTCCTCTAGCTTTCTCCCTAGAAAATATGAATGTGTAGAGCTGGTGTCTCCGTGTGCACCAATTAGAGTTTCCAAGGACAAAGTTAAATGTTCCCTGATATAAAAAAACAAAACAATAAAGTCCGTGGATAATATCAGGAATACACAAACACAGATGCTGTAGCAATATTCCGGTTTGAGTTAGCCAAAACAAAACCGGATATTTCCGGTTTCATCCAGTCATATCCGGACAAACTGGTGTGGAATTGGTATGCAATGGACCGAGGAAATCACAGTAAAAATGGTTTTGGAGAAAAGCAAAGTCTTTTCGTTAGGCAAGTGCATCAAATGTCATCTATACAAACAGAAATAGAATGTTTGTTTGCCGCAGTTCCTCTAGCTTTCTCCCTAGAAAATAAGAATGTGTAGAGCTGGTGTCTCCATGTGGAACCAATTAGTGTTTCCAAGCATAAAATTAAATGTTCCCTGAAAAAAAAACATTCAAAAAAATAAAATCCGTGGATAATATCAGGAATACACAAACACAGATGCTGTAGCAATATTTCGGTTTGAGTTAGCCAAAACAAAACCGGATATTTCCGGTTTCATCCAGTCAAAATTGGACAAAGTGGTGTGGAATTGGTATGCAATGGACCGAGAAAATCACAGGAAAAATGGTTTTGGAGAAAAGCAAAGTCTTTTCCTTAGGCAAGTGCATAAAATGTCATCTATACAAACAGAAATAGCATGTTTGTTTGCCGCAGTTCCTCTAGCTTTCTCCCTAGAACAAACAAATGTGTAGAGCTGGTGTCTCCATGTGGAACCAATTAGTGTTTCCAAGCATAAAATTAAATGTTCCCAGAAAAAAAAAACATTCAAAAAAATACAGTCCATGGATAATATCAGGAATACACAAACAAAGAGGCTGTAGCAATATCTGGGATTGAATTAGCCAAAATGAAACCGGATATTTCCGGTTTCCTCCAGTCATATCCGGACAAACTGGTGTGGAATTCGTATGCAATGCACCCAGAAATTCACAGTAAAAATGGTTTTGGAGAAAAGCAAAGTCTTTTCGTTAGGCAAGTGCATCAAATGTCATCTATACAAACAGAAATATCATGTTTGTTTGCCACAGTACCTCTAGCTTTCTCCCTAGAACAAACAAATGTATAGAGCTGGTGTCTCCATGTGGAACCAATTAGTGTTTCCAAACATAAAATTAAATGTTCCCAGAAAAAAAAACATTCAAAAAAATACAGTCCGTGGATAATATCAGGAATACACAAACACAGAGGCTGTAGCAATATTTCGGTTTGAGTTAGCCAAAACAAAACCGCATATTTCCGGTTTCATCCAGTCATATCCGGACAAAGTGGTGTGGAATTGGTATGCAATGGACCGAGAAAATCACAGGAAAAATGGTTTTGGAGAAAAGCAAAGTCTTTTCGTTAGGCAAGTGCATAAAATGTCATCTATACAAACAGAAATAGCATGTTTGTTTGCCGCAGTTCCTCTAGCTTTCTCCCTAGAAAATACGAATGTGTAGAGCTGGTGTGTCCATGTGGAACCAATTAGTGTTTCCAAGCATAAAATTAAATGTTCCCTGAAAAAAAAAACATTCAAAAAAATAAAATCCGTGGATAATACCAGGAATACACAAACACAGATGCTGTACAAATATTTCGGTTTGAGTTAGCCAAAAAAACCCGGATATTTCCGGTTTCATCCAGTCATATCCGGACAAAGTGGTGTGGAATTGGTATACAATGGACCGAGAAAATCACAGGAAAAATGGTTTTGGAGAAAAGCAAAGTCTTTTCCTTAGGCAAGTGCATAAAATGTCATCTATAGAAACAGAAATATCATGTTTGTTTGCCGCAGTTCCTCTAGCTTTCTCCCTAGAACATAAAAATGTGTAGAGCTGGTGTCTCCATGTGGAACCAATTAGTGTTTCCAAGCATAAAATTAAATGTTCAATGAAAAAAAAAAACATTCAAAAAAATAAAGTCCGTGGATAATATCAGGAATACACAAGCAAAGAGGCTGTAGCAATATCTGGGATTGAATTAGCCAAAATGAAACCGGATATTTCCGGTTTCATCCAGTCATATCCGGACAAAGTGGTGTGGAATTCGTATGCAATGGACCGAGAAAATCACAGGAAAAATGGTTTTGGAGAAAAGCAAAGTCTTTTCGTTAGGAAGTGCATCAAATGTCATCTATACAAACAGAAATATCATGTTTGTTTGCCGCAGTTCCTCTAGCTTTCTCCCTAGAACAAACAAATGTGTAGAGCTGGTGTCTCCATGTGGAACCAATTAGTGTTTCCAAGCATAAAATTAAATGTTCCCACAAAAAAAAACATTCAAAAAAATAAAATCCGTGGATAATATCAGGAATACACAAACACAGAGGCTGTAGCAATATTCCGGTTTGAGTTAGCCAAAACAAAACCGGATATTTCCGGTTTCATCCAGTCATATCCGGACAAAGTGGTGTGGAATTGGTATGCAATGGACCGAGGAAATCACAGGAAAAATGGTTTTGGAGAAAAGCAAAGTCTTTTCGTTAGGCAAGTGCATCAAATGTCATCTATACAAACTGAAATAGCATGTTTGTTTGCCCCAGTTCCTCTAGCTTTATCCCTAGAACAAACAAATGTGTAGAGCTGGTGTCTCCATGTGGAACCAATTAGTGTTTCCAAGCATAAAATTAAATGTTCCTGAAAAAAAAAACATTGAAAAAAATAAAATCCGTGGATAATACCAGGAATACACAAACACAGATGCTGTACAAATATTTCGGTTTGAGTTAGCCAAAAAAACCCCGGATATTTCCGGTTTCATCCAGTCATATCCGGACAAAGTGGTGTGGAATTCGTATGCAATGGACCGAGAAAATCACAGGAAAAATGGTTTTGGAGAAAAGCAAAGTCTTTTCGTTAGGCAAGTGCATAAAATGTCATCTATACAAACAGAAATATCATGTTTGTTTGCCGCAGTTCCTCTAGCTTTGTCCCTAGAAAATACGAATGTGTAGAGCTGGTGTCTCCGTGTGCACCAATTAGAGTTTCCAAGGACAAAGTTAAATGTTCCCTGATATAAAAAAACAAAACAATAAAGTCCGTGGATAATATCAGGGATACACAAACAAAGAGGCTGTAGCAATATCTGGGATTGAATTAGCCAAAATGAAACCGGATATTTCCGGTTTCATCCAGTCATATCCGGACAAACTGGTGTGGAATTCGTATGCAATGGACCGAGAAAATCACAGGAAAAATGGTTTTGGAGAGAAGCAAAGTCTTTTCCTTAGGCAAGTGCATAAAATGTCATCTATACAAACAGAAATATCATGTTTGTTTGCCGCAGTTCCTCTAGCTTTCTCCCTAGAACACAAAAATGTGTAGAGCTGGTGTCTCCATGTGGAACCAATTAGTGTTTCCAAGCATAAAATTAAATGTTCCCTGAAAAAAAAAAACATTCAAAAAAATAAAGTCCTTGGCTAATATCAGGAACACACAAGCAAAGAGGCTGTAGCAATATCTGGGATTGAATTAGCCAAAATGAAACCGGATATTTCCGGTTTCATCCAGTCATATCCGGACAAAGTGGTGTGGAATTCGTATGCAATGGACCGAGAAAATCACAGGAAAAATGGTTTTGGAGAAAAGCAAAGTCTTTTCCTTAGGCAAGTGCATAAAATGTCATCTAGACAAACAGAAATATCATGTTTGTTTGCCGCAGTTCCTCTAGCTTTCTCCCTAGAAAATACGAATGTGTAGAGCTGGTGTCTCCGTGTGCACCAATTAGAGTTTCCAAGGACAAAGTTAAATGTTCCCTGATATAAAAAAACAAAACAATAAAGTCCGTGGATAATATCAGGAATACACAAACACAGATGCTGTAACAATATTCCGGTTTGAGTTAGCCAAAACAAAACCGGATATTTCCGGTTTCATCCAGTCATATCCGGACAAACTGGTGTGGAATTGGTATGCAATGGACCGAGGAAATCACAGTAAAAATGGTTTTGGAGAAAAGCAAAGTCTTTTCGTTAGGCAAGTGCATCAAATGTCATCTATACAAACAGAAATAGAATGTTTGTTTGCCGCAGTTCCTCTAGCTTTCTCCCTAGAAAATAAGAATGTGTAGAGCTGGTGTCTCCATGTGGAACCAATTAGTGTTTCCAAGCATAAAATTAAATGTTCCCTGAAAAAAAAAACATTCAAAAAAATAAAATCCGTGGATAATATCAGGAATACACAAACAGAGATGCTGTAGCAATATTTCGGTTTGAGTTAGCCAAAACAAAACCGGATATTTCCGGTTTCATCCAGTCAAAATTGGACAAAGTGGTGTGGAATTGGTATGCAATGGACCGAGAAAATCACAGGAAAAATGGTTTTGGAGAAAAGCAAAGTCTTTTCCTTAGGCAAGTGCATAAAATGTCATCTATACAAACAGAAATAGCATGTTTGTTTGCCGCAGTTCCTCTAGCTTTCTCCCTAGAACAAACAAATGTGTAGAGCTGGTGTCTCCATGTGGAACCAATTAGTGTTTCCAAGCATAAAATTAAATGTTCCCAGAAAAAAAAAACATTCAAAAAAATACAGTCCATGGATAATATCAGGAATACACAAACAAAGAGGCTGTAGCAATATCTGGGATTGAATTAGCCAAAATGAAACCGGATATTTCCGGTTTCCTCCAGTCATATCCGGACAAACTGGTGTGGAATTCGTATGCAATGGACCCAGAAATTCACAGTAAAAATGGTTTTGGAGAAAAGCAAAGTCTTTTCGTTAGGCAAGTGCATCAAATGTCATCTATACAAACAGAAATATCATGTTTGTTTGCCACAGTACCTCTAGCTTTCTCCCTAGAACAAACAAATGTATAGAGCTGGTGTCTCCATGTGGAACCAATTAGTGTTTCCAAGCATAAAATTAAATGTTCCCAGAAAAAAAAACATTCAAAAAAATACAGTCCGTGGATAATATCAGGAATACACAAACACAGAGGCTGTAGCAATATTTCGGTTTGAGTTAGCCAAAACAAAACCGCATATTTCCGGTTTCATCCAGTCATATCCGGACAAAGTGGTGTGGAATTGGTATGCAATGGACCGAGAAAATCACAGGAAAAATGGTTTTGGAGAAAAGCAAAGTCTTTTCGTTAGGCAAGTGCATAAAATGTCATCTATACAAACAGAAATAGCATGTTTGTTTGCCGCAGTTCCTCTAGCTTTCTCCCTAGAAAATACGAATGTGTAGAGCTGGTGTGTCCATGTGGAACCAATTAGTGTTTCCAAGCATAAAATTAAATGTTCCCTGAAAAAAAAAACATTCAAAAAAATAAAATCCGTGGATAATACCAGGAATACACAAACACAGATGCTGTACAAATATTTCGGTTTGAGTTAGCCAAAAAAACCCGGATATTTCCGGTTTCATCCAGTCATATCCGGACAAAGTGGTGTGGAATTGGTATACAATGGACCGAGAAAATCACAGGAAAAATGGTTTTGGAGAAAAGCAAAGTCTTTTCCTTAGGCAAGTGCATAAAATGTCATCTATAGAAACAGAAATATCATGTTTGTTTGCCGCAGTTCCTCTAGCTTTCTCCCTAGAACATAAAAATGTGTAGAGCTGGTGTCTCCATGTGGAACCAATTAGTGTTTCCAAGCATAAAATTAAATGTTCAATGAAAAAAAAAACATTCAAAAAAATAAAGTCCGTGGATAATATCAGGAATACACAAGCAAAGAGGCTGTAGCAATATCTGGGATTGAATTAGCCAAAATGAAACCGGATATTTCCGGTTTCATCCAGTCATATCCGGACAAAGTGGTGTGGAATTCGTATGCAATGGACCGAGAAAATCACAGGAAAAATGGTTTTGGAGAAAAGCAAAGTCTTTTCGTTAGGAAGTGCATCAAATGTCATCTATACAAACAGAAATATCATGTTTGTTTGCCGCAGTTCCTCTAGCTTTCTCCCTAGAACAAACAAATGTGTAGAGCTGGTGTCTCCATGTGGAACCAATTAGTGTTTCCAAGCATAAAATTAAATGTTCAATGAAAAAAAAAAACATTCAAAAAAATAAAGTCCGTGGATAATATCAGGAATACACAAGCAAAGAGGCTGTAGCAATATCTGGGATTGAATTAGCCAAAATGAAACCGGATATTTCCGGTTTCATCCAGTCATATCCGGACAAAGTGGTGTGGAATTCGTATGCAATGGACCGAGAAAATCACAGGAAAAATGGTTTTGGAGAAAAGCAAAGTCTTTTCGTTAGGAAGTGCATCAAATGTCATCTATACAAACAGAAATATCATGTTTGTTTGCCGCAGTTCCTCTAGCTTTCTCCCTAGAACAAACAAATGTGTAGAGCTGGTGTCTCCATGTGGAACCAATTAGTGTTTCCAAGCATAAAATTAAATGTTCCCAGAAAAAAAAAACATTCAAAAAAATAAAATCCGTGGATAATATCAGGAATATTCAAACACAGAGGCTGTAGCAATATTCCGGTTTGAGTTAGCCAAAACAAAACCGGATATTTCCGGTTTCATCCAGTCATATCCGGACAAAGTGGTGTGGAATTGGTATGCAATGGACCGAGGAAATCACAGTAAAAATGGTTTTGGAGAAAAGCAAAGTCTGTTCGTTAGGCAAGTGCATCAAATGTCATCTATACAATCTGAAATAGCATGTTTGTTTGCCCCAGTTCCTCTAGCTTTATCCCTAGAACAAACAAATGTGTAGAGCTGGTGTCTCCATGTGGAACCAATTAGTGTTTCCAAGCATAAAATTAAATGTTCCTGAAAAAAAAAAACATTCAAAAAAATAAAATCCGTGGATAATACCAGGAATACACAAACACAGATGCTGTACAAATATTTCGGTTTGAGTTAGCCAAAAAAAACCCGGATATTTCCGGTTTCATCCAGTCATATCCGGACAAAGTGGTGTGGAATTCGTATGCAATGGACCGAGAAAATCACAGGAAAAATGGTTTTGGAGAAAAGCAAAGTCTTTTCGTTAGGCAAGTGCATAAAATGTCATCTATACAAACAGAAATATCATGTTTGTTTGCCGCAGTTACTCTAGCTTTGTCCCTAGAAAATACGAATGTGTAGAGCTGGTGTCTCCGTGTGCACCAATTAGAGTTTCCAAGGACAAAGTTAAATGTTCCCTGATATAAAAAAACAAAACAATAAAGTCCGTGGATAATATCAGGAATACACAAACACAGAGGCTGTAGCAATATTTCGGTTTGAGTTAGCCAAAACAAAACCGCATATTTCCGGTTTCATCCAGTCATATCCGGACAAAGTGGTGTGGAATTCGTATGCAATGGACCGAGGAAATCACAGTAAAAATGGTTTTGGAGAAAAGCAAAGTCTTTTCGTTAGGCAAGTGCATCAAATGTCATCTAGACAAACAGAAATATCATGTTTGTTTGCCACAGTTCCTCTAGCTTTCTCCCTAGAAAATATGAATGTGTAGAGCTGGTGTCTCCGTGTGCACCAATTGGAGTTTCCAAGGACAAAGTTAAATGTTCCCTGATATAAAAAAACAAAACAATAAAGTCCGTGGATAATATCAGGAATACACAAACACAGATGCTGTAGCAATATTCCGGTTTGAGTTAGCCAAAACAAAACCGGATATTTCCGGTTTCATCCAGTCATATCCGGACAAACTGGTGTGGAATTGGTATGCAATGGACCGAGGAAATCACAGTAAAAATGGTTTTGGAGAAAAGCAAAGTCTTTTCGTTAGGCAAGTGCATCAAATGTCATCTATACAAACTGAAATAGCATGTTTGTTTGCCGCAGTTCCTCTAGCTTTCTCCCTAGAAAATAAGAATGTGTAGAGCTGGTGTCTCCATGTGGAACCAATTAGTGTTTCCAAGCATAAAATTAAATGTTCCCTGAAAAAAAAAAACATTCAAAAAAATAAAATCCGTGGATAATATCAGGAATACACAAACACAGATGCTGTAGCAATATTTCGGTTTGAGTTAGCCAAAACAAAACCGGATATTTCCGGTTTCATCCAGTCAAAATTGGACAAAGTGGTGTGGAATTGGTATGCAATGGACCGAGAAAATCACAGGAAAAATGGTTTTGGAGAAAAGCAAAGTCTTTTCCTTAGGCAAGTGCATAAAATGTCATCTATACAAACAGAAATAGCATGTTTGTTTGCCGCAGTTCCTCTAGCTTTCTCCCTAGAACAAACAAATGTGTAGAGCTGGTGTCTCCATGTGGAACCAATTAGTGTTTCCAAGCATAAAATTAAATGTTCCCAGAAAAAAAAAACATTCAAAAAAATACAGTCCATGGATAATATCAGGAATACACAAACAAAGAGGCTGTAGCAATATCTGGGATTGAATTAGCCAAAATGAAACCGGATATTTCCGGTTTCCTCCAGTCATATCCGGACAAACTGGTGTGGAATTCGTATGCAATGGACCCAGAAAATCACAGTAAAAATGGTTTTGGAGAAAAGCAAAGTCTTTTCGTTAGGAAGTGCATCAAATGTCATCTATACAAACAGAAATATCATGTTTGTTTGCCACAGTACCTCTAGCTTTCTCCCTAGAACAAACAAATGTGTAGAGCTGGTGTCTCCATGTGGAACCAATTAGTGTTTCCAAGCATAAAATTAAATGTTCCCAGAAAAAAAAACATTCAAAAAAATACAGTCCGTGGATAATATCAGGAATACACAAACACAGAGGCTGTAGCAATATTTCGGTTTGAGTTAGCCAAAACAAAACCGCATATTTCCGGTTTCATCCAGTCATATCCGGACAAAGTGGTGTGGAATTGGTATGCAATGGACCGAGAAAATCACAGGAAAAATGGTTTTGGAGAAAAGCGAAGTCTTTTCGTTAGGCAAGTGCATAAAATGTCATCTATACAAACAGAAATAGCATGTTTGTTTGCCGCAGTTCCTCTAGCTTTCTCCCTAGAAAATACGAATGTGTAGAGCTGGTGTGTCCATGTGGAACCAATTAGTGTTTCCAAGCATAAAATTAAATGTTCCCTGAAAAAAAAAACATTCAAAAAAATAAAATCCGTGGATAATACCAGGAATACACAAACACAGATGCTGTACAAATATTTCGGTTTGAGTTAGCCAAAAAAACCCGGATATTTCCGGTTTCATCCAGTCATATCCGGACAAAGTGGTGTGGAATTGGTATGCAATGGACCGAGAAAATCACAGGAAAAATGGTTTTGGAGAAAAGCAAAGTCTTTTCCTTAGGCAAGTGCATAAAATGTCATCTATAGAAACAGAAATATCATGTTTGTTTGCCGCAGTTCCTCTAGATTTCTCCCTAGAACATAAAAATGTGTAGAGCTGGTGTCTCCATGTGGAACCAATTAGTGTTTCCAAGCATAAAATTAAATGTTCAATGAAAAAAAAAAAACATTCAAAAAAATAAAGTCCGTGGATAATATCAGGAATACACAAGCAAAGAGGCTGTAGCAATATCTGGGATTGAATTAGCCAAAATGAAACCGGATATTTCCGGTTTCATCCAGTCATATCCGGACAAAGTGGTGTGGAATTCGTATGCAATGGACCGAGAAAATCACAGGAAAAATGGTTTTGGAGAAAAGCAAAGTCTTTTCGTTAGGAAGTGCATCAAATGTCATCTATACAAACAGAAATAGCATGTTTGTTTGCCGCAGTTCCTCTAGCTTTCTCCCTAGAACAAACAAATGTGTAGAGCTGGTGTCTCCATGTGGAACCAATTAGTGTTTCCAAGCATAAAATTAAATGTTCCCAGAAAAAAAAAACATTCAAAAAAATAAAATCCGTGGATAATATCAGGAATACACAAACACAGAGGCTGTAGCAATATTCCGGTTTGAGTTAGCCAAAACAAAACCGGATATTTCCGGTTTCATCCAGTCATATCCGGACAAAGTGGTGTGGAATTGGTATGCAATGGACCGAGGAAATCACAGGAAAAATGGTTTTGGAGAAAAGCAAAGTCTTTTCGTTAGGCAAGTGCATCAAATGTCATCTATACAAACTGAAATAGCATGTTTGTTTGCCCCAGTTCCTCTAGCTTTATCCCTAGAACAAACAAATGTGTAGAGCTGGTGTCTCCATGTGGAACCAATTAGTGTTTCCAAGCATAAAATTAAATGTTCCTGAAAAAAAAAAACATTGAAAAAAATAAAATCCGTGGATAATACCAGGAATACACAAACACAGATGCTGTACAAATATTTCGGTTTGAGTTAGCCAAAAAAAACCCGGATATTTCCGGTTTCATCCAGTCATATCCGGACAAAGTGGTGTGGAATTCGTATGCAATGGACCGAGAAAATCACAGGAAAAATGGTTTTGGAGAAAAGCAAAGTCTTTTCGTTAGGCAAGTGCATAAAATGTCATCTATACAAACAGAAATATCATGTTTGTTTGCCGCAGTTCCTCTAGCTTTGTCCCTAGAAAATACGAATGTGTAGAGCTGGTGTCTCCGTGTGCACCAATTAGAGTTTCCAAGGACAAAGTTAAATGTTCCCTGATATAAAAACACAAAACAATAAAGTCCGTGGATAATATCAGGAATACACAAACACAGATGCTGTAGCAATATTTCGGTTTGAGATAGCCAAAACAAAACCGGATATTTCCGGTTTCATCCAGTCATATCCGGACAAAGTGGTGTGGAATTGGTATGCAATGGACCGAGGAAATCACAGTAAAAATGGTTTTGGAGAAAAGCAAAGTCTTTTCGTTAGGCAAGTGCATCAAATGTCATCTAGACAAACAGAAATATCATGTTTGTTTGCCGCAGTTCCTCTAGCTTTCTCCCTAGAAAATATGAATGTGTAGAGCTGGTGTCTCCGTGTGCACCAATTAGAGTTTCCAAGGACAAAGTTAAATGTTCCCTGATATAAAAAAACAAAACAATAAAGTCCGTGGATAATATCAGGAATACACAAACACAGATGCTGTAGCAATATTCCGGTTTGAGTTAGCCAAAACAAAACCGGATATTTCCGGTTTCATCCAGTCATATCCGGACAAAGTGGTGTGGAATTGGTATGCAATGGACCGAGGAAATCACAGGAAAAATGGTTTTGGAGAAAAGCAAAGTCTTTTCGTTAGGCAAGTGCATCAAATGTCATCTATACAAACAGAAATAGAATGTTTGTTTGCCGCAGTTCCTCTAGCTTTCTCCCTAGAAAATACGAATGTGTAGAGCTGGTGTCTCCATGTGGAACCAATTAGTGTTTCCAAGCATAAAATTAAATGTTCCCAGAAAAAAAAAACATTCAAAAAAATAAAATCCGTGGATAATATCAGGAATACACAAACACAGATGCTGTAGCAATATTTCGGTTTGAGTTAGCCAAAACAAAACCGGATATTTCCGGTTTCATCCAGTCAAAATTGGACAAAGTGGTGTGGAATTGGTATGCAATGGACCGAGAAAATCACAGGAAAAATGGTTTTGGAGAAAAGCAAAGTCTTTTCCTTAGGCAAGTGCATAAAATGTCATCTATACAAACTTAAATATCATGTATGTTTGCCGCAGTTCCTCTAGCTTTCTCCCTAGAACAAACAAATGTGTAGAGCTGGTGTCTCCATGTGGAACCAATTAGTGTTTCCAAGCATAAAATTAAATGTTCCCAGAAAAAAAAAACATTCAAAAAATACAGTCCGTGGATAATATCAGGAATACACAAACACAGATGCTGTAGCAATATTTGGTTTGAGTTAGCCAAAACAAAACCGGATATTTCCGGTTACATTCAGTCATATCTGGACAAAGTGGTGTGGAATTCGTATGCAATGGACCAAGAAAATCACAGGAAAAATGGTTTTGGAGAAAAGCAAAGTCTTTTCGTTAGGCAAGTGCATAAAATGTCATCTATACAAACAGAAATAGCATGTTTGTTTGCCGCAGTTCCTCTAGCTTTCTCCCTAGAACAAACGAATGTGTAGAGCTGGTGTCTCCATGTGGAACCAATTAGTGTTTCCAAGCATAAAATTAAATGTTCCCAGAAAAAAAAAACATTCAAAAAAATACAGTCCGTGGATAATATCAGGAATACACAAACACAGATGCTGTAGCAATATTTGGTTTGAGTTAGCCAAAACAAAACCGGATATTTCCGGTTACATCCAGTCATATCTGGACAAAGTGGTGTGGAATTCGTATGCAATGGACCAAGAAAATCACAGGAAAAATGGTTTTGGAGAAAAGCAAAGTCTTTTCGTTAGGCAAGTGCATAAAATGTCATCTATACAAACAGAAATAGCATGTTTGTTTGCCGCAGTTCCTCTAGCTTTCTCCCTAGAACAAACGAATGTGTAGAGCTGGTGTCTCCATGTGGAACCAATTAGTGTTTCCAAGCATAAAATTAAATGTTCCCAGAAAAAAAAAACATTCACAAAAATAATGTCCATGTATTATATCAGGAATACACAAACACAGAGGCTGTAGCAAATTTTCGGTTTGAGTTAGCCAAAAAAAAATCCGGATACTTCCGGTTTCATCCAGTCCTATCCGGACAAAGTGGTGTGGAATTCGTATGCAATGGATCGAGAAAATCACAGGAAAAATGGTTTTGGAGAAAAGCAAAGTCTTTTCGTTAGGCAAGTGCATCAAATGTCATCTAGACAAACAGAAATAGAATGTTTGTTTGCCGCAGTTCCTCTAGCTTTCTCCCTAGAAAATACGAATGTGTAGAGCTGGTGTCTCCATGTGGAACCAATTAGTGTTTCCAAGCATAAAATTAAATGTTCCCTGAAAAAAAAACATTCAAAAAAATAAAATCCGTGGATAATACCAGGAATACACAAACACAGATGCTGTACAAATATTTCGGTTTGAGTTAGCCAAAACAAAACCGGATATTTCCGGTTTCATCCAGTCATATCCGGACAAAGTGGTGTGGAATTGGTATGCAATGGACCGAGAAAATCACAGGAAAAATGGTTTTGGAGAAAAGCAAAGTCTTTTCGTTAGGCAAGTGCATAAAATGTCATCTATACAAACAGAAATAGCATGTTTGTTTGCCGCAGTTCCTCTAGCTTTCTCCCTAGAAAATACGAATGTGTAGAGCTGGTGTCTCCATGTGGAACCAATTAGTGTTTCCAAGCATAAAATTAAATGTTCTCTGAAAAAAAAAACATTCAAAAAAATAAAATCCGTGGATAATATCAGGAATACACAAAAAAAGAGGCTGTAGCAATGTTTTGGTTTGAGTTAGCCAAAACAAAACCTGATATTTCCGGTTTAATCCAGTCATATTCGGACCAACTCGTGAGGAATTCGTATGCAATGGACCGAGAAAATCACAGTAAAAATGGTTTTGGAGAAAAGCAAAGTCTTTTTGTTAGGCAAGTGCATAAAATGTCATCTATACAAACAGAAATAGCATGTTTGTTTGCCGCCGTTCCTCTAGATTTCTCCCTAGAACAAACGAATGTGTAGAGCTCGTGTCTCCATGTGGAACCAATTAGTGTTTCCAAGCATAAAATTAAATGTTCCCTGAAAAAAAAACATTCAAAAAAATAAAGTCCGTGGATCATATCAGGAATACACAAACAAAGAGGCTGTAGCAATATCTGGGATTGAATTAGCCAAAACAAAACCGGATATTTCCGGTTTCATCCAGTCATATCCGGACAAACTGGTGTGGAATTGGTATGCAATGGACCGAGAAAATCACAGTAAAAATGGTTTTGGAGAAAAGCAAAGTCTTTTCGTTAGGCAAGTGCATAAAAAGTCATCTATAGAAACAGAAATATCATGTTTGTTTGCCGCAGTTCCTCTAGCTTTCTCCCTAGAACAAACAAATGTGTAGAGCTGGTGTCTCCATGTGGAACCAATTAGTGTTTCCAAGCATAAAATTAAATGTTCCCTGAAAAAAAAAACATTCAAAAAAATAAAGTCCGTGGATCATATCAGGAATACACAAACAAAGAGGCTGTAGCAATATCTGGGATTGAATTAGCCAAAACGAAACCGGATATTTCCGGTTTCATCCAGTCATATCTGGACAAACTGGTGTGGAATTCGTATGCAATGGACCGAGAAAATCACAGGAAAAATGGTTTTGGAGAAAAGCAAAGTCTTTCGTTAGGCAAGTGCATCAAATGTCATCTAGACAAACAGAAATATCATGTTTGTTTGCCACAGTTCCTCTAGGTTTCTCCCTAGAAAATACGAATGTGTAGAGCTGATGTCTCCATGTGGAACCAATTAGTGTTTCAAAGCATAAAATTGAATGTTCCCTGAAAAAAAAAGCATTCAAAAAAATAAAGTCCGTGGATAATATCAGGAATACACAAAGAGGCTGTAGCAATATCTGGGATTGAATTAGCCAAAATGAAACCGGATATTTCCGGTTTCATCCAGTCATATCCGGACAAAGTGGTGTGGAATTGGTATGCAATGGACCGAGAAAATCACAGTAAAAATGGTTTTGGAGAAAAGCAAAGTCTTTTCGTTAGGCAAGTGCATCAAATGTCATCTAGACAAACAGAAATATCATGTTTGTTTGCTGCAGTTCTTCTAGCTTTCTCCCTAGAACAAACAAATGTGTAGAGCTGGTGTCTCCATGTGGAACCAATTAGTGTTTCCAAGCATAAAATTAAATGTTCCCAGAAAAAAAAAAACATTCAAAAAAATACCGTCCGTGGATAATATCAGGAATACACAAACACAGAGGCTGTAGCAATATTTCGGTTTGAGTTAGCCAAAACGAAACCGGATATTTCCGGTTTCATCCAGTCATATTCGGACAAACTGGTGTGGAATTCGTATGCAATGGACCGAGAAAATCACAGTAAAAATGGTTTTGGAGAAAAGCAAAGTCTTTTCGTTAGGCAAGTGCATATAATGTCATCTATACAAACAGAAATATCAAGTTTGTTTGCCGCAGTTCCTCTACCTTTCTCCCTAGAATATAAAAATGTGTAGAGCTGGTGTCTCCATGTGGAACCAATTAGTGTTTCCAAGCATAAAATTAAATGTTCCCTGAAAAAAAAAAACATTCAAAAAAATACAGTCCGTGGATAATATGAGGAATACACAAACACAGAGGCTGTAGCAATATCTGGGGTTGAATTAGCCAAAACGAATCCGGATATTTCCGGTTTCATCCAGTCATATCCGGACAAAGTGGTGTGGAATTCGTATACAATGGACCGAGAAAATCACAGTAAAAATGGTTTTGGAGAAAAGCAAAGTCTTTTCGTTAGGCAAGTGCATCAAATGTCATCTATACAAACAGAAATATCATGTTTCTTTGCCGCAGTTCCTCTAGCTTTCTCCCTAGAAAATACGAATGTGTAGAGCTGGTGTCTCCATGTGGAACCAATTAGTGTTTCCAAGCATAAAATTAAATGTTCCCTGAAAAAAAAAACCTTCAAAAAAATAAAGTCCGTGGATAATATCAGGAATACACAAACAAAGAGGCTGTAGCAATATCTGGGATTGAATTAGCCAAAATGAAACTGGATATTTCCGGTTTCATCCAGTCATATCCGGACAAAGTGGTGTGGAATTCGTATGCAATGGACCGAGAAAATCACAGGAAAAATGGTTTTGGAGAAAAGCAAAGTCTTTTCGTTAGGCAAGTGCATAAAATGTCATCTAGACAAACAGAAATATCATGTTTGTTTGCCGCAGTTCCTCTAGCTTTCTCCCTAGAACAAACAAATGTGTAGAGCTGGTGTCTACATGTGGAACCAATTAGTGTTTCCAAGCATAAAATTAAATGTTCCCAGAAAATAAAACATTCAAAAAAATACAGTCCGTGGATAATATCAGGAATACACAAACACAGAGGCTGTAGCAATATCTGGGATTGAATTTGCCAAAACAAAACAGGATATTTCCGGTTTCATCCAGTCATATCCGGACAAAGTGGTGTGGAATTTGTATGCAATGGACCGAGAAAATCACAGGAAAAATGGTTTTGGAGAAAAGCTAAATCTTTTCGTTAGGCAAGTGCATAAAATGTCATCTATACAAACAGAAATATCATGTTTGTTTGCCGCAGTTCCTCTAGATTTCTCCCTAGAAAATACTAATGTGTAGAGCTGGTGTCTCCGTGTGCACCAATTAGAGTTTCCAAGGACAAAGTTAAATGTTCCCTGATATAAAAACACAAAACAATAAAGTCCGTGGATAATATGAGGAATACACAAACACAGAGGCTGTAGCAATATTTCTGTTTGAGTTAGCCAAAAAACCCGGATATTTCCGGTTTCATCCAGTCATATCCGGACAAAGTGGTGTGGAATTGGTATGCAATGGACCGAGGAAATCACAGTAAAAATGGTTTTGGAGAAAAGCCAAGTCTTTTCGTTAGGCAAGTGCATAAAATGTCATCTATACAAACAGAAATATCATGTTTGTTTGCCGCAGTTCCTCTAGCTTTCTCCCTAGAAAATACGATTGTGTAGAGCTGGTGTCTCCATGTGGAACCAATTAGTGTTTCCAAGCATAAAATTTAATGTTCTCTGAAAAAAAAACATTCAAAAAAATAAAATCCGTGGATAGTATCAGGAATACACAAACAAAGAGGCTGTAGCTATATCTGAGATTGAATTACCCAAAAAAAACCCGGATATTTCCGGTTTCATCCAGTCATATTCGGACAAACTGGTGTGGAATTCGTATGCAATGGACCGAGAAAATCACAGTAAAAATGGTTTTGGAGAAAAGCAAAGTATTTTCGTTAGGCAAGTGCATAAAATGTCATCTATACAAACAGAAATATCAAGTTTCTTTGCCGCAGTTCCTCTACCATTCTCCCTAGAATATAAAAATGTGTAGAGCTGGTGTCTCCATGTGGAACCAATTAGTGTTTCCAAGCATAAAATTAAATGTTCCCTGAAAAAAAAAACATTCAAAAAAATACAGTCCGTGGATCATATCAGGAATACACAAACACAGAGGCTGTAGCAATATCTGGGGTTGAATTAGCCAAAACGAATCCGGATATTTCCGGTTTCATCCAGTCATATCCGGACAAAGTGGTGTGGAATTCGTATATAATGGACCGAGAAAATCACAGTAAAAATGGTTTTGGAGAAAAGCAAAGTCTTTTCGTTAGGCAAGTGCATCAAATGTCATCTATACAAACAGAAATATCATGTTTCTTTGCCGCAGTTCCTCTAGCTTTCTCCCTAGAAAATACGAATGTGTAGAGCTGGTGTCTCCATGTGGAACCAATTAGTGTTTCCAAGCATAAAATTAAATGTTCCCAGAAAAAAAAAACATTCAAAAAAAATACAGTCCGTGGATAATATCAGGAATACACAAACACAGACACTGTAGCAATATTTCGGTTTGAATTAGCCAAAACAAAACCGCATATTTCCGGTTTCATCCAGTCATATCCGGACAAAGTGGTGTGGAATTGGTATGCAATGGACCGAGAAAATCACAGGAAAAATGGTTTTGGAGAAAAGCAAAGTCTTTTCGTTAGGCAAGTGCATCAAATGTCATCTAGACAAACAGAAATATCATGTTTGTTTGCTGCAGTTCCTCTAGCTTTCTCCCTAGAACATAAAAATGTGTAGAGCTGGTGTCTCCATGTGGAACCAATTAGTGTTTCCAAGCATAAAATTAAATGTTCCCTGAAAAAAAAAACATTCAAAAAAATAAAATCCGTGGATAATACCAGGAATACACAAACACAGATGCTGTACAAATATTTCGGTTTGAGTTAGCCAAAAAAAACCCGGATATTTCCGGTTTCATCCAGTCATATCCGGACAAAATGGTGTGGAATTCATATGCAATGGACCGAGAAAATCACAGTAAAAATGGTTTTGGAGAAAAGCAAAATCTTTTCGTTAGGCAAGTGCATAAAATGTCATCTATACAAACAGAAATAGAATTTTTGTTTGCCGCAGTTCCTCTAGCTTTCTCCCTAGAAAATACGAATGTGTATAGCTGGTGTCTCCGTGTGCACCAATTAGAGTTTCCAAGGACAAAGTTAAATGTTCCCTGATATAAAAAAACAAAACAATAAAGTCCGTGGATAATATCAGGAATACACAAACACAGATGCTGTAGCAATATTTCGGTTTGAGTTAGCCAAAACAAAACCCGATATTTCTGGTTTCATCCAGTCATATCCAGACAAAGTGGCGTGGAATTGGTATGCAATGGACCGAGGAAATCACAGTAAAAATGGTTTTGGAGAAAAGCAAAGTCTTTTCGTTAGGCAAGTGCATCAAATGTCATCTAGACAAACAGAAATATCATGTTTGTTTGCCGCAGTTCCTCTAGCTTTCTCCCTAGAACAAACAAATGTGTAGAGCTGGTGTCTCCATGTGGAACCAATTAGTGTTTCCAAGCATAAAATTTAATGTTCTCTGAAAAAAAAACATTCAAAAAAATAAAATCCGTGGATAGTATCAGGAATACACAAACAAAGAGGCTGTAGCAATATCTGAGATTGAATTACCCAAAACGAAACCGGATATTTCCGGTTTCATCCAGTCATATTCGGACAAACTGGTGTGGAATTCGTATGCAATGGACCGAGAAAATCACAGTAAAAATGGTTTTGGAGAAAAGCAAAGTATTTTCGTTAGGCAAGTGCATAAAATGTCATCTATACAAACAGAAATATCAAGTTTGTTTGCCGCAGTTCCTCTACCTTTCTCCCTAGAATATACAAATGTGTAGAGCTGGTGTCTCCATGTGGAACCAATTAGTGTTTCCAAGCATAAAATTTAATGTTCCCTGAAAAAAAAAACATTCAAAAAAATACAGTCCGTGGATAATATCAGGAATACACAAACACAGAGGCTGTAGCAATATCTGGGGTTGAATTAGCCAAAACGAATCCGGATATTTCCGGTTTCATCCAGTCATATCCGGACAAAGTGGTGTGGAATTCGTATACAATGGACCGAGAAAATCACAGTAAAAATGGTTTTGGAGAAAAGTAAAGTCTTTTCGTTAGGCAAGTGCATCAAATGTCATCTATACAAACAGAAATATCATGTTTCTTTGCCGCAGTTCCTCTAGCTTTCTCCCTAGAAAATACGAATGTGTAGAGCTGGTGTCTCCATGTGGAACCAATTAGTGTTTCCAAGCATAAAATTAAATGTTCCCAGAAAAAAAAAACATTCAAAAAAATACAGTCCGTGGATAATATCAGGAATACACAAACACAGAGGCTGTAGCAATATTTCGGTTTGAGTTAGCCAAAACAAAACCGCATATTTCCGGTTTCATCCAGTCATATCAGGACAAAGTGGTGTGGAATTTGTATGCAATGGACCGAGAAAATCACAGGAAAAATGGTTTTGGAGAAAAGCAAAGTCTTTTCGTTAGGCAAGTGCATCAAATGTCATCTATACAAACAGAAATATCATGTTTGTTTGCCGCAGTTCCTCTAGCATTCTCCCTAGAAAATACGAATGTGTAGAGCTGGTGTCTCCATGTGGAACCAATTAGTGTTTCCAAGCATAAAATGAAATGTTCCCTGAAAAAAAAAAACATTCAAAAAAATAAAATCCGTGGATAATACCAGGAATACACAAACACAGATGCTGTACAAATATTTCGGTTTGAGTTAGCCAAAAAAAACCCGGATATTTCCGGTTTCATCCAGTCATATCCGGACAAAATGGTGTGGAATTCATATGCAATGGACCGAGAAAATCACAGTAAAAATGGTTTTGGAGAAAAGCAAAATCTTTTCGTTAGGCAAGTGCATAAAATGTCATCAATACAAACAGAAATAGAATTTTTGTTTGCCGCAGTTCCTCTAGCTTTCTCCCTAGAAAATACGAATGTGTATAGCTGGTATCTCCGTGTGCACCAATTAGAGTTTCCAAGGACAAAGTTAAATGTTCCCTGATATAAAAAAACAAAACAATAAAGTCCGTGGATAATATCAGGAATACACAAACACAGATGCTGTAGCAATATTTCGGTTTGAGTTAGCCAAAACAAAACCGGATATTTCCGGTTTCATCCAGTCATATCCGGACAAAGTGGCGTGGAATTGGTATGCAATGGACCGAGGAAATCACAGTAAAAATGGTTTTGGAGAAAAGCCAAGTCTTTTCGTTAGGCAAGTGCATCAAATGTCATCTAAACAAACAGAAATATCATGTTTGTTTGCCGCAGTCCCTCTAGCTTTCTCCCTAGAAAATACGAATGTGTAGAGCTGGTGTCTCCATGTGGAACCAATTAGTGTTTCCAAGCATAAAATTAAATGTTCCCTGAAAAAAAAATTCAAAAAAATAAAATCCGTGGATAATATCAGGAATACACAAACACAGATGCTGTAGCAATATTTCGGTTTGAGTTAGCCAAAACAAAACCGGATATTTCCGGTTTCATCCAGTCATATCCGGACAAAGTGGTGTGGAATTGGTATGCAATGGACCGAGGAAATCACAGGAAAAATGGTTTTGGAGAAAAGCAAAGTCTTTTCGTTAGGCAAGTGCATAAAATGTCATCTATACAAACAGAAATAGCATGTTTGTTTGCTGCAGTTCCTCTAGCTTTCTCCCTAGAACATAAAAATGTGTAGAGCTGGTGTCTCCATGTGGAACTAATTAGTGTTTCCAAGCATAAAATTAAATGTTCCCAGAAAAAAAACATTCAAAAAAATACAGTCCGTGGATAATATCAGGAATACACAAACACAGAGGCTGTAGCAATATTTCGGTTTGAGTTAGCCAAAACAAAACCGCATATTTCCAGTTTCATCCAGTCATATCAGGACAAAGTGGTGTGGAATTGATATACAATGGACCGAGAAAATCACTGGAAAAATGGTTTTGGAGAAAAGCAAAGTCTTTTCGTTAGGCTAGTGCATCAAATTTCATCTATACAAACAGAAATAGAATGTTTGTTTGCCGCAGTTCCTCTAGCTTTCTCCCCAGAAAATACGAATGTGTAGAGCTGGTGTCTCCATGTGGAACCAATTAGTGTTTCCAAGCATAAAATTAAATGTTCCCTAAAAAAAAAACATTCAAAAAAATAAAATCCGTGGATAATATCAGGAATACACAAACACAGATGCTGTAGCAATATTTCGGTTTGAGTTAGCCAAAACAAAACCGGATATTTCCGGTTTCATCCAGTCATATCCGGACAAAGTGGTGTGGAATTGGTATGCAATGGACCGAGAAAATCACAGGAAAAATGGTTTTGGAGAAAAGCAAAGTCTTTTCGTTAGGCAAGTGCATCAAATGTCATCTATACAAACAGAAATATCATGTTTGTTTGCCGCAGTTCCTCTAGCTTCCTCCCTAGAACATAAAAATGTGTAGAGCTGGTGTCTCCATGTGGAACCAATTAGTGTTTCCAAGCATAAAATTAAATGTTCCCTGAAAAAAAAAAAACATTCAAAAAATAAAGTCCGTGGATAATATCAGGAATACACAAACAAAGAGGCTGTAGCAATATCTGGGATTGAATTAGCCAAAATGAAACCGGATATTTCCGGTTTCATCCAGTCATATCCGGACAAAGTTGTATGGAATTCGTATGCAATGGACCGAGAAAATCACAGTAAAATTGGTTTTGGAGAAAAGCAAAGTCTTTTCGTTAGGCAAGTGCATCAAATGTCATCTATACAAACAGAAATAGAATGTTTGTTTGCCGCAGTTCCTCTAGCTTTCTCCCTAGAAAATACGAATGTGTAGAGCTGGTGTCTCCATGTGGAACCAATTAGTGTTTCCAAGCATAAAATTAAATGTTCCCTGAAAAAAAAACATTCAAAAAAATAAAATCCGTGGATAATATCAGGAATACACAAACACAGATGCTGTAGCAATATTTCGGTTTGAGTTAGCCAAAACAAAACCGGATATTTCCGGTTTCATCCAGTCATATCCGGACAAAGTGGTGTGGAATTGGTATGCAATGGACCGAGAAAATCACAGGAAAAATGGTTTTGGAGAAAAGCAAAGTCTTTTCGTTAGGCAAGTGCATCAAATGTCATCTATACAAACAGAAATAGAATGTTTGTTTGCCGCAGTTCCTCTAGCTTTCTCCCTAGAACATAAAAATGTGTAGAGCTGGTGTCTCCCAGTGGAACCAATTAGTGTTTCCAAGCATAAAATTAAATGTTCCCTGAAAAAAAAAAACATTCAAAAAAATAAAGTCCGTGGATAATATCAGGAATACACAAACAAAGAGGCTGTAGCAATATTTGGGATTGAATTAGCCAAAATGAAACCGGATATTTCCGGTTTCATCCAGTCATATTCGGACAAACTGGTGTGGAATTCGTATGCAATGGACCGAGAAAATCACAGTAAAAATGGTTTTGGAGAAAAGCAAAGTCTTTTCGTTAGGCAAGTGCATCAAATGTCATCTAGACAAACAGAAATATCATGTTTGTTTGCCGCAGTTCCTCTAGCTTTCTCCCTAGAACATAAAAATGTGTAGAGCTGGTGTCTCCTTGTGGAACCAATTAGTGTTTCCAAGCATAAAATTTAATGTTCTCTGAAAAAAAAACATTCAAAAAAATAAAATCCGTGGATAATATCAGGAATACACAAACAAAGAGGTTGTAGCAATATCTGAGATTGAATTACCCAAAACGAAACCGGATATTTCCGTTTTCATCCAGTCATATCCGGACAAAGTGGTGTGGAATTGGTATGCAATGGACCGAGAAAATCACAGGAAAATGGTTTTGGAGAAAAGCAAAGTCTTTTCGTTAGGCAAGTGCATAAAATGTCATCTATACAAACAGAAATATCAAGTTTGTTTGCCGCAGTTCCTCTACCTTTCTCCCTAGAACATAAAAATGTGTAGAGCTGGTGTCTCCATGTGGAACCAATTAGTGTTTCCAAGCATAAAATTAAATGTTCCCTGAAAAAAAAAATATTCAAAAAAATAAATTCCGTGGATCATATCAGGAATACACAAACAAAGAGGCTGTTGCAATATCTGGGATTGAATTAGCCAGAACGAATCCGGATATTTCCGGTTTCATCCAGTCATATCCGGACAAACTGGTGTGGAATTGGTATGCAATGGACCGAGAAAATCACAGTAAAAATGGTTTTGGAGAAAAGCAAAGTCTTTTCGTTAGGCAAGTGCATCAAATGTCATCTATACAAACAGAAATATCATGTTTGTTTGCCACAGTACCTCTAGCTTTCTCCCTAGAACAAACAAATGTGTAGAGCTGGTGTCTCCATGTGGAACCAATTAGTGTTTCCAAGCATAAAATTAAATGTTCCCAGAAAAAAAACATTCAAAAAAATTCAGTCCGTGGATAATATCAGGAATACACAAACACAGAAGCTGTAGCAATATTTCGGTTTGAGTTAGCCAAAACAAAACCGGATATTTCCGGTTTCATCCAGTCATATCCGGACAAACTGGTGTGGAATTTGTATGCAATGGACCCAGAAAATCACAGTAAAAATGGTTTTGGAGAAAAGCAAAGTCTTTTCGTTAGGCAAGTGCATCAAATGTCATCTATACAAACAGAAATAGCATGTTTGTTTGCCGCAGTTCCTCTAGCTTTCTCCCTAGAAAATACGAATGTGTAGAGCTGGTGTGTCCATGTGGAACCAGTTAGTGTTTCCAAGCATAAAATTAAATGTTCCCTGAAAAAAAAAACATTCAAAAAAATAAAATCCGTGGATAATACCAGGAATACACAAACAAAGAGGTTGTAGCAATATCTGAGATTGAATTACCCAAAACGAAACCGGATATTTCCGTTTTCATCCAGTCATATCCGGACAAAGTTGTGTGGAATTCATATGCAATGGACCGAGAAAATCACAGGAAAATGGTTTTGGAGAAAAGCAAAGTCTTTTCGTTAGGCAAGTGCATAAAATGTCATCTATACAAACAGAAATATCAAGTTTGTTTGCCGCAGTTCCTCTACCTTTCTCCCTAGAACATAAAAATGTGTAGAGCTGGTGTCTCCATGTGGAACCAATTAGTGTTTCCAAGCATAAAATTAAATGTTCCCTGAAAAAAAAAAAAAACATTCAAAAAAATAAAATCCGTGGATAATACCAGGAATACACAAACAAAGAGGTTGTAGCAATATCTGAGATTGAATTACCCAAAACGAAACCGGATATTTCCGTTTTCATCCAGGCATATCCGGACAAAGTTGTGTGGAATTCGTATGCAATGGACCGAGAAAATCACAGGAAAATGGTTTTGGAGAAAAGCAAAGTCTTTTCGTTAGGCAAGTGCATAAAATGTCATCTATACAAACAGAAATATCAAGTTTGTTTGCCGCAGTTCCTCTACCTTTCACCCTAGAACATAAAAATGTGTAGAGCTGGTGTCTCCATGTGGAACCAATTAGTGTTTCCAAGCATAAAATTAAATGTTCCCTGAAAAAAAAAACATTCAAAAAAATAAAATCCGTGGATAATACCAGGAATACACAAACAAAGAGGTTGTAGCAATATCTGAGATTGAATTACGCAAAACGAAACCGGATATTTCCGTTTTCATCCAGTCATATCCGGACAAAGTTGTGTGGAATTCGTATGCAATGGACCGAGAAAATCACAGGAAAATGGTTTTGGAGAAAAGCAAAGTCTTTTCGTTAGGCAAGTGCATCAAATGTCATCTATACAAACAGAAATAGCATGTTTGTTTGCCGCAGTTCCTCTAGCTTTCTCCCTAGAAAATACGAATGTGTAGAGCTGGTGTGTCCATGTGGAACCAGTTAGTGTTTCCAAGCATAAAATTAAATGTTCCCTGAAAAAAAAAAACATTCAAAAAAATAAAATCCGTGGATAACACCAGGAATACACAAACAAAGAGGTTGTAGCAATATCTGAGATTGAATTACCCAAAACGAAACCGGATATTTCCGTTTTCATCCAGTCATATCCGGACAAAGTTGTGTGGAATTCATATGCAATGGACCGAGAAAATCACAGGAAAATGGTTTTGGAGAAAAGCAAAGTCTTTTCGTTAGGCAAGTGCATAAAATGTCATCTATACAAACAGAAATATCAAGTTTGTTTGCCGCAGTTCCTCTACCTTTCTCCCTAGAACATAAAAATGTGTAGAGCTGGTGTCTCCATGTGGAACCAATTAGTGTTTCCAAGCATAAAATTAAATGTTCCCTGAAAAAAAAAAACATTCAAAAAAATAAAATCCGTGGATAATACCAGGAATACACAAACAAAGAGGTTGTAGCAATATCTGAGATTGAATTACACAAAACGAAACCGGATATTTCCGTTTTCATCCAGTCATATCCGGACAAAGTTGTGTGGAATTCGTATGCAATGGACCGAGAAAATCACAGGAAAATGGTTTTGGAGAAAAGCAAAGTCTTTTCGTTAGGCAAGTGCATAAAATGTCATCTATACAAACAGAAATATCAAGTTTGTTTGCCGCAGTTCCTCTACCTTTCACCCTAGAACATAAAAATGTGTAGAGCTGGTGTCTCCATGTGGAACCAATTAGTGTTTCCAAGCATAAAATTAAATGTTCCCTGAAAAAAAAACATTCAAAAAAATAAAATCCGTGGATAATACCAGGAATACACAAACAAAGAGGTTGTAGCAATATCTGAGATTGAATTACGCAAAACGAAACCGGATATTTCCGTTTTCATCCAGTCATATCCGGACAAAGTTGTGTGGAATTCGTATGCAATGGACCGAGAAAATCACAGGAAAATGGTTTTGGAGAAAAGCAAAGTCTTTTCGTTAGGCAAGTGCATAAAATGTCATCTATACAAACAGAAATATCAAGTTTGTTTGCCGCAGTTCCTCTACCTTTCTCCCTAGAACATAAAAATGTGTAGAGCTGGTGTCTCCATGTGGAACCAATTAGTGTTTCCAAGCATAAAATTAAATGTTCCCTGAAAAAAAAAACATTCAAAAAAATAAATTCCGTGGATCATATCAGGAATACACAAACAAAGAGGCTGTTGCAATATCTGGGATTGAATTAGCCAGAACGAATCCGGATATTTCCGGTTTCATCCAGTCATATCCGGACAAAGTGGTGTGGAATTCGTATGCAATGGACCGAGAAAATCACAGGAAACATGGTTTTGGAGAAAAGCAAAGTCTTTTCGTTAGGCAAGTGCATCAAATGTCATCTATACAAACAGAAATAACATGTTTGTTTGCCGCAGTTCCTCTAGCTTTCTCCCTAGAACAAACAAATGTGTAGAGCTGGTGTCTCCATGTGGAACCAATTAGTGTTTCCAAGCATAAAATTAAATGTTCCCAGAAAAAAAACATTCAAAAAAATACAGTCCGTGGATAATATCAGGAATACACAAACACAGATGCTGTAGCAATATTTCGGTTTGAGTTAGGCAAAACAAAACCGCATATTTCTGGTTTCATCCAGTCATATCCGGACAAACTGGTGTGGAATTTGTATGCAATGGACCCAGAAAATCAAAGTAAAAATGGTTTTGGAGAAAAGCAAAGTCTTTTCGTTAGGCAAGTGCATCAAATGTCATCTATACAAACAGAAATAGCATGTTTGTTTGCTGCAGTTCCTCTAGCTTTCTCCCTAGAAAATACGAATGTGTAGAGCTGGTGTGTCCATGTGGAACCAGTTAGTGTTTCCAAGCATAAAATTAAATGTTCCCTGAAAAAAAAAAACATTCAAAAAAATAAAATCCGTGGATAATACCAGGAATACACAAACAAAGAGGCTGTAGCAATATCTGGGATTGAATTAGCCAAAACGAAACCGGATATTTCCGGTTTCATCCAGTCATATTCGGACAAACTGGTGTGGAATTCGTATGCAATGGACCGAGAAAGTCACAGGAAAAATGGTTTTGGAGAAAAGCAAAGTCTTTTCGTTAGGCAAGTGCATAAAATGTCATCTATACAAACAGAAATAGCATGTTTGTTTGCTGCAGTTCCTCTAGCTTTCTCCCTAGAACATAAAAATGTGTAGAGCTGGTGTCTCCATGTGGAACCAATTAGTGTTTCCAAGCATAAAATTAAATGTTCCCAGAAAAAAAACATTCAAAAAAATACAGTCCGTGGATAATATCAGGAATACACAAACACAGAGGCTGTAGCAATATTTCGGTTTGAGTTAGCCAAAACAAAACCGCATATTTCCAGTTTCATCCAGTCATATCTGGACAAAGTGGTGTGGAATTGATATACAATGGACCGAGAAAATCACTGGAAAAATGGTTTTGGAGAAAAGCAAAGTCTTTTCGTTAGGCTAGTGCATCAAATTTCATCTATACAAACAGAAATAGAATGTTTGTTTGCCGCAGTTCCTCTAGCTTTCTCCCCAGAAAATACGAATGTGTAGAGCTGGTGTCTCCATGTGGAACCAATTAGTGTTTCCAAGCATAAAATTAAATGTTCCCTAAAAAAAAAACATTCAAAAAAATAAAATCCGTGGATAATATCAGGAATACACAAACACAGATGCTGTACAAATATTTCGGTTTGAGTTAGCCAAAACAAAACCGGATATTTCCGGTTTCATCCAGTCATATCCGTACAAAGTGGTGTGGAATTGGTATGCAATGGACCGAGAAAATCACAGGAAAAATGGTTTTTTAGAAAAGCATAGTCTTTTCGTTAGGCAAGTGCATCAAATGTCATCTATACAAACAGAAATAGCATGTTTGTTTGCCGCAGTTCCTCTAGCTTTCTCCCTAGAACAAACAAATGTGTAGAGCTGGTGTCTCCATGTGGAACCAATTAGTGTTTCCAAGCATAAAATTAAATGTTCCCTGAAAAAAAAAACATTCAAAAAATAAAGTCCGTGGATAATATCAGGAATACACAAACAAAGAGGCTGTAGCAATATCTGGGATTGAATTAGCCAAAATGAAACCGGATATTTCCGGTTTCATCCAGTCATATCCGGACAAAGTGGTGTGGAATTCGTATGCAATGGACCGAGAAAATCACAGTAAAAATGGTTTTGGAGAAAAGCAAAGTCTTTTCGTTAGGCAAGTACATCAAATGTCATCTAGACAAACAGAAATATCATGTTTGTTTGCCGCAGTTCCTCTAGCTTTCTCCCTAGAACAAACAAATGTGTAGAGCTGGTGTCTCCATGTGGAACCAATTAGTGTTTCCAAGCATAAAATTAAATGTTCCCTGAAAACAAACATTCAAAAAAATAAAATCCGTGGATAATATCAGGAATACACAAACACAGATGCTGTAGCAATATTTCGGTTTGAGTTAGCCAAAACAAAACCGGATATTTCCGGTTTCATCCAGTCATATCCGGACAAAGTGGTGTGGAATTGGTATGCAATGGACCGAGGAAATCACAGGAAAAATGGTTTTGGAGAAAAGCAAAGTCTTTTCGTTAGGCAAGTGCATAAAATGTCATCTATACAAACAGAAATAGCATGTTTGTTTGCTGCAGTTCCTCTAGCTTTCTCCCTAGAACATAAAAATGTGTAGAGCTGGTGTCTCCATGTGGAACCAATTAGTGTTTCCAAGCATAAAATTAAATGTTCCCAGAAAAAAAACATTCAAAAAAATACAGTCCGTGGATAATATCAGGAATACACAAACACAGAGGCTGTAGCAATATTTCGGTTTGAGTTAGCGAAAACAAAACCGCATATTTCCAGTTTCATCCAGTCATATCTGGACAAAGTGGTGTGGAATTGATATACAATGGACCGAGAAAATCACTGGAAAAATGGTTTTGGAGAAAAGCAAAGTCTTTTCGTTAGGCTAGTGCATCAAATTTCATCTATACAAACAGAAATAGAATGTTTGTTTGCCGCAGTTCCTCTAGCTTTCTCCCCAGAAAATACGAATGTGTAGAGCTGGTGTCTCCATGTGGAACCAATTAGTGTTTCCAAGCATAAAATTAAATGTTCCCTAAAAAAAAAACAATCAAAAAAATAAAATCCGTGGATAATATCAGGAATACACAAACACAGATGCTGTACAAATATTTCGGTTTGAGTTAGCCAAAACAAAACCGGATATTTTCGGTTTCATCCAGTCATATCCGTACAAAGTGGTGTGGAATTGGTATGCAATGGACCGAGAAAATCACAGGAAAAATGATTTTTTAGAAAAGCATAGTCTATTCGTTAGGCAAGTGCATCAAATGTCATCTATACAAACAGAAATAGCATGTTTGTTTGCCGCAGTTCCTCTAGCTTTCTCCCTAGAACAAACAAATGTGTAGAGCTGGTGTCTCCATGTGGAACCAATTAGTGTTTCCAAGCATAAAATTAAATGTTCCCTGAAAAAAAAAAACATTCAAAAAATAAAGTCCGTGGATAATATCAGGAATACACAAACAAAGAGGCTGTAGCAATATCTGGGATTGAATTAGCCAAAATGAAACCGGATATTTCCGGTTTCATCCAGTCATATCCGGACAAAGTGGTGTGGAATTCGTATGCAATGGACCGAGAAAATCACAGTAAAAATGGTTTTGGAGAAAAGCAAAGTCTTTTCGTTAGGCAAGTGCATCAAATGTCATCTAGACAAACAGAAATATCATGTTTGTTTGCCGCAGTTCCTCTAGCTTTCGCCCTAGAACAAACAAATGTGTAGAGCTGGTGTCTCCATGTGGAACCAATTAGTGTTTCCAAGCATAAAATTAAATGTTCCCTGAAAAAAAACATTCAAAAAAATAAAATCCGTGGATAATATCAGGAATACACAAACACAGATGCTGTAGCAATATTTCGGTTTGAGTTAGCCAAAACAAAACCGGATATTTCCGGTTTCATCCAGTCATATCCGGACAAAGTGGTGTGGAATTGGTATGCAATGGACCGAGAAAATCACAGGAAAAATGGTTTTGGAGAAAAGCAAAGTCTTTTCGTTAGGCAAGTGCATAAAATGTCATCTATACAAACAGAAATATCATGTTTGTTTGCCGCAGTTCCTCTAGCTTTCTCCCTAGAACATAAAAATGTGTAGAGCTGGTGTCTCCATGTGGAACCAATTAGTGTTTCCAAGCATAAAATTAAATGTTCCCTGAAAAAAAAAACATTCAAAAAAATAAATTCCGTGGATCATATCAGGAATACACAAACAAAGAGGCTGTTGCAATATCTGGGATTGAATTAGCCAGAAAGAATCCGGATATTTCCGGTTTCATCCAGTCATATCCGGACAAAGTGGTGTGGAATTGGTATGCAATGGACCGAGAAAATCACAGGAAACATGGTTTTGGAGAAAAGCAAAGTCTTTTCGTTAGGCAAGTGCATCAAATGTCATCTATACAAACAGAAATAACATGTTTGTTTGCCACAGTACCTCTAGCTTTCTCCCTAGAACAAACAAATGTGTAGAGCTGGTGTCTCCATGTGGAACCAATTAGTGTTTCCAAGCATAAAATTAAATGTTCCCTGAAAAAAAAAACATTCAAAAAAATAAATTCCGTGGATCATATCAGGAATACACAAACAAAGGGGCTGTTGCAATATCTGGGATTGAATTAGCCAGAACGAATCCGGATATTTCCGGTTTCATCCAGTCATATCCGGACAAAGTGGTGTGGAATTCGTATGCAATGGACCGAGAAAATCACAGGAAACATGGTTTTGGAGAAAAGCAAAGTCTTTTCGTTAGGCAAGTGCATCAAATGTCATCTATACAAACAGAAATAACATGTTTGTTTGCCACAGTACCTCTAGCTTTCTCCCTAGAACAAACAAATGTGTAGAGCTGGTGTCTCCATGTGGAACCAATTAGTGTTTCCAAGCATAAAATTAAATGTTCCCAGAAAAAAAACATTCAAAAAAATACAGTCCGTGGATAATATCAGGAATACACAAACACAGAAGCTGTAGCAATATTTCGGTTTGAGTTAGGCAAAACAAAACCGCATATTTCTGGTTTCATCCAGTCATATCCGGACAAACTGGTGTGGAATTTGTATGCAATGGACCCAGAAAATCAAAGTAAAAATGGTTTTGGAGAAAAGCAAAGTCTTTTCGTTAGGCAAGTGCATCAAATGTCATCTATACAAACAGAAATAGCATGTTTGTTTGCCGCAGTTCCTCTAGCTTTCTCCCTAGAAAATACGAATGTGTAGAGCTGGTGTGTCCATGTGGAACCAATTAGTGTTTCCAAGCATAAAATTAAATGTTCCCTGAAAAAAAAAACATTCAAAAAAATAAAATCCGTGGATAATACCAGGAATACACAAACAAAGAGGCTGTAGCAATATCTGGGATTGAATTAGCCAAAACGAAACCGGATATTTCCGGTTTCATCCAGTCATATCCGGACAAAGTGGTGTGGAATTCGTATGCAATGGACCGAGAAAATCACAGGAAAAATGGTTTTGGAGAAAAGCAAAGTCTTTTCGTTAGGCAAGTGCATAAAATGTCATCTATACAAACAGAAATAGCATGTTTGTTTGCTGCAGTTCCTCTAGCTTTCTCCCTAGAACATAAAAATGTGTAGAGCTGGTGTCTCCATGTGGAACCAATTAGTGTTTCCAAGCATAAAATTAAATGTTCCCAGAAAAAAAACATTCAAAAAAATACAGTCCGTGGATAATATCAGGAATACACAAACACAGAGGCTGTAGCAATATTTCGGTTTGAGTTAGCGAAAACAAAACCGCATATTTCCAGTTTCATCCAGTCATATCTGGACAAAGTGGTGTGGAATTGATATACAATGGACCGAGAAAATCACTGGAAAAATGGTTTTGGAGAAAAGCAAAGTCTTTTCGTTAGGCTAGTGCATCAAATGTCATCTATACAAACAGAAATAGAATGTTTGTTTGCCGCAGTTCCTCTAGCTTTCTCCCCAGAAAATACGAATGTGTAGAGCTGGTGTCTCCATGTGGAACCAATTAGTGTTTCCAAGCATAAAATTAAATGTTCCCTAAAAAAAAAACATTCAAAAAAATAAAATCCGTGGATAATATCAGGAATACACAAACACAGATGCTGTACAAATATTTCGGTTTGAGTTAGCCAAAACAAAACCGGATATTTCCGGTTTCATCCAGTCATATCCGTACAAAGTGGTGTGGAATTGGTATGCAATGGACCGAGAAAATCACAGGAAAAATGGTTTTTTAGAAAAGCATAGTCTTTTCGTTAGGCAAGTGCATCAAATGTCATCTATACAAACAGAAATAGCATGTTTGTTTGCCGCAGTTCCTCTAGCTTTCTCCCTAGAACAAACAAATGTGTAGAGCTGGTGTCTCCATGTGGAACCAATTAGTGTTTCCAAGCATAAAATTAAATGTTCCCTGAAAAAAAAACATTCAAAAAATAAAGTCCGTGGATAATATCAGGAATACACAAACAAAGAGGCTGTAGCAATATCTGGGATTGAATTAGCCAAAATGAAACCGGATATTTCCGGTTTCATCCAGTCATATCCGGACAAAGTGGTGTGGAATTAGTATGCAATGGACCGAGAAAATCACAGTAAAAATGGTTTTGGAGAAAAGCAAAGTCTTTTCGTTAGGCAAGTGCATCAAATGTCATCTAGACAAACAGAAATATCATGTTTGTTTGCCGCAGTTCCTCTAGCTTTCTCCCTAGAACAAACAAATGTGTAGAGCTGGTGTCTCCATGTGGAACCAATTAGTGTTTCCAAGCATAAAATTAAATGTTCCCTGAAAAAAAACATTCAAAAAAATAAAATCCGTGGATAATATCAGGAATACACAAACACAGATGCTGTAGCAATATTTCCGTTTGAGTTAGCCAAAACAAAACCGGATATTTCCGGTTTGATCCAGTCATATCCGGACAAAGTGGTGTGGAATTGGTATGCAATGGACCGAGAAAATCACAGGAAAAATGGTTTTGGAGAAAAGCAAAGTCTTTTCGTTAGGCAAGTGCATAAAATGTCATCTATACAAACAGAAATATCATGTTTGTTTGCCGCAGTTCCTCTAGCTTTCTCCCTAGAACATAAAAATGTGTAGAGCTGGTGTCTCCAAGTGGAACCAATTAGTGTTTCCAAGCATAAAATTAAATGTTCACTGAAAAAAAAAAACATTCAAAAAAATAAAGTCCGTGGATAATATCAGGAATACACAAACAAAGAGGCTGTAGCAATATCTGGGATTGAATAAGCCAAAATGAAACCGGATATTTCCGGTTTCATCCAGTCATATCCGGAAAGTGGTGTGGAATTCGTATGCAATGGACCCAGAAAATCACAGTAAAAATGGTTTTGGAGAAAAGCAAAGTCTTTTCGTTAGGAAGTGCATCAAATGTCATCTATACAAACAGAAATATCATGTTTGTTTGCCGCAGTTCCTCTAGCTTTCTCCCTAGAACAAACAAATGTGTAGAGCTGGTGTCTCCATGTGGAACCAATTAGTGTTTCCAAGCATAAAATTAAATGTTCCCAGAAAAAAAAACAGTCAAAAAATACAGTCCATGGATAATATCAGGAATACACAAACACAGAGACTGTAGCAATATTTCGGTTTGAGTTAGCCAAAACAAAACCGCATATTTCCGGTTTCATCCAGTCATATCCGGACAAAGTGGTGTGGAATTGGTATGCAATGGACCGAGAAAATCACAGTAAAATTGGTTTTGGAGAAAAGCAAAGTCTTTTCGTTAGGCAAGTGCATAAAATGTCATCTAGACAAACAGAAATATCATGTTTGTTTGCCGCAGTTCCTCTAGCTTTCTCCCTAGAAAATACGAATGTGTAGAGCTGGTGTCTCCATGTGGAACCAATTAGTGTTTCCAAGCATAAAATTAAATGTTCCCTGAAAAAAAAACATTCAAAAAAATAAAGTCCGAGGATAATATCAGGAATACACAAACACAGATGCTGTAGCAATATTTCGGTTTGAGTTAGCCAAAACAAAACCGTATATTTCCGGTTTCATCCAGTCATATCCGGACAAAGTGGTGTGGAATTTGTATGCAATGGACCGAGAAAATCACAGTAAAAATGGTTTTGGAGAAAAGCAAAGTCTTTTCGTTAGGCAAGTGCATAAAATGTCATCTATAGAAACAGAAATAGCATGTGTGTTTGCCGCAGTTCCTCTAGCTTTCTCCCTAGAAAATACGAATATGTAGAGCTGGTGTGTCCAT
Source organism: Lepus oiostolus (assembly GCA_036325905.1). Taxonomy (NCBI): domain Eukaryota; kingdom Metazoa; phylum Chordata; class Mammalia; order Lagomorpha; family Leporidae; genus Lepus; species Lepus oiostolus. The sequence continues at coordinate 806,091 of JAWMBE010000081.1, read as the reverse complement.
GTGGAACCAACTAGTGTTTCCAAGCATAAAATTAAATGTTCCCTGAAAAAAAAAAAACATTCAAAAAAATAAAATCCGTGGATAATACCAGGAATACACAAACACAGATGCTGTACAAATATTTCGGTTTGAGTTAGCCAAAAAAAACCCGGATATTTCCGGTTTCATCCAGTCATATCCGGACAAAGTGGTGTGGAATTCGTATGCAATGGACCGAGAAAATCACAGGAAAAATGCTTTTGGAGAAAAGCAAAATCTTTTCGTTAGGCAAGTGCATCAAATGTCATCTATACAAACAGAAATATCATGTTTGTTTGCCGCAGTTCCTATAGCTTTCTCCCTAGAAAATACGAATGTGTAGAGCTGGTGTCTCCGTGTGCACCAATTAGAGTTTCCAAGGACAAAGTTAAATGTTCCCTGATATAAAAAAACAAAACAATAAAGTCCGTGGATAATATCAGGAATACACAAACACAGATGCTGTAGCAATATTTCAGTTTGAGTTAGCCAAAACAAAACCGGATATTTCCGGTTTCATCCAGTCATATCCGGACAAAGTGGTGTGGAATTGGTATGCAATGGACCGAGGAAATCACAGCAAAAATGGTTTTGGAGAAAAGCAAAGTCTTTTCGTTAGGCAAGTGCATCAAATGTCATCTAGACAAACAGAAATATCATGTTTGTTTGCCGCAGTTCCTCTAGCTTTCTCCCTAGAACATAAAAATGTGTAGAGCTGGTGTCTCCTTGTGGAACCAATTAGTGTTTCCAAGCATAAAATTTAATGTTCTCTGAAAAAAAAACATTCAAAAAAATAAAATCCGTGGATAATATCAGGAATACACAAACAAAGAGGTTGTAGCAATATCTGAGATTGAATTACCCAAAACGAAACCGGATATTTCCGTTTTCATCCAGTCATATCCGGACAAAGTTGTGTGGAATTCGTATGCAATGGACCGAGAAAATCACAGGAAAATGGTTTTGGAGAAAAGCAAAGTCTTTTCGTTAGGCAAGTGCATAAAATGTCATCTATACAAACAGAAATATCAAGTTTGTTTGCCGCAGTTCCTCTACCTTTCTCCCTAGAACATAAAAATGTGTAGAGCTGGTGTCTCCATGTGGAACCAATTAGTGTTTCCAAGCATAAAATTAAATGTTCCCTGAAAAAAAAAATTCAAAAAAATAAATTCCGTGGATCATATCAGGAATACACAAACAAAGAGGCTGTTGCAATATCTGGGATTGAATTAGCCAGAACGAATCCGGATATTTCCGGTTTCATCCAGTCATATCTGGACAAAGTGGTGTGGAATTTGTATGCAATGGACCGAGAAAAGCACAGGAAAAATGGTTTTGGAGAAAAGCAAAGTCTTTTCGTTAGGCAAGTGCATAAAATGTCATCTAGACAAACAGAAATATCATGTTTGTTTGCCACAGTACCTCTAGCTTTCTCCCTAGAACAAACAAATGTGTAGAGCTGGTGTCTCCATGTGGAACCAATTAGTGTTTCCAAGCATAAAATTAAATGTTCCCAGAAAAAAAACATTCAAAAAAATACAGTCCGTGGATAATATCAGGAATACACAAACACAGAAGCTGTACAAATATTTCGGTTTGAGTTAGCCAAAACAAAACCGGATATTTCCGGTTTCATCCAGTCATATCCGTACAAAGTGGTGTGGAATTGGTATGCAATGGACCGAGAAAATCACAGGAAAAATGATTTTTTAGAAAAGCATAGTCTTTTCGTTAGGCAAGTGCATCAAATGTCATCTATACAAACAGAAATAGCATGTTTGTTTGCCGCAGTTCCTCTAGCTTTCTCCCTAGAACAAACAAATGTGTAGAGCTGGTGTCTCCATGTGGAACCAATTAGTGTTTCCAAGCATAAAATTAAATGTTCCCTGAAAAAAAAAACATTCAAAAAATAAAGTCCGTGGATAATATCAGGAATACACAAACACAGAGGCTGTAGCAATATCTGGGATTGAATTAGCCAAAATGAAACCGGATATTTCCGGTTTCATCCAGTCATATCCGGACAAAGTGGTGTGGAATTCGTATGCAATGGACCGAGAAAATCACAGTAAAAATGGTTTTGGAGAAAAGCAAAGTCTTTTCGTTAGGCAAGTGCATCAAATGTCATCTAGACAAACAGAAATATCATGTTTGTTTGCCGCAGTTCCTCTAGCTTTCTCCCTAGAACAAACAAATGTGTAGAGCTGGTGTCTCCATGTGGAACCAATTAGTGTTTCCAAGCATAAAATTAAATGTTCCCTGAAAAAAAACATTCAAAAAAATAAAATCCGTGGATAATATCAGGAATACACAAACACAGATGCTGTAGCAATATTTCGGTTTGAGTTAGCCAAAACAAAACCGGATATTTCCGGTTTCATCCAGTCATATCCGGACAAAGTGGTGTGGAATTGGTATGCAATGGACCGAGAAAATCACAGGAAAAATGGTTTTGGAGAAAAGCAAAGTCTTTTCGTTAGGCAAGTGCATAAAATGTCATCTATACAAACAGAAATATCATGTTTGTTTGCCGCAGTTCCTCTAGCTTTCTCCCTAGAACATAAAAATGTGTAGAGCTGGTGTCTCCATGTGGAACCAATTAGTGTTTCCAAGCATAAAATTAAATGTTCCCTGAAAAAAAAAAAACATTCAAAAAAATAAATTCCGTGGATCATATCAGGAATACACAAACAAAGAGGCTGTTGCAATATCTGGGATTGAATTAGCCAGAACGAATCCGGATATTTCCGGTTTCATCCAGTCATATCCGGACAAAGTGGTGTGGAATTGGTATGCAATGGACCGAGTGAATCACAGGAAACATGGTTTTGGAGAAAAGCAAAGTCTTTTCGTTAGGCAAGTGCATCAAATGTCATCTATACAAACAGAAATAACATGTTTGTTTGCCACAGTACCTCTAGCTTTCTCCCTAGAACAAACAAATGTGTAGAGCTGGTGTCTCCATGTGGAACCAATTAGTGTTTCCAAGCATAAAATTAAATGTTCCCTGAAAAAAAAAACATTCAAAAAAATAAATTCCGTGGATCATATCAGGAATACACAAACAAAGGGGCTGTTGCAATATCTGGGATTGAATTAGCCAGAACGAATCCGGATATTTCCGGTTTCATCCAGTCATATCCGGACAAAGTGGTGTGGAATTCGTATGCAATGGACCGAGAAAATCACAGGAAACATGGTTTTGGAGAAAAGCAAAGTCTTTTCGTTAGGCAAGTGCATCAAATGTCATCTATACAAACAGAAATAACATGTTTGTTTGCCACAGTACCTCTAGCTTTCTCCCTAGAACAAACAAATGTGTAGAGCTGGTGTCTCCATGTGGAACCAATTAGTGTTTCCAAGCATAAAATTAAATGTTCCCAGAAAAAAAACATTCAAAAAAATACAGTCCGTGGATAAAATCAGGAATACACAAACACAGAAGCTGTAGCAATATTTCGGTTTGAGTTAGGCAAAACAAAACCGCATATTTCTGGTTTCATCCAGTCATATCCGGACAAACTGGTGTGGAATTTGTATGCAATGGACCCAGAAAATCAAAGTAAAAATGGTTTTGGAGAAAAGCAAAGTCTTTTCGTTAGGCAAGTGCATAAAATGTCATCTATACAAACAGAAATAGCATGTTTGTTTGCCGCAGTTCCTCTAGCTTTCTCCCTAGAAAATACGAATGTGTAGAGCTGGTGTGTCCATGTGGAACCAGTTAGTGTTTCCAAGCATAAAATTAAATGTTCCCTGAAAAAAAAAAACATTCAAAAAAATAAAATCCGTGGATAATACCAGGAATACACAAACAAAGAGGCTGTAGCAATATCTGGGATTGAATTAGCCAAAACGAAACCGGATATTTCCGGTTTCATCCAGTCATATTCGGACAAACTGGTGTGGAATTCGTATGCAATGGACCGAGAAAGTCACAGGAAAAATGGTTTTGGAGAAAAGCAAAGTCTTTTCGTTAGGCAAGTGCATAAAATGTCATCTATACAAACAGAAATAGCATGTTTGTTTGCTGCAGTTCCTCTAGCTTTCTCCCTAGAACATAAAAATGTGTAGAGCTGGTGTCTCCATGTGGAACCAATTAGTGTTTCCAAGCATAAAATTAAATGTTCCCAGAAAAAAAACATTCAAAAAAATACAGTCCGTGGATAATATCAGGAATACACAAACACAGAGGCTGTAGCAATATTTCGGTTTGAGTTAGGCAAAACAAAACCGCATATTTCCAGTTTCATCCAGTCATATCTGGACAAAGTGGTGTGGAATTGATATACAATGGACCGAGAAAATCACTGGAAAAATGGTTTTGGAGAAAAGCAAAGTCTTTTCGTTAGGCTAGTGCATCAAATTTCATCTATACAAACAGAAATAGAATGTTTGTTTGCCGCAGTTCCTCTAGCTTTCTCCCCAGAAAATACGAATGTGTAGAGCTGGTGTCTCCATGTGGAACCAATTAGTGTTTCCAAGCATAAAATTAAATGTTCCCTAAAAAAAAACATTCAAAAAAATAAAATCCGTGGATAATATCAGGAATACACAAACACAGATGCTGTACAAATATTTCGGTTTGAGTTAGCCAAAACAAAACCGGATATTTCCGGTTTCATCCAGTCATATCCGTACAAAGTGGTGTGGAATTGGTATGCAATGGACCGAGAAAATCACAGGAAAAATGGTTTTTTAGAAAAGCATAGTCTTTTCGTTAGGCAAGTGCATCAAATGTCATCTATACAAACAGAAATAGCATGTTTGTTTGCCGCAGTTCCTCTAGCTTTCTCCCTAGAACAAACAAATGTGTAGAGCTGGTGTCTCCATGTGGAACCAATTAGTGTTTCCAAGCATAAAATTAAATGTTCCCTGAAAAAAAAAACATTCAAAAAATAAAGTCCGTGGATAATATCAGGAATACACAAACAAAGAGGCTGTAGCAATATCTGGGATTGAATTAGCCAAAATGAAACCGGATATTTCCGGTTTCATCCAGTCATATCCGGACAAAGTGGTGTGGAATTCGTATGCAATGGACCGAGAAAATCACAGTAAAAATGGTTTTGGAGAAAAGCAAAGTCTTTTCGTTAGGCAAGTGCATCAAATGTCATCTAGACAAACAGAAATATCATGTTTGTTTGCCGCAGTTCCTCTAGCTTTCTCCCTAGAACAAACAAATGTGTAGAGCTGGTGTCTCCATGTGGAACCAATTAGTGTTTCCAAGCATAAAATTAAATGTTTCCTGAAAAAAAACATTCAAAAAAATAAAATCCGTGGATAATATCAGGAATACACAAACACAGATGCTGTAGCAATATTTCGGTTTGAGTTAGCCAAAACAAAACCGGATATTTCCGGTTTCATCCAGTCATATCCGGACAAAGTGGTGTGGAATTGGTATGCAATGGACCGAGAAAATCACAGGAAAAATGGTTTTGGAGAAAAGCAAAGTCTTTTCGTTAGGCAAGTGCATAAAATGTCATCTATACAAACAGAAATATCATGTTTGTTTGCCGCAGTTCCTCTAGCTTTCTCCCTAGAACATAAAAATGTGTAGAGCTGGTGTCTCCAAGTGGAACCAATTAGTGTTTCCAAGCATAAAATTAAATGTTCCCAGAAAAAAAAACAGTCAAAAAATACAGTCCATGGATAATATCAGGAATACACAAACACAGAGGCTGTAGCAATATTTCGGTTTGAGTTAGCCAAAACAAAACCGGATATTTCCGGTTTCATCCAGTCATATCCGGACAAAGTGGTGTGGAATTGGTATGCAATGGACCGAGAAAATCACAGTAAAATTGGTTTTGGAGAAAAGCAAAGTCTTTTCGTTAGGCAAGTGCATAAAATGTCATCTAGACAAACAGAAATATCATGTTTGTTTGCCGCAGTTCCTCTAGCTTTCTCCCTAGAAAATACGAATGTGTAGAGCTGGTGTCTCCATGTGGAACCAATTAGTGTTTCCAAGCATAAAATTAAATGTTCCCTGAAAAAAAAACATTCAAAAAAATAAAGTCCGAGGATAATATCAGGAATACACAAACACAGATGCTGTAGCAATATTTCGGTTTGAGTTAGCCAAAACAAAACCGTATATTTCCGGTTTCATCCAGTCATATCCGGACAAAGTGGTGTGGAATTTGTATGCAATGGACCGAGAAAATCACAGTAAAAATGGTTTTGGAGAAAAGCAAAGTCTTTTCGTTAGGCAAGTGCATCAAATGTCATCTATACAAACAGAAATAGCATGTTTGTTTGCCGCAGTTCCTCTAGCTTTCTCCCTAGAACAAACAAATGTGTAGAGCTGGTGTCTCCATGTGGAACCAATTAGTGTTTCCAAGCATAAAATTAAATGTTCCCTGAAAAAAAAAACATTCAAAAAATAAAGTCCGTGGATAATATCAGGAATACACAAACAAAGAGGCTGTAGCAATATCTGGGATTGAATTAGCCAAAATGAAACCGGATATTTCCGGTTTCATCCAGTCATATCCGGACAAAGTGGTGTGGAATTCGTATGCAATGGACCGAGAAAATCACAGTAAAAATGGTTTTGGAGAAAAGCAAAGTCTTTTCGTTAGGCAAGTGCATCAAATGTCATCTAGACAAACAGAAATATCATGTTTGTTTGCCGCAGTTCCTCTAGCTTTCTCCCTAGAACAAACAAATGTGTAGAGCTGGTGTCTCCATGTGGAACCAATTAGTGTTTCCAAGCATAAAATTAAATGTTTCCTGAAAAAAAACATTCAAAAAAATAAAATCCGTGGATAATATCAGGAATACACAAACACAGATGCTGTAGCAATATTTCGGTTTGAGTTAGCCAAAACAAAACCGGATATTTCCGGTTTCATCCAGTCATATCCGGACAAAGTGGTGTGGAATTGGTATGCAATGGACCGAGAAAATCACAGGAAAAATGGTTTTGGAGAAAAGCAAAGTCTTTTCGTTAGGCAAGTGCATAAAATGTCATCTATACAAACAGAAATATCATGTTTGTTTGCCGCAGTTCCTCTAGCTTTCTCCCTAGAACATAAAAATGTGTAGAGCTGGTGTCTCCAAGTGGAACCAATTAGTGTTTCCAAGCATAAAATTAAATGTTCACTGAAAAAAAAAAACATTCAAAAAAATAAAGTCCGTGGATAATATCAGGAATACACAAACAAAGAGGCTGTAGCAATATCTGGGATTGAATAAGCCAAAATGAAACCGGATATTTCCGGTTTCATCCAGTCATATCCGGAAAGTGGTGTGGAATTCGTATGCAATGGACCCAGAAAATCACAGTAAAAATGGTTTTGGAGAAAAGCAAAGTCTTTTCGTTAGGCAAGTGCATCAAATGTCATCTATACAAACAGAAATATCATGTTTGTTTGCCGCAGTTCCTCTAGCTTTCTCCCTAGAACAAACAAATGTGTAGAGCTGGTGTCTCCATGTGGAACCAATTAGTGTTTCCAAGCATAAAATTAAATGTTCCCAGAAAAAAAAACAGTCAAAAAATACAGTCCATGGATAATATCAGGAATACACAAACACAGAGGCTGTAGCAATATTTCGGTTTGAGTTAGCCAAAACAAAACCGGATATTTCCGGTTTCATCCAGTCATATCCGGACAAAGTGGTGTGGAATTGGTATGCAATGGACCGAGGAAATCACAGCAAAAATGGTTTTGGAGAAAAGCAAAGTCTTTTCGTTAGGCAAGTGCATCAAATGTCATCTAGACAAACAGAAATATCATGTTTGTTTGCCGCAGTTCCTCTAGCTTTCTCCCTAGAACATAAAAATGTGTAGAGCTGGTGTCTCCTTGTGGAACCAATTAGTGTTTCCAAGCATAAAATTTAATGTTCTCTGAAAAAAAAACATTCAAAAAAATAAAATCCGTGGATAATATCAGGAATACACAAACAAAGAGGTTGTAGCAATATCTGAGATTGAATTACCCAAAACGAAACCGGATATTTCCGTTTTCATCCAGTCATATCCGGACAAAGTTGTGTGGAATTCGTATGCAATGGACCGAGAAAATCACAGGAAAATGGTTTTGGAGAAAAGCAAAGTCTTTTCGTTAGGCAAGTGCATAAAATGTCATCTATACAAACAGAAATATCAAGTTTGTTTGCCGCAGTTCCTCTACCTTTCTCCCTAGAACATAAAAATGTGTAGAGCTGGTGTCTCCATGTGGAACCAATTAGTGTTTCCAAGCATAAAATTAAATGTTCCCAGAAAAAAAACATTCAAAAAAATACAGTCCGTGGATAATATCAGGAATACACAAACACAGAACCTGTAGCAATATTTCGGTTTGAGTTAGCCAAAACAAAACCGCATATTTCCGGTTTCATCCAGTCATGTCCGGACAAACTGGTGTGGAATTTGTATGCAATGGACCCAGAAAATCACAGTAAAAATGGTTTTGGAGAAAAGCAAAGTCTTTTCGTTAGGCAAGTGCATCAAATGTCATCTATACAAACAGAAATAGCATGTTTGTTTGCCGCAGTTCCTCTAGCTTTCTCCCTAGAAAATACGAATGTGTAGAACTGGTGTGCCCATGTGGAACCAGTTAGTGTTTCCAAGCATAAAATTAAATGTTCCCTGAAAAAAAAAACATTCAAAAAAATAAAATCCGTGGATAATACCAGGAATACACAAACACAGATGCTGTAGCAATATTTCGGTTTGAGTTAGCCAAAAAAAACCCGGATATTTACGGTTTCATCCAGTCCTATCCGGACAAAGTGGTGTGGAATTCGTATGCAATGGACCGAGAAAATCACAGGAAAAATGCTTTTGGAGAAAAGCAAAATCTTTTCGTTAGGCAAGTGCATCAAATGTCATCTATACAAACAGAAATATCATGTTTGTTTGCCGCCGTTCCTCTAGCTTTGTCCCCAGAAAATACGAATGTGTAGAGCTGGTGTCTCCGTGTGCACCAATTAGAGTTTCCAAGGACAAAGTTAAATGTTCCCTGATATAAAAAAACAAAACAATAAAGTCCGTGGATAATATCAGGAATACACAAACACAGATGCTGTAGCAATATTTCGGTTTGAGTTAGCCAAAACAAAACCGGATATTTCCGGTTTCATCCAGTCATATCCGGACAAAGTGGTGTGGAATTGGTATGCAATGGACCGAGGAAATCACAGGAAAAATGGTTTTGGAGAAAAGCAAAGTCTTTTCGTTAGGCAAGTGCATCAAATGTCATCTATACAAACAGAAATATCATGTTTGTTTGCCGCAGTTCCTCTAGCTTTCTCCCTAGAAAATACGAATGTGTAGAGCTGGTGTCTCCGTGTGCACCAATTAGAGTTTCCAAGGACAAAGTTAAATGTTCCCTTATATAAAAAAACAAAACAATAAAGTCCGTGGATAATATCAGGAATACACAAACACAGATGCTGTAGCAATATTTCGGTTTGAGTTAGCCAAAACAAAACCGGATATTTCCGGTTTCATCCAGTCATATCCGGACAAAGTGGTGTGGAATTGGTATGCAATGGACCGAGGAAATCACAGGAAAAATGGTTTTGGAGAAAAGCAAAGTCTTTTCGTTAGGCAAGTGCATCAAATGTCATCTATACAAACAGAAATAGAATGTTTGTTTGCCGCAGTTCCTCTAGCTTTCTCCCTAGAAAATACGAATGTGTAGAGCTGGTGTCTCCGTGTGCACCAATTAGAGTTTCCAAGGACAAAGTTAAATGTTCCCTGATATAAAAAAACAAAACAATAAAGTCCGTGGATAATATCAGGAATACACAAACACAGATGCTGTAGCAATATTTCGGTTTGAGTTAGCCAAAACAAAACCGGATATTTCCGGTTTCATCCAGTCATATCCGGACAAAGTGGTGTGGAATTGGTATGCAATGGACCGAGGAAATCACAGGAAAAATGGTTTTGGAGAAAAGCAAAGTCTTTTCGTTAGGCAAGTGCATCAAATGTCATCTATACAAACAGAAATAGAATGTTTGTTTGCCGCAGTTCCTCTAGCTTTCTCCCTAGAAAATACGAATGTGTAGAGCTGGTGTCTCCATGTGGAACCAATTAGTGTTTCTAAGCATAAAATTAAATGTTCCCTGAAAAAAAAACCTTCAAAAAAATAATGTCCGTGGATAATATCAGGAATACACAAACACAGATGCTGTAGCAATATTTCGGTTTGAGTTAGCCAAAACAAAACCGGATATTTCCGGTTTCATCCAGTCATATCCGGACAAAGTGGTGTGGAATTGGTATGCAATGGACCGAGAAAATCACAGGAAAAATGGTTTTGGAGAAAAGCAAAGTCTTTTCGTTAGGCAAGTGCATCAAATGTCATCTATACAAACAGAAATAGCATGTTTGTTTGCCGCAGTTCCTCTAGCTTTCTCCCTAGAACATAAAAATGTGTAGAGCTGGTGTCTCCATGTGGAACCAATTAGTGTTTCCAAGCATAAAATTAAATGTTCCCAGAAAAAAAAAACATTCAAAAAAATACAGTCCGTGGATAATATCAGGAATACACAAACACAGATGCTGTAGCAATAACTGGGATTGAATTAGCCAAAATGAAACCGGATATTTCCGGTTTCATCCAGTCATATCCGGACAAACTGGTGTGGAATTCGTATGCAATGGACCGAGAAAATCACAGGAAAAATGGTTTTGGAGAAAAGCAAAGTCTTTTCGTTAGGCAAGTGCATAAAATGTCATCTATACAAACAGAAATATCATGTTTGTTTGCCGCAGTTCCTCTAGCTTTCTCCCTAGAACAAACAAATGTGTAGAGCTGGTGTCTCCATGTGGAACCAATTAGTGTTTCCAAGCATAAAATTAAATGTTCCCAGAAAAAAAAAAACATTCAAAAAAATACAGTCCGTGGATAATATCAGGAATACACAAACACAGAGGCTGTAGCAATATTTCGGTTTGAGTTAGCCAAAACAAAACCGCATATTTCCGGTTTCATCCAGTCATATCCGGACAAACTGGTGTGGAATTCGTACGCAATGGACCGAGAAAATCACAGTAAAAATGGTTTTGGAGAAAAGCAAAGTCTTTTCGTTAGGCAAGTGCATAAAATGTCATCTAGACAAACAGAAATATCATGTTTGTTTGCCGCAGTTCCTCTAGCTTTCTCCCTAGAACAAACAAATGTGTAGAGCTGGTGTCTCCATGTGGAACCAATTAGTGTTTCCAAGCATAAAATTAAATGTTCCCAGAAAAAAAAAACATTCAAAAAAATACAGTCCGTGGATAATATCAGGAATACACAAACACAGAGGCTGTAGCAATATTTCGGTTTGAGTTAGCCAAAACAAAACCGCATATTTCCGGTTTCATCCAGTCATATCCGGACAAAGTGGTGTGGAATTGGTATGCAATGGACCGAGGAAATCACAGTAAAAATGGTTTTGGAGAAAAGCAAAGTCTTTTCGTTAGGCAAGTGCATAAAATGTCATCTATACAAACAGAAATATCATGTTTGTTTGCCGCAGTTCCTCTAGCTTTCTCCCTAGAAAATACGAATGTGTAGAGCTGGTGTCTCGGTGTGCACCAATTAGAGTTTCCAAGGACAAAGTTAAATGTTCCCTGATATAAAAAAACAAAACAATAAAGTCCGGGGATAATGTCAGGAATACACAAACACAGATGCTGTAGCAATATTTCGGTTTGAGTTAGCCAAAACAAAACCGGATATTTCCGGTTTCATCCAGTCATATCCGGACAAAGTGGTGTGGAATTGGTATGCAATGGACCGAGGAAATCACAGGAAAAATGGTTTTGGAGAAAAGCAAAGTCTTTTCGTTAGGCAAGTGCATCAAATGTCATCTATACAAACAGAAATAGAATGTTTGTTTGCCGCAGTTCCTCTAGCTTTCTCCCTAGAAAATACGAATGTGTAGAGCTGGTGTCTCCATGTGGAACCAATTAGTGTTTCTAAGCATAAAATTAAATGTTCCCTGAAAAAAAACATTCAAAAAATAATGTCCGTGGATAATATCAGGAATACACAAACACAGATGCTGTAGCAATATTTCGGTTTGAGTTAGCCAAAACAAAACCGGATATTTCCGGTTTCATCCAGTCATATCCGGACAAAGTGGTGTGGAATTGGTATGCAATGGACCGAGAAAATCACAGGAAAAATGGTTTTGGAGAAAAGCATAGTCTTTTCGTTAGGCAAGTGCATCAAATGTCATCTATACAAACAGAAATAGCATGTTTGTTTGCCGCAGTTCCTCTAGCTTTCTCCCTAGAACAAACAAATGTGTAGAGCTGGTGTCTCCATGTGGAACCAATTAGTGTTTCCAAGCATAAAATTAAATGTTCCTTGAAAAAAAAAACATTCAAAAAAATAAAATCCGTGGATAATATCAGGAATACACAAACACAGATGCTGTAGCAATATTTCGGTTTGAGTTAGCCAAAACAAAACCGGATATTTCCGGTTTCATCCAGTCATATCCGGACAAAGTGGTGTGGAATTGGTATGCAATGGACCGAGAAAATCACAGGAAAAATGGTTTTGGAGAAAAGCATAGTCTTTTCGTTAGGCAAGTGCATCAAATGTCATCTATACAAACAGAAATAGCATGTTTGTTTGCCGCAGTTCCTCTAGCTTTCTCCCTAGAACAAACAAATGTGTAGAGCTGGTGTCTCCATGTGGAACCAATTAGTGTTTCCAAGCATAAAATTAAATGTTCCTTGAAAAAAAAAACATTCAAAAAAATAAAATCCGTGGATAATATCAGGAATACACAAACACAGATGCTGTAGCAATATTTCGGTTTGAGTTAGCCAAAACAAAACCGCATATTTCCGGTTTCATCCAGTCATATCCGGACAAAGTGGTGTGGAATTGGTATGCAATGGACCGAGGAAATCACAGGAAAAATGGTTTTGGAGAAAAGCAAAGTCTTTTCGTTAGGCAAGTGCATCAAATGTCATCTATACAAACAGAAATATCATGTTTGTTTGCCGCAGTTCCTCTAGTTTGTCCCTAGAAAATACGAATGTGTAGAGCTGGTGTCTCCGTGTGCACCAATTAGAGTTTCCAAAGACAAAGTTAAATGTTCCCTGATATAAAAAAACAAAACAATAAAGTCCGTGGATAATATCAGGAATACACAAACACAGATGCTGTAGCAATATTTCGGTTTGAGTTAGCCAAAACAAAACCGGATATTTCCGGTTTCATCCAGTCATATCCGGACAAAGTGGTGTGGAATTGGTATGCAATGGACCGAGGAAATCACAGTAAAAATGGTTTTGGAGAAAAGCAAAGTCTTTTCGTTAGGCAAGTGCATCAAATGTCATCTATACAAACAGAAATATCATGTTTGTTTGCCGCAGTTCCTCTAGCTTTCTCCCTAGAACATAAAAATGTGTAGAGCTGGTGTCTCCATGTGGAACCAATTAGTGTTTCCAAGCATAAAATTTAATGTTCTCTGAAAAAAAAACATTCAAAAAAATAAAATCCGTGGATAATATCAGGAATACACAAACAAAGAGGCTGTAGCAATATCTGAGATTGAATTACCCAAAACGAAACTGGATATTTCCGGTTTCATCCAGTCATATCCGGACAAAGTGGTGTGGAATTGGTATGCAATGGACCGAGAAAATCACAGGAAAAATGGTTTTGGAGAAAAGCAAAGTCTTTTCGTTAGGCAAGTGCATAAAATGTCATCTATACAAACAGAAATATCAAGTTTGTTTGCCGCAGTTCCTCTACCTTTCTCCCTAGAACATAAAAATGTGTAGAGCTGGTGTCTCCGTGTGCACCAATTAGAGTTTCCAAGGACAAAGTTAAATGTTCCCTGATATAAAAAAACAAAACAATAAAGTCCGTGGATAATATCAGGGATACACAAACAAAGAGGCTGTAGCAATATCTGGGATTGAATTAGCCAAAATGAAACCGGATATTTCCGGTTTCATCCAGTCATATCCGGACAAACTGGTGTGGAATTCGTATGCAATGGACCGAGAAAATCACAGGAAAAATGGTTTTGGAGAAAAGCAAAGTCTTTTCCTTAGGCAAGTGCATAAAATGTCATCTATACAAACAGAAATATCATGTTTGTTTGCCGCAGTTCCTCTAGCTTTCTCCCTAGAACATAAAAATGTGTAGAGCTGGTGTCTCCATGTGGAACCAATTAGTGTTTCCAAGCATAAAATTAAATGTTCCCTGAAAAAAAAAAAACATTAAAAAAAATAAAGTCCTTGGCTAATATCATGAATACACAAGCAAAGAGGCTGTAGCAATATCTGGGATTGAATTAGCCAAAATGAAACCGGATATTTCCGGTTTCATCCAGTCATATCCGGACAAAGTGGTGTGGAATTCGTATGCAATGGACCGAGAAAATCACAGGAAAAATGGTTTTGGAGAAAAGCAAAGTCTTTTCGTTAGGAAGTGCATCAAATGTCATCTATACAAACAGAAATATCATGTTTGTTTGCCGCAGTTCCTCTAGCTTTCTCCCTAGAACAAACAAATGTGTAGAGCTGGTGTCTCCATGTGGAACCAATTAGTGTTTCCAAGCATAAAATTAAATGTTCCCAGAAAAAAAAACATTCAAAAAAATAAAATCCGTGGATAATATCAGGAATACACAAACACAGAGGCTGTAGCAATATTCCGGTTTGAGTTAGCCAAAACAAAACCGGATATTTCCGGTTTCATCCAGTCATATCCGGACAAAGTGGTGTGGAATTGGTATGCAATGGACCGAGGAAATCACAGTAAAAATGGTTTTGGAGAAAAGCAAAGTCTGTTCGTTAGGCAAGTGCATCAAATGTCATCTATACAATCTGAAATAGCATGTTTGTTTGCCCCAGTTCCTCTAGCTTTATCCCTAGAACAAACAAATGTGTAGAGCTGGTGTCTCCATGTGGAACCAATTAGTGTTTCCAAGCATAAAATTAAATGTTCCTGAAAAAAAAACATTCAAAAAAATAAAATCCGTGGATAATACCAGGAATACACAAACACAGATGCTGTACAAATATTTCGGTTTGAGTTAGCCAAAAAAAACCCGGATATTTCCGGTTTCATCCAGTCATATCCGGACAAAGTGGTGTGGAATTCGTATGCAATGGACCGAGAAAATCACAGGAAAAATGGTTTTGGAGAAAAGCAAAGTCTTTTCGTTAGGCAAGTGCATAAAATGTCATCTATACAAACAGAAATATCATGTTTGTTTGCCGCAGTTACTCTAGCTTTGTCCCTAGAAAATACGAATGTGTAGAGCTGGTGTCTCCGTGTGCACCAATTAGAGTTTCCAAGGACAAAGTTAAATGTTCCCTGATATAAAAAAACAAAACAATAAAGTCCGTGGATAATATCAGGAATACACAAACACAGAGGCTGTAGCAATATTTCGGTTTGAGTTAGCCAAAACAAAACCGCATATTTCCGGTTTCATCCAGTCATATCCGGACAAAGTGGTGTGGAATTCGTATGCAATGGACCGAGGAAATCACAGTAAAAATGGTTTTGGAGAAAAGCAAAGTCTTTTCGTTAGGCAAGTGCATCAAATGTCATCTAGACAAACAGAAATATCATGTTTGTTTGCCACAGTTCCTCTAGCTTTCTCCCTAGAAAATATGAATGTGTAGAGCTGGTGTCTCCGTGTGCACCAATTAGAGTTTCCAAGGACAAAGTTAAATGTTCCCTGATATAAAAAAACAAAACAATAAAGTCCGTGGATAATATCAGGAATACACAAACACAGATGCTGTAGCAATATTCCGGTTTGAGTTAGCCAAAACAAAACCGGATATTTCCGGTTTCATCCAGTCATATCCGGACAAACTGGTGTGGAATTGGTATGCAATGGACCGAGGAAATCACAGTAAAAATGGTTTTGGAGAAAAGCAAAGTCTTTTCGTTAGGCAAGTGCATCAAATGTCATCTATACAAACAGAAATAGAATGTTTGTTTGCCGCAGTTCCTCTAGCTTTCTCCCTAGAAAATAAGAATGTGTAGAGCTGGTGTCTCCATGTGGAACCAATTAGTGTTTCCAAGCATAAAATTAAATGTTCCCTGAAAAAAAAAACATTCAAAAAAATAAAATCCGTGGATAATATCAGGAATACACAAACACAGATGCTGTAGCAATATTTCGGTTTGAGTTAGCCAAAACAAAACCGGATATTTCCGGTTTCATCCAGTCAAAATTGGACAAAGTGGTGTGGAATTGGTATGCAATGGACCGAGAAAATCACAGGAAAAATGGTTTTGGAGAAAAGCAAAGTCTTTTCCTTAGGCAAGTGCATAAAATGTCATCTATACAAACAGAAATAGCATGTTTGTTTGCCGCAGTTCCTCTAGCTTTCTCCCTAGAACAAACAAATGTGTAGAGCTGGTGTCTCCATGTGGAACCAATTAGTGTTTCCAAGCATAAAATTAAATGTTCCCAGAAAAAAAAAAACATTCAAAAAAATACAGTCCATGGATAATATCAGGAATACACAAACAAAGAGGCTGTAGCAATATCTGGGATTGAATTAGCCAAAATGAAACCGGATATTTCCGGTTTCCTCCAGTCATATCCGGACAAACTGGTGTGGAATTCGTATGCAATGGACCCAGAAAATCACAGTAAAAATGGTTTTGGAGAAAAGCAAAGTCTTTTCGTTAGGCAAGTGCATCAAATGTCATCTATACAAACAGAAATATCATGTTTGTTTGCCACAGTACCTCTAGCTTTCTCCCTAGAACAAACAAATGTGTAGAGCTGGTGTCTCCATGTGGAACCAATTAGTGTTTCCAAGCATAAAATTAAATGTTCCCAGAAAAAAATACATTCAAAAAAATACAGTCCGTGGATAATATCAGGAATACACAAACACAGAGGCTGTAGCAATATTTCGGTTTGAGTTAGCCAAAACAAAACCGCATATTTCCGGTTTCATCCAGTCATATCCGGACAAAGTGGTGTGGAATTGGTATGCAATGGACCGAGAAAATCACAGGAAAAATGGTTTTGGAGAAAAGCGAAGTCTTTTCGTTAGGCAAGTGCATAAAATGTCATCTATACAAACAGAAATAGCATGTTTGTTTGCCGCAGTTCCTCTAGCTTTCTCCCTAGAAAATACGAATGTGTAGAGCTGGTGTGTCCATGTGGAACCAATTAGTGTTTCCAAGCATAAAATTAAATGTTCCCTGAAAAAAAAAACATTCAAAAAAATAAAATCCGTGGATAATACCAGGAATACACAAACACAGATGCTGTACAAATATTTCGGTTTGAGTTAGCCAAAAAAACCCGGATATTTCCGGTTTCATCCAGTCATATCCGGACAAAGTGGTGTGGAATTGGTATGCAATGGACCGAGAAAATCACAGGAAAAATGGTTTTGGAGAAAAGCAAAGTCTTTTCCTTAGGCAAGTGCATAAAATGTCATCTATAGAAACAGAAATATCATGTTTGTTTGCCGCAGTTCCTCTAGCTTTCTCCCTAGAACATAAAAATATGTAGAGCTGGTGTCTCGATGTGGAACCAATTAGTGTTTCCAAGCATAAAATTAAATGTTCAATGAAAAAAAAAAAACATTCAAAAAAATAAAGTCCGTGGATAATATCAGGAATACACAAGCAAAGAGGCTGTAGCAATATCTGGGATTGAATTAGCCAAAATGAAACCGGATATTTCCGGTTTCATCCAGTCATATCCGGACAAAGTGGTGTGGAATTCGTATGCAATGGACCGAGAAAATCACAGGAAAAATGGTTTTGGAGAAAAGCAAAGTCTTTTCGTTAGGAAGTGCATCAAATGTCATCTATACAAACAGAAATATCATGTTTGTTTGCCGCAGTTCCTCTAGCTTTCTCCCTAGAACAAACAAATGTGTAGAGCTGGTGTCTCCATGTGGAACCAATTAGTGTTTCCAAGCATAAAATTAAATGTTCCCAGAAAAAAAAAAACATTCAAAAAAATAAAATCCGTGGATAATATCAGGAATACACAAACACAGAGGCTGTAGCAATATTCGGGTTTGAGTTAGCCAAAACAAAACCGGATATTTCCGGTTTCATCCAGTCATATCCGGACAAAGTGGTGTGGAATTGGTATGCAATGGACCGAGGAAATCACAGGAAAAATGGTTTTGGAGAAAAGCAAAGTCTTTTCGTTAGGCAAGTGCATCAAATGTCATCTATACAAACTGAAATAGCATGTTTGTTTGCCCCAGTTCCTCTAGCTTTATCCCTAGAACAAACAAATGTGTAGAGCTGGTGTCTCCATGTGGAACCAATTAGTGTTTCCAAGCATAAAATTAAATGTTCCTGAATAAAAAAACATTGAAAAAAATAAAATCCGTGGATAATACCAGGAATACACAAACACAGATGCTGTACAAATATTTCGGTTTGAGTTAGCCAAAAAAAACCCGGATATTTCCGGTTTCATCCAGTCATATCCGGACAAAGTGGTGTGGAATTCGTATGCAATGGACCGAGAAAATCACAGGAAAAATGGTTTTGGAGAAAAGCAAAGTCTTTTCGTTAGGCAAGTGCATAAAATGTCATCTAGACAAACAGAAATATCATGTTTGTTTGCCGCAGTTCCTCTAGCTTTGTCCCTAGAAAATACGAATGTGTAGAGCTGGTGTCTCCGTGTGCACCAATTAGAGTTTCCAAGGACAAAGTTAAATGTTCCCTGATATAAAAAAACAAAACAATAAAGTCCGTGGATAATATCAGGAATACACAAACACAGATGCTGTAGCAATATTTCGGTTTGAGATAGCCAAAACAAAACCGGATATTTCCGGTTTCATCCAGTCATATCCGGACAAAGTGGTGTGGAATTGGTATGCAATGGACCGAGGAAATCACAGTAAAAATGGTTTTGGAGAAAAGCAAAGTCTTTTCGTTAGGCAAGTGCATCAAATGTCATCTAGACAAACAGAAATATCATGTTTGTTTGCCGCAGTTCCTCTAGCTTTCTCCCTAGAAAATATGAATGTGTAGAGCTGGTGTCTCCGTGTGCACCAATTAGAGTTTCCAAGGACAAAGTTAAATGTTCCCTGATATAAAAAAACAAAACAATAAAGTCCGTGGATAATATCAGGAATACACAAACACAGATGCTGTAGCAATATTCCGGTTTGAGTTAGCCAAAACAAAACCGGATATTTCCGGTTTCATCCAGTCATATCCGGACAAAGTGGTGTGGAATTGGTATGCAATGGACCGAGGAAATCACAGGAAAAATGGTTTTGGAGAAAAGCAAAGTCTTTTCGTTAGGCAAGTGCATCAAATGTCATCTATACAAACAGAAATAGAATGTTTGTTTGCCGCAGTTCCTCTAGCTTTCTCCCTAGAAAATACGAATGTGTAGAGCTGGTGTCTCCATGTGGAACCAATTAGTGTTTCCAAGCATAAAATTAAATGTTCCCAGAAAAAAAAAAACATTCAAAAAAATAAAATCCGTGGATAATATCAGGAATACACAAACACAGATGCTGTAGCAATATTTCGGTTTGAGTTAGCCAAAACAAAACCGGATATTTCCGGTTTCATCCAGTCATATCCGGACAAAGTGGTGTGGAATTGGTATGCAATGGACCGAGAAAATCACAGGAAAAATGGTTTTGGAGAAAAGCAAAGTCTTTTCCTTAGGCAAGTGCATAAAATGTCATCTATACAAACTTAAATATCATGTATGTTTGCCGCAGTCCCTTAGCTTTCTCCCTAGAACAAACAAATGTGTAGAGCTGGTGTCTCCATGTGGAACCAATTAGTGTTTCCAAGCATAAAATTAAATGTTCCCAGAAAAAAAAACATTCAAAAAAATACAGTCCGTGGATAATATCAGGAATACACAAACACAGATGCTGTAGCAATATTTGGTTTGAGTTAGCCAAAACAAAACCGGATATTTCCGGTTACATCCAGTCATATCCGGACAAACTGGTGTGGAATTCGTATGCAATGGACCGAGAAAATCACAGGAAAAATGGTTTTGGAGAAAAGCAAAGTCTTTTCGTTAGGCAAGTGCATAAAATGTCATCTATACAAACAGAAATAGCATGTTTGTTTGCCGCAGTTCCTCTAGCTTTCTCCCTAGAACAAACGAATGTGTAGAGCTGGTGTCTCCATGTGGAACCAATTAGTGTTTCCAAGCATAAAATTAAATGTTCCCTGAAAAAAAAAACATTCACAAAAATAATGTCCATGTATTATATCAGGAATACACAAACACAGAGGCTGTAGCAAATTTTCGGTTTGAGTTAGCCAAAAAAAAATCCGGATACTTCCGGTTTCATCCAGTCCTATCCGGACAAAGTGGTGTGGAATTCGTATGCAATGGATCGAGAAAATCACAGGAAAAATGGTTTTGGAGAAAAGCAAAGTCTTTTCGTTAGGCAAGTGCATCAAATGTCATCTAGACAAACAGAAATATCATGTTTGTTTGCCGCAGTTCCTCTAGCTTTCTCCCTAGAAAATACGAATGTGTAGAGCTGGTGTCTCCATGTGGAACCAATTAGTGTTTCCAAGCATAAAATTAAATGTTCCCTGAAAAAAAAACATTCAAAAAAATAAAATCCGTGGATAATACCAGGAATACACAAACACAGATGCTGTACAAATATTTCGGTTTGAGTTAGCCAAAACAAAACCGGATATTTCCGGTTTCATCCAGTCATATCCGGACAAAGTGGTGTGGAACTGGTATGCAATGGACCGAGAAAATCACAGGAAAAATGGTTTTGGAGAAAAGCAAAGTCTTTTCGTTAGGCAAGTGCATAAAATGTCATCTATACAAACAGAAATAGCATGTTTGTTTGCCGCAGTTCCTCTAGCTTTCTCCCTAGAAAATACGAATGTGTAGAGCTGGTGTCTCCATGTGGAACCAATTAGTGTTTCCAAGCATAAAATTAAATGTTCTCTGAAAAAAAAAACATTCAAAAAAATAAAATCCGTGGATAATATCAGGAATACACAAACAAAGAGGCTGTAGCAATGTTTTGGTTTGAGTTAGCCAAAACAAAACCTGATATTTCCGGTTTAATCCAGTCATATTCGGACCAACTCGTGAGGAATTCGTATGCAATGGACCGAGAAAATCACAGTAAAAATGGTTTTGGAGAAAAGCAAAGTCTTTTTGTTAGGCAAGTGCATAAAATGTCATCTATACAAACAGAAATATCATGTTTGTTTGCCGCCGTTCCTCTAGATTTCTCCCTAGAACAAACGAATGTGTAGAGCTCGTGTCTCCATGTGGAACCAATTAGTGTTTCCAAGCATAAAATTAAATGTTCCCTGAAAAAAAAACATTCAAAAAAATAAAGTCCGTGGATCATATCAGGAATACACAAACAAAGAGGCTGTAGCAATATCTGGGATTGAATTAGCCAAAACGAAACCGGATATTTCCGGTTTCATCCAGTCATATCCGGACAAACTGGTGTGGAATTCGTATGCAATGGACCGAGAAAATCACAGGAAAAATGGTTTTGGAGAAAAGCAAAGTCTTTTCGTTAGGCAAGTGCATCAAATGTCATCTAGACAAACAGAAATATCATGTTTGTTTGCCGCAGTTCCTCTAGCTTTCTCCCTAGAACAAACAAATGTGTAGAGCTGGTGTCTCCATGTGGAACCAATTAGTGTTTCCAAGCATAAAATTAAATGTTCCCTGAAAAAAAAAAACATTCAAAAAAATAAAGTCCGTGGATCATATCAGGAATACACAAACAAAGAGGCTGTAGCAATATCTGGGATTGAATTAGCCAAAACGAAACCGGATATTTCCGGTTTCATCCAGTCATATCTGGACAAACTGGTGTGGAATTCGTATGCAATGGACCGAGAAAATCACAGGAAAAATGGTTTTGGAGAAAAGCAAAGTCTTTCGTTAGGCAAGTGCATCAAATGTCATCTAGACAAACAGAAATATCATGTTTGTTTGCCACAGTTCCTCTAGGTTTCTCCCTAGAAAATACGAATGTGTAGAGCTGATGTCTCCATGTGGAACCAATTAGTGTTTCAAAGCATAAAATTGAATGTTCCCTGAAAAAAAAAAGCATTCAAAAAAATAAAGTCCGTGGATAATATCAGGAATACACAAAGAGGCTGTAGCAATATCTGGGATTGAATTAGCCAAAATGAAACCGGATATTTCCGGTTTCATCCAGTCATATCCGGACAAAGTGGTGTGGAATTGGTATGCAATGGACCGAGAAAATCACAGTAAAAATGGTTTTGGAGAAAAGCAAAGTCTTTTCGTTAGGCAAGTGCATCAAATGTCATCTAGACAAACAGAAATATCATGTTTGTTTGCTGCAGTTCCTCTAGCTTTCTCCCTAGAACAAACAAATGTGTAGAGCTGGTGTCTCCATGTGGAACCAATTAGTGTTTCCAAGCATAAAATTAAATGTTCCCAGAAAAAAAAAAACATTCAAAAAAATACAGTCCGTGGATAATATCAGGAATACACAAACACAGAGGCTGTAGCAATATTTCGGTTTGAGTTAGCCAAAACAAAACCGCATATTTCCGGTTTCATCCAGTCATATCCGTACAAAGTGGTGTGGAATTCGTATGCAATGGACCGAGAAAATCACAGGAAAAATGGTTTTGGAGAAAAGCAAAGTCTTTTCGTTAGGCAAGTGCATCAAATGTCATCTAGACAAACAGAAATATCATGTTTGTTTGCCGCAGTTCCTCTAGCTTTCTCCCTAGAAAATATGAATGTGTAGAGCTGGTGTCTCCATGTGGAACCAATTAGTTTTTCCAAGCATAAAATTAAATGTTCCCTGAAAAAAAAAACATTCAAAAAAATAAAATCCGTGGATAATACCAGGAATACACAAACACAGATGCTGTACAAATATTTCGGTTTGAGTTAGCCAAAACAAAACCGGATATTTCCGGTTTCATCCAGTCATATCCGGACAAAGTGGTGTGGAATTGGTATGAAATGGACCGAGAAAATCACAGTAAAAATGGTTGTGGAGAAAAGCAAAGTCTTTTCGTTAGGCAAGTGCATCAAATGTCATCTAGACAAACAGAAATAGCATGTTTGTTTGCCGCAGTTCCTCTAGCTTTCTCCCTAGAAAATACGAATGTGTAGAGCTGGTGTCTCCATGTGGAACCAATTAGTGTTTCCAAGCATAAAATTAAATGTTCCCTGAAAAAAAAACTTTCAAAAAAATAAAATCCGTGGATAATATCAGGAACACACAAACAAAGAGGCTGTAGCAATGTTTTGGTTTGAGTTAGCCAAAACAAAACCGGATATTTCCGGTTTAATCCAGTCATATTCGGACCAACTCGTGAGGAATTCGTATGCAATGGACCGAGAAAATCACAGTAAAAATGGTTTTGGAGAAAAGCAAAGTCTTTTCGTTAGGCAAGTGTATCAAATGTCATCTAGACAAACAGAAATATCATGTTTGTTTGCCGCAGTTCCTCTAGCTTTCTCCCTAGAACAAACGAATGTGTAGAGCTCGTGTCTCCATGTGGAACCAATTAGTGTTTCCAAGCATAAAATTAAATGTTCCCTGAAAAAAAAACATTCAAAAAAATAAAGTCCGTGTATAATATCAGGAATACACAAACACAGAGGCTGTAGCAATATCTGCGATTGAATTATCCAAAATGAAACCGGATATTTCCGGTTTCATCCAGTCATATCCGGACAAAGTGGTGTGGAATTTGTATGCAATGGACCGAGAAAATCACAGTAAAAATGGTTTTGGAGAAAAGCAAAGTCTTTTCGTTAGGCAAGTGCATCAAATGTCATCTAGACAAACAGAAATATCATGTTTGTTTGCCGCAGTTCCTCTAGCTTTCTCCCTAGAACAAACAAATGTGTAGAGCTGGTGTCTCCATGTGGAACCAATTAGTGTTTCCAAGCATAAAATTAAATGTTCCCAGAAACAAAAAACATTCAAAAAAATACAGTCCGTGGATAATATCAGGAATACACAAACACAGAGGCTGTAGCAATATTTCGGTTTGAGTTAGCCAAAACAAAACCGTATATTTCCGGTTTCATCCAGTCATATCCGGACAAAGTGGTGTGGAATTCGTATGCAATGGACCGAGAAAATCACAGGAAAAATGGTTTTGGAGAAAAGCAAAGTCTTTTCGTTAGGCAAGTGCATAAAATGTCATCTATAGAAACAGAAATAGCATGTGTGTTTGCCGCAGTTCCTCTAGCTTTCTCCCTAGAAAATACGAATGTGTAGAGCTGGTGTCTCCATGTGGAACCAATTAGTGTTTCCAAGCATAAAATTTAATGTTCTCTGAAAAAAAAAACATTCAAAAAAATAAAATCCGTGGATAATATCAGGAATACACAAACAAATAGGCTGTAGCAATATCTGAGATTGAATTAGCCAAAACGAAACCGGATATTTCCGGTTTCATCCAGTCATATCCGGACAAACTGGTGTGGAATTCGTATGCAATGGACCAAGAGAATCACAGGAAAAATGGTTTTGGAGAAAAGCAAAGTCTTTTCGTTAGGCAAGTGCATAAAATGTCATCTATACAAACAGAAATAGCATGTTTGTTTGCCGCAGTTCCTCGAGCTTTCTCCCTAGAACATAAAAATGTGTAGAGCTGGTGTCTCCATGTGGAACCAATTAGTGTATCCAAGCATAAAATTAAATGTTCCCTGAAAAAAAACATTCAAAAAAATAAAGTCCGTGGATCATATCAGGAATACACAAACAAAGAGGCTGTAGCAATATCTGGGATTGAATTAGCCAATACGAAACCGGATATTTCCGGTTTCATCCAGTCATATCCGGACAAAGTGGTTTGGAATTCGTATGCAATGGACCGAGAAAATCACAGGAAAAATGGTTTTGGAGAAAAGCAAAGTCTTTTCGTTAGGCAAGTGCATCAAATGTCATCTAGACAAACAGAAATATCATGTTTGTTTGCCGCAGTTCCTCTAGCTTTCTCCCTAGAACAAACAAATGTGTAGAGCTGGTGTCTCCATGTGGAACCAATTAGTGTTTCCAAGCATAAAATTAAATGTTCCCAGAAAAAAAAAACATTCACAAAAATAATGTCCGTGTATTATATCAGGAATACACAAACACAGAGGCTGTAGCAATATTTCGGTTTGAGTTAGCCAAAACAAAACCGCATATTTCCGGTTTCATCCAGTCATATCCGGACAAAGTGGTGTGGAATTCGTATGCAATGGACCGAGAAAATCACAGGAAAAATGGTTTTGGAGAAAAGCAAAGTCTTTTCGTTAGGCAAGTGCATCAAATGTCATCTAGACAAACAGAAATATCATGTTTGTTTGCTGCAGTTCCTCTAGCTTTCTCCCTAGAACAAACAAATGTGTAGAGCTGGTGTCTCCATGTGGAACCAATTAGTGTTTCCAAGCATAAAATTAAATGTTCCCAGAAAAAAAAAAACATTCAAAAAAATACAGTCCGTGGATAATATCAGGAATACACAAACACAGAGGCTGTAGCAATATTTCGGTTTGATTTAGCCAAAACAAAACCGCATATTTCCGGTTTCATCCAGTCATATCCGGACAAAGTGGTGTGGAATTCGTATGCAATGGACCGAGAAAATCACAGGAAAAATGGTTTTGGAGAAAAGCAAAGTCTTTTCGTTAGGCAAGTGCATCAAATGTCATCTAGACAAACAGAAATATCATGTTTGTTTGCCGCAGTTCCTCTAGCTTTCTCCCTAGAAAATACGAATGTGTAGAGCTGGTGTCTCCATGTGGAACCAATTAGTGTTTCCAAGCATAAAATTAAATGTTCCCTGAAAAAAAAACATTCAAAAAAATAAAATCCGTGGATAATACCAGGAATACACAAACACAGATGCTGTACAAATATTTCGGTTTGAGTTAGCCAAAACAAAACCGGATATTTCCGGTTTCATCCAGTCATATCCGGACAAAGTGGTGTGGAATTGGTATGCAATGGACCGAGAAAATCACAGGAAAAATGGTTTTGGAGAAAAGCAAAGTCTTTTCGTTAGGCAAGTGCATAAAATGTCATCTATACAAACAGAAATAGCATGTTTGTTTGCCGCAGTTCCTCTAGCTTTCTCCCTAGAAAATACGAATGTGTAGAGCTGGTGTCTCCATGTGGAACCAATTAGTGTTTCCAAGCATAAAATTAAATGTTCTCTGAAAAAAAAAACATTCAAAAAAATAAAAACCGTGGATAATATCAGGAATACACAAACAAAGAGGCTGTAGCAATGTTTTGGTTTGAGTTAGCCAAAACAAAACCTGATATTTCCGGTTTAATCCAGTCATATTCGGACCAACTCGTGAGGAATTCGTATGCAATGGACCGAGAAAATCACAGTAAAAATGGTTTTCGAGAAAAGCAAAGTCTTTTTGTTAGGCAAGTGCATAAAATGTCATCTATACAAACAGAAATATCATGTTTGTTTGCCGCCGTTCCTCTAGATTTCTCCCTAGAACAAACGAATGTGTAGAGCTCGTGTCTCCATGTGGAACCAATTAGTGTTTCCAAGCATAAAATTAAATGTTCCCTGAAAAAAAAACATTCAAAAAAATAAAGTCCGTGGATCATATCAGGAATACACAAACAAAGAGGCTGTAGCAATATCTGGGATTGAATTAGCCAAAACGAAACCGGATATTTCCGGTTTCATCCAGTCATATCCGGACAAACTGGTGTGGAATTCGTATGCAATGGACCGAGAAAATCACAGGAAAAATGGTTTTGGAGAAAAGCAAAGTCTTTTCGTTAGGCAAGTGCATCAAATGTCATCTAGACAAACAGAAATATCATGTTTGTTTGCCGCAGTTCCTCTAGCTTTCTCCCTAGAACATAAAAATGTGTAGAGCTGGTGTCTCCATGTGGAACCAATTAGTGTTTCCAAGCATAAAATTAAATGTTCCCTGAAAAAAAAACATTCAAAAAAATAAAGTCCGTGGATCATATCAGGAATACACAAACAAAGAGGCTGTAGCAATATCTGGGATTGAATTAGCCAAAACGAAACCGGATATTTCCGGTTTCATCCAGTCATATCTGGACAAACTGGTGTGGAATTCGTATGCAATGGACCGAGAAAATCACAGGAAAAATGGTTTTGGAGAAAAGCAAAGTCTTTCGTTAGGCAAGTGCATCAAATGTCATCTAGACAAACAGAAATATCATGTTTGTTTGCCACAGTTCCTCTAGGTTTCTCCCTAGAAAATACGAATGTGTAGAGCTGATGTCTCCATGTGGAACCAATTAGTGTTTCAAAGCATAAAATTGAATGTTCCCTGAAAAAAAAAAGCATTCAAAAAAATAAAGTCCGTGGATAATATCAGGAATACACAAAGAGGCTGTAGCAATATCTGGGATTGAATTAGCCAAAATGAAACCGGATATTTCCGGTTTCATCCAGTCATATCCGGACAAAGTGGTGTGGAATTGGTATGCAATGGACCGAGAAAATCACAGTAAAAATGGTTTTGGAGAAAAGCAAAGTCTTTTCGTTAGGCAAGTGCATCAAATGTCATCTAGACAAACAGAAATATCATGTTTGTTTGCTGCAGTTCCTCTAGCTTTCTCCCTAGAACAAACAAATGTGTAGAGCTGGTGTCTCCATGTGGAACCAATTAGTGTTTCCAAGCATAAAATTAAATGTTCCCAGAAAAAAAAAACATTCAAAAAAATACAGTCCGTGGATAATATCAGGAATACACAAACACAGAGGCTGTAGCAATATTTCGGTTTGAGTTAGCCAAAACAAAACCGCATATTTCCGGTTTCATCCAGTCATATCCGTACAAAGTGGTGTGGAATTCGTATGCAATGGACCGAGAAAATCACAGGAAAAATGGTTTTGGAGAAAAGCAAAGTCTTTTCGTTAGGCAAGTGCATCAAATGTCATCTAGACAAACAGAAATATCATGTTTGTTTGCCGCAGTTCCTCTAGCTTTCTCCCTAGAAAATATGAATGTGTAGAGCTGGTGTGTCCATGTGGAACCAATTAGTTTTTCCAAGCATAAAATTAAATGTTCCCTGAAAAAAAAAACATTCAAAAAAATAAAATCCGTGGATAATACCAGGAATACACAAACACAGATGCTGTACAAATATTTCGGTTTGAGTTAGCCAAAACAAAACCGGATATTTCCGGTTTCATCCAGTCATATCCGGACAAAGTGGTGTGGAATTGGTATGAAATGGACCGAGAAAATCACAGTAAAAATGGTTGTGGAGAAAAGCAAAGTCTTTTCGTTAGGCAAGTGCATAAAATGTCATCTAGACAAACAGAAATAGCATGTTTGTTTGCCGCAGTTCCTCTAGCTTTCTCCCTAGAAAATACGAATGTGTAGAGCTGGTGTCTCCATGTGGAACCAATTAGTGTTTCCAAGCATAAAATTAAATGTTCCCTGAAAAAAAACTTTCAAAAAAATAAAATCCGTGGATAATATCAGGAATACACAAACAAAGAGGCTGTAGCAATGTTTTGGTTTGAGTTAGCCAAAACAAAACCGGATATTTCCGGTTTAATCCAGTCATATTCGGACCAACTCGTGAGGAATTCGTATGCAATGGACCGAGAAAATCACAGGAAAAATGGTTTTGGAGAAAAGCAAAGTCTTTTCGTTAGGCAAGTGTATCAAATGTCATCTAGACAAACAGAAATATCATGTTTGTTTGCCGCAGTTCCTCTAGCTTTCTCCCTAGAACAAACGAATGTGTAGAGCTCGTGTCTCCATGTGGAACCAATTAGTGTTTCCAAGCATAAAATTAAATGTTCCCTGAAAAAAAAAACATTCAAAAAAATAAAGTCCGTGGATAATATCAGGAATACACAAACACAGAGGCTGTAGCAATATCTGCGATTGAATTATCCAAAATGAAACCGGATATTTCCGGTTTCATCCAGTCATATCCGGACAAAGTGGTGTGGAATTTGTATGCAATGGACCGAGAAAATCACAGTAAAAATGGTTTTGGAGAAAAGCAAAGTCTTTTCGTTAGGCAAGTGCATCAAATGTCATCTAGACAAACAGAAATATCATGTTTGTTTGCCGCAGTTCCTCTAGCTTTCTCCCTAGAACAAACAAATGTGTAGAGCTGGTGTCTCCATGTGGAACCAATTAGTGTTTCCAAGCATAAAATTAAATGTTCCCAGAAAAAAAAAACATTCAAAAAAATACAGTCCGTGGATAATATCAGGAATACACAAACACAGAGGCTGTAGCAATATTTCGGTTTGAGTTAGCCAAAACAAAACCGCATATTTCCGGTTTCATCCAGTCATATCCGGACAAAGTGGTGTGGAATTGGTATGCAATGGACCGAGAAAATCACAGGAAAAATGGTTTTGGAGAAAAGCAAAGTCTTTTCGTTAGGCAAGTGCATAAAATGTCATCTATACAAACAGAAATAGCATGTGTGTTTGCCGCAGTTCCTCTAGCTTTCTCCCTAGAAAATACGAATGTGTAGAGCTGGTGTCTCCATGTGGAACCAATTAGTGTTTCCAAGCATAAAATTTAATGTTCTCTGAAAAAAAAAAAACATTCAAAAAAATAAAATCCGTGGATAATATCAGGAATACACAAACAAAGAGGCTGTAGCAATATTTGGGATTGAATTAGCCAAAACGAAACCGGATATTTCCGGTTTCATCCAGTCATATCCGGACAAACTGGTGTGGAATTCGTATGCAATGGACCGAGAAAATCACAGTAAAAATGGTTTTGGAGAAAAGCAAAGTCTTTTCGTTAGGCAAGTGCATCAAATGTCATCTAGACAAACAGAAATATCATGTTTGTTTGCCGCAGTTCCTCTAGCTTTCTCCCTAGAACAAACAAATGTGTAGAGCTGGTGTCTCCATGTGGAACCAATTAGTGTTTCCAAGCATAAAATTAAATGTTCCCAGAAAAAAAAAACATTCAAAAAAATACAGTCCGTGGATAATATCAGGAATACACAAACACAGAGGCTGTAGCAATATTTCGGTTTGAGTTAGCCAAAACAAAACCGCATATTTCCGGTTTCATCCAGTCATATCCGGACAAAGTGGTGTGGAATTCGTATGCAATGGACCGGGAAAATCACAGGAAAAATGTTTTTGGAGAAAAGCAAAGTCTTTTCGTTAGGCAAGTGCATAAAATGTCATCTATAGAAACAGAAATAGCATGTGTGTTTGCCGCAGTTCCTCTAGCTTTCTCCCTAGAAAATATGAATGTGTAGAGCTGGTGTCTCCATGTGGAACCAATTAGTGTTTCCAAGCATAAAATTTAATGTTCTCTGAAAAAAAAAACATTCAAAAAAATAAAATCCGCGGATAATATCAGGAATACACAAACAAATATGCTGTAGCAATATCTGAGATTGAATTAGCCAAAACGAAACCGGATATTTCCGGTTTCATCCAGTCATATCCGGACAAACTGGTGTGGAATTCGTATGCAATGGACCAAGAGAATCACAGGAAAAATGGTTTTGGAGAAAAGCAAAGTCTTTTCGTTAGGCAAGTGCATAAAATGTCATCTATACAAACAGAAATAGCATGTTTGTTTGCCGCAGTTCCTCTAGCTTTCTCCCTAGAACATAAAAATGTGTAGAGCTGGTGTCTCCATGTGGAACCAATTAGTGTATCCAAGCATAAAATTAAATGTTCCCTGAAAAAAAACATTCAAAAAAATAAAGTCCGTGGATCATATCAGGAATACACAAACAAAGAGGCTGTAGCAATATCTGGGATTGAATTAGCCAATACAAAACCGGATATTTCCGGTTTCATCCAGTCATATCCGGACAAAGTGGTTTGGAATTCGTATGCAATGGACCCAGAAAATCACAGGAAAAATGGTTTTGGAGAAAAGCAAAGTCTTTTCGTTAGGCAAGTGCATCAAATGTCATCTAGACAAACAGAAATATCATGTTTGTTTGCCGCAGTTCCTCTAGCTTTCTCCCTAGAAAATACGAATGTGTAGAGCTGGTGTCTCCATGTGGAACCAATTAGTGTTTCCAAGCACAAAATTAAATGTTCCCTGAAAAAAAAAACATTCAAAACCATAAAGTTTGGATCATATCAGGAATACACAAACAAAGAGGCTGTAGCAATATCTGGGATTGAATTAGCCAAAATGATACCGGATATTTCCGGTTTCATCCAGTTATATTTGGACAAACTGGTGTGGAATTGGTATGCAATGGACCGAGAAAATCACAGTAAAAATGGTTTTGGAGAAAAGCAAAGTCTTTTCGTTAGGCAAGTGCATAAAATGTCATCTATACAAACAGAAATATCATGTTTGTTTGCCGCAGTTCCTCTAGCTTTCTCCCTAGAAAATACGAATGTGTAGAGCTGGTGTCTCCATGTGGAACCAATTAGTGTTTCCAAGCATAAAATTTAATGTTCCCTGAAAAAAAAAATTCAAAAAAATAAAGTCCGTGGATAATATCACGAATACACAAAAAAAGAGGCTGTAGCAATATCTGGGATTGAATTAGCCAAAACAATACCGGATATTTCTGGTTTCATCCAGTCATATTCGGACCAACTAGTGTGGAATTCGTATGCAATGGACCGAGAAAATCACAGTAAAAATGGTTTTGGAGAATAGCAAAGTATTTTCGTTAGGCAAGTGGATAAAATGTCATCTATACAAACAGAAATATCATGTTTGTTTGCCGCAGTTCCTCTAGCTTTCTCCCTAGAACATAAAAATGTGTAGAGCTGGGGTCTCCATGTGGAACCAATTAGTGTTTCCAAGCATAAAATTAAATGTTCCCTGAAAAAAAAAACCTTCAAAAAAATAAAGTCCGTGGATAATATCAGGAATACACAAACAAAGAGGCTGTAGCAATATCTGGGATTGAATTAGCCAAAATGAAACTGGATATTTCCGGTTTCATCCAGTCATATCCGGACAAAGTGGTGTGGAATTCGTATGCAATGGACCGAGAAAATCACAGGAAAAATGGTTTTGGAGAAAAGCAAAGTCTTTTCGTTAGGCAAGTGCATAAAATGTCATCTAGACAAACAGAAATATCATGTTTGTTTGCCGCAGTTCCTCTAGCTTTCTCCCTAGAACAAACAAATGTGTAGAGCTGGTGTCTCCATGTGGAACCAATTAGTGTTTCCAAGCATAAAATTAAATGTTCCCAGAAAATAAAACATTCAAAAAAATACAGTCCGTGGATAATATCAGGAATACACAAACACAGAGGCTGTAGCAATATCTGGGATTGAATTTGCCAAAACAAAACAGGATATTTCCGGTTTCATCCAGTCATATCCGGACAAAGTGGTGTGGAATTTGTATGCAATGGACCGAGAAAATCACAGGAAAAATGGTTTTGGAGAAAAGCTAAATCTTTTCGTTAGGCAAGTGCATAAAATGTCATCTATACAAACAGAAATATCATGTTTGTTTGCCGCAGTTCCTCTAGATTTCTCCCTAGAAAATACGAATGTGTAGAGCTGGTGTCTCCGTGTGCACCAATTAGAGTTTCCAAGGACAAAGATAAATGTTCCCTGATATAAAAACATAAAACAATAAAGTCCGTGGATAATATGAGGAATACACAAACACAGACACTGTAGCAATATTTCGGTTTGAGTTAGCCAAAACAAAACCGCATATTTCCGGTTTCATCCAGTCATATCCGGACAAAGTGGTGTGGAATTGGTATGCAATGGACCGAGAAAATCACAGGAAAAATGGTTTTGGAGAAAAGCAAAGTCTTTTCGTTAGGCAAGTGCATCAAATGTCATCTAGACAAACAGAAATATCATGTTTGTTTGCCGCAGTTCCTCAAGCTTTCTCCCTAGAAAATACGAATCTGTAGAGCTGGTGTCTCCATGTGGAACCAATTAGTGTTTCCAAGCATAAAATTAAATGTTCCCTGAAAAAAAAACATTCAAAAAAATAAAATCCGTGGATAATACCAGGAATACACAAACACAGATGCTGTACAAATATTTCGGTTTGAGTTAGCCAAAAAAAACCCGGATATTTCCGGTTTCATCCAGTCATATCCGGAAATATGGTGTGGAATTCATATGCAATGGACCGAGAAAATCACAGTAAAAATGGTTTTGGAGAAAAGCAAAATCTTTTCGTTAGGCAAGTGCATAAAATGTCATCTATACAAACAGAAATAGAATTTTTGTTTGCCGCAGTTCCTCTAGCTTTCTCCCTAGAAAATACGAATGTGTATAGCTGGTGTCTCCGTGTGCACCAATTAGAGTTTCCAAGGACAAAGTTAAATGTTCCCTGATATAAAAAAACAAAACAATAAAGTCCGTGGATAATATCAGGAATACACAAACACAGATGCTGTAGCAATATTTCGGTTTGAGTTAGCCAAAACAAAACCGGATATTTCCGGTTTCATCCAGTCATATCCGGACAAAGTGGCGTGGAATTGGTATGCAATGGACCGAGGAAATCACAGTAAAAATGGTTTTGGAGAAAAGCAAAGTCTTTTCGTTAGGCAAGTGCATCAAATGTCATCTAGACAAACAGAAATATCATGTTTGTTTGCCGCATTTCCTCTAGCTTTCTCCCTAGAACAAACAAATGTGTAGAGCTGGTGTCTCCATGTGGAACCAATTAGTGTTTCCAAGCATAAAATTTAATGTTCTCTGAAAAAAAACATTCAAAAAATAAAATCCGTGGATAGTATCAGGAATACACAAACAAAGAGGCTGTAGCAATATCTGAGATTGAATTACCCAAAACGAAACCGGATATTTCCGGTTTCATCCAGTCATATCCGGACAAACTGGTGTGGAATTCGTATGCAATGGACCAAGAGAATCACAGGAAAAATGGTTTTGGAGAAAAGCAAAGTCTTTTCGTTAGGCAAGTGCATAAAATGTCATCTATACAAACAGAAATAGCATGTTTGTTTGCCGCAGTTCCTCTAGCTTTCTCCCTAGAACATAAAAATGTGTAGAGCTGGTGTCTCCATGTGGAACCAATTAGTGTATCCAAGCATAAAATTAAATGTTCCCTGAAAAAAAACATTCAAAAAAATAAAGTCCGTGGATCATATCAGGAATACACAAACAAAGAGGCTGTAGCAATATCTGGGATTGAATTAGCCAATACAAAACCGGATATTTCCGGTTTCATCCAGTCATATCCGGACAAAGTGGTTTGGAATTCGTATGCAATGGACCCAGAAAATCACAGGAAAAATGGTTTTGGAGAAAAGCAAAGTCTTTTCGTTAGGCAAGTGCATAAAATGTCATCTATACAAACAGAAATATCAAGTTTGTTTGCCGCAGTTCCTCTACCTTTCTCCCTAGAATATAAAAATGTGTAGAGCTGGTGTCTCCTTGTGGAACCTATTAGTGTTTCCAAGCATAAAATTAAATGTTCCCTGAAAAAAAAAACATTCAAAAAAATACAGTCCGTGGATCATATCAGGAATACACAAACACAGAGTCTGTAGCAATATCTGGGGTTGAATTAGCCAAAACGAATCCGGATATTTCCGGTTTCATCCAGTCATATCCGGACAAAGTGGTGTGGAATTCGTATACAATGGACCGAGAAAATCACAGTAAAAATGGTTTTGGAGAAAAGCAAAGTCTTTTCGTTAGGCAAGTGTATCAAATGTCATCTATACAAACAAAAATATCATGTTTCTTTGCCGCAGTTCCTCTAGCTTTCTCCCTAGAAAATACGAATGTGTAGAGCTGGTGTCTCCATGTGGAACCAATTAGTGTTTCCAAGCATAAAATTAAATGTTCCCTGAAAAAAACAAACATTCAAAAAAATAAAGTCCGTGGATAATATCAGGAATACACAAACACAGAGGCTGTAGCAATATTTCGGTTTGAGTTAGCCAAAACAAAACCGCATATTTCCGGTTTCATCCAGTCATATCTGGACAAAGTTGTGTGGAATTTGTATGCAATGGACCGAGAAAATTACAGGAAAAATGGTTTTGGAGAAAAGCAAAGACTTTTGTTTAGGCAAGTGCATCAAATGTCATCTATACAAACAGAAATATCATGTTTGTTTGCCGCAGTTCCTCTAGCTTTCTCCCTAGAAAATACGAATGTGTAGAGCTGGTGTCTCCATGTGGAACCAATTAGTGTTTCCAAGCATAAAATTAAATGTTCCCTGAAAAAAAAAACATTCAAAAAAATAAAATCCGTGGATAATACCAGGAATACACAAACATAGATGCTGTACAAATGTTTCGGTTTGAGTTAGCCAAAAAAAACCCAGATATTTCCGGTTTCATCCAGTAATATCCGGACAAAATGGTGTGGAATTCGTATGCAATGGACCGAGAAAATCACAGGAAAAATGGTTTTGGAGAAAAGCAAAGTCTTTTCGTTAGGCAAGTGCATAAAATGTCATCTAGACAAACAGAAATATCATGTTTGTTTGCCGCAGTTCCTCTAGCTTTCTCCCTAGAAAATACGAATGTGTAGAGCTGGTGTCTCCGTGTGCACCAATTAGAGTTTCCAAGGACAAAGTTAAATGTTCCCTGATATAAAAAAACAAAACAATAAAGTCCGTGGATAATATCAGGAATACACAAACACAGATGCTGTAGCAATATTTGGGTTTGAGTTAGCCAAAACAAAACCGGATATTTCCGGTTTCATCCAGTCATATCCGGACAAAGTTGCATGGAATTTGTATGCAATGGACTGAGGAAATCACAGTAAAAATGGTTTTGGAGAAAAGCAAAGTCTTTTCGTTAGGCAAGTGCATCAAATGTCATCTAGACAAACAGAAATATCATGTTTGTTTGCCGCAGTTCCTCTAGCTTTCTCCCTAGAACATAAAAATGTGTAGAGCTGGTGTCTCCATGTGGAACCAATTAGTGTTTCCAAGCATAAAATTAAATGTTCCCAGAAAAAAAAACATTCAAAAAAATACAGTCCGTGGATAATATCAGGAATACACAAACACAGAGGCTGTAGCAATATTTCGGTTTGAGTTAGCCAAAACAAAACCGGATATTTCCGGTTTCATCCAGTCATATCCGGACAAAGTGGTGTGGAATTGGTATGCAATGGACCGAGAAAATCACAGGAAAAATGGTTTTGGAGAAAAGCAAAGTCTTTTCGTTAGGCAAGTGCATCAAATGTCATCTATACAAACAGAAATAACATGTTTGTTTGCCGCAGTTCCTCTAGCTTTCTCCCTAGAAAATACGAATGTGTAGAGCTGGTGTGTCCATGTGGAACCAATTAGTGTTTCCAAGCATAAAATTAAATGTTCCCTGAAAAAAAAAAACATTCAAAAAAATAAAATCCGTGGATAATACCAGGAATACACAAACACAGATGCTGTACAAATATTTCGGTTTGAGTTAGCCAAAAAAACCCGGATATTTCCGGTTTCATCCAGTCATATCCGGACAAAGTGGTGTGGAATTGGTATACAATGGACCGAGAAAATCACAGGAAAAATGGTTTTGGAGAAAAGCAAAGTCTTTTCGTTAGGCAAGTGCATCAAATGTCATCTATACAAACAGAAATATCATGTTTGTTTGCTGCAGTTCCTCTAGCTTTCTCCCTAGAAAATACGAATGTGTAGAGCTGGTGTCTCCATGTGGAACCAATTAGTGTTTCCAAGCATAAAATTAAATGTTCCCTGAAAAAAAAAAACATTCAAAAAATAAAGTCCGTGGATAATATCAGGAATACACAAACAAAGAGGCTGTAGCAATATCTGGGATTGAATTAGCCAAAATGAAACCGGATATTTCCGGTTTCATCCAGTCATATCCGGACAAAGTGGTATGGAATTCGTATGCAATGGACCGAGAAAATCACAGTAAAATTGGTTTTGGAGAAAAGCAAAGTCTTTTCGTTAGGCAAGTGCATCAAATGTCATCTATACAAACAGAAGTAGAATGTTTGTTTGCCGCAGTTCCTCTAGCTTTCTCCCTAGAAAATACGAATGTGTAGAGCTGGTGTCTCCATGTGGAACCAATTAGTGTTTCCAAGCATAAAATTAAATGTTCCCTGAAAAAAAAAACATTCAAAAAAATAAAATCCGTGGATAATATCAGGAATACACAAACACAGATGCTGTAGCAATATCTGGGATTGAATTAGCCAAAATGAAACCGGATATTTCCGGTTTCATCCAGTCATATCCGGACAAACTGGTGTGGAATTCGTATGCAATGGACCGAGAAAATCACAGGAAAAATGGTTTTGGAGAAAAGCAAAGTCTTTTCGTTAGGCAAGTGCTTCAAATGTCATCTATACAAACAGAAATATCATGTTTGTTTGCCGCAGTTCCTCTACCTTTCTCCCTAGAACATAAAAATGTGTAGAGCTGGTGTCTCCATGTGGAACCAATTAGTGTTTCCAAGCATAAAATTAAATGTTCCCAGAAAAAAAACATTCAAAAAAATACAGTCCGTGGATAATATCAGGAATACACAAACACAGAAGCTGTAGCAATATTTCGGTTTGAGTTAGGCAAAACAAAACCGCATATTTCTGGTTTCATCCAGTCATATCCGGACAAACTGGTGTGGAATTTGTATGCAATGGACCCAGAAAATCAAAGTAAAAATGGTTTTGGAGAAAAGCAAAGTCTTTTCGTTAGGCAAGTGCATCAAATGTCATCTATACAAACAGAAATAGCATGTTTGTTTGCCGCAGTTCCTCTAGCTTTCTCCCTAGAAAATACGAATGTGTAGAGCTGGTGTGTCCATGTGGAACCAGTTAGTGTTTCCAAGCATAAAATTAAATGTTCCCTGAAAAAAAAACATTCAAAAAAATAAAATCCGTGGATAATACCAGGAATACACAAACAAAGAGGCTGTAGCAATATCTGGGATTGAATTAGCCAAAACGAAACCGGATATTTCCGGTTTCATCCAGTCATATTCGGACAAACTGGTATGGAATTCGTATGCAATGGACCGAGAAAGTCACAGGAAAAATGGTTTTGGAGAAAAGCAAAGTCTTTTCGTTAGGCAAGTGCATAAAATGTCATCTATACAAACAGAAATAGCATGTTTGTTTGCTGCAGTTCCTCTAGCTTTCTCCCTAGAACATAAAAATGTGTAGAGCTGGTGTCTCCATGTGGAACCAATTAGTGTTTCCAAGCATAAAATTAAATGTTCCCAGAAAAAAAAACATTCAAAAAAATACAGTCCGTGGATAATATCAGGAATACACAAACACAGAGGCTGTAGCAATATTTCGGTTTGAGTTAGCCAAAACAAAACCGCATATTTCCAGTTTCATCCAGTCATATCTGGACAAAGTGGTCTGGAATTGACATACAATGGACCGAGAAAATCACTGGAAAAATGGTTTTGGAGAAAAGCAAAGTCTTTTCGTTAGGCTAGTGCATCAAATTTCATCTATACAAACAGAAATAGAATGTTTGTTTGCCGCAGTTCCTCTAGCTTTCTCCCCAGAAAATACGAATGTGTAGAGCTGGTGTCTCCATGTGGAACCAATTAGTGTTTCCAAGCATAAAATTAAATGTTCCCTAAAAAAAAACACATTCAAAAAAATAAAATCCGTGGATAATATCAGGAATACACAAACACAGATGCTGTACAAATATTTCGGTTTGAGTTAGCCAAAACAAAACCGGATATTTCCGGTTTCATCCAGTCATATCCGCACAAAGTGGTGTGGAATTGGTATGCAATGGACCGAGAAAATCACAGGAAAAATGGTTTTTTAGAAAAGCATAGTCTTTTCGTTAGGCAAGTGCATCAAATGTCATCTATACAAACAGAAATAGCATGTTTGTTTGCCGCAGTTCCTCTAGCTTTCTCCCTAGAACAAACAAATGTGTAGAGCTGGTGTCTCCATGTGGAACCAATTAGTGTTTCCAAGCATAAAATTAAATGTTCCCTGAAAAAAAAAACATTCAAAAAATAAAGTCCGTGGATAATATCAGGAATACACAAACAAAGAGGCTGTAGCAATATCTGGGATTGAATTAGCCAAAATGAAACCGGATATTTCCGGTTTCATCCAGTCATATCCGGACAAAGTGGTGTGGAATTCGTATGCAATGGACCGAGAAAATCACAGTAAAAATGGTTTTGGAGAAAAGCAAAGTCTTTTCGTTAGGCAAGTGCATCAAATGTCATCTAGACAAACAGAAATATCATGTTTGTTTGCCGCAGTTCCTCTAGCTTTCTCCCTAGAACAAACAAATGTGTAGAGCTGGTGTCTCCATGTGGAACCAATTAGTGTTTCCAAGCATAAAATTAAATGTTCCCTGAAAAAAAACATTCAAAAAAATAAAATCCGTGGATAATATCAGGAATACACAAACACAGATGCTGTAGCAATATTTCGGTTTGAGTTAGCCAAAACAAAACCGGATATTTCCGGTTTCATCCAGTCATATCCGGACAAAGTGGTGTGGAATTGGTATGCAATGGACCGAGAAAATCACAGGAAAAATGGTTTTGGAGAAAAGCAAAGTCTTTTCGTTAGGCAAGTGCATCAAATGTCATCTATACAAACAGAAATATCATGTTTGTTTGCCGCAGTTCCTCTAGCTTTCTCCCTAGAACATAAAAATGTGTAGAGCTGGTGTCTCCATGTGGAACCAATTAGTGTTTCCAAGCATAAAATTAAATGTTCCCTGAAAAAAAAAACATTCAAAAAAATAAATTCCGTGGATCATATCAGGAATACACAAACAAAGAGGCTGTTGCAATATCTGGGATTGAATTAGCCAGAACGAATCCGGATATTTCCGGTTTCATCCAGTCATATCCGGACAAAGTGGTGTGGAATTCGTATGCAATGGACCGAGAAAATCACAGGAAACATGGTTTTGGAGAAAAGCAAAGTCTTTTCGTTAGGCAAGTGCATCAAATGTCATCTATACAAACAGAAATAACATGTTTGTTTGCCACAGTACCTCTAGCTTTCTCCCTAGAACAAACAAATGTGTAGAGCTGGTGTCTCCATGTGGAACCAATTAGTGTTTCCAAGCATAAAATTAAATGTTCCCAGAAAAAAAACATTCAAAAAAATACAGTCCGTGGATAATATCAGGAATACACAAACACAGAAGCTGTAGCAATATTTCGGTTTGAGTTAGGCAAAACAAAACCGCATATTTCTGGTTTCATCCAGTCATATCCGGACAAACTGGTGTGGAATTTGTATGCAATGGACCCAGAAAATCAAAGTAAAAATGGTTTTGGAGAAAAGCAAAGTCTTTTCGTTAGGCAAGTGCATCAAATGTCATCTATACAAACAGAAATAGCATGTTTGTTTGCCGCAGTTCCTCTAGCTTTCTCCCTAGAAAATACGAATGTGTAGAGCTGGTGTGTCCATGTGGAACCAGTTAGTGTTTCCAAGCATAAAATTAAATGTTCCCTGAAAAAAAAAACATTCAAAAAAATAAAATCCGTGGATAATACCAGGAATACACAAACAAAGAGGCTGTAGCAATATCTGGGATTGAATTAGCCAAAACGAAACCGGATATTTCCGGTTTCATCCAGTCATATTCGGACAAACTGGTGTGGAATTCGTATGCAATGGACCGAGAAAGTCACAAGAAAAATGGTTTTGGAGAAAAGCAAAGTCTTTTCGTTAGGCAAGTGCATAAAATGTCATCTATACAAACAGAAATAGCATGTTTGTTTGCTGCAGTTCCTCTAGCTTTCTCCCTAGAACATAAAAATGTGTAGAGCTGGTGTCTCCATGTGGAACCAATTAGTGTTTCCAAGCATAAAATTAAATGTTCCCAGAAAAAAAACATTCAAAAAAATACAGTCCGTGGATAATATCAGGAATACACAAACACAGAGGCTGTAGCAATATTTCGGTTTGAGTTAGCCAAAACAAAACCGCATATTTCCAGTTTCATCCAGTCATATCTGGACAAAGTGGTGTGGAATTGATATACAATGGACCGAGAAAATCACTGGAAAAATGGTTTTCGAGAAAAGCAAAGTCTTTTCGTTAGGCTAGTGCATCAAATTTCATCTATACAAACAGAAATAGAATGTTTGTTTGCCGCAGTTCCTCTAGCTTTCTCCCCAGAAAATACGAATGTGTAGAGCTGGTGTCTCCATGTGGAACCAATTAGTGTTTCCAAGCATAAAATTAAATGTTCCCTAAAAAAAAAACATTCAAAAAAATAAAATCCGTGGATAATATCAGGAATACACAAACACAGATGCTGTACAAATATTTCGGTTTGAGTTAGCCAAAACAAAACCGGATATTTCCGGTTTCATCCAGTCATATCCAGACAAAGTGGTGTGGAATTGGTATGCAATGGACCGAGAAAATCACAGGAAAAATGGTTTTTTAGAAAAGCATAGTCTTTTCGTTAGGCAAGTGCATCAAATGTCATCTATACAAACAGAAATAGCATGTTTGTTTGCCGCAGTTCCTCTAGCTTTCTCCCCAGAAAATACGAATGTGTAGAGCTGGTGTCTCCATGTGGAACCAATTAGTGTTTCCAAGCATAAAATTAAATGTTCCCTGAAAAAAAAAAACATTCAAAAAATAAAGTCCGTGGATAATATCAGGAATACACAAACAAAGAGGCTGTAGCAATATCTGGGATTGAATTAGCCAAAATGAAACCGGATATTTCCGGTTTCATCCAGTCATATCCGGACAAAGTGGTGTGGAATTCGTATGCAATGGACCGAGAAAATCACAGTAAAAATGGTTTTGGAGAAAAGCAAAGTCTTTTCGTTAGGCAAGTGCATCAAATGTCATCTAGACAAACAGAAATATCATGTTTGTTTGCCGCAGTTCCTCTAGCTTTCTCCCTAGAACAAACAAATGTGTAGAGCTGGTGTCTCCATGTGGAACCAATTAGTGTTTCCAAGCATAAAATTAAATGTTCCCTGAAAAAAAACATTCAAAAAAATAAAATCCGTGGATAATATCAGGAATACACAAACACAGATGCTGTAGCAATATTTCGGTTTGAGTTAGCCAAAACAAAACCGGATATTTCCGGTTTCATCCAGTCATATCCGGACAAAGTGGTGTGGAATTGGTATGCAATGGACCGAGAAAATCACAGGAAAAATGGTTTTGGAGAAAAGCAAAGTCTTTTCGTTAGGCAAGTGCATAAAATGTCATCTATACAAACAGAAATATCATGTTTGTTTGCCGCAGTTCCTCTAGCTTTCTCCCTAGAACATAAAAATGTGTAGAGCTGGTGTCTCCAAGTGGAACCAATTAGTGTTTCCAAGCATAAAATTAAATGTTCACTGAAAAAAAAAACATTCAAAAAAATAAAGTCCGTGGATAATATCAGGAATACACAAACAAAGAGGCTGTAGCAATATCTGGGATTGAATTAGCCAAAATGAAACCGGATATTTCCGGTTTCATCCAGTCATATCCGGAAAGTGGTGTGGAATTCGTATGCAATGGACCCAGAAAATCACAGTAAAAATGGTTTTGGAGAAAAGCAAAGTCTTTTCGTTAGGCAAGTGCATCAAATGTCATCTATACAAACAGAAATATCATGTTTGTTTGCCGCAGTTCCTCTAGCTTTCTCCCTAGAACAAACAAATGTGTAGAGCTGGTGTCTCCATGTGGAACCAATTAGTGTTTCCAAGCATAAAATTAAATGTTCCCAGAAAAAAAAAAAACAGTCAAAAAATAC
The DNA here is from genome assembly GCA_036325905.1 of Lepus oiostolus. Classification (NCBI taxonomy): domain Eukaryota; kingdom Metazoa; phylum Chordata; class Mammalia; order Lagomorpha; family Leporidae; genus Lepus; species Lepus oiostolus. The sequence goes on along the minus strand of JAWMBE010000081.1, from coordinate 763,518 downwards.
AGTCCATGGATAATATCAGGAATACACAAACACAGAGGCTGTAGCAATATTTCGGTTTGAGTTAGCCAAAACAAAACCGGATATTTCCGGTTTCATCCAGTCATATCCGGACAAAGTGGTGTGGAATTGGTATGCAATGGACCGAGAAAATCACAGTAAAATTGGTTTTGGAGAAAAGCAAAGTCTTTTCGTTAGGCAAGTGCATAAAATGTCATCTAGACAAACAGAAATATCATGTTTGTTTGCCGCAGTTCCTCTAGCTTTCTCCCTAGAAAATACGAATGTGTAGAGCTGGTGTCTCCGTGTTCACCAATTAGAGTTTCCAAGGACAAAGTTAAATGTTCCCTGATATAAAAAAACAAAACAATAAAGTCCGTGGATAATATCAGGAATACACAAACACAGATGCTGTAGCAATATTTCAGTTTGAGTTAGCCAAAACAAAACCGGATATTTCCGGTTTCATCCAGTCATATCCGGACAAAGTGGTGTGGAATTGGTATGCAATGGACCGAGGAAATCACAGCAAAAATGGTTTTGGAGAAAAGCAAAGTCTTTTCGTTAGGCAAGTGCATCAAATGTCATCTAGACAAACAGAAATATCATGTTTGTTTGCCGCAGTTCCTCTAGCTTTCTCCCTAGAACATAAAAATGTGTAGAGCTGGTGTCTCCTTGTGGAACCAATTAGTGTTCCCAAGCATAAAATTTAATGTTCTCTGAAAAAAAAAACATTCAAAAAAATAAAATCCGTGGATAATATCAGGAATACACAAACAAAGAGGTTGTAGCAATATCTGAGATTGAATTACCCAAAACGAAACCGGATATTTCCGTTTTCATCCAGTCATATCCGGACAAAGTTGTGTGGAATTCGTATGCAATGGACGGAGAAAATCACAGGAAAATGGTTTTGGAGAAAAGCAAAGTCTTTTCGTTAGGCAAGTGCATAAAATGTCATCTATACAAACAGAAATATCAAGTTTGTTTGCCGCAGTTCCTCTACCTTTCTCCCTAGAACATAAAAATGTGTAGAGCTGGTGTCTCCATGTGGAACCAATTAGTGTTTCCAAGCATAAAATTAAATGTTCCCTGAAAAAAAAAAAACATTCAAAAAAATAAATTCCGTGGATCATATCAGGAATACACAAACAAAGAGGCTGTTGCAATATCTGGGATTGAATTAGCCAGAACGAATCCGGATATTTCCGGTTTCATCCAGTCATATCCGGACAAAGTGGTGTGGAATTTGTATGCAATGGACCGAGAAAAGCACAGGAAAAATGGTTTTGGAGAAAAGCAAAGTCTTTTCGTTAGGCAAGTGCATCAAATGTCATCTATACAAACAGAAATATCATGTTTGTTTGCCACAGTACCTCTAGCTTTCTCCCTAGAACAAACAAATGTGTAGAGCTGGTGTCTCCATGTGGAACCAATTAGTGTTTCCAAGCATAAAATTAAATGTTCCCAGAAAAAAAACATTCAAAAAAATACAGTCCGTGGATAATATCAGGAATACACAAACACAGAAGCTGTAGCAATATTTCGGTTTGAGTTAGCCAAAACAAAACCGCATATTTCCGGTTTCATCCAGTCATATCCGGACAAACTGGTGTGGAATTTGTATGCAATGGACCCAGAAAATCACAGGAAAAATGGTTTTGGAGAAAAGCAAAGTCTTTTCGTTAGGCAAGTGCATCAAATGTCATCTATACAAACAGAAATATCATGTTTGTTTGCCGCAGTTCCTCTAGCTTTCTCCCTAGAAAATACGAATGTGTAGAGCTGGTGTGTCCATGTGGAACCAGTTAGTGTTTCCAAGCATAAAATTAAATGTTCCCTGAAAAAAAAACATTCAAAAAAATAAAATCCGTGGATAATACCAGGAATACACAAACACAGATGCTGTAGCAATATTTCGGTTTGAGTTAGCCAAAAAAAACCCGGATATTTCCGGTTTCATCCAGTCCTATCCGGACAAAGTGGTGTGGAATTCGTATGCAATGGACCGAGAAAATCACAGGAAAAATGCTTTTGGAGAAAAGCAAAATCTTTTCGTTAGGCAAGTGCATCAAATGTCATCTATACAAACAGAAATATCATGTTTGTTTGCCGCCGTTCCTCTAGCTTTGTCCCCAGAAAATACGAATGTGTAGAGCTGGTGTCTCCGTGTGCACCAATTAGAGTTTCCAAGGACAAAGTTAAATGTTCCCTGATATAAAAAAACAAAACAATAAAGTCCGTGGATAATATCAGGAATACACAAACACAGATGCTGTAGCAATATTTCGGTTTGAGTTAGCCAAAACAAAACCGGATATTTCCGGTTTCATCCAGTCATATCCGGACAAAGTGGTGTGGAATTGGTATGCAATGGACCGAGGAAATCACAGGAAAAATGGTTTTGGAGAAAAGCAAAGTCTTTTCGTTAGGCAAGTGCATCAAATGTCATCTATACAAACAGAAATATCATGTTTGTTTGCCGCAGTTCCTCTAGCTTTCTCCCTAGAAAATACGAATGTGTAGAGCTGGTGTCTCCGTGTGCACCAATTAGAGTTTCCAAGGACAAAGTTAAATGTTCCCTGTTATAAAAAAACAAAACAATAAAGTCCGTGGATAATATCAGGAATACACAAACACAGATGCTGTAGCAATATTTCGGTTTGAGTTAGCCAAAACAAAACCGGATATTTCCGGTTTCATCCAGTCATATCCGGACAAAGTGGTGTGGAATTGGTATGCAATGGACCGAGGAAATCACAGGAAAAATGGTTTTGGAGAAAAGCAAAGTCTTTTCGTTAGGCAAGTGCATCAAATGTCATCTATACAAACAGAAATAGAATGTTTGTTTGCCGCAGTTCCTCTAGCTTTCTCCCTAGAAAATACGAATGTGTAGAGCTGGTGTCTCCATGTGGAACCAATTAGTGTTTCTAAGCATAAAATTAAATGTTCCCTGAAAAAAAAACATTCAAAAAATAATGTCCGTGGATAATATCAGGAATACACAAACACAGATGCTGTAGCAATATTTCGGTTTGAGTTAGCCAAAACAAAACCGGATATTTCCGGTTTCATCCAGTCAAATCCGGACAAAGTGGTGTGGAATTGGTATGCAATGGACCGAGGAAATCACAGGAAAAATGGTTTTGGAGAAAAGCAAAGTCTTTTCGTTAGGCAAGTGCATCAAATGTCATCTATACAAACAGAAATAGAATGTTTGTTTGCCGCAGTTCCTCTAGCTTTCTCCCTAGAAAATACGAATGTGTAGAGCTGGTGTCTCCATGTGGAACCAATTAGTGTTTCTAAGCATAAAATTAAATGTTCCAAGAAAAAAAAAACATTCAAAAAAATACAGTCCGTGGATAATATCAGGAATACACAAACACAGAGGCTGTAGCAATATCTGGGATTGAATTAGCCAAAATGAAACCGGATATTTCCGGTTTCATCCAGTCATATCCGGACAAACTGGTGTGGAATTCGTATGCAATGGACCCAGAAAATCACAGTAAAATGGTTTTGGAGAAAAGCAAAGTCTTTTCGTTAGGCAAGTGCATAAAATGTCATCTATACAAACAGAAATATCATGTTTGTTTGCCGCAGTTCCTCTAGCTTTCTCCCTAGAACAAACAAATGTGTAGAGCTGGTGTCTCCATGTGGAACCAATTAGTGTTTCCAAGCATAAAATTAAATGTTCCCAGAAAAAAAAAAACATTTAAAAAAATACAGTCCGTGGATAATATCAGGAATACACAAACACAGAGGCTGTAGCAATATTTCGGTTTGAGTTAGCCAAAACAAAACCGCATATTTCCGGTTTCATCCAGTCATACCCGGACAAACTGGTGTGGAATTCGTATGCAATGGACCGAGAAAATCACAGTAAAAATGGTTTTGGAGAAAAGCAAAGTCTTTTCGTTAGGCAAGTGCATCAAATGTCATCTAGACAAACATAAATATCATGTTTGTTTGCCGCAGTTCCTCTAGCTTTCTCCCTAGAAAATACGAATGTGTAGAGCTGGTGTCTCCATGTGGAACCAATTAGTGTTTCCAAGCATAAAATTAAATGTTCCTTGAAAAAAAAAAACATTCAAAAAAATAAAATCCGTGGATAATATCAGGAATACACAAACACAGATGCTGTAGCAATATTTCGGTTTGAGTTAGCCAAAACAAACCGCATATTTCCGGTTTCATCCAGTCATATCCGGACAAAGTGGTGTGGAATTGGTATGCAATGGACCGAGAAAATCACAGGAAAAATGGTTTTGGAGAAAAGCAAAGTCTTTTCGTTAGGCAAGTGCATCAAATGTCATCTATACAAACAGAAATATCATGTTTGTTTGCCGCAGTTCCTCTAGTTTGTCCCTAGAAAATACGAATGTGTAGAGCTGGTGTCTCCGTGTGCACCAATTAGAGTTTCCAAAGACAAAGTTAAATGTTCCCTGATATAAAAAAACAAAACAATAAAGTCCGTGGATAATATCAGGAATACACAAACAAAGAGGCTGTAGCAATATCTGAGATTGAATTACCCAAAACGAAACTGGATATTTCCGGTTTCATCCAGTCATATCCGGACAAAGTGGTGTGGAATTCGTATGCAATGGACCGAGAAAATCACAGGAAAAATGGTTTTGGAGAAAAGCAAAGTCTTTTCGTTAGGCAAGTGCATAAAATGTCATCTATACAAACAGAAATATCAAGTTTGTTTGCCGCAGTTCCTCTACCTTTCTCCCTAGAACATAAAAATGTGTAGAGCTGTTGTCTCCATGTGGAACCAATTAGTGTTTCCAAGCATAAAATTAAATGTTCCCTGAAAAAAAAAACATTCAAAAAAATAAAGTCCGTGGATAATATCAGGGATACACAAACAAAGAGGCTGTAGCAATATCTGGGATTGAATTAGCCAAAATGAAACCGGATATTTCCGGTTTCATCCAGTCATATCCGGACAAACTGGTGTGGAATTCGTATGCAATGGACCGAGAAAATCACAGGAAAAATGGTTTTGGAGAAAAGCAAAGTCTTTTCGTTAGGCAAGTGCATAAAATTTCATCTATACAAACAGAAATATCATGTTTGTTTGCCGCAGTTCCTCTAGCTTTCTCCCTAGAACATAAAAATGTGTAGAGCTGGTGTCTCCATGTGGAACCAATTAGTGTTTCCAAGCATAAAATTAAATGTTCCCTGAAAAAAAAAACATTCAAAAAAATAAAGTCCGTGGATAATATCAGGAATACACAAGCAAAGAGGCTGTAGCAATATCTGGGATTGAATTAGCCAAAATGAAACCGGATATTTCCGGTTTCATCCAGTCATATCCGGACAAAGTGGTGTGGAATTCGTATGCAATGGACCGAGAAAATCACAGGAAAAATGGTTTTGGAGAAAAGCAAAGTCTTTTCGTTAGGAAGTGCATCAAATGTCATCTATACAAACAGAAATATCATGTTTGTTTGCCGCAGTTCCTCTAGCTTTCTCCCTAGAACAAACAAATGTGTAGAGCTGGTGTCTCCATGTGGAACCAATTAGTGTTTCCAAGCATAAAATTAAATGTTCCCTGAAAAAAAAAACATTCAAAAAAATAAAATCCGTGGATAATATCAGGAATACACAAACACAGAGGCTGTAGCAATATTCCTTTTTGAGTTAGCCAAAACAAAACCGGATATTTCCGGTTTCATCCAGTCATATCCGTACAAAGTGGTGTGGAATTGGTATGCAATGGACCGAGGAAATCACAGTAAAAATGGTTTTGGAGAAAAGCAAAGTCTTTTCGTTAGGCAAGTGCATCAAATGTCATCTATACAATCTGAAATAGCATGTTTGTTTGCCCCAGTTCCTCTAGCTTTATCCCTAGAACAAACAAATGTGTAGAGCTGGTGTCTCCATGTGGAACCAATTAGTGTTTCCAAGCATAAAATTAAATGTTCCTGAAAAAAAAACATTCAAAAAAATACAGTCCATGGATAATACCAGGAATACACAAACACAGATGCTGTACAAATATTTCGGTTTGAGTTAGCCAAAAAAAACCCGGATATTTCCGGTTTCATCCAGTCATATCCGGACAAAGTGGTGTGGAATTCGTATGCAATGGACCGAGAAAATCACAGGAAAAATGGTTTTGGAGAAAAGCAAAGTCTTTTCGTTAGGCAAGTGCATAAAATGTCATCTATACAAACAGAAATATCATGTTTGTTTGCCGCAGTTCCTCTAGCTTTGTCCCTAGAAAATACGAATGTGTAGAGCTGGTGTCTCCGTGTGCACCAATTAGAGTTTCCAAGGACAAAGTTAAATGTTCCCTGATATAAAAAAACAAAACAATAAAGTCCGTGGATAATATCAGGAATACACAAACACAGAGGCTGTAGCAATATTTCGGTTTGAGTTAGCCAAAACAAAACCGGATATTTCCGGTTTCATCCAGTCATAATCGGACAAAGTGGTGTGGAATTCGTATGCAATGGACCGAGGAAATCACAGTAAAAATGGTTTTGGAGAAAAGCAAAGTCTTTTCGTTAGGCAAGTGCATCAAATGTCATCTAGACAAACAGAAATATCATGTTTGTTTGCCGCAGTTCCTCTAGCTTTCTCCCTAGAAAATATGAATGTGTAGAGCTGGTGTCTCCGTGTGCACCAATTAGAGTTTCCAAGGACAAAGTTAAATGTTCCCTGATATAAAAAAACAAAACAATAAAGTCCGTGGATAATATCAGGTATACACAAACACAGATGCTGTAGCAATATTCCGGTTTGAGTTAGCCAAAACAAAACCGGATATTTCCGGTTTCATCCAGTCATATCCGGACAAACTGGTGTGGAATTGGTATGCAATGGACCGAGGAAATCACAGTAAAAATGGTTTTGGAGAAAAGCAAAGTCTTTTCGTTAGGCAAGTGCATCAAATGTCATCTATACAAACAGAAATAGAATGTTTGTTTGCCGCAGTTCCTCTAGCTTTCTCCCTAGAAAATAAGAATGTGTAGAGCTGGTGTCTCCATGTGGAACCAATTAGTGTTTCCAAGCATAAAATTAAATGTTCCCTGAAAAAAAAACATTCAAAAAAATAAAATCCGTGGATAATATCAGGAATACACAAACACAGATGCTGTAGCAATATTTCGGTTTGAGTTAGCCAAAACAAAACCGGATATTTCCGGTTTCATCCAGTCAAAATTGGACAAACTGGTGTGGAATTGGTATGCAATGGACCGAGAAAATCACAGGAAAAATGGTTTTGGAGAAAAGCAAAGTCTTTTCCTTAGGCAAGTGCATAAAATGTCATCTATACAAACAGAAATAGCATGTTTGTTTGCCGCAGTTCCTCTAGCTTTCTCCCTAGAACAAACAAATGTGTAGAGCTGGTGTCTCCATGTGGAACCAATTAGTGTTTCCAAGCATAAAATTAAATGTTCCCAGAAAAAAAAAAACATTCAAAAAAATACAGTCCATGGATAATATCAGGAATACACAAACAAAGAGGCTGTAGCAATATCTGGGATTGAATTAGCCAAAATGAAACCGGATATTTCCGGTTTCATCCAGTCATATCCGGACAAACTGGTGTGGAATTCGTATGCAATGGACCCAGAAAATCACAGTAAAAATGGTTTTGGAGAAAAGCAAAGTCTTTTCGTTAGGCAAGTGCATCAAATGTCATCTAGACAAACAGAAATATCATGTTTGTTTGCCACAGTACCTCTAGCTTTCTCCCTAGAACAAACAAATGTGTAGAGCTGGTGTCTCCATGTGGAACCAATTAGTGTTTCCAAGCATAAAATTAAATGTTCCCTGAAAAAAAAAACATTCAAAAAAATACAGTCCGTGGATAATATCAGGAATACACAAACACAGAGGCTGTAGCAATATTTCGGTTTGAGTTAGCCAAAACAAAACCGCATATTTCCGGTTTCATCCAGTCATATCCGGACAAAGTGGTGTGGAATTGGTATGCAATGGACCGAGAAAATCACAGGAAAAATGGTTTTGGAGAAAAGCAAAGTCTTTTCGTTAGGCAAGTGCATCAAATGTCATCTATACAAACAGAAATATCATGTTTGTTTGCCGCAGTTCCTCTAGCTTTCTCCCTAGAAAATACGAATGTGTAGAGCTGGTGTGTCCATGTGGAACCAATTAGTGTTTCCAAGCATAAAATTAAATGTTCCCTGAAAAAAAAAACATTCAAAAAAATAAAATCCGTGGATAATACCAGGAATACACAAACACAGATGCTGTACAAATATTTCGGTTTGAGTTAGCCAAAAAAACCCGGATATTTCCGGTTTCATCCAGTCATATCCGGACAAAGTGGTGTGGAATTGGTATGCAATGGACCGAGAAAATCACAGGAAAAATGGTTTTGGAGAAAAGCAAAGTCTTTTCGTTAGGCAAGTGCATAAAATGTCATCTATAGAAACAGAAATATCATGTTTGTTTGCCGCAGTTCCTCTAGCTTTCTCCCTAGAACATAAAAATGTGTAGAGCTGGTGTCTCCATGTGAAACCAATTAGTGTTTCCAAGCATAAAATTAAATGTTCAATGAAAAAAAAAAAACATTCAAAAAAATAAAGTCCGTGGATAATATCAGGAATACACAAGCAAAGAGGCTGTAGCAATATCTGGGATTGAATTAGCCAAAACAAAACCGGATATTTCCGGTTTCATCCAGTCATATCCGGACAAAGTGGTGTGGAATTCGTATGCAATGGACCGAGAAAATCACAGGAAAAATGGTTTTGGAGAAAAGCAAAGTCTTTTCGTTAGGAAGTGCATCAAATGTCATCTATACAAACAGAAATATCATGTTTGTTTGCCGCAGTTCCTCTAGCTTTCTCCCTAGAACAAACAAATGTGTAGAGCTGGTGTCTCCATGTGGAACCAATTAGTGTTTCCAAGCATAAAATTAAATGTTCCCAGAAAAAAAAAACATTCAAAAAAATAAAATCCGTGGATAATATCAGGAATACACAAACACAGAGGCTGTAGCAATATTCCGGTTTGAGTTAGCCAAAACAAAACCGGATATTTCCGGTTTCATCCAGTCATATCCGGACAAAGTGGTGTGGAATTGGTATGCAATGGACCGAGGAAATCACAGGAAAAATGGTTTTGGAGAAAAGCAAAGTCTTTTCGTTAGGCAAGTGCATCAAATGTCATCTATACAAACTGAAATAGCATGTTTGTTTGCCCCAGTTCCTCTAGCTTTATCCCTAGAACAAACAAATGTGTAGAGCTGGTGTCTCCATGTGGAACCAATTAGTGTTTCCAAGCATAAAATTAAATGTTCCTGAAAAAAAAAACATTCAAAAAAATAAAATCCGTGGATAATACCAGGAATACACAAACACAGATGCTGTACAAATATTTCGGTTTGAGTTAGCCAAAAAAAACCCGGATATTTCCGGTTTCATCCAGTCATATCCGGACAAAGTGGTGTGGAATTGGTATGCAATGGACCGAGAAAATCACAGGAAAAATGGTTTTGGAGAAAAGCAAAGTCTTTTCGTTAGGCAAGTGCATAAAATGTCATCTATAGAAACAGAAATATCATGTTTGTTTGCCGCAGTTCCTCTAGCTTTCTCCCTAGAACATAAAAATGTGTAGAGCTGGTGTCTCCATGTGAAACCAATTAGTGTTTCCAAGCATAAAATTAAATGTTCAATGAAAAAAAAAAACATTCAAAAAAATAAAGTCCGTGGATAATATCAGGAATACACAAGCAAAGAGGCTGTAGCAATATCTGGGATTGAATTAGCCAAAATGAAACCGGATATTTCCGGTTTCATCCAGTCATATCCGGACAAAGTGGTGTGGAATTCGTATGCAATGGACCGAGAAAATCACAGGAAAAATGGTTTTGGAGAAAAGCAAAGTCTTTTCGTTAGGCAAGTGCATAAAATGTCATCTATACAAACAGAAATATCATGTTTGTTTGCCGCAGTTCCTCTAGCTTTCTCCCTAGAACAAACAAATGTGTAGAGCTGGTGTCTCCATGTGGAACCAATTAGTGTTTCCAAGCATAAAATTAAATGTTCCCAGAAAAAAAAAACATTCAAAAAAATAAAATCCGTGGATAATATCAGGAATACACAAACACAGAGGCTGTAGCAATATTCCGGTTTGAGTTAGCCAAAACAAAACCGGATATTTCCGGTTTCATCCAGTCATATCCGGACAAAGTGGTGTGGAATTGGTATGCAATGGACCGAGGAAATCACAGGAAAAATGGTTTTGGAGAAAAGCAAAGTCTTTTCGTTAGGCAAGTGCATCAAATGTCATCTATACAAACTGAAATAGCATGTTTGTTTGCCCCAGTTCCTCTAGCTTTATCCCTAGAACAAACAAATGTGTAGAGCTGGTGTCTCCATGTGGAACCAATTAGTGTTTCCAAGCATAAAATTAAATGTTCCTGAAAAAAAAAACATTCAAAAAAATAAAATCCGTGGATAATACCAGGAATACACAAACACAGATGCTGTACAAATATTTCGGTTTGAGTTAGCCAAAAAAAACCCGGATATTTCCGGTTTCATCCAGTCATATCCGGACAAAGTGGTGTGGAATTCGTATGCAATGGACCGAGAAAATCACAGGAAAAATGGTTTTGGAGAAAAGCAAAGTCTTTTCGTTAGGCAAGTGCATAAAATGTCATCTAGACAAACAGAAATATCATGTTTGTTTGCCGCAGTTCCTCTAGCTTTGTCCCTAGAAAATACGAATGTGTAGAGCTGGTGTCTCCGTGTGCACCAATTAGAGTTTCCAAGGACAAAGTTAAATGTTCCCTGATATAAAAAAACAAAACAATAAAGTCCGTGGATAATATCAGGAATACACAAACACAGATGCTGTAGCAATATTTCGGTTTGAGTTAGCCAAAACAAAACCGGATATTTCCGGTTTCATCCAGTCATATCCGGACAAAGTGGTGTGGAATTGGTATGCAATGGACCGAGGAAATCACAGGAAAAATGGTTTTGGAGAAAAGCAAAGTCTTTTCGTTAGGCAAGTGCATCAAATATCATCTATACAAACTTAAAAATCATGTATGTTTGCCGCAGTTCCTCTAGCTTTCTCCCTAGAACAAACAAATGTGTAGAGCTGGTGTCTCCATGTGGAACCAATTAGTGTTTCCAAGCATAAAATTAAATGTTCCCAGAAAAAAAAACATTCAAAAAAATACAGTCCGTGGATAATATCAGGAATACACAAACAAAGAGGCTGTAGCAATATCTGGGATTGAATTAGCCAAAATGAAACCGGATATTTCCGGTTTCATCCAGTCATATCCGGACAAACTGGTGTGGAATTCGTATGCAATGGACCCATAAAATCACAGTAAAAATGGTTTTGGAGAAAAGCAAAGTCTTTTCGTTAGGCAAGTGCATCAAATGTCATCTATACAAACAGAAATATCATGTTTGTTTGCCGCAGTTCCTCTAGCTTTCTCTCTAGAAAATACGAATGTGTAGAGCTGGTGTCTCCGTGTGCACCAATTAGAGTTTCCAAGGACAAAGTTAAATGTTCCCTGATATAAAAAAACAAAACAATAAAGTCCGTGGATAATATCAGGGATACACAAACACAGATGCTGTAGCAATATTTCGGTTTGAGTTAGCCAAAACAAAACCGGATATTTCCGGTTACATCCAGTCATATCCGGACAAACTGGTGTGGAATTCGTATGCAATGGACCAAGAAAATCACAGGAAAAATGGTTTTGGAGAAAAGCAAAGTCTTTTCGTTAGGCAAGTGCATAAAATGTCATCTATACAAACAGAAATAGCATGTTTGTTTGCCGCAGTTCCTCTAGCTTTCTCCCTAGAACAAACGAATGTGTAGAGCTGGTGTCTCCATGTGGAACCAATTAGTGTTTCCAAGCATAAAATTAAATGTTCCCAGAAAAAAAAACATTCACAAAAATAATGTCCATGTATTATATCAGGAATACACAAACACAGAGGCTGTAGCAAATTTTCGGTTTGAGTTAGCCAAAAAAAATCCGGATACTTCCGGTTTCATCCAGTCCTATCCGGACAAAGTGGTGTGGAATTCGTATGCAGTGGACTGAGAAAATCACAGGAAAAATGGTTTTGGAGAAAAGCAAAGTCTTTTCGTTAGGCAAGTGCATAAAATGTCATCTATACAAACAGAAATATCATGTTTGTTTGCCCCAGTTCCTCTAGCTTTCTCCCTAGAAAATACGAATGTGTAGAGCTGGTGTCTCCATGTGGAACCAATTAGTGTTTCCAAGCATAAAATTAAATGTTCCCTGAAAAAAAAACATTCACAAAAATAATGTCCGTGTATTATATCAGGAATACACAAACACAGATGCTGTAGCAAATTTTCGGTTTGAGTTAGCCAAAAAAAATCCGGATACTTCCGGTTTCATCCAGTCCTATCCGGACAAAGTGGTGTGGAATTCATATGCAATGGACCGAGAAAATCACAGGAAAAATGGTTTTGGAGAAAAGCAAAGTCTTTTCGTTAGGCAAGTGCATAAAATGTCATCTATACAAACAGAAATATCATGTTTGTTTGCTGCAGTTCCTCTAGCTTTCTCCCTAGAACAAACAAATGTGTAGAGCTGGTGTCTCCATGTGGAACCAATTAGTGTTTCCAAGCATAAAATTAAATGTTCCCAGAAAAAAAAAACATTCAAAAAAATACAGTCCGTGGATAATATCAGGAATACACAAACACAGAGGCTGTAGCAATATTTCGGTTTGATTTAGCGAAAACAAAACCGCATATTTCCGGTTTCATCCAGTCATATCCGGACAAAGTGGTGTGGAATTCGTATGCAATGGACCGAGAAAATCACAGGAAAAATGGTTTTGGAGAAAAGCAAAGTCTTTTCGTTAGGCAAGTGCATCAAATGTCATCTAGACAAACAGAAATATCATCTTTGTTTGCCGCAGTTCCTCTAGCTTTCTCCCTAGAAAATACGAATGTGTAGAGCTGGTGTCTCCATGTGGAACCAATTAGTGTTTCCAAGCATAAAATTAAATGTTCCCTGAAAAAAAAACATTCAAAAAAATAAAATCCGTGGATAATACCAGGAATACACAAACACAGATGCTGTACAAATATTTCGGTTTGAGTTAGCCAAAACAAAACCGGATATTTCCGGTTTCATCCAGTCATATCCGGACAAAGTGGTGTGGAATTGGTATGCAATGGACCGAGAAAATCACAGGAAAAATGGTTTTGGAGAAAAGCAAAGTCTTTTCGTTAGGCAAGTGCATCAAATGTCATCTATACAAACAGAAATAGCATGTTTGTTTGCCGCAGTTCCTCTAGCTTTCTCCCTAGAAAATACGAATGTGTAGAGCTGGTGTCTCCATGTGGAACCAATTAGTGTTTCCAAGCATAAAATTAAATGTTCTCTGAAAAAAAAAAACATTCAAAAAAATAAAATCCGTGGATAATATCAGGAATACACAAACAAAGAGGCTGTAGCAATGTTTTGGTTTGAGTTAGCCAAAACAAAACCTGATATTTCCGGTTTAATCCAGTCATATTCGGACCAACTCGTGAGGAATTCGTATGCAATGGACCGAGAAAATCACAGTAAAAATGGTTTTGGAGAAAAGCAAAGTCTTTTTGTTAGGCAAGTGCATAAAATGTCATCTACACAAACAGAAATATCATGTTTGTTTGCCGCCGTTCCTCTAGATTTCTCCCTAGAACAAACGAATGTGTAGAGCTCGTGTCTCCATGTGGAACCAATTAGTGTTTCCAAGCATAAAATTAAATGTTCCCAGAAAAAAAAACATTCAAAAAAATAAAGTCCGTGGATCATATCAGGAATACACAAACAAAGAGGCTGTAGCAATATCTGGGATTGAATTAGCCAAAACGAAACCGGATATTTCCGGTTTCATCCAGTCATATCCGGACAAACTGGTGTGGAATTCATATGCAATGGACCGAGAAAATCACAGGAAAAATGGTTTTGGAGAAAAGCAAAGTCTTTTCGTTAGGCAAGTGCATCAAATGTCATCTAGACAAACAGAAATATCATGTTTGTTTGCCGCAGTTCCTCTAGCTTTCTCCCTAGAACATAAAAATGTGTAGAGCTGGTGTCTCCATGTGGAACCAATTAGTGTTTCCAAGCATAAAATTAAATGTTCCCTGAAAAAAAAAAACATTCAAAAAAATAAAGTCCGTGGATCATATCAGGAATACACAAACAAAGAGGCTGTAGCAATATCTGGGATTGAATTAGCCAAAACGAAACCGGATATTTCCGGTTTCATCCAGTCATATCTGGACAAACTGGTGTGGAATTCGTATGCAATGGACCGAGAAAATCACAGGAAAAATGGTTTTGGAGAAAAGCAAAGTCTTTCGTTAGGCAAGTGCATCAAATGTCATCTAGACAAACAGAAATATCATGTTTGTTTGCCACAGTTCCTCTAGGTTTCTCCCTAGAAAATACGAATGTGTAGAGCTGGTGTCTCCATGTGGAACCAATTAGTGTTTCAAAGCATAAAATTGAATGTTCCCTGAAAAAAAAAAGCATTCAAAAAAATAAAGTCCGTGGATAATATCAGGAATACACAAAGAGGCTGTAGCAATATCTGGGATTGAATTAGCCAAAATGAAACCGGATATTTCCGGTTTCATCCAGTCATATCCGGACAAAGTGGTGTGGAATTGGTATGCAATGGACCGAGAAAATCACAGGAAAAATGGTTTTGGAGCAAAGCAAAGTCTTTTCGTTAGGCAAGTGCATCAAATGTCATCTAGACAAACAGAAATATCATGTTTGATAGCCGCAGTTCCTCTAGCTTTCTCCCTAGAAAATATGAATGTGTAGAGCTGGTGTGTCCATGTGGAACCAATTAGTTTTTCCAAGCATAAAATTAAATGTTCCCTGAAAAAAAAAAAACATTCAAAAAAATAAAATCCGTGGATAATACCAGGAATACACAAACACAGATGCTGTACAAATATTTAGGTTTGAGTTAGCCAAAACAAAACCGGATATTTCCGGTTTCATCCAGTCATATCCGGACAAAGTGGTGTGGAATTGGTATGAAATGGACCGAGAAAATCACAGTAAAAATGGTTGTGGAGAAAAGCAAAGTGTTTTCGTTAGGCAAGTGCATAAAATCTCATCTAGACAAACAGAAATAGCATGTTTGTTTGCCGCAGTTCCTCTAGCTTTCTCCCTAGAAAATACGAATATGTAGAGCTGGTGTCTCCATGTGGAACCAATTAGTGTTTCCAAGCATAAAATTAAATGTTCCCTGAAAAAAAAACTTTCAAAAAAATAAAATCCGTGGATAATATCAGGAATACACAAACAAAGAGGCTGTAGCAATGTTTTGGTTTGAGTTAGCCAAAACAAAACCGGATATTTCCGGTTTAATCCAGTCATATTCGGACCAACTCGTGAGGAATTCGTATGCAATGGACCGAGAAAATCACAGGAAAAATGGTTTTGGAGAAAAGCAAAGTCTTTTCGTTAGGCAAGTGCATCAAATGTCATCTAGACAAACAGAAATATCATGTTTGTTTGCCGCAGTTCCTCTAGCTTTCTCCCTAAACAAACAAATGTGTAGAGCTGGTGTCTCCATGTGGAACCAATTAGTGTTTCCAAGCATAAAATTAAATGTTCCCAGAAAAAAAAAACATTCAAAAAAATACAGTCCGTGGATAATATCAGGAATACACAAACACAGAGGCTGTAGCAATATTTCGGTTTGAGTTAGCCAAAACAAAACCGCATATTTCCGGTTTCATCCAGTCATATCCGGACAAAGTGGTGTGGAATTCGTATGCAATGGACCGAGAAAATCACAGGAAAAATGGTTTTGGAGAAAAGCAAAGTCTTTTCGTTAGGCAAGTGCATAAAATGTCATCTAGACAAACAGAAATATCATGTTTGTTTGCCGCAGTTCCTCTAGCTTTCTCCCTAGAAAATACGAATGTGTAGAGCTGGTGTCTCCATGTGGAACCAATTAGTGTTTCCAAGCATAAAATTTAATGTTCTCTGAAAAAAAAACATTCAAAAAAATAAAATCCGTGGATAATATCAGGAATACACAAACAAATAGGCTGTAGCAATATCTGAGATTGAATTAGCCAAAACGAAACCGGATATTTCCGGTTTCATCCAGTCATATCCGGACAAACTGGTGTGGAATTCGTATGCAATGGACCAAGAGAATCACAGGAAAAATGGTTTTGGAGAAAAGCAAAGTCTTTTCGTTAGGCAAGTGCATAAAATGTCATCTATACAAACAGAAATAGCATGTTTGTTTGCCGCAGTTCCTCTAGCTTTCTCCCTAGAACATAAAAATGTGTAGAGCTGGTGTCTCCATGTGGAACCAATTAGTGTATCCAAGCATAAAATTAAATGTTCCCTGAAAAAAAAACATTCAAAAAAATAAAGTCCGTGGATCATATCAGGAATACACAAACAAAGAGGCTGTAGCAATATCTGGGATTGAATTAGCCAATACGAAACCGGATATTTCCGGTTTCATCCAGTCATATCCGGACAAAGTGGTTTGGAATTCGTATGCAATGGACCGAGAAAATCACAATAAAAATGGTTTTGGAGAAAAGCAAAGTCTTTTCGTTAGGCAAGTGCATCAAATGTCATCTATACAAACAGAAATATCAAGTTTGTTTGCCACAGTTCCTCTAGGTTTCTCCCTAGAAAATACGAATGTGTAGAGCTGGTGTCTCCATGTGGAACCAATTAGTGTTTCCAAGCATAAAATTAAATGTTCCCTTAAAAAAACATTCAAAACCATAAAGTCCGTGGATAATATCAGGAATACACAAACACAGATGCTGTACAAATATTTAGGTTTGAGTTAGCCAAAACAAAACCGGATATTTCCGGTTTCATCCAGTCATATCCGGACAAAGTGGTGTGGAATTGGTATGAAATGGACCGAGAAAATCACAGTAAAAATGGTTGTGGAGAAAAGCAAAGTGTTTTCGTTAGGCAAGTGCATAAAATCTCATCTAGACAAACAGAAATAGCATGTTTGTTTGCCGCAGTTCCTCTAGCTTTCTCCCTAGAAAATACGAATATGTAGAGCTGGTGTCTCCATGTGGAACCAATTAGTGTTTCCAAGCATAAAATTAAATGTTCCCTGAAAAAAAAACTTTCAAAAAAATAAAATCCGTGGATAATATCAGGAATACACAAACAAAGAGGCTGTAGCAATGTTTTGGTTTGAGTTAGCCAAAACAAAACCGGATATTTCCGGTTTAATCCAGTCATATTCGGACCAACTCGTGAGGAATTCGTATGCAATGGACCGAGAAAATCACAGGAAAAATGGTTTTGGAGAAAAGCAAAGTCTTTTCGTTAGGCAAGTGCATCAAATGTCATCTAGACAAACAGAAATATCATGTTTGTTTGCCGCAGTTCCTCTAGCTTTCTCCCTAAACAAACAAATGTGTAGAGCTGGTGTCTCCATGTGGAACCAATTAGTGTTTCCAAGCATAAAATTAAATGTTCCCAGAAAAAAAAAAAACATTCAAAAAAATACAGTCCGTGGATAATATCAGGAATACACAAACACAGAGGCTGTAGCAATATTTCGGTTTGAGTTAGCCAAAACAAAACCGCATATTTCCGGTTTCATCCAGTCATATCCGGACAAAGTGGTGTGGAATTCGTATGCAATGGACCGAGAAAATCACAGGAAAAATGGTTTTGGAGAAAAGCAAAGTCTTTTCGTTAGGCAAGTGCATAAAATGTCATCTAGACAAACAGAAATATCATGTTTGTTTGCCGCAGTTCCTCTAGCTTTCTCCCTAGAAAATACGAATGTGTAGAGCTGGTGTCTCCATGTGGAACCAATTAGTGTTTCCAAGCATAAAATTTAATGTTCTCTGAAAAAAAAACATTCAAAAAAATAAAATCCGTGGATAATATCAGGAATACACAAACAAATAGGCTGTAGCAATATCTGAGATTGAATTAGCCAAAACGAAACCGGATATTTCCGGTTTCATCCAGTCATATCCGGACAAACTGGTGTGGAATTCGTATGCAATGGACCAAGAGAATCACAGGAAAAATGGTTTTGGAGAAAAGCAAAGTCTTTTCGTTAGGCAAGTGCATAAAATGTCATCTATACAAACAGAAATAGCATGTTTGTTTGCCGCAGTTCCTCTAGCTTTCTCCCTAGAACATAAAAATGTGTAGAGCTGGTGTCTCCATGTGGAACCAATTAGTGTATCCAAGCATAAAATTAAATGTTCCCTGAAAAAAAAACATTCAAAAAAATAAAGTCCGTGGATCATATCAGGAATACACAAAAAAAGAGGCTGTAGCAATATCTGGGATTGAATTAGCCAATACGAAACCGGATATTTCCGGTTTCATCCAGTCATATCCGGACAAAGTGGTTTGGAATTCGTATGCAATGGACCGAGAAAATCACAATAAAAATGGTTTTGGAGAAAAGCAAAGTCTTTTCGTTAGGCAAGTGCATCAAATGTCATCTATACAAACAGAAATATCAAGTTTGTTTGCCACAGTTCCTCTAGGTTTCTCCCTAGAAAATACGAATGTGTAGAGCTGGTGTCTCCATGTGGAACCAATTAGTGTTTCCAAGCATAAAATTAAATGTTCCCTTAAAAAAACATTCAAAACCATAAAGTCCGTGGATAATATCAGGAATACACAAACACAGATGCTGTACAAATATTTAGGTTTGAGTTAGCCAAAACAAAACCGGATATTTCCGGTTTCATCCAGTCATATCCGGACAAAGTGGTGTGGAATTGGTATGAAATGGACCGAGAAAATCACAGTAAAAATGGTTGTGGAGAAAAGCAAAGTGTTTTCGTTAGGCAAGTGCATAAAATCTCATCTAGACAAACAGAAATAGCATGTTTGTTTGCCGCAGTTCCTCTAGCTTTCTCCCTAGAAAATACGAATATGTAGAGCTGGTGTCTCCATGTGGAACCAATTAGTGTTTCCAAGCATAAAATTAAATGTTCCCTGAAAAAAAAACTTTCAAAAAAATAAAATCCGTGGATAATATCAGGAATACACAAACAAAGAGGCTGTAGCAATGTTTTGGTTTGAGTTAGCCAAAACAAAACCGGATATTTCCGGTTTAATCCAGTCATATTCGGACCAACTCGTGAGGAATTCGTATGCAATGGACCGAGAAAATCACAGGAAAAATGGTTTTGGAGAAAAGCAAAGTCTTTTCGTTAGGCAAGTGCATCAAATGTCATCTAGACAAACAGAAATATCATGTTTGTTTGCCCCAGTTCCTCTAGCTTTCTCCCTAAACAAACAAATGTGTAGAGCTGGTGTCTCCATGTGGAACCAATTAGTGTTTCCAAGCATAAAATTAAATGTTCCCAGAAAAAAAAAAACATTCAAAAAAATACAGTCCGTGGATAATATCAGGAATACACAAACACAGAGGCTGTAGCAATATTTCGGTTTGAGTTAGCCAAAACAAAACCGCATATTTCCGGTTTCATCCAGTCATATCCGGACAAAGTGGTGTGGAATTCGTATGCAATGGACCGAGAAAATCACAGGAAAAATGGTTTTGGAGAAAAGCAAAGTCTTTTCGTTAGGCAAGTGCATAAAATGTCATCTAGACAAACAGAAATATCATGTTTGTTTGCCGCAGTTCCTCTAGCTTTCTCCCTAGAAAATACGAATGTGTAGAGCTGGTGTCTCCATGTGGAACCAATTAGTGTTTCCAAGCATAAAATTTAATGTTCTCTGAAAAAAAAACATTCAAAAAAATAAAATCCGTGGATAATATCAGGAATACACAAACAAATAGGCTGTAGCAATATCTGAGATTGAATTAGCCAAAACGAAACCGGATATTTCCGGTTTCATCCAGTCATATCCGGACAAACTGGTGTGGAATTCGTATGCAATGGACCAAGAGAATCACAGGAAAAATGGTTTTGGAGAAAAGCAAAGTCTTTTCGTTAGGCAAGTGCATAAAATGTCATCTATACAAACAGAAATAGCATGTTTGTTTGCCGCAGTTCCTCTAGCTTTCTCCCTAGAACATAAAAATGTGTAGAGCTGGTGTCTCCATGTGGAACCAATTAGTGTATCCAAGCATAAAATTAAATGTTCCCTGAAAAAAAAACATTCAAAAAAATAAAGTCCGTGGATCATATCAGGAATACACAAACAAAGAGGCTGTAGCAATATCTGGGATTGAATTAGCCAATACGAAACCGGATATTTCCGGTTTCATCCAGTCATATCCGGACAAAGTGGTTTGGAATTCGTATGCAATGGACCGAGAAAATCACAATAAAAATGGTTTTGGAGAAAAGCAAAGTCTTTTCGTTAGGCAAGTGCATCAAATGTCATCTATACAAACAGAAATATCAAGTTTGTTTGCCACAGTTCCTCTAGGTTTCTCCCTAGAAAATACGAATGTGTAGAGCTGGTGTCTCCATGTGGAACCAATTAGTGTTTCCAAGCATAAAATTAAATGTTCCCTTAAAAAAACATTCAAAACCATAAAGTCCGTGGATAATATCAGGAATACACAAACACAGATGCTGTAGCAATAACTGGGATTGAGTAAGCCAAAACAAAACCGGATATTTCCGGTTTCATCTAGTCATATCCGGACAAAGTGGTGTGGAATTGGTATGCAATGGACCGAGAAAATCACAGTAAAACTGGTTTTGGAGAAAAGCAAAGTCTTTTCGTTAGGCAAGTGCATCAAATGTCATCTAGACAAACAGAAATATCATGTTTGTTTGCCGCAGTTCCTCTAGCTTTCTCCCTAGAACAAACAAATGTGTAGAGCTGGTGTCTCCATGTGGAACGAATTAGTGTTTCCAAGCATAAAATTAAATGTTCCCAGAAAAAACAAACATTCAAAAAAATAAAGTCCGTGGATAATATCAGGAATACACAAAGAGGCTGTAGCAATATTTCGGTTTGAGTTAGCCAAAAAAAATCCGGATACTTCCGGTTTCATCCAGTCCTATCCGGACAAAGTGGTGTGGAATTCGTATGCAGTGGACTGAGAAAATCACAGGAAAAATGGTTTTGGAGAAAAGCAAAGTCTTTTCGTTAGGCAAGTGCATCAAATGTCATCTAGACAAACAGAAATATCATGTTTGTTTGCCGCAGTTCCTCTAGCTTTCTCCCTAGAACAAACGAATGTGTAGAGCTCGTGTCTCCATGTGGAACCAATTAGTGTTTCCAAGCATAAAATTAAATGTTCCCTGAAAAAAAAAACATTCAAAAAAATAAAGTCCGTGGATAATATCAGGAATACACAAACACAGAGGCTGTAGCAATATCAGCGATTGAATTATCCAAAATGAAACCGGATATTTCCGGTTTCATCCAGTCATATCCGGACAAAGTTGTGTGGAATTTGTATGCAATGGACCGAGAAAATCACAGTAAAAATGGTTTTGGAGAAAAGCAAAGTCTTTTCGTTAGGCAAGTGCATCAAATGTCATCTAGACAAACAGAAATATCATGTTTGTTTGCCGCAGTTCCTCTAGCTTTCTCCCTAAACAAACAAATGTGTAGAGCTGGTGTCTCCATGTGGAACCAATTAGTGTTTCCAAGCATAAAATTAAATGTTCCCAGAAAAAAAAAAACATTCAAAAAAATACAGTCCGTGGATAATATCAGGAATACACAAAGAGGCTGTAGCAATATCTGGGATTGAATTAGCCAAAATGAAACCGGATATTTCCGGTTTCATCCAGTCATATCCGGACAAAGTGGTGTGGAATTGGTATGCAATGGACCGAGAAAATCACAGTAAAAATGGTTTTGGAGAAAAGCAAAGTCTTTTCGTTAGGCAAGTGCATCAAATGTCATCTAGACAAACAGAAATATCATGTTTGTTTGCTGCAGTTCCTCTAGCTTTCTCCCTAGAACAAACAAATGTGTAGAGCTGGTGTCTCCATGTGGAACCAATTAGTGTTTCCAAGCATAAAATTAAATGTTCCCAGAAAAGAAAAACATTCAAAAAAATACAGTCCGTGGATAATATCAGGAATACACAAACACAGAGGCTGTAGCAATATTTCGGTTTGCGTTAGCCAAAAAAAAACCGCATATTTCCGGTTTCATCCAGTCATATCCGTACAAAGTGGTGTGGAATTCGTATGCAATGGACCGAGAAAATCACAGGAAAAATGGTTTTGGAGCAAAGCAAAGTCTTTTCGTTAGGCAAGTGCATCAAATGTCATCTAGACAAACAGAAATATCATGTTTGATTGCCGCAGTTCCTCTAGCTTTCTCCCTAGAAAATATGAATGTGTAGAGCTGGTGTGTCCATGTGGAACCAATTAGTTTTTCCAAGCATAAAATTAAATGTTCCCTGAAAAAAAAAACATTCAAAAAAATAAAATCCGTGGATAATACCAGGAATACACAAACACAGATGCTGTACAAATATTTAGGTTTGAGTTAGCCAAAACAAAACCGGATATTTCCGGTTTCATCCAGTCATATCCGGACAAAGTGGTGTGGAATTGGTATGCAATGGACCGAGAAAATCACAGTAAAAATGGTTGTGGAGAAAAGCAAAGTGTTTTCGTTAGGCAAGTGCATAAAATCTCATCTAGACAAACAGAAATAGCATGTTTGTTTGCCGCAGTTCCTCTAGCTTTCTCCCTAGAAAATACGAATATGTAGAGCTGGTGTCTCCATGTGGAACCAATTAGTGTTTCCAAGCATAAAATTAAATGTTCCCTGAAAAAAAAACTTTCAAAAAAATAAAATCCATGGATAATATCAGGAATACACAAACAAAGAGGCTGTAGCAATGTTTTGGTTTGAGTTAGCCAAAACAAAACCGGATATTTCCGGTTTAATCCAGTCATATTCGGACCAACTCGTGAGGAATTCGTATGCAATGGACCGAGAAAATCACAGGAAAAATGGTTTTGGAGAAAAGCAAAGTCTTTTCGTTAGGCAAGTGCATCAAATGTCATCTAGACAAACAGAAATATCATGTTTGTTTGCCGCAGTTCCTCTAGCTTTCTCCCTAGAACAAACGAATGTGTAGAGCTCGTGTCTCCATGTGGAACCAATTAGTGTTTCCAAGCATAAAATTAAATGTTCCCTGAAAAAAAAACTTTCAAAAAAATAAAATCCGTGGATAATATCAGGAATACACAAACACAGAGGCTGTAGCAATATTTCGGTTTGAGTTAGCCAAAACAAAACCGCATATTTCCGGTTTCATCCAGTCATATCCGGACAAAGTGGTGTGGAATTCGTATGCAATGGACCGAGAAAATCACAGGAAAAATGGTTTTGGAGAAAAGCAAAGTCTTTTCGTTAGGCAAGTGCATAAAATGTCATCTAGACAAACAGAAATATCATGTTTGTTTGCCGCAGTTCCTCTAGCTTTCTCCCTAGAAAATACGAATGTGTAGAGCTGGTGTCTCCATGTGGAACCAATTAGTGTTTCCAAGCATAAAATTTAATGTTCTCTGAAAAAAAAACATTCAAAAAAATAAAATCCGTGGATAATATCAGGAATACACAAACAAATAGGCTGTAGCAATATCTGAGATTGAATTAGCCAAAACGAAACCGGATATTTCCGGTTTCATCCAGTCATATCCGGACAAACTGGTGTGGAATTCGTATGCAATGGACCAAGAGAATCACAGGAAAAATGGTTTTGGAGAAAAGCAAAGTCTTTTCGTTAGGCAAGTGCATAAAATGTCATCTATACAAACAGAAATAGCATGTTTGTTTGCCGCAGTTCCTCTAGCTTTCTCCCTAGAACATAAAAATGTGTAGAGCTGGTGTCTCCATGTGGAACCAATTAGTGTATCCAAGCATAAAATTAAATGTTCCCTGAAAAAAAAACATTCAAAAAAATAAAGTCCGTGGATCATATCAGGAATACACAAACAAAGAGGCTGTAGCAATATCTGGGATTGAATTAGCCAATACGAAACCGGATATTTCCGGTTTCATCCAGTCATATCCGGACAAAGTGGTTTGGAATTCGTATGCAATGGACCGAGAAAATCACAATAAAAATGGTTTTGGAGAAAAGCAAAGTCTTTTCGTTAGGCAAGTGCATCAAATGTCATCTATACAAACAGAAATATCAAGTTTGTTTGCCACAGTTCCTCTAGGTTTCTCCCTAGAAAATACGAATGTGTAGAGCTGGTGTCTCCATGTGGAACCAATTAGTGTTTCCAAGCATAAAATTAAATGTTCCCTTAAAAAAACATTCAAAACCATAAAGTCCGTGGATAATATCAGGAATACACAAACACAGATGCTGTAGCAATAACTGGGATTGAGTAAGCCAAAACAAAACCGGATATTTCCGGTTTCATCTAGTCATATCCGGACAAAGTGGTGTGGAATTGGTATGCAATGGACCGAGAAAATCACAGTAAAACTGGTTTTGGAGAAAAGCAAAGTCTTTTCGTTAGGCAAGTGCATCAAATGTCATCTAGACAAACAGAAATATCATGTTTGTTTGCCGCAGTTCCTCTAGCTTTCTCCCTAGAACAAACAAATGTGTAGAGCTGGTGTCTCCATGTGGAACGAATTAGTGTTTCCAAGCATAAAATTAAATGTTCCCAGAAAAAACAAACATTCAAAAAAATAAAGTCCGTGGATAATATCAGGAATACACAAAGAGGCTGTAGCAATATTTCGGTTTGAGTTAGCCAAAAAAAATCCGGATACTTCCGGTTTCATCCAGTCCTATCCGGACAAAGTGGTGTGGAATTCGTATGCAGTGGACTGAGAAAATCACAGGAAAAATGGTTTTGGAGAAAAGCAAAGTCTTTTCGTTAGGCAAGTGCATCAAATGTCATCTAGACAAACAGAAATATCATGTTTGTTTGCCGCAGTTCCTCTAGCTTTCTCCCTAGAACAAACGAATGTGTAGAGCTCGTGTCTCCATGTGGAACCAATTAGTGTTTCCAAGCATAAAATTAAATGTTCCCAGAAAAGAAAAACATTCAAAAAAATAAAGTCCGTGGATAATATCAGGAATACACAAACACAGAGGCTGTAGCAATATCAGCGATTGAATTATCCAAAATGAAACCGGATATTTCCGGTTTCATCCAGTCATATCCGGACAAAGTCGTGTGGAATTTGTATGCAATGGACCGAGAAAATCACAGTAAAAATGGTTTTGGAGAAAAGCAAAGTCTTTTCGTTAGGCAAGTGCATCAAATGTCATCTAGACAAACAGAAATATCATGTTTGTTTGCCGCAGTTCCTCTAGCTTTCTCCCTAAACAAACAAATGTGTAGAGCTGGTGTCTCCATGTGGAACCAATTAGTGTTTCCAAGCATAAAATTAAATGTTCCCAGAAAAAAAAAACATTCAAAAAAATACAGTCCGTGGATAATATCAGGAATACACAAAGAGGCTGTAGCAATATTTCGGTTTGAGTTAGCCAAAAAAAATCCGGATACTTCCGGTTTCATCCAGTCCTATCCGGACAAAGTGGTGTGGAATTCGTATGCAGTGGACTGAGAAAATCACAGGAAAAATGGTTTTGGAGAAAAGCAAAGTCTTTTCGTTAGGCAAGTGCATCAAATGTCATCTAGACAAACAGAAATATCATGTTTGTTTGCCGCAGTTCCTCTAGCTTTCTCCCTAGAACAAACGAATGTGTAGAGCTCGTGTCTCCATGTGGAACCAATTAGTGTTTCCAAGCATAAAATTAAATGTTCCCAGAAAAGAAAAACATTCAAAAAAATAAAGTCCGTGGATAATATCAGGAATACACAAACACAGAGGCTGTAGCAATATCAGCGATTGAATTATCCAAAATGAAACCGGATATTTCCGGTTTCATCCAGTCATATCCGGACAAAGTTGTGTGGAATTTGTATGCAATGGACCGAGAAAATCACAGTAAAAATGGTTTTGGAGAAAAGCAAAGTCTTTTCGTTAGGCAAGTGCATCAAATGTCATCTAGACAAACAGAAATATCATGTTTGTTTGCCGCAGTTCCTCTAGCTTTCTCCCTAAACAAACAAATGTGTAGAGCTGGTGTCTCCATGTGGAACCAATTAGTGTTTCCAAGCATAAAATTAAATGTTCCCAGAAAAAAAAAACATTCAAAAAAATACAGTCCGTGGATAATATCAGGAATACACAAAGAGGCTGTAGCAATATCTGGGATTGAATTAGCCAAAATGAAACCGGATATTTCCGGTTTCATCCAGTCATATCCGGACAAAGTGGTGTGGAATTGGTATGCAATGGACCGAGAAAATCACAGTAAAAATGGTTTTGGAGAAAAGCAAAGTCTTTTCGTTAGGCAAGTGCATCAAATGTCATCTAGACAAACAGAAATATCATGTTTGTTTGCTGCAGTTCCTCTAGCTTTCTCCCTAGAACAAACAAATGTGTAGAGCTGGTGTCTCCATGTGGAACCAATTAGTGTTTCCAAGCATAAAATTAAATGTTCCCTAAAAAAAAACACATTCAAAAAAATAAAATCCGTGGATAATACCAGGAATACACAAACACAGATGCTGTACAAATATTTAGGTTTGAGTTAGCCAAAACAAAACCGGATATTTCCGGTTTCATCCAGTCATATCCGTACAAAGTGGTGTGGAATTCGTATGCAATGGACCGAGAAAATCACAGGAAAAATGGTTTTGGAGCAAAGCAAAGTCTTTTCGTTAGGCAAGTGCATCAAATGTCATCTAGACAAACAGAAATATCATGTTTGATTGCCGCAGTTCCTCTAGCTTTCTCCCTAGAAAATATGAATGTGTAGAGCTGGTGTGTCCATGTGGAACCAATTAGTTTTTCCAAGCATAAAATTAAATGTTCCCTGAAAAAAAAAAACATTCAAAAAAATAAAATCCGTGGATAATACCAGGAATACACAAACACAGATGCTGTACAAATATTTAGGTTTGAGTTAGCCAAAACAAAACCGGATATTTCCGGTTTCATCCAGTCATATCCGGACAAAGTGGTGTGGAATTGGTATGAAATGGACCGAGAAAATCACAGTAAAAATGGTTGTGGAGAAAAGCAAAGTGTTTTCGTTAGGCAAGTGCATAAAATCTCATCTAGACAAACAGAAATAGCATGTTTGTTTGCCGCAGTTCCTCTAGCTTTCTCCCTAGAACATAAAAATGTGTAGAGCTGGTGTCTCCATGTGGAACCAATTAGTGTTTCCAAGCATAAAATTAAATGTTCCCTGAAAAAAAAAACTTTCAAAAAAATAAAATCCGTGGATAATATCAGGAATACACAAACAAAGAGGCTGTAGCAATGTTTTGGTTTGAGTTAGCCAAAACAAAACCGGATATTTCCGGTTTAATCCAGTCATATTCGGACCAACTCGTGAGGAATTCGTATGCAATGGACCGAGAAAATCACAGGAAAAATGGTTTTGGAGAAAAGCAAAGTCTTTTCGTTAGGCAAGTGCATCAAATGTCATCTAGACAAACAGAAATATCATGTTTGTTTGCCGCAGTTCCTCTAGCTTTCTCCCTAGAACAAACGAATGTGTAGAGCTCGTGTCTCCATGTGGAACCAATTAGTGTTTCCAAGCATAAAATTAAATGTTCCCTGAAAAAAAAAAACATTCAAAAAAATAAAGTCCGTGGATAATATCAGGAATACACAAACACAGAGGCTGTAGCAATATCTGCGATTGAATTATCCAAAATGAAACCGGATATTTCCGGTTTCATCCAGTCATATCCGGACAAAGTGGTGTGGAATTTGTATGCAATGGACCGAGAAAATCACAGTAAAAATGGTTTTGGAGAAAAGCAAAGTCTTTTCGTTAGGCAAGTGCATCAAATGTCATCTAGACAAACAGAAATATCATGTTTGTTTGCCGCAGTTCCTCTAGCTTTCTCCCTAAACAAACAAATGTGTAGAGCTGGTGTCTCCATGTGGAACCAATTAGTGTTTCCAAGCATAAAATTAAATGTTCCCAGAAAAAAAAAAACATTCAAAAAAATACAGTCCGTGGATAATATCAGGAATACACAAACACAGAGGCTGTAGCAATATTTCGGTTTGAGTTAGCCAAAACAAAACCGCATATTTCCGGTTTCATCCAGTCATATCCGGACAAAGTGGTGTGGAATTCGTATGCAATGGACCGAGAAAATCACAGGAAAAATGGTTTTGGAGAAAAGCAAAGTCTTTTCGTTAGGCAAGTGCATAAAATGTCATCTAGACAAACAGAAATATCATGTTTGTTTGCCGCAGTTCCTCTAGCTTTCTCCCTAGAAAATACGAATGTGTAGAGCTGGTGTCTCCATGTGGAACCAATTAGTGTTTCCAAGCATAAAATTTAATGTTCTCTGAAAAAAAAACATTCAAAAAAATAAAATCCGTGGATAATATCAGGAATACACAAACAAATAGGCTGTAGCAATATCTGAGATTGAATTAGCCAAAACGAAACCGGATATTTCCGGTTTCATCCAGTCATATCCGGACAAACTGGTGTGGAATTCGTATGCAATGGACCAAGAGAATCACAGGAAAAATGGTTTTGGAGAAAAGCAAAGTCTTTTCGTTAGGCAAGTGCATAAAATGTCATCTATACAAACAGAAATAGCATGTTTGTTTGCCGCAGTTCCTCTAGCTTTCTCCCTAGAACATAAAAATGTGTAGAGCTGGTGTCTCCATGTGGAACCAATTAGTGTATCCAAGCATAAAATTAAATGTTCCCTGAAAAAAAAACATTCAAAAAAATAAAGTCCGTGGATCATATCAGGAATACACAAACAAAGAGGCTGTAGCAATATCTGGGATTGAATTAGCCAATACGAAACCGGATATTTCCGGTTTCATCCAGTCATATCCGGACAAAGTGGTTTGGAATTCGTATGCAATGGACCGAGAAAATCACAATAAAAATGGTTTTGGAGAAAAGCAAAGTCTTTTCGTTAGGCAAGTGCATCAAATGTCATCTATACAAACAGAAATATCAAGTTTGTTTGCCACAGTTCCTCTAGGTTTCTCCCTAGAAAATACGAATGTGTAGAGCTGGTGTCTCCATGTGGAACCAATTAGTGTTTCCAAGCATAAAATTAAATGTTCCCTTAAAAAAACATTCAAAACCATAAAGTCCGTGGATAATATCAGGAATACACAAACACAGATGCTGTAGCAATAACTGGGATTGAGTAAGCCAAAACAAAACCGGATATTTCCGGTTTCATCTAGTCATATCCGGACAAAGTGGTGTGGAATTGGTATGCAATGGACCGAGAAAATCACAGTAAAACTGGTTTTGGAGAAAAGCAAAGTCTTTTCGTTAGGCAAGTGCATCAAATGTCATCTAGACAAACAGAAATATCATGTTTGTTTGCCGCAGTTCCTCTAGCTTTCTCCCTAGAACAAACAAATGTGTAGAGCTGGTGTCTCCATGTGGAACCAATTAGTGTTTCCAAGCATAAAATTAAATGTTCCCAGAAAAAAAAAACATTCAAAAAAATACAGTCCGTGGATAATATCAGGAATACACAAACACAGAGGCTGTAGCAAATTTTCGGTTTGAGTTAGCCAAAAAAAATCCGGATACTTCCGGTTTCATCCAGTCCTATCCGGACAAAGTGGTGTGGAATTCGTATGCAGTGGACTGAGAAAATCACAGGAAAAATGGTTTTGGAGAAAAGCAAAGTCTTTTCGTTAGGCAAGTGCATCAAATGTCATCTAGACAAACAGAAATATCATGTTTGTTTGCCCCAGTTCCTCTAGCTTTCTCCCTAGAAAATACGAATGTGTAGAGCTGGTGTCTCCATGTGGAACGAATTAGTGTTTCCAAGCATAAAATTAAATGTTCCCTGAAAAAACAAACATTCACAAAAATAATGTCCGTGTATTATATCAGGAATACACAAACACAGATGCTGTAGCAATATTTCGGTTTGAGTTAGCCAAAAAAAATCCGGATACTTCCGGTTTCATCCAGTCCTATCCGGACAAAGTGGTGTGGAATTCGTATGCAATGGACCGAGAAAATCACAGGAAAAATGGTTTTGGAGAAAAGCAAAGTCTTTTCGTTAGGCAAGTGCATAAAATGTCATCTATACAAACAGAAATATCATGTTTGTTTGCTGCAGTTCCTATAGCTTTCTCCCTAGAACAAACAAATGTGTAGAGCTGGTGTCTCCATGTGGAACTAATTAGTGTTTCCAAGCATAAAATTAAATGTTCCCAGAAAAAAAAAACATTCAAAAAAATACAGTCCGTGGATAATATCAGGAATACACAAACACAGAGGCTGTAGCAATATTTCGGTTTGATTTAGCCAAAACAAAACCGCATATTTCCGGTTTCATCCAGTCATATCCGGACAAAGTGGTGTGGAATTCGTATGCAATGGACCGAGAAAATCACAGGAAAAATGGTTTTGGAGAAAAGCAAAGTCTTTTCGTTAGGCAAGTGCATAAAATGTCATCTAGACAAACAGAAATATCATGTTTGTTTGCCGCAGTTCCTCTAGCTTTCTCCCTAGAAAATACGAATGTGTAGAGCTGGTGTCTCCATGTGGAACCAATTAGTGTTTCCAAGCATAAAATTAAATGTTCCCTGAAAAAAAAAACATTCAAAAAAATAAAGTCCGTGGATAATACCAGGAATAAACAAACACAGATGCTGTACAAATATTTCGGTTTGAGTTAGCCAAAACAAAACCGGATATTTCCGGTTTAATCCAGTCATATTCGGACCAACTCGTGAGGAATTCGTATGCAATGGACCGAGAAAATCACAGGAAAAATGGTTTTGGAGAAAAGCAAATTCTTTTTGTTAGGCAAGTGCATAAAATGTCATCTATACAAACAGAAATATCATGTTTGTTTACCGCCGTTCCTCTAGATTTCTCCCTAGAACAAACGAATGTGTAGAGCTCGTGTCTCCATGTGGAACCAATTAGTGTTTCCAAGCATAAAATTAAATGTTCCCTGAAAAAAAAAACATTCAAAAAAATAAAATCCGTGGATCATATCAGGAATACACAAACAAAGAGGCTGTAGCAATATCTGGGATTGAATTAGCCAAAACGAAACCGGATATTTCCGGTTTCATCCAGTCATATCCGGACAAACTGGTGTGGAATTCGTATGCAATGGACCGAGAAAATCACAATAAAAATGGTTTTGGAGAAAAGCAAAGTCTTTTCGTTAGGCAAGTGCAGAAAATGTCATCTAGACAAACAGAAATATCATGTTTGTTTGCCGCAGTTCCTCTAGCTTTCTCCCTAGAACATAAAAATGTGTAGAGCTGGTGTCTCCATGTGGAACCAATTAGTGTTTCCAAGCATAAAATTAAATGTTCCCTGAAAAAAAAAAACATTCAAAAAAATAAAGTCCGTGGATCATATCAGGAATACACAAACAAAGAGGCTGTAGCAATATCTGGGATTGAATTAGCCAAAACGAAACCGGATATTTCCGGTTTCATCCAGTCATATCTGGACAAACTGGTGTGGAATTCGTATGCAATGGACCGAGAAAATCACAGGAAAAATGGTTTTGGAGAATAGCAAAGTCTTTTCGTTAGGCAAGTGCATCAAATGTCATCTATACAAACAGAAATATCATGTTTGTTTGCCACAGTTCCTCTAGGTTTCTCCCTAGAAAATACGAATGTGTAGAGCTGGTGTCTCCATGTGGAACCAATTAGTGTTTCAAAGCATAAAATTGAATGTTCCCTGAAAAAAAAACATTCAAAAAAATAAAGTCCGTGGATAATATCAGGAATACACAAAGAGGCTGTAGCAATATTTCGGTTTGAGTTAGCCAAAACAAAACCGCATATTTCCGGTTTCATCCAGTCATATCCGGACAAAGTGGTGTGGAATTCGTATGCAATGGACCGAGAAAATCACAGGAAAAATGGTTTTGGAGAAAAGCAAAGTCTTTTCGTTAGGCAAGTGCATAAAATGTCATCTAGACAAACAGAAATATCATGTTTGTTTGCCGCAGTTCCTCTAGCTTTCTCCCTAGAAAATACGAATGTGTAGAGCTGGTGTCTCCATGTGGAACCAATTAGTGTTTCCAAGCATAAAATTTAATGTTCTCTGAAAAAAAAACATTCAAAAAAATAAAATCCGTGGATAATATCAGGAATACACAAACAAATAGGCTGTAGCAATATCTGAGATTGAATTAGCCAAAACGAAACCGGATATTTCCGGTTTCATCCAGTCATATCCGGACAAACTGGTGTGGAATTCGTATGCAATGGACCAAGAGAATCACAGGAAAAATGGTTTTGGAGAAAAGCAAAGTCTTTTCGTTAGGCAAGTGCATAAAATGTCATCTATACAAACAGAAATAGCATGTTTGTTTGCCGCAGTTCCTCTAGCTTTCTCCCTAGAACATAAAAATGTGTAGAGCTGGTGTCTCCATGTGGAACCAATTAGTGTTTCCAAGCATAAAATTAAATGTTCCCTGAAAAAAAAACATTCAAAAAAATAAAGTCCGTGGATCATATCAGGAATACACAAACAAAGAGGCTGTAGCAATATCTGGGATTGAATTAGCCAATACGAAACCGGATATTTCCGGTTTCATCCAGTCATATCCGGACAAAGTGGTTTGGAATTCGTATGCAATGGACCGAGAAAATCACAATAAAAATGGTTTTGGAGAAAAGCAAAGTCTTTTCGTTAGGCAAGTGCATCAAATGTCATCTATACAAACAGAAATATCAAGTTTGTTTGCCACAGTTCCTCTAGGTTTCTCCCTAGAAAATACGAATGTGTAGAGCTGGTGTCTCCATGTGGAACCAATTAGTGTTTCCAAGCATAAAATTAAATGTTCCCTTAAAAAAACATTCAAAACCATAAAGTCCGTGGATAATATCAGGAATACACAAACACAGATGCTGTAGCAATAACTGGGATTGAGTAAGCCAAAACAAAACCGGATATTTCCGGTTTCATCTAGTCATATCCGGACAAAGTGGTGTGGAATTGGTATGCAATGGACCGAGAAAATCACAGTAAAACTGGTTTTGGAGAAAAGCAAAGTCTTTTCGTTAGGCAAGTGCATCAAATGTCATCTAGACAAACAGAAATATCATGTTTGTTTGCCGCAGTTCCTCTAGCTTTCTCCCTAGAACAAACAAATGTGTAGAGCTGGTGTCTCCATGTGGAACCAATTAGTGTTTCCAAGCATAAAATTAAATGTTCCCAGAAAAAAAAAACATTCAAAAAAATACAGTCCGTGGATAATATCAGGAATACACAAACACAGAGGCTGTAGCAAATTTTCGGTTTGAGTTAGCCAAAAAAAATCCGGATACTTCCGGTTTCATCCAGTCCTATCCGGACAAAGTGGTGTGGAATTCGTATGCAGTGGACTGAGAAAATCACAGGAAAAATGGTTTTGGAGAAAAGCAAAGTCTTTTCGTTAGGCAAGTGCATCAAATGTCATCTAGACAAACAGAAATATCATGTTTGTTTGCCCCAGTTCCTCTAGCTTTCTCCCTAGAAAATACGAATGTGTAGAGCTGGTGTCTCCATGTGGAACGAATTAGTGTTTCCAAGCATAAAATTAAATGTTCCCTGAAAAAACAAACATTCACAAAAATAATGTCCGTGTATTATATCAGGAATACACAAACACAGATGCTGTAGCAAATTTTCGGTTTGAGTTAGCCAAAAAAAATCCGGATACTTCCGGTTTCATCCAGTCCTATCCGGACAAAGTGGTGTGGAATTCGTATGCAATGGACCGAGAAAATCACAGGAAAAATGGTTTTGGAGAAAAGCAAAGTCTTTTCGTTAGGCAAGTGCATAAAATGTCATCTATACAAACAGAAATATCATGTTTGTTTGCTGCAGTTCCTATAGCTTTCTCCCTAGAACAAACAAATGTGTAGAGCTGGTGTCTCCATGTGGAACTAATTAGTGTTTCCAAGCATAAAATTAAATGTTCCCAGAAAAAAAAAAACATTCAAAAAAATACAGTCCGTGGATAATATCAGGAATACACAAACACAGAGGCTGTAGCAATATTTCGGTTTGATTTAGCCAAAACAAAACCGCATATTTCCGGTTTCATCCAGTCATATCCGGACAAAGTGGTGTGGAATTCGTATGCAATGGACCGAGAAAATCACAGGAAAAATGGTTTTGGAGAAAAGCAAAGTCTTTTCGTTAGGCAAGTGCATAAAATGTCATCTAGACAAACAGAAATAGCATGTTTGTTTGCCGCAGTTCCTCTAGCTTTCTCCCTAGAAAATACGAATGTGTAGAGCTGGTGTCTCCATGTGGAACCAATTAGTGTTTCCAAGCATAAAATTAAATGTTCCCTGAAAAAAAACATTCAAAAAAATAAAGTCCGTGGATAATACCAGGAATACAAAAACACAGATGCTGTACAAATATTTCGGTTTGAGTTAGCCAAAACAAAACCGGATATTTCCGGTTTAATCCAGTCATATTCGGACCAACTCGTGAGGAATTCGTATGCAATGGACCGAGAAAATCACAGGAAAAATGGTTTTGGAGAAAAGCAAAGTCTTTTTGTTAGGCAAGTGCATAAAATGTCATCTATACAAACAGAAATATCATGTTTGTTTACCGCCGTTCCTCTAGATTTCTCCCTAGAACAAACGAATGTGTAGAGCTCGTGTCTCCATGTGGAACCAATTAGTGTTTCCAAGCATAAAATTAAATGTTCCCTGAAAAAAAAAACATTCAAAAAAATAAAATCCGTGGATCATATCAGGAATACACAAACACAGAGGCTGTAGCAATATCTGGGATTGAATTAGCCAAAACGAAACCGGATATTTCCGGTTTCATCCAGTCATATCCGGACAAACTGGTGTGGAATTCGTATGCAATGGACCGAGAAAATCACAATAAAAATGGTTTTGGAGAAAAGCAAAGTCTTTTCGTTAGGCAAGTGCAGAAAATGTCATCTAGACAAACAGAAATATCATGTTTGTTTGCCGCAGTTCCTCTAGCTTTCTCCCTAGAACATAAAAATGTGTAGAGCTGGTGTCTCCATGTGGAACCAATTAGTGTTTCCAAGCATAAAATTAAATGTTCCCTGAAAAAAAAAAACATTCAAAAAAATAAAGTCCGTGGATCATATCAGGAATACACAAACAAAGAGGCTGTAGCAATATCTGGGATTGAATTAGCCAAAACGAAACCGGATATTTCCGGTTTCATCCAGTCATATCTGGACAAACTGGTGTGGAATTCGTATGCAATGGACCGAGAAAATCACAGGAAAAATGGTTTTGGAGAATAGCAAAGTCTTTTCGTTAGGCAAGTGCATCAAATGTCATCTATACAAACAGAAATATCATGTTTGTTTGCCACAGTTCCTCTAGGTTTCTCCCTAGAAAATACGAATGTGTAGAGCTGGTGTCTCCATGTGGAACCAATTAGTGTTTCAAAGCATAAAATTGAATGTTCCCTGAAAAAAAAACATTCAAAAAAATAAAGTCCGTGGATAATATCAGGAATACACAAAGAGGCTGTAGCAATATTTCGGTTTGAGTTAGCCAAAACAAAACCGCATATTTCCGGTTTCATCCAGTCATATCCGGACAAAGTGGTGTGGAATTCGTATGCAATGGACCGAGAAAATCACAGGAAAAATGGTTTTGGAGAAAAGCAAAGTCTTTTCGTTAGGCAAGTGCATAAAATGTCATCTATACAAACAGAAATATCATGTTTGTTTGCCGCAGTTCCTCTAGCTTTCTCCCTAGAAAATACGAATGTGTAGAGCTGGTGTCTCCATGTGGAACCAATTAGTGTTTCCAAGCATAAAATTTAATGTTCTCTGAAAAAAAACATTCAAAAAAATAAAATCCGTGGATAATATCAGGAATACACAAACAAATAGGCTGTAGCAATATCTGAGATTGAATTAGCCAAAACGAAACCGGATATTTCCGGTTTCATCCAGTCATATCCGGACAAACTGGTGTGGAATTCGTATGCAATGGACCTAGAGAATCACAGGAAAAATGGTTTTGGAGAAAAGCAAAGTCTTTTCGTTAGGCAAGTGCATAAAATGTCATCTATACAAACAGAAATAGCATGTTTGTTTGCCGCAGTTCCTCTAGCTTTCTCCCTAGAACATAAAAATGTGTAGAGCTGGTGTCTCCATGTGGAACCAATTAGTGTATCCAAGCATAAAATTAAATGTTCCCTGAAAAAAAAACATTCAAAAAAATAAAGTCCGTGGATCATATCAGGAATACACAAACAAAGAGGCTGTAGCAATATCTGGGATTGAATTAGCCAATACGAAACCGGATATTTCCGGTTTCATCCAGTCATATCCGGACAAAGTGGTTTGGAATTCGTATGCAATGGACCGAGAAAATCACAATAAAAATGGTTTTGGAGAAAAGCAAAGTCTTTTCGTTAGGCAAGTGCATCAAATGTCATCTATACAAACAGAAATATCAAGTTTGTTTGCCACAGTTCCTCTAGGTTTCTCCCTAGAAAATACGAATGTGTAGAGCTGGTGTCTCCATGTGGAACCAATTAGTGTTTCCAAGCATAAAATTAAATGTTCCCTTAAAAAAACATTCAAAACCATAAAGTCCGTGGATAATATCAGGAATACACAAACACAGATGCTGTAGCAATAACTGGGATTGAGTAAGCCAAAACAAAACCGGATATTTCCGGTTTCATCTAGTCATATCCGGACAAAGTGGTGTGGAATTGGTATGCAATGGACCGAGAAAATCACAGGAAAAATGGTTTTGGAGAAAAGCAAAGTCTTTTCGTTAGGCAAGTGCATCAAATGTCATCTAGACAAACAGAAATATCATGTTTGTTTGCCGCAGTTCCTCTAGCTTTCTCCCTAGAACAAACAAATGTGTAGAGCTGGTGTCTCCATGTGGAACCAATTAGTGTTTCCAAGCATAAAATTAAATGTTCCCAGAAAAAAAAAACATTCAAAAAAATACAGTCCGTGGATAATATCAGGAATACACAAACACAGAGGCTGTAGCAAATTTTCGGTTTGAGTTAGCCAAAAAAAATCCGGATACTTCCGGTTTCATCCAGTCCTATCCGGACAAAGTGGTGTGGAATTCGTATGCAGTGGACTGAGAAAATCACAGGAAAAATGGTTTTGGAGAAAAGCAAAGTCTTTTCGTTAGGCAAGTGCATCAAATGTCATCTAGACAAACAGAAATATCATGTTTGTTTGCCCCAGTTCCTCTAGCTTTCTCCCTAGAAAATACGAATGTGTAGAGCTGGTGTCTCCATGTGGAACGAATTAGTGTTTCCAAGCATAAAATTAAATGTTCCCTGAAAAAAAAAACATTCACAAAAATAATGTCCGTGTATTATATCAGGAATACACAAACACAGATGCTGTAGCAAATTTTCGGTTTGAGTTAGCCAAAAAAAATCCGGATACTTCCGGTTTCATCCAGTCCTATCCGGACAAAGTGGTGTGGAATTCGTATGCAATGGACCGAGAAAATCACAGGAAAAATGGTTTTGGAGAAAAGCAAAGTCTTTTCGTTAGGCAAGTGCATAAAATGTCATCTATACAAACAGAAATATCATGTTTGTTTGCTGCAGTTTCTATAGCTTTCTCCCTAGAACAAACAAATGTGTAGAGCTGGTGTCTCCATGTGGAACTAATTAGTGTCTCCAAGCATAAAATTAAATGTTCCCAGAAAAAAAAAAACATTCAAAAAAATACAGTCCGTGGATAATATCAGGAATACACAAACACAGAGGCTGTAGCAATATTTCGGTTTGATTTAGCCAAAACAAAACCGCATATTTCCGGTTTCATCCAGTCATATCCGGACAAAGTGGTGTGGAATTCGTATGCAATGGACCGAGAAAATCACAGGAAAAATGGTTTTGGAGAAAAGCAAAGTCTTTTCGTTAGGCAAGTGCATAAAATGTCATCTAGACAAACAGAAATATCATGTTTGTTTGCCGCAGTTCCTCTAGCTTTCTCCCTAGAAAATACGAATGTGTAGAGCTGGTGTCTCCATGTGGAACCAATTAGTGTTTCCAAGCATAAAATTAAATGTTCCCTGAAAAAAAAACATTCAAAAAAATAAAGTCCGTGGATAATATCAGGAATGCACACACACAGATGCTGTAGCAATATCTGGGATTGAGTTAGCCAAAACAAAACCGGATATTTCCGGTTTAATCCAGTCATATTCGGACCAACTCGTGAGGAATTCGTATGCAATGGACCGAGAAAATCACAGGAAAAATGGTTTTGGAGAAAAGCAAAGTCTTTTTGTTAGGCAAGTGCATAAAATGTCATCTATACAAACAGAAATATCATGTTTGTTTACCGCCGTTCCTCTAGATTTCTCCCTAGAACAAACGAATGTGTAGAGCTCGTGTCTCCATGTGGAACCAATTAGTGTTTCCAAGCATAAAATTAAATGTTCCCTGAAAAAAAAAAACATTCAAAAAAATAAAATCCGTGGATCATATCAGGAATACACAAACAAAGAGGCTGTAGCAATATCTGGGATTGAATTAGCCAAAACGAAACCGGATATTTCCGGTTTCATCCAGTCATATCCGGACAAACTGGTGTGGAATTCGTATGCAATGGACCGAGAAAATCACAATAAAAATGGTTTTGGAGAAAAGCAAAGTCTTTTCGTTAGGCAAGTGCAGAAAATGTCATCTAGACAAACAGAAATATCATGTTTGTTTGCCGCAGTTCCTCTAGCTTTCTCCCTAGAAAATACGAATGTGTAGAGCTGGTGTCTCCATGTGGAACCAATTAGTGTTTCCAAGCATAAAATTAAATGTTCCCTGAAAAAAAAAAAACATTCAAAAAAATAAAGTCCGTGGATCATATCAGGAATACACAAACAAAGAGGCTGTAGCAATATCTGGGATTGAATTAGCCAAAACGAAACCGGATATTTCCGGTTTCATCCAGTCATATCTGGACAAACTGGTGTGGAATTCGTATGCAATGGACCGAGAAAATCACAGGAAAAATGGTTTTGGAGAATAGCAAAGTCTTTTCGTTAGGCAAGTGCATCAAATGTCATCTATACAAACAGAAATATCATGTTTGTTTGCCACAGTTCCTCTAGGTTTCTCCCTAGAAAATACGAATGTGTAGAGCTGGTGTCTCCATGTGGAACCAATTAGTGTTTCAAAGCATAAAATTGAATGTTCCCTGAAAAAAAAAAACATTCAAAAAAATAAAGTCCGTGGATAATATCAGGAATACACAAAGAGGCTGTAGCAATATTTCGGTTTGAGTTAGCCAAAACAAAACCGCATATTTCCGGTTTCATCCAGTCATATCCGTACAAAGTGGTGTGGAATTCGTATGCAATGGACCGAGAAAATCACAGGAAAAATGGTTTTGGAGAAAAGCAAAGTCTTTTCGTTAGGCAAGTGCATAAAATGTCATCTAGACAAACAGAAATATCATGTTTGTTTGCCGCAGTTCCTCGAGCTTTCTCCCTAGAAAATACGAATGTGTAGAGCTGGTGTCTCCATGTGGAACCAATTAGTGTTTCCAAGCATAAAATTTAATGTTCTCTGAAAAAAAAAAACATTCAAAAAAATAAAATCCGTGGATAATATCAGGAATACACAAACAAATAGGCTGTAGCAATATCTGAGATTGAATTAGCCAAAACGAAACCGGATATTTCCGGTTTCATCCAGTCATATCCGGACAAACTGGTGTGGAGTTCATATGCAATGGCCGAGAAAATCACAGGAAAAATGGTTTTGGAGAAAAGCAAAGTCTTTTCGTTAGGCAAGTGCATAAAATGTCATCTATACAAACAGAAATAGCATGTTTGTTTGCCGCAGTTCCTCTAGCTTTCTCCCTAGAACATAAAAATGTGTAGAGCTGGTGTCTCCATGTGGAACCAATTAGTGTATCCAAGCATAAAATTAAATGTTCCCTGAAAAAAAAAAACATTCAAAAAAATAAAGTCCGTGGATCATATCAGGAATACACAAACAAAGAGGCTGTAGCAATATCTGGGATTGAATTAGCCAAAATGAAACCGGATATTTCCGGTTTCATCCAGTCATATCCGGACAAAGTGGTTTGGAATTCATATGCAATGGACCGAGAAAATCACAATAAAAATGGTTTTGGAGAAAAGCAAAGTCTTTTCGTTAGGCAAGTGCATCAAATGTCATCTATACAAACAGAAATATCATGTTTGTTTGCCACAGTTCCTATAGGTTTCTCCCTAGAAAATACGAATGTGTAGAGCTGGTGTCTCCATGTGGAACCAATTAGTGTTTCCAAGCATAAAATTAAATGTTCCCTTAAAAAAACATTCAAAACCATAAAGTCCGTGGATAATATCAGGAATACACAAACACAGATGCTGTAGCAATAACTGGGATTGAGTAAGCCAAAACAAAACCGGATATTTCCGGTTTCATCCAGTCATATCCGGACAAAGTGGTGTGGAATTCGTATGCAGTGGACTGAGAAAATCACAGGAAAAATGGTTTTGGAGAAAAGCAAAGTCTTTTCGTTAGGCAAGTGCATCAAATGTCATCTAGACAAACAGAAATATCATGTTTGTTTGCCGCAGTTCCTCTAGCTTTCTCCCTAGAAAATACGAATGTGTAGAGCTGGTGTCTCCATGTGGAACCAATTAGTGTTTCCAAGCATAAAATTAAATGTTCCCTGAAAAAAAAAACATTCACAAAAATAATGTCCGTGTATTATATCAGGAATACACAAACACAGATGCTGTAGCAAATTTTCGGTTTGAGTTAGCCAAAAAAAATCCGGATACTTCCGGTTTCATCCAGTCCTATCCGGACAAAGTGGTGTGGAATTCGTATGCAATGGACCGAGAAAATCACAGGAAAAATGGTTTTGGAGAAAAGCAAAGTCTTTTCGTTAGGCAAGTGCATAAAATGTCATCTATACAAACAGAAATATCATGTTTGTTTGCTGCAGTTCCTCTAGCTTTCTCCCTAGAACAAACAAATGTGTAGAGCTGGTGTCTCCATGTGGAACCAATTAGTGTTTCCAAGCATAAAATTAAATGTTCCCAGAAAAAAAAAACATTCAAAAAAATACAGTCCGTGGATAATATCAGGAATACACAAACACAGAGGCTGTAGCAATATTTCGGTTTGATTTAGCCAAAACAAAACCGCATATTTCCGGTTTCATCCAGTCATATCCGGACAAAGTGGTGTGGAATTCGTATGCAATGGACCGAGAAAATCACAGGAAAAATGGTTTTGGAGAAAAGCAAAGTCTTTTCGTTAGGCAAGTGCATCAAATGTCATCTAGACAAACAGAAATATCATGTTTGTTTGCCGCAGTTCCTCTAGCTTTCTCCCCAGAAAATACGAATGTGTAGAGCTGGTGTCTCCATGTGGAACCAATTAGTGTTTCCAAGCATAAAATTAAATGTTCCCTGAAAAAAAAAACATTCAAAAAAATAAAATCCATGGATAATACCAGGAATACACAAACACAGATGCTGTACAAATATTTCGGTTTGAGTTAGCCAAAACAAAACCGGATATTTCCGGTTTAATCCAGTCATATTCGGACCAACTCGTGAGGAATTGGTATGCAATGGACCGAGAAAATCACAGTAAAAATGGTTTTGGAGAAAAGCAAAGTCTTTTTGTTAGGCAAGTGCATAAAATGTCATCTATACAAACAGAAATATCATGTTTGTTTGCCGCAGTTCCTCTAGCTTTCTCCCTAGAACATAAAAATGTGTAGAGCTGGTGTCTCCATGTGGAACCAATTAGTGTTTCCAAGCATAAAATTAAATGTTCCCTGAAAAAAAAACATTCAAAAAAATAAAGTCCGTGGATCATATCAGGAATACACAAACAAAGAGGCTGTAGCAATATCTGGGATTGAATTAGCCAAAACGAAACCGGATATTTCCGGTTTCATCCAGTCATATCCGGACAAACTGGTGTGGAATTGGTATGCAATGGACCGAGAAAATCACAGGAAAAATGGTTTTGGAGAAAAGCAAAGTCTTTTCGTTAGGCAAGTGCATAAAATGTCATCTAGACAAACAGAAATATCATGTGTGTTTGCCGCAGTTCCTCTAGCTTTCTCCCTAGAACATAAAAATGTGTAGAGCTGGTGTCTCCATGTGGAACCAATTAGTGTTTCCAAGCACAAAATTAAATGTTCCCTGAAAAAAAAAACATTCAAAAAAATAAAGTCCGTGGATCATATCAGGAATACACAAACACAGATGCTGTAGCAATATCTGGGATTGAATTAGCCAAAATGAAACCGGATATTTCCGGTTTCATCCAGTCATATCCGGACAAACTGGTGTGGAATTCGTATG
The DNA here is from genome assembly GCA_036325905.1 of Lepus oiostolus. NCBI lineage: Eukaryota > Metazoa > Chordata > Mammalia > Lagomorpha > Leporidae > Lepus > Lepus oiostolus. The sequence goes on along the minus strand of JAWMBE010000081.1, from coordinate 721,241 downwards.
CAATGGACCGAGAAAGTCACAGTAAAAATGGTTGTGGAGAAAAGCAAAGTCTTTTCGTTAGGCAAGTGCATAAAATGTCATCTATACAAACAGAAATATCATGTTTGTTTGCCGCAGTTCCTCGAGCTTTCTCCCTAGAACATAAAAATGTGTAGAGTTGGTGTCTCCATGTGGAACCAATTAGTGTTTCCAAGCATAAAATTAAATGTTCCCTGAAAAAAAAACATTCAAAAAAATAAAGTCCGTGGATCATATCAGGAATACACAAACAAAGAGGCTGTAGCAATATCTGGGATTGAATTCGCCAAAACGAAACCGGATATTTCCGGTTTCATCCAGTCATATCCGGACAAAGTGGTGTGGAATTGGTATGCAATGGACCGAGAAAATCACAGGAAAAATGGTTTTGGAGAAAAGCAAAGTCTTTTCGTTAGGTAAGTGCATAAAATGTCATCTATACAAACAGAAATATCATGTTTTTTGCTGCAGTTCCTCTAGCTTTCTCCCTAGAACAAACAAATGTGTAGAGCTGGTGTCTCCATGTGGAACCAATTAGTGTTTCCAAGCATAAAATTAAATGTTCCCTGAAAAAAAAAAACATTCAAAAAAATAAAATCCGTGGATAATACCAGGAATACACAAACACAGAGTCTGTACAAATATTTCGGTTTGAGTTAGCCAAAACAAAACCGGATATTTCCGGTTTCATCCAGTCTTATTCGGACCAACTCGTGAGGAATTCGTATGCAATGGACCGAGAAAATCACAGGAAAAATGGTTTTGGAGAAAAGCAAAGTCTTTTCGTTAGGCAAGTGCATAAAATGTCATCTATACAAACAGAAATAGCATGTTTGTTTGCCGCAGTTCCTCTAGCTTTCTCCCTAGAACAAACAAATGTGTAGAGCTGGTGACTCCATGTGGAACCAATTAGTGTTTCCAAGCATAAAATTAAATGTTCCCAGAAAAAAAAAACATTCACAAAAATAATGTCCGTGTATTATATCAGGAATACACAAACACAGATGCTGTAGCAAATTTTCGGTTTGAGTTAGCCAAAAAAAATCCGCATACTTCCGGTTTCATCCAGTGCTATCCGGACAAAGTGGTGTGGAATTCGTATGCATTGGACCGAGAAAATCACAGGAAAAATGGTTTTGGAGAAAAGCAAAGTCTTTTCGTTAGGCAAGTGCATCAAATGTCATCTAGACAAACAGAAATATCATGTTTGTTTGCCACAGTTCCTCTAGCTTTCTCCCTAGAAAATACGAATGTGTAGAGCTGGTGTCTCCATGTGGAACCAATTAGTGTTTCCAAGCATAAAATTAAATGTTCCCTGAAAAAAAAACATTCACAAAAATAATGTCCGTGTATTATATCAGGAATACACAAACACAGATGCTGTAGCAAATTTTCGGTTTGAGTTAGCCAAAAAAAAATCCGGATACTTCCGGTTTCATCCAGTCATATCCGGACAAAGTGGTGTGGAATTCGTATGCAATGGACCGAGAAAATCACAGGAAAAATGGTTTTGGAGAAAAGCAAAGTCTTTTCGTTAGGCAAGTGCATAAAATGTCATCTAGACAAACAGAAATATCATGTTTGTTTGCCGCAGTTCCTCTAGCTTTCTCCCTAGAACAAACAAATGTGTAGAGCTGGTGTCTCCATGTGGAACCAATTAGTGTTTCCAAGCATAAAATTAAATGTTCCCAGAAAAAAAAAAACATTCAAAAAAATACAGTCCGTGGATAATATCAGGAATACACAAACACAGAGGCTGTAGCAATATTTGGGTTTGATTTAGCCAAAACAAAACCGCATATTTCCGGTTTCATCCAGTCCTATCCGGACAAAGTGGTGTGGAATTCGTATGCAATGGACTGAGAAAATCACAGGAAAAATGGTTTTGGAGAAAAGCAAAGTCTTTTCGTTAGGCAAGTGCATCAAATGTCATCTAGACAAACAGAAATATCATGTTTGTTTGCCGCAGTTCCTCTAGCTTTCTCCCTAGAAAATACGAATGTGTAGAGCTGGTGTCTCCATGTGGAACCAATTAGTGTTTCCAAGCATAAAATTAAATGTTCCCTGAAAAAAAAAACATTCAAAAAAATAAAATCCGTGGATAATACCAGGAATACACAAACACAGATGCTGTACAAATATTTCGGTTTGAGTTAGCCAAAACAAAACCGGATATTTCCGGTTTCATCCAGTCATATCCGGACAAAGTGGTGTGGAATTGGTATGCAATGGACCGAGAAAATCACAGGAAAAATGGTTTTGGAGAAAAGCAAAGTCTTTTCGTTAGGCAAGTGCATAAAATGTCATCTATACAAACAGAAATAGCATGTTTGTTTGCCGCAGTTCCTCTAGCTTTCTCCCTAGAAAATACGAATGTGTAGAGCTGGTTTCTCCATGTGGAACCAATTAGTGTTTCCAAGCATAAAATTAAATGTTCTCTGAAAAAAAAAAAACATTCAAAAAAATAAAGTCCGTGGATCATATCAGGAATACACAAACAAAGAGGCTGTAGCAATGTTTTGGTTTGAGTTAGCCAAAACAAAACCGGATATTTCCGGTTTAATCCAGTCATATCCGGACAAACTGGTGTGGAATTCGTATGCAATGGACCGAGAAAATCACAGTAAAAATGGTTGTGGAGAAAAGCAAAGTCTTTTCGTTAGGCAAGTGCATAAAATGTCATCTATACAAACAGAAATATCATGTTTGTTTGCCGCAGTTCCTCTAGCTTTCTCCCTAGAACATAAAAATGTGTAGAGCTGGTGTCTCCATGTGGAACCAATTAGTGTTTCAAAGCATAAAATTAAATGTTCCCTGAAAAAAAAAACATTCAAAAAAATAAAGTCCGTGGATCATATCAGGAATACACAAACAAAGAGGCTGTAGCAATATCTGGGATTGAATTAGCAAATACGAAACCGGATATTTCCGGTTTCATCCAGTCATATCCGGACAAAGTGGTGTGGAATTGGTATGCAATGGACCGAGAAAATCACAGTAAAAATGGTTTTGGAGAAAAGCAAAGTCTTTTCGTTAGGTAAGTGCATAAAATATCATCTATACAAACAGAAATATCATGTTTTTTGCTGCAGTTCCTCTAGCTTTCTCCCTAGAACAAACAAATGTGTAGAGCTGGTGTCTGCATGTGGAACCAATTAGTGTTTCCAAGCATAAAATTAAATGTTCCCTGAAAAAAAAAACATTCAAAAAAATAAAATCCGTGGATAATACCAGGAATACACAAACACAGAGTCTGTACAAATATTTCGGTTTGAGTTAGCCAAAACTAAACCGGATATTTCCTGTTTCATCCAGTCTTATTCGGACCAACTCGTCAGGAATTCGTATGCAATGGACCGAGAAAATCACAGGAAAAATGGTTTTGGAGAAAAGCAAAGTCTTTTCGTTAGGCAAGTGCATAAAATGTCATCTAGACAAACAGAAATATCATGTTTGTTTGCCGCAGTTCCTGTAGCTTTCTCCCTAGAACAAACGAATGTGTAGAGCTCGTGTCTCCACGTGGAACCAATTAGTGTTTCCAAGCATAAAATTAAATGTTCCCTGAAAAAAAAAAACATTCAAAAAAATAAAGTCCGAGGATAATATCAGGAATACACAAACACAGAGGCTGTAGCAATATCTGCGATTGAATTATCCAAAATGAAACCGGATATTTCCGGTTTCATACAGTCATATCCGGACAAAGTGGTTTGGAATTCGTATGCAATGGACCGAGAAAATCACAATAAAAATGGTTTTGGAGAAAAGCAAAGTCTTTTCTTTAGGCAAGTGCATCAATTGTCATCTAGACAAACAGAAATATCATGTTTGTTTGCCACAGTTCCTCTAGGTTTCTCCCTAGAAAATACGAATGTGTAGAGCTGGTGTCTCCATGTGGAACCAATTAGTGTTTCCAAGCATAAAATTAAATGTTCCCTTAAAAAAACATTCAAAAAAATACAGTCCGTGGATAATATCAGGAATACACAAACACAGATGCTGTAGCAATATTTCGGTTTGAGTTAGCCAAAACAAAACCGGATATTTCCGGTTTCATCCAGTCATATCCGGACCAATTGGTGTGGAATTCGTATGCAATGGACCGAGAAAATCACAGTAAAAATGGTTTTGGAGAAAAGCAAAGTCTTTTCGTTAGGCAAGTGCATAAAATGTCATCTAGACAAACAGAAATATCATGTTTGTTTGCCGCAGTTCCTCTAGCTTTCTCCCTAGACCAAACAAATGTGTAGAGCTGGTGTCTCCATGTGGAACCAATTAGTGTTTCCAAGCATAAAATTAAATGTTCCCAGAAAAAAAAAAACATTCACAAAAATAATGTCCGTGTATTATATCAGGAATACACAAACACAGATGCTGTAGCAAATTTTCGGTTTGAGTTAGCCAAAAAAAATCCGGATACTTCCGGTTTCATCCAGTGCTTTCCGGACAAAGTGGTGTGGAATTCGTATGCAGTGGACCGAGAAAATCACAGGAAAAATGGTTTTGGAGAAAAGCAAAGTCTTTTCGTTAGGCAAGTGCATAAAATGTCATCTAGACAAACAGAAATATCATGTTTGTTTGCCGCAGTTCCTATAGCTTTCTCCCTAGAAAATACGAATGTGTAGAGCTGGTGTCTCCATGTGGAACCAATTAGTGTTTCCAAGCATAAAATTAAATGTTCCCTGAAAAAAAAACATTCACAAAAATAATGTCCGTGTATTATATCAGGAATACACGAACACAGATGCTGTAGCAAATTTTCGGTTTGAGTTAGCCAAAAAAAAATCCGGATACTTCCGGTTTCATCCAGTCCTATCCGGACAAAGTGGTGTGGAATTCGTATGCAATGGACCGAGAAAATCACAGGAAAAATGGTTTTGGAGAAAAGCAAAGTCTTTTCGTTAGGCAAGTGCATAAAATGTCATCTATACAAACAGAAATATCATGTTTGTTTGCCGCAGTTCCTCTAGCTTTCTCCCTAGAACAAACAAATGTGTAGAGCTGGTGTCTCCATGTGGAACCAATTAGTGTTTCCAAGCATAAAATTAAATGTTCCCAGAAAAAAAAAACATTCAAAAAAATACAGTCCGTGGATAATATCAGGAATACACAAACACAGAGGCTGTAGCAATATTTGGGTTTGATTTAGCCAAAACAAAACCGCATATTTCCGGTTTCATCCAGTCATATCCGGACAAAGTGGTGTGGAATTCGAATGCAATGGACCGAGAAAATCACAGGAAAAATGGTTTTGGAGAAAAGCAAAGTCTTTTCGTTAGGCAAGTGCATCAAATGTCATCTAGACAAACAGAAATATCATGTTTGTTTGCCGCAGTTCCTCTAGATTTCTCCCTAGAAAATACGAATGTGTAGAGCTGGTGTCTCCATGTGGAACCAATTAGTGTTTCCAAGCATAAAATTAAATGTTCCCTGAAAAAAAAAACATTCAAAAAAATAAAATCCGTGGATAATACCAGGAATACACAAACACAGATGCTGTACAAATATTTCGGTTTGAGTTAGCCAAAACAAAACCGGATATTTCCGGTTTCATCCAGTCATATCCGGACAAAGTGGTGTGGAATTGGTATGCAATGGACCGAGAAAATCACAGGAAAAATGGTTTTGGAGAAAAGCAAAGTCTTTTCGTTAGGCAAGTGCATAAAATGTCATCTATACAAACAGAAATAGCATGTTTGTTTGCCGCAGTTCCTCTAGCTTTCTCCCTAGAAAATACGAATGTGTAGAGCTGGTGTCTCCATGTGGAACCAATTAGTGTTTCCAAGCATAAAATTAAATGTTCTCTGAAAAAAAAAACATTCAAAAAAATAAAATCCGTGGATAATATCAGGAATACACAAACAAAGAGGCTGTAGTAATGTTTTGGTTTGAGTTAGCCAAAAAAAACCGGATATTTCCGGTTTAATCCAGTCATATTCGGACCAACTCGTGAGGAATTCGTATGCAATGGACCGAGAAAATCACAGTAAAAATGGTTTTGGAGAAAAGCAAAGTCTTTTTGTTAGGCAAGTTCATAAAATGTCATCTATACAAACAGAAATATCATGTTTGTTTGCCACAGTTCCTCTAGATTTCTCCCTAGAACAAACGAATGTGTAGAGCTCGTGTCTCCATGTGGAACCAATTAGTGTTTCCAAGCATAAAATTAAATGTTCCCTGAAAAAAAAAACATTCAAAAAGTAAAGTCCGTGGATCATATCAGGAATACACAAACAAAGAGGCTGTAGCAATATCTGGGATTGAATTAGCCAAAAGGAAACCGGATATTTCCGGTTTCATCCAGTCATATCCGGACAAACTGGTGTGGAATTCGTATGCAATGGACCGAGAAAATCAAAGGAAAAATGGTTTTGGAGAAAAGCAAAGACTTTTCCTTAGGCAAGTGCATCAAATGTCATCTAGACAAACAGAAATATCATGTTTGTTTGCCGCAGTTCCTCTAGCTTTCTCCCTAGAACATAAAAATGTGTAGAGCTGGTGTCTCCATGTGGAACCAATTAGTGTTTCCAAGCATAAAATTAAATGTTCCCTGAAAAAAAAAAAAACATTCAAAAAATTAAAGTCCGTGGATCATATCAGGAATACACAAAGAAAGAGGCTGTAGCAATATTTGGGATTGAATTAGCCAAAACGAAACCGGATATTTCCGGTTTCATCCAGTCATATCCGGACAAACTGGTGTGGAATTCGTATGCAATGGACCGAGAAAATCACAGTAAAAATGGTTGTGGAGAAAAGCAAAGTCTTTTCGTTAGGCAAGTGCATAAAATGTCATCTAGACAAACAGAAATATCATGTTTGTTTGCCGCAGTTCCTCTAGCTTTCTCCCTAGAACATAAAAATGTGTAGAGCTGGTGTCTCCATATGGAACCAATTAGTGTTTCCAAGCATAAAATTAAATGTTCCCTGAAAAAAAAAACATTCAAAAAAATAAAGTCCGTGGATCATATCAGGAATACACAAACAAAGAGGCTGTAGCAATATCTGGGATTGAATTAGCCAATACGAAACCGGATATTTCCGGTTTCATCCAGTCATATCCGGACAAAGTGGTGTGGAATTGGTATGCAATGGACCGAGAAAATCACAGTAAAAATGGTTTTGGAGAAAAGCAAAGTCTTTTCGTTCGGTAAGTGCATAAAATGGCATCTATACAAACAGAAATATCATGTTTTTTGCTGCAGTTCCTCTAGCTTTCTCCCTAGAACAAACAAATGTGTAGAGTTGGTGTCTCCATGTGGAACCAATTAGTGTTTCCAAGCATAAAATTAAATGTTCCCAGAAAAAAAAAACATTCAAAAAAATACAGTCCGTGGATAATACCAGGAATACACAAACACAGAGGCTGTAGCAATATTTCGGTTTGAGTTAGCCAAAACAAAACCGCATATTTCCGGTTTCATCCAGTCATATCCGGACAAAGTGGTGTGGAATTCGTATGCAATGGACCGAGAAAATCACAGGAAAAATGGTTTTGGAGAAAAGCAAAGTCTTTTCGTTAGGCAAGTGCATAAAATGTCAGCTAGACAAACAGAAATATCATGTTTGTTTGCCGCAGTTCCTCTAGCTTTCTCCCTAGAACAAACGAATGTGTAGAGCTGGTGTCTCCATGTGGAACCAATTAGTGTTTCCAAGCATAAAATTAAATGTTCCCTGAAAAAAAAAACATTCAAAAAAATAAAGTCCGTGGATAATATCAGGAATACACAAACACAGAGGCTGTAGCAATATCTGCGATTGAATTATCCAAAATGAAACCGGATATTTCCGGTTTCATCCAGTCATATCCGGACAAAGTGGTTTGGAATTCGTATGCAATGGACCGAGAAAATCACAATAAAAATGGTTTTGGAGAAAAGCAAAGTCTTTTCGTTAGGCAAGTGCATCAAATGTCATCTATACAAACAGAAATATCAAGTTTGTTTGCCACAGTTCCTCTAGGTTTCTCCCTAGAAAATACGAATGTGTAGAGCTGGTGTCTCCATGTGGAACCAATTAGTGTTTCCAAGCATAAAATTAAATGTTCCCTTAAAAAAACATTCAAAACCATAAAGTCCGTGGATAATATCAGGAATACACAAACACAGATTCTGTAGCAATAACTGGGATTGAGTAAGCCAAAGCAAAACCGGATATTTCCGGTTTCATCCAGTCATATCCGGACAAAGTGGTGTGGAATTGGTATGCAATGGACCGAGAAAATCACAGTAAAAATGGTTGTGGAGAAAAGCAAAGTCTTTTCGTTAGGCAAGTGCATAAAATGTCATCTAGACAAACAGAAATAGCATGTTTGTTTGCCGCAGTTCCTCTAGCTTTCTCCCTAGAACAAACAAATGTGTAGAGCTGGTGTCTCCATGTGGAACCAATTAGTGTTTCCAAGCATAAAATTAAATGTTCCCAGAAAAAAAAAACATTCACAAAAATAATGTCCGTGTATTATATCAGGAATACACAAACACAGATGCTGTAGCAATATTTCGGTTTGAGTTAGCCAAAAAAAATCCGGATACTTCCGGTTTCATCCAGTCCTTTCCGGACAAAGTGGTGTGGAATTCGTATGCAGTGGACCGAGAAAATCACAGGAAAAATGGTTTTGGAGAAAAGCAAAGTCTTTTCAAGGCAAGTGCATCAAATGTCATCTAGACAAACAGAAATATCATGTTTGTTTGCCGCAGTTCCTCTAGCTTTCTCCCTAGAAAATACGAATGTGTAGAGCTGGTGTCTCCATGTGGAACCAATTAGTGTTTCCAAGCATAAAATTAAATGTTCCCTGAAAAAAAAAACATTCAAAAAAATAAAATCCGTGGATAATACCAGGAATACACAAACACAGATGCTGTACAAATATTTCGGTTTGAGTTAGCCAAAACAAAACCGGATATTTCCGGTTTCATCCAGTCATATCCGGACAAAGTGGTGTGGAATTGGTATGCAATGGACCGAGAAAATCACAGTAAAAATGGTTGTGGAGAAAAGCAAAGTCTTTTCGTTAGGCAAGTGCATAAAATGTCATCTAGACAAACAGAAATAGCATGTTTGTTTGCCGCAGTTCCTCTAGCTTTCTCCCTAGAAAATACGAATGTGTAGAGCTGTTGTGTCCATGTGGAACCAATTAGTGTTTCCAAGCATAAAATTAAATGTTCCCTGAAAAAAAAAAACTTTCAAAAAAATAAAATCTGTGGATAATATCAGGAATACACAAACAAAGAGGCTGTAGCAATGTTTTGGTTTGAGTTAGCCAAAACAAAACCGGATATTTCCGGTTTAATCCAGTCATATTCGGACCAACTCGTGAGGAATTCGTATGCAATGGACCGAGAAAATCACAGTAAAAATGGTTTTGGAGAAAAGCAAAGTCTTTTCGTTAGGCAAGTGCATCAAATGTCATCTAGACAAACAGAAATATCATGTTTGTTTGCCGCAGTTCCTCTAGCTTTCTCCCTAGAACAAACGAATGTGTAGAGCTCGTGTCTCCATGTGGAACCAATTAGTGTTTCCAAGCATAAAATTTAATGTTCTCTGAAAAAAAAATTCAAAAAAATAAAATCCGTGGATAATATCAGGAATACACAAACAAATATGCTGTAGCAATATCTGAGATTGAATTAGCCAAAACGAAACCGGATATTTCCGGTTTCATCCAGTCATATCCGGACAAAGTGGTGTGGAATTGGTATGCAATGGACCGAGAAAATCACAGGAAAAATGGTTGTGGAGAAAAGCAAAGTCTTTTCGTTAGGCAAGTGCATAAAATGTCATCTAGACAAACAGAAATAGCATGTTTGTTTGCCGCAGTTCCTCTAGCTTTCTCCCTAGAAAATACGAATGTGTAGAGCTGGTGTCTCCATGTGGAACCAATTAGTGTTTCCAAGCATAAAATTAAATGTTCCCAGAAAAAAAAAAAAACATTCAAAAAAATACAGTCCGTGGATAATATCAGGAATACACAAACACAGAGGCTGTAGCAATATTTCGGTTTGAGTTAGCCAAAACAAAACCGCATATTTCCGGTTTCATCCAGTCATATCCGGACAAAGTGGTGTGGAATTGGTATGCAATGGACCGAGAAAATCACAGGAAAAATGGTTTTGGAGAAAAGCAAAGTCTTTTCGTTAGGCAAGTGCATCAAATGTCATCTAGACAAACAGAAATAGCATGTTTGTTTGCCACAGTTCCTCTAGCTTTCTCCCTAGAAAATACGAATGTGTAGAGCTGGTGTGTCCATGTGGAATCAATTAGTGTTTCCAAGCATAAAATTAAATGTTCCCTGAAAAAAAAACATTCAAAAAAATAAAATCCGTGGATAATACCAGGAATACACAAACACAGATGCTGTACAAATATTTCGGTTTGAGTTAGCCAAAACAAAACCGGATATTTCCGGTTTCATCCAGTCATATTCGGACCAACTCGTGAGGAATTCGTATGCAATGGACCGAGAAAATCACAGGAAAAATGGTTTTGGAGAAAAGCAAAGTCTTTTCGTTAGGCAAGTGCATAAAATGTCAGCTAGACAAACAGAAATATCATGTTTGTTTGCCGCAGTTCCTCTAGCTTTCTCCCTAGAACAAACGAATGTATAGAGCTCGTGTCTCCATGTGGAACCAATTAGTGTTTCCAAGCATAAAATTAAATGTTCCCTGAAAAAAAAAACATTCAAAAAAATAAAGTCCGTGGATAATATCAGGAATACACAAACACAGAGGCTGTAGCAATATCTGCGATTGAATTATCCAAAATGAAACCGGATATTTCCGGTTTCATCCAGTCATATCCGGACAAAGTGGTTTGGAATTCGTATGCAATGGACCGAGAAAATCACAATAAAAATGGTTTTGGAGAAAAGCAAAGTCTTTTCGTTAGGCAAGTGCATCAAATGTCATCTATACAAACAGAAATATCAAGTTTGTTTGCCACAGTTCCTCTAGGTTTCTCCCTAGAAAATACGAATGTGTAGAGCTGGTGTCTCCATGTGGAACCAATTAGTGTTTCCAAGCATAAAATTAAATGTTCCCTTAAAAAACATTCAAAACCATAAAGTCCGTGGATAATATCAGGAATACACAAACACAGATGCTGTAGCAATAACTGGGATTGAGTAAGCCAAAACAAAACCGGATATTTCCGGTTTCATCCAGTCATACCCGGACAAAGTGGTGTGGAATTGGTATGCAATGGACCGAGAAAATCACAGTAAAAATGGTTTTGGAGAAAAGCAAAGTCTTTTCGTTAGGCAAGTGCATCAAATGTCATCTAGACAAACAGAAATATCATGTTTGTTTGCCGCAGTTCCTCTAGCTTTCTCCCTAGAAAATACGAATGTGTAGAGCTGGTGTCTCCATGTGGAACCAATTAGTGTTTCCAAGCATAAAATTAAATGTTCCCTGAAAAAAAAACATTCACAAAAATAATGTCCGTGTATTATATCAGGAATACACAAACAGAGATGCTGTAGCAAATTTTCGGTTTTAGTTAGCCAAAAAAATTCCGGATACTTCCGGTTTCATCCAGTCCTATCCGGACAAAGTGGTGTGGAATTCGTATGCAACCGACTGAGAAAATCACAGGAAAAATGGTTTTGGAGAAAAGCAAAGTCTTTTCGTTAGGCAAGTGCCTAAAATGTCATCTATACAAACAGAAATATCATGTTTGTTTGCTGCAGTTCCTCTAGCTTTCTCCCTAGAACAAACAAATGTGTAGAGCTGGTGTCTCCATGTGGAACCAATTAGTGTTTCCAAGCATAAAATTAAATGTTCCAAAAAAAAAAACATTCAAAAAAATACAGTCCGTGGATAATATCAGGAATACACAAACACAGAGGCTGTAGCAATATTTCGGTTTGAGTTAGCCAAAACAAAACCGCATATTTCCGGTTTCATCCAGTCATATCCGGACAAAGTGGTTTGGAATTCGTATGCAATGGACCGAGAAAATCACAATAAAAATGGTTTTGGAGAAAAGCAAAGTCTTTTCGTTAGGCAAGTGCATCAAATGTCATCTAGACAAACAGAAATATCAAGTTTGTTTGCCACAGTTCCTCTAGGTTTCTCCCTAGAAAATACGAATGTGTAGAGCTGGTGTCTCCATGTGGAACCAATTAGTGTTTCCAAGCATAAAATTAAATGTTCCCTTAAAAAACATTCAAAACCATAAAGTCCGTGGATAATATCAGGAATACACAAACACAGATGCTGTAGCAATAACTGGGATTGAGTAAGCCAAAACAAAACCGGATATTTCCGGTTTCATCCAGTCATACCCGGACAAAGTGGTGTGGAATTGGTATGCAATGGACCGAGAAAATCACAGTAAAAATGGTTTTGGAGAAAAGCAAAGTCTTTTCGTTAGGCAAGTGCATCAAATGTCATCTAGACAAACAGAAATATCATGTTTGTTTGCCGCAGTTCCTCTAGCTTTCTCCCTAGAAAATACGAATGTGTAGAGCTGGTGTCTCCATGTGGAACCAATTAGTGTTTCCAAGCATAAAATTAAATGTTCCCTGAAAAAAAAACATTCACAAAAATAATGTCCGTGTATTATATCAGGAATACACAAACAGAGATGCTGTAGCAAATTTTCGGTTTTAGTTAGCCAAAAAAATTCCGGATACTTCCGGTTTCATCCAGTCCTATCCGGACAAAGTGGTGTGGAATTCGTATGCAACCGACTGAGAAAATCACAGTAAAAATGGTTTTGGAGAAAAGCAAAGTCTTTTCGTTAGGCAAGTGCCTAAAATGTCATCTATACAAACAGAAATATCATGTTTGTTTGCTGCAGTTCCTCTAGCTTTCTCCCTAGAACAAACAAATGTGTAGAGCTGGTGTCTCCATGTGGAACCAATTAGTGTTTCCAAGCATAAAATTAAATGTTCCAAAAAAAAAAACATTCAAAAAAATACAGTCCGTGGATAATATCAGGAATACACAAACACAGAGGCTGTAGCAATATTTCGGTTTGAGTTAGCCAAAACAAAACCGCATATTTCCGGTTTCATCCAGTCATATCCGGACAAAGTGGTTTGGAATTCGTATGCAATGGACCGAGAAAATCACAATAAAAATGGTTTTGGAGAAAAGCAAAGTCTTTTCGTTAGGCAAGTGCATCAAATGTCATCTAGACAAACAGAAATATCAAGTTTGTTTGCCACAGTTCCTCTAGGTTTCTCCCTAGAAAATACGAATGTGTAGAGCTGGTGTCTCCATGTGGAACCAATTAGTGTTTCCAAGCATAAAATTAAATGTTCCCTTAAAAAACATTCAAAACCATAAAGTCCGTGGATAATATCAGGAATACACAAACACAGATGCTGTAGCAATAACTGGGATTGAGTAAGCCAAAACAAAACCGGATATTTCCGGTTTCATCCAGTCATACCCGGACAAAGTGGTGTGGAATTGGTATGCAATGGACCGAGAAAATCACAGGAAAAATGGTTTTGGAGAAAAGCAAAGTCTTTTCGTTAGGCAAGTGCATCAAATGTCATCTAGACAAACAGAAATATCATGTTTGTTTGCCGCAGTTCCTCTAGCTTTCTCCCTAGAAAATACGAATGTGTAGAGCTGGTGTGTCCATGTGGAACCAATTAGTGTTTCCAAGCATAAATTTAAATGTTCCCTGAAAAAAAAAAACATTCAAAAAAATAAAATCCGTGGATAATATCAGGAATACACAAACACAGAGGCTGTAGCAATATTTCGGTTTGATTTAGCCAAAACAAAACCGCATATTTCCGGTTTCATCCAGTCATATCCGGACAAAGTGGTGTGGAATTCGTATGCAATGGACCGAGAAAATCACAGGAAAAATGGTTTTGGAGAAAAGCAAAGTCTTTTCGTTAGGCAAGTGCATAAAATGTCATCTAGACAAACAGAAATATCATGTTTGTTTGCCGCAGTTCCTCTAGCTTTCTCCCTAGAACATAAAAATGTGTAGAGCTGGTGTCTCCATGTGGAACCAATTAGTGTTTCCAAGCATAAAATTAAATGTTCCCTGAAAAAAAAAAAAACATTCAAAAAATTAAAGTCCGTGGATCATATCAGGAATACACAAAGAAAGAGGCTGTAGCAATATTTGGGATTGAATTAGCCAAAACGAAACCGGATATTTCCGGTTTCATCCAGTCATATCCGGACAAACTGGTGTGGAATTCGTATGCAATGGACCGAGAAAATCACAGTAAAAATGGTTGTGGAGAAAAGCAAAGTCTTTTCGTTAGGCAAGTGCATAAAATGTTATCTAGACAAACAGAAATATCATGTTTGTTTGCCGCAGTTCCTCTAGCTTTCTCCCTAGAACGTAAAAATGTGTAGAGCTGGTGTCTCCATGTGGAACCAATTAGTGTTTCCAAGCATAAAATTAAATGTTCCCTGAAAAAAAAAAACATTCAAAAAAATAAAGTCCGTGGATCATATCAGGAATACACAAACAAAGAGGCTGTAGCAATATCTGGGATTGAATTAGCCAATACGAAACCGGATATTTCCGGTTTCATCCAGTCATATCCGGACAAAGTGGTGTGGAATTGGTATGCAATGGACCGAGAAAATCACAGTAAAAATGGTTGTGGAGAAAAGCAAAGTCTTTTCGTTAGGCAAGTGCATAAAATGGCATCTATACAAACAGAAATATCATGTTTTTTGCTGCAGTTCCTCTAGCTTTCTCCCTAGAACAAACAAATGTGTAGAGTTGGTGTCTCCATGTGGAACCAATTAGTGTTTCCAAGCATAAAATTAAATGTTCCCAGAAAAAAAAAAACATTCAAAAAAATACAGTCCGTGGATAATACCAGGAATACACAAACACAGAGGCTGTAGCAATATTTCGGTTTGAGTTAGCCAAAACAAAACCGCATATTTCCGGTTTCATCCAGTCATATCCGGACAAAGTGGTGTGGAATTCGTATGCAATGGACCGAGAAAATCACAGGAAAAATGGTTTTGGAGAAAAGCAATGTCTTTTCGTTAGGCAAGTGCATAAAATGTCAGCTAGACAAACAGAAATATCATGTTTGTTTGCCGCAGTTCCTCTAGCTTTCTCCCTAGAACAAACGAATGTGTAGAGCTGGTGTCTCCATGTGGAACCAATTAGTGTTTCCAAGCATAAAATTAAATGTTCCCTGAAAAAAAAAACATTCAAAAAAATAAAGTCCGTGGATAATATCAGGAATACACAAACACAGAGGCTGTAGCAATATCTGCGATTGAATTATCCAAAATGAAACCGGATATTTCCGGTTTCATCCAGTCATATCCGGACAAAGTGGTTTGGAATTCGTATGCAATGGACCGAGAAAATCACAATAAAAATGGTTTTGGAGAAAAGCAAAGTCTTTTCGTTAGGCAAGTGCATCAAATGTCATCTATACAAACAGAAATATCAAGTTTGTTTGCCACAGTTCCTCTAGGTTTCTCCCTAGAAAATACGAATGTGTAGAGCTGGTGTCTCCATGTGGAACCAATTAGTGTTTCCAAGCATAAAATTAAATGTTCCCTTAAAAAAACATTCAAAACCATAAAGTCCGTGGATAATATCAGGAATACACAAACACAGATTCTGTAGCAATAACTGGGATTGAGTAAGCCAAAGCAAAACCGGATATTTCCGGTTTCATCCAGTCATATCCGGACAAAGTGGTGTGGAATTGGTATGCAATGGACCGAGAAAATCACAGTAAAAATGGTTGTGGAGAAAAGCAAAGTCTTTTCGTTAGGCAAGTGCATAAAATGTCATCTAGACAAACAGAAATAGCATGTTTGTTTGCCGCAGTTCCTCTAGCTTTCTCCCTAGAACAAACAAATGTGTAGAGCTGGTGTCTCCATGTGGAACCAATTAGTGTTTCCAAGCATAAAATTAAATGTTCCCAGAAAAAAAAAAACATTCACAAAAATAATGTCCGTGTATTATATCAGGAATACACAAACACAGATGCTGTAGCAATATTTCGGTTTGAGTTAGCCAAAAAAAATCCGGATACTTCCGGTTTCATCCAGTCCTTTCCGGACAAAGTGGTGTGGAATTCGTATGCAGTGGACCGAGAAAATCACAGTAAAAATGGTTTTGGAGAAAAGCAAAGTCTTTTCGTTAGGCAAGTGCATCAAATGTCATCTAGACAAACAGAAATATCATGTTTGTTTGCCGCAGTTCCTCTAGCTTTCTCCCTAGAAAATACGAATGTGTAGAGATGGTGTCTCCATGTGGAACCAATTAGTGTTTCCAAGCATAAAATTAAATGTTCCCTGAAAAAAAAACATTCACAAAAATAATGTCCGTGTATTATATCAGGAATACACAAACACAGATGCTGTAGCAAATTTTCGGTTTCAGTTAGCCAAAAAAAATCCGGATACTTCCGGTTTCATCCAGTCCTATCCGGACAAAGTGGTGTGGAATTCGTATGCAATCGACCGAGAAAATCACAGGAAAAATGGTTTTGGAGAAAAGCAAAGTCTTTTCGTTAGGCAAGTGCCTAAAATGTCATCTATACAAACAGAAATATCATGTTTGTTTGCTGCAGTTCCTCTAGCTTTCTCCCTAGAACAAACAAATGTGTAGAGCTGGTGTCTCCATGTGGAACCAATTAGTGTTTCCAAGCATAAAATTAAATGTTCCAAAAAAAAAAAACATTCAAAAAAATACAGTCCGTGGATAATATCAGGAATACACAAACACAGAGGCTGTAGCAATATTTCGTTTTGAGTTAGCCAAAACAAAACCGCATATTTCCGGTTTCATCCAGTCATATTCAGACCAACTGGTGTGGAATTCGTATGCAATGGACCGAGAAAATCACAGGAAAAATGGTTTTGGAGAAAATAAAGTCTTTTCGTTAGGCAAGTGCATCAAATGTCATCTAGACAAACAGAAATATCATGTTTGTTTGCCGCAGTTCCTCTAGCTTTCTCCCTAGAAAATACGAATGTGTAGAGCTGGTGTGTCCATGTGGAACCAATTAGTGTTTCCAAGCATAAAATTAAATGTTCCCTGAAAAAAAAAAAACATTCAAAAAAATAAAATCCGTGGATAATATCAGGAATACACAAACACAGAGGCTGTAGCAATATTTGGGTTTGATTTAGCCAAAACAAAACCGCATATTTCCGGTTTCATCCAGTCATATCCGGACAAAGTGGTGTGGAATTCGTATGCAATGGACCGAGAAAATCACAGGAAAAATGGTTTTGGAGAAAAGCAAAGTCTTTTCAAGGCAAGTGCATCAAATGTCATCTAGACAAACAGAAATATCATGTTTGTTTGCCACAGTTCCTCTAGCTTTCTCCCTAGAAAATACGAATGTGTAGAGCTGGTGTCTCCATGTGGAACCAATTAGTGTTTCCAAGCATAAAATTAAATGTTCCCTGAAAAAAAAAACATTCAAAAAAATAAAATCCGTGGATAATACCAGGAATACACAAACACAGATGCTGTACAAATATTTCGGTTTGAGTTAGCCAAAACAAAACCGGATATTTCCGGTTTCATCCAGTCATATCCGGACAAAGTGGTGTGGAATTGGTATGCAATGGACCGAGAAAATCACAGGAAAAATGGTTTTGGAGAAAAGCAAAGTCTTTTCGTTAGGCAAGTGCATAAAATGTCATCTAGACAAACAGAAATAGCATGTTTGTTTGCCGCAGTTCCTCTAGCTTTCTCCCTAGAAAATACGAATGTGTAGAGCTGTTGTGTCCATGTGGAACCAATTAGTGTTTCCAAGCATAAAATTAAATGTTCCCTGAAAAAAAAAAAAACTTTCAAAAAAATAAAATCTGTGGATAATATCAGGAATACACAAACAAAGAGGCTGTAGCAATGTTTTGGTTTGAGTTAGCCAAAACAAAACCGGATATTTCCGGTTTAATCCAGTCATATTCGGACCAACTCGTGAGGAATTCGTATGCAATGGACCGAGAAAATCACAGTAAAAATGGTTTTGGAGAAAAGCAAAGTCTTTTCGTTAGGCAAGTGCATCAAATGTCATCTAGACAAACAGAAATATCATGTTTGTTTGCCGCAGTTCCTCTAGCTTTCTCCCTAGAACAAACGAATGTGTAGAGCTGGTGTCTCCATGTGGAACCAATTAGTGTTTCCAAGCATAAAATTTAATGTTCTCTGAAAAAAAAAAATTCAAAAAAATAAAATCCGTGGATAATATCAGGAATACACAAACAAATAGGCTGTAGCAATATCTGAGATTGAATTAGCCAAAACGAAACCGGATATTTCCGGTTTCATCCAGTCATATCCGGACAAAGTGGTGTGGAATTGGTATGCAATGGACCGAGAAAATCACAGGAAAAATGGTTGTGGAGAAAAGCAAAGTCTTTTCGTTAGGCAAGTGCATAAAATGTCATCTAGACAAACAGAAATAGCATGTTTGTTTGCCGCAGTTCCTCTAGCTTTCTCCCTAGAAAATACGAATGTGTAGAGCTGGTGTCTCCATGTGGAACCAATTAGTGTTTCCAAGCATAAAATTAAATGTTCCCAGAAAAAAAAAACATTCAAAAAAATACAGTCCGTGGATAATATCAGGAATACACAAACACAGAGGCTGTAGCAATATTTCGGTTTGAGTTAGCCAAAACAAAACCGCATATTTCCGGTTTCATCCAGTCATATCCGGACAAAGTGGTGTGGAATTGGTATGCAATGGACCGAGAAAATCACAGGAAAAATGGTTTTGGAGAAAAGCAAAGTCTTTTCGTTAGGCAAGTGCATCAAATGTCATCTAGACAAACAGAAATAGCATGTTTGTTTGCCACAGTTCCTCTAGCTTTCTCCCTAGAAAATACGAATGTGTAGAGCTGGTGTGTCCATGTGGAACCAATTAGTGTTTCCAAGCATAAAATTAAATGTTCCCTGAAAAAAAAACATTCAAAAAAATAAAATCCGTGGATAATACCAGGAATACACAAACACAGATGCTGTACAAATATTTCGGTTTGAGTTAGCCAAAACAAAACCGGATATTTCCGGTTTCATCCAGTCATATTCGGACCAACTCGTGAGGAATTCGTATGCAATGGACCGAGAAAATCACAGGAAAAATGGTTTTGGAGAAAAGCAAAGTCTTTTCGTTAGGCAAGTGCATAAAATGTCAGCTAGACAAACAGAAATATCATGTTTGTTTGCCGCAGTTCCTCTAGCTTTCTCCCTAGAACAAACGAATGTATAGAGCTCGTGTCTCCATGTGGAACCAATTAGTGTTTCCAAGCATAAAATTAAATGTTCCCTGAAAAAAAAAAAACATTCAAAAAAATAAAGTCCGTGGATAATATCAGGAATACACAAACACAGAGGCTGTAGCAATATCTGCGATTGAATTATCCAAAATGAAACCGGATATTTCCGGTTTCATCCAGTCATATCCGGACAAAGTGGTTTGGAATTGGTATGCAATGGACCGAGAAAATCACAATAAAAATGGTTTTGGAGAAAAGCAAAGTCTTTTCGTTAGGCAAGTGCATCAAATGTCATCTATACAAACAGAAATATCAAGTTTGTTTGCCACAGTTCCTCTAGGTTTCTCCCTAGAAAATACGAATGTGTAGAGCTGGTGTCTCCATGTGGAACCAATTAGTGTTTCCAAGCATAAAATTAAATGTTCCCTTAAAAAACATTCAAAACCATAAAGTCCGTGGATAATATCAGGAATACACAAACACAGATGCTGTAGCAATAACTGGGATTGAGTAAGCCAAAACAAAACCGGATATTTCCGGTTTCATCCAGTCATATCCGGACAAAGTGGTGTGGAATTGGTATGCAATGGACCGAGAAAATCACAGTAAAAATGGTTTTGGAGAAAAGCAAAGTCTTTTCGTTAGGCAAGTGCATCAAATGTCATCTAGACAAACAGAAATATCATGTTTGTTTGCCGCAGTTCCTCTAGCTTTCTCCCTAGAAAATACGAATGTGTAGAGCTGGTGTCTCCATGTGGAACCAATTAGTGTTTCCAAGCATAAAATTAAATGTTCCCTGAAAAAAAAACATTCACAAAAATAATGTCCGTGTATTATATCAGGAATACACAAACAGAGATGCTGTAGCAAATTTTCAGTTTTAGTTAGCCAAAAAAATTCCGGATACTTCCGGTTTCATCCAGTCCTATCCGGACAAAGTGGTGTGGAATTCGTATGCAACCGACTGAGAAAATCACAGGAAAAATGGTTTTGGAGAAAAGCAAAGTCTTTTCGTTAGGCAAGTGCCTAAAATGTCATCTATACAAACAGAAATATCATGTTTGTTTGCTGCAGTTCCTCTAGCTTTCTCCCTAGAACAAACTAATGTGTAGAGCTGGTGTCTCCATGTGGAACCAATTAGTGTTTCCAAGCATAAAATTAAATGTTCCAAAAAAAAAAACATTCAAAAAAATACAGTCCGTGGATAATATCAGGAATACACAAACACAGAGGCTGTAGCAATATTTCGTTTTGAGTTAGCCAAAACAAAACCGCATATTTCCGGTTTCATCCAGTCATATTCAGACCAACTGGTGTGGAATTCGTATGCAATGGACCGAGAAAATCACAGGAAAAATGGTTTTGGAGAAAAGCAAAGTCTTTTCGTTAGGCAAGTGCATCAAATGTCATCTAGACAAACAGAAATATCATGTTTGTTTGCCGCAGTTCCTCTAGCTTTCTCCCTAGAAAATACGAATGTGTAGAGCTGGTGTGTCCATGTGGAACCAATTAGTGTTTCCAAGCATAAATTTAAATGTTCCCTGAAAAAAAAAAACATTCAAAAAAATAAAATCCGTGGATAATATCAGGAATACACAAACACAGAGGCTGTAGCAATATTTCGGTTTGATTTAGCCAAAACAAAACCGCATATTTCCGGTTTCATCCAGTCATATCCGGACAAAGTGGTGTGGAATTCGTATGCAATGGACCGAGAAAATCACAGGAAAAATGGTTTTGGAGAAAAGCAAAGTCTTTTCGTTAGGCAAGTGCATAAAATGTCATCTAGACAAACAGAAATATCATGTTTGTTTGCCGCAGTTCCTCTAGCTTTCTCCCTAGAAAATACGAATGTGTAGAGCTGGTGTGTCCATGTGGAACCAATTAGTGTTTCCAAGCATAAAATTAAATGTTCCCTGAAAAAAAAACATTCAAAAAAATAAAATCCGTGGATAATACCAGGAATACACAAACACAGATGCTGTACAAATATTTCGGTTTGAGTTAGCCAAAACAAAACCGGATATTTCCGGTTTCATCCAGTCATATCCGGACAAAGTGGTGTGGAATTGGTATGCAATGGACCGAGAAAATCACAGTAAAAATGGTTGTGGAGAAAAGCAAAGTCTTTTCGTTAGGCAAGTGCATAAAATGTCATCTAGACAAACAGAAATAGCATGTTTGTTTGCCGCAGTTCCTCTAGCTTTCTCCCTAGAAAATACGAATGTGTAGAGCTGGTGTCTCCATGTGGAACCAATTAGTGTTTCCAAGCATAAAATTAAATGTTCCCTGAAAAAAAAAACTTTCAAAAAAATAAAATCCGTGGATAATATCAGGAATACACAAACAAAGAGGCTGTAGCAATGTTTTGGTTTGAGTTAGCCAAAACAAAACCGGATATTTCTGGTTTAATCCAGTCATATTCGGACCAACTCGTGAGGAATTCGTATGCAATGGACCGAGAAAATCACAGTAAAAATGGTTTTGGAGAAAAGCAAAGTCTTTTCGTTAGGCAAGTGCATCAAATGTCATCTAGACAAACAGAAATATCATGTTTGTTTGCCGCAGTTCCTCTAGCTTTCTCCCTAGAACAAACGAATGTGTAGAGCTCGTGTCTCCATGTGGAACCAATTAGTGTTTCCAAGCATAAAATTTAATGTTCTCTGAAAAAAAAAATTCAAAAAAATAAAATCCGTGGATAATATCAGGAATACACAAACAAATAGGCTGTAGCAATATCTGAGATTGAATTAGCCAAAACGAAACCGGATATTTCCGGTTTCATCCAGTCATATCCGGACAAAGTGGTGTGGAATTGGTATGCAATGGACCGAGAAAATCACAGTAAAAATGGTTGTGGAGAAAAGCAAAGTCTTTTCGTTAGGCAAGTGCATAAAATGTCATCTAGACAAACAGAAATAGCATGTTTGTTTGCCGCAGTTCCTCTAGCTTTCTCCCTAGAAAATACGAATGTGTAGAGCTGGTGTCTCCATGTGGAACCAATTAGTGTTTCCAAGCATAAAATTAAATATTCCCTGAAAAAAAAAACTTTCAAAAAAATAAAATCCGTGGATAATATCAGGAATACACAAACAAAGAGGCTGTAGCAATGTTTTGGTTTGAGTTAGCCAAAACAAAACTGGATATTTCCGGTTTCATCCAGTCATATTCGGACCAACTCGTGAGGAATTCGTATGCAATGGACCGAGAAAATCACAGGAAAAATGGTTTTGGAGAAAAGCAAAGTCTTTTCGTTAGGCAAGTGCATAAAATGTCATCTATACAAACAGAAATAGCATGTTTGTTTGCCGCAGTTCCTCTAGCTTTCTCCCTAGAAAATACGAATGTGTAGAGCTGGTGTCTCCATGTGGAACCAATTAGTGTATCCAAGCATAAATTTAAATCTCCCTGAAAAAAAAAACATTCAAAAAAATAAAGTCCGTGGATCATATCAGGAATACACAAACAAAGAGGCTGTAGCAATATCTGGGATTGAATTAGCCAAAACGAAACCGGATATTTCCGGTTTCATCCAGTCATATCCGGACAAAGTGGTGTGGAATTGCTATGCAATGGACCGAGAAAATCACAGGAAAAATGGTTTTGGAGAAAAGCAAAGTTTTTTCGTTAGGCAAGTGCATCAAATGTCATCTAGACAAACAGAAATATCATGTTTGTTTGCTGCAGTTCCTCTAGCTTTCTCCCTAGAACAAACAAATGTGTAGAGCTGGTGTCTCCATGTGGAACCAATTAGTGTTTCCAAGC
Organism: Lepus oiostolus; assembly: GCA_036325905.1. NCBI lineage: Eukaryota > Metazoa > Chordata > Mammalia > Lagomorpha > Leporidae > Lepus > Lepus oiostolus. The sequence continues at coordinate 698,262 of JAWMBE010000081.1, read as the reverse complement.
ATAAAATTAAATGTTCCCAGAAAAAAAAACATTCAAAAAAATACAGTCCGTGGATAATATCAGGAATACACAAACACAGAGGCTGTAGCAATATTTCGGTTTGAGTTAGCCAAAACAAAACCGCATATTTCCGGTTTCATCCAGTCATATCCGGACAAAGTGGTGTGGAATTCCTATGCAATGGACCGAGAAAATCACAGTAAAAATGGTTTTGGAGAAAAGCAAAGTCTTTTCGTTAGGCAAGTGCATCAAATGTCATCTAGACAAACAGAAATATCATGTTTGTTTGCCGCAGTTCCTCTAGCTTTCTCCCTAGAACAAACTAATGTGTAGAGCTGGTGTCTCCATGTGGAACCAATTAGTGTTTCCAAGCATAAAATTAAATGTTCCCTGAAAAAAAAAACATTCAAAGAAATAAAGTCCGTGGATAATATCAGGAATACACAAACACAGAGGCTGTAGCAATATCTGCGATTGAATTAGCCAAAATGAAACCGGATATTTCCGGTTTCATCCAGTCATATCCGGACAATGTGGTGTGGAATTGGTATGCAATGGACCGAGAAAATCACAGTAAAAATGGTTTTGGAGAAAAGCAAAGTCTTTTCGTTAGGCAAGTGCATCAAATGTCATCTAGACAAACAGAAATATCAAGTTTGTTTGCCGCAGTTCCTCTAGCTTTCTCCCTAGAACAAACAAATGTGTAGAGCTGGTGTCTCCATGTGGAACCAATTAGTGTATCCAAGCATAAAATTAAATGTTCCCTGAAAAAAAAACATTCAAAAAAATAAAGTCCGTGGATCATATCAGGAATACACAAACAAAGAGGCTGTAGCAATATCTGGGATTGAATTAGCCAAAACGAAACCGGATATTTCCGGTTTCATCCAGTCATATCCGGACAAAGTGGTGTGGAATTGGTATGCAATGGACCGAGAAAATCACAGTAAAAATGGTTTTGGAGAAAAGCAAAGTCTTTTCGTTAGGTAAGTGCATAAAATGTCATCTATACAAACAGAAATATCATGTTTTTTGCTGCAGTTCCTCTAGCTTTCTCCCTAGAACAAACAAATGTGTAGAGCTGGTGTCTCCATGTGGAACCAATTAGTGTTTCCAAGCATAAAATTAAATGTTCCCTGGAAAAAAAAACATTCAAAAAAATACAGTCCGTGGATAATATCAGGAATACACAAACAAAGAGGCTGTAGCAATATTTCGGTTTGAGTTAGCCAAAACAAAACCGCATATTTCCGGTTTCATCCAGTCATATCCGTACAAAGTGGTGTGGAATTGGTATGCAATGGACCGAGAAAATCACAGGAAAAATGGTTTTGGAGAAAAGCAAAGTCTTTTCGTTAGGCAAGTGCATCAAATGTCATCTAGACAAACAGAAATAGCATGTTTGTTTGCCACAGTTCCTCTAGCTTTCTCCCTAGAAAATACGAATGTGTAGAGCTGGTGTGTCCATGTGGAATCAATTAGTGTTTCCAAGCATAAAATTAAATGTTCCCTGAAAAAAAAAATTCAAAAAAATAAAATCCGTGGATAATACCAGGAATACACAAACACAGATGCTCTACAAATATTTCGGTTTGAGTTAGCCAAAACAAAACCGGATATTTCCGGTTTCATCTAGTGATATCCGTACAAAGTGGTGTGGAATTGGTATGCAATGGACCGAGAAAATCACAGGAAAAATGGTTTTGGAGAAAAGCAAAGTCTTTTCGTTAGGCAAGTGCATAAAATGTCATCTAGATAAACAGAAATATCATGTTTGTTTGCCGCAGTTCCTCTAGCTTTCTCCCTAGAAAATACGAATGTGTAGAGCTGGTGTCTCCATGTGGAACCAATTAGTGTTTCCAAGCATAAAATTAAATGTTCCCTGAAAAAAAAAAACATTCAAAAAAATAAAATCCGTGGATAATACCAGGAATACACAAACACAGATGCTCTACAAATATTTCGGTTTGAGTTAGCCAAAACAAAACCGGATATTTCCGGTTTCATCCAGTCACATTCGGACCAACTCGTGAGGAATTCGTATGCAATGGACTGAGAAAATCACAGGAAAAATGGTTTTGGAGAAAAGCAAAGTCTTTTCGTTAGGCAAGTGCATCAAATGTCATCTAGACAAACAGAAATATCATGTTTGTTTGCCGCAGTTCCTCTAGCTTTCTCCCTAGAAAATACGAATGTTTAGAGCTGGTGTCTCCATGTGGAACCAATTAGTGTTTCCAAGCATAAAATTAAATGTTTCCAGAAAAAAAACATTCACAAAAATAATGTCCATGTATTATATCAGGAATACACAAACACAGATGCTGTAGCAAATTTTCGGTTTGAGTTAGCCAAAAAAAATCCGGATACTTCCGGTTTCATCCAGTCCTATCCGGACAAAGTGGTGTGGAATTCGTATGCAATCGACCGAGAAAATCACAGGAAAAATGGTTTTGGAGAAAAGCAAAGTCTTTTCGTTAGGCAAGTGCATAAAATGTCATCTATACAAACAGAAATATCATGTTTGTTTGCTGCAGTTCCTCTAGCTTTCTCCCTAGAACAAACAAATGTGTAGAGCTGGTGTCTCCATGTGGAACCAATTAGTGTTTCCAAGCATAAAATTAAATGTTCCCAGAAAAAAAAACATTCAAAAAAATACAGTCCGTGGATAATATCAGGAATACACAAACACAGAGGCTGTAGCAATATTTCGGTTTGATTTAGCCAAAAAAAAACCGCATATTTCCGGTTTCATCCAGTCATATCCGGACAAAGTGGTGTGGAATTGGTATGCAATGGACCGAGAAAATCACAGGAAAAATGGTTTTGGAGAAAAGCAAAGTCTTTTCATTAGGCAAGTGCATCAAATGTCATCTAGACAAACAGAAATATCATGTTTGTTTGCCGCAGTTCCTCTAGCTTTCTCCCTAGAAAATACGAATGTGTAGAGCTGGTGTGTCCATGTGGAACCAATTAGTGTTTCCAAGCATAAAATTAAATGTTCCCTGAAAAAAAAACATTCAAAAAAATAAAATCCGTGGATAATACCAGGAATACACAAACACAGATTCTGTACAAATATTTCGGTTTGAGTTAGCCAAAACAAAACCGCATATTTCCGGTTTCATCCAGTCATATCCGGACAAAGTGGTGTGGAATTGGTATGCAATGGACCGAGAAAATCACAGTAAAAATGGTTGTGGAGAAAAGCAAAGTCTTTTCGTTAGGCAAGTGCATAAAATGTCATCTATACAAACAGAAATAGCATGTTTGTTTGCCGCAGTTACTCTAGCTTTCTCCCTAGAAAATACGAATGTGTAGAGCTGGTGTCTCCATGTGGAACCAATTAGTGTTTCCAAGCATAAAATTAAATGTTCCCTGAAAAAAAAACTTTCAAAAAAATGAAATCCGTGGATAATATCAGGAATACACAAACACAGATGCTGTAGTAATGTTTTGGTTTGAGTTAGCCAAAACAAAACCGGATATTTCCGGTTTAATCCAGTCATATTCGGACCAACTCGTGAGGAATTCGTATGCAATGGACCGAGAAAATCACAGTAAAAATGGTTTTGAAGAAAAGCAAAGTCTTTTTGTTAGGCAAGTGCATAAAATGTCATCTATACAATCAGAAATATCATGTTTATTTGCCGCCGTTCCTCTAGATTTCTCCCTAGAACAAACGAATGTGTAGAGCTCGTGTCTCCATGTGGAACCAATTAGTGTTTCCAAGCATAAAATTAAATGTTCCCTGAAAAAAAAAACATTCAAAAAAATAAAGTCCGTGGATAATATCAGGAATACACAAACAAAGAGGCTGTAGCAATATCTGAGATTGAATTAGCCAAAACGAAACCGCATATTTCCGGTTTCATCCAGTCATATCCGGACAAACTGGTGTGGAATTCGTATGCAATGGACCGAGAAAATCACAGGAAAAATGGTTTTGGAGAAAAGCAAAGTCTTTTCGTTAGGCAAGTGCATAAAATGTCATCTATACAAACAGAAATAGCATGTTTGTTTGCCGCAGTTCCTCTAGCTTTCTCCCTAGAACATAAAAATGTGTACAGCTGGTGTCTCCATGTGGAACGAATTAGTGTATCCAAGCATAAAATTAAATGTTCCCTGAAAAAAAAAACATTGCAAAAAATACAGTCCGTGGATAATATCAGGAATACACAAACACAGAGGCTGTAGCAATATTTCGGTTTGAGTTAGCCAAAACAAAACCGCATATTTCCGGTTTCATCCAGTCATATCCGGACAAAGTGGTGTGGAATTCGTATGCAATGGACCGAGAAAATCACAGTAAAAATGGTTTTGGAGAAAAGCAAAGTCTTTTCGTTAGGCAAGTGCATCAAATGTCATCTAGACAAACAGAAATAGCATGTTTGTTTGCCGCAGTCCTCTAGCTTTCTCCCTAGAAAATACGAATGTGTAGAGCTGGTGTGTCCATGTGGAATCAATTAGTGTTTCCAAGCATAAAATTAAATGTTCCCTGAAAAAAAAAACATTCAAAAAATAAAATCCGTGGATAATACCAGGAATACACAAACACAGATGCTGTACAAATATTTCGGTTTGAGTTAGCCAAAACAAAACCGGATATTTCCGGTTTCATCCAGTCATATCCGGACAAAGTGGTGTGGAATTGGTATGCAATGGACCGAGAAAATCACAGTAAAAATGGTTTTGGAGAAAAGCAAAGTCTTTTCGTTAGGCAAGTGCATCAAATGTCATCTAGACAAACAGAAATAGCATGTTTGTTTGCCGCAGTTCCTCTAGCTTTCTCCTTAGAACAAACAAATGTGTAGAGCTGGTGTCTCCATGTGGAACCAATTAGTGTTTCCAAGCATAAAATTAAATGTTCCCAGAAAAAAAAACATTCAAAAAAATACAGTCCGTGGATAATACCAGGAATACACAAACACAGATGCTGTACAAATATTTCGGTTTGAGTTAGCCAAAACAAAACCGCATATTTCCGGTTTCATCCAGTCATATCCGGACAAAGTGGTGTGGAATTGGTATGCAATGGACCGAGAAAATCACAGGAAAAATGGTTTTGGAGAAAAGCAAAGTCTTTTCGTTAGGCAAGTGCATAAAATGTCATCTAGACAAACAGAAATATCATGTTTGTTTGCCGCAGTTCCTCTAGCTTTCTCCCTAGAAAATACGAATGTGTAGAGCTGGTGTGTCCATGTGGAATCAATTAGTGTTTCCAAGCATAAAATTAAATGTTCCCTGAAAAAAAAAACATTCAAAAAAATAAAATCCGTGGATAATACCAGGAATACACAAACACAGATGCTGTACAAATATTTCGGTTTGAGTTAGCCAAAACAAAACCGGATATTTCCGGTTTCATCCAGTCATATCCGGACAAAGTGGTGTGGAATTGGTATGCAATGGACTGAGAAAATCACAGGAAAAATGGTTTTGGAGAAAAGCAAAGTCTTTTCCTTAGGCAAGTGCATAAAATGTCATCTATACAAACAGAAATAGCATGTTTGTTTGCCGCAGTTCCTCTAGCTTTCTCCCTAGAAAATACGAATGTGTAGAGCTGTTGTCTCCATGTGGAACCAATTAGTGTTTCCAAGCATAAAATTAAATGTTCCCAGAAAAAAAAAAACATTCAAAAAAATAAAATCCGTGGATAATACCAGGAATACACAAACACAGATGCTGTAGCAATATTTCGGTTTGAGTTAGCCAAAACAAAACCGGATATTTCCGGTTTCATCCAGTCATATCCGGACAAAGTGGTGTGGAATTGGTATGCAATGGACCGAGAAAATCACAGGAAAAATGGTTTTGGAGAAAAGCAAAGTCTTTTCGTTAGGCAAGTGCATCAAATGTCATCTAGACAAACAGAAATAGCATGTTTGTTTGCCGCAGTTCCTCTAGATTTCTCCCGAGAAACTACGAATGTGTAGAGCTGGTGTGTCCATGTGGAATCAATTAGTGTTTCCAAGCATAAAATTAAATGTTCCCTGAAAAAAAAACATTCAAAAAAATAAAATCCGTGGATAATACCAGGAATACACAAACACAGATGCTGTACAAATATTTCGGTTTGAGTTAGCCAAAACAAAACCGGATATTTCCGGTTTCATCCAGTCATATCCGGACAAAGTGGTGTGGAATTGGTATGCAATGGACCGAGAAAATCACAGGAAAAATGGTTTTGGAGAAAAGCAAAGTCTTTTCGTTAGGCAAGTGCATCAAATGTCATCTATACAAACAGAAATAGCATGTTTGTTTGCCGCAGTTCCTCTAGCTTTCTCCCTAGAAAATACGAATGTGTAGAGCTGGTGTCTCCATGTGGAACCAATTAGTGTTTCCAAGCATAAAATTAAATGTTCCCTGAAAAAAAAAACATTCAAAAAAATAAAGTCCGTGGATAACATCAGGAATACACAAACGCAGAGGCTGTAGCAATATCTGCGATTGAATTATCCAAAATGAAACCGGATATTTCCGGTTTCATCCAGTCATATCCGGACAAACTGGTGTGGAATTGGTATGCAATGTACCGAGAAAATCACAATAAAAATGGTTTTGGAGAAAAGCAAAGTCTTTTCGTTAGGCAAGTGCATCAAATGTCATCTATACAAACAGAAATATCATGTTTGTTTGCCGCCGTTCCTCTAGGTTTCTCCCTAGAAAATACGAATGTGTAGAGCTGGTGTCTCCATGTGGAACCAATTAGTGTTTCCAAGCATAAAATTAAATGTTCCCTGAAAAAAAAACATTCAAAAAAATAAAGTCCGTGGATAATATCAGGAATACACAAACACAGAGGCTGTAGCAATATTTCGGTTTGAGTTATCCAAAACAAAACCGCATATTTCCGGTTTCATCCAGTCATATCCGGACAAACTGGTGTGGAATTCGTATGCAATGGACCGAGAAAATCACAGGAAAAATGGTTTTGGAGAAAAGCAAAGTCTTTTCGTTAGGCAAGTGCATAAAATGTCATCTAGACAAACAGAAATATCATGTTTGTTTGCCGCAGTTCCTCTAGCTTTCTCCCTAGAAAATACGAATGTGTAGAGCTGGTGTCTCCATGTGGAACCAATTAGTGTTTCCAAGCATAAAATTTAATGTTCTCTGAAAAAAAATTCAAAAAAATAACATCCGTGGATAATATCAGGAATACACAAACAAATAGGCTGTAGCAATATCTGAGATTGAATTAGCCAAAACGAAACCGGATATTTCCGGTTTCATCCAGTCCTATCCGGACAAAGTGGTGTGGAATTCGTATGCAATGGACCGAGAAAATCACAGGAAAAATGGTTTTGGAGAAAAGCAAAGTCTTTTCGTTAGGCAAGTGCATAAAATGTCATCTATACAAACAGAAATAGCATGTTTGTTTGCCGCAGTTCATCTAGCTTTCTCCCTAGAACAAACAAATGTGTAGAGCTGGTGTCTCCATGTGGAACCAATTAGTGTATCCAAGCATAAAATTAAATGTTCCCTGAAAAAAAAAAAAACATTCAAAAAAATACAGTCCGTGGATCATATCAGGAATACACAAACAAAGAGGCTGTAGCAATATCTGGGATTGAATTAGCCAAAATGAAACCGGATATTTCCGGTTTCATCCAGTCATATCCGGAGAAACTGGTGTGGAATTCGTATGCAATGGACCGAGAAAATCACAGTAAAAATGGTTTTGGAGAAAAGCAAAGTCTTTTCGTTAGGTAAGTGCATAAAATGTCATCTATACAAACAGAAATATCATGTTTTTTGCTGCAGTTCCCCTAGCTTTCTCCCTAGAACAAACGAATGTGTAGAGCTGGTGTCTCCATGTGGAACCAATTAGTGTTTCCAAGCATAAAATTAAATGTTCCCAGAAAAAAAAAACATTCAAAAAAATACAGTCCGTGGATAATATCAGGAATACACAAACACAGAGGCTGTAGCAATATTTCGGTTTGAGTTAGCCAAAACAAAACCGGATATTTCCGGTTTCATCCAGTCATATCCGGACAAAGTGGTGTGGAATTGGTATGCAATGGACCGAGAAAATCACAGGAAAAATGGTTTTGGAGAAAAGCAAAGTCTTTTCGTTAGGCAAGTGCATATAATGTCATCTAGACAAACAGAAATAGCATGTTTGTTTGCCGCAGTTCCTCTAGCTTTCTCCCTAGAAAATACGAATGTGTAGAGCTGGTGTGTCCATGTGGAATCAATTAGTGTTTCCAAGCATAAAATTAAATGTTCCCTGAAAAAAAAACATTCAAAAAAATAAAATCCGTGGATAATACCAGGAATACACAAACACAGATGCTGTACAAATATTTCGGTTTGATTTAGCCAAAACAAAACCGGATATTTCCGGTTTCATCCAGTCATATCCGGACAAAGTGGTGTGGAATTGGTATGCAATGGACCGAGAAAATCACAGGAAAAATGGTTTTGGAGAAAAGCAAAGTCTTTTCGTTAGGCAAGTGCATAAAATGTCATCTATACAAACAGAAATAGCATGTTTGTTTGCCGCAGTTCCTCTAGCTTTCTCCCTAGAAAATACGAATGTGTAGAGCTGTTGTCTCCATGTGGAACCAATTAGTGTTTCCAAGCATAAAATTAAATGTTCCCTGAAAAAAAAAACATTCAAAAAAATAAAATCCGTGGATAATACCAGGAATACACAAACACAGATGCTGTAGCAATATTTCGGTTTGAGTTAGCCAAAACAAAACCGGATATTTCCGGTTTCATCCAGTCATATCCGGACAAAGTGGTGTGGAATTGGTATGCAATGGACCGAGAAAATCACAGGAAAAATGGTTTTGGAGAAAAGCAAAGTCTTTTCGTTAGGCAAGTGCATCAAATGTCATCTAGACAAAGAGAAATAGCATGTTTGTTTGCCGCAGTTCCTCTAGATTTCTCCCGAGAAACTACGAATGTGTAGAGCTGGTGTGTCCATGTGGAATCAATTAGTGTTTCCAAGCATAAAATTAAATGTTCCCTGAAAAAAAAACATTCAAAAAAATAAAATCCGTGGATAATACCAGGAATACACAAACACAGATGCTGTACAAATATTTCGGTTTGAGTTAGCCAAAACAAAACCGGATATTTCCGGTTTCATCCAGTCATATCCGGACAAAGTGGTGTGGAATTGGTATGCAATGGACCGAGAAAATCACAGGAAAAATGGTTTTGGAGAAAAGCAAAGTCTTTTCGTTAGGCAAGTGCATCAAATGTCATCTATACAAACAGAAATAGCATGTTTGTTTGCCGCAGTTCCTCTAGCTTTCTCCCTAGAAAATACGAATGTGTAGAGCTGGTGTCTCCATGTGGAACCAATTAGTGTTTCCAAGCATAAAATTAAATGTTCCCTGAAAAAAAAAAAAACATTCATAAAAATAAAGTCCGTGGATAACATCAGGAATACACAAACGCAGAGGCTGTAGCAATATCTGAGATTGAATTAGCCAAAATGAAACCGGATATTTCCGGTTTCATCCAGTCATATCCGGACAAACTGGTGTGGAATTGGTATGCAATGTACCGAGAAAATCACAGGAAAAATGGTTTTGGAGAAAAGCAAAGTCTTTTCGTTAGGCAAGTGCATATAATGTCATCTAGACAAACAGAAATAGCATGTTTGTTTGCCGCAGTTCCTCTAGCTTTCTCCCTAGAAAATACGAATGTGTAGAGCTGGTGTGTCCATGTGGAATCAATTAGTGTTTCCAAGCATAAAATTAAATGTTCCCTGAAAAAAAAAAACATTCAAAAAAATAAAATCCGTGGATAATACCAGGAATACACAAACACAGATGCTGTACAAATATTTCGGTTTGAGTTAGCCAAAACAAAACCGGATATTTCCGGTTTCATCCAGTCATATCCGGACAAAGTGGTGTGGAATTGGTATGCAATGGACCGAGAAAATCACAGGAAAAATGGTTTTGGAGAAAAGCAAAGTCTTTTCGTTAGGCAAGTGCATAAAATGTCATCTATACAAACAGAAATAGCATGTTTGTTTGCCGCAGTTCCTCTAGCTTTCTCCCTAGAAAATACGAATGTGTAGAGCTGTTGTCTCCATGTGGAACCAATTAGTGTTTCCAAGCATAAAATTAAATGTTCCCTGAAAAAAAAAACATTCAAAAAAATAAAATCCGTGGATAATACCAGGAATACACAAACACAGATGCTGTAGCAATATTTCGGTTTGAGTTAGCCAAAACGAAACCGGATATTTCCGGTTTCATCCAGTCATATTCGGAACAACTCTTGAGGAATTCATATGTAATGGACCGAGAAAATCACAGGAAAAATGGTTTTGGAGAAAAGCAAAGTCTTTTCGTTAGGCAAGTGCATAAAATGTCAGCTAGACAAACAGAAATATCATGTTTGTTTGCCGCAGTTCCTCTAGCTTTCTCCCTAGAAAATACGAATGTGTAGAGCTGGTGTCTCCATGTGGAACCAATTAGTGTTTCCAAGCATAAAATTAAATGTTCCCTGAAAAAAAAAACATTCAAAAAAATAAAGTCCGTGGATAACATCAGGAATACACAAACACAGAGGCTGTAGCAATATCTGCGATTGAATTATCCAAAATGAAACCGGATATTTCCGGTTTCATCCAGTCATATCCGGACAAAGTGGTGTGGAATTGGTATGCAATGGACCGAGAAAATCACAATAAAAATGGTTTTGGAGAAAAGCAAAGTCTTTTCGTTAGGCAAGTGCATCAAATGTCATCTATACAAACAGAAATATCATGTTTGTTTGCCCCAGTTCCTCTAGCTTTCTCCCTAGAACAAACAAATGTGTAGAGCTGGTGTCTCCATGTGGAACCAATTAGTGTTTCCAAGCATAAAATTAAATGTTCCCAGAAAAAAAAAACATTCAAAAAAATACAGTCCGTGGATAATATCAGGAATACACAAACACAGAGGCTGTAGCAATATTTCGGTTTGAGTTAGCCAAAACAAAACCGCATATTTCCGGTTTCATCCAGTCATATCCGGACAAAGTGGTGTGGAATTGGTATGCAATGGACTGAGAAAATCACAGGAAAAATGGTTTTGGAGAAAAGCAAAGTCTTTTCATTAGGCAAGTGCATCAAATGTCATCTAGACAAACAGAAATAGCAGAAATAGCATGTTTGTTTGCCGCAGTTCCTCTAGATTTCTCCCTAGAAAATACGAATGTGTAGAGCTGGTGTCTCCATGTGGAACCAATTAGTGTTTCCAAGCATAAAATTAAATGTTCCCTGAAAAAAAAACTTTCAAAGAAATAAAATCCGTGGATAATATCAGGAATACACAAACAAAGAGGCTGTAGCAATGTTTTGGTTTGAGTTAGCCAAAACAAAACCGGATATTTCCGGTTTAATCCAGTCATATTCGGACCAACTCGTGAGGAATTCGTATGCAATGGACCGAGAAAATCACAGGAAAAATGGTTTTGGAGAAAAGCAAAGTCTTTTCGTTAGGCAAGTGCATAAAATGTCATCTATACAAACAGAAATAGCATGTTTTTTGCTGCAGTTCCCCTAGCTTTCTCCCTAGAACAAACGAATGTGTAGAGCTGGGGTCTCCATGTGGAACCAATTAGTGTTTCCAAGCATAAAATTAAATGTTCCCAGAAAAAAAAAACATTCAAAAAAATACAGTCCGTGGATAATATCAGGAATACACAAACACAGAGGCTGTAGCAATATTTCGGTTTGAGTTAGCCAAAACAAAACCGGATATTTCCGGTTTCATCCAGTCATATCCGGACAAAGTGGTGTGGAATTGTTATGCAATGGACCGAGAAAATCACAGGAAAAATGGTTTTGGAGAAAAGCAAAGTCTTTTCGTTAGGCAAGTGCATCAAATGTCATCTAGACAAACAGAAATAGCATGTTTGTTTGCCGCAGTTCCTCTACCTTTCTCTCTAGAAAATACGAATGTGTAGAGCTGGTGTGTCCATGTGGAATCAATTAGTGTTTCCAAGCATAAAATTAAATGTTCCCTGAAAAAAAAAACATTCAAAAAAATAAAATCCGTGGATAATACCAGGAATACACAAACACAGATGCTGTACAAATATTTCGGTTTGAGTTAGCCAAAACAAAACCGGATATTTCCGGTTTCATCCAGTCATATCCGGAAAAAGTGGTGTGGAATTGGTATGCAATGGACCGAGAAAATCACAGGAAAAATGGTTTTGGAGAAAAGCAAAGTCTTTTCGTTAGGCAAGTGCATCAAATGTCATCTAGACAAACAGAAATAGCAAGTTTGTTTGCCACAGTTCCTCTAGCTTTCTCCCTAGAAAATACGAATGTGTAGAGCTGTTGTCTCCATGTGGAACCAATTAGTGTTTCCAAGCATAAAATTAAATGTTCCCTGAAAAAAAAAATTCAAAAAAATAAAATCCGTGAATAATACCAGGAATACACAAACACAGATGCTGTAGCAATATTTCGGTTTGAGTTAGCCAAAACAAAACCGGATATTTCCGGTTTCATCCAGTCATATCCGGACAAAGTGGTGTGGAATTGGTATGCAATGGACCGAGAAAATCACAGGAAAAATGGTTTTGGAGAAAAGCAAAGTCTTTTCGTTAGGCAAGTGCATCAAATGTCATCTAGACAAACAGAAATAGCATGTTTGTTTGCCGCAGTTCCTCTAGCTTTCTCCCTAGAAACTACGAATGTGTAGAGCTGGTGTGTCCATGTGGAATCAATTAGTGTTTCCAAGCATAAAATTAAATGTTCCCTGAAAAAAAACATTCAAAAAATAAAATCCGTGGATAATACCAGGAATACACAAACACAGATGCTGTACAAATATTTCGGTTTGAGTTAGCCAAAACAAAACCGGATATTTCCGGTTTCATCCAGTCATATCCGGAAAAAGTGGTGTGGAATTGGTATGCAATGGACCGAGAAAATCACAGGAAAAATGGTTTTGGAGAAAAGCAAAGTCTTTTCGTTAGGCAAGTGCATAAAATGTCATCTATACAAACAGAAATAGCATGTTTGTTTGCCGCAGTTCCTCTAGCTTTCTCCCTAGAAAATACGAATGTGTAGAGCTGGTGTCTCCATGTGGAACCAATTAGTGTTTCCAAGCATAAAATTAAATGTTCCCTGAAAAAAAAAACATTCAAAAAAATAAAGTCCGTGGATAACATCAGGAATACACAAACACAGAGGCTGTTGCAATATCTGCGATTGAATTATCCTAAATGAAACCGGATATTTCCGGTTTCATCCAGTCATATCCGGACAAACTGGTGTGGAATTGGTATGCAATGGACCGAGAAAATCACAATAAAAATGGTTTTGGAGAAAAGCAAAGTCTTTTCGTTAGGCAAGTGCATCAAACGTCATCTATACAAACAGAAATATCATGTTTGTTTGCCGCCGTTCCTCTAGGTTTCTCCCTAGAAAATACGAATGTGTAGAGCTGGTGTCTCCATGTGGAACCAATTAGTGTTTCCAAGCATAAAATTAAATGTTCCCTGAAAAAAAAAACATTCAAAAAAATAAAGTCCGTGGATAATATCAGGAATACACAAACACAGAGGCTGTAGCAATATTTCGGTTTGAGTTATCCAAAACAAAACCGCATATTTCCGGTTTCATCCAGTCATATCCGGACAAACTGGTGTGGAATTCGTATGCAATGGACTGAGAAAATCACAGGAAAAATGGTTTTGGAGAAAAGCAAAGTCTTTTCGTTAGGCAAGTGCATCAAATGTCATCTAGACAAACAGAAATAGCATGTTTGTTTGCCGCAGTTCCTCTAGCTTTCTCCCTAGAAAATACGAATGTGTAGAGCTGGTGTGTCCATGTGGAATCAATTAGTGTTTCCAAGCATAAAATTAAATGTTCCCTGAAAAAAAAACATTCAAAAAAATAAAATCCGTGGATAATACCAGGAATACACAAACACAGATGCTGTACAAATATTTCGGTTTGAGTTAGCCAAAACAAAACCGGATATTTCCGGTTTCATCCAGTCATATCCGGAAAAAGTGGTGTGGAATTGGTATGCAATGGACCGAGAAAATCACAGGAAAAATGGTTTTGGAGAAAAGCAAAGACTTTTCGTTAGGCAAGTGCATCAAATGTCATCTATACAAACAGAAATAGCATGTTTGTTTGCCGCAGTTCCTCTAGCTTTCTCCCTAGAACAAACAAATGTGTAGAGCTGGTGTCTCCATGTGGAACCAATTAGTGTTTCCAAGCATAAAATTAAATGTTCCCAGAAAAAAAAACATTAAAAAAAATACAGTCCGTGGATAATATCAGGAATACACAAACACAGAGTCTGTAGCAATATTTCGGTTTGAGTTAGCCAAAACAAAACCGCATATTTCCGGTTTCATCCAGTCATATCCGGACAAAGTGGTGTGGAATTCGTATGCAATGGACCGAGAAAATCACAGGAAAAATGGTTTTGGAGAAAAGCAAAGTCTTTTCGTTAGGCAAGTGCATCAAATGTCATCTAGACAAACAGAAATAGCATGTTTGTTTGCCGCAGTTCCTCTAGATTTCTCCCTATAAACTACGAATGTGTAGAGCTGGTGTGTCCATGTGGAATCAATTAGTGTTTCCAAGCATAAAATTAAATGTTCCCTGAAAAAAAAACATTCAAAAAAATAAAATCCGTGGATAATACCAGGAATACACAAACACAGATGCTGTACAAATATTTCGGTTTGAGTTAGCCAAAACAAAACCGCATATTTCCGGTTTCATCCAGTCATATCCGGACAAAGTGGTGTGGAATTGGTATGCAATGGACCGAGAAAATCACAGGAAAAATGGTTTTGGAGAAAAGCAAAGTCTTTTCGTTAGGCAAGTGCATAAAATGTCATCTATACAAACAGAAATAGCATGTTTGTTTGCCGCAGTTCCTCTAGCTTTCTCCCTAGAAAATACGAATGTGTAGAGCTGGTGTCTCCATGTGGAACCAATTAATGTTTCCAAGCATAAAATTAAATGTTCCCTGAAAAAAAAAAAACATTCAAAAAAATAAAATCCGTGGATAATACCAGGAATACACAAACACAGATGCTGTACAAATATTTCGGTTTGAGTTAGCCAAAACAAAACCGGATATTTCCGGTTTCATCCAGTCATATTCGGAACAACTCGTGAGGAATTCATATGTAATGGACCGAGAAAATCACAGGAAAAATGGTTTTGGAGAAAAGCAAAGTCTTTTCGTTAGGCAAGTGCATAAAATGTCAGCTAGACAAACAGAAATATCATGTTTGTTTGCCGCAGTTCCTCTAGCTTTCTCCCTAGAACAAACGAATGTGTAGAGCTGGTGTCTCCATGTGGAACCAATTAGTGTTTCCAAGCATAAAATTAAATGTTCCCTGAAAAAAAAACATTCAAAAAAATAAAGTCCGTGGATAACATCAGGAATACACAAACACAGAGTCTGTAGCAATATCTGCGATTGAATTATCCAAAATGAAACCGGATATTTCCGGTTTCATCCAGTCATATCCGGACAAAGTGGTGTGGAATTGGTATGCAATGGACCGAGAAAATCACAATAAAAATGGTTTTGGAGAAAAGCAAAGTCTTTTCGTTAGGCAAGTGCATCAAATGTCATCTATACAAACAGAAATATCATGTTTGTTTGCCCCAGTTCCTCTAGCTTTCTCCCTAGAAAAAACAAATGTGTAGAGCTGGTGTCTCCATGTGGAACCAATTAGTGTTTCCAAGCATAAAATTAAATGTTCCCTGAAAATAAAAACATTCAAAAAAATACAGTCCGTGGATAATATCAGGAATACACAAACACAGATGCTGTAGCAAATTTTCGGTTTGAGTTAGCCAAAAAAAATCCGGATATTTCCGGTTTCATCCAGTCCTATCCGGACAAAGTGGTGTGGAATTCGTATGCAATGGACCGAGAAAATCACAGTAAAAATGGTTTTGGAGAAAAGCAAAGTCTTTTCGTTAGGCAAGTGCATAAAATGTCATCTATACAAACAGAAATAGCATGTTTGTTTGCTGCAGTTCCTCTAGCTTTCTCCCTAGAACAAACAAATGTGTAGAGCTGGTGTCTCCATGTGGAACCAATTAGTGTTTCCAAGCATAAAATTAAATGTTCCCAGAAAAAAAAAAAACATTCAAAAAAATACAGTCCGTGGATAATATCAGGAATACACAAACACAGAGGCTGTAGCAATATTTCGGTTTGAGTTAGCCAAAACAAAACCGCATATTTCCGGTTTCATCCAGTCATATCCGGAAAAAGTGGTGTGGAATTGGTATGCAATGGACCGAGAAAATCACAGGAAAAATGGTTTTGGAGAAAAGCAAAGTCTTTTCGTTAGGCAAGTGCATCAAATGTCATCTAGACAAACAGAAATATCATGTTTGTTTGCCGCAGTTCCTCTAGCTTTCTCCCTAGAAAATACGAATGTGTAGAGCTGGTGTGTCCCTGTGGAAACAATTAGTGTTTCCAAGCATAAAATTAAATGTTCCCTGAAAAAAAAAATTCAAAAAAATAAAATCCGTGGATAATACCAGGAATACACAAACACAGATGCTGTACAAATATTTCGGTTTGAGTTAGCCAAAACAAAACCGGATATTTCCGGTTTCATCCAGTCATATCCAGACAAAGTGGTGTGGAATTGGTATGCAATGCACCGAGAAAATCACAGTAAAAATGGTTTTGGAGAAAAGCAAAGTCTTTTCGTTAGGCAAGTGCATAAAATGTCATCTAGACAAACAGAAATATCATGTTTGTTTGCCGCAGTTCCTCTAGCTTTCTCCCTAGAAAATAGGAATGTGTAGAGCTGGTGTCTCCATGTGCACCAATTAGAGTTTCTAAGGACAAAGTTAAATGTTCCCTAAAAAAAAAAAACAATAAAGTCCGTGGATAATATCAGGAATACACAAACACAGAGGCTGTAGCAATATTTCGGTTTGAGTTATCCAAAACAAAACCGCATATTTCCGGTTTCATCCAGTCATATCCGGACAAACTGGTGTGGAATTGGTATGCAATGGACCGAGAAAATCACAGGAAAAATGGTTTTGGAGAAAAGCAAAGTCTTTTCGTTAGGCAAGTGCATCAAATGTCATCTAGACAAACAGAAATAGCATGTTTGTTTGCCGCAGTTCCTCTAGCTTTCTCCCTAGAAAATACGAATGTGTAGAGCTGGTGTGTCCATGTGGAATCAATTAGTGTTTCCAAGCATAAAATTAAATGTTCCCTGAAAAAAAAAACATTCAAAAAAATAAAATCCGTGGATAATACCAGGAATACACAAACACAGATGCTGTACAAATATTTCGGTTTGAGTTAGCCAAAACAAAACCGGATATTTCCGGTTTCATCCAGTCATATCCGGAAAAAGTGGTGTGGAATTGGTATGCAATGGACCGAGAAAATCACAGGAAAAATGGTTTTGGAGAAAAGCAAAGTCTTTTCGTTAGGCAAGTGCATATAATGTCATCTAGACAAACAGAAATATCATGTTTGTTTGCCGCAGTTCCTCTAGCTTTCTCCCTAGAAAATACGAATGTGTAGAGCTGGTGTCTCCATGTGGAACCAATTAGTGTTTCCAAGCATAAAATTAAATGTTCCCTGAAAAAAAAAAACATTGAAAAAAATAAAATCCGTGGATAATACCAGGAATACACAAACACAGATGCTGTACAAATATTTCGGTTTGAGTTAGCCAAAACAAAACCGAATATTTCCGGTTTCATCCAGTCATATCCGGAACAACTCGTGAGGAATTCGTATGCAATGGACCGAGAAAATCACAGGAAAAATGGTTTTGGAGAAATGCAAAGTCTTTTCGTTAGGCAAGTGCAGAAAATGTCATCTAGACAAACAGAAATAGCATGTTTGTTTGCCGCAGTTCCTCTAGCTTTCTCCCTAGAAAATACGAATGTGTAGAGCTGGTGTCTCCATGTGGAACCAATTAGTGTTTCCAAGCATAAAATTAAATGTTCCCTGAAAAAAAAAATTCAAAAAAATAAAATCCGTGGATAATATCAGGAATACACAAACAAATAGGCTGTAGCAATATCTGAGATTGAATTAGCCAAAACGAAACTGGATATTTCCGGTTTCATCCAGTCATATCCGGACAAACTGGTGTGGAATTCGTATGCAATGGACCGAGAAAATCACAGGAAAAATGGTTTTGGAGAAAAGCAAAGTCTTTTCGTTAGGCAAGTGCATCAAATGTCATCTAGACAAACAGAAATAGCATGTTTGTTTGCCGCAGTTCCTCTAGCTTTCTCCCTAGAACAAACAAATGTGTAGAGCTGGTGTCTCCATGTGGAACCAATTAGTGTTTCCAAGCATAAAATTAAATGTTCCCAGAAAAAAAAACATTCAAAAAAATACAGTCCGTGGATAATATCAGGAATACACAAACACAGAGTCTGTAGCAATATTTCGGTTTGAGTTAGCCAAAACAAAACCGCATATTTCCGGTTTCATCCAGTCATATCCGGACAAAGTGGTGTGGAATTGGTATGCAATGGACCGAGAAAATCACAGGAAAAATGGTTTTGGAGAAAAGCAAAGTCTTTTCGTTAGGCAAGTGCATCAAATGTCATCTAGACAAACAGAAATAGCATGTTTGTTTGCCGCAGTTCCTCTAGATTTCTCCCTAGAAACTACGAATGTTTAGAGCTGGTGTGTCCATGTGGAATCAATTAGTGTTTCCAAGCATAAAATTAAATGTTCCCTGAAAAAAAAACATTCAAAAAAATAAAATCCGTGGATAATACCAGGAATACACAAACACAGAGGCTGTACAAATATTTCGGTTTGAGTTAGCCAAAACAAAACCGCATATTTCCGGTTTCATCCAGTCATATCCGGAAAAAGTGGTGTGGAATTGGTATGCAATGGACCGAGAAAATCACAGGAAAAATGGTTTTGGAGAAAAGCAAAGTCTTTTCGTTAGGCAAGTGCATAAAATGTCATCTAGACAACAGAAATAGCATGTTTGTTTGCCGCAGTTCCTCTAGTTTTCTCCCTAGAAAATACGAATGTGTAGAGCTGGTGTCTCCATGTGGAACCAATTAGTGTTTCCAAGCATAAAATTAAATGTTCCCTGAAAAAAAAAACATTCAAAAAAATAAAATTCGTGGATAATACCAGGAATACACAAACACAGATGCTGTACAAATATTTCGGTTTGAGTTAGCCAAAACAAAACCGGATATTTCCGGTTTCATCCAGTCATATTCGGAACAACTCGTGAGGAATTCATATGTAATGGACCGAGAAAATCACAGGAAAAATGGTTTTGGAGAAAAGCAAAGTCTTTTCGTTAGGCAAGTGCATAAAATGTCAGCTAGACAAACAGAAATATCATGTTTGTTTGCCGCAGTTCCTCTAGCTTTCTCCCTAGAACAAACGAATGTGTAGAGCTCGTGTCTCCATGTGGAACCAATTAGTGTTTCCAAGCATAAAATTAAATGTTCCCTGAAAAAAAAAACATTCAAAAAAATAAAGTCCGTGGATAACATCAGGAATACACAAACACAGAGGCTGTAGCAATATCTGCGATTGAATTATCCAAAATGAAACCGGATATTTCCGGTTTCATCCAGTCATATCCGGACAAAGTGGTGTGGAATTGGTATGCAATGGACCGAGAAAATCACAATAAAAATGGTTTTGGAGAAAAGCAAAGTCTTTTCGTTAGGCAAGTGCATCAAATGTCATCTATACAAACAGAAATATCATGTTTGTTTGCCCCAGTTCCTCTAGCTTTCTCCCTAGAAAAAACGAATGTGTAGAGCTGGTGTCTCCATGTGGAACCAATTAGTGTTTCCAAGCATAAAATTAAATGTTCCCTGAAAATAAAAACATTCACAAAAATAATGTCCGTGTATTATATCAGGAATACACAAACACAGATGCTGTAGCAAATTTTCGGTTTGAGTTAGCCAAAAAAAATCCGGATACTTCCGGTTTCATCCAGTCCTATCTGGACAAAGTGGTGTGGAATTCGTATGCAATGGACCGAGAAAATCACAGTAAAAATGGTTTTGGAGAAAAGCAAAGTCTTTTCGTTAGGCAAGTGCATAAAATGTCATCTATACAAACAGAAATAGCATGTTTGTTTGCTGCAGTTCCTCTAGCTTTCTCCCTAGAACAAACAAATGTGTAGAGCTGGTGTCTCCATGTGGAACCAATTAGTGTTTCCAAGCATAAAATTAAATGTTCCCAGAAAAAAAAAACATTCAAAAAATACAGTCCGTGGATAATATCAGGAATACACAAACACAGAGGCTGTAGCAATATTTCGGTTTGAGTTAGCCAAAACAAAACCGCATATTTCCGGTTTCATCCAGTCATATCCGGACAAAGTGGTGTGGAATTGGTATGCAATGGACCGAGAAAATCACAGGAAAAATGGTTTTGGAGAAAAGCAAAGTCTTTTCGTTAGGCAAGTGCATCAAATGTCATCTAGACAAACAGAAATATCATGTTTGTTTGCCGCAGTTCCTCTAGCTTTCTCCCTAGAAAATACGAATGTGTAGAGCTGGTGTGTCCCTGTGGAACCAATTAGTGTTTCCAAGCATAAAATTAAATGTTCCCTGAAAAAAAAATTTCAAAGAAATAAAATCCGTGGATAATATCAGGAATACACAAACAAAGAGGCTGTAGCAATGTTTTGGTTTGAGTTAGCCAAAACAAAACCGGATACTTCCGGTTTCATCCAGTCATATCCGGACAAAGTGGTGTGGAATTGGTATGCAATGGACTGAGAAAATCACAGGAAAAATGGTTTTGGAGAAAAGCAAAGTCTTTTCGTTAGGCAAGTGCATAAAATGTCATCTATACAAACAGAAATAGCAGAAATAGCATGTTTGTTTGCCGCAGTTCCTCTAGATTTCTCCCTAGAAAATACGAATGTGTAGAGCTGGTGTCTCCATGTGGAACCAATTAGTGTTTCCAAGCATAAAATTAAATGTTCCCTGAAAAAAAAACTTTCAAAGAAATAAAATCCGTGGATAATATCAGGAATACACAAACAAAGAGGCTGTAGCAATGTTTTGGTTTGAGTTAGCCAAAACAAAACCGGATATTTCCGGTTTTATCCAGTCATATTCGGACCAACTCGTGAGGAATTCGTATGCAATGGACCGAGAAAATCACAGGAAAAATGGTTTTGGAGAAAAGCAAAGTCTTTTCGTTAGGCAAGTGCATAAAATGTCATCTAGACAAACAGAAATAGCATGTTTGTTTGCCGCAGTTCCTCTAGCTTTCTCCCTAGAAAATACGAATGTGTAGAGCTGGTGTCTCCATGTGGAACCAATTAGTGTTTCCAAGCATAAAATTAAATGTTCCCAGAAAAAAAAAACTTTCAAAAAAATACAGTCCGTGGATAATATCAGGAATACACAAACACAGAGGCTGTAGCAATATTTCGGTTTGAGTTAGCCAAAACAAAACCGCATATTTCCGGTTTCATCCAGTCATATCCGGACAAAGTGGTGTGGAATTGGTATGCAATGGACGGAGAAAATCACAGGAAAAATGGTTTTGGAGAAAAGCAAAGTCTTTTCG
This sequence comes from Lepus oiostolus, assembly GCA_036325905.1. Classification (NCBI taxonomy): domain Eukaryota; kingdom Metazoa; phylum Chordata; class Mammalia; order Lagomorpha; family Leporidae; genus Lepus; species Lepus oiostolus. The sequence continues at coordinate 676,729 of JAWMBE010000081.1, read as the reverse complement.
TTAGGCAAGTGCATAAAATGTCATCTATACAAACAGAAATAGCATGTTTGTTTGCCGCAGTTCCTCTAGCTTTCTCCCTAGAAAATACGAATGTGTAGAGCTGGTGTCTCCATGTGGAACCAATTAATGTTTCCAAGCATAAAATTAAATGTTCCCTGAAAAAAAAAAACATTCAAAAAAATAAAATCCGTGGATAATACCAGGAATACACAAACACAGATGCTGTACAAATATTTCGGTTTGAGTTAGCCAAAACAAAACCGGATATTTCCGGTTTCATCCAGTCATATTCGGAACAACTCGTGAGGAATTCATATGTAATGGACCGAGAAAATCACAGGAAAAATGGTTTTGGAGAAAAGCAAAGTCTTTTCGTTAGGCAAGTGCATAAAATGTCAGCTAGACAAACAGAAATATCATGTTTGTTTGCCGCAGTTCCTCTAGCTTTCTCCCTAGAACAAACGAATGTGTAGAGCTGGTGTCTCCATGTGGAACCAATTAGTGTTTCCAAGCATAAAATTAAATGTTCCCTGAAAAAAAAACATTCAAAAAAATAAAGTCCGTGGATAACATCAGGAATACACAAACACAGAGTCTGTAGCAATATCTGCGATTGAATTATCCAAAATGAAACCGGATATTTCCGGTTTCATCCAGTCATATCCGGACAAAGTGGTGTGGAATTGGTATGCAATGGACCGAGAAAATCACAATAAAAATGGTTTTGGAGAAAAGCAAAGTCTTTTCGTTAGGCAAGTGCATCAAATGTCATCTATACAAACAGAAATATCATGTTTGTTTGCCCCAGTTCCTCTAGCTTTCTCCCTAGAAAAAACAAATGTGTAGAGCTGGTGTCTCCATGTGGAACCAATTAGTGTTTCCAAGCATAAAATTAAATGTTCCCTGAAAATAAAAACATTCAAAAAAATACAGTCCGTGGATAATATCAGGAATACACAAACACAGATGCTGTAGCAAATTTTCGGTTTGAGTTAGCCAAAAAAAATCCGGATATTTCCGGTTTCATCCAGTCCTATCCGGACAAAGTGGTGTGGAATTCGTATGCAATGGACCGAGAAAATCACAGTAAAAATGGTTTTGGAGAAAAGCAAAGTCTTTTCGTTAGGCAAGTGCATAAAATGTCATCTATACAAACAGAAATAGCATGTTTGTTTGCTGCAGTTCCTCTAGCTTTCTCCCTAGAACAAACAAATGTGTAGAGCTGGTGTCTCCATGTGGAACCAATTAGTGTTTCCAAGCATAAAATTAAATGTTCCCAGAAAAAAAAAAAACATTCAAAAAAATACAGTCCGTGGATAATATCAGGAATACACAAACACAGAGGCTGTAGCAATATTTCGGTTTGAGTTAGCCAAAACAAAACCGCATATTTCCGGTTTCATCCAGTCATATCCGGAAAAAGTGGTGTGGAATTGGTATGCAATGGACCGAGAAAATCACAGGAAAAATGGTTTTGGAGAAAAGCAAAGTCTTTTCGTTAGGCAAGTGCATCAAATGTCATCTAGACAAACAGAAATATCATGTTTGTTTGCCGCAGTTCCTCTAGCTTTCTCCCTAGAAAATACGAATGTGTAGAGCTGGTGTGTCCCTGTGGAAACAATTAGTGTTTCCAAGCATAAAATTAAATGTTCCCTGAAAAAAAAAATTCAAAAAAATAAAATCCGTGGATAATACCAGGAATACACAAACACAGATGCTGTACAAATATTTCGGTTTGAGTTAGCCAAAACAAAACCGGATATTTCCGGTTTCATCCAGTCATATCCAGACAAAGTGGTGTGGAATTGGTATGCAATGCACCGAGAAAATCACAGTAAAAATGGTTTTGGAGAAAAGCAAAGTCTTTTCGTTAGGCAAGTGCATAAAATGTCATCTAGACAAACAGAAATATCATGTTTGTTTGCCGCAGTTCCTCTAGCTTTCTCCCTAGAAAATAGGAATGTGTAGAGCTGGTGTCTCCATGTGCACCAATTAGAGTTTCTAAGGACAAAGTTAAATGTTCCCTAAAAAAAAAAAACAATAAAGTCCGTGGATAATATCAGGAATACACAAACACAGAGGCTGTAGCAATATTTCGGTTTGAGTTATCCAAAACAAAACCGCATATTTCCGGTTTCATCCAGTCATATCCGGACAAACTGGTGTGGAATTGGTATGCAATGGACCGAGAAAATCACAGGAAAAATGGTTTTGGAGAAAAGCAAAGTCTTTTCGTTAGGCAAGTGCATCAAATGTCATCTAGACAAACAGAAATAGCATGTTTGTTTGCCGCAGTTCCTCTAGCTTTCTCCCTAGAAAATACGAATGTGTAGAGCTGGTGTGTCCATGTGGAATCAATTAGTGTTTCCAAGCATAAAATTAAATGTTCCCTGAAAAAAAAAACATTCAAAAAAATAAAATCCGTGGATAATACCAGGAATACACAAACACAGATGCTGTACAAATATTTCGGTTTGAGTTAGCCAAAACAAAACCGGATATTTCCGGTTTCATCCAGTCATATCCGGAAAAAGTGGTGTGGAATTGGTATGCAATGGACCGAGAAAATCACAGGAAAAATGGTTTTGGAGAAAAGCAAAGTCTTTTCGTTAGGCAAGTGCATATAATGTCATCTAGACAAACAGAAATATCATGTTTGTTTGCCGCAGTTCCTCTAGCTTTCTCCCTAGAAAATACGAATGTGTAGAGCTGGTGTCTCCATGTGGAACCAATTAGTGTTTCCAAGCATAAAATTAAATGTTCCCTGAAAAAAAAAAACATTGAAAAAAATAAAATCCGTGGATAATACCAGGAATACACAAACACAGATGCTGTACAAATATTTCGGTTTGAGTTAGCCAAAACAAAACCGAATATTTCCGGTTTCATCCAGTCATATCCGGAACAACTCGTGAGGAATTCGTATGCAATGGACCGAGAAAATCACAGGAAAAATGGTTTTGGAGAAATGCAAAGTCTTTTCGTTAGGCAAGTGCAGAAAATGTCATCTAGACAAACAGAAATAGCATGTTTGTTTGCCGCAGTTCCTCTAGCTTTCTCCCTAGAAAATACGAATGTGTAGAGCTGGTGTCTCCATGTGGAACCAATTAGTGTTTCCAAGCATAAAATTAAATGTTCCCTGAAAAAAAAAATTCAAAAAAATAAAATCCGTGGATAATATCAGGAATACACAAACAAATAGGCTGTAGCAATATCTGAGATTGAATTAGCCAAAACGAAACTGGATATTTCCGGTTTCATCCAGTCATATCCGGACAAAGTGGTGTGGAATTCGTATGCAATGGACCGAGAAAATCACAGGAAAAATGGTTTTGGAGAAAAGCAAAGTCTTTTCGTTAGGCAAGTGCATCAAATGTCATCTAGACAAACAGAAATAGCATGTTTGTTTGCCGCAGTTCCTCTAGCTTTCTCCCTAGAACAAACAAATGTGTAGAGCTGGTGTCTCCATGTGGAACCAATTAGTGTTTCCAAGCATAAAATTAAATGTTCCCAGAAAAAAAAACATTCAAAAAAATACAGTCCGTGGATAATATCAGGAATACACAAACACAGAGTCTGTAGCAATATTTCGGTTTGAGTTAGCCAAAACAAAACCGCATATTTCCGGTTTCATCCAGTCATATCCGGACAAAGTGGTGTGGAATTGGTATGCAATGGACCGAGAAAATCACAGGAAAAATGGTTTTGGAGAAAAGCAAAGTCTTTTCGTTAGGCAAGTGCATCAAATGTCATCTAGACAAACAGAAATAGCATGTTTGTTTGCCGCAGTTCCTCTAGATTTCTCCCTAGAAACTACGAATGTTTAGAGCTGGTGTGTCCATGTGGAATCAATTAGTGTTTCCAAGCATAAAATTAAATGTTCCCTGAAAAAAAAACATTCAAAAAAATAAAATCCGTGGATAATACCAGGAATACACAAACACAGAGGCTGTACAAATATTTCGGTTTGAGTTAGCCAAAACAAAACCGCATATTTCCGGTTTCATCCAGTCATATCCGGAAAAAGTGGTGTGGAATTGGTATGCAATGGACCGAGAAAATCACAGGAAAAATGGTTTTGGAGAAAAGCAAAGTCTTTTCGTTAGGCAAGTGCATAAAATGTCATCTAGACAACAGAAATAGCATGTTTGTTTGCCGCAGTTCCTCTAGTTTTCTCCCTAGAAAATACGAATGTGTAGAGCTGGTGTCTCCATGTGGAACCAATTAGTGTTTCCAAGCATAAAATTAAATGTTCCCTGAAAAAAAAAACATTCAAAAAAATAAAATTCGTGGATAATACCAGGAATACACAAACACAGATGCTGTACAAATATTTCGGTTTGAGTTAGCCAAAACAAAACCGGATATTTCCGGTTTCATCCAGTCATATTCGGAACAACTCGTGAGGAATTCATATGTAATGGACCGAGAAAATCACAGGAAAAATGGTTTTGGAGAAAAGCAAAGTCTTTTCGTTAGGCAAGTGCATAAAATGTCAGCTAGACAAACAGAAATATCATGTTTGTTTGCCGCAGTTCCTCTAGCTTTCTCCCTAGAACAAACGAATGTGTAGAGCTCGTGTCTCCATGTGGAACCAATTAGTGTTTCCAAGCATAAAATTAAATGTTCCCTGAAAAAAAAAACATTCAAAAAAATAAAGTCCGTGGATAACATCAGGAATACACAAACACAGAGGCTGTAGCAATATCTGCGATTGAATTATCCAAAATGAAACCGGATATTTCCGGTTTCATCCAGTCATATCCGGACAAAGTGGTGTGGAATTGGTATGCAATGGACCGAGAAAATCACAATAAAAATGGTTTTGGAGAAAAGCAAAGTCTTTTCGTTAGGCAAGTGCATCAAATGTCATCTATACAAACAGAAATATCATGTTTGTTTGCCCCAGTTCCTCTAGCTTTCTCCCTAGAAAAAACGAATGTGTAGAGCTGGTGTCTCCATGTGGAACCAATTAGTGTTTCCAAGCATAAAATTAAATGTTCCCTGAAAATAAAAACATTCACAAAAATAATGTCCGTGTATTATATCAGGAATACACAAACACAGATGCTGTAGCAAATTTTCGGTTTGAGTTAGCCAAAAAAAATCCGGATACTTCCGGTTTCATCCAGTCCTATCTGGACAAAGTGGTGTGGAATTCGTATGCAATGGACCGAGAAAATCACAGTAAAAATGGTTTTGGAGAAAAGCAAAGTCTTTTCGTTAGGCAAGTGCATAAAATGTCATCTATACAAACAGAAATAGCATGTTTGTTTGCTGCAGTTCCTCTAGCTTTCTCCCTAGAACAAACAAATGTGTAGAGCTGGTGTCTCCATGTGGAACCAATTAGTGTTTCCAAGCATAAAATTAAATGTTCCCAGAAAAAAAAAACATTCAAAAAATACAGTCCGTGGATAATATCAGGAATACACAAACACAGAGGCTGTAGCAATATTTCGGTTTGAGTTAGCCAAAACAAAACCGCATATTTCCGGTTTCATCCAGTCATATCCGGATAAAGTGGTGTGGAATTGGTATGCAATGGACCGAGAAAATCACAGGAAAAATGGTTTTGGAGAAAAGCAAAGTCTTTTCGTTAGGCAAGTGCATCAAATGTCATCTAGACAAACAGAAATATCATGTTTGTTTGCCGCAGTTCCTCTAGCTTTCTCCCTAGAAAATACGAATGTGTAGAGCTGGTGTGTCCCTGTGGAACCAATTAGTGTTTCCAAGCATAAAATTAAATGTTCCCTGAAAAAAAAATTTCAAAGAAATAAAATCCGTGGATAATATCAGGAATACACAAACAAAGAGGCTGTAGCAATGTTTTGGTTTGAGTTAGCCAAAACAAAACCGGATACTTCCGGTTTCATCCAGTCATATCCGGACAAAGTGGTGTGGAATTGGTATGCAATGGACTGAGAAAATCACAGGAAAAATGGTTTTGGAGAAAAGCAAAGTCTTTTCGTTAGGCAAGTGCATAAAATGTCATCTATACAAACAGAAATAGCAGAAATAGCATGTTTGTTTGCCGCAGTTCCTCTAGATTTCTCCCTAGAAAATACGAATGTGTAGAGCTGGTGTCTCCATGTGGAACCAATTAGTGTTTCCAAGCATAAAATTAAATGTTCCCTGAAAAAAAAACTTTCAAAGAAATAAAATCCGTGGATAATATCAGGAATACACAAACAAAGAGGCTGTAGCAATGTTTTGGTTTGAGTTAGCCAAAACAAAACCGGATATTTCCGGTTTTATCCAGTCATATTCGGACCAACTCGTGAGGAATTCGTATGCAATGGACCGAGAAAATCACAGGAAAAATGGTTTTGGAGAAAAGCAAAGTCTTTTCGTTAGGCAAGTGCATAAAATGTCATCTAGACAAACAGAAATAGCATGTTTGTTTGCCGCAGTTCCTCTAGCTTTCTCCCTAGAAAATACGAATGTGTAGAGCTGGTGTCTCCATGTGGAACCAATTAGTGTTTCCAAGCATAAAATTAAATGTTCCCAGAAAAAAAAAACTTTCAAAAAAATACAGTCCGTGGATAATATCAGGAATACACAAACACAGAGGCTGTAGCAATATTTCGGTTTGAGTTAGCCAAAACAAAACCGCATATTTCCGGTTTCATCCAGTCATATCCGGACAAAGTGGTGTGGAATTGGTATGCAATGGACCGAGAAAATCACAGGAAAAATGGTTTTGGAGAAAAGCAAAGTCTTTTCGTTAGGCAAGTGCATAATATGTCATCTAGACAAACAGAAATATCATGTTTGTATGCCGCAGTTCCTCTAGCTTTCTCCCTATAAAATACGAATGTTTAGAGCTGATGTCTCCGTGTGCACCAATTAGAGTATCCAAGGTCAAAGTTAAATTTTCCCAGAAAAAAAACATTCAAAAAAATACAGTCCGTGGATAATATCAGGAATACACAAACACAGAGGCTGTAGCAATATTTCGGTTTGAGTTAGCCAAAACAAAACCGCATATTTCCGGTTTCATCCAGTCATATCCGGACAAACTGGTGTGGAATTCGTATGCAATGGACCGAGAAAATCACAGGAAAATGGTTTTGGAGAAAAGCAAAGTCTTTTCGTTAGGCAAGTGCATAAAATGTCATCTATACAAACAGAAATAGCATGTTTGTTTGCCGCAGTTCCTCTAGCTTTCTCCCTAGAAAATACGAATGTGTAGAGCTGGTGTCTCCATGTGGAACCAATTAGTGTTTCCAAGCATAAAATTTAATGTTCTCTGAAAAAAAAACATTCAAAAAAATAAAATCCGTGGATAATATCAGGAATACACAAACAAATAGGCGGTAGCAATATCTGAGATTGAATTAGCCAAAAAGAAACCGGATATTTCCGGTTTCATCCAGTCATATCCGGACAAACTGGTGTGGAATTCGTATGCAATGGACCGAGAATATCACAGTAAAAATGGTTTTGGAGAAAAGCAAAGTCTTTTCGTTAGGCAAGTGCATAAAATGTCATCTATACAAACAGAAATATCATGTTTGTTTCCTGCAGTTCCTCTAGCTTTCTCCCTAGAACAAACAAATGTGTAGAGCTGGTGTCTCCATGTGGAACCAATTAGTGTTTCCAAGCATAAAATTAAATGTTCCCAGAAAAAAAAAAACATTCAAAAAATACAGTCCGTTGATAATATCAGGAATACACAAACACAGAGGCTGTAGCAATATTTCGGTTTGAGTTAGCCAAAACAAAACCGGATATTTCCGGTTTCATCCAGTCATATCCGGACAAAGTGGTGTGGAATTTGTATACAATGGACCGAGAAAATCACAGGAAAAATGGTTTTGGAGAAAAGCAAAGTCTTTTCGTTAGGCAAGTGCATCAAATGTCATCTATACAAACAGAAATAGCATGTTTGTTTGCCGCAGTTCCTCTAGCTTTCTCCCTAGAAAATACGAATGTGTAGAGCTGGTGTGTCCATGTGGAACCAATTAGTGTTTCCAAGCATAAAATTAAATGTTCCCTGAAAAAAAAATTCAAAAAAATAAAATCCGTGGATAATACCAGGAATACACAAACACAGATGCTGTACAAATATTTCGGTTTGAGTTAGCCAAAACAAAACCGGATATTTCCGGTTTCATCCAGTCATATCCGGACAAAGTGGTGTGGAATTGGTATGCAATGCACCGAGAAAATCACAGTAAAAATGGTTTTGGAGAAAAGCAAAGTCTTTTGGTTAGGCAAGTGCATAAAATGTCATCTAGACAAACAGAAATATCATGTTTGTTTGCCGCAGTTCCTCTAGCTTTCTCCCTAGAAAATACGAATGTGTAGAGCTGGTGTCTCCATGTGCACCAATTAGAGTTTCTAAGGACAAAGTTAAATGTTCCCTAAAAAAAAAAAAAACAATAAAGTCCGTGGATAATATCAGGAATACACAAACACAGATGCTGTAGCAATATTTCGGTTTGAGTTAGCCAAAACAAAACCGGATATTTCCGGTTTCAACCAGTCATATCCGGACAAAGTGGTGTGGAATTGGTATGCAATGGACCAAGAAAATCACAGTAAAAATGGTTTTGGAGAAAAGCAAAGTCTTTTCGTTAGGCAAGTGCATAAAATGTCATCTATACAAACAGAAATATCATGTTTGTTTGCCGCAGTTCCTATAGCTTTCTCCCTAGAAAATACGAATGTGTAGAGCTGGTGTCTCCATGTGGAACCAATTAGTGTTTCCAAGCATAAAATTTAATGTTCCCTGAAAAAAAAAACATTCAAAAAAATAAAATCCGTGGATAATACCAGGAATACACAAACACAGATGCTGTACAAATATTTCGGTTTGAGTTAGCCAAAACAAAACCGGATATTTCCGGTTTCATCCAGTCATATCCGGAAAAAGTGGTGTGGAATTGGTATGCAATGGACCGAGAAAATCACAGGAAAAATGGTTTTGGAGAAAAGCAAAGTCTTTTCGTTAGGCAAGTGCATCAAATGTCATCTAGACAAACAGAAATAGCATGTTTGTTTGCCGCAGTTCCTCTAGCTTTCTCCCTAGAAAATACGAATGTGTAGAGCTGGTGTCTCCATGTGGAACCAATTAGTGTTTCCAAGCATAAAATTAAATGTTCCCTGAAAAAAAAAACATTGAAAAAAATAAAATCCGTGGATAATACCAGGAATACACAAACACAGATGCTGTACAAATATTTCGGTTTGAGTTAGCCAAAACAAAACCGAATATTTCCGGTTTCATCCAGTCATATCCGGAACAACTCGTGAGGAATTCGTATGCAATGGACCGAGAAAATCACAGGAAAAATGGTTTTGGAGAAATGCAAAGTCTTTTCGTTAGGCAAGTGCAGAAAATGTCATCTAGACAAACAGAAATAGCATGTTTGTTTGCCGCAGTTCCTCTAGCTTTCTCCCTAGAAAATACGAATGTGTAGAGCTGGTGTCTCCATGTGGAACCAATTAGTGTTTCCAAGCATAAAATTAAATGTTCCCTGAAAAAAAAAATTCAAAAAAATAAAATCCGTGGATAATATCAGGAATACACAAACAAATAGGCTGTAGCAATATCTGAGATTGAATTAGCCAAAACGAAACTGGATATTTCCGGTTTCATCCAGTCATATCCGGACAAACTGGTGTGGAATTCGTATGCAATGGACCGAGAAAATCACAGGAAAAATGGTTTTGGAGAAAAGCAAAGTCTTTTCGTTAGGCAAGTGCATCAAATGTCATCTAGACAAACAGAAATAGCATGTTTGTTTGCCGCAGTTCCTCTAGCTTTCTCCCTAGAACAAACAAATGTGTAGAGCTGGTGTCTCCATGTGGAACCAATTAGTGTTTCCAAGCATAAAATTAAATGTTCCCAGAAAAAAAAAACATTCAAAAAAATACAGTCCGTGGATAATATCAGGAATACACAAACACAGAGTCTGTAGCAATATTTCGGTTTGAGTTAGCCAAAACAAAACCGCATATTTCCGGTTTCATCCAGTCATATCCGGACAAAGTGGTGTGGAATTGGTATGCAATGGACCGAGAAAATCACAGGAAAAATGGTTTTGGAGAAAAGCAAAGTCTTTTCGTTAGGCAAGTGCATCAAATGTCATCTAGACAAACAGAAATAGCATGTTTGTTTGCCGCAGTTCCTCTAGATTTCTCCCTAGAAACTACGAATGTGTAGAGCTGGTGTGTCCATGTGGAATCAATTAGTGTTTCCAAGCATAAAATTAAATGTTCCCTGAAAAAAAAACATTCAAAAAAATAAAATCCGTGGATAATACCAGGAATACACAAACACAGAGGCTGTACAAATATTTCGGTTTGAGTTAGCCAAAACAAAACCGCATATTTCCGGTTTCATCCAGTCATATCCGGAAAAAGTGGTGTGGAATTGGTATGCAATGGACCGAGAAAATCACAGGAAAAATGGTTTTGGAGAAAAGCAAAGTCTTTTCGTTAGGCAAGTGCATAAAATGTCATCTAGACAAACAGAAATAGCATGTTTGTTTGCCGCAGTTCCTCTAGTTTTCTCCCTAGAAAATACGAATGTGTAGAGCTGGTGTCTCCATGTGGAACCAATTAGTGTTTCCAAGCATAAAATTAAATGTTCCCTGAAAAAAAAACATTCAAAAAAATAAAATCCGTGGATAATACCAGGAATACACAAACACAGATGCTGTACAAATATTTCGGTTTGAGTTAGCCAAAACAAAACCGGATATTTCCGGTTTCATCCAGTCATATTCGGAACAACTCGTGAGGAATTCATATGTAATGGACCGAGAAAATCACAGGAAAAATGGTTTTGGAGAAAAGCAAAGTCTTTTCGTTAGGCAAGTGCATAAAATGTCAGCTAGACAAACAGAAATATCATGTTTGTTTGCCGCAGTTCCTCTAGCTTTCTCCCTAGAACAAACGAATGTGTAGAGCTCGTGTCTCCATGTGGAACCAATTAGTGTTTCCAAGCATAAAATTAAATGTTCCCTGAAAAAAAAAACATTCAAAAAAATAAAGTCCGTGGATAACATCAGGAATACACAAACACAGAGGCTGTAGCAATATCTGCGATTGAATTATCCAAAATGAAACCGGATATTTCCGGTTTCATCCAGTCATATCCGGACAAAGTGGTGTGGAATTGGTATGCAATGGACCGAGAAAATCACAATAAAAATGGTTTTGGAGAAAAGCAAAGTCTTTTCGTTAGGCAAGTGCATCAAATGTCATCTATACAAACAGAAATATCATGTTTGTTTGCCCCAGTTCCTCTAGATTTCTCCCTAGAAAATACGAATGTGTAGAGCTGGTGTCTCCATGTGGAACCAATTAGTGTTTCCAAGCATAAAATTAAATGTTCCCTGAAAATAAAAACATTCACAAAAATAATGTCCGTGTATTATATCAGGAATACACAAACACAGATGCTGTAGCAAATTTTCGGTTTGAGTTAGCCAAAAAAAATCCGGATACTTCCGGTTTCATCCAGTCCTATCTGGACAAAGTGGTGTGGAATTCGTATGCAATGGACCGAGAAAATCACAGTAAAAATGGTTTTGGAGAAAAGCAAAGTCTTTTCGTTAGGCAAGTGCATAAAATGTCATCTATACAAACAGAAATAGCATGTTTGTTTGCTGCAGTTCCTCTAGCTTTCTCCCTAGAACAAACAAATGTGTAGAGCTGGTGTCTCCATGTGGAACCAATTAGTGTTTCCAAGCATAAAATTAAATGTTCCCAGAAAAAAAAAAAACATTCAAAAAATACAGTCCGTGGATAATATCAGGAATACACAAACACAGAGGCTGTAGCAATATTTCGGTTTGAGTTAGCCAAAACAAAACCGCATATTTCCGGTTTCATCCAGTCATATCCGGACAAAGTGGTGTGGAATTGGTATGCAATGGACCGAGAAAATCACAGGAAAAATGGTTTTGGAGAAAAGCAAAGTCTTTTCGTTAGGCAAGTGCATCAAATGTCATCTAGACAAACAGAAATATCATGTTTGTTTGCCGCAGTTCCTCTAGCTTTCTCCCTAGAAAATACGAATGTGTAGAGCTGGTGTGTCCCTGTGGAACCAATTAGTGTTTCCAAGCATAAAATTAAATGTTCCCTGAAAAAAAAATTTCAAAGAAATAAAATCCGTGGATAATATCAGGAATACACAAACAAAGAGGCTGTAGCAATGTTTTGGTTTGAGTTAGCCAAAACAAAACCGGATACTTCCGGTTTCATCCAGTCATATCCGGACAAAGTGGTGTGGAATTGGTATGCAATGGACTGAGAAAATCACAGGAAAAATGGTTTTGGAGAAAAGCAAAGTCTTTTCGTTAGGCAAGTGCATAAAATGTCATCTATACAAACAGAAATAGCAGAAATAGCATGTTTGTTTGCCGCAGTTCCTCTAGATTTCTCCCTAGAAAATACGAATGTGTAGAGCTGGTGTCTCCATGTGGAACCAATTAGTGTTTCCAAGCATAAAATTAAATGTTCCCTGAAAAAAAAACTTTCAAAGAAATAAAATCCGTGGATAATATCAGGAATACACAAACAAAGAGGCTGTAGCAATGTTTTGGTTTGAGTTAGCCAAAACAAAACCGGATATTTCCGGTTTTATCCAGTCATATTCGGACCAACTCGTGAGGAATTCGTATGCAATGGACCGAGAAAATCACAGGAAAAATGGTTTTGGAGAAAAGCAAAGTCTTTTCGTTAGGCAAGTGCATAAAATGTCATCTAGACAAACAGAAATAGCATGTTTGTTTGCCGCAGTTCCTCTAGCTTTCTCCCTAGAAAATACGAATGTGTAGAGCTGGTGTCTCCATGTGGAACCAATTAGTGTTTCCAAGCATAAAATTAAATGTTCCCAGAAAAAAAAAACTTTCAAAAAAATACAGTCCGTGGATAATATCAGGAATACACAAACACAGAGGCTGTAGCAATATTTCGGTTTGAGTTAGCCAAAACAAAACCGGATATTTCCGGTTTCATCCAGTCATATCCGGACAAAGTGGTGTGGAATTGGTATGCAATGGACCGAGAAAATCACAGGAAAAATGGTTTTGGAGAAAAGCAAAGTCTTTTCGTTAGGCAAGTGCATAATATGTCATCTAGACAAACAGAAATATCATGTTTGTATGCCGCAGTTCCTCTAGCTTTCTCCCTATAAAATACGAATGTTTAGAGCTGATGTCTCCGTGTGCACCAATTAGAGTATCCAAGGTCAAAGTTAAATTTTCCCAGAAAAAAAACATTCAAAAAAATACAGTCCGTGGATAATATCAGGAATACACAAACACAGAGGCTGTAGCAATATTTCGGTTTGAGTTAGCCAAAACAAAACCGCATATTTCCGGTTTCATCCAGTCATATCCGGACAAACTGGTGTGGAATTCGTATGCAATGGACCGAGAAAATCACAGGAAAATGGTTTTGGAGAAAAGCAAAGTCTTTTCGTTAGGCAAGTGCATAAAATGTCATCTATACAAACAGAAATAGCATGTTTGTTTGCCGCAGTTCCTCTAGCTTTCTCCCTAGAAAATACGAATGTGTAGAGCTGGTGTCTCCATGTGGAACCAATTAGTGTTTCCAAGCATAAAATTTAATGTTCTCTGAAAAAAAAACATTCAAAAAAATAAAATCCGTGGATAATATCAGGAATACACAAACAAATAGGCGGTAGCAATATCTGAGATTGAATTAGCCAAAAAGAAACCGGATATTTCCGGTTTCATCCAGTCATATCCGGACAAAGTGGTGTGGAATTCGTATGCAATGGACCGAGAAAATGACAGTAAAAATGGTTTTGGAGAAAAGCAAAGTCTTTTCGTTAGGCAAGTGCATAAAATGTCATCTATACAAACAGAAATATCATGTTTGTTTCCTGCAGTTCCTCTAGCTTTCTCCCTAGAACAAACAAATGTGTAGAGCTGGTGTCTCCATGTGCACCAATTAGAGTTTCTAAGGACAAAGTTAAATGTTCCCTAAAAAAAAAAAAAACAATAAAGTCCGTGGATAATATCAGGAATACACAAACAAAGAGGCTGTAGCAATATCTGGGATTGAATTAGCCAAAATGAAACCGGATATTTCCGGTTTCATCCAGTCATATCCGGACAAAGTGGTGTGGAATTCGTATGCAATGGACCGATAAAATCACAGTAAAAATGGTTTTGGAGAAAAGCAAAGTCTTTTCGTTAGGGAAGTGCATCAAATGTCATCTCTACAAACAGAAATATCATGTTTGTTTGCCGCAGTTCCTCTAGCTTTCTCCCTAGAACATAAAAATGTGTAGAGCTGGTGTCTCCATGTGGAACCAATTAGTGTTTCCAAGCATAAAATTAAATGTTCCCAGAAAAAAAAAACATTCAAAAAAATACAGTCTGTGGATAATATCAGGAATACACAAACACAGAGGCTGTAGCAATATTTCGGTTTGAGTTAGCCAAAACAAAACCGGATATTTCCGGTTTCATCCAGTCATATCCGGACAAACTGGTGTGGAATTTGTATGCAATGGAACGAGAAAATCACAGGAAAAATGGTTTTGGAGAAAAGCAAAGTCTTTTCGTTAGGCAAGTGCATCAATTCTCATCTATACAAACAGAAATATCATGTTTGTTTGCCGCAGTTCCTCTAGCTTTCTCCCTAGAAAATACGAATGTGTAGAGCTGGTGTCTCCATGTGGAACCAATTAGTGTTTCCAAGCATAAAATTAAATGTTCCCTGAAAAAAAATTCAAAAAAATAAAATCCGTGGATAATACCAGGAATACACAAACACAGATGCTGTACAAATATTTCGGTTTGAGTTAGCCAAAACAAAACCGGATATTTCCGGTTTCATCCAGTCATATCCGGACAAAGTGGTGTGGAATTGGTATGCAATGGACCGAGAAAATCACAGTAAAAATGGTTTTGGAGAAAAGCAAAGTCTTTTCGTTAGGCAAGTGCATAAAATGTCATCTAGACAAACAGAAATATCATGTTTGTTTGCCGCAGTTCCTCTAGCTTTCTCCCTAGAAAATACGAATGTGTAGAGCTGGTGTCTCTGTGTGCACCAATTAGGGTTTTCAAGGACAAAGTTAAATGTTCCCTAAAAAAAAAAACAATAAAGTCCGTGGATAATATCAGGAATACACAAACACAGATGCTGTAGCAATATTTCGGTTTGAGTTAGCCAAAACAAAACCGGATATTTCCGGTTTCATCCAGTCATATCCGGACAAAGTGGTGTGGAATTCGTATGCAATGGACCAAGAAAATCACAGTAAAAATGGTTTTGGAGAAAAGCAAAGTCTTTTCGTTAGGCAAGTGCATAAAATGTCATCAAGACAAACAGAAATATCATGTTTGTTTGCCGCAGTTCCTATAGCTTTCTCCCTAGAAAATACGAATGTGTAGAGCTGGTGTCTCCATGTGGAACCAATTAGTGTTTCCAAGCATAAAATTTAATGTTCTCTGAAAAAAAAACATTCAAAAAAATAAAATCCATGGATAATATCAGGAATACACAAACAAAGAGGCTGTAGCAATATCTGGGATTGAATTAGCCAAAACAAAACCGGATATTTCCGGTTTCATCCAGTCATATCCGGACAAAGTGGTGTGGAATTGGTATGCAATGGACCGAGAAAATCACAGGAAAAATGGTTTTGGAGAAAAGCAAAGTCTTTTCGTTAGGCAAGTGCATAAAATGTCAGCTAGACAAACAGAAATAGCATGTTTGTTTGCCGCAGTTCCTCTAGCTTTCTCCCTAGAAAATACGAATGTGTAGAGCTGGTGTCTCCATGTGGAACCAATTAGTGTTTCCAAGCATAAAATTAAATGTTCCCTGAAAAAAAAACATTGAAAAAATAAAATCCGTGGATAATATCAGGAATACACAAACAAAGAGGCTGTAGCAATATGTGAGAATGAATTAGCAAAAACGAAACCAGATATTTCCGGTTTCATCCAGTCATATCCGGTCAAAGTGGTGTGGAATTCGTATGCAATGGACCGAGAAAATCACAGTAAAAATGGTTTTGGAGAAAAGCAAAGTCTTTTCGTTAGGCAAGTGCATCAAATGTCATCTAGACAAACAGAAATATCATGTTTATTTGCCGCAGTTCCTCTAGCTTTCTCCCTAGAACATAAAAATGTGTAGAGCTGGTGTCTCCATGTGGAACCAATTAGTGTTTCCAAGCATAAAATTAAATGTTCCCAGAAAAAAAAACATTCAAAAAAATAAAATCCGTGGATAATACCAGGAATACACAAACACAGAGGCTGTAGCAATATTTCGGTTTGAGTTAGCCAAAACAAAACCGGATATTTCCGGTTTCATCCAGTCATATCTGGACAAACTGGTGTGGAATTTGTATGCAATGGACCGAGAAAATCACAGGAAAAATGGTTTTGGAGAAAAGCAAAGTCTTTTCGTTAGGCAAGTGCATAAAATGTCATATATACAAACAGAAATATAATGTTTGTTTGCCGCAGTTCCTCTAGCTTTCTCCCTAGAAAATACGAATGTGTAGAGCTGGTGTCTCCGTGTGCACCAATTAGAGTTTTCAAGGACAAAGTTAAATGATCCCTGATAAAAAAAAAACAAAACAATAAAGTCCGTGGATAATATCAGGAATACACAAACACAGATGCTGTAGCAATATTTCGGTTTGAGTTAGCCAAAACAAAACCGGATATTTCCGGTTTCATCCAGTCATATCCGGACAAAGTGGTGTGGAATTGGTATGCAATGCACCGAGAAAATCACAGTAAAAATGGTTTTGGAGAAAAGCAAAGTCTTTTCGTTAGGCAAGTGCATAAAATGTCATCTATACAAACAGAAATATCATGTTTTTTGCTGCAGTTCCTCTAGCTTTCTCCCTAGAACAAACAAATGTGTAGAGCTGGTGTCTCCATGTGGAACCAATTAGTGTTTCCAAGCATAAAATTTAATGTTCTCTGAAAAAAAAACTTTCAAAAAGATAAAGTCCGTGGATAATATCAGGAATACACAAACACAGAGGCTGTAGCAATATTTTGGTTTGAGTTAGCCGAAACAAAACCGCATATTTCCGGTTTCAACCAGTCATATCCGGACAAAGTGGTGTGGAATTGGTGTGCAATGGACCGAGAAAATCACAGGAAAAATGGTTTTGGAGAAAAGCAAAGTCTTTTCGTTAGGCAAGTGCATAAAATGTCATCTATACAAACAGAAATATCATGTTTGTTTGCCGCAGTTCCTCTAGCTTTCTCCCTAGAAAATACGAATGTGTAGAGCTGGTGTGTCCCTGTGGAACCAATTAGTGTTTCCAAGCATAAAATTAAATGTTCCCTGAAAAAAAAAAAAAACAATCAAAAAATAAAATCCGTGGATAATACCAGGAATACACAAACACAGATGCTGTAGCAATATTTCGGTTTGAGTTAGCCAAAACAAAACCGGATATTTCCGGTTTCATCCAGTCATATCCGGACAAAGTGGTGTGGAATTGGTATGCAATGGACCGAGAAAATCACAGGAAAAATGGTTTTGGAGAAAAGCAAAGTCTTTTCGTTAGGCAAGTGCATCAAATGTCATCTATACAAACTTAAATATCATGTATGTTTGCCGCAGTTCCTCTAGCTTTCTCCCTAGAACATAAAAATGTGTAGAGCTAGTGTCTCCATGTGGAACCAATTAGTGTTTCCAAGCATAAAATTTAATGTTCCCTGAAAAAAAAAAAACATTCAAAAAAACAAAGTCCGTGGATAATATCAGGAATACACAAACAAAGAGGCTGCAGCAATATCTGTGATTGAATTAGCCAAAATGAAACCGGATATTTCCGGTTTCATCCAGTCATATCCTGAAAAACTGGTGTGGAATTCGTATGCAATGGACGGAGAAAATCACAGTAAAAATGGTTTTGGAGAAAAGCAAAGTCTTTTCCTTAGGCAAGTGTATAAAATGTCATCTAGACAAACAGAAATATCATGTTTGTTTGCCGCAGTTCCTCTAGCTTTCTCCCTAGAAAACACGAATGTGTAGAGCTGGTGTCTCCATGTGCACCAATTAGAGTTTCCAAGCACAAAGTTAAATGTTCCCTAATAAAAAAAAACAAAACAATAAAGTCCGTGGATAATATCAGGAATACACAAACACAGATGCTGTAGCAATATTTCGGTTTGATTTAGCCAAAAGAAAACCGGATATTTCCGGTTTCATCCAGTCATATCCGGACAAAGTGGTGTGGAATTGGTATGCAATGGACCGAGAAAATCACAGTAAAAATGGTTTTGGAGAAAAGCAAAGTCTTTTCGTTAGGCAAGTGCATAAAATGTCATCTATACAAACAGAAATAGCATGGTTGTTTGCCGCAGTTCCTCTAGCTTTCTCCCTAGAACATAAAAATGTGTAGAGCTGGTGTCTCCATGTGGAACCAATTAGTGTTTCCAAGCATAAAATTTAATGTTCCCTGAAAAAAAACATTCAAAAAAATAAAATCCGTGGATAATATCAGGAATACACAAACACAGAGGCTGTAGCAATATCTGAGATTGAATTAGCCAAAACGAAACCGGATATTTCCGGTTTCATCCAGTCATATCCGGACAAAGTGGTGTGGAATTCGTATGCAATGGACCGAGAAAATCACAGGAAAAATGGTTTTGGAGAAAAGCAAAGTCTTTTCGTTAGGCAAGTGCATCAAATGTCATCTATACAAACAGAAATAGAATGTTTGTTTGCCGCAGTTCCTCTAGCTTTCTCCCTAGAAAATACGAATGTGTAGAGCTGGTGTCTCCATGTGGAACCAATTAGTGTTTCCAAGCATAAAATTTAATGTTCCCTGAAAAAAAAACATTCAAAAAAATAAAATCCGTGGATAATATCAGGAATACACAAACACAGATGCTGTAGCAATATTTCGGTTTGAGTTAGACAAAACAAAACCGGATATTTCCGGTTTCATCCAGTCATATTCGGACCATCTGGTGTGGAATTCGTATGCAATGGACCGAGAAAATCACAGGAAAAATGGTTTTGGAGAAAAGCAAAGTCTTTTCGTTAGGCAAGTGCATAAAATGTCAGCTAGACAAACAGAAATATCATGTTTGTTTGCCGCAGTTCCTCTAGCTTTCTCCCTAGAACAAACGAATGTGTAGAGCTCGTGTCTCCATGTGGAACCAATTAGTGTTTCCAAGCATAAAATTAAATGTTCCCTGAAAAAAAAAACATTCAAAAAAATAAAGTCCGTGGATAACATCAGGAATACACAAACACAGAGGCTGTAGCAATATCTGCGATTGAATTATCCAAAATGAAACCGGATATTTCCGGTTTCATCCAGTCATATCCGGACAAAGTGGTGTGGAATTGGTATGCAATGGACCGAGAAAATCACAATAAAAATGGTTTTGGAGAAAAGCAAAGTCTTTTCGTTAGGCAAGTGCATCAAATGTCATCTATACAAACAGAAATATCATGTTTGTTTGCCCCAGTTCCTCTAGATTTCTCCCTAGAAAATACGAATGTGTAGAGCTGGTGTCTCCATGTGGAACCAATTAGTGTTTCCAAGCATAAAATTAAATGTTCCCTGAAAATAAAAACATTCACAAAAATAATGTCCGTGTATTATATCAGGAATACACAAACACAGATGCTGTAGCAAATTTTCGGTTTGAGTTAGCCAAAACAAATCCGGATATTTCCGGTTTCATCCAGTCATATCCGGACAAAGTAGTGTGGAATTGGTATGCAATGGACCGAGAAAATCACAGGAAAAATGGTTTTGGAGAAAAGCAAAGTCTTTTCGCTAGGCAAGTGTATAAAATGTCATCTAGACAAACAGAAATATCATGTTTGTTTGCCACAGTTCCTCTAGTTTTCTCCCTAGAAAATACGAATGTGTAGAGCTGGTGTCTCCATGTGGAACCAATTAGTGTTTCCAAGCATAAAATTAAATGTTCCCTGAAAAAAAAACATTCAAAAAAATAAAATCCGTGGATAATACCAGGAATACACAAACACAGATGCTGTCGCAATATTTCGGTTTGAGTTAGCCAAAACAAATCCGGATATTTCCGGTTTCATCCAGTCATATCCGGACAAAGTAGTGTGGAATTGGTATGCAATGGACCGAGAAAATCACAGGAAAAATGGTTTTGGAGAAAAGCAAAGTCTTTTCGTTAGGCAAGTGCATAAAATGTCATCTATACAAACTTAAATATCATGTATGTTTGCCGCAGTTCCTCTAGCTTTCTCCCTAGAACATAAAAAAGTGTAGAGCTAGTGTCTCCATGTGGAACCAATTAGTTTTTCCAAGCATAAAATTAAATGTTCCCTGAAAAAAAAAACATTCAAAAAAACAAAGTCCGTGGATAATATCAGGAATACACAAACAAAGAGGCTGCAGCAATATCTGTGATTGAATTAGCCAAAATGAAACCGGATATTTCCGGTTTCATCCAGTCATATCCGGAAAAACTGGTGTGGAATTCGTATGCAATGGACCGAGAAAATCACAGGAAAAATGGTTTTGGAGAAAAGCAAAGTCTTTTCGTTAGGCAAGTGCATCAAATGTCATCTATACAATCAGAAATAGAATGTTTGTTTGCCGCAGTTCCTCTAGCTTTCTCCCTAGAACAAACAAATGTGTAGAGCTGGTGTCTCCATGTGGAACCAACTAGTGTTTCCAAGCATAAAATTAAATATTCCCAGAAAAAAAAAAACATTCAAAAAAATAAAATCCGTGGATAATATCAGGAATACACAAACACAGATGCTGTACAAATATTTCGGTTTGAGTTAGCCAAAACAAAACCGGATATTTCCGGTTTCATCCAGTCATATCCGGACAAAGTGGTGTGGAATTTGTATGCAATGGGCCGAGAAAATCACAGTAAAAATGGTTTTGGAGAAAAGCAAAGTCTTTTCGTTAGGCAAGTGCATCAAATGTCATCTAGACAAACAGAAATAGCATGTTTGTTTGCCGCAGTTCCTCTAGCTTTCTCCCTAGAAAATACGAATGTGTAGAGCTGGTGTCTCCATGTGCACCAATTAGAGTTTCCAAGCACAAAGTTAAATGTTCCCAGAAAAAAAAAAAAAACAAAACAATAAAGTCCGTGGATAATATCAGGAATACACAAACACAGAGGCTGTAGCAATATTTCGGTTTGAGTTAGCCAAAACAAAACCGGATATTTCCGGTTTCATCCAGTCATATCCGGACAAAGTGGTGTGGAATTGGTATGTAATGGACCGATAAAATCACAGGAAAAATGGTTTTGGAGAAAAGCAAAGTCTTTTCGTTAGGCAAGTGCATAAAATGTCATCTATACAAACAGAAATAGCATGTTTGTTTGCCGCAGTTCCTCTAGCTTTCTCCCTAGAAAATATGAATGTGTAGAGCTGGTGTCTCCATGTGGAACCAATTAGTGTTTCCAAGCATAACATTTAATGTTCCCTGCAAAAAAAACATTCAAAAAACAAAGTCCGTGGATAATATCAGGAATACACAAACACAGATGCTGTAGCAATATTTCGGTTTGAGTTAGCCAAAACAAAACCGGATATTTCCGGTTTCATCCAGTCATATTCGGACCATCGGGTGTGGAATTCGTATGCAATGGACCGAG
The DNA here is from genome assembly GCA_036325905.1 of Lepus oiostolus. Taxonomy (NCBI): domain Eukaryota; kingdom Metazoa; phylum Chordata; class Mammalia; order Lagomorpha; family Leporidae; genus Lepus; species Lepus oiostolus. The sequence goes on along the minus strand of JAWMBE010000081.1, from coordinate 655,142 downwards.
AAAATGACAGGAAAAATGGTTTTGGAGAAAAGCAAAGTCTTTTCGTTAGGCAAGTGCATAAAATGTCATCTATACAAACAGAAATATCATGTATGTTTGCCGCAGTTCCTCTAGCTTTCTCCCTAGAACATAAAAATGTGTAGAGCTGGTGTCTCCATGTGGAACCAATTAGTGTTTCCAAGCATAAGATTAAATGTTCCCAGAAAAAAAAAAACATTCAAAAAATACAGTCCGTGGATAATATCAGGAATACACAAACACAGAGGCTGTAGCAATATTTCAGTTTGAGTTATAAAAACAAAACCGGATATTTCCGGTTTCATCCAGTCATATCCGGACAAACTGGTGTGGAATTGGTATGCTATGGTCCGAGAAAATCACAGGAAAAATGGTTTTGGAGAAAAGCAAAGTCTTTTCGTTAGGCAAGTGCATAAAATGTCATCTATACAAACAGAAATATCATGTTTGTTTGCCGCAGTTCCTCTAGCTTTCTCCCTAGAAAATACGAATGTGTAGAGCTGGTGTCTCCATGTGGAACCAATTAGTGTTTCCAAGCATAAAATTTAATGTTCTCTTAAAAAAAAACATTCAAAAAAATAAAATCCGTGGATAATATCAGGAATACACAAACAAAGAGGCTGTAGCAATATCTGAGATTGAATTAGCCAAAATGAAACCGGATATTTCCGGTTTCTTCCAGTCATATCCAGCCAAACTGGTGTGGAATTCGTATGCAATGGACCGAGAAAATCACAGTAAAAATGGTTTTGGAGAAAAGCAAAGTCTTTTCGTTAGGCAAGTGCATCAAATGTCATCTAGACAAACAGAAATAGCATGTTTGTTTGCCGCAGTTCCTCTAGCTTTCTCCCTAGAACATAAAAATGTGTAGAGCTGGTGTCTCCATGTAGAACAAATTAGTGTTTCCAAGCATAAGATTAAATGTTCGCAGAAAAAAAAAAAACATTCAAAAAATACAGTCCGTGGATAATATCAGGAATACACAAACACAGAGGCTGTAGCAATATTTCAGTTTGAGTTATCAAAACAAAACCGGATATTTCCGGTTTCATCCAGTCATATCCGGACAAAGTGGTGTGGAATTGGTATGCAATGGACCGAGAAAATCACAGGAAAAATGGTTTTGGAGAAAAGCAAAGTCTTTTCGTTAGGCAAGTGCATAAAATGTCATCTATACAAACAGAAATATCATGTTTGTTTGCCGCAGTTCCTCTAGCTTTCTCCCTAGAACATAAAAATGTGTAGAGCTGGTGTCTCCATGTGGAACCAATTAGTGTTTCCAAGCATAAAATTTAACGTTCCCTGAAAAAAAACAATCAAAAAAATAAAGTCCGTGGATCATATCACGAATACACAAACAAAGAGGCTGTAGCAATATCTGGGATTGAATTAGCCAAAACGAAACCGGACATTTCCGGTTTCATCCAGTCATATCCGGACAAAGTAGTGTGGAATTGGTATGCAATGGACCGAGAAAATCACAGGAAAAATGTTTTTGGAGAAAAGCAAAGTCTTTTCGTTAGGCAAGTGCATAAAATGTCATCTAGACAAACAGAAATATCATGTTTGTTTGCCGCAGTTCCTCTAGCTTTCTCCCTAGAAAATACGAATGTGTAGAGCTGGTGTCTCCATGTGGAACCAATTAGTGTTTCCAAGCATAAAATTAAATATTCCCAGAAAAAAAAAACATTCAAAAAAATAAAATCCGTGGATCATATCAGGAATACACAAACACAGATGCTGTACAAATATTTCGGTTTGAGTTAGCCAAAACAAAACCGGATATTTCCGGTTTCATCCAGTCATATCCGAACAAAGTGGTGTGGAATTTGTATGCAATGGGCTGAGAAAATCACAGTAAAAATGGTTTTGGAGAAAAGCAAAGTCTTTTCGTTAGGCAAGTGCATCAAATGTCATCTAGACAAACAGAAATAGCATGTTTGTTTGCCGCAGTTCCTCTAGCTTTCTCCCAAGAAAATACGAATGTGTAGAGCTGGTGTCTCCATGTGCACCAATTAGAGTTTCCAAGCACAAAGTTAAATGTTCCCAGAAAAAAAAAACAAAACAATAAAGTCCGTGGATAATATCAGGAATACACAAACACAGATGCTGTAGCAATATTTCGGTTTGAGTTAGCCAAAACAAAACCGGATATTTCCGGTTTCATCCAGTCATATCCGGACAAAGTGGTGTGGAATTGGTATGTAATGGACCGATAAAATCAGAGGAAAAATGGTTTTGGAGAAAAGCAAAGTCTTTTCGTTAGGCAAGTGCATAAAATGTCATCTATACAAACAGAAATATCATGTTTGTTTGCCGCAGTTCCTCTAGCTTTCTCCCTAGAAAATACGAATGTGTAGAGCTGGTGTCTCCATGTGGAACCAATTAGTGTTTCCAAGCATAAAATTTAATGTTCTCTGAAAAAAAAACATTCAAAAAAATAAAATCCGTGGATAATATCAGGAATACACAAACAAAGAGGCTGTAGCAATATCTGAGATTGAATTAGCCAAAATGAAACCGTATATTTCCGGTTTCATCCAGTCATATCCGGACAAACTGGTGTGGAATTCGTATGCAATGGACCGAGAAAATCACAGTAAAAATGGTTTTCGAGAAAAGCAAAGTCTTTTCGTTAGGCAAGTGCATCAAATGTCATCTAGACAAACAGAAATATCATGTTTGTTTGCCGCAGTTCCTCTAGCTTTCTCCCTAGAACATAAAAATGTGTAGAGCTGGTGTCTCCATATGGAACCAATTAGTGTTTCCAAGCATAAAATTAAATGTTCCCAGAAAAAAAAAACATTCAAAAAAATACAGTCCGTGGATAATATCAGGAATACACAAACACAGAGGCTGTAGCAATATTTCGGTTTGAGTTAGCCAAAACAAAACCGGATATTTCCGGTTTCATCCAGTCATATCCGGACAAACTGGTGTGGAATTCGTATGCAATGGACCGAGAAAATCACAGGAAAAATGGTTTTGGAGAAAAGCAAAGTCTTTTCGTTAGGCAAGTGCATCAAATGTCATCTAGACAAACAGAAATATCATGTTTGTTTGCCGCAGTTCCTATAGCTTTCTCCCTAGAAAATATGAATGTGTAGAGCTGGTGTCTCCGTGTGCACCAATTAGAGTTTCCAAGGACAAAGTTAAATGTTCCCTAATAAAAAAAAAAACAAAACAATAAAGTCCGTGGATAATATCAGGAATACACAAACACAGATGCTGTAGCAATATTTCGGTTTGAGTTAGCCAAAAAAAAACCGGATATTTCCGGTTTCATCCAGTCATATCCGGACAAAGTGGTGTGGAATTGGTATGCAATGGACCGAGAAAATCACAGGAAAAATGGTTTTGGAGAAAAGCAAAGTCTTTTCGTTAGGCAAGTGCATAAAATGTCATCTATACAAACAGAAATAGCAAGTTTGTTTGCCGCAGTTCCTCTAGCTTTCTCCCTAGAAAATACGAATGTGTAGAGCTGGTGTCTCCATGTGGAACCAATTAGTTTTTCCAAGCATAAAATTAAATGTTCCCTGAAAAAAAAAAACATTCAAAAAAACAAAGTCCATGGATAATATCAGGAATACACAAACAAAGAGGCTGCAGCAATATCTGTGATTGAATTAGCCAAAACGAAACCGGATATTTCCGGTTTCATCCAGTCATATTCGGACCATCGGGTGTGGAATTTGTATGCAATGGACCGAGAAAATGACAGGAAAAATGGTTTTGGAGAAAAGCAAAGTCTTTTCGTTAGGCAAGTGCATAAAATGTCATCTATACAAACAGAAATATCATGTATGTTTGCCGCAGTTCCTCTAGCTTTCTCCCTAGAACATAAAAATGTGTAGAGCTGGTGTCTCCATGTGGAACCAATTAGTGTTTCCAAGCATAAGATTAAATGTTCCCAGAAAAAAAAAACATTCAAAAAAATACAGTCCGTGGATAATATCAGGAATACACAAACACAGAGGCTGTTGCAATATTTCAGTTTGAGTTATCAAAACAAAACCGGATATTTCCGGTTTCATCCAGTCATATCCGGACAAAGTGGTGTGGAATTGGTATGTAATGGACCGATAAAATCACAGGAAAAATGGTTTTGGAGAAAAGCAAAGTCTTTTCGTTAGGCAAGTGCATAAAATGTCATCTATACAAACAGAAATAGCATGTTTGTTTGCCGCAGTTCCTCTAGCTTTCTCCCTAGAAAATACGAATGTGTAGAGCTGGTGTCTCCATGTGGAACCAATTAGTGTTTCCAAGCATAACATTTAATGTTCCCTGCAAAAAAAACATTCAAAAAACAAAGTCCGTGGATAATATCAGGAATACACAAACACAGATGCTGTAGCAATATTTCGGTTTGAGTTAGCCAAAACAAAACCGGATATTTCCGGTTTCATCCAGTCATATTCGGACCATCGGGTGTGGAATTCGTATGCAATGGACCGAGAAAATGACAGGAAAAATGGTTTTGGAGAAAAGCAAAGTCTTTTCGTTAGGCAAGTGCATAAAATGTCATCTATACAAACAGAAATATCATGTATGTTTGCCGCAGTTCCTCTAGCTTTCTCCCTAGAACATAAAAATGTGTAGAGCTGGTGTCTCCATGTGGAACCAATTAGTGTTTCCAAGCATAAGATTAAATGTTCCCAGAAAAAAAAAAAAACATTCAAAAAATACAGTCCGTGGATAATATCAGGAATACACAAACACAGAGGCTGTAGCAATATTTCAGTTTGAGTTATAAAAACAAAACCGGATATTTCCGGTTTCATCCAGTCATATCCGGACAAACTGGTGTGGAATTGGTATGCAATGGTCCGAGAAAATCACAGGAAAAATGGTTTTGGAGAAAAGCAAAGTCTTTTCGTTAGGCAAGTGCATCAAATGTCATCTATACAAACAGAAATATCATGTTTGTTTGCCGCAGTTCCTCTAGCTTTCTCCCTAGAAAATACGAATGTGTAGAGCTGGTGTCTCCATGTGGAACCAATTAGTGTTTCCAAGCATAAAATTTAATGTTCTCTTAAAAAAAAACATTCAAAAAAATAAAATCCGTGGATAATATCAGGAATACACAAACAAAGAGGCTGTAGCAATATCTGAGATTGAATTAGCCAAAATGAAACCGGATATTTCCGGTTTCTTCCAGTCATATCCAGCCAAACTGGTGTGGAATTCGTATGCAATGGACCGAGAAAATCACAGTAAAAATGGTTTTGGAGAAAAGCAAAGTCTTTTCGTTAGGCAAGTGCATCAAATGTCATCTAGACAAACAGAAATAGCATGTTTGTTTGCCGCAGTTCCTCTAGCTTTCTCCCTAGAACATAAAAATGTGTAGAGCTGGTGTCTCCATGTAGAACAAATTAGTGTTTCCAAGCATAAGATTAAATGTTCGCAGAAAAAAAAAAACATTCAAAAAATACAGTCCGTGGATAATATCAGGAATACACAAACACAGAGGCTGTAGCAATATTTCAGTTTGAGTTATCAAAACAAAACCGGATATTTCCGGTTTCATCCAGTCATATCCGGACAAAGTGGTGTGGAATTGGTATGCAATGGACCGAGAAAATCACAGGAAAAATGGTTTTGGAGAAAAGCAAAGTCTTTTCGTTAGGAAAGTGCATAAAATGTCATCTATACAAACAGAAATATCATGTTTGTTTGCCGCAGTTCCTCTAGCTTTCTCCCTAGAACATAAAAATGTGTAGAGCTGGTGTCTCCATGTGGAACCAATTAGTGTTTCCAAGCATAAAATTTAACGTTCCCTGAAAAAAAACAATCAAAAAAATAAAGTCCGTGGATCATATCACGAATACACAAACAAAGAGGCTGTAGCAATATCTGGGATTGAATTAGCCAAAACGAAACCGGACATTTCCGGTTTCATCCAGTCATATCCGGACAAAGTAGTGTGGAATTGGTATGCAATGGACCGAGAAAATCACAGGAAAAATGGTTTTGGAGAAAAGCAAAGTCTTTTCGTTAGGCAAGTGTATAAAATGTCATCTAGACAAACAGAAATATCATGTTTGTTTGCCGCAGTTCCTCTAGCTTTCTCCCTAGAAAATACGAATGTGTAGAGCTGGTGTGTCCCTGTGGAACCAATTAGTGTTTCCAAGCATAAAATTAAATGTTCCCTGAAAAAAAAAACATTCAAAAAAACAAAGTCCGTGGATAATATCAGGAATACACAAACAAAGAGGCTGCAGCAATATCTGTGATTGAATTAGCCAAAATGAAACCGGATATTTCCAGTTTCATCCAGTCATATCCGGAAAAACTGGTGTGGAATTCGTATGCAATGGACCGAGAAAATCACAGTAAAAATGGTTTTGGAGAAAATCAAAGTCTTTTCGTTAGGCAAGTGTATAAAATGTCATCTAGACAAACAGAAATATCATGTTTGTTTGCCGCAGTTCCTCTAGCATTCTCCCTAGAACAAACAAATGTGTAGAGCTGGTGTCTCCATGTGGAACCAATTAGTGTTTCCAAGCATAAAATTAAATATTCCCAGAAAAAAAAACATTCAAAAAAATAAAATCCGTGGATCATATCAGGAATACACAAACACAGATGCTGTACAAATATTTCGGTTTGAGTTAGCCAAAACAAAACCGGATATTTCCGGTTTCATCCAGTCATATCCGAACAAAGTGGTGTGGAATTTGTATGCAATGGGCTGAGAAAATCACAGTAAAAATGGTTTTGGAGAAAAGCAAAGTCTTTTCGTTAGGCAAGTGCATCAAATGTCATCTAGACAAACAGAAATAGCATGTTTGTTTGCCGCAGTTCCTCTAGGTTTCTCCCAAGAAAATACGAATGTGTAGAGCTGGTGTCTCCATGTGCACCAATTAGAGTTTCCAAGCACAAAGTTAAATGTTCCCAGAAAAAAAAAAAACAAAACAATAAAGTCCGTGGATAATATCAGGAATACACAAACACAGATGCTGTAGCAATATTTCGGTTTGAGTTAGCCAAAACAAAACCGGATATTTCCGGTTTCATCCAGTCATATCCGGACAAAGTGGTGTGGAATTGGTATGTAATGGACCGATAAAATCAGAGGAAAAATGGTTTTGGAGAAAAGCAAAGTCTTTTCGTTAGGCAAGTGCATAAAATGTCATCTATACAAACAGAAATATCATGTTTGTTTGCCGCAGTTCCTCTAGCTTTCTCCCTAGAAAATACGAATGTGTAGAGCTGGTGTCTCCATGTGGAACCAATTAGTGTTTCCAAGCATAAAATTTAATGTTCTCTGAAAAAAAAACATTCAAAAAAATAAAATCCGTGGATAATATCAGGAATACACAAACAAAGAGGCTGTAGCAATATCTGAGATTGAATTAGCCAAAATGAAACCGTATATTTCCGGTTTCATCCAGTCATATCCGGACAAACTGGTGTGGAATTCGTATGCAATGGACCGAGAAAATCACAGTAAAAATGGTTTTCGAGAAAAGCAAAGTCTTTTCGTTAGGCAAGTGCATCAAATGTCATCTAGACAAACAGAAATATCATGTTTGTTTGCCGCAGTTCCTCTAGCTTTCTCCCTAGAACATAAAAATGTGTAGAGCTGGTGTCTCCATATGGAACCAATTAGTGTTTCCAAGCATAAAATTAAATGTTCCCAGAAAAAAAAAAAACATTCAAAAAAATACAGTCCGTGGATAATATCAGGAATACACAAACACAGAGGCTGTAGCAATATTTCGGTTTGAGTCAGCCAAAACAAAACCGGATATTTCCGGTTTCATCCAGTCATATCCGGACAAACTGGTGTGGAATTCGTATGCAATGGACCGAGAAAATCACAGGAAAAATGGTTTTGGAGAAAAGCAAAGTCTTTTCGTTAGGCAAGTGCATCAAATGTCATCTAGACAAACAGAAATATCATGTTTGTTTGCCGCAGTTCCTATAGCTTTCTCCCTAGAAAATATGAATGTGTAGAGCTGGTGTCTCCGTGTGCACCAATTAGAGTTTCCAAGGACAAAGTTAAATGTTCCCTAATAAAAAAAAAAAAAAAAAACAATAAAGTCCGTGGATAATATCAGGAATACACAAACACAGATGCTGTAGCAATATTTCGGTTTGAGTTAGCCAAAAAAAAACCGGATATTTCCGGTTTCATCCAGTCATATCCGGACAAAGTGGTGTGGAATTGGTATGTAATGGACCGATAAAATCAGAGGAAAAATGGTTTTGGAGAAAAGCAAAGTCTTTTCGTTAGGCAAGTGCATCAAATGTCATCTATACAAACAGAAATACCATGTTTGTTTGCCGCAGTTCCTCTAGCTTTCTCCCTAGAAAATACGAATGTGTAGAGCTGGTGTCTCCATGTGGAACCAATTAGTGTTTCCAAGCATAAAATTTAATGTTCTCTGAAAAAAAAACATTCAAAAAAAAAAATCCGTGGATAATATCAGGAATACACAAACAAAGAGGCTGTAGCAATATCTGAGATTGAATTAGCAAAAATGAAACCGGATATTTCCGGTTTCATCCAGTCATATCCGGACAAACTGGTGTGGAATTCGTATGCAATGGACCGAGAAAATCACAGGAAAAATGGTTTTCGAGAAAAGCAAAGTCTTTTCGTTAGGCAAGTGCATCAAATGTCATCTAGACAAACAGAAATATCATGTTTGTTTGCCGCAGTTCCTCTAGCTTTCTCCCTAGAACATAAAAATGTGTAGAGCTGGTGTCTCCATATGGAACCAATTAGTGTTTCCAAGCATAAAATTAAATGTTCCCAGAAAAAAAAACATTCAAAAAAATACAGTCCGTGGATAATATCAGGAATACACAAACACAGAGGCTGTAGCAATATTTCGGTTTGAGTTAGCCAAAACAAAACCGGATATTTCCGGTTTCATCCAGTCATATCCGGACAAACTGGTGTGGAATTCGTATGCAATGGACCGAGAAAATCACAGGAAAAATGGTTTTGGAGAAAAGCAAAGTCTTTTCGTTAGGCAAGTGCATCAAATGTCATCTATACAAACAGAAATATCATGTTTGTTTGCCGCAGTTCCTCTAGCTTTCTCCCTAGAACAAACAAATGTGTAGAGCTGGTGTCTCCATGTGGAACCAATTAGTGTTTCCAAGCATAAAATTAAATATTCCCAGAAAAAAAAAACATTCAAAAAAATAAAATCCGTGGATAATATCAGGAATACACAAACACAGATGCTGTACAAATATTTCGGTTTGAGTTAGCCAAAACAAAACCGGATATTTCCGGTTTCATCCAGTCATATCCGGACAAAGTGGTGTGGAATTTGTATGCAATGGGCCGAGAAAATCACAGTAAAAATGGTTTTGGAGAAAAGCAAAGTCTTTTCGTTAGGCAAGTGCATCAAATGTCATCTAGACAAACAGAAATAGCATGTTTGTTTGCCGCAGTTCCTCTAGCTTTCTCCCTAGAAAATACGAATGTGTAGAGCTGGTGTCTCCATGTGCACCAATTAGAGTTTCCAAGCACAAAGTTAAATGTTCCCAGAAAAAAAACAAAACAAAACAATAAAGTCCGTGGATAATATCAGGAATACACAAACGCAGAGGCTGTAGCAATATTTCGGTTTGAGTTAGCCAAAACAAAACCGCATATTTCCGGTTTCATCCAGTCATATCCGGACAAAGTGGTGTGGAATTGGTATGTAATGGACCGATAAAATCACAGGAAAAATGGTTTTGGAGAAAAGCCAAGTCTTTTCGTTAGGCAAGTGCATAAAATGTCATCTATACAAACAGAAATAGCATGTTTGTTTGCCGCAGTTCCTCTAGCTTTCTCCCTAGAAAATACGAATGTGTAGAGCTGGTGTCTCCATGTGGAACCAATTAGTGTTTCCAAGCATAAAATTTAATGTTCCCTGAACAAAAAACATTCAAAAAAATAAAATCCGTGGATAATATCAGGAATACACAAACAAAGAGGCTGTAGCAATATCTGAGATTGAATTAGCCAAAATGAAACCGGATATTTCCGGTTTCTTCCAGTCATATCCAGACAAACTGGTGTGGAATTTGTATGCAATGGACCGAGAAAATCACAGTAAAAATGGTTTTGGAGAAAAGCAAAGTCTTTTCGTTAGGCAAGTGCATCAAATGTCATCTAGACAAACAGAAATAGCATGTTTGTTTGCCGCAGTTCCTCTAGCTTTCTCCCTAGAACATAAAAATGTGTAGAGCTGGTGTCTCCATGTGGAACCAATTAGTGTTTCCAAGCATAAGATTAAATGTTCGCAGAAAAAAAAAACATTCAAAAAATACAGTCCGTGGATAATATCAGGAATACACAAACACAGAGGCTGTAGCAATATTTCAGTTTGAGTTATCAAAACAAAACCGGATATTTCCGGTTTCATCCAGTCATATCCGGACAAAGTGGTGTGGAATTGGTATGCAATGGACCGAGAAAATCACAGGAAAAATGGTTTTGGAGAAAAGCAAAGTCTTTTCGTTAGGCAAGTGCATAAAATGTCATCTATACAAACAGAAATATCATGTTTGTTTGCCGCAGTTCCTCTAGCTTTCTCCCTAGAACATAAAAATGTGTAGAGCTGGTGTCTCCATGTGGAACCAATTAGTGTTTCCAAGCATAAAATTTAACGTTCCCTGAAAAAAAACAATCAAAAAAATAAAGTCCGTGGATCATATCACGAATACACAAACAAAGAGGCTGTAGCAATATCTGGGATTGAATTAGCCAAAACGAAACCGGACATTTCCGGTTTCATCCAGTCATATCCGGACAAAGTAGTGTGGAATTGGTATGCAATGGACCGAGAAAATCACAGGAAAAATGGTTTTGGAGAAAAGCAAAGTCTTTTCGTTAGGCAAGTGTATAAAATGTCATCTAGACAAACAGAAATATCATGTTTGTTTGCCGCAGTTCCTCTAGCTTTCTCCCTAGAACAAACAAATGTGTAGAGCTGGTGTCTCCATGTGGAACCAATTAGTGTTTCCAAGCATAAAATTAAATGTTCCCTGAAAAAAAAAAACATTCAAAAAAATAAAATCCGTGTATAATACCAGGAATACACAAACACAGATGCTGTCGCAATATTTCGATTTGAGTTAGCCAAAACAAATCCGGATATTTCCGGTTTCATCCAGTCATATCCGGACAAAGTAGTGTGGAATTGGTATGCAATGGACCGAGAAAATCACAGGAAAAATGGTTTTGGAGAAAAGCAAAGTCTTTTCGTTAGGCAAGTGCATAAAATGTCATCTATACAAACTTAAATATCATGAATGTTTGCCGCAGTTCCTCTAGCTTTCTCCCTAGAACATAAAAATGTGTAGAGCTAGTGTCTCCATGTGGAACCAATTAGTTTTTCCAAGCATAAAATTAAATGTTCCCTGAAAAAAAAAACATTCAAAAAAACAAAGTCCGTGGATAATATCAGGAATACACAAACAAAGAGGCTGCAGCAATATCTGTGATTGAATTAGCCAAAATGAAACCGGATATTTCCGGTTTCATCCAGTCATATCCGGACAAACTGGTGTGGAATTCGTATGCAATGGACCGAGAAAATCACAGTAAAAATGGTTTTGGAGAAAATCAAAGTCTTTTCGTTAGGCAAGTGTATAAAATGTCATCTAGACAAACAGAAATATCATGTTTGTTTGCCGCAGTTCCTCTAGCTTTCTCCCTAGAACAAACAAATGTGTAGAGCTGGTGTCTCCATGTGGAACCAATTAGTGTTTCCAATCATAAAATTAAATATTCCCAGAAAAAAAAAAACATTCAAAAAAATAAAATCCTTGGATCATATCAGGAATACACAAACACAGATGCTGTACAAATATTTCGGTTTGAGTTAGCCAAAACAAATCCGGATATTTCCGGTTTCATCCAGTCATATCCGGACACCGTGGTGTGGAATTTGTATGCAATGGGCCGAGAAAATCACAGTAAAAATGGTTTTGGAGAAAAGCAAAGTCTTTTCGTTAGGCAAGTGCATCAAATGTCATCTAGACAAACAGAAATAGCATGTTTGTTTGCCGCAGTTCCTCTAGCTTTCTCCCTAGAAAATACGAATGTGTAGAGCTGGTGTCTCCATGTGCACCAATTAGAGTTTCCAAGCACAAAGTTAAATGTTCCCAGAAAAAAAAAAAACAAAACAATAAAGTCCGTGGATAATATCAGGAATACACAAACACAGAGGCTGTAGCAATATTTCGGTTTGAGTTAGCCAAAACAAAACCGGATATTTCCGGTTTCATCCAGTCATATCCGGACAAAGTGGTGTGGAATTGGTATGTAATGGACCGATAAAATCAGAGGAAAAATGGTTTTGGAGAAAAGCAAAGTCTTTTCGTTAGGCAAGTGCATAAAATGTCATCTATACAAACAGAAATATCATGTTTGTTTGCCGCAGTTCCTCTAGTTTCTCCCTAGAAAATACGAATGTGTAGAGCTGGTGTCTCCATGTGGAACCAATTAGTGTTTCCAAGCATAAAATTTAATGTTCTCTGAAAAAAAAACATTCAAAAAAATAAAATCCGTGGATAATATCAGGAATACACAAACAAAGAGGCTGTAGCAATATCTGAGATTGAATTAGCCAAAATGAAACCGGATATTTCCGGTTTCATCCAGTCATATCCGGACAAACTGGTGTGGAATTGGTATGCAATGGACCGAGAAAATCACAGTAAAAATGGTTTTCGAGAAAAGCCAAGTCTTTTCGTTAGGCAAGTGCATCAAATGTCATCTAGACAAACATAAATATCATGTTTGTTTGCCGCAGTTCCTCTAGCTTTCTCCCTAGAACATAAAAATGTGTAGAGCTGGTGTCTCCATATGGAACCAATTAGTGTTTCCAAGCATAAAATTAAATGTTCCCAGAAAAAAAAAACATTCAAAACAATACAGTCCGTGGATAATATCAGGAATACACAAACACAGAGGCTGTAGCAATATTTCGGTTTGAGTTAGCCAAAACAAAACCGGATATTTCCGGTTTCATCCAGTCATATCCGGACAAACTGGTGTGGAATTGGTATGCAATGGACCGAGAAAATCACAGGAAAAATGGTTTTGGAGAAAAGCAAAGTCTTTTCGTTAGGCAAGTGCATCAAATGTCATCTATACAAACAGAAATATCATGTTTGTTTGCCGCAGTTCCTATAGCTTTCTCCCTAGAAAATATGAATGTGTAGAGCTGGTGTCTCCGTGTGCACCAATTAGAGTTTCCAAGGACAAAGTTAAATGTTCCCTAATAAAAAAAAAACAAAACAATAAAGTCCGTGGATAATATCAGGAATACACAAACACAGATGCTGTAGCAATATTTCGGTTTGAGTTAGCCCAAACAAAACCGGATATTTCCGGTTTCATCCAGTCATATCCGGACAAAGTGGTGTGGAATTGGTATGCAATGGACAGAGAAAATCACAGGAAAAATGGTTTTGGAGAAAAGCAAAGTCTTTTCGTTAGGCAAGTGCATAAAATGTCATCTATACAAACAGAAATAGCAAGTTTGTTTGCCGCAGTTCCTCTAGTTTTCTCCCTAGAAAATACGAATGTGTAGAGCTGGTGTCTCCATGTGGAACCAATTAGTGTTTCCAAGCATAAAATTTAATGTTCTCTAAAAAAAAAAACATTCAAAAAAATAAAATCCGTGGATAATATCAGGAATACACAAACAAAGAGGCTGTAGCAATATCTGAGATTGAATTAGCCAAAATGAAACCGAATATTTCCGGTTTCATCCAGTCATATCCTGAAAAAGTGGTGTGGAATTCGTATGCAATGGACCGACAAAATCACAGTAAAAATAGTTTTGGAGAAAAGCAAAGTCTTTTCGTTAGGCAAGTGCATAAAATGTCATCTATACAAACAGAAATATCATGTTTGTTTGCCGCAGTTCCTCTAGCTTTCTCCCTAGAACATAAAAATGTGTAGAGCTGGTGTCTCCATGTCGAACCAATTAGTGTTTCCAAGCATAAAATTAAATGTTCCCTGAAAAAAAAACATTCAAAAAATAAAATCCATGGATAATATCAGGAATACACAAACACAGAGGCTGTAGCAATATTTCGGTTTGAGTTAGCCGAAACAAAACCGCATATTTCCGGTTTCATCCAGTCATATCCGGACAAAGTGGTGTGGAATTGGTATGCAATGGACCGAGAAAATCACAGGAAAAATGTTTTTGGAGAAAAGCAAAGTCTTTTCGTTAGGCAAGTGCATAAAATGTCATCTATACAAACAGAAATATCATGTTTGTTTGCCGCAGTTCCTCTAGCTTTCTCCCTAGAAAATACGAATGTGTAGAGCTGGTGTGTCCCTGTGGAACCAATTAGTGTTTCCAAGCATAAAATTAAATGTTCCCTGAAAAAAAAACATTCAAAAAAATAAAATCCGTGGATAATACCAGGAATACACAAACACAGATGCTGTAGCAATATTTCGGTTTGAGTTAGCCAAAACAAATCCGGATATTTCCGGTTTCATCCAGTCATATCCGGACAAAGTGGTGTGGAATTGGTATGCAATGGACAGAGAAAATCACAGGAAAAATGGTTTTGGAGAAAAGCAAAGTCTTTTCGTTAGGCAAGTGCATAAAATGTCATCTAGACAAACAGAAATATCATGTATGTTTGCCGCAGTTCCTCTAATTTCTCCCTAGAACATAAAAATGTGTAGAGCTGGTGTCTCCATGTGGAACCAATTAGTGTTTCCAAGCATAAAATTAAATGTTCCCTGAAAAAAAAACATTCAAAAAAATAAAGTCCGTGGATAATATCAGGAATACACAAACAAAGAGGCTGTAGCAATATCTGGGATTGAATTAGCCAAAATGAAACCGGATATTTCCGGTTTCATCCTGTCACATCCGGACAAAGTGGTGTGGAATTCGTATGCAATGGACCGAGAAAATCACAGTAAAAATGGTTTTGGAGAAAAGCACAGTATTTTCATTAGGCAAGTGCATAAAATGTCATCTAAACAAACAGAAATATCATGTTTGTTTGCCGCAGTTCCTCTAGCTTTCTCCCTAGAACAAACAAATGTGTAGAGCTGGTGTCTCCATGTGGAACCAATTAGTGTTTCCAAGCATAAAATTAAATGTTCCCAGAAAAAAAAAACATTCAAAAAATACAGTCCGTGGATAATATCAGGAATACACAAACACAGAGGCTGTAGCAATATTTCGGTTTGAGTTAGCCAAAACAAAACCGGACATTTCCGGTTTCATCCAGTCATATCCGGACAAAGTGGTGTGGAATTGGTATGCAATGGACCAAGAAAATCACAGGAAAAATGGTTTTGGAGAAAAGCAAAGTCTTTTCGTTAGGCAAGTGCATAAAATGTCATCTATACAAACAGAAATATCATGTATGTTTGCCGCAGTTCCTCTAGCTTTCTCCCTAGAAAATACGAATGTGTAGAGCTGGTGTCTCCATGTGGAACCAATTAGTGTTTCCAAGCATAAAATTTAATGTTCCCTGAAAAAAAAAATTCAAAAAAATAAAATCCGTGGATAATATCAGGAATACACAAACACAGATGCTGTAGCAATATTTCGGTTTGAGTTAGACAAAACAAAACCGGATATTTCCGGTTTCATCCAGTCATATTCGGACCAACGGGTGTGGAATTCGTATGCAATGGACCGAGAAAATCACAGGAAAAATGGTTTTGGAGAAAAGCAAAGTCTTTTCGTTAGCAAGTGCATAAAATGTCATCTATACAAACAGAAATATCATGTTTGTTTGCCGCAGTTCCTCCAGCTTTCCCCCTAGAAAATACGAATGTGTAGAGCTGGTGTCTCCATGTGGAACCAATTCGTGTTTCCAAGCATAAAATTTAATGTTCCCTGAAAAAAAAAACCTTCAAAAAAATAAAGTCCGTGGATAATATCAGGAATACACAAACAAAGAGGCTGTAGCAATATCTGGGATTGAATTAGCAAAAATGAAACCGGATATTTCCGGTTTCATCCAGTCATATTCGAACCAACTGGTGTGGAATTGGTATGCAATGGACCGAGAAAATCACAGGAAAAATGGTTTTGGAGAAAAGCAAAGTCTTTTCGTTAGGCAAGTGCATAAAATGTCATCTATACAAACAGAAATAGCATGTTTGTTTGCTGCAGTTCCTCTAGATTTCTCCCTAAAACATAAAAATGTGTAGAACTGGTGTCTCCATGTGGAACAAATTAGTGTTTCCCAGCCTAAATTTAAATGTTCCCTGAAAAAAAAAAAACATTCAAAAAAATAAAGTCCGTGGATAATATCACGAATACACTAACAAAGAGGCTGTAGCAATATCTGGGATTGAATTAGGCAAAACGAATCCGGATATTTCCGGTTTCATCCAGTCATATTCGGACCAACGGGTGTGGAATTCGTATGCAATGGACCGAGAAAATCACAGTAAAAATGGTTTTGGAGAAAAGCAAAGTATTTTCGTTAGGCAAGTGCATAAAATGTCATCTATACAAACAGAAATATCATGTTTGTTTGCCGCAGTTCCTCTAGCTTTCTCCATAGAACAAACGAATGTGTAGAGCTGGTGTCTCCATGTGGAACCAATTAGTGTTTCCAAGCATAAAATGAAATGTTCCCTGAAAAAAAAAAACATGCAAAAAAATAAAGTCCGTGGATAATATCAGGAATACACAAACACAGAGGCTGTAGCAATATTTCGGTTTGAGTTAGCCAAAACAAAACCACAGATTTCCGGTTTCATCCAGTCATATCCAGACAACGTGGTGTGGAATTTGTATGCAATGTACCGAGAAAATCACAGGAAAAATGGTTTTGGAGAAAAGCAAAGTCTTTTCGTTAGGCAAGTGCATAAAATGCCATCTATACAAACAGAAATAGCATGTTTGTTTGCCGCAGTTCCTCTAGCTTTCTCCCTAGAAAATATGAATGTGTAGAGCTTGTGTGTCCATGTGGGACCAATTAGTGTTTCCAATCATAAAATTAAATGTTCCCTGAAAAAAAAAACATTCAAAAAAATAAAATCCGTGGATAATATCAGGAATACACAAACACAGATGCTGTACAAATATTTCGGTTTGAGTTAGCCAAAACAAAACCGGATATTTCCGGTTTCATCCAGTCATATCCGGACAAAGTGGTGTGGAATTGGTATGCAATGGACCGAGAAAATCACAGGAAAAATGGTTTTGGAGAAAAGCAAAGTCTTTTCGTTAGGCAAGTGCATCAAATGTCATCTATACAAACAGAAATATCATGTTTGTTTGCCGCAGTTCCTATAGCTTTCTCCCTAGAACATAAAAATGTGTAGAGCTGGTGTATCCATGTGGAACCAATTAGTGTTTCCAAGCATAAAATTAAATGTTCCCTGAAAAAAAAATTCATAAAAATAAAATCCATGGATAATATAAGGAATACACAAACACAGAGGCTGTAGCAATATCTGGGATTGAATTAGCCAAAATGAAACCGGATATTTCCAGTTTCATCCAGTCATATCCGGAAAAAGTGGTGTGGAATTCGTATGCAATGGACCGAGAAAATCACAGTAAAAATGGTTTTGGAGAAAAGCAAAGTCTTTTCGTTAGGCAAGTGCATAAAATGTCATCTATACAAACAGAAATATCATGTTTGTTTGCCGCAGTTCCTCTAGCTTTCTCCCTAGAAAATACGAATGTGTAGAGCTGGTGTCTCCGTGTGCACCAATTAGAGTTTCCAAGGACAAAGTTAAATGATCCCTGATAAAAAAAAACAAAACAATAAAGTCCGTGGATAATATCAGGAATACACAAACACAGATGCTGTAGCAATATTTCGATTTGAGTTAGCCAAAACAAAACCGGATATTTCCGGTTTCATCCAGTCATATCCGGACAAAGTGTTGTGGAATTGGTATGCAATGGACCGAGAAAATCACAGTAAAAATGGTTTTGGAGAAAAGCAAAGTCTTTTCGTTAGGCAAGTGCATAAAATGTCATCTATACAAACAGAAATATCATGTTTGTTTGCCGCAGTTCCTCCAGCTTTCCCCCTAGAAAATACGAATGTGTAGAGCTGGTGTCTCCATGTGGAACCAATTCGTGTTTCCAAGCATAAAATTTAATGTTCCCTGAAAAAAAAAACATTCAAAAAAATAAAGTCCGTGGATAATATCAGGAATACACAAACAAAGAGGCTGTAGCAATATCTGGGATTGAATTAGCAAAAATGAAACCGGATATTTCCGGTTTCATCCAGTCATATCCGGACAAAGTGGTGTGGAATTGGTATGCAATGGACCGAGAAAATCACAGGAAAAATGGTTTTGGAGAAAAGCAAAGTCTTTTCGTTAGGCAAGTGCATAAAATGTCATCTATACAAACAGAAATAGCATGTTTGTTTGCTGCAGTTCCTCTAGATTTCTCCCTAAAACATAAAAATGTGTAGAGCTGGTGTCCCCATGTGGAACCAATTAGTGTTTCCAAGCCTAAATTTAAATGTTCCCTGAAAAAAAAAACATTCAAAAAAATAAAGTCCGTGGATAATATCACGAATACACTAACAAAGAGGCTGTAGCAATATCTGGGATTGAATTAGGCAAAACGAATCCGGATATTTCCGGTTTCATCCAGTCATATTCGGACCAACTGGTGTGGAATTCGTATGCAATGGACCGAGAAAATCACAGGAAAAATGGTTTTGGAGAAAAGCAAAGTATTTTCGTTAGGCAAGTGCATAAAATGTCATCTATACAAACAGAAATATCATGTTTGTTTGCCGCAGTTCCTCTAGCTTTCTCCATAGAACAAACGAATGTGTAGAGCTGGTGTCTCCATGTGGAACCAATTAGTGTTTCCAAGCATAAAATGAAATGTTCCCTGAAAAAAAATACATGCAAAAAAATAAAGTCCGTGGATAATATCAGGAATACACAAACACAGAGGCTGTAGCAATATTTCGGTTTGAGTTAGCCAAAACAAAACCAGATAATTCCGGTTTCATCCAGTCATATCCAGACAACGTGGTGTGGAATTTGTATGCAATGGACCGAGAAAATCACAGGAAAAATGGTTTTGGAGAAAAGCAAAGTCTTTTCGTTAGGCAAGTGCATAAATTGTCATCTACACAAACAGAAATATCATGTTTGTTTGCCGCAGTTCCTCTAGCTTTCTCCCTAGAAAATATGAATGTGTAGAGCTTGTGTGTCCATGTGGAACCAATTAGTGTTTCCAATCATAAAATTAAATGTTCCCTGAAAAAAAAAACATTCAAAAAAATAAAATCCGTGGATAATATCAGGAATAGACAAACACAGATGCTGTACAAATATTTCGGTTTGAGTTAGCCAAAACAAAACCGGATATTTCCGGTTTCATCCAGTCATATCCGGACAAACTGGTGTGGAATTGGTATGCAATGGACCGAGAAAATCACAGGAAAAATGGTTTTGGAGAAAAGCAAAGTCTTTTCGTTAGGCAAGTGCATAAAATGTCATCTATACAAACAGAAATAGCATGTTTGTTTGCCGCAGTTCCTCTAGCTTTCTCCCTAGAACATAAAAATGTGTAGAACTGGTGTCTCCATGTGGAACCAATTAGTGTTTCCAAGCATAAAATTAAATGTTCCCTGAAAAAAAAACATTCATAAAAATAAAATCCATGGATAATATCAGGAATACACAAACACAGAGGCTGTAGCAATATCTGGGATTGAATTAGCCAAAATGAAACCGGATATTTCCAGTTTCATCCAGTCATATCTGGAAAAAGTGGTGTGGAATTCGTATGCAATGGACCGAGAAAATCACAGTAAAAATGTTTTTGGAGAAAAGCAAAGTCTTTTCGTTAGGCAAGTGCATAAAATGTCATCTATACAAACAGAAATATCATGTTTGTTTCCCGCAGTTCCTCTAGCTTTCTCCCTAGAAAATACGAATGTGTAGAGCTGGTGTCTCCGTGTGCACCAATTAGAGTTTCCAAGGACAAAGTTAAATGATCCCTGATAAAAAAAAACAAAACAATAAAGTCCGTGGATAATATCAGGAATACACAAACACAGATGCTGTGGCAATATTTCGGTTTGAGTTAGCCAAAACAAAACCGGATATTTCCGGTTTCATCCAGTCATATCCGGACAAAGTGTTGTGGAATTGGTATGCAATGGACCGAGAAAATCACAGTAAAAATGGTTTTGGAGAAAAGCAAAGTCTTTTCGTTAGGCAAGTGCATAAAATGTCATCTATACAAACAGAAATATCATGTTTGTTTGCCGCAGTTCCTCCAGCTTTCCCCCTAGAAAATACGAATGTGTAGAGCTGGTGTCTCCATGTGGAACCAATTCGTGTTTCCAAGCATAAAATTTAATGTTCCCTGAAAAAAAAAACATTCAAAAAAATAAATCCGTGGATAATATCAGGAATACACAAACAAAGAGGCTGTAGCAATATCTGGGATTGAATTAGCAAAAATGAAACCGGATATTTCCGGTTTCATCCAGTCATATTCGAACCAACTGGTGTTGAATTGGTATGCAATGGACCGAGAAAATCACAGGAAAAATGGTTTTGGAGAAAAGCAAAGTCTTTTCGTTAGGCAAGTGCATAAAATGTCATCTATACAAACAGAAATAGCATGTTTGTTTGCTGCAGTTCCTCTAGATTTCTCCCTAAAACATAAAAATGTGTAGAACTGGTGTCTCCATGTGGAACCAATTAGTGTTTCCAAGCCTAAATTTAAATGTTCCCTGAAAAAAAATAACATTCAAAAAAATAAAGTCCGTGGATAATATCACGAATACACTAACAAAGAGGCTGTAGCAATATCTGGGATTGAATTAGGCAAAACGAATCCGGATATTTCCGGTTTCATCCAGTCATATTCGGACCAACTGGTGTGGAATTCGTATGCAATGGACCGAGAAAATCACAGGAAAAATGGTTTTGGAGAAAAGCAAAGTATTTTCGTTAGGCAAGTGCATAAAATGTCATCTATACAAACAGAAATATCATGTTTGTTTGCCGCAGTTCCTCTAGCTTTCTCCATAGAACAAACAAATGTGTAGAGCTGGTGTCTCCATGTGGAACCAATTAGTGTTTCCAAGCATAAAATGAAATGTTCCCTGAAAAAAAAAACATGCATAAAATTAAGTCCGTGGATAATATCAGGAATACACAAACACAGAGGCTCTAGCAATATTTCGGTTTGAGTTAGCCAAAACAAAACCACAGATTTCCGGTTTCATCCAGTCATATCCAGACAACGTGGTGTGGAATTTGTATGCAATGTACCGAGAAAATCACAGGAAAAATGGTTTTGGAGAAAAGCAAAGTCTTTTCGTTAGGCAAGTGCATAAAATGCCATCTATACAAACAGAAATAGCATGTTTGTTTGCCGCAGTTCCTCTAGCTTTCTCCCTAGAAAATATGAATGTGTAGAGCTTGTGTGTCCATGTGGGACCAATTAGTGTTTCCAATCATAAAATTAAATGTTCCCTGAAAAAAAAAAACATTCAAAAAAATAAAATCCGTGGATAATATCAGGAATACACAAACACAGATGCTGTACAAATATTTCGGTTTGAGTTAGCCAAAACAAAACCGGATATTTCCGGTTTCATCCAGTCATATCCGGACAAAGTGGTGTGGAATTGGTATGCAATGGACCGAGAAAATCACAGGAAAAATGGTTTTGGAGAAAAGCAAAGTCTTTTCGTTAGGCAAGTGCATCAAATGTCATCTATACAAACAGAAATATCATGTTTGTTTGCCGCAGTTCCTCTAGCTTTCTCCCTAGAACATAAAAATGTGTAGAGCTGGTGTATCCATGTGGAACCAATTAGTGTTTCCAAGCATAAAATTAAATGTTCCCTGAAAAAAAAATTCATAAAAATAAAATCCATGGATAATATAAGGAATACACAAACACAGAGGCTGTAGCAATATCTGGGATTGAATTAGCCAAAATGAAACCGGATATTTCCAGTTTCATCCAGTCATATCCGGAAAAAGTGGTGTGGAATTCGTATGCAATGGACCGAGAAAATCACAGTAAAAATGGTTTTGGAGAAAAGCAAAGTCTTTTCGTTAGGCAAGTGCATAAAATGTCATCTATACAAACAGAAATATCATGTTTGTTTGCCGCAGTTCCTCTAGCTTTCTCCCTAGAAAATACGAATGTGTAGAGCTGGTGTCTCCGTGTGCACCAATTAGAGTTTCCAAGGACAAAGTTAAATGATCCCTGATAAAAAAAAACAAAACAATAAAGTCCGTGGATAATATCAGGAATACACAAACACAGATGCTGTAGCAATATTTCGATTTGAGTTAGCCAAAACAAAACCGGATATTTCCGGTTTCATCCAGTCATATCCGGACAAAGTGTTGTGGAATTGGTATGCAATGGACCGAGAAAATCACAGTAAAAATGGTTTTGGAGAAAAGCAAAGTCTTTTCGTTAGGCAAGTGCATAAAATGTCATCTATACAAACAGAAATATCATGTTTGTTTGCCGCAGTTCCTCCAGCTTTCCCCCTAGAAAATACGAATGTGTAGAGCTGGTGTCTCCATGTGGAACCAATTCGTGTTTCCAAGCATAAAATTTAATGTTCCCTGAAAAAAAAAACATTCAAAAAAATAAAGTCCGTGGATAATATCAGGAATACACAAACAAAGAGGCTGTAGCAATATCTGGGATTGAATTAGCAAAAATGAAACCGGATATTTCCGGTTTCATCCAGTCATATCCGGACAAAGTGGTGTGGAATTGGTATGCAATGGACCGAGAAAATCACAGGAAAAATGGTTTTGGAGAAAAGCAAAGTCTTTTCGTTAGGCAAGTGCATAAAATGTCATCTATACAAACAGAAATAGCATGTTTGTTTGCTGCAGTTCCTCTAGATTTCTCCCTAAAACATAAAAATGTGTAGAGCTGGTGTCCCCATGTGGAACCAATTAGTGTTTCCAAGCCTAAATTTAAATGTTCCCTGAAAAAAAAAACATTCAAAAAAATAAAGTCCGTGGATAATATCACGAATACACTAACAAAGAGGCTGTAGCAATATCTGGGATTGAATTAGGCAAAACGAATCCGGATATTTCCGGTTTCATCCAGTCATATTCGGACCAACTGGTGTGGAATTCGTATGCAATGGACCGAGAAAATCACAGTAAAAATGGTTTTGGAGAAAAGCAAAGTATTTTCGTTAGGCAAGTGCATAAAATGTCATCTATACAAACAGAAATATCATGTTTGTTTGCCGCAGTTCCTCTAGCTTTCTCCATAGAACAAACGAATGTGTAGAGCTGGTGTCTCCATGTGGAACCAATTAGTGTTTCCAAGCATAAAATGAAATGTTCCCTGAAAAAAAATACATGCAAAAAAATAAAGTCCGTGGATAATATCAGGAATACACAAACACAGAGGCTGTAGCAATATTTCGGTTTGAGTTAGCCAAAACAAAACCAGATAATTCCGGTTTCATCCAGTCATATCCAGACAACGTGGTGTGGAATTTGTATGCAATGGACCGAGAAAATCACAGGAAAAATGGTTTTGGAGAAAAGCAAAGTCTTTTCGTTAGGCAAGTGCATAAATTGTCATCTACACAAACAGAAATATCATGTTTGTTTGCCGCAGTTCCTCTAGCTTTCTCCCTAGAAAATATGAATGTGTAGAGCTTGTGTGTCCATGTGGAACCAATTAGTGTTTCCAATCATAAAATTAAATGTTCCCTGAAAAAAAAAACATTCAAAAAATAAAATCCGTGGATAATATCAGGAATAGACAAACACAGATGCTGTACAAATATTTCGGTTTGAGTTAGCCAAAACAAAACCGGATATTTCCGGTTTCATCCAGTCATATCCGGACAAACTGGTGTGGAATTGGTATGCAATGGACCGAGAAAATCACAGGAAAAATGGTTTTGGAGAAAAGCAAAGTCTTTTCGTTAGGCAAGTGCATAAAATGTCATCTATACAAACAGAAATAGCATGTTTGTTTGCCGCAGTTCCTCTAGCTTTCTCCCTAGAACATAAAAATGTGTAGAACTGGTGTCTCCATGTGGAACCAATTAGTGTTTCCAAGCATAAAATTAAATGTTCCCTGAAAAAAAAACATTCATAAAAATAAAATCCATGGATAATATCAGGAATACACAAACACAGAGGCTGTAGCAATATCTGGGATTGAATTAGCCAAAATGAAACCGGATATTTCCAGTTTCATCCAGTCATATCTGGAAAAAGTGGTGTGGAATTCGTATGCAATGGACCGAGAAAATCACAGTAAAAATGTTTTTGGAGAAAAGCAAAGTCTTTTCGTTAGGCAAGTGCATAAAATGTCATCTAGACAAACAGAAATATCATGTTTGTTTCCCGCAGTTCCTCTAGCTTTCTCCCTAGAAAATACGAATGTGTAGAGCTGGTGTCTCCGTGTGCACCAATTAGAGTTTCCAAGGACAAAGTTAAATGATCCCTGATAAAAAAAAACAAAACAATAAAGTCCGTGGATAATATCAGGAATACACAAACACAGATGCTGTAGCAATATTTCGGTTTGAGTTAGCCAAAACAAAACCGGATATTTCCGGTTTCATCCAGTCATATCCGGACAAAGTGTTGTGGAATTGGTATGCAATGGACCGAGAAAATCACAGTAAAAATGGTTTTGGAGAAAAGCAAAGTCTTTTCGTTAGGCAAGTGCATAAAATGTCATCTATACAAACAGAAATATCATGTTTGTTTGCTGCAGTTCCTCCAGCTTTCCCCCTAGAAAATACGAATGTGTAGAGCTGGTGTCTCCATGTGGAACCAATTCGTGTTTCCAAGCATAAAATTTAATGTTCCCTGAAAAAAAAAACATTCAAAAAAATAAATCCGTGGATAATATCAGGAATACACAAACAAAGAGGCTGTAGCAATATCTGGGATTGAATTAGCAAAAATGAAACCGGATATTTCCGGTTTCATCCAGTCATATTCGAACCAACTGGTGTTGAATTGGTATGCAATGGACCGAGAAAATCACAGGAAAAATGGTTTTGGAGAAAAGCAAAGTCTTTTCGTTAGGCAAGTGCATAAAATGTCATCTATACAAACAGAAATAGCATGTTTGTTTGCTGCAGTTCCTCTAGATTTCTCCCTAAAACATAAAAATGTGTAGAACTGGTGTCTCCATGTGGAACCAATTAGTGTTTCCAAGCCTAAATTTAAATGTTCCCTGAAAAAAAATAACATTCAAAAAAATAAAGTCCGTGGATAATATCACGAATACACTAACAAAGAGGCTGTAGCAATATCTGGGATTGAATTAGGCAAAACGAATCCGGATATTTCCGGTTTCATCCAGTCATATTCGGACCAACTGGTGTGGAATTCGTATGCAATGGACCGAGAAAATCACAGGAAAAATGGTTTTGGAGAAAAGCAAAGTATTTTCGTTAGGCAAGTGCATAAAATGTCATCTATACAAACAGAAATATCATGTTTGTTTGCCGCAGTTCCTCTAGCTTTCTCCATAGAACAAACAAATGTGTAGAGCTGGTGTCTCCATGTGGAACCAATTAGTGTTTCCAAGCATAAAATGAAATGTTCCCTGAAAAAAAAAAACATGCAAAAAATTAAGTCCGTGGATAATATCAGGAATACACAAACACAGAGGCTCTAGCAATATTTCGGTTTGAGTTAGCCAAAACAAAACCACAGATTTCCGGTTTCATCCAGTCATATCCAGACAACGTGGTGTGGAATTTGTATGCAATGGACCGAGAAAATCACAGGAAAAATGGTTTTGGAGAAAAGCAAAGTCTTTTCGTTAGGCAAGTGCATAAATTGTCATCTATACAAACAGAAATAGAATGTTTGTTTGCCGCAGTTCCTCTAGCTTTCTCCCTAGAAAATACGAATGTGTAGAGCTTGTGTGTCCATGTGGGACCAATTAGTGTTTCCAATCATAAAATTAAATGTTCCCTGAAAAAAAAAACATTCAAAAAAATAAAATCCGTGGATAATATCAGGAATACACAAACACAGATGCTGTACAAATATTTCGGTTTGAGTTAGCCAAAAGAAAACCGGATATTTCCGGTTACATCCAGTCATATCCGGACAAAGTGGTGTGGAATTGGTATGCAATGGACCGAGAAAATCACAGGAAAAATGGTTTTGGAGAAAAGCAAAGTCTTTTCGTTAGGCAAGTGCATAAAATGTCATCTATACAAACAGAAATATCATGTTTGTTTGCCGCAGTTCCTCTAGCTTTCTCCCTAGAACATAAAAATGTGTAGAGCTGGTGTCTCCATGTGGAACCAATTAGTGTTTCCAAGCCTAAAATTAAATGTTCCCTGAAAAGAAAACATTCAAAAAAATAAAGTCCGTGGATAATATCAGGAATACACAAACAAAGAGGCTGTAGCAATATCTGGGATTGAATTAGCCATAATGAAACCGGATATTTCCGGTTTCATCCTGTCATATCCGGACAAACTGGTGTGGAATTCGTATGCAATGGAACGAGAAAATCACAGTAAAAATGGTTGTGGAGAAAAGCAAAGTCTTTTCGTTAGGCAAGTGCATAAAATGTCATCTATACAAACAGAAATATCATGTTTATTTGCCGCAGTTCCTCTAGCTTTCTCCCTAGAACAAACAAATGTGTAGAGCTGGTGTCTCCATGTGGAACCAATTAGTGTTTCCAAGCATAAAATTAAATGTTCCCAGAAAAAAAAATTCAAAAAATACAGTCCGTGGATAATATCAGGAATACACAAACACAGAGGCTGTAGCAATATTTCGGTTTTAGTTCGCCAAAACAAAACCGCAGATTTCCGGTTTCATCCAGTCATATCCGGACCAACTGGTGTGGAATTCGTATGCAATGGACCGAGAAAATCACAGGAAAAATGGTTTTGGAGAAAAGCAAAGTCTTTTCGTTAGGCAAGTGCATAAAATGTCATCTAGACAAACAGAAATATCATGTTTGTTTGCCGCAGTTCCTCTAGCTTTCTCCCTAGAAAATACGAATGTGTAGAGCTGGTGTCTCCGTGTGCACCAATTAGAGTTTCCAAGGACAAAATTAAATGATCCCTGATAAAAAAAAAAACAAAACAAAACAATAAAGTCCGTGGATAATATCAGGAATACACAAACACAGATGCTGTAGCAATATTTCGGTTTGAGTTAGCCAAAACAAAACCGGATATTTCCGGTTTCATCCAGTCATATCCGGACAAAGTGGTGTGGAATTCGTATGCAATGGACCGAGAAAATCACAGGAAAAATGGTTTTGGAGAAAAGCAAAGTCTTTTCGTTAGGCAAGTGCATAAAATGTCATCTATACAAACAGAAATATCATGTTTGTTTGCCGCAGTTCGTCTAGCTTTCTCCCTAGAAAATACGAATGTGTAGAGCTGGTGTCTCCATGTGGAACCAATTAGTGTTTCCAAGCATAAAATTTAATGTTTCCTGAAAAAAAACATTCAAAAAATAAAGTCTGTGGATAATATCAGGAATACACAAACAAAGAGGCTGTAGAAATATCTGGGATTGAATTAGCCAAAACGAAACCGGATATTTCCGGTTTCATCCAGTCATATTCGGACCAACTGGTGTGGAATTGGTATGCAATGGACCGAGAAAATCACAGTAAAAATGGTTTTGGAGAAAAGCAAAGTCTTTTCGTTAGGCAAGTGCATAAAATATCATCTATACAAACAGAAATAGCATGTTTGTTTGCTGCAGTTCCTCTAGATTTCTCCATAAAACATAAAAATGTGTAGAGCTGGTGTGTCCATGTGGAACCAATTAGTGTTTCCAAGCATAAAATTAAATGTTCCCTGAAAAAAAAACATTCAAAAAAATAAAGTCCGTGGATCATATCAGGAATACACAAACAAAGAGGCTGTAGCAATATCTGGGATTGAATTAGCCAAAACGAAACCGGATATTTCCGGTTTCATCCAGTCATATTCGGACAAACTGGTGTGGAATTCGTATGCAATGGACCAAGAAAATCACAGTAAAAATGGTTTTGGAGAAAAGCAAAGTCTTTTCGTTAGGCAAGTGCATAAAATGTCATCTATACAAACAGAAATAGCATGTTTGTTTGCTGCAGTTCCTCTAGCTTTCTCCCTAGAACAAACAAATGTGTAGAGCTGGTGTCTCCATGTGGAACCAATTAGTGTTTCTAAGCATAAATTTAAATGTTCCCTGAAAAAAAAACATTTAAAAAATAAATTCCGTTGATAATATCAGGAATACACAAACACAGATGCTGTACAAATATTTCGGTTTGAGTTAGCCAAAACAAAACCGGATATTTCCGGTTTCATCCAGTCATATCCGGACAAAGTGGTGTGGAATTGGTATGCAATGGACCGGGAAAATCACAGGAAAAATGGTTTTGGAGAAAAGCAAAGTCTTTTCGTTAGGCAAGTGCATAAAATGTCATCTATACAAACAGAAATATCATGTTTGTTTGCCGCAGTTCCTCTAGCTTTCTCCCTAGAACATAAAAATGTGTAGAGCTGGTGTCTCCATGTGGAACCAATTAGTGTTTCCAAGCATAAAATTAAATGTTCCCTGAAAAAAAAACATTCATAAAAATAAAATCCATGGATAATATCAGGAATACACAAACACAGAGGCTGTAGCAATATCTGGGATTGAATTAGCCAAAATGAAACCGGATATTTCCAGTTTCATCCAGTCATATCTGGAAAAAGTGGTGTGGAATTCGTATGCAATGGACCGAGAAAATCACAGTAAAAATGTTTTTGGAGAAAAGCAAAGTCTTTTCGTTAGGCAAGTGCATAAAATGTCATCTATACAAACAGAAATATCATGTTTGTTTCCCGCAGTTCCTCTAGCTTTCTCCCTAGAAAATACGAATGTGTAGAGCTGGTGTCTCCGTGTGCACCAATTAGAGTTTCCAAGGACAAAGTTAAATGATCCCTGATAAAAAAAAACAAAACAATAAAGTCCGTGGATAATATCAGGAATACACAAACACAGATGCTGTAGCAATATTTCGGTTTGAGTTAGCCAAAACAAAACCGGATATTTCCGGTTTCATCCAGTCATATCCGGACAAAGTGTTGTGGAATTGGTATGCAATGGACCGAGAAAATCACAGTAAAAATGGTTTTGGAGAAAAGCAAAGTCTTTTCGTTAGGCAAGTGCATAAAATGTCATCTATACAAACAGAAATATCATGTTTGTTTGCCGCAGTTCCTCCAGCTTTCCCCCTAGAAAATACGAATGTGTAGAGCTGGTGTCTCCATGTGAAACCAATTCGTGTTTCCAAGCATAAAATTTAATGTTCCCTGAAAAAAAAAACATTCAAAAAAATAAATCCGTGGATAATATCAGGAATACACAAACAAAGAGGCTGTAGCAATATCTGGGATTGAATTAGCAAAAATGAAACCGGATATTTCCGGTTTCATCCAGTCATATTCGAACCAACTGGTGTTGAATTGGTATGCAATGGACCGAGAAAATCACAGGAAAAATGGTTTTGGAGAAAAGCAAAGTCTTTTCGTTAGGCAAGTGCATAAAATGTCATCTATACAAACAGAAATAGCATGTTTGTTTGCTGCAGTTCCTCTAGATTTCTCCCTAAAACATAAAAATGTGTAGAACTGGTGTCTCCATGTGGAACCAATTAGTGTTTCCAAGCCTAAATTTAAATGTTCCCTGAAAAAAAAAAACATTCAAAAAAATAAAGTCCGTGGATAATATCACGAATACACTAACAAAGAGGCTGTAGCAATATCTGGGATTGAATTAGGCAAAACGAATCCGGATATTTCCGGTTTCATCCAGTCATATTCGGACCAACTGGTGTGGAATTCGTATGCAATGGACCGAGAAAATCACAGGAAAAATGGTTTTGGAGAAAAGCAAAGTATTTTCGTTAGGCAAGTGCATAAAATGTCATCTATACAAACAGAAATATCATGTTTGTTTGCCGCAGTTCCTCTAGCTTTCTCCATAGAACAAACAAATGTGTAGAGCTGGTGTCTCCATTTGGAACCAATTAGTGTTTCCAAGCATAAAATGAAATGTTCCCTGAAAAAAAAAAACATGCAAAAAATTAAGTCCGTGGATAATATCAGGAATACACAAACACAGAGGCTCTAGCAATATTTCGGTTTGAGTTAGCCAAAACAAAACCACAGATTTCCGGTTTCATCCAGTCATATCCAGACAACGTGGTGTGGAATTTGTATGCAATGGACCGAGAAAATCACAGGAAAAATGGTTTTGGAGAAAAGCAAAGTCTTTTCGTTAGGCAAGTGCATAAATTGTCATCTATACAAACAGAAATATCATGTTTGTTTGCCGCAGTTCCTCTAGCTTTCTCCCTAGAAAATACGAATGTGTAGAGCTTGTGTGTCCATGTGGGACCAATTAGTGTTTCCAATCATAAAATTAAATGTTCCCTGAAAAAAAAAACATTCAAAAAAATAAAATCCGTGGATAATATCAGGAATACACAAACACAAATGCTGTACAAATATTTCAGTTTGAGTTAGCCAAAAGAAAACCGGATATTTCCGGTTACATCCAGTCATATCCGGACAAAGTGGTGTGGAATTGGTATGCAATGGACCGAGAAAATCACAGGAAAAATGGTTTTGGAGAAAAGCAAAGTCTTTTCGTTAGGCAAGTGCATAAAATGTTATCTATACAAACAGAAATATCATGTTTGTTTGCCGCAGTTCCTCTAGCTTTCTCCCTAGAACATAAAAATGTGTAGAGCTGGTGTCTCCATGTGGAACCAATTAGTGTTTCCAAGCCTAAAATTAAATGTTCCCTGAAAAGAAAACATTCAAAAAAATAAAGTCCGTGGATAATATCAAGAATACACAAACAAAGAGGCTGTAGCAATATCTGGGATTGAATTAGCCATAATGAAACCGGATATTTCCGGTTTCATCCTGTCATATCCGGACAAACTGGTGTGGAATTCGTATGCAATGGAACGAGAAAATCACAGTAAAAATGGTTGTGGAGAAAAGCAAAGTCTTTTCGTTAGGCAAGTGCATAAAATGTCATCTATACAAACAGAAATATCATGTTTATTTGCCGCAGTTCCTCTAGCTTTCTCCCTAGAACAAACAAATGTGTAGAGCTGGTGTCTCCATGTGGAACCAATTAGTGTTTCCAAGCATAAAATTAAATGTTCCCAGAAAAAAAAATTCAAAAAATACAGTCCGTGGATAATATCAGGAATACACAAACACAGAGGCTGTAGCAATATTTCGGTTTTAGTTCGCCAAAACAAAACCGCAGATTTCCGGTTTCATCCAGTCATATCCGGACCAACTGGTGTGGAATTCGTATGCAATGGACCGAGAAAATCACAGGAAAAATGGTTTTGGAGAAAAGCAAAGTCTTTTCGTTAGGCAAGTGCATAAAATGTCATCTAGACAAACAGAAATATCATGTTTGTTTGCCGCAGTTCCTCTAGCTTTCTCCCTAGAAAATACGAATGTGTAGAGCTGGTGTCTCCGTGTGCACCAATTAGAGTTTCCAAGGACAAAATTAAATGATCCCTGATAAAAAAAAAAAAAACAAAACAATAAAGTCCGTGGATAATATCAGGAATACACAAACACAGATGCTGTAGCAATATTTCGGTTTGAGTTAGCCAAAACAAAACCGGATATTTCCGGTTTCATCCAGTCATATCCGGACAAAGTGGTGTGGAATTCGTATGCAATGGACCGAGAAAATCACAGGAAAAATGGTTTTGGAGAAAAGCAAAGTCTTTTCGTTAGGCAAGTGCATAAAATGTCATCTATACAAACAGAAATATCATGTTTGTTTGCCGCAGTTCCTCTAGCTTTCTCCCTAGAAAATACGAATGTGTAGAGCTGGTGTCTCCATGTGGAACCAATTAGTGTTTCCAAGCATAAAATTTAATGTTTCCTGAAAAAAAACATTCAAAAAATAAAGTCTGTGGATAATATCAGGAATACACAAACAAAGAGGCTGTAGAAATATCTGGGATTGAATTAGCCAAAACGAAACCGGATATTTCCGGTTTCATCCAGTCATATTCGGACCAACTGGTGTGGAATTGGTATGCAATGGACCGAGAAAATCACAGTAAAAATGGTTTTGGAGAAAAGCAAAGTCTTTTCGTTAGGCAAGTGCATAAAATATCATCTATACAAACAGAAATAGCATGTTTGTTTGCTGCAGTTCCTCTAGATTTCTCCATAAAACATAAAAATGTGTAGAGCTGGTGTGTCCATGTGGAACCAATTAGTGTTTCCAAGCATAAAATTAAATGTTCCCTGAAAAAAAAAACATTCAAAAAAATAAAGTCCGTGGATCATATCAGGAATACACAAACAAAGAGGCTGTAGCAATATCTGGGATTGAATTAGCCAAAACGAAACCGGATATTTCCGGTTTCATCCAGTCATATTCGGACAAACTGGTGTGGAATTCGTATGCAATGGACCAAGAAAATCACAGTAAAAATGGTTTTGGAGAAAAGCAAAGTCTTTTCGTTAGGCAAGTGCATAAAATGTCATCTATACAAACAGAAATAGCATGTTTGTTTGCCGCAGTTCCTCTAGCTTTCTCCCTAGAACAAACAAATGTGTAGAGCTGGTGTCTCCATGTGGAACCAATTAGTGTTTCTAAGCATAAATTTAAATGTTCCCTGAAAAAAAAACATTTAAAAAATAAATTCCGTTGATAATATCAGGAATACACAAACACAGATGCTGTACAAATATTTCGGTTTGAGTTAGCCAAAACAAAACCGGATATTTCCGGTTTCATCCAGTCATATCCGGACAAAGTGGTGTGGAATTGGTATGCAATGGACCAAGAAAATCACAGGAAAAATGGTTTTGGAGAAAAGCAAAGTCTTTTCGTTAGGCAAGTGCATCAAATGTCATCGAGACAAACAGAAATAGCATGTTTGTTTGCCACAGTTCCTCTAGGTTTCTCCCTAGAAAATACGAATGTGTAGAGCTGGTGTCTCCGTGTGCACCAATTAGAGTTTCCAAGGACAAAGATAAATGATCCCTGATTAAAAAAAACAAAACAATAAAGTCCGTAGATAATATCAGGAATACACAAACACAGATGCTGTAGCAATATTTCGGTTTGAGTTAGCCAAAACAAAACCGCATATTTCCGATTTCATCCAGTCATATCTGGACAAAGTGGTGTGGAATTGGTATGCAATGGACCGAGAAAATCACAGTGAAAATGGTTTTGGAGAAAAGCAAAGTCTTTTCGTTAGGCAAGTGGATCAAATGTCATCTATAAAAACAGAAATAGCATGTTTGTTTGCCGCAGTTCCTCTAGCTTTCTCCCTAGAAAATACGAATGTGTAGAGCTGGTGTCTCCATGTGGAACCAATTAGTGTTTCCAAGCATAAAATTTAATGTTTCTTAAAAAAAAACATTCAAAAAAATAAAATCCGTGGATAATATCAGGAATACACAAACAAAGAGGCTGTAGCAATATCTGGGATTGAATTAGCCAAAACAAAACCGGATATTTCCGGTTTCATCCAGTCATATTCGGACCAACTGGTGTGGAATTCGTATGCAATGGACCGAGAAAATCACAGGAAAAATGGTTTTGGAGAAAAGCAAAGTCTTTTCGTTAGGCAAGTGCATCAAATGTCATCTATACAAACAGAAATAGCATGTTTGTTTGCTGCAGTTCCTCTAGATTTCTCCCTAAAACATAAAAATGTGTAGAACTGGTGTCTCCATGTGGAACCAATTAGTGTTTCCAAGCCTAAATTTAAATGTTCCCTGAAAAAAAAAACATTCAAAAAAATAAAGTCCGTGGATAATATCACGAATACACTAACAAAGAGGCTGTAGCAATATCTGGGATTGAATTAGGCAAAACGAATCCGGATATTTCCAGTTTCATCCAGTCATATTCGGACCAACTGGTGTGGAATTCGTATGCAATGTACCGAGAAAATCACAGTAAAAATGGTTTTGGAGAAAAGCAAAGTATTTTCGTTAGGCAAGTGCATAAAATGTCATCTATACAAACAGAAATATCATGTTTGTTTGCCGCAGTTCCTCTAGCTTTCTCCATAGAACAAACAAATGTGTAGAGCTGGTGTCTCCATGTGGAACCAATTAGTGTTTCCAAGCATAAAATGAAATGTTCCCTGAAAAAAAAAAACATGCAAAAAAATAAAGTCCGTGGATAATATCAGGAATACACAAACACAGAGGCTGTAGCAATATTTCGGTTTGAGTTAGCCAAAACAAAACCACAGATTTCCGGTTTCATCCAGTCATATCCAGACAACGTGGTGTGGAATTTGTATGCAATGGACCGAGAAAATCACAGGAAAAATGGTTTTGGAGAAAAGCAAAGTCTTTTCGTTAGGCAAGTCAATAAATTGTCATCTATACAAACAGAAATATCATGTTTGTTTGCCGCAGTTCCTCTAGCTTTCTCCCTAGAAAATACGAATGTGTAGAGCTTGTGTGTCCATGTGGGACCAATTAGTGTTTCCAATTATAAAATTAAATGTTCCCTGAAAAAAAAACATTCAAAAAAATAAAATCCGTGGATAATATCAGGAATACACAAACACAGATGCTGTACAAATATTTCGGTTTGAGTTAGCCAAAACAAAACCGGATATTTCCGGTTTCATCCAGTCATATCCGGACAAAGTGGTGTGGAATTGGTATGCAATGGACCGAGAAAATCACAGGAAAAATGGTTTTGGAGAAAAGCAAAGTCTTTTCGTTAGGCAAGTGCATAAAATGTCATCTATACAAACAGAAATATCATGTTTGTTTGCCGCAGTTCCTCTAGCTTTCTCCCTAGAAAATACGAATGTGTAGAGCTGGTGTCTCCATGTGGAACCAATTAGTGTTTCCAAGCCTAAAATTAAATGTTCCCTGAAAAGAAAACATTCAAAAAAATAAAGTCCGTGGATAATATCAGGAATACACAAACAAAGAGGCTGTAGCAATATCTGGGATTGAATTAGCCATAATGAAACCGGATATTTCCGGTTTCATCCTGTCATATCCGGACAAACTGGTGTGGAATTCGTATGCAATGGAACGAGAAAATCACAGTAAAAATGGTTGTGGAGAAAAGCAAAGTCTTTTCGTTAGGCAAGTGCATAAAATGTCATCTATACAAACAGAAATATCATGTTTATTTGCCGCAGTTCCTCTAGCTTTCTCCCTAGAACAAACAAATGTGTAGAGCTGGTGTCTCCATGTGGAACCAATTAGTGTTTCCAAGCATAAAATTAAATGTTCCCAGAAAAAAAAAATTCAAAAAATACAGTCCGTGGATAATATCAGGAATACACAAACACAGAGGCTGTAGCAATATTTCGGTTTTAGTTAGCCAAAAAAAAACCGCAGATTTCCGGTATCATCCAGTCATATCCGGACCAACTGGTGTGGAATTCGTATGCAATGGACCGAGAAAATCACAGGAAAAATGGTTTTGGAGAAAAGCAAAGTCTTTTCGTTAGACAAGTGCATAAAATGTCATCTAGACAAACAGAAATATCATGTTTGTTTGCCGCAGTTCCTCTAGCTTTCTCCCTAGAAAATACGAATGTGTAGAGCTGGTGTCTCCATGTGGAACCAATTAGTGTTTCCAAGCATAAAATTTAATGTTTCCTGAAAAAAAAACATTCAAAAAATAAAGTCTGTGGATAATATCAGGAATACACAAACAAAGAGGCTGTAGAAATATCTGGGATTGAATTAGCCAAAACAAAACCGGATATTTCCGGTTTCATCCAGTCATATTCGGACCAACTGGTGTGGAATTGGTATGCAATGGACCGAGAAAATCACAGTAAAAATGGTTTTGGAGAAAAGCAAAGTCTTTTCGTTAGGCAAGTGCATAAAATGTCATCTATACAAACAGAAATAGCATGTTTGTTTGCTGCAGTTCCTCTAGATTTCTCCATAAAACATAAAAATGTGTAGAGCTGGTGTGTCCATGTGGAACCAATTAGTGTTTCCAAGCATAAAATTAAATGTTCCCTGAAAAAAAAAAACATTCAAAAAAATAAAGTCCGTGGATCATATCAGGAATACACAAACAAAGAGGCTGTAGCAATATCTGGGATTGAATTAGCCAAAACGAAACCGGATATTTCCGGTTTCATCCAGTCATATTCGGACAAACTGGTGTGGAATTCGTATGCAATGGACCAAGAAAATCACAGTAAAAATGGTTTTGGAGAAAAGCAAAGTCTTTTCGTTAGGCAAGTGCATAAAATGTCATCTATACAAACAGAAATAGCATGTTTGTTTGCTGCAGTTCCTCTAGCTTTCTCCCTAGAACAAACAAATGTGTAGAGCTGGTGTCTCCATGTGGAACCAATTAGTGTTTCTAAGCATAAATTTAAATGTTCCCTGAAAAAAAAAACATTTAATAAATAAATTCCGTTGATAATATCAGGAATACACAAACACAGATGCTGTACAAATATTTCGGTTTGAGTTAGCCAAAACAAAACTGGATATTTCCGGTTTCATCCAGTCATATCCAGACAAAGTGGTGTGGAATTGGTATGCAATGGACCGAGAAAATCACAGGAAAATGGTTTTGGAGAAAAGCAAAGTCTTTTCGTTAGGCAAGTGCATCAAATGTCATCGAGACAAACAGAAATAGCATGTTTGTTTGCCACAGTTCCTCTAGGTTTCTCCCTAGAAAATACGAATGTGTAGAGCTGGTGTCTCCGTGTGCACCAATTAGAGTTTCCAAGGACAAAGATAAATGATCCCTGATTAAAAAAAACAAAACAATAAAGTCCGTGGATAATATCAGGAATACACAAACACAGATGCTATAGCAATATTTCGGTTTGAGTTAGCCAAAACAAAACCGGATATTTCCGGTTTCATCCAGTCATATCCGGACAAAGTGGTGTGGAATTGGTATGAAACGGACCGAGAAAATCACAGGAAAAATGGTTTTGGAGAAAAGCAAAGTCTTTTCGTTAGGCAAGTGCATAAAATGTCAACTATACAAACAGAAATATCATGTTTGTTTGCCGCAGTTCCTCTAGCTTTCTCCCTAGAACATAAAAATGTGTAGAGCTGGTGTCTCCATGTGGAACCAATTAGTGTTTCCAAGCATAAAATTTAATGTTTCTTAAAAAAAAAACATTCAAAACAATAAAGTCCGTGGATAATATCAGGAATACACAAACAAAGAGGCTGTAGCAATATCTGGGATTGAATTAGCCAAAACAAAACCGGATATTTCCGGTTTCATCCAGTCATATTCGGACCAACTGGTGTGGAATTCGTATGCAATGGACCGAGAAAATCACAGGAAAAATGGTTTTGGAGAAAAGCAAAGTCTTTTCGTTAGGCAAGTGCATCAAATGTCATCTATACAAACAGAAATATCATGTTTGTTTGCCGCAGTTCCTCTAGCTTTCTCCCTAGAACATAAAAATGTGTAAAGCTGGTGTCTCCATGTGGAACCAATTAGTGTTTCCAAGAATAAAATGAAATGTTCCCTGAAAAAAAAAAACATTCAAAAAATAAAGTCCGTGGATAAATCAGGAATACACAAACACAGAGGCTGTAGCAATATTTCGGTTTGAGTTAGCCAAAACAAAACCGGATATTTCCGGTTTCATCCAGTCATATCCGGACAAAGTGGTGTGGAATTGGTATGCAATGGACCGAGAAAATCACAGTAAAAATGGTTTTGGAGAAAAGCAAAGTCTTTTTGTGAGGCAAGTGCATAAAATGTCATCTATACAAACAGAAATATCATGTTTGTTTGCCGCAGTTCCTCTAGCTTTCTCCCTAGAACATAAAAATGTGTAGAGCTGGTGTATCCATGTGGAACCAATTAGTGTTTCCAAGCATAAAATTAAATGTTCCCTGAAAAAAAAACATTCATGAAAATAAAATCCATGGATAATATCAGGAATACACAAACACAGATGCTGTAGCAATATCTGGGATTGAATTAGCCAAAATGAAACCGGATATTTCCAGTTTCATCCAGTCATATCCGGAAAAAGTGGTGTGGAATTCGTATGCAATGGACCGAGAAAATCACAGTAAAAATGGTTTTGGAGAAAAGCAAAGTCTTTTCGTTAGGCAAGTGCATAAAATGTCATCTATACAAAGAGAAATATCATGTTTGTTTGCCGCAGTTCCTCTAGCTTTCTCCCTAGAAAATACGAATGTGTAGAGCTGGTGTCTCCGTGTGCACCAATTAGAGTTTCCAAGGACAAAGTTAAATGATCCCTGATAAAAAAAAACAAAACAATAAAGTCCGTGGATAATATCAGGAATACACAAACACAGATGCTGTAGCAATATTTCGATTTGAGTTAGCCAAAACAAAACCGCATATTTCTGGTTTCATCCAGTCATATCCGGACAAAGTGGTGTGGAATTGGTATGCAACGGACCGAGAAAATCACAGGAAAAATGGTTTTGGAGAAAAGCAAAGTCTTTTCGTTAGGCAAGTGCATCAAATGTCATCTAGACAAACAGAAATATCATGTTTGTTTGCCGCAGTTCCTCTAGCTTTCTCCCTAGAAAATACGAATGTGTAGAGCTGGTGTCTCCATGTGGAACCAATTAGTGTTTCCAAGCATAAAATTAAATGTTCCCTGAAAAAAAAACATTCAAAAAAATAAAATCCGTGGATCATATCAGGAATACACAAACACAGATGCTGTACGAATATTTCGGTTTGAGTTAGCCAAAACAAAACCGCATATTTCCGGTTTCATCCAGTCATATCCGGACAAAGTGGTGTGGAATTGGTATGCAATGGACCGAGAAAATCACAGGAAAAATGGTTTTGGAGAAAAGCAAAGTCTTTTCGTTAGGCAAGTGCATAAAATGTCATCTATACAAACAGAAATAGCATGTTTGTTTGCCGCCGTTCCTCTAGATTTCTCCCTAGAAAATACGAATGTGTAGAGCTGGTGTCCCCATGTGGAACCAATTAGTGTTTCCAAGCATAAAATTAAATGTTCCCTGAAAAAAAAACATTCAAAAAAATAAAGTCCGTGGATAATATCAGGCATACACAAACACAGATGCTGTAGCAATATTTCGGTTTGAGTTAGCCAAAAGAAAACCGGATATTTCCGGTTTCATCTAGTCATATCCGGACTAAGTGGTGTGGAATTGGTATGCAATGAACCGAGAAAATCACAGGAAAAATGGTTTTGGAGAAAAGCACAGTCTTTTCGTTAGGCAAGTGCATAAAATGTCATCTATACACACAGAAATATCATGTTTGTTTGCCGCAGTTCCTCTAGCTTTCTCCCTAGAAAATACGAATGTGTAGAGCTGGTGTCTCCGTGTACACCAATTAGAGTTTCCAAGGACAAAGTTAAATGATCCCTGATAAAAAAAAAAAACAAAACAAAACAATAAAGTCCGTGGATAATATCAGGAATACACAAACACAGATGCTGTAGCAATATTTCGGTTTGAGTTAGCCAAAACAAAACCGCATATTTCCGGTTTCATCCAGTCATATCCGGACAAAGTGGTGTGGAATTGGTATGCAATGGACCGAGAAAATCACAGGAAAAATGGTTTTGGAGAAAAGCAAAGTCTTTTCGTTAGGCAAGTGCATAAAATGTCATCTATACAAACAGAAATATCATGTTTGTTTGCCGCAGTTCCTCTAGCTTTCTCCCTAGAAAATACGAATGTGTAGAGCTGGTGTTTCCATGTGGAACCAATTAGTGTTTCCAAGCATAAAATTTAATGTTACCTGAAAAAAAAAACATTCAAAAAAATAAAGTCCGTGGATAATATCAGGAATACACAAACAAAGAGGCTGTAGCAATATCTGGGATTGAATTAGCCAAAACGAAACCGGATATTTCCGGTTTCATCCAGTCATATTCAGACCAACTGGTGTGGAATTCGTATGCAATGGACCGAGAAAATAACAGGAAAAATGGTTTTGGAGAAAAGCAAAGTCTTTTCGTTAGGCAAGTGCATCAAATGTCATCTATACAAACAGAAATAGCATGTTTGTTTGCTGCAGTTCCTCTAGATTTCTCCCTAAAACATAAAATGTGTAGAACTGGTGTCTCCATGTGGAACCAATTAGTGTTTCCAAGCATAAAATTAAATGTTCCCTGAAAAAAAAACCTTCAAAAAAATAAAGTCCGTGGATAATATCAGGAATACACAAACAAAGAGGCTGTAGCAATATCTGGGATTGAATTAGCCAAAACAAAACCGCATATTTCCGGTTTCATCCAGTCATATTCAGACCAACTGGTGTGGAATTCGTATGCAATGGACCGAGAAAATCACAGGAAAAATGGTTTTGGAGAAAAGCAAAGTCTTTTCGTTAGGCAAGTGCATAAATTGTCATCTATACAAACAGAAATATCATGTTTGTTTGCCGCAGTTCCTCTAGCTTTCTCCCTAGAAAATACGAATGTGTAGAGCTTGTGTGTCCATGTGGGACCAATTAGTGTTTCCAATCATAAAATTAAATGTTCCCTGAAAAAAAAACATTCAAAAAAATAAAATCCGTGGATAATATCAGGAATACACAAACACAGATGCTGTACAAATATTTCGGTTTGAGTTAGCCAAAAGAAAACCGGATATTTCCGGTTACATCCAGTCATATCCGGACAAAGTGGTGTGGAATTGGTATGCAATGGACCGAGAAAATCACAGGAAAAATGGTTTTGGAGAAAAGCAAAGTCTTTTCGTTAGGCAAGTGCATAAAATGTCATCTATACAAACAGAAATATCATGTTTGTTTGCCGCAGTTCCTCTAGCTTTTTCCCTAGAACATAAAAATGTGTAGAGCTGGTGTCTCCATGTGGAACCAATTAGTGTTTCCAAGCCTAAAATTAAATGTTCCCTGAAAAGAAAACATTCAAAAAAATAAAGTCCGTGGATAATATCAGGAATACACAAACAAAGAGGCTGTAGCAATATCTGGGATTGAATTAGCCATAATGAAACCGGATATTTCCGGTTTCATCCTGTCATATCCGGACAAACTGGTGTGGAATTCGTATGCAATGGAACGAGAAAATCACAGTAAAAATGGTTGTGGAGAAAAGCAAAGTCTTTTCGTTAGGCAAGTGCATAAAATGTCATCTATACAAACAGAAATATCATGTTTATTTGCCGCAGTTCCTCTACCTTTCTCCCTAGAACAAACAAATGTGTAGAGCTGGTGTCTCCATGTGGAACCAATTAGTGTTTCCAAGCATAAAATTAAATGTTCCCAGAAAAAAAAATTCAAAAAATACAGTCCGTGGATAATATCAGGAATACACAAACACAGAGGCTGTAGCAATATTTCGGTTTTAGTTCGCCAAAACAAAACCGCAGATTTCCGGTTTCATCCAGTCATATCCGGACCAACTGGTGTGGAATTCGTATGCAATGGACCGAGAAAATCACAGGAAAAATGGTTTTGGAGGAAAGCAAAGTCTTTTCGTTAGGCAAGTGCATAAAATGTCATCTAGACAAACAGAAATATCATGTTTGTTTGCCGCAGTTCCTCTAGCTTTCTCCCTAGAAAATACGAATGTGTAGAGCTGGTGTCTCTGTGTGCACCAATTAGAGTTTCCAAGGACAAAATTAAATGATCCCTGATAAAAAAAAAAAAAAACAAAACAATAAAGTCCGTGGATAATATCAGGAATACACAAACACAGATGCTGTAGCAATATTTCGGTTTGAGTTAGCCAAAACAAAACCGGATATTTCCGGTTTCATCCAGTCATATCCGGACAAAGTGGTGTGGAATTCGTATGCAATGGACCGAGAAAATCACAGGAAAAATGGTTTTGGAGAAAAGCAAAGTCTTTTCGTTAGGCAAGTGCATAAAATGTCATCTATACAAACAGAAATATCATGTTTGTTTGCCGCAGTTCCTCTAGCTTTCTCCCTAGAAAATACGAATGTGTAGAGCTGGTGTCTCCATGTGGAACCAATTAGTGTTTCCAAGCATAAAATTTAATGTTTCCTGAAAAAAAACATTCAAAAAATAAAGTCTGTGGATAATATCAGGAATACACAAACAAAGAGGCTGTAGAAATATCTGGGATTGAATTAGCCAAAACGAAACCGGACATTTCCGGTTTCATCCAGTCATATTCGGACCAACTGGTGTGGAATTGGTATGCAATGGACCGAGAAAATCACAGTAAAAATGGTTTTGGAGAAAAGCAAAGTCTTTTCGTTAGGCAAGTGCATAAAATATCATCTATACAAACAGAAATAGCATGTTTGTTTGCTGCAGTTCCTCTAGATTTCTCCATAAAACATAAAAATGTGTAGAGCTGGTGTGTCCATGTGGAACCAATTAGTGTTTCCAAGCATAAAATTAAATGTTCCCTGAAAAAAAAAACATTCAAAAAAATAAAGTCCGTGGATCATATCAGGAATACACAAACAAAGAGGCTGTAGCAATATCTGGGATTGAATTAGCCAAAACGAAACCGGATATTTCCGGCTTCATCCAGTCATATTCGGACAAACTGGTGTGGAATTCGTATGCAATGGACCAAGAAAATCACAGTAAAAATGGTTTTGGAGAAAAGCAAAGTCTTTTCGTTAGGCAAGTGCATAAAATGTCATCTATACAAACAGAAATAGCATGTTTGTTTGCTGCAGTTCCTCTAGCTTTCTCCCTAGAACAAACAAATGTGTAGAGCTGGTGTCTCCATGTGGAACCAATTAGTGTTTCTAAGCATAAATTTAAATGTTCCCTGAAAAAAAAACATTTAAAAAATAAATTCCGTTGATAATATCAGGAATACACAAACACAGATGCTGTACAAATATTTCGGTTTGAGTTAGCCAAAACAAAACCGGATATTTCCGGTTTCATCCAGTCATATCCGGACAAAGTGGTGTGGAATTGGTATGCAATGGACCGAGAAAATCACAGGAAAAATGGTTTTGGAGAAAAGCAAAGTCTTTTCGTTAGGCAAGTGCATCAAATGTCATCGAGACAAACAGAAATAGCATGTTTGTTTGCCACAGTTCCTCTAGGTTTCTCCCTAGAAAATACGAATGTGTAGAGCTGGTGTCTCCGTGTGCACCAATTAGAGTTTCCAAGGACAAAGATAAATGATCCCTGATTAAAAAAAACAAAACAATAAAGTCCGTAGATAATATCAGGAATACACAAACACAGATGCTGTAGCAATATTTCGGTTTGAGTTAGCCAAAACAAAACCGGATATTTCCGGTTTCATCCAGTCATATCCGGACAAAGTGGTGTGGAATTGGTATGCAATGGACCGAGAAAATCACAGTAAAAATGGTTTTGGAGAAAAGCAAAGTCTTTTCGTTAGGCAAGTGCATAAAATGTCAACTATACAAACAGAAATATCATGTTTGTTTGCCGCAGTTCCTCTAGCTTTCTCCCTAGAACATAAAAATGTGTAGAGCTGGTGTCTCCATGTGGAACCAATTAGTGTTTCCAAGCATAAAATTTAATGTTTCTTAAAAAAAAAACATTCAAAACAATAAAGTCCGTGGATAATATCAGGAATACACAAACAAAGAGGCTGTAGCAATATCTGGGATTGAATTAGCCAAAACAAAACCGGATATTTCCGGTTTCATCCAGTCATATTCGGACCAACTGGTGTGGAATTCGTATGCAATGGACCGAGAAAATCACAGGAAAAATGGTTTTGGAGAAAAGCAAAGTCTTTTCGTTAGGCAAGTGCATCAAATGTCATCTATACAAACAGAAATAGCATGTTTGTTTGCTGCAGTTCCTCTAGATTTCTCCCTAAAACATAAAAATGTGTAGAACTGGTGTCTCCATGTGGAACCAATTAGTGTTTCCAAGCCTAAATTTAAATGTTCCCTGAAAAAAAAAAACATTCAAAAAAATAAAGTCCGTGGATAATATCACGAATACACTAACAAAGAGGCTGTAGCAATATCTGGGATTGAATTAGGCAAAACGAATCCGGATATTTCCGGTTTCATCCAGTCATATTCGGACCAACTGGTGTGGAATTCGTATGCAATGGACCGAGAAAATCACAGTAAAAATGGTTTTGGAGAAAAGCAAAGTATTTTCGTTAGGCAAGTGCATAAAATGTCATCTATACAAACAGAAATATCATG
Source organism: Lepus oiostolus (assembly GCA_036325905.1). Taxonomy (NCBI): domain Eukaryota; kingdom Metazoa; phylum Chordata; class Mammalia; order Lagomorpha; family Leporidae; genus Lepus; species Lepus oiostolus. The sequence goes on along the minus strand of JAWMBE010000081.1, from coordinate 611,045 downwards.
TTTGTTTGCCGCAGTTCCTCTAGCTTTCTCCATAGAACAAACAAATGTGTAGAGCTGGTGTCTCCATGTGGAACCAATTAGTGTTTCCAAGCATAAAATGAAATGTTCCCTGAAAAAAAAAAAACATGCAAAAAAATAAAGTCCGTGGATAATATCAGGAATACACAAACACAGAGGCTGTAGCAATATTTCGGTTTGAGTTAGCCAAAACAAAACCACAGATTTCCGGTTTCATCCAGTCATATCCAGACAACGTGGTGTGGAATTTGTATGCAATGGACCGAGAAAATCACAGGAAAAATGGTTTTGGAGAAAAGCAAAGTCTTTTCGTTAGGCAAGTGCATAAATTGTCATCTATACAAACAGAAATATCATGTTTGTTTGCCGCAGTTCCTCTAGCTTTCTCCCTAGAAAATAAGAATGTGTAGAGCTTGTGTGTCCATGTGGGACCAATTAGTGTTTCCAAGCATAAAATTTAATGTTCCCTGAAAAAAAACATTCAAAAAAATAAAATCCGTGGATAATATCAGGAATACACAAACACAGATGCTGTACAAATATTTCGGTTTGAGTTAGCCAAAACAAAACCGGATATTTCCGGTTTCATCCAGTCATATCCGGACAAAGTGGTGTGGAATTGGTATGCAATGGACCGAGAAAATCACAGGAAAAATGGTTTTGGAGAAAAGCAAAGTCTTTTTGTTAGGCAAGTGCATAAAATGTCATCTATACAAACAGAAATATCATGTTTGTTTGCCGCAGTTCCTCTAGCTTTCTCCCTAGAAAATACGAATGTGTAGAGCTGGTGTCTCCATGTGGAACCAATTAGTGTTTCCAAGCCTAAAATTAAATGTTCCCTGAAAAGAAAACATTCAAAAAAATAAAGTCCGTGGATAATATCAGGAATACACAAACAAAGAGGCTGTAGCAATATCTGGGATTGAATTAGCCATAATGAAACCGGATATTTCCGGTTTCATCCTGTCATATCCGGACAAACTGGTGTGGAATTCGTATGCAATGGAACGAGAAAATCACAGTAAAAATGGTTGTGGAGAAAAGCAAAGTCTTTTCGTTAGGCAAGTGCATAAAATGTCATCTATACAAACAGAAATATCATGTTTATTTGCCGCAGTTCCTCTAGCTTTCTCCCTAGAACAAACAAATGTGTAGAGCTGGTGTCTCCATGTGGAACCAATTAGTGTTTCCAAGCATAAAATTAAATGTTCCCAGAAAAAAAAAATTCAAAAAATACAGTCCGTGGATAATATCAGGAATACACAAACACAGAGGCTGTAGCAATATTTCGGTTTTAGTTAGCCAAAAAAAAACCGCAGATTTCCGGTATCATCCAGTCATATCCGGACCAACTGGTGTGGAATTCGTATGCAATGGACCGAGAAAATCACAGGAAAAATGGTTTTGGAGAAAAGCAAAGTCTTTTCGTTAGGCAAGTGCATAAAATGTCATCTATACAAACAGAAATATCATGTTTGTTTGCCGCAGTTCCTCTAGCTTTCTCCCTAGAAAATACGAATGTGTAGAGCTGGTGTCTCCATGTGGAACCAATTAGTGTTTCCAAGCATAAAATTTAATGTTTCCTGAAAAAAAAACATTCAAAAAATAAAGTCCATGGATAATATCAGGAATACACAAACAAAGAGGCTGTAGAAATATCTGGGATTGAATTAGCCAAAACGAAACCGGATATTTCCGGTTTCATCCAGTCATATTCGGACCAACTGGTGTGGAATTGGTATGCAATGGACCGAGAAAATCACAGTAAAAATGGTTTTGGAGAAAAGCAAAGTCTTTTCGTTAGGCAAGTGCATAAAATGTCATCTATACAAACAGAAATAGCATGTTTGTTTGCTGCAGTTCCTCTAGATTTCTCCATAAAACATAAAAATGTGTAGAGCTGGTGTGTCCAAGTGGAACCAATTAGTGTTTCCAAGCATAAAATTAAATGTTCCCTGAAAAAAAAAAAAACATTCAAAAAAATAAAGTCCGTGGATCATATCAGGAATACACAAACAAAGAGGCTGTAGCAATATCTGGGATTGAATTAGCCAAAACGAAACCGGATATTTCCGGTTTCATCCAGTCATATTCGGACAAACTGGTGTGGAATTCGTATGCAATGGACCAAGAAAATCACAGTAAAAATGGTTTTGGAGAAAAGCAAAGTCTTTTCGTTAGGCAAGTGCATCAAATGTCATCTATACAAACAGAAATAGCATGTTTGTTTGCTGCAGTTCCTCTAGCTTTCTCCCTAGAACAAACAAATGTGTAGAGCTGGTGTCTCCATGTGGAACCAATTAGTGTTTCTAAGCATAAATTTAAATGTTCCCTGAAAAAAAAAACATTTAAAAAATAAATTCCGTTGATAATATCAGGAATACACAAACACAGATGCTGTACAAATATTTCGGTTTGAGTTAGCCAAAACAAAACTGGATATTTCCGGTTTCATCCAGTCATATCCGGACAAAGTGGTGTGGAATTGGTATGCAATGGACCGAGAAAATCACAGGAAAAATGGTTTTGGAGAAAAGCAAAGTCTTTTCGTTAGGCAAGTGCATCAAATGTCATCTATACAAACAGAAATAGCATGTTTGTTTGCTGCAGTTCCTCTAGCTTTCTCCCTAGAACAAACAAATGTGTAGAGCTGGTGTCTCCATGTGGAACCAATTAGTGTTTCTAAGCATAAATTTAAATGTTCCCTGAAAAAAAAAACATTTAAAAAATAAATTCCGTTGATAATATCAGGAATACACAAACACAGATGCTGTACAAATATTTCGGTTTGAGTTAGCCAAAACAAAACTGGATATTTCCGGTTTCATCCAGTCATATCCGGACAAAGTGGTGTGGAATTGGTATGCAATGGACCAAGAAAATCACAGTAAAAATGGTTTTGGAGAAAAGCAAAGTCTTTTCGTTAGGCAAGTGCATAAAATGTCATCTATACAAACAGAAATAGCATGTTTGTTTGCTGCAGTTCCTCTAGCTTTCTCCCTAGAACAAACAAATGTGTAGAGCTGGTGTCCCCATGTGGAACCAATTAGTGTTTCTAAGCATAAATTTAAATGTTCCCTGAAAAAAAAAAACATTTAAAAAATAAATTCCGTTGATAATATCAGGAATACACAAACACAGATGCTGTACAAATATTTCGGTTTGAGTTAGCCAAAACAAAACCGGATATTTCCGGTTTCATCCAGTCATATCCGGACAAAGTGGTGTGGAATTGGTATGCAATGGACCGAGAAAATCACAGGAAAAATGGTTTTGGAGAAAAGCAAAGTCTTTTCGTTAGGCAAGTGCATCAAATGTCATCGAGACAAACAGAAATAGCATGTTTGTTTGCCACAGTTCCTCTAGGTTTCTCCCTAGAAAATACGAATGTGTAGAGCTGGTGTCTCCGTGTGCACCAATTAGAGTTTCCAAGGACAAAGATAAATGATCCCTGATTAAAAAAAACAAAACAATAAAGTCCGTGGATAATATCAGGAATACACAAACACAGATGCTATAGCAATATTTCGGTTTGAGTTAGCCAAAACAAAACCGGATATTTCCGGTTTCATCCAGTCATATTCAGACCAACTGGTGTGGAATTGGTATGCAATGGACCGAGAAAATAACAGGAAAAATGGTTTTGGAGAAAAGCAAAGTCTTTTCGTTAGGCAAGTGCATCAAATGTCATCTATACAAACAGAAATAGCATGTTTGTTTGCTGCAGTTCCTCTAGATTTCTCCCTAAAACATAAAATGTGTAGAACTGGTGTCTCCATGTGGAACCAATTAGTGTTTCCAAGCATAAAATTAAATGTTCCCTGAAAAAAAAACCTTCAAAAAAATAAAGTCCGTGGATAATATCAGGAATACACAAACAAAGAGGCTGTAGCAATATCTGGGATTGAATTAGCCAAAACGAAACCGGATATTTCCGGTTTCATCCAGTCATATTCAGACCAACTGGTGTGGAATTCGTATGCAATGGACCGAGAAAATCACAGGAAAAATGGTTTTGGAGAAAAGCAAAGTATTTTCGTTAGGCAAGTGCATAAAATGTCATCTATACAAACAGAAATATCATGTTTGTTTTTTTCCCGCAGTTCCTCTAGCTTTCTCCCTAGAACATAAAAATATGTAGAGCTGGTGTCTCCATGTGGAACCAATTAGTGTTTCCAAGCATAAAATTATATGTTCCCTGAAAAAAAAAAAACATTCAAAAAAATAAAGTCCGTGGATGATATCAGGAATACACAAACAAAGAGGCTGTAGCAATATCTGGGATTGAATTAGCCAAAATGAAACCGGATATTTCCGGTTTCATCCAGTCATATCCGGACAAACTGGTGTGGAATTCGTATGCAATGGACCGAGAAAATCACAGTAAAAATGGTTTTGGAGAAAAGCAAAGTATTTTCGTTAGGCAAGTGCATCAAATGTCATCTATACAAACAGAAATAGCATGTTTGTTTGCTGCAGTTCCTCTAGATTTCTCCCTAAAACATAAAATGTGTAGAACTGGTGTCTCCATGTGGAACCAATTAGTGTTTCCAAGCATAAAATTAAATGTTCCCAGAAAAAAAAACATTCAAAAAAATACAATCCGTGGATAATATCAGGAATACACAAACACAGAGGCTATAGCAATATTTCGGTTTGAGTTAGCCAAAAAAAAACCGCATATTTCCGGTTTCATCCAGTCATATCCGGACAAAGTGGTGTGGAATTTGTATGCAATGGACCGAGAAAATCACAGGAAAAATGGTTTTGGAGAAAAGCAAAGTCTTTTCGTTAGGCAAGTGCATAAAATGTCATCTATACAAACAGAAATATCATGTTTGTTTGCCGCAGTTCCTCTAGCTTTCTCCCTAGAAAATACGAATGTGTAGAGCAGATGTTTCCATGTGGAACCAATTAGTGTTTCCAAGCATAAAATTTAATGTTCCCTGAAAAAAAACATTCAAAAAAATAAAGTCCGTGGATAATATCAGGAATACACAAACAAAGAGGCTGTAGCAATATTGGGATTGAATTAGCCAAAACGAAACCGGATATTTCCGGTTTCATCCAGTCATATTCAGACCAACTGGTGTGGAATTCATATGCAATGGACCGAGAAAATCACAGGAAAAATGGTTTTGGAGAAAAGCAAAGTCTTTTCGTTAGGCAAGTGCATAAAATGTCATCTAGACAAACAGAAATAGCATGTTTGTTTGCTGCAGTTCCTCTAGATTTCTCCCTAAAACATAAACTGTGTAGAACTGGTGTCTCCATGTGGAACCAATTAGTGTTTCCAAGCATAAAATGAAATGTTCCCAGAAAAAAAAAACATTCAAAAAAATAAAGTCCGTGGATAATATCAGGAATACACAAACACAGAGGCTGTAGCAATATTTCGGTTTGAGTTAGCCAAAACAAAACCGGATATTTCCGGTTTCATCCAGTCATATCCGGACAAAGTGGTGTGGAATTTGTACGCAATGGACCGAGAAAATCACAGGAAAAATGGTTTTGGAGAAAAGCAAAGTCTTTTCGTTAGGCAAGTGTATCAAATGTCATCTATACAAACAGAAATAGCATGTTTGTTTGCTGCAGTTCCTCTAGCTTTCTCCCTAGAAAATACGAATGTTTAGTGCTGGTGTGTCCATGTGGAACCAATTAGTGTTTCCAAGCATAAAATTAAATGTTCCCTGAAAAAAAAACATTCAAAAAAATAAAATCCGTGGATCATATCAGGAATACACAAACACAGATGCTGTACAAATATTTCGGTTTGAGTTAGCCAAAACAAAACCGGATATTTCCGGTTTCATCCAGTCATATCCGGACAAAGTGGTGTGGAATTCGTATGCAATGGACCGAGAAAATCACAATAAAAATGGTTTTGGAGAAAAGCAAAGTCTTTTCGTTAGGCAAGTGCATAAAATGTCATCTAGACAAACAGAAATATCATGATTGTTTGCCGCAGTTCCTCTAGCTTTCTCCCTATAACAAACAAATGTGTAGAGCTGGTGTCTCCATGTGGAACCAATTAGTGTTTCCAAGCATAAAATTAAATGTTCCCAGAAAAAAAAACATTCAAAAAAATACAGTCCGTGGATAATATCAGGAATACACAAACAAAGAGGCTGTAGCAATATCTGGGATTGAATTAGCCAAAAGGAAACCGAATATTTCCGGTTTCATCCAGTCATATCCGGACAAAGTGGTGTGGAATTTGTATGCAATGGACCGAGAAAATCACAGGAAAAATGGTTTTGGAGAAAAGCAAAGTCTTTTCGTTAGGCAAGTGCATAAAATGTCATCTATACAAACAGAAATAGCATGTTTGTTTGCTGCAGTTCCTCTAGCTTTCTCCCTAGAAAATACGAATGTTTAGTGCTGGTGTGTCCATGTGGAACTAATTAGTGTTTCCAAGCATAAAATTAAATGTTCCCTGAAAAAAAAAACATTCAAAAAAATAAAATCCGTGGATAATATCAGGAATACACAAACACAGATGCTGTAAAAATATTTCAGATTGAGTTAGCCAAAACAAAACCGGATATTTCCGGTTTCATCTAGTCATATCCGGACAAAGTGGTGTGGAATTGGTATGCAATGGACCGAGAAAATCACAGGAAAAATGGTTTTGGAGAAAAGCAAAGTCTTTTCGTTAGGCAAGTGCATAAATTGTCATCTATACAAACAGAAATAGCATGTTTGTTTGCCGCCGTTCCTCTAGATTTCTCCCTAGAAAATACGAATGTGTAGAGCTGGTGTCTCCATTGGAACCAATTAGTGTTTCCAAGCATAAAATTAAATGTTCCCTGAAAAAAAACATTCAAAAAAATAAAATCTGTGGATAATATCAGGAATACACAAACACAGATGCTGTAGCAATATTTCGTTTTGAGTTAGCCAAAACAAAACCAGATATTTCCAGTTTCAACCAGTCATATCCGGACAAAGTGGTGTGGAATTGGTATGCAATGGACCGAGAAAATCACAGGAAAAATGGTTTTGGAGAAAAGCAAAGTCTTTTCGTTAGGCAAGTGCATCAAATGTCATCTATACAAACAGAAATAGCATGTTTGTTTGCTGCAGTTCCTCTAGCTTTCTCCCTAGAAAATACGAATGTTTAGTGCTGGTGTGTCCATGTGGAACTAATTAGTGTTTCCAAGCATAAAATTAAATGTTCCCTGAAAAAAAAAATTGGAAAAAATAAAGTCCGTGGATAATATCAGGAATACACAAACAAAGAGGCTGTAGCAATATCTGGGATTGAATTAGCCAAAACAAAACCGGATATTTCCGGTTTCATCCAGTCATATCCGGACAAAGTGGTGTGGAATTGGTATGCAATGGACCGAGAAAATCACAGGAAAAATGGTTTTGGAGAAAAGCAAAGTCTTTTCGTTAGGCAAGTGCATCAAATGTCATCTAGACAAACAGAAATATCATGTTTGTTTGCCGCAGTTCCTCTAGATTTCTCCCTAGAAAATACGAATGTGTAGAGCTGGTGTCTCCGTGTGCACCAATTAGAGTTTCCAAGGACAAAGTTAAATGATCCCTGATAAAAAAAACAAAACAATAAAGTCCGTGGATAATATCAGGAATACACAAACACAGATGCTGTAGCAATATTTCGGTTTGAGTTAGCCAAAACAAAACCGGATATTTCCGGTTTCATCCAGTCATATCCGGACAAAGTGGTGTGGAATTGGTATGCAATGGACCAAGAAAATCCCAGGAAAAATGGTTTTGGAGAAAAGCAAAGTCTTTTCGTTAGGCAAGTGCATCAAATGTCATCTATACAAACAGAAATATCATGTTTGTTTGCCGCAGTTCCTCTAGCTTTCTCCCTAGAACAAACAAATGTGTAGAGCTCGTGTCTCCATGTGGAACCAATTAGTGTTTCCAAGCATAAAATTAAATGTTCCCAGAAAAAAAAACATTCAAAAAAATAAAGTTCGTGGATCATATCAGGAATACACAAACAAAGAGGCTGTAGCAATATCTGGGATATAATTAGCCAAAACGAAACCGGATATTTCCGGTTTCATCCAGTCATATTCGGACCAACTGGTGTGGAATTCGTATGCAATGGACCGAGAAAATCACAGGAAAAATGGTTTTGGAGAAAAGCAAAGTCTTTTCGTTAGGCAAGTGCATAAAATGTCATCTAGACAAACAGAAATAGCATGTTTGTTTGCCGCAGTTCCTCTAGCTTTCTCCCTAGAACATAAAAATGTGTAGAGCTGGTGTCTCCATGTGGAACCAATTAGTGTTTCCAAGCATAAAATTAAATGTTCCCTGAAAAAAAAAACATTCAAAAAAATAAAGTCCGTGGATAATATCAGGAATACACAAACAAAGAGGTTGTAGCAATATCTGGGATTGAATTAGCCAAAACGAAACCGGATATTTCCGGTTTCATCCAGTCATATCCGGACAAAGTGGTGTGGAATTCGTATGCAATGGACCGAGAAAATCACAGTAAAATTGGTTTTGGAGAAAAGCAAAGTCTTTTCGTTAGGCAAGTGCATAAAATTTCATCTATACAAACAGAAATATCATGTTTGTTTGCCGCAGTTCCTCTAGATTTCTCCCTAGAACATAAAAATGTGTAGAGCTGGTGTCTCCATGTGGAACCAATTAGTGTTTCCAAGCATAAAATTTAATGTTCCCTGAAAAAAAAACATTCAAAAAAATACAGTCCGTGGAAAATATCAGGAATACACAAACACAGAGGCTGTAGCAATATTTCAGTTTGAGTTAGCCAAAACAAATCCGCATATTTCCGGTTTCATCCAGTAATATCCTGATAAAGTGGTGTGGAATTTGTATGCAATTGACTGAGAAAATCACTGTAAAAATGGTTTTGGAGAAAAGCAAAGTCTTTTCGTTAGGCAAGTGCCTAAATGTCATCTAGACAAACAGAAATATCATGTTTGTTTGCCGCAGTTCCTCTAGCTTTCCTCCTAGAAAATACGAATGTGTAGAGCTGGTGTCTGCATGTTCAACCAATTAGTGTTTCCAAGCATAAAATTTAATGTTCCCTGAAAAAAAACATTCAAAACAATAAAGTCCGTGTATAATATCAGGAATACACAAACACAGAGGCTGTACAAATATTTCGGTTTGAGTTAGCCAAAACAAAACCGCAGATTTCCGGTTTCATCCAGTCATATCCTGACAATGTGGTGTGGAATTTGTATGCAATGGCCCGAGAAAATTACAGTAAAAATGGTTTTGGAGAAAAGCAAAGTCTTTTCTTTAGGCAAGTGCATAAATTGTCATCTAGACAAACTTAAATATCATGTCTGTTTGTCGCAGTTCCTCTAGATTTCTCCCTAGAAAATACGAATGTGTAGAGCTGGTGTGTCCATGTGGGACCAATTAGTGTTTCCAATCATAAAATTAAATGTTCCCTGAAAAAAAAAACATTCAAAAAAATAAATCCGTTGATAATATCAGGAATACACAAACAAAGAGGCTGTAGAAATATCTGAGATTGAATTAGCCAAAATGAAACCGGGTATTTCCGGTTTCATCCTGTCATATCCGGACAAAGTGGTGTGGAATTCGTATACAATGGACCGAGAAAATCACAGGAAAAATGGTTTTGGAGAAAAGCAAAGTCTTTTCGTTAGGCAAGTGCATAAAATGTCATCTATACAAACAGAAATATCATGTTTGTTTGCCGCAGTTCCTCTACATTTCTCCCTAGAACATAAAAATGTGTAGAGCTGGTGTCTCCATGTGGAACCAATTAGTGTTTCCAAGCATAAAATTAAATGTACCCTGAAAAAAAAAACATTCAAAAAAATAAAGTCCGTGGATCATATCAGGAATACACAAACAAAGAGGCTGTAGCAATATCTGGGATTGAATTAGCCAAAACAAAACCGGATATTTCCGGTTTCATCCAGTCATATCCGGACAAAGTGGTGTGGAATTTGTATGCAATGGACCGAGAAAATCACAGGAAAAATGGTTTTGGAGAAAAGCAAAGTCTTTTCGTTAGGCAAGTGCATCAAATGTCATCTATACAAACAGAAATATCATGTTTGTTTGCTGCAGTTCCTCTAGCTTTCTCCCTAGAAAATACGAATGTTTAGTGCTGGTGTGTCCATGTGGAACTAATTAGTGTTTCCAAGCATAAAATTAAATGTTCCCTGAAAAAAAAACATTCAAAAAAATAAAATCCGTGGATAATATCAGGAATACACAAACACAGATGCTGTACAAATATTTCGGATTGAGTTAGCCAAAACAAAACCGGATATTTCCGGTTTCATCTAGTCATATCCGGACAAAGTGTTGTGGAATTGGTATGCAATGGACCGAGAAAATCACAGGAAAAATTGTTTTGGAGAAAAGCAAAGTCTTTTCGTTAGGCTAGTGCATAAATTGTCATCTATACAAACAGAAATATCATGTTTGTTTGCCGCCGTTCCTCTAGATTTCTCCCTAGAAAATACGAATGTGTAGAGCTGGTGTCTCCATGTGGTATCAATTAGTGTTTCCAAGCATAAAATTAAATGTTCCCTGAAAAAAAAAAACATTCAAAAAAATAAAATCTGTGGATAATATCAGGAATACACAAACACAGATGCTGTAGCAATATTTCGTTTTGAGTTAGCCAAAACAAAACCAGATATTTCCAGTTTCATCCAGTCATATCCGGACAAAGTGGTGTGGAATTGGTATGCAATGGACCGAGAAAATCACAGGAAAAATGGTTTTGGAGAAAAGCAAAGTCTTTTGGTTAGGCAAGTGCATAAAATGTCATCTAGACAAACAGAAATATCATGTTTGTTTGCCGCAGTTCCTCTAGCTTTCTCCCTAGAACAAACAAATGTGTAGAGCTGGTGTCTCCATGTGGAAACAATTAGTGTTTCCAAGCATAAAATTAAATGTTCCCAGAAAAAAAAAAACATTCAAAAAAATACAGTCCGTGGATAATATCAGGAATACACAAACACAGAGGCTGTAGCAATATTTCGGTTTGAGTTAGCCAAAACAAATCCGCATATTTCCGGTTTCATCCAGTCATATCCGGACAAAGTGTTGTGGAGTTTGTATGCAATGGACTGAGAAAATCACAGGAAAAATGGTTTTGGAGAAAAGCAAAGGCTTTTCGTTAGGCAAGTGCATAAAATGTCATCTATACAAACAGAAATATCATGTTTGTTTGCCGCAGTTCCTCTAGCTTTCTCCCTAGAACATAAAAATGTGTAGAGCTGGTGTCTCCATGTGGAACCAATTAGTGCTTCCAAGCATAAAATTAAATGTTCCATGAAAAAAAAACATTCAAAAAAATAAAGTCCGTGGATAATATCAGGAATACACAAACAAAGAGGCTGTAGCAATATCTGGGATTGAATTAGCCAAAACAGAACCGGATATTTCCGGTTTCATCCAGTCATATCCGGACAAACTGGTGTGGAATTGGTATGCAATGGACCGAGAAAATCACAGGAAAAATGGTTTTGGAGAAAAGCAAAGTCTTTTCGTTAGGCAAGTGCATAAAATGTCATCTATACAAACAGAAATATCATGTTTGTTTGCCGCCGTTCCTCTACCTTTCCTCCTAGAAAATACGAATGTGTAGAGCTGGTGTCCCCTTGTGGAACCAATTAGTGTTTCCAAGCATAAAATTTAGTGTTCCCTGAAAAAAAAACATTCAAAAAAATAAAATCCGTGGATAATATCAGGAATACACAAACACAGATGCTGTACAAATATTTCGGATTGAGTTAGCCAAAACAAAACCGGATATTTCCGGTTTCATCTAGTCATATCCGGACAAAGTGGTGTGGAATTGGTATGCAATGGACCGAGAAAATCACAGGAAAAATGGTTTTGGAGAAAAGCAAAGTCTTTTCGTTAGGCAAGTGCATAAATTGTCATCTATACAAACAGAAATATCATGTTTGTTTGCCGCCGTTCCTCTAGATTTCTCCCTAGAAAATACGAATGTGTAGAGCTGGTGTCTCCATGTGGTATCAATTAGTGTTTCCAAGCATAAAATTAAATGTTCCCTGAAAAAAAAACATTCAAAAAAATAAAATCTGTGGATAATATCAGGAATACACAAACACAGATGCTGTAGCAATATTTCGTTTTGAGTTAGCCAAAACAAAACCAGATATTTCCAGTTTCATCCAGTCATATCCGGACAAAGTGGTGTGGAATTGGTATGCAATGGACCGAGAAAATCACAGGAAAAATGGTTTTGGAGAAAAGCAAAGTCTTTTCGTTAGGCAAGTGCATAAAATGTCATCTAGACAAACAGAAATAGCATGTTTGTTTGCCGCTGTTCCTCTAGCTTTCTCCCTAGAACAAACAAATGTGTAGAGCTGGTGTCTCCATGTGGAACCAATTAGTGTTTCCAAGCATAAAATTAAATGTTCCCTGAAAAAAAAAAACATTCAAAAAAATAAAGTCCGTGGATAATATCAGGAATACACAAACAAAGAGGTTGTAGCAATATCTGGGATTGAATTAGCCAAAACGAAACCGGATATTTCCGGTTTCATCCAGTCATATCCGGACAAAGTGGTGTGGAATTCGTATGCAATGGACCGAGAAAATCACAGGAAAAATGGTTTTGGAGAAAAGCAAAGTCTTTTCGTTAGGCAAGTGCATAAAATGTCATCTAGACAAATAGAAATATCATGTTTGTTTGCCGCAGTTCCTGTAGCTTTCTCCCTAGAACAAACAAATGTGTAGAGCTGGTGTCTCCATGTGGAACCAATTAGTGTTTCCAAGCATAAAATTTAATGTTCCCTGAAAAAAAAACATTCAAAAAAATACAGTCCGTGGAAAATATCAGGAATACACAAACACAGAGGCTGTAGCAATATTTCAGTTTGAGTTAGCCAAAACAAATCCGCATATTTCCGGTTTCATCCAGTCATATCCGGACAAAGTGGTGTGGAATTTGTATGCAATTGACTGAGAAAATCACTGTAAAAATGGTTTTGGAGAAAAGCAAAGTCTTTTCGTTAGGCAAGTGCCTAAATGTCATCTAGACAAACAGAAATGTCATGTTTGTTTGCCGCAGTTCCTCTAGCTTTCCTCCTAGAAAATACGAATGTGTAGAGCTGGTGTCTCCATGTGGAACCAATTAGTGTTTCCAAGCATAAAATTTAATGTTCCCTGAAAAAAAACATTCAAAACAATAAAGTCCGTGGATAATATCAGGAAACACAAACACAGAGGCTGTACAAATATTTCGGTTTGAGTTAGCCAAAACAAAACCGCAGATTTCCGGTTTCATCCAGTCATATCCTGACAATGTGGGGTGGAATTCGTATGCAATGGCCCGAGAAAATTACAGTAAAAATGGTTTTGGAGAAAAGCAAAGTCTTTTCTTTAGGCAAGTGCATATATTGTCATCTAGACAAACTTAAATATCATGTTTGTTTGTCGCAGTTCCTCTAGATTTCTCCCTAGAAAATACGAATGTGTAGAGCTGGTGTGTCCATGTGGGACCAATTAGTGTTTCCAATCATAAAATTAAATGTTCCCTGAAAAAAAAACAGTCAAAAAAATAAATCCGTTGATAATATCAGGAATACACAGACAAAGAGGCTGTAGAAATATCTGAGATTGAATTAGCCAAAAAGAAACCGGATATTTCCGGTTTCATCCTGTCATATCCGGACAAAGTGGTGTGGAATTCGTATGCAATGGACGAAGAAAATGACAGTAAAAATGGTTTTGGAGAAAAGCAAAGTCTTTTCGTTAGGCAAGTGCATAAAATGTCATCTATACAAACAGAAATATCATGTTTGTTTGCCGCAGTTCCTCTAGCTTTCTCCCTAGAACATAAAAATGTGTAGAGCTGGTGTCTCCATGTGGAACCAATTAGTGTTTCCAAGCATAAAATTAAATGTTCCCAGAAAAAAAAACATTCAAAAAAATACAGTCCGTGGATAATATCAGGAATACACAAACACAGAGGCTGTAGCAATATTTCGCTTTGAGTTAGCCAAAACAAATCCGGATATTTCCGGTTTCATCCAGTCATATCCGGACAAAGTGTTGTGGAGTTTGTATGCAATGGACTGAAAAATCACAGTAAAAATGGTTTTGGAGAAAAGCAAAGGCTTTTCGTTAGGCAAGTGCATAAAATGTCATCTATACAAACAGAAATATCATGTTTGTTTACCGCAGTTCCTCTAGCTTTCTCCCTAGAACATAAAAATGTGTAGAGCTGGTGTCTCCATGTGGAACCAATTAGTGCTTCCAAGCATAAAATTAAATGTTCCATGAAAAAAAAACATTCAAAAAAATAAAGTCCGTGGATAATATCAGGAATACACAAACAAAGTGGCTGTAGCAATATCTGGGATTGAATTAGCCAAAACGAAACCGGATATTTCCGGTTTCATCCAGTCATATCCGGACAAACTGGTGTGGAATTGGTATGCAATGGACCGAGAAAATCACAGGAAAAATGGTTTTGGAGAAAAGCAAAGTCTTTTCGTTAGGCAAGTGCATCAAATGTCATCTATACAAACAGAAATATCATGTTTGTTTGCCGCAGTTCCTCTACCTTTCCTCCTAGAAAATACGAATGTGTAGAGCTGGTGTCCCCTTGTGGAACCAATTAGTGTTTCCAAGCATAAAATTTAATGTTCCCTGAAAAAAAAACATTCAAAAAAATAAAGTCCGTGGATAATATCAGGAATACACAAACACAGATGCTGTACAAATATTTCGGATTGAGTTAGCCAAAACAAAACCGGATATTTCCGGTTTCATCTAGTCATATCCAGACAAAGTGGTGTGGAATTGGTATGCAATGGACCGAGAAAATCACAGGAAAAATGGTTTTGGAGAAAAGCAAAGTCTTTTCGTTAGGCAAGTGCATAAATTGTCATCTATACAAACAGAAATATCATGTTTGTTTGCCGCCGTTCCTCTAGATTTCTCCCTAGAACAAACAAATGTGTAGAGCTGGTGTCTCCATGTGGTATCAATTAGTGTTTCCAAGCATAAAATTAAATGTTCCCTGAAAAAAAAAACATTCAAAAAAATAAAATCTGTGGATAATATCAGGAATACACAAACACAGATGCTGTAGCAATATTTCGTTTTGAGTTAGCCAAAACAAAACCAGATATTTCCAGTGTCATCCAGTCATATCCGGACAAAGTGCTGTGGAATTGGTATGCAATGGACCGAGAAAATCACAGGAAAAATGGTTTTGGAGAAAAGCAAAGTCTTTTCGTTAGGCAAGTGCATAAAATGTCATCTATACAAACAGAAATATCATGTTTGTTTGCCGCAGTTCCTCTAGCTTTCTCCCTAAAACATAAAAATGTGTAGAGCTGGTGTCTCCATGTGGAACCAATTAGTGCTTCCAAGCATAAAATTAAATGTTCCATGAAAAAAAAACATTCAAAAAAATAAAGTCCGTGGATAATATCAGGAATACACAAACAAAGAGGCTGTAGCAATATCTGGCATTGAATTAGCCAAAACAAAACCGGATATTTCCGGTTTCATCCAGTCATATCCGGACAAACTGGTGTGGAATTGGTATGCAATGGACCGAGAAAATCACAGGAAAAATGGTTTTGGAGAAAAGCAAAGTCTTTTCGTTAGGCAAGTGCATAAAATGTCATCTATACAAACAGAAATATCATGTTTGTTTGCCGCAGTTCCTCTAGCTTTCCTCCTAGAAAATACGAATGTGTAGAGCTGGTGTCTCCATGTGGAACCAATTAGTGTTTCCAAGCATAAAATTTAATGTTCCCTGAAAAAAAAAACATTGGAAAAAATAAAGTCCGTGGATAATATCAGGAATACACAAACAAAGAGGCTGTAGCAATATCTGGGATTGAATTACCCAAAACAAAACCGGATATTTCCGGTTTCATCCAGTCATATCCGGACAAAGTGGTGTGGAATTCGTATGCAATGGACCGAGAAAATCACAGGAAAAATGGTTTTGGAGAAAAGCAAAGTCTTTTCGTTAGGCAAGTGCATCAAATGTCATCTATACAAACAGAAATATCATGTTTGTTTGCCGCCGTTCCTCTAGCTTTCTCCCTAAAACATAAAATGTGTAGAACTGGTGTCTCCATGTGGAACCAATTAGTGTTTCCAAGCATAAAATTAAATGTTCCCTGAAAAAAAAACCTTCAAAAAAATAAAGTCCGTGGATAATATCAGGAATACACAAACAAAGAGGCTGTAGCAATATCTGGGATTGAATTAGCCAAAACGAAACCGGATATTTCCGGTTTCATCCAGTCATATTCAGACCAACTGGTGTGGAATTCGTATGCAATGGACCGAGAAAATCACAGGAAAAATGGTTTTGGAGAAAAGCAAAGTCTTTTCGTTAGGCAAGTGCATAAATTGTCATCTATACAAACAGAAATATCATGTTTGTTTGCCGCAGTTCCTCTAGCTTTCTCCCTAGAAAATACGAATGTGTAGAGCTTGTGTGTCCATGTGGGACCAATTAGTGTTTCCAATCATAAAATTAAATGTTCCCTGAAAAAAAAACATTCAAAAAAATAAAATCCGTGGATAATATCAGGAATACACAAACACAGATGCTGTACAAATATTTCGGTTTGAGTTAGCCAAAAGAAAACCGGATATTTCCGGTTACATCCAGTCATATCCGGACAAAGTGGTGTGGAATTGGTATGCAATGGACCGAGAAAATCACAGGAAAAATGGTTTTGGAGAAAAGCAAAGTCTTTTCGTTAGGCAAGTGCATCAAATGTCATCTATACAAACAGAAATATCATGTTTGTTTGCCGCAGTTCCTCTAGCTTTTTCCCTAGAACATAAAAATGTGTAGAGCTGGTGTCTCCATGTGGAACCAATTAGTGTTTCCAAGCCTAAAATTAAATGTTCCCTGAAAAGAAAACATTCAAAAAAATAAAGTCCGTGGATAATATCAGGAATACACAAACAAAGAGGCTGTAGCAATATCTGGGATTGAATTAGCCATAATGAAACCGGATATTTCCGGTTTCATCCTGTCATATCCGGACAAACTGGTGTGGAATTCGTATGCAATGGAACGAGAAAATCACAGTAAAAATGGTTGTGGAGAAAAGCAAAGTCTTTTCGTTAGGCAAGTGCATAAAATGTCATCTATACAAACAGAAATATCATGTTTATTTGCCGCAGTTCCTCTAACTTTCTCCCTAGAACAAACAAATGTGTAGAGCTGGTGTCTCCATGTGGAACCAATTAGTGTTTCCAAGCATAAAATTAAATGTTCCCAGAAAAAAAAATTCAAAAAATACAGTCCGTGGATAATATCAGGAATACACAAACACAGAGGCTGTAGCAATATTTCGGTTTTAGTTCGCCAAAACAAAACCGCAGATTTCCGGTTTCATCCAGTCATATCCGGACCAACTGGTGTGGAATTCGTATGCAATGGACCAAGAAAATCACAGGAAAAATGGTTTTGGAGAAAAGCAAAGTCTTTTCGTTAGGCAAGTGCATAAAATGTCATCTAGACAAACAGAAATATCATGTTTGTTTGCTGCAGTTCCTCTAGCTTTCTCCCTAGAAAATACGAATGTGTAGAGCTGGTGTCTCCGTGTGCACCAATTAGAGTTTCCAAGGACAAAGTTAAATGATCCCTGATAAAAAAAAAACAAAACAATACAGTCCGTGGATAATATCAGGAATACACAAACACAGAGGCTGTAGCAATATTTCGGTTTGAGTTAGCCAAAACAAAACCGGATATTTCCGGTTTCATCCAGTCATATCCGGACAAAGTGGTGTGGAATTGGTATGCAATGGACCGAGAAAATCACAGTAAAAATGGTTTTGGAGAAAAGCAAAGTCTTTTCGTTAGGCAAGTGCATAAAATGTCATCTATACAAACAGAAATAGCATGTTTGTTTGCCGCAGTTCCTCTAGCTTTCTCCCTAGAAAATACGAATGTGTAGAGCTGGTGTCTCCATGTGGAACCAATTAGTGTTTCCAAGCATAAAGTTTAATGTTCCCTGAAAAAAAAAACATTCAAAAAAATACAGTCCGTGGATAATATCAGGAATACACAAACACAGAGGCTGTAGCAATATTTCGGTTTGAGTTAGCCAAAACAAAACCGCAGATTTCCGGTTTCATCCAGTCATATCCGGACAAAGTGGTGTGGAATTTGTATGCAATGGACCGAGAAAATCACAGGAAAAATGGTTTTGGAGAAAAGCAAAGTCTTTTCGTTAGGCAAGTGCATCAAATGTCATCTATACAAACAGAAATAGCATGTTTGTTTGCCGCAGTTCCTCTAGCTTTCTCCCTAGAAAATACGAATGTGTAGAGCTGGTGTGTCCATGTGGAACCAATTAGTGTTTCCAAGCATAAAATTAAATGTTCCCAGAAAAAAAAAACATTCAAAAAAATAAAATCCGTGGATAATATCAGGAATACACAAACACAGATGCTGTACAAATATTTCGGTTTGAGTTAGCCAAAACAAAACCGGATATTTCCGGTTTCATCTAGTCATATCCGGACAAAGTGGTGTGGAATTGGTATGCAATGGACCGAGAAAATCACAGGAAAAATGGTTTTGGAGAAAAGCAATGTCTTTTCGTTAGGCAAGTGCATAAAATGTCATCTATACAAACAGAAATAGCATGTTTGTTTGCTGCAGTTCCTCTAGATTTCTCCCTAAAACATAAAAATGTGTAGAACTGGTGTCTCCATGTGGAACCAATTAGTGTTTCCAAGCCTAAATTTAAATGTTCCCTGAAAAAAAAACATTCAAAAAAATAAAGTCCGTGGATAATATCACGAATACACTAACAAAGAGGCTGTAGCAATATCTGGGATTGAATTAGGCAAAACGAATCCCGATATTTCCGGTTTCATCCAGTCATATTCGGACCAACTGGTGTGGAATTCGTATGCAATGGACCGAGAAAATCACAGTAAAAATGGTTTTGGAGAAAAGCAAAGTATTTTCGTTAGGCAAGTGCATAAAATGTCATCTATACAAACAGAAATATCATGTTTGTTTGCCGCAGTTCCTCTAGCTTCCTCCATAGAACAAACGAATGTGTAGAGCTGGTGTCTCCATGTGGAACCAATTAGTGTTTCCAAGCATAAAATTAAATGTTCCCTGAAAAAAAAAAAACATGCAAAAAAATAAAGTCCGTGGATAATATCAGGAATACACAAACACAGAGGCTGTAGCAATATTTCAGTTTGAGTTAGCCAAAACAAAACCACAGATTTCCGGTTTCATCCAGTCATATCCAGACAACGTGGTGTGGAATTTGTATGCAATGTACCGAGAAAATCACAGGAAAAATGGTTTTGGAGAAAAGCAAAGTCTTTTCGTTAGGCAAGTGCATAAAATGCCATCTATACAAACAGAAATAGCATGTTTGTTTGCCGCAGTTCCTCTAGCTTTCTCCCTAGAAAATATGAATGTGTAGAGCTTGTGTGTCCATGTGGGACCAATTAGTGTTTCCAATCATAAAATTAAATGTTCCCTGAAAAAAAAAACATTCAAAAAAATAAAATCCGTGGATAATATCAGGAATACACAAACACAGATGCTGTACAAATATTTCGGTTTGAGTTAGCCAAAACAAAACCGGATATTTCCGGTTTCATCCAGTCATATCCGGACAAAGTGGTGTGGAATTGGTATGCAATGGACCGAGAAAATCACAGTAAAAATGGTTTTGGAGAAAAGCAAAGTCTTTTCGTTAGGCAAGTGCATCAAATGTCATCTATACAAACAGAAATATCATGTTTGTTTGCCGCAGTTCCTCTAGCTTTCTCCCTAGAACATAAAAATGTGTAGAGCTGGTGTATCCATGTGGAACCAATTAGTGTTTCCAAGCATAAAATTAAATGTTCCCTGAAAAAAAAACATTCATAAAAATAAAATCCATGGATAATATAAGGAATACACAAACACAGAGGCTGTAGCAATATCTGGGATTGAATTAGCCAAAATGAAACTGGATATTTCCAGTTTCATCCAGTCATATCCGGAAAAAGTGGTGTGGAATTCGTATGCAATGGACCGAGAAAATCACAGTAAAAATGGTTTTGGAGAAAAGCAAAGTCTTTTCGTTAGGCAAGTGCATAAAATGTCATCTATACAAACAGAAATATCATGTTTGTTTGCCGCAGTTCCTCTAGCTTTCTCCCTAGAAAATACGAATGTGTAGAGCTGGTGTCTCCGTGTGCACCAATTAGAGTTTCCAAGGACAAAGTTAAATGATCCCTGATAAAAAAAAAACAAAACAATAAAGTCCGTGGATAATATCAGGAATACACAAACACAGATGCTGTAGCAATATTTCGATTTGAGTTAGCCAAAACAAAACCGGATATTTCCGGTTTCATCCAGTCATATCCGGACAAAGTGTTGTGGAATTGGTATGCAATGGACCGAGAAAATCACAGTAAAAATGGTTTTGGAGAAAAGCAAAGTCTTTTCGTTAGGCAAGTGCATAAAATGTCATCTATACAAACAGAAATAGCATGTTTGTTTGCTGCAGTTCCTCTAGATTTCTCCCTAAAACATAAAAATGTGTAGAGCTGGTGTCCCCATGTGGAACCAATTAGTGTTTCCAAGCCTAAATTTAAATGTTCCCTGAAAAAAAAAAACATTCAAAAAAATAAAGTCCGTGGATAATATCACTAATACACTAACAAAGAGGCTGTAGCAATATCAGGGATTGAATTGGGCAAAACGAATCCGGATATTTCCGGTTTCATCCAGTCATATTCGGACCAACTGGTGTGGAATTCGTATGCAATGGACCGAGAAAATCACAGTAAAAATGGTTTTGGAGAAAAGCAAAGTATTTTCGTTAGGCAAGTGCATAAAATGTCATCTATACAAACAGAAATATCATGTTTGTTTGCCACAGTTCCTCTAGCTTTCTCCATAGAACAAACGAATGTGTAGAGCTGGTGTCTCCATGTGGAACCAATTAGTGTTTCCAAGCATAAAATGAAATGTTCCCTGAAAAAAAATACATGCAAAAAAATAAAGTCCGTGGATAATATCAGGAATACACAAACACAGAGGCTGTAGCAATATTTCGGTTTGAGTTAGCCAAAACAAAACCACAGATTTCCGGTTTCATCCAGTCATATCCAGACAACGTGGTGTGGAATTTGTATGCAATGGACCGAGAAAATCACAGGAAAAATGGTTTTGGAGAAAAGCAAAGTCTTTTCGTTAGGCAAGTGCATAAAATGTCATCTATACAAACTTAAATATCATGTATGTTTGCCGCAGTTCCTCTAGCTTTCTCCCTAGAACATAAAAATGTGTAGAACTGGTGTCTCCATGTGGAACCAATTAGTGTTTCCAAGCATAAAATTAAATGTTCCCTGAAAAAAAAAAACATTCATAAAAATAAAATCCATGGATAATATCAGGAATACACAAACACAGAGGCTGTAGCAATATCTGGGATTGAATTAGCCAAAATGAAACCGGATATTTCCAGTTTCATCCAGTCATATCCGGACAAAGTGGTGTGGAATTGGTATGCAATGGACCGAGAAAATCACAGTAAAAAAGTTTTTGGAGAAAAGCAAAGTCTTTTCGTTAGGCAAGTGCATAAAATGTCATCTATACAAACAGAAATATCATGTTTGTTTCCCGCAGTTCCTCTAGCTTTCTCCCTAGAAAATACGAATGTGTAGAGCTGGTGTCTCCGTGTGCACCAATTAGAGTTTCCAAGGACAAAGTTAAATGATCCCTGATAAAAAAAAAACAAAACAATAAAGTCCGTGGATAATATCAGGAATACACAAACACAGATGCTGTAGCAATATTTCGGTTTGAGTTAGCCAAAACAAAACCGGATATTTCCGGTTTCATCCAGTCATATCCGGACAAAGTGTTGTGGAATTGGTATGCAATGGACCGAGAAAATCACAGTAAAAATGGTTTTGGAGAAAAGCAAAGTCTTTTCGTTAGGCAAGTGCATAAAATGTCATCTATACAAACAGAAATATCATGTTTATTTGCCGCAGTTCCTATAGCTTTCTCCCTAGAACAAACAAATGTGTAGAGCTGGTGTCTCCATGTGGAACCAATTAGTGTTTCCAAGCATAAAATTTAATGTTTCCTGAAAAAAAACATTCAAAAAATAAAGTCTGTGGATAATATCAGGAATACACAAACAAAGAGGCTGTAGAAATATCTGGGATTGAATTAGCCAAAACGAAATCGGATATTTCCGGTTTCATACAGTCATATTCGGACCAACTGGTGTGGAATTGGTATGCAATGGACCGAGAAAATCACAGGAAAAATGGTTTTGGAGAAAAGCAAAGTCTTTTCGTTAGGCAAGTGCATAAAATATCATCTATACAAACAGAAATAGCATGTTTGTTTGCTGCAGTTCCTCTAGATTTCTCCATAAAACATAAAAATGTGTAGAGCTGGTGTGTCCATGTGGAACCAATTAGTGTTTCCAAGCATAAAATTAAATGTTCCCTGAAAAAAAAAACATTCAAAAAAATAAAGTCCGTGGATCATATCAGGAATACACAAACAAAGAGGCTGTAGCAATATCTGGGATTGAATTAGCCAAAACGAAACCGGATATTTCCGGTTTCATCCAGTCATATTCGGACAAACTGGTGTGGAATTCGTATGCAATGGACCAAGAAAATCACAGTAAAAATGGTTTTGGAGAAAAGCAAAGTCTTTTCGTTAGGCAAGTGCATCAAATGTCATCGAGACAAACAGAAATAGCATGTTTGTTTGCTGCAGTTCCTCTAGCTTTCTCCCTAGAACAAACAAATGTGTAGAGCTGGTGTCTCCATGTGGAACCAATTAGTGTTTCTAAGCATAAATTTAAATGTTCCCTGAAAAAAAAAAACATTTAAAAAATAAATTCCGTTGATAATATCAGGAATATACAAACACAGATGCTGTACAAATATTTCGGTTTGAGTTAGCCAAAACAAAACTGGATATTTCCGGTTTCATCCAGTCATATCCGGACAAAGTGGTGTGGAATTGGTATGCAATGGACCGAGAAAATCACAGGAAAAATGGTTTTGGAGAAAAGCAAAGTCTTTTCGTTAGGCAAGTGCATCAAATGTCATCGAGACAAACAGAAATAGCATGTTTGTTTGCCACAGTTCCTCTAGGTTTCTCCCTAGAAAATACGAATGTGTAGAGCTGGTGTCTCCGTGTGCACCAATTAGAGTTTCCAAGGACAAAGATAAATGATCCCTGATTAAAAAAAACAAAACAATAAAGTCCGTGGATAATATCAGGAATACACAAACACAGATGCTGTAGCAATATTTCGGTTTGAGATAGCCAAAACAAAACCGGATATTTCCGGTTTCATCCAGTCATATCCGGACAAAGTGGTGTGGAATTGGTATGCAATGGACCGAGAAAATCACAGGAAAAATGGTTTTGGAGAAAAGCAAAGTCTTTTCGTTAGGCAAGTGCATAAAATGTCAACTATACAAACAGAAATATCATGTTTGTTTGCCGCAGTTCCTCTAGCTTTCTCCCTAGAACATAAAAATGTGTAGAGCTGGTGTCTCCATGTGGAACCAATTAGTGTTTCCAAGCATAAAATTTAATGTTTCTTAAAAAAAAAAAAACATTCAAAACAATAAAGTCCGTGGATAATATCAGGAATACACAAACAAAGAAGCTGTAGCAATATCTGGGATTGAATTAGCCAAAACAAAACCGGATATTTCCGGTTTCATCCAGTCATATTCGGACCAACTGGTGTGGAATTCGTATGCAATGGACCGAGAAAATCACAGGAAAAATGGTTTTGGAGAAAAGCAAAGTCTTTTCGTTAGGCAAGTGCATCAAATGTCATCTATACAAACAGAAATAGCATGTTTGTTTGCTGCAGTTCCTCTAGATTTCTCCCTAAAACATAAAAATGTGTAGAACTGGTGTCTCCATGTGGAACCAATTAGTGTTTCCAAGCCTAAATTTAAATGTTCCCTGAAAAAAAAAAACATTCAAAAAAATAAAGTCCGTGGATAATATCACGAATACACTAACAAAGAGGCTGTAGCAATATCTGGGATTGAATTAGGCAAAACGAATCCGGATATTTCCGGTTTCATCCAGTCATATTCGGACTAACTGGTGTGGAATTCGTATGCAATGGACCGAGAAAATCACAGTAAAAATGGTTTTGGAGAAAAGCAAAGTATTTTCGTTAGGCAAGTGCATAAATTGTCATCTATACAAACAGAAATATCATGTTTGTTTGCCGCAGTTCCTCTAGCTTTCTCCATAGAACAAACAAATGTGTAGAGCTGGTGTCTCCATGTGGAACCAATTAGTGTTTCCAAGCATAAAATGAAATGTTCCCTGAAAAAAAAAAAAACATGCAAAAAAATAAAGTCCGTGGATAATATCAGGAATACACAAACACAGATGCTGTACAAATATTTCGGTTTGAGTTAGCCAAAACAAAACCGGATATTTCCGGTTTCATCCAGTCATATCCGGACAAAGTGGTGTGGAATTGGTATGCAATGGACCGAGAAAATCACAGGAAAAATGGTTTTGGAGAAAAGCAAAGTCTTTTCGTTAGGCAAGTGCATAAAATGTCATCTATACAAACAGAAATATCATGTTTGTTTGCCGCAGTTCCTCTAGCTTTCTCCCTAGAACATAAAAATGTGTAGAGCTGGTGTCTCCATGTGGAACCAATTAGTGTTTCCAAGCCTAAAATTAAATGTTCCCTGAAAAGAAAACATTCAAAAAAATAAAGTCCGTGGATAATATCAGGAATACACAAACAAAGAGGCTGTAGCAATATCTGGGATTGAATTAGCCATAATGAAACCGGATATTTCCGGTTTCATCCTGTCATATCCGGACAAACTGGTGTGGAATTCGTATGCAATGGAACGAGAAAATCACAGTAAAAATGGTTGTGGAGAAAAGCAAAGTCTTTTCGTTAGGCAAGTGCATAAAATGTCATCTATACAAACAGAAATATCATGTTTATTTGCCGCAGTTCCTCTAGCTTTCTCCCTAGAACAAACAAATGTGTAGAGCTGGTGTCTCCATGTGGAACCAATTAGTGTTTCCAAGCATAAAATTAAATGTTCCCAGAAAAAAAAAATTCAAAAAATACAGTCCGTGGATAATATCAGGAATACACAAACACAGAGGCTGTAGCAATATTTAGGTTTTAGTTCGCCAGAACAAAACCGCAGATTTCCGGTTTCATCCAGTCATATCCGGACCAACTGGTGTGGAATTGGTATGCAATGGACCGAGAAAATCACAGGAAAAATGGTTTTGGAGAAAAGCAAAGTCTTTTCGTTAGGCAAGTGCATAAAATGTCATCTAGACAAACAGAAATATCATGTTTGTTTGCCGCAGTTCCTCTAGCTTTCTCCCTAGAAAATACGAATGTGTAGAGCTGGTGTCTCCGTGTGCACCAATTAGAGTTTCCAAGGACAAAGTTAAATGATCCCTGATAAAAAAAAAAACAAAACAAAACAATAAAGTCCGTGGATAATATCAGGAATACACAAACACAGATGCTGTAGCAATATTTCGGTTTGAGTTAGCCAAAACAAAACCGCAAATTTCCGGTTTCATCCAGTCATATCCGGACAAAGTGGTGTGGAATTGGTATGCAATGGATCGAGAAAATCACAGGAAAAATGGTTTTGGAGAAAAGCAAAGTCTTTTCGTGAGGCAAGTGCATAAAATGTCATCTATACAAACTTAAATATCATGTATGTTTGCCGCAGTTCCTCTAGCTTTCTCCCTAGAACATAAAAATGTGTAGAGCTGGTGTCTCCATGTGGAACCAATTAGTGTTTCCAAGCATAAAATTAAATGTTCCCTGAAAAAAAAAAAAACATTCAAAAAAATAAAATCTGTGCATAATATCAGGAATACACAAACAAAGAGGCTGTAGCAATATCTGAGATTGAATTAGCCAAAACGAAACCGGATATTTCCGGTTGCATCCAGTCATATCCGGACAAAGTGGTGTGGAATTGGTATGCAATGGACCGAGAAAATCACAGTAAAAATGGTTTTGGAGAAAAGCAAAGTCTTTTCGTTAGGCAAGTGCATAAAATGTCATCTAGACAAACAGAAATATCATGTTTGTTTGCCGCAGTTCCTCTAGATTTCTCCCTAGAAAATACGAATGTGTAGAGCTGGTGTCTCTGTGTGCACCAATTAGAGTTTCCAAGGACAAAGTTAAATGTTCCCTGAAAAAAAAACATTCAAAACAATAAAGTCCGTTGATATTATCAGGAATACACAAACACAGAGGCTGTAGCAATATTTCGGTTTGAGTTAGCCAAAACAAAACCGGATATTTCTGGTTTCATCCAGTCATATCCGGACAAAGTGGTGTAGAATTGGTATGCAATGGACCGAGGAAATCACAGTAAAAATGGTTTTGGAGAAAAGCAAAGTCTTTTCGTTAGGCAAGTGCATCAAATGTCATCTATACAAACAGAAATATCATGTTTGTTTGCCGCAGTTCCTCTAGCTTTCTCCGTAGAAAATACGAATGTGTAGAGCTGGTGTCTCCATGTGGAACCTATTAGTGTTTCCAAGCATAAAATTTAATGTTCTCTGAAAAAAACATTCAAAAAAATAAAATCCGTGGATAATATCAGGAATACACAAACAAAGAGGCTGTAGCAATATCTGGGATTGAATTAGCCAAAACGAAACCGGATATTTCCGGTTTCATCCAGTCATATTCAGACCAACTGGTGTGGAATTCGTATGCAATGGACCGAGAAAATCACAGGAAAAATGGTTTTGGAGAAAAGCAAAGTTTTTTCGTTAGGCAAGTGCATAAAATGTCATCTATACAAACAGAAATAGCATGTTTGTTTGCTGCAGTTCCTCTAGATTTCTCCCTAAAACATAAAATGTGTAGAACTGGTGTCTCCATGTGGAACCAATTAGTGTTTCCAAGCATAAAATTAAATGTTCCCAGAAAAAAAAAAACATTCAAAAAAATACAGTCCGTGGATAATATCAGGAATACACAAACACAGAGGCTATAGCAATATTTCAGTTTGAGTTAGCCAAAACAAAACCGCATATTTCCAGTTTCATCCAGTCTTATCCGGACAAAGTGGTGTGGAATTTGTATGCAATGGACCGAGAAAATCACAGGAAAAATGGTTTTGGAGAAAAGCAAAGTCTTTTCGTTAGGCAAGTGCATAAAATGTCATCTATACAAACAGAAATATCATGTTTGTTTGCCGCAGTTCCTCTAGCTTTCTCCCTAGAAAATACGAATGTGTAGAGCTGGTGTCTCCATGTGGAACCAATTAGTGTTTCCAAGCATAAAATTTAATGTTCCCTGAAAAAAAAAACATTCAAAAAAATAAAGTCCGTGGATAATATCAGGAATACATAAACAAAGAGGCTGTAGCAATATCTGGGATTGAATTAGCCAAAACGAAACCGGATATTTCCGGTTTCATCCAGTCATATTCAGACCAACTGGTGTGGAATTCGTATGCAATGGACCGAGAAAATCACAGGAAAAATGGTTTTGGAGAAAAGCAAAGTCTTTTCGTTAGGCAAGTGCATCAAATGTCATCTATACAAACAGAAATAGCATGTTTGTTTGCTGCAGTTCCTCTAGATTTCTCCCTAAAACATAAAATGTGTAGAACTGGTGTCTCCATGTGGAACCAATTAGTGTTTCAAAGCACAAAATTAAATGTTCCCTGAAAAAAAAACCTTCAAAAAAATAAAGTCCGTGGATAATATCAGGAATACACAAACAAAGAGGCTGTAGCAATATCTGGGATTGAATTAGCCAAAACGAAACCGGATATTTCCGGTTTCATCCAGTCATATTCAGACCAACTGGTGTGGAATGCATATGCATTGGACCGAGAAAATCACAGGAAAAATGGTTTTGGAGAAAAGCAAAGTCTTTTCGTTAGGCAAGTGCATAAAATGTCATCTATACAAACAGAATTAGCATGTTTGTTTGCTGCAGTTCCTCTAGATTTCTCCCTAAAACATAAAATGTGTAGAACTGGTGTCTCCATGTGAACCAATTAGTGTTTCCAAGCATAAAATTAAATGTTCCCTGAAAAAAAAAAACATTCAAAAAAATAAAGTCCGTGGATAATATCAGGAATACACAAACACAGATTCTGTAGCAATATTTCGGTTTGAGTTAGCCAAAACAAAACCGGATATTTCCGGTTTCATCCAGTCATATCCGGACAAAGTGGTGTGGAATTCGTATGCAATGGACCGAGAAAATCACAGTAAAAATGGTTTTGGAGAAAAGCAAAGTCTTTTCATTAGGCAAGTGCATAAAATGTCATCTATACAAACAGAAATATCATGTTTGTTTTTTTCCCGCAGTTCCTCTAGCTTTCTCCCTAGAACATAAAAATATGTAGAGCTGGTGTCTCCATGTGGAACCAATTAGTGTTTCCAAGCATAAAATTATATGTTCCCTGAAAAAAAAACATTCAAAAAAATAAAGTCCGTGGATAATATCAGGAATACACAAACAAAGAGGCTGTAGCAATATCTGGGATTGAATTAGCCAAAATGAAACCGGATATTTCCGGTTTCATCCAGTCATATCCGGACAAACTGGTGTGGAATTCGTATGCAATGGACCGAGAAAATCACAGTAAAAATGGTTTTGGATAAAAGCAAAGTTTTTTCGTTAGGCAAGTGCATCAAATGTCATCTATACAAACAGAAATATCATGTTTGTTTGCCGCAGTTCCTCTAGCTTTCTCCCTAGAACAAACAAATGTGTAGAGCTGGTGTCTCCATGTGGAACCAATTAGTGTTTCCAAGCATAAAATTAAATGTTCCCAGAAAAAAAAAACATTCAAAAAAATACAGTCCGTGGATAATATCAGGAATACACAAACACAGAGGCTATAGCAATATTCGGTTTGAGTTAGCCAAAACAAAACCGCATATTTCCGGTTTCATCCAGTCATATCCGGACAAAGTGGTGTGGAATTGGTATGCAATGGACAGAGAAAATCACAGGAAAAATGGTTTTGGAGAAAAGCAAAGTCTTTTCGTTAGGCAAGTGCATCAAATGTCATCTATACAAACAGAAATATCATGTTTGTTTGCCGCAGTTCCTCTAGCTTTCTCCCTAGAAAATACGGATGTGTAGAGCTGGTGTTTCCATGTGGAACCAATTAGTGTTTCCAAGCATAAAATTTAATGTTCCCTGAAAAAAAACATTCAAAAAAATGAAGTCCGTGGATAATATCAGGAATACACAAACAAAGAAGCTGTAGCAATATCTGGGATTGAATTAGCCAAAACGAAACCGGATATTTCCGGTTTCATCCAGTCATATTCAGACCAACTGGTGTGGAATTCGTATGCAATGGACCGAGAAAATCACAGGAAAAATGGTTTTGGAGAAAAGCAAAGTCTTTTCGTTAGGCAAGTGCATAAAATGTCATCCATACAAACAGAAATAGCATGTTTGTTTGCTGCAGTTCCTCTAGATTTCTCCCTAAAACATAAAGTGTGTAGAACTGGTGTCTCCATGTGGAACCAATTAGTGTTTCCAAGCATAAAATTAAATGTTCCCTGAAAAAAAAAACATTCAAAAAAATAAAATCCGTGGATAATATCAGGAATACACAAACACAGATGCTGTACAAATATTTCGGTTTGAGTTAGCCAAAACAAAACCGGATATTTCCGGTTTCATCCAGTCATATCCGGACAAAGTGGTGTGGAATTGGTATGCAATGGACCGAGAAAATCACAGGAAAAATGGTTTTGGAGAAAAGCAAAGTCTTTTCGTTAGGCAAGTGCATAAAATGTCATCTATACAAACAGAAATATCATGTTTGTTTGCCGCAGTTCCTCTAGCTTTCTCCCTAGAACAAAAAAATGTGTAGAGCTGGTGTTTCCATGTGGAATTAATTAGTGTTTCCAAGCATAAAATTTAATTTTCCCTGAAAAAAAAACATTCAAAAAAATAAAGTCCGTGGATAATATCAGGAATACACAAACAAAGAGGCTGTAGCAATATCTGGGATTGAATTAGCCAAAACGAAACC
This sequence comes from Lepus oiostolus, assembly GCA_036325905.1. NCBI lineage: Eukaryota > Metazoa > Chordata > Mammalia > Lagomorpha > Leporidae > Lepus > Lepus oiostolus. The sequence goes on along the minus strand of JAWMBE010000081.1, from coordinate 580,976 downwards.
GGATATTTCCGGTTTCATCCTGTCATATTCAGACCAACTGGTGTGGAATTCGTATGCAATGGACCGAGAAAATCACAGGAAAAATGGTTTTGGAGAAAAGCAAAGTCTTTTCGTTAGGCAAGTGCATCAAATGTCATCTATACAAACAGAATTAGCATGTTTGTTTGCTGCAGTTCCTCTAGATTTCTCCCTAAAACATAAAATGTGTAGAACTGGTGTCTCCATGTGAACCAATTAGTGTTTCCAAGCATAAAATTAAATGTTCCCTGAAAAAAAAAAACATTCAAAAAAATAAAGTCCGTGGATAATATCAGGAATACACAAACACAGATTCTGTAGCAATATTTCGGTTTGAGTTAGCCAAAACAAAACCGGATATTTCCGGTTTCATCCAGTCATATCCGGACAAAGTGGTGTGGAATTCGTATGCAATGGACCGAGAAAATCACAGTAAAAATGGTTTTGGAGAAAAGCAAAGTCTTTTCATTAGGCAAGTGCATAAAATGTCATCTATACAAACAGAAATATCATGTTTGTTTTTTTCCCGCAGTTCCTCTAGCTTTCTCCCTAGAACATAAAAATATGTAGAGCTGGTGTCTCCATGTGGAACCAATTAGTGTTTCCAAGCATAAAATTATATGTTCCCTGAAAAAAAAACATTCAAAAAAATAAAGTCCGTGGATAATATCAGGAATACACAAACAAAGAGGCTGTAGCAATATCTGGGATTGAATTAGCCAAAATGAAACCGGATATTTCCGGTTTCATCCAGTCATATCCGGACAAACTGGTGTGGAATTCGTATGCAATGGACCGAGAAAATCACAGTAAAAATGGTTTTGGAGAAAAGCAAAGTCTTTTCGTTAGGCAAGTGCATCAAATGTCATCTATACAAACAGAATTAGCATGTTTGTTTGCTGCAGTTCCTCTAGATTTCTCCCTAAAACATAAAATGTGTAGAACTGGTGTCTCCATGTGAACCAATTAGTGTTTCCAAGCATAAAATTAAATGTTCCCTGAAAAAAAAAAACATTCAAAAAAATAAAGTCCGTGGATAATATCAGGAATACACAAACACAGATTCTGTAGCAATATTTCGGTTTGAGTTAGCCAAAACAAAACCGGATATTTCCGGTTTCATCCAGTCATATCCGGACAAAGTGGTGTGGAATTCGTATGCAATGGACCGAGAAAATCACAGTAAAAATGGTTTTGGAGAAAAGCAAAGTCTTTTCGTTAGGCAAGTGCATAAAATGTCATCTATACAAACAGAAATATCATGTTTGTTTTTTTCCCGCAGTTCCTCTAGCTTTCTCCCTAGAACATAAAAATATGTAGAGCTGGTGTCTCCATGTGGAACCAATTAGTGTTTCCAAGCATAAAATTATATGTTCCCTGAAAAAAAAACATTCAAAAAAATAAAGTCCGTGGATAATATCAGGAATACACAAACAAAGAGGCTGTAGCAATATCTGGGATTGAATTAGCCAAAATGAAACCGGATATTTCCGGTTTCATCCAGTCATATCCGGACAAACTGGTGTGGAATTCGTATGCAATGGACCGAGAAAATCACAGTAAAAATGGTTTTGGATAAAAGCAAAGTTTTTTCGTTAGGCAAGTGCATCAAATGTCATCTATACAAACAGAAATATCATGTTTGTTTGCCGCAGTTCCTCTAGCTTTCTCCCTAGAACAAACAAATGTGTAGAGCTGGTGTCTCCATGTGGAACCAATTAGTGTTTCCAAGCATAAAATTAAATGTTCCCAGAAAAAAAAAACATTCAAAAAAATACAGTCCGTGGATAATATCAGGAATACACAAACACAGAGGCTATAGCAATATTCGGTTTGAGTTAGCCAAAACAAAACCGCATATTTCCGGTTTCATCCAGTCATATCCGGACAAAGTGGTGTGGAATTGGTATGCAATGGACAGAGAAAATCACAGGAAAAATGGTTTTGGAGAAAAGCAAAGTCTTTTCGTTAGGCAAGTGCATCAAATGTCATCTATACAAACAGAAATATCATGTTTGTTTGCCGCAGTTCCTCTAGCTTTCTCCCTAGAACAAAAAAATGTGTAGAGCTGGTGTTTCCATGTGGAACCAATTAGTGTTTCCAAGCATAAAATTTAATGTTCCCTGAAAAAAAACATTCAAAAAAATGAAGTCCGTGGATAATATCAGGAATACACAAACAAAGAAGCTGTAGCAATATCTGGGATTGAATTAGCCAAAACGAAACCGGATATTTCCGGTTTCATCCAGTCATATTCAGACCAACTGGTGTGGAATTCGTATGCAATGGACCGAGAAAATCACAGGAAAAATGGTTTTGGAGAAAAGCAAAGTCTTTTCGTTAGGCAAGTGCATCAAATGTCATCCATACAAACAGAAATAGCATGTTTGTTTGCTGCAGTTCCTCTAGATTTCTCCCTAAAACATAAAGTGTGTAGAACTGGTGTCTCCATGTGGAACCAATTAGTGTTTCCAAGCATAAAATTAAATGTTCCCTGAAAAAAAAAACATTCAAAAAAATAAAATCCGTGGATAATATCAGGAATACACAAACACAGATGCTGTACAAATATTTCGGTTTGAGTTAGCCAAAACAAAACCGGATATTTCCGGTTTCATCCAGTCATATCCGGACAAAGTGGTGTGGAATTGGTATGCAATGGACCGAGAAAATCACAGGAAAAATGGTTTTGGAGAAAAGCAAAGTCTTTTCGTTAGGCAAGTGCATAAAATGTCATCTATACAAACAGAAATATCATGTTTGTTTGCCGCAGTTCCTCTAGCTTTCTCCCTAGAACAAAAAAATGTGTAGAGCTGGTGTTTCCATGTGGAATTAATTAGTGTTTCCAAGCATAAAATTTAATTTTCCCTGAAAAAAAAACATTCAAAAAAATAAAGTCCGTGGATAATATCAGGAATACACAAACAAAGAGGCTGTAGCAATATCTGGGATTGAATTAGCCAAAACGAAACCGGATATTTCCGGTTTCATCCAGTCATATTCAGACCAACTGGTGTGGAATTCGTATGCAATGGACCGAGAAAATCACAGGAAAAATGGTTTTGGAGAAAAGCAAAGTCTTTTCGTTAGGCAAGTGCATCAAATGTCATCTATACAAACAGAAATAGCATGTTTGTTTGCTGCAGTTCCTCTAGATTTCTCCCTAAAACATAAAATGTGTAGAACTGGTGTCTCCATGTGGAACCAATTAGTGTTTCCAAGCATAAAATTAAATGTTCCCAGAAAAAAAAAAACATTCAAAAAAATACAGTCCGTGGATAATATCAGGAATACACAAACACAGAGGCTATAGCAATATTTCGGTTTGAGTTAGCCAAAACAAAACCGCATATTTCCGGTTTCATCCAGTCATATCCGGACAAAGTGGTGTGGAATTGGTATGCAATGGACCGAGAAAATCACAGGAAAAATGGTTTTGGAGAAAAGCAAAGTCTTTTCGTTAGGCAAGTGCATCAAATGTCATCTATACAAACAGAAATATCATGTTTGTTTGCCGCAGTTCCTCTAGCTTTCTCCCTAGAAAATACGAATGTGTAGAGCTGGTGTTTCCATGTGGAACCAATTAGTGTTTCCAAGCATAAAATTTAATGTTCTCTGAAAAAAACATTCAAAAAAATAAAGTCCGTGGATAATATCAGGAATACACAAACAAAGAGGCTGTAGCAATATCTGGGATTAATTAGCCAAAACGAAACCGGATATTTCCGGTTTCATCCAGTCATATTCAGACCAACTGGTGTGGAATTCGTATGCAATGGACCGAGAAAATAACAGGAAAAATGGTTTTGGAGAAAAGCAAAGTCTTTACGTTAGGCAAGTGCATCAAATGTCATCTATACAAACAGAAATAGCATGTTTGTTTGCTGCAGTTCCTCTAGATTTCTCCCTAAAACATAAAATGTGTAGAACTGGTGTCTCCATGTGGAACCAATTAGTGTTTCCAAGCATAAAATTAAATGTTCCCTGAAAAAAAAACCTTCAAAAAAATAAAGTCCGTGGATAATATCAGGAATACACAAACAAAGAGGCTGTAGCAATATCTGGGATTGAATTAGCCAAAACGAAACCGGATATTTCCGGTTTCATCCAGTCATATTCAGACCAACTGCTGTGGAATTCGTATGCAATGGACCGAGAAAATCACAGGAAAAATGGTTTTGGAGAAAAGCAAAGTATTTTCGTTAGGCAAGTGCATAAAATGTCATCTATACAAACAGAAATATCATGTTTGTTTTTTTCCCGCAGTTCCTCTAGCTTTCTCCCTAGAACATAAAAATATGTAGAGCTGGTGTCTCCATGTGGAACCAATTAGTGTTTCCAAGCATAAAATTATATGTTCCCTGAAAAAAAAAAAACATTCAAAAAAATAAAGTCCGTGGATGATATCAGGAATACACAAACAAAGAGGCTGTAGCAATATCTGGGATTGAATTAGCCAAAATGAAACCGGATATTTCCGGTTTCATCCAGTCATATCCGGACAAACTGGTGTGGAATTCATATGCAAAGGACCGAGAAAATCACAGGAAAAATGGTTTTGGAGAAAAGCAAAGTATTTTCGTTAGGCAAGTGCATAAAGTATCATCTAGACAAACAGAAATATCATGTTTGTTTGCCGCAGTTCCTCTAGCTTTCTCCATAGAACAAACAAATGTGTAGAGCTGGTGTCTCCATGTGGAACCAATTAGTGTTTCCAAGCATAAAATTAAATGTTCCCAGAAAAAAAAAACATTCAAAAAAATACAATCCGTGGATAATATCAGGAATACACAAACACAGAGGCTATAGCAATATTTCGGTTTGAGTTAGCCAAAACAAAACCGCATATTTCCGGTTTCATCCAGTCATATCCGGACAAAGTGGTGTGGAATTTGTATGCAATGGACCGAGAAAATCACAGGAAAAATGGTTTTGGAGAAAAGCAAAGTCTTTTCGTTAGGCAAGTGCATAAAATGTCATCTATACAAACAGAAATATCATGTTTGTTTGCCGCAGTTCCTCTAGCTTTCTCCCTAGAAAATACGAATGTGTAGAGCTGATGTTTCCATGTGGAACCAATTAGTGTTTCCAAGCATAAAATTTAATGTTCCCTGAAAAAAAACATTCAAAAAAATAAAGTCCGTGGATAATATCAGGAATACACAAACAAAGAGGCTGTAGCAATATTGGGATTGAATTAGCCAAAACGAAACCGGATATTTCCGGTTTCATCCAGTCATATTCAGACCAACTGGTGTGGAATTCATATGCAATGGACCGAGAAAATCACAGGAAAAATGGTTTTGGAGAAAAGCAAAGTCTTTTCGTTAGGCAAGTGCATAAAATGTCATCTATACAAACAGAAATAGCATGTTTGTTTGCTGCAGTTCCTCTAGATTTCTCCCTAAAACATAAACTGTGTAGAACTGGTGTCTCCATGTGGAACCAATTAGTGTTTCCAAGCATAAAATGAAATGTTCCCAGAAAAAAAAAACATTCAAAAAAATAAAATCCGTGGATAATATTAGGAATACACAAACACAGATGCTGTACAAATATTTCGGTTTGAATTAGCCAAAACAAAACCGGATATTTCCGGTTTCATCTAGTCATATCCGGACAAAGTGGTGTGGAATTCGTATGCAATGTACCGAGAAAATCACAATAAAAATGGTTTTGGAGAAAAGCAAAGTCTTTTCGTTAGGCAAGTGCATAAAATGTCATCTAGACAAACAGAAATATCATGATTGTTTGCCGCAGTTCCTCTAGCTTTCTCCCTAGAACAAACAAATGTGTAGAGCTGGTGTCTCCATGTGGAACCAATTAGTGTTTCCAAGCATAAAATTAAATGTTCCCAGAAAAAAAAACATTCAAAAAAATACAGTCCGTGGATAATATCAGGAATACACAAACAAAGAGGCTGTAGCAATATCTGGGATTGAATTAGCCAAAACGAAACCGAATATTTCCGGTTTCATCCAGTCATATCCGGACAAAGTGGTGTGGAATTGGTATGCAATGGACCGAGAAAATCACAGGAAAAATGGTTTTGGAGAAAAGCAAAGTCTTTTCGTTAGGCAAGTGCATCAAATGTCATCTATACAAACAGAAATAGCATGTTTGTTTGCTGCAGTTCCTCTAGCTTTCTCCCTAGAAAATACGAATGTTTAGTGCTGGTGTGTCCATGTGGAACTAATTAGTGTTTCCAAGCATAAAATTAAATGTTCCCTGAAAAAAAAACATTCAAAAAAATAAAATCCGTGGATAATATCAGGAATACACAAACACAGATGCTGTAAAAATATTTCAGATTGAGTTAGCCAAAACAAAACCGGATATTTCCGGTTTCATCTAGTCATATCCGGACAAAGTGGTGTGGAATTGGTATGCAATGGACCGAGAAAATCACAGTAAAAATGGTTGTGGAGAAAAGCAAAGTCTTTTCGTTAGGCAAGTGCATAAATTGTCATCTATACAAACAGAAATAGCATGTTTGTTTGCCGCCGTTCCTCTAGATTTCTCCCTAGAAAATACGAATGTGTAGAGCTGGTGTCTCCATTGGAACCAATTAGTGTTTCCAAGCATAAAATTAAATGTTCCCTGAAAAAAAACATTCAAAAAAATAAAATCTGTGGATAATATCAGGAATACACAAACACAGATGCTGTTGCAATATTTCGTTTTGAGTTAGCCAAAACAAAACCAGATATTTCCAGGTTCATCCAGTCATATCCGGACAAAGTGGTGTGGAATTGGTATGCAATGGACCGAGAAAATCACAGGAAAAATGGTTTTGGAGAAAAGCAAAGTCTTTTCGTTAGGCAAGTGCATCAAATGTCATCTATACAAACAGAAATAGCATGTTTGTTTGCTGCAGTTCCTCTAGCTTTCTCCCTAGAAAATACGAATGTTTAGTGCTGGTGTGTCCATGTGGAACTAATTAGTGTTTCCAAGCATAAAATTAAATGTTCCCTGAAAAAAAAAATTGGAAAAAATAAAGTCCGTGGATAATATCAGGAATACACAAACAAAGAGGCTGTAGCAATATCTGGGATTGAATTAGCCAAAACAAAACCGGATATTTCCGGTTTCATCCAGTCATATCCGGACAAACTGGTGTGGAATTCGTATGCAATGGACCGAGAAAATCACAGTAAAAATGGTTTTGGAGAAAAGCAATGTCTTTTCGTTAGGCAAGTGCATAAAATGTCATCTAGACAAACAGAAATATCATGTTTGTTTGCCGCAGTTCCTCTAGATTTCTCCCTAGAAAATACGAATGTGTAGAGCTGGTGTCTCCGTGTGCACCAATTAGAGTTTCCAAGGACAAAGTTAAATGATCCCTGATAAAAAAAACAAAACAATAAAGTCCGTGGATAATATCAGGAATACACAAACACAGATGCTGTAGCAATATTTCGGTTTGAGTTAGCCAAAACAAAACCGGATATTTCCGGTTTCATCCAGTCATATCCGGACAAAGTGGTGTGGAATTGGTATGCAATGGACCGAGAAAATCACAGGAAAAATGGTTTTGGAGAAAAGCAAAGTCTTTTCGTTAGGCAAGTGCATCAAATGTCATCTATACAAACAGAAATATCATGTTTGTTTGCCGCAGTTCCTCTAGCTTTCTCCCTAGAACAAACAAATGTGTAGAGCTGGTGTCTCCATGTGGAACCAATTAGTGTTTCCAAGCATAAAATTAAATGTTCCCAGAAAAAAAAACATTCAAAAAAATAAAATCCGTGGATCATATCAGGAATACACAAACAAAGAGGCTGTAGCAATATCTGGGATATAATTAGCCAAAACGAAACCGGATATTTCCGGTTTCATCCAGTCATATTCGGACCAACTGGTGTGGAATTCGTATGCAATGGACCGAGAAAATCACAGGAAAAATGGTTTTGGAGAAAAGCAAAGTCTTTTCGTTAGGCAAGTGCATAAAATTTCATCTATACAAACAGAAATATCATGTTTGTTTGCCGCAGTTTCTCTAGATTTCTCCCTAGAACATAAAAATGTGTAGAGCTGGTGTCTCCATGTGGAACCAATTAGTGTTTAAAAGCATAAAATTTAATGTTCCCTGAAAAAAAAACATTCAAAAAAATACAGTCCGTGGAAAATATCAGGAATACACAAACACAGAGGCTGTAGCAATATTTCAGTTTGAGTTAGCCAAAACAAATCCGCATATTTCCGGTTTCATCCAGTAATATCCTGATAAAGTGGTGTGGAATTTGTATGCAATTGACTGAGAAAATCACTGTAAAAATGGTTTTGGAGAAAAGCAAAGTCTTTTCGTTAGGCAAGTGCCTAAATGTCATCTAGACAAACAGAAATATCATGTTTGTTTGCCGCAGTTCCTCTAGCTTTCCTCCTAGAAAATACGAATGTGTAGAGCTGGTGTCTCCATGTGGAACCAATTAGTGTTTCCAAGCATAAAATTTAATGTTCCCTGAAAAAAAACATTCAAAACAATAAAGTCCGTGTATAATATCAGGAATACACAAACACAGAGGCTGTACAAATATTTCGGTTTGAGTTAGCCAAAACAAAACCGCAGATTTCCGGTTTCATCCAGTCATATCCTGACAATGTGGTGTGGAATTCGTATGCAATGGCCCGAGAAAATTACAGGAAAAATGGTTTTGGAGAAAAGCAAAGTCTTTTCTTTAGGCAAGTGCATAAATTGTCATCTAGACAAACTTAAATATCATGTTTGTTTGTCGCAGTTCCTCTAGATTTCTCCCTAGAAAATACGAATGTGTAGAGCTGGTGTGTCCATGTGGGACCAATTAGTGTTTCCAATCATAAAATTAAATGTTCCCTGAAAAAAAAAACATTCAAAAATATAAATCCGTTGATAATATCAGGAATACACAAACAAAGAGGCTGTAGAAATATCTGAGATTGAATTAGCCAAAACGAAACCGGATATTTCCGGTTTCATCCTGTCATATCCGGACAAAGTGGTGTGGAATTCGTATGCAATGGACCGAGAAAATCACAGGAAAAATGGTTTTGGAGAAAAGCAAAGTCTTTTCGTTAGGCAAGTGCATAAAATGTCATCTATACAAACAGAAATATCATGTTTGTTTGCCGCAGTTCCTCTACATTTCTCCCTAGAACATAAAAATGTGTAGAGCTGGTGTCTCCATGTGGAACCAATTAGTGTTTCCAAGCATAAAATTAAATGTTCCCTGAAAAAAAAAAAACATTCAAAAAAATAAAGTCCGTGGATCATATCAGGAATACACAAACAAAGAGGCTGTAGCAATATCTGGGATTGAATTAGCCAAAAAAAAACCGGATATTTCCGGTTTCATCCAGTCATATCCGGACAAAGTGGTGTGGAATTTGTATGCAATGGACCGAGAAAATCACAGGAAAAATGGTTTTGGAGAAAAGCAAAGTCTTTTCGTTAGGCAAGTGCATCAAATGTCATCTATACAAACAGAAATAGCATGTTTGTTTGCTGCAGTTCCTCTAGCTTTCTCCCTAGAAAATACGAATGTTTAGTGCTGGTGTGTCCATGTGGAACTAATTAGTGTTTCCAAGCATAAAATTAAATGTTCCCTGAAACAAAAACATTATAAAAATAAAATCCGTGGATAATATCAGGAATACACAAACACAGATGCTGTACAAATATTTCGGATTGAGTTAGCCAAAACAAAACCGCATATTTCCGGTTTCATCCAGTCATATCCGGAAAAACTGGTGTGGAATTGGTATGCAATGGACCGAGAAAATCACAGGAAAAATGGTTTTGGAGAAAAGCAAAGTCTTTTCGTTAGGCAAGTGCATAAATTGTCATCTATACAAACAGAAATATCATGTTTGTTTGCCGCCGTTCCTCTAGATTTCTCCCTAGAAAATACGAATGTGTAGAGCTGGTGTCTCCATGTGGTATCAATTAGTGTTTCCAAGCATAAAATTAAATGTTCCCTGAAAAAAAAAACATTCAAAAAAATAAAATCTGTGGATAATATCAGGAATACACAAACACAGATGCTGTAGCAATATTTCGTTTTGAGTTAGCCAAAACAAAACCAGATATTTCCAGTTTCATCCAGTCATATCCGGACAAAGTGGTGTGGAATTGGTATGCAATGGACCGAGAAAATCACAGGAAAAATGGTTTTGGAGAAAAGCAAAGTCTTTTGGTTAGGCAAGTGCATAAAATGTCATCTAGACAAACAGAAATATCATGTTTGTTTGCCGCAGTTCCTCTAGCTTTCTCCCTAGAACAAACAAATGTGTAGAGCTGGTGTCTCCATGTGGAAACAATTAGTGTTTCCAAGCATAAAATTAAATGTTCCCAGAAAAAAAAAACATTCAAAAAAATACAGTCCGTGGATAATATCAGGAATACACAAACACAGAGGCTGTAGCAATATTTCGGTTTGAGTTAGCCAAAACAAATCCGCATATTTCCGGTTTCATCCAGTCATATCCGGACAAAGTGTTGTGGAGTTTGTATGCAATGGACTGAGAAAATCACAGGAAAAATGGTTTTGGAGAAAAGCAAAGGCTTTTCGTTAGGCAAGTGCATAAAATGTCATCTATACAAACAGAAATATCATGTTTGTTTGTCTCAGTTCCTCTAGCTTTCTCCCTAGAACATAAAAATGTGTAGAGCTGGTGTCCCCTTGTGGAACCAATTAGTGCTTCCAAGCATAAAATTAAATGTTCCATGAAAAAAAAAAACATTCAAAAAAATAAAGTCCGTGGATAATATCAGGAATACACAAACAAAGAGGCTGTAGCAATATCTGGGATTGAATTAGCCAAAACGGAACCGGATATTTCCGGTTTCATCCAGTCATATCCGGACAAACTGGTGTGGAATTGGTATGCAATGGACCGAGAAAATCACAGGAAAAATGGTTTTGGAGAAAAGCAAAGGCTTTTCGTTAGGCAAGTGCATCAAATGTCATCTATACAAACAGAAATATCATGTTTGTTTGCCGCAGTTCCTCTAGCTTTCTCCCTAAAACATAAAAATGTGTAGAGCTGGTGTCTCCATGTGGAACCAATTAGTGCTTCCAAGCATAAAATTAAATGTTCCATGAAAAAAAAACATTCAAAAAAATAAAGTCCGTGGATAATATCAGGAATACACAAACAAAGAGGCTGTAGCAATATCTGGCATTGAATTAGCCAAAACAAAACCGGATATTTCCGGTTTCATCCAGTCATATCCGGACAAACTGGTGTGGAATTGGTATGCAATGGACCGAGAAAATCACAGGAAAAATGGTTTTGGAGAAAAGCAAAGTCTTTTCGTTAGGCAAGTGCATAAAATGTCATCTATACAAACAGAAATATCATGTTTGTTTGCCGCAGTTCCTCTAGCTTTCCTCCTAGAAAATACGAATGTGTAGAGCTGGTGTCTCCATGTGGAACCAATTAGTGTTTCCAAGCATAAAATTTAATGTTCCCTGAAAAAAAAAAACATTGGAAAAAATAAAGTCCGTGGATAATATCAGGAATACACAAACAAAGAGGCTGTAGCAATATCTGGGATTGAATTACCCAAAACAAAACCGGATATTTCCGGTTTCATCCAGTCATATCCGGACAAACTGGTGTGGAATTCGTATGCAATGGACCGAGAAAATCACAGTAAAAATGCTTTTGGAGAAAAGCAAAGTCTTTTCGTTAGGCAAGTGCATAAAATGTCATCTATACAAACAGAAATATCATGTTTGTTTGCCGCCGTTCCTCTAGCTTTCTCCCTAGAAAATATGAATGTGTAGAGCTGGTGTCTCCATGTGGAACCAATTAGTGTTTCCAAGCATAAAATTAAAGGTTCCCTGAAAAAAAAAACATTCAAAAAAATAAAATCCGTGGATATTATCAGGAATACACAAACACAGATGCTGTAGCAATATTTCGGTTTGAGTTAGCCAAAACAAAACCAGATATTTCCGGTTTCATCCAGTCATATCCGGACAAAGTGGTGTGGAATTGGTATGCAATGGACCGAGAAAATCACAGGAAAAATGGTTTTGGAGAAAAGCAAAGTCTTTTCGTTAGGCAAGTGCATAAAATGTCATCTAGACAAACAGAAATATCATTTTTGTTTGCTGCAGTTCCTCTAGCTTTCTCCCTAGAACAAAAAATGTGTAGAGCTGGTGTCTCCATGTGGAACCAATTAGTGTTTAAAAGCATAAAATTAAATGTTCCCTGAAAAAAAAAAACATTCAAAAAAATAAAGTCCGTGGATAATATCAGGAATACACAAACAAAGAGGTTGTAGCAATATCTGGGATTGAATTAGCCAAAACGAAACCGGATATTTCCGGTTTCATCCAGTCATATCCGGACAAAGTGGTGTGGAATTCGTATGCAATGGACCGAGAAAATCACAGGAAAAATGGTTTTGGAGAAAAGCAAAGTCTTTTCGTTAGGCAAGTGCATAAAATGTCATCTAGACAAATAGAAATATCATGTTTGTTTGCCCCAGTTCCTGTAGCTTTCTCCCTAGAACAAACAAATGTGTAGAGCTGGTGTCTCCATGTGGAACCAATTAGTGTTTCCAAGCATAAAATTTAATGTTCCCTGAAAAAAAAACATTCAAAAAAATACAGTCCGTGGAAAATATCAGGAATACACAAACACAGAGGCTGTAGCAATATTTCAGTTTGAGTTAGCCAAAACAAATCCGCATATTTCCGGTTTCATCCAGTCATATCCGGACAAAGTGGTCTGGAATTTGTATGCAATTGACTGAGAAAATCACTGTAAAAATGGTTTTGGAGAAAAGCAAAGTCTTTTCGTTAGGCAAGTGCCTAAATGTCATCTAGACAAACAGAAATATCATGTTTGTTTGCCGCAGTTCCTCTAGCTTTCCTCCTAGAAAATACGAATGTGTAGAGCTGGTGTCTCCATGTGGAACCAATTAGTGTTTCCAAGCATAAAATTTAATGTTCCCTGAAAAAAAAACATTCAAAACAATAAAGTCCGTGTATAATATCAGGAATACACAAACACAGAGGCTGTACAAATATTTCGGTTTGAGTTAGCCAAAACAAAACCGCAGATTTCCGGTTTCATCCAGTCATATCCTGACAATGTGGTGTGGAATTCGTATGCAATGGCCCGAGAAAATTACAGTAAAAATGGTTTTGGAGAAAAGCAAAGTCTTTTCTTTAGGCAAGTGCATAAATTGTCATCTAGACAAACTTAAATATCATGTTTGTTTGTCGCAGTTCCTCTAGATTTCTCCCTAGAAAATACGAATGTGTAGAGCTGGTGTGTCCATGTGGGACCAATTAGTGTTTCCAATCATAAAATTAAATGTTCCCTGAAAAAAAAACAGTCAAAAAAATAAATCCGTTGATAATATCAGGAATACATAAACAAAGAGGCTGTAGAAATATCTGAGATTGAATTAGCCAAAACGAAACCGGATATTTCCGGTTTCATCCTGTCATATCCGGACAAAGTGGTGTGGAATTCGTATGCAATGGACCGAGAAAATGACAGTAAAAATGGTTTTGGAGAAAAGCAAAGTCTTTTCGTTAGGCAAGTGCATAAAATGTCATCTATACAAACAGAAATATCATGTTTGTTTGCCGCAGTTCCTCTACCTTTCTCCCTAGAACATAAAAATGTGTAGAGCTGGTGTCTCCATGTGGAACCAATTAGTGTTTCCAAGCATAACATTAAATGTTCCCAGAAAAAAAAAACATTCAAAAAAATACAGTCCATGGATAATATCAGGAATACACAAACACAGATGCTGTAGCAATATTACGGTTTGAGTTAGCCAAAACAAATCCGGATATTTCCGGTTTCATCCAGTCATATCCGGACAAAGTGTTGTGGAGTTTGTATGCAATGGACTGAGAAAATCACAGTAAAAATGGTTTTGGAGAAAAGCAAAGGCTTTTCGTTAGGCAAGTGCATAAAATGTCATCTATACAAACAGAAATATCATGTTTGTTTGCCGCAGTTCCTCTAGCTTTCTCCCTAGAACATAAAAATGTGTAGAGCTGGTGTCTCCATGTGGAACCAATTAGTGCTTCCAAGCATAAAATTAAATGTTCCATGAAAAAAAAACATTCAAAAAATAAAGTCCGTGGATAATATCAGGAATACACAAACAAAGAGGCTGTAGCAATATCTGGGATTGAATTAGCCAAAACGGAACCGGATATTTCCGGTTTCATCCAGTCATATCCGGACAAACTGGAGTGGAATTGGTATGCAATGGACCGAGAAAATCACAGGAAAAATGGTTTTGGAGAAAAGCAAAGTCTTTTCGTTAGGCAAGTGCATCAAATGTCATCTATACAAACAGAAATATCATGTTTGTTTGCCGCAGTTCCTCTACCTTTCCTCCTAGAAAATACGAATGTGTAGAGCTGGTGTCCCCTTGTGGAACCAATTAGTGTTTCCAAGCATAAAATTTAATGTTCCCTGAAAAAAAAACATTCAAAAAAATAAAGTCCGTGGATAATATCAGGAATACACAAACACAGATGCTGTACAAATATTTCGGTTTGAGTTAGCCAAAACAAAACCGCATATTTCCGGTTTCATCTAGTCATATCCAGACAAAGTGGTGTGGAATTGGTATGCAATGGACCGAGAAAATCACAGGAAAAATGGTTTTGGAGAAAAGCAAAGTCTTTTCGTTAGGCAAGTGCATAAATTGTCATCTATACAAACAGAAAGATCATGTTTGTTTGCCGCCGTTCCTCTAGATTTCTCCCTAGAACAAACAAATGTGTAGAGCTGGTGTCTCCATGTGGTATCAATTAGTGTTTCCAAGCATAAAATTAAATGTTCCCTGAAAAAAAAATCATTCAAAAAAATAAAATCTGTGGATAATATCAGGAATACACAAACACAGATGCTGTAGCAATATTTCGTTTTGAGTTAGCCAAAACAAAACCAGATATTTCCAGTTTCATCCAGTCATATCCGGACAAAGTGGTGTGGAATTGGTATGCAATAGACCGAGAAAATCACAGGAAAAATGGTTTTGGAGAAAAGCAAAGTCTTTTCGTTAGGCAAGTGCATAAAATGTCATCTATACAAACAGAAATATCATGTTTGTTTGCCGCAGTTCCTCTAGCTTTCTCCCTAAAACATAAAAATGTGTAGAGCTGGTGTCTCCATGTGGAACCAATTAGTGTTTCCAAGCATAAAATTAAATGTTCCATGAAAAAAAAACATTCAAAAAAATAAAGTCCGTGGATAATATCAGGAATACACAAACAAAGAGGCTGTAGCAATATCTGGCATTGAATTAGCCAAAACAAAACCGGATATTTCCGGTTTCATCCAGTCATATCCGGACAAACTGGTGTGGAATTGGTATGCAATGGACCGAGAAAATCACAGGAAAAATGGTTTTGGAGAAAAGCAAAGTCTTTTCGTTAGGCAAGTGCATAAAATGTCATCTATACAAACAGAAATATCATGTTTGTTTGCCGCAGTTCCTCTAGCTTTCCTCCTAGAAAATACGAATGTGTAGAGCTGGTGAGTCCATGTGGAACCAATTAGTGTTTCCAAGCATAAAATTTAATGTTCCCTGAAAAAAAAAAACATTAGAACAAATAAAGTCCGTGGATAATATCAGGAATACACAAACAAAGAGGCTGTAGCAATATCTGGGATTGAATTACCCAAAACAAAACCGGATATTTCCGGTTTCATCCAGTCATATCCGGACAAAGTGGTGTGGAATTGGTATGCAATGGACCGAGAAAATCACAGGAAAAATGGTTTTGGAGAAAAGCAAAGTCTTTTTGTTAGGCAAGTGCATAAAATGTCATCTATACAAACAGAAATATCATGTTTGTTTGCCGCCGTTCCTCTAGCTTTCTCCCTAGAAAATATGAATGTGTAGAGCTGGTGTCTCCATGTGGAACCAATTAGTGTTTCCAAGCATAAAATTAAATGTTCCCTGAAAAAAAAACATTCAAAAAAATAAAATCCGTGGATATTATCAGGAATACACAAACACAGATGCTGTAGCAATATTTCGGTTTGAGTTAGCCAAAACAAAACCAGATATTTCCGGTTTCATCCAGTCATATCCGGACAAAGTGGTGTGGAATTGGTATGCAATTGACCGAGAAAATCACAGGAAAAATGGTTTTGGAGAAAAGCAAAGTCTTTTCGTTAGGCAAGTGCATAAAATGTCATCTAGACAAACAGAAATATCATGTTTGTTTGCTGCAGTTCCTCTAGCTTTCTCCCTAGAACAAAAAATGTGTAGAGCTGGTGTCTCCATGTGGAACCAATTAGTGTTTCCAAGTATAAAATTAAATGTTCCCTGAAAAAAAAAACATTCAAAAAAATAAAGTCCGTGGATAATATCAGGAATGCACATACAAAGAGGCTGCAGCAATATCTGGGATTGAATTAACCAAAATGAAACCGGATATTTCCGGTTTCATCCAGTCATATCCGGACAAAGTGGTGTGGAATTGGTATGCAATGGACCGAGAAAATCACAGGAAAAATGGTTTTGGAGAAAAGCAAAGTCTTTTCGTTAGGCAAGTGCATAAAATGTCATCTATACAAACAGAAATAGCATGTTTGTTTGCCGCAGTTCCTCTAGCTTTCTCCCTAGAACATAAAAATGTGTAGAGCTGGTGTCTCCATGTGGAACCAATTAGTGTTTAAAAGCATAAAATTAAATGTTCCCTGAAAAAAAAAAACATTCAAAAAAATAAAGTCCGTGGATAATATCAGGAATACACAAACAAAGAGGTTGTAGCAATATCTGGGATTGAATTAGCCAAAACGAAACCGGATATTTCCGGTTTCATCCAGTCATATCCGGACAAAGTGGTGTGGAATTCGTATGCAATGGACCGAGAAAATCACAGGAAAAATGGTTTTGGAGAAAAGCAAAGTCTTTTAGTTAGGCAAGTGCATAAAATGTCATCTAGACAAATAGAAATATCATGTTTGTTTGCCGCAGTTCCTGTAGCTTTCTCCCTAGAACAAACAAATGTGTAGAGCTGGTGTCTCCATGTGGAACCAATTAGTGTTTCCAAGCATAAAATTTAATGTTCCCTGAAAAAAAAAACATTCAAAAAAATACAGTCCGTGGAAAATATCAGGAATACACAAACACAGAGGCTGTAGCAATATTTCAGTTTGAGTTAGCCAAAACAAATCCGCATATTTCCGGTTTCATCGAGTCATATCCGGACAAAGTGGTGTGGAATTTGTATGCAATTGACTGAGAAAATCACTGTAAAAATGGTTTTGGAGAAAAGCAAAGTCTTTTCGTTAGGCAAGTGCCTAAATGTCATCTAGACAAACAGAAATATCATGTTTGTTTGCCGCAGTTGCTCTAGCTTTCCTCCTAGAAAATACGAATGTGTAGAGCTGGTGTCTCCATGTGGAACCAATTAGTGTTTCCAAGCATAAAATTTAATGTTCCCTGAAAAAAAACATTCAAAACAATAAAGTCCGTGTATAATATCAGGAATACACAAACACAGAGGCTGTACAAATATTTCGGTTTGAGTTAGCCAAAACAAAACCGCAGATTTCAGGTTTCATCCAGTCATATCCTGACAATGTGGTGTGGAATTCGTATGCAATGGCCCGAGAAAATTACAGTAAAAATGGTTTTGGAGAAAAGCAAAGTCTTTTCTTTAGGCAAGTGCATAAATTGTCATCTAGACAAACTTAAATATCATGTTTTTTGTCGCAGTTCCTCTAGATTTCTCCCTAGAAAATACGAATGTGTAGAGCTGGTGTGTCCATGTGGGACCAATTAGTGTTTCCAATCATAAAATTAAATGTTCCCTGAAAAAAAAACAGTCAAAAAAATAAATCCGTTGATAATATCAGGAATACACAAACAAAGAGGCTGTAGAAATATCTGAGATTGAATTAGCCAAAACGAAACCGGATATTTCCGGTTTCATCCTGTCATATCCGGACAAAGTGGTGTGGAATTCGTATGCAATGGACCGAGAAAATGACAGTAAAAATGGTTTTGGAGAAAAGCAAAGTCTTTTCGTTAGGCAAGTGCATAAAATGTCATCTATACAAACAGAAATATCATGTTTGTTTGCCGCAGTTCCTCTACATTTCTCCCTAGAACATAAAAATGTGTAGAGCTGGTGTCTCCATGTGGAACCAATTAGTGTTTCCAAGCATAAAATTAAATGTTCCCAGAAAAAAAAAACATTCAAAAAAATACAGTCCGTGGATAATATCAGGAATACACAAACACAGATGCTGTAGCAATATTTCGGTTTGAGTTAGCCAAAACAAATCCGGATATTTCCGGTTTCATCCAGTCATATCTGGACAAAGTGTTGTGGAGTTTGTATGCAATGGACTGAGAAAATCACAGTAAAAATGGTTTTGGAGAAAAGCAAAGGCTTTTCGTTAGGCAAGTGCATAAAATGTCATCTATACAAACAGAAATATCATGTTTGTTTGCCGCAGTTCCTCTAGCTTTCTCCCTAGAACATAAAAATGTGTAGAGCTGGTGTCTCCATGTGGAACCAATTAGTGCTTCCAAGCATAAAATTAAATGTTCCATGAAAAAAAAAACATTCAAAAAAATAAAGTCCGTGGATAATATCAGGAATACACAAACAAAGAGGCTGTAGCAATATCTGGGATTGAATTAGCCAAAACGGAACCGGATATTTCCGGTTTCATCCAGTCATATCCGGACAAACTGGTGTGGAATTTGTATGCAATGGACCGAGAAAATCACAGGAAAAATGGTTTTGGAGAAAAGCAAAGTCTTTTCGTTAGGCAAGTGCATAAAATGTCATCTATACAAACAGAAATATCATGTTTGTTTGCCGCAGTTCCTCTAGCTTTCCTCCTAGAAAATACGAATGTGTAGAGCTGGTGTCTCCATGTGGAACCAATTAGTGTTTCCAAGCATAAAATTTAATGTTCCCTGAAAAAAAAAACATTGGAAAAAATAAAGTCCGTGGATAATATCAGGAATACACAAACAAAGAGGCTGTAGCAATATCTGGGATTGAATTACCCAAAACAAAACCGGATATTTCCGGTTTCATCCAGTCATATCCGGACAAACTGGTGTGGAATTCGTATGCAATGGACCGAGAAAATCACAGGAAAAATGGTTTTGGAGAAAAGCAAAGTCTTTTCGTTAGGCAAGTGCATAAAATGTCATCTATACAAACAGAAATATCATGTTTGTTTGCCGCCGTTCCTCTAGCTTTCTCCCTAGAAAATACGAATGTGTAGAGCTGGTGTCTCCATGTGGAACCAATTAGTGTTTCCAAGCATAAAATTAAATGTTCCCTGAAAAAAAAAATATTCAAAAAAATAAAATCCGTGGATATTATCAGGAATACACAAACACAGATGCTGTAGCAATATTTCGGTTTGAGTTAGCCAAAACAAAACCAGATATTTCCGGTTTCATCCAGTCATATCCGGACAAAGTGGTGTGGAATTGGTATGCAATGGACCGAGAAAATCACAGGAAAAATGGTTTTGGAGAAAAGCAAAGTATTTTCGTTAGGCAAGTGCATAAAATGTCATCTAGACAAACAGAAATATCATGTTTGTTTGCTGCAGTTCCTCTAGCTTTCTCCCTAGAACAAAAAATGTGTAGAGCTGGTGTCTCCATGTGGAACCAATTAGTGTTTCCAAGTATAAAATTAAATGTTCCCTGAAAAAAAAAAAACATTCAAAAAAATAAAGTCCGTGGATAATATCAGGAATGCACATACAAAGAGGCTGCAGCAATATCTGGGATTGAATTAACCAAAATGAAACCAGATATTTCCGGTTTCATCCAGTCATATCCGGACAAAGTGGTGTGGAATTCGTATGCAATGGACCGAGAAAATCACAGTAAAAATGGTTTTGGAGAAAAGCAAACTCTTTTCGTTAGGCAAGTGCATAAAATGTCATCTAGACAAACAGAAATATCATGTTTGTTTGCCGCATTTCCTCGAGCTTTCTCCCTAGAACAAACAAATGCGTAGAGCTGGTGTCTCCATGTGGAACCAATTAGTGTTTCCAAGCATAAAATTAAATGTTCCCAGAAAAAAAAAACATTCAAAAAATACAGTCCGTGGATAATATCAGGAATACACAAACACAGAGGCTGTAGCAATATTTCGGTTTGAGTTAGCCAAAACAAAACCGCATATTTCCGGTTTCATCCAGTCATATCCGGACAAAGTGGTGTGGAATTTGTATGCAATGGACCGAGAAAATCACAGGAAAAATGGTTTTGGAGAAAAGCAAAGTCTTTTCGTTAGGCAAGTGCATCAAATGTCATCTATACAAACAGAAATATCATGTTTGTTTGCCGAAGTTCCTCTAGCTTTCTCCCTAGAAAATATGAATGTGTAGAGCTGGTGTCTCCATGTGGAACAAATTAGTGTTTCCAAGCATAAAGTTTAATGATCCCTGAAAAAAAAACATTCAAAAAAATAAAGTCCTTGGATAATATCAGGAATACACAAACAAAGAGGCTGTAGCAATATCTGGGATTGAATTAGCCAAAATGAAACCGGATATTTCCGGTTTCATCCAGTCATATTCAGACCAACTGGTGTGGAATTCGTATGCAATGGACCGAGAAAATCACAGGAAAAATGGTTTTGGAGAAAAGCAAAGTCTTTTCGTTAGGCAAGTGCATAAATTGTCATCTATACAAACAGAAATAGCATGTTTGTTTGCTGCAGTTCCTCTAGATTTCTCACAAAAACATAAAAATGTGTAGAACTGGTGTCTCCATGTGGAACCAATTTGTGTTTCCAAGCATAAAATTAAATGTTCCCTAAAAAAAAAACATTCAAAAAAATAAAGTCCGTGGATAATATCAGGAATACACAAACAAAGAGGCTGTAGCAATATCTTGGATTGAATTAGGCAAAACGAATCCGGATATTTCCGGTTTCATCCAGTCATATCCGGACAAAGTGGTGTGGAATTCGTACGCAATGGACCGAGAAAATCACAGGAAAAATCGTTTTGGAGAAAAGCAAAGTCTTTTCGTTAGGCAAGTGCATAAATTGTCATCTAGACAAACTTAAATATCATGTTTGTTTGCCGCAGTTCCTCTAGAATTCTCCCTAGAAAATACGAATGTGTAGAGCTGGTGTGTCCATGTGGGACCAATTAGTGTTTCCAAGCATAAAATTAAATGTTCCCTGAAAAAAAAAACATTCAAAAAAAAATAAAATCCGTGGATAATATCAGGAATACACAAACACAGATGCTGTAGCAATATTTCGGTTTGAGTTAGCCAAAACAAAACCGGATATTTCCGGTTTCATCCAGTCATATCCGGACAAACTGGTGTGGAATTCGTATGCAATGGACCGAGAAAATCACAGGAAAAATGGTTTTGGAGAAAAGCACAGTCTTTTCGTTAGGCAAGTGCATAAAATGTCATCTAGACAATCAGAAATATCATGTTTGTTTGCCGCATTTCCTCGAGCTTTCTCCCTAGAACATAAAAATGTGTAGAGCTGGTGTCTCCATGTGGAACCAATTAGTGTTTCCAAGCATAAAATTAAATGTTCCCTGAAAAAAAAAAAACATTCAAAAAAATAAAGTCCGTGGATCATATCAGGAATACACAAACAAAGAGGCTGTAGCAATATCTGGGATTGAATTAGCCAAAATGAAACCCGATATATCCGGTTTCATCCAGTCATATTCAGACCAACTGGTGTGGAATTCGTATGCAATGGACCGAGAAAATCACAGAAAAAATGGTTTTGGAGAAAAGCAAAGTCTTTTCGTTAGGCAAGTGCATAAAATGTCATCTATACAAACAGAAATAGCATGTTTGTTTGCTGCAGTTCCTCTAGATTTCTCACAAAAACATAAAAATGTGTAGAACTGGTGTCTCCATGTAGAACCAATTAGTGTTTCCAAGCATAAAATTAAATGTTCCCTGAAAAAAAAACCTTCAAAAAAATAAAGTCCGTGGATAATATCAGGAATACACAAACAAAGAGGCTGTAGCAATATCTTGGATTGAATTAGGCAAAACGAATCCGGATATTTCCGGTTTCATCCAGTCATATCCGGACAAAGTGGTGTGGAATTCATATGCAATGGACCGAGAAAATCACAGGAAAAATGGTTTTGGAGAAAAGCAAAGTCTTTTGGTTAGGCAAGTGCATAAAATGTCATCTAGACAAACAGAAATATCATGTTTGTTTGCTGCAGTTCCTCTAGCTTTCTCCCTAGAACAAACGAATGTGTAGAGCTGGTGTCTCCATGTGGAACCAATTAGTGTTTCCAAGCATAAAATTAAATGTTCCCAGAAAAAAAAACATTCAAAAAAATACAGTTCGTGGATAATATCAGGAATGCACAAACACAGAGGCTGTAGCAATATTTCGGTTTCTGTTAGCCAAAACAAATCCGCATATTTCCGGTTTCATCCAGTCATATCCGGACAAAGTTGTGTGGAATTTGTATGCAATGGACTGAGATAATCACAGGAAAAATGGTTTTGGAGAAAAGCAAAGTCTTTTCGTTAGGCAAGTGCATAAAATGTCATGTATACAAATAGAAATATCATGTTTGCATGCCGCCGTTCCTCTAGCTTTCTCCCTAGAACATAAAAATGTGTAGAGCTGGTGTCTCCATGTGGAACCAATTAGTGTTTCCAAGCATAAAATTAAATGTTCCCTGAAAAAAAAAACATTCAAAAAAATAAAGTCCGTGGATAATATCAGGAATACACAAACAAAGAGGCTGTAGCAAAATCTGGGATTGAATTAGCCAAAATGAAACCGGATATTTCCGGTTTCATCCAGTCATATTCAGACCAACTGGTGTGGAATTCGTATGCAATGGACCGAGAAAATCACAGGAAAAATGGTTTTGGAGAAAAGCAAAGTCTTTTCGTTAGGCAAGTGCATAAAATGTCATCTATACAAACAGAAATAGCATGTTTGTTTGCTGCAGTTCCTCTAGATTTCTCACAAAAACATAAAAATGTGTAGAACTGGTGTCTCCATGTGGAACCAATTAGTGTTTCCAAGCATAAAATTAAATGTTCCCTGAAAAAAAAACCTTCAAAAAAATAAAGTCCGTGGATAATATCAGGAATACACAAACAAAGAGGCTGTAGCAATATCTGGGATTGAATTAGCCAAAATGAAACCGGATATTTCCGGGTTCATCCAGTCATATCCGGACAAAGTGGTGTGGAATTTGTATGCAATGGACCGAGAAAATCACAGTAAAATGGTTTTGGAGAAAAGCAAAGTCTTTTCGTTAGGCAAGTGCATCAAATGTCATCTATACAAACAGAAATAGCATGTTTGTTTGCCGCAGTTCATCTAGCTTTCTCCCTAGAACAAACGAATGTGTAGAGCTGGTGTCTCCATGTGGAACCAATTAGTGTTTCCAAGCATAAAATTAAATGTTCCATGAAAAAAAAACATTCCAAAAAATACAGTCCGTGGATAATATCAGGAATACACAAACACAGAGGCTATAGCAATATTTCGGTTTGAGTTAGCCAAAACAAAACCGCATATTTCCGGTTTCATCCAGTCATATCTGGACAAAGTGGTGTGGAATTTGTATGCAATGGACCGAGAAAATCACAGGAAAAATGGTTTTGGAGAAAAGCAAAGTCTTTTCGTTAGGCAAGTGCATAAAATGTCATCTAGACAAACAGAAATATCATGTTTGTTTGCCGCAGTTCCTCTAGATTTCTCCCTAGAAAATACGAATGTGTAGAGCTGGTGTCTCCGTGTGCACCAATTAGAGTTTCCAAGGACAAAGTTAAATGTTCCCTGAAAAAAAAAACATTCAAAAAAATAAAGTCCGTGGATAATATCAGGAATACACAAACAAAGAGGCTGTAGCAATATCTGGGATTGAATTAGCCAAAACGAAACCGGATATTTCCGGTTTCATCCAGTCATATCCGGACAAACTGGTGTGGAATTCGTATGCAATGGACCGAGAAAATCACAGTAAAAATGGTTTTGGAGAAAAGCAAAGTCTTTTCGTTAGGCAAGTGCATAAAATGTCATCTAAACAAACAGAAATATCATGTTTGTTTGCCGCAGTTCCTCTAGCTTTCTCCCTAGAACAAACAAATGTGTAGAGCTGGTGTCTCCATGTGGAACCAGTTAGTGTTTCCAAGCATAAAATTAAATGTTCCCTGAAAAAAAAACATTCAAAAAATACAGTCCGTGGATAATATCAGGAATACACAAACACAGAGGCTGTAGCAATATTTCGGTTTGAGTTAGCCAAAACAAAACCGCAGATTTCCGGTTTCATCCAGTCATATCCGGACAAAGTGGTGTGGAATTGGTATGCAATGGACCGAGAAAATCACAGGAAAAATGGTTTTGGAGAAAAGCAAAGTCTTTTCGTTAGGCAAGTGCATCAAATGTCATCGAGACAAACAGAAATATCATGTTTGTTTGCCGCAGTTCCTCTAGATTTCTCCCTAGAAAATACGAATGTGTAGAGCTGGTGTCTCCGTGTGCACCAATTAGAGTTTCCAAGGACAAAGTTAAATGTTCCCTGAAAAAAAAAACATTCAAAAAAATAAAGTCCTTGGATAATATCAGGAATACACAAACAAAGAGGCTGTAGCAATATCTGGGATTGAATTAACCAAAATGAAACCGGATATTTCCGGTTTCATCCAGTCATATCCGGACAAAGTGGTGTGGAATTGGTATGCAATGGACCGAGAAAATCACAGGAAAAATGGTTTTGGAGAAAAGCAAAGTCTTTTCGTTAGGCAAGTGCATAAAATGTCATCTATACAAACAAAAATATCATGTTTGTTTGCCGCAGTTCCTCTAGCTTTCTCCCTAGAAAATACGAATGTGTAGAGCTGGTGTCTCCATGTGGAACCAATTAGTGTTTCCAAGCATAAAATTTAATGTTCCCTGAACAAAAAACATTCAAAAAAATAAAGTCCTTGGATAATATCAGGAATACACAAACAAAGAGGCTGTAGCAATATCTGGGATTGAATTAGGCAAAACGAATCCGGATATTTCCGGTTTCATCCAGTCATATCCGGACAAAGTGGTGTGGAATTCGTATGCAATGGACCGAGAAAATCACAGTAAAAATGGTTTTGGAGAAAAGCAAAGTCTTTTCGTTAGGCAAGTGCATAAAATGTCATCTATACAAACTTAAATATCATGTATGTTTGCCGCAGTTCCTCTAGCTTTCTCCCTAGAACATAAAAATGTGTAGAACTGGTGTCTCCATGTGGAACCAATTAGTGTTTCCAAGCATAAAATTAAATGTTCCCTGAAAAAAAAACCTTCAAAAAAATAAAGTCCGTGGATAATATCAGGAATACACAAACAAAGAGGCTGTAGCAATATCTGGGATTGAATTAGCCAAAATGAAACCGGATATTTCCGGGTTCATCCAGTCATATCCGGACAAAGTGGTGTGGAATTTGTATGCAATGGACCGAGAAAATCACAGTAAAATGGTTTTGGAGAAAAGCAAAGTCTTTTCGTTAGGCAAGTGCATCAAATGTCATCTATACAAACAGAAATAGCATGTTTGTTTGCCGCAGTTCATCTAGCTTTCTCCCTAGAACAAACGAATGTGTAGAGCTGGTGTCTCCATGTGGAACCAATTAGTGTTTCCAAGCATAAAATTAAATGTTCCATGAAAAAAAAACATTCCAAAAAATACAGTCCGTGGATAATATCAGGAATACACAAACACAGAGGCTATAGCAATATTTCGGTTTGAGTTAGCCAAAACAAAACCGCATATTTCCGGTTTCATCCAGTCATATCTGGACAAAGTGGTGTGGAATTTGTATGCAATGGACCGAGAAAATCACAGGAAAAATGGTTTTGGAGAAAAGCAAAGTCTTTTCGTTAGGCAAGTGCATAAAATGTCATCTAGACAAACAGAAATATCATGTTTGTTTGCCGCAGTTCCTCTAGATTTCTCCCTAGAAAATACGAATGTGTAGAGCTGGTGTCTCCGTGTGCACCAATTAGAGTTTCCAAGGACAAAGTTAAATGTTCCCTGAAAAAAAAAACATTCAAAAAAATAAAGTCCGTGGATAATATCAGGAATACACAAACAAAGAGGCTGTAGCAATATCTGGGATTGAATTAGCCAAAACGAAACCGGATATTTCCGGTTTCATCCAGTCATATCCGGACAAACTGGTGTGGAATTCGTATGCAATGGACCGAGAAAATCACAGTAAAAATGGTTTTGGAGAAAAGCAAAGTCTTTTCGTTAGGCAAGTGCATAAAATGTCATCTAAACAAACAGAAATATCATGTTTGTTTGCCGCAGTTCCTCTAGCTTTCTCCCTAGAACAAACAAATGTGTAGAGCTGGTGTCTCCATGTGGAACCAGTTAGTGTTTCCAAGCATAAAATTAAATGTTCCCTGAAAAAAAAACATTCAAAAAATACAGTCCGTGGATAATATCAGGAATACACAAACACAGAGGCTGTAGCAATATTTCGGTTTGAGTTAGCCAAAACAAAACCGCAGATTTCCGGTTTCATCCAGTCATATCCGGACAAAGTGGTGTGGAATTGGTATGCAATGGACCGAGAAAATCACAGGAAAAATGGTTTTGGAGAAAAGCAAAGTCTTTTCGTTAGGCAAGTGCATCAAATGTCATCGAGACAAACAGAAATATCATGTTTGTTTGCCGCAGTTCCTCTAGATTTCTCCCTAGAAAATACGAATGTGTAGAGCTGGTGTCTCCGTGTGCACCAATTAGAGTTTCCAAGGACAAAGTTAAATGTTCCCTGAAAAAAAAAACATTCAAAAAAATAAAGTCCTTGGATAATATCAGGAATACACAAACAAAGAGGCTGTAGCAATATCTGGGATTGAATTAACCAAAATGAAACCGGATATTTCCGGTTTCATCCAGTCATATCCGGACAAAGTGGTGTGGAATTGGTATGCAATGGACCGAGAAAATCACAGGAAAAATGGTTTTGGAGAAAAGCAAAGTCTTTTCGTTAGGCAAGTGCATAAAATGTCATCTATACAAACAAAAATATCATGTTTGTTTGCCGCAGTTCCTCTAGCTTTCTCCCTAGAAAATACGAATGTGTAGAGCTGGTGTCTCCATGTGGAACCAATTAGTGTTTCCAAGCATAAAATTTAATGTTCCCTGAACAAAAAACATTCAAAAAAATAAAGTCCTTGGATAATATCAGGAATACACAAACAAAGAGGCTGTAGCAATATCTGGGATTGAATTAGGCAAAACGAATCCGGATATTTCCGGTTTCATCCAGTCATATCCGGACAAAGTGGTGTGGAATTCGTATGCAATGGACCGAGAAAATCACAGTAAAAATGGTTTTGGAGAAAAGCAAAGTCTTTTCGTTAGGCAAGTGCATAAAATGTCATCTATACAAACAGAAATATCATGTTTGTTTGCCGCAGTTCCTCTAGATTTCTCCCTAGAAAATACGATTGTGTAGAGCTGGTGTCTCCGTGTGCACCAATTAGTTTCCAAGGACAAAGTGAAATGTTCCCTGAAAAAAAAACATTCAAAAAAATAAAGTCCGTGGATAATAATAGGAATACACACACAAAGAGGCTGTAGCAATATCTGGGATTGAATTAGCCAAAATGAAACCGGATATTTCCGGTTTCATCCAGTCATATTCGGACAAAGTGGTGTGGAATTGGTATGCAATGGACCGAGAAAATCACAGGAAAAATGGTTTTGGAGAAAAGCAAAGTCTTTTCGTTAGGCAAGTGCATAAATTGTCATCTATACAAACAGAAATATCATGTTTGTTTGCCGCAGTTCTTCTAGCTTTCTCCCTAGAACAAACAAATGTGTAGAGCTGGTGTCTCCATGTGGAACCAATTAGTGTTTCCAAGCATAAAATTAAATGTTCCCAGAAAAAAAAACATTCAAAAAAATAAAGTCCGTGGATAATAATAGGAATACACACACAAAGAGGCTGTAGCAATATCTGGGATTGAATTAGCCAAAATGAAACCGGATATTTCCGGTTTCATCCAGTCATATCCGGACAAAGTGGTGTGGAATTGGTATGCAATGGACCGAGAAAATCACAGGAAAAATGGTTTTGGAGAAAAGCAAAGTCTTTTCGTTAGGCAAGTGCATCAAATGTCATCTATACAAACAGAAATATCATGTTTGTTTGCCGCAGTTCCTCTAGCTTTCTACCTAGAAAATACGAATTTGTAGAGCTGGTGTCTCCGTGTGCACCAATTAGAGTTTCCAAGGACAAAGTTAAATGATCCCTGATGAAAAAAAAACAAAACAATAAGGTCCGTGGATCATATCAGGAATACACAAACACAGATGCTGTAGCAATATTTCGGTTTGAGTTAGCCAAAACAAAACCGGATATTTCCGGTTTCATCCAGTCATATCCGGACAAAGTGGTGTGGAATTCGTATGCAATGGACCGAGAAAATCACAGTAAAAATGGTTTTGGAGAAAAGCAAAGTCTTTTCGTTAGGCAAGTGCATAAAATGTCATCTATACAAACAGAAATATCATGTTTGTTTGCCGCAGTTCCTCTAGCTTTCTCCCTAGAAAATACGAATGTGTAGAGCTGGTGTCTCCATGTGGAACCAATTAGTGTTTCCAAGCATAAAATTAAATGTTCCCTGAAAAAAAAAACATTCAAAAAAATAAAGTCCGTGGATAATATCAGGAATACACAAACAAAGAGGCTGTAGCAATATCTGGGATTGAATTAGCCAAAACGAAACCGGATATTTCCGGTTTCATCCAGTCATATCCGGACAAACTGGGGTGGAATTCGTATGCAATGGACCGAGAAAATCACAGGAAAAATGGTTTTGGAGAAAAGCAAAGTCTTTTCGTTAGGCAAGTGCATAAAATATCATCTATACAAACAGAAATATCATGTTTGTTTGCCGCAGTTCCTCTAGCTTTCTCCCTAGAACAAACAAATGTGTAGAGCTGGTGTCTCCATGTGGAACCAATTAGTGTTTCCAAGCATAAAATTAAATGTTCCCTGAAAAAAAAACATTCAAAAAAATAAAGTCCGTGGATAATATCACGAATACACAAACACAGAGGCTGTAGCAATATTTCGGTTTGAGTTAGCCAAAACAAAACCGCAGATTTCCGGTTTCATCCAGTCATATCCGGACAAACTGGTGTGGAATTGGTATGCAATGGACCGAGAAAATCACAGGAAAAATGGTTTTGGAGAAAAGCAAAGTCTTTTCGTTAGGCAAGTGCATAAAATGTCATCTATACAAACAGAAATATCATGTTGGTGTGCTGCAGTTCCTCTAGCTTTCTCCCTAGAAAATACAAATGTGTAGATCTGGTGTGTCCATGTGGAACCAATTAGTGTTTCCAAGCATAAAATTAAATGTTCCCTGAAAAAAAAAACGTTCAAAAAATAAAGTCCATGGATAATATCAGGAATACACAAACAAAGAGGCTGTAGCAATATCTGGGATTGAATTAGCCAAATGAAACCGGATATTTCCGGTTTCATCCAGTCATATCCGGACAAACTGGTGTGGAATTGGTATGCAATGGACCGAGAAAATCACAGGAAAAATGGTTTTGGAGAAAAGCAAAGTCTTTTCGTTAGGCAAGTGCATAAAATGTCATCTATACAAACAGAAATAGCATGTTTGTTTGCTGCAGTTCCTCTAGATTTCTCCCTAAAACATAAAAATGTGTAGAACTGGTGTCTCCATGTGGAACCAATTAGTGTTTCCAAGCATAAAATTAAATGTTCCCTGAAAAAAAAACCTTCAAAAAAATAAAGTCCTTGGATAATATCAGGAATACACAAACACAGAGGCTGTAGCAATATCTGGGATTGAATTAGGCAAAACGAATCCGGATATTTCCGGTTTAATCCACTCATATCCGGACAAAGTGGTGTGGAATTCGTATGCAATGGACCGAGAAAATCACAGTAAAAATGGTTTTGGAGAAAAGCAAAGTCTTTTCGTTAGGCAAGTGTATAAAATGTCATCTATACAAACAGAAATATCATGTTTGTTTGCCGCAGTTCCTCTAGCTTTCTCCATAGAACAAACGAATGTGTAGAGCTCGTGTCTCCATGTGGAACCAATTAGTGTTTCCAAGCATAAAATGAAATGTTCCCTGAAAAAAAAACATTCAAAAAAATAAAGTCCGTGGATAATATCAGGAATACACAAACACAGAGGCTGTAGCAATATTTGGGTTTGAGTTAGCCAAAACAAAACCGCAGATTTCCGGTTTCATCCAGTCATATCCGGACAAAGTGGTGTGGAATTTGTATGCAATGGACCGAGAAAATCACAGGAAAAATGGTTTTGGAGAAAAGCAAAGTCTTTTCGTTAGGCAAGTGCATAAATTGTCATCTAGACAAACAGAAATATCATGTTTGTTTGCCGCAGTTCCTCTAGCTTTCTCCCTAAACAAACAAATGTGTAGAGCTGGTGTCTCCATGTGGAACCAATTAGTGTTTCCAAGCATAAAATTAAATGTTCCCAGAAAAAAAAAAAAAAACATTCAAAAAAATACAGTCCGTGGATCATATCAGGAAAACACAAACACAGATGCTGTAGCAATATTTCGGTTTGAGTTAGCCAAAACAAAACCGGATATTTCCGGTTTCATCCAGTCATATCCGGACAAAGTCGTGTGGAATTGGTATGCAATGGACCGAGAAAATCACAGGAAAAATGGTTTTGGAGAAAAGCAAAGTCTTTTCGTTAGGCAAGTGCATCAAATGTCATCTATACAAACAGAAATATCATGTTTGTTTGCCGCAGTTCCTCTAGCTTTCTCCCTAGAAAATACGAATGTGTAGAGCTGGTGTCTCCATGTGGAACCAATTAGTGTTTCCAAGCATAAAATTTAATGTTCCCTGAAAAAAAACATTCAAAAAAATAAAGTCCGTGGATAATATCAGGAATACACAAACAAAGAGGCTGTAGCAATATCTGGGATTGAATTAGCCAAAACGAAACCGGATATTTCCGGTTTCATCCAGTCATATTCGGACCAACTGGTGTGGAATTCGTATGCAATGGACCGAGAAAATCACAGTAAAAATGGTTTTGGAGAAAAGCAAAGTCTTTTCGTTAGGCAAGTGCATAAAATGTCATCTAGACAACAGAAATACCATGTTTGTTTGCCGCAGTTCCTCTAGCTTTCTCCCTAGAAAATACGAATGTGTAGAGCTGGTGTCTCCGTGTGCACCAATTAGAGTTTCCAAGGACAAAGTTAAATGATCCCTGATAAAAAAAACAAAACAATAAAGTCCGTGGATAATATCAGCAATACACAAACACAGATGCTGTAGCAATATTTCGGTTTGAGTTAGCAAAAACAAAACCGGATATTTCCGGTTTCATCCAGTCATATCCGGACAAAGTGGTGTGGAATTGGTATGCAATGGACCAAGAAAATCACAGGAAAAATGGTTTTGGAGAAAAGCAAAGTCTTTTCGTTAGGCAAGTGCATAAAATGTCATCTATACAAACAGAAATAGCATGTTTGTTTGCCACAGTTCCTCTAGCATTCTCCCTAGAAAATACGAATGTGTAGAGCTGGTGTCTCCATGTGGAACCAATTAGTGTTTCCAAGCATAAAATTTAATGTTCCCTGAACAAAAAACATTCAAAAAATAAAGTCCGTGGATAATATCAGGAATACACAAACACAGATGCTGTAGAATTATTTCGGTTTGAGTTAGCCAAAACAAAACCGCAGATTTCCGGTTTCATCCAGTCATATCCGGACAAAGTGGTGTGGAATTCGTATGCAATGGACCGAGAAAATCACAGTAAAAATGGTTTTGGAGAAAAGCAAAGTCTTTTCGTTAGGCAAGTGCATAAAATGTCATCTATACAAACAGAAATATCATGTTTGTTTGCCGCAGTTCCTCTAGCTTTCTCCCTAGAAAATACGAATTTGTAGAGCTGGTGTCTCCGTGTGCACCAATTAGAGTTTCCAAGGACAAAGTTAAATGATCCCTGATGAAAAAAAAAACAAAACAATAAAGTCCGTGGATAATATCAGGAATACACAAACACAGAGGCTGTAGCAATATTTCGGTTTGAGTTAGCCAAAACAAAACCGGATATTTCCGGTTTCATCCAGTCATATCCGGACAAAGTGGTGTGGAATTGGTATGCAATGGACCGAGAAAATCACAGGAAAAATGGTTTTGGAGAAAAGCAAAGTCTTTTCATTAGGCAAGTGCATAAAATGTCATCTTTACAAACAGAAATATCATGTTTGTTTGCCGCAGTTCCTCTAGCTTTCTCCCTAGAAAATACGAATGTGTAGAGCTGGTGTCTCCATGTGGAACCAATTAGTGTTTCCAAGCATAAAATTTAATGTTCCCTGAAAAAAAACCATTCAAAAAAATAAAGTCCGTGGATAATATCACGAATACACAAACAAAGAGGCTGTAGCAATATCTGGGATTGAATTAGCCAAAACGAAACCGGATATTTCCGGTTTCATCCAGTCATATTTGGACCAACTGGTGTGGAATTCGTATGCAATGGACCGAGAAAATCACAGGAAAAATGGTTTTGGAGAAAAGCAAAGTCTTTTCGTTAGGGAAGTGCATAAAATGTCATCTAGACAAACAGAAATATCATGTTTGTTTGCCGCAGTTCCTCTAGCTTTCTCCCTAGAACAAACAAATGTGTAGAGCTGGTGTCTCCATGTGGAACCAATTAGTGTTTCCAAGCATAAAATTTAATGTTCCCTGAAAAAAAACCATTCAAAAAAATAAAGTCCGTGGATAATATCACGAATACACAAACAAACAGGCTGTAGCAGTATCTGGGATTGAATTAGCCAAAACAAAACCGGATATTTCTGGTTTCATCCAGTCATATTCGGACCAACTGGAGTGGAATTCGTATGCAATGGACCGAGAAAATCACAGTAAAAATGGTTTTGGAGAGAAGCAAAGTATTTTCGTTAGGCAAGTGCATAAAATGTCATCTAGACAAACAGAAATAGCATGTTTGTTTGCCGCAGTTCCTCTAGCTTTCTCCCTAGAACAAACAAATGTGGAACCAATTAGTTTTTCCAAGCATAAAATTAAATGTTCCCAGAAAATAAAACATTCAAAAAAATACAGTCCGTGGATAATATCAGGAATACACAAACACAGAGGCTGAAGCAATATCTGGGATTGAATTAGCCAAAACAAAACAGGATATTTCCGGTTTCATCCAGTCATATCCGGACAAACTGGTGTGGAATTCTTATGCAATGGACCGAGAAAATCACAGTAAAAATGGCTTTGGAGAAAAGCAAAGTCTTTTCGTTAGGCAAGTGCATAAAATGTCATGTATACAAACAGAAATATCATGTTTGTTTGCCGCAGTTCCACTACCTTTCACCCTAGAACATAAAAATGTGTAGAGCTGGTGTCTCCATGTGGAACCAATTAGTGTTTCCAAGCATAAAATTGAATGTTCCCTGAAAAAAAAAACATTCAAAAAAATAAAGTTCGTGGATAATATCAGGAATACACAAACAAAGAGGCTGTAGCAATATCTGGGATTGAATTAGCCAAAACGAAACCGGATATTTCCGGTTTCATCCAGTCATATCCGGACAAACTGGTGTGGAATTCGTATGCAATGGACCGAGAAAATCACAGTAAAAATGGTTTTGGAGAAAAGCAAAGTCTTTTCGTTAGGCAAGTGCATAAAATGTCATCTAAACAAACAGAAATATCATGTTTGTTTGCCGCAGTACCTCTAGCTTTCTCCCTAGAACAAACAAATGTGTAGAGCTGGTGTCTCCATGTGGAACCAATTAGTGTTTCCAAGCATAAAATTAAATGTTCCCTGAAAAAAAAAACATTCAAAAAATACAGTCCGTGGATAATATCAGGAATACACAAACACAGAGGCTGTAGCAATATTTCGGTTTGAGTTAGCCAAAAAACCCGGATATTTCCGGTTTCATCCAGTCATATCCGGACAAAGTGGTGTGGAATTGGTATGCAATGGACCGAGAAAATCACAGGAAAAATGGTTTTGGAGAAAAGCAAAGTCTTTTCGTTAGGCAAGTGCATCAAATGTCATATATACAAACAGAAATATCATGTTTGTTTGCCGCAGTTCCTCTAGCTTTCTCCCTAGAAAATACGAATTTGTAGAGCTGGTGTCTCCGTGTGCACCAATTAGAGTCTCCAAGGACAAAGTTAAATGATCCCTGATGAAAAAAAAACAAAACAATAAGGTCCGTGGATAATATCAGGAATACACAAACACAGATGCTGTAGCAATATTTCGGTTTGAGTTAGCCAAAACAAAACCGGATATTTCCGGTTTCATCCAGTCATATCCGGACAAAGTGGTGTGGAATTGGTATGCAATGGACCGAGAAAATCACAGGAAAAATGGTTTTGGAGAAAAGCAAAGTCTTTTCGTTAGGCAAGTGCATAAAATGTCATCTATACAAACATAAATATCATGTTTGTTTGCCGCAGTTCCTCTAGCTTTCTCCCTAGAAAATACGAATGTGTAGAGCTGGTGTCTCCATGTGGAACCAATTAGTGTTTCCAAGCATAAAATTTAATGTTCCCTGAACAAAAAACATTCAAAAAAATAAAGTCCTTGGATAATATCAGGAATACACAAACAAAGAGGCTGTAGCAATATCTGGGATTGAATTAGGCAAAACGAATCCGGATATTTCCGGTTTCATCCAGTCATATCCGGACAAAGTGGTGTGGAATTCGTATGCAATGGACCGAGAAAATCACAGTAAAAATGGTTTTGGAGAAAAGCAAAGTCTTTTCGTTAGGCAAGTGCATAAAATGTCATCTATACAAACAGAAATAGAATGTTTGTTTGCCGCAGTTCCTCTAGATTTCTCCCTAGAAAATACGATTGTGTAGAGCTGGTGTCTCCGTGTGCACCTATTAGTTTCCAAGGACAAAGTGAAATGTTCCCTGAAAAAAAAAACATTCAAAAAAATAAAGTCCGTGGATAATAATAGGAATACACACACAAAGAGGCTGTAGCAATATCTGGGATTGAATTAGCCAAAACGAAACCGGATATTTCCGGTTTCATCCAGTCATATTCGGACCAACTTGTGTGAAATTCGTATGAAATGGACCGAGAAAATCACTGGAAAAATGGTTTTGGAGAAAAGCAAAGTCTTTTCGTTAGGCAAGTGCATAAATTGTCATCTATACAAACAGAAATATCATGTTTGTTTGCCGCAGTTCTTCTAGCTTTCTCCCTAGAACAAACAAATGTGTAGAGCTGGTGTCTCCATGTGGAACCAATTAGTGTTTCCAAGCATAAAATTAAATGTTCCCAGAAAAAAAAACATTCAAAAAAATAAAGTCCGTGGATAATATCAGGAATACACAAACACAGATGCTGTACAAATATTTCGGTTTGAGTTAGCCAAACCAAACCGGATATTTCCGGTTTCATCCAGTCATATCCGGACAAAGTGGTTTGGAATTGGTATGCAATGGACCGAGAAAATCACAGGAAAAATGGTTTTGGAGAAAAGCAAAGTCTTTTCGTTAGGCAAGTGCATAAAATGTCATCTATACAAACAGAAATAGCATGTTTGTTTGCCGCAGTTCCTCTAGCTTTCTCCCTAGAAAATACGAATTTGTAGAGCTGGTGTCTCCGTGTGCACCAATTAGAGTTTCCAAGGACAAAGTTAAATGATCCCTGATGAAAAAAAAAACAAAACAATAAGGTCCGTGGATCATATCAGGAATACACAAACACAGATGCTGTAGCAATATTTCGGTTTGAGTTAGCCAAAACAAAACCGGATATTTCCGGTTTCATCCAGTCATATCCGGACAAAGTGGTGTGGAATTCGTATGCAATGGACCGAGAAAATCACAGTAAAAATGGTTTTGGAGAAAAGCAAAGTCTTTTCGTTAGGCAAGTGCATCAAATGTCATCTATACAAACAGAAATATCATGTTTGTTTGCCGCAGTTCCTCTAGCTCTCTCCCTAGAAAATACGAATGTGTAGAGCTGGTGTGTCCATGTGGAACCAATTAGTGTTTCCAAGCATAAAATTAAATGTTCCCTGAAAAAAAAACATTCAAAAAAATAAAGTCCGTGGATAATATCAGGAATACACAAACAAAGAGGCTGTAGCAATATCTGGGATTGAATTAGCCAAAATGAAACCGGATATTTCCGGTTTCATCCAGTCATATCCGGACAAGCTGGTGTGGAATTCGTATGCAATGGACCGAGAAAATCACAGTAAAAATGGTTTTGGAGAAAAGCAAAGTCTTTTCGTTAGGCAAGTGCATAAAATATCATCTATACAAACAGAAATATCATGTTTGTTTGCCGCAGTTCCTCTAGATTTCTCCCTAGAACAAACAAATGTGTAGAGCTGGTGTCTCCATGTGGAACCAATTAGTGTTTCCAAGCATAAAATTAAATGTTCCCTGAAAAAAAAAACATTCAAAAAAATAATGTCCGTGGATAATATCACGAATACACAAACACAGAGGCTGTAGCAATATTTCGGTTTGAGTTAGCCAAAACAAAACCGCAGATTTCCGGTTTCATCCAGTCATATCCGGACAAACTGGTGTGGAATTGGTATGCAATGGACCGAGAAAATCACAGGAAAAATGGTTTTGGAGAAAAGCAAAGTCTTTTCGTTAGGCAAGTGCATAAAATGTCATCTATACAAACAGAAATATCATGTTGGTGTGCTGCAGTTCCTCTAGCTTTCTCCCTAGAAAATACAAATGTGTAGATCTGGTGTGTCCATATGGAACCAATTAGTGTTTCCAAGCATAAAATTAAATGTTCCCTGAAAAAAAAACGTTCAAAAAAATAAAGTCCATGGATAATATCAGGAATACACAAACAAAGAGGCTGTAGCAATATCTGGGATTGAATTAGCCAAATGAAACCGATATTTCCGGTTTCATCCAGTCATATCCGGACAAACTGGTGTGGAATTCGTATGCAATGGACCGAGAAAATCACAGGAAAAATGGTTTTGGAGAAAAGCAAAGTCTTTTCGTTAGGCAAGTGCATAAAATGTCATCTATACAAACAGAAATAGCATGTTTGTTTGCTGCAGTTCCTCTAGATTTCTCCCTAAAACATAAAAATGTGTAGAACTGGTGTCTCCATGTGGAACCAATTAGTGTTTCCAAGCATAAAATTAAATGTTCCCTGAAAAAAAAACATTCAAAAAAATAAAGTCCTTGGATAATATCAGGAATACACAAACAAAGAGGCTGTAGCAATATCTGGGATTGAATTAGGCAAAACGAATCCGGATATTTCCGGTTTAATCCACTCATATCCGGACAAAGTGGTGTGGAATTCGTATGCAATGGACCGAGAAAATCACAGTAAAAATGGTTTTGGAGAAAAGCAAAGTCTTTTCGTTAGGCAAGTGTATAAAATGTCATCTATACAAACAGAAATATCATGTTTGTTTGCCGCAGTTCCTCTAGCTTTCTCCATAGAACAAACGAATGTGTAGAGCTCGTGTCTCCATGTGGAACCAATTAGTGTTTCCAAGCATAAAATGAAATGTTCCCTGAAAAAAAAACATTCAAAAAAATAAAGTCCGTGGATAATATCAGGAATACACAAACACAGAGGCTGTAGCAATATTTGGGTTTGAGTTAGCCAAAACAAAACCGCAGATTTCCGGTTTCATCCAGTCATATCCGGACAAAGTGGTGTGGAATTTGTATGCAATGGACCGAGAAAATCACAGTAAAAATGGTTTTGGAGAAAAGCAAAGTCTTTTCGTTAGGCAAGTGCATAAATTGTCATCTAGACAAACAGAAATATCATGTTTGTTTGCCGCAGTTCCTCTAGCTTTCTCCCTAGAAAATACGAATGTGTAGAGCTGGTGTCTCCATGTGGGACCAATTAGTGTTTCCAAGCATAAAATTAAATGTTCCCTGAAAAAAAAAACATTCAAAAAAATAAAATCCGTGGATCATATCAGAAAAACACAAACACAGATGCTGTAGCAATATTTCGGTTTGAGTTAGCCAAAACAAAACCGGATATTTCCGGTTTCATCCAGTCATATCCGGACAAAGTGGTGTGGAATTGGTATGCAATGGACCGAGAAAATCACAGGAAAAATGGTTTTGGAGAAAAGCAAAGTCTTTTCGTTAGGCAAGTGCATCAAATGTCATCTATACAAACAGAAATATCATGTTTGTTTGCCGCAGTTCCTCTAGCTTTCTCCCTAGAAAATACGAATGTGTAGAGCTGGTGTCTCCATGTGGAACCAATTAGTGTTTCCAAGCATAAAATTTAATGTTCCCTGAAAAAAAAACATTCAAAACCATAAAGTCCGTGGATAATATCAGGAATACACAAACAAAGAGGCTGTAGCAATATCTGGGATTGAATTAGCCAAAACGAAACCGGATATTTCCGGTTTCATCCAGTCATATTCGGACCAACTGGTGTGGAATTCGTATGCAATGGACCGAGAAAATCACAGTAAAAATGGTTTTGGAGAAAAGCAAAGTCTTTTCGTTAGGCAAGTGCATAAAATGTCATCTATACAAACAGAAATATCATGTTGGTGTGCTGCAGTTCCTCTAGCTTTCTCCCTAGAAAATACAAATGTGTAGATCTGGTGTGTCCATGTGGAACCAATTAGTGTTTCCAAGCATAAAATTAAATGTTCCCTGAAAAAAAAACGTTCAAAAAAATAAAGTCCATGGATAATATCAGGAATACACAAACAAAGAGGCTGTAGCAATATCTGGAATTGAATTAGCCAAATGAAACCGGATATTTCCGGTTTCATCCAGTCATATCCGGACAAAGTGGTGTGGAATTCGTATGCAATGGACCGAGAAAATCACAGGAAAAATGGTTTTGGAGAAAAGCAAAGTCTTTTCGTTAGGCAAGTGCATAAATTGTCATCTAGACAAACAGAAATATCTTGTTTGTTTGCCGCAGTTCCTCTAGCTTTCTCCCTAGAAAATACGAATGTGTAGAGCTGGTGTCTCCATGTGGGACCAATTAGTGTTTCCAAGCATAAAATTAAATGTTCCCTGAAAAAAAAAAAAAACATTCAAAAAAATAAAATCCGTGGATCATATCAGGAAAACACAAACACAGATGCTGTAGCAATATTTCGGTTTGAGTTAGCCAAAACAAAACCGGATATTTCCGGTTTCATCCAGTCATATCCGGACAAAGTCGTGTGGAATTGGTATGCAATGGACCGAGAAAATCACAGTAAAAATGGTTTTGGAGAAAAGCAAAGTCTTTTCGTTAGGCAAGTGCATCAAATGTCATCTATACAAACAGAAATATCATGTTTGTTTGCCGCAGTTCCTCTAGCTTTCTCCCTAGAAAATACGAATGTGTAGAGCTGGTGTCTCCATGTGGAACCAATTAGTGTTTCCAAGCATAAAATTTAATGTTCCCTGAAAAAAAAACATTCAAAAAAATAAAGTCCGTGGATAATATCAGGAATACACAAACAAAGAGGCTGTAGCAATATCTGGGATTGAATTAGCCAAAACGAAACCGGATATTTCCGGTTTCATCCAGTCATATTCGGACCAACTGGTGTGGAATTCGTATGCAATGGACCGAGAAAATCACAGTAAAAATGGTTTTGGCGAAAAGCAAAGTCTTTTCGTTAGGCAAGTGCATAAAATGTCATCTAGACAACAGAAATACCATGTTTGTTTGCCGCAGTTCCTCTAGCTTTCTCCCTAGAAAATACGAATGTGTAGAGCTGGTGTCTCCGTGTGCACCAATTAGAGTTTCCAAGGACAAAGTTAAATGATCCCTGATAAAAAAAACAAAACAATAAAGTCCGTGGATAATATCAGGAATACACAAACACAGATGCTGTAGCAATATTTCGGTTTGAGTTAGCAAAAACAAAACCGGATATTTCCGGTTTCATCCAGTCATATCCGGACAAATTGGTGTGGAATTGGTATGCAATGGACCGAGAAAATCACAGGAAAAATGGTTTTGGAGAAAAGCAAAGTCTTTTCGTTAGGCAAGTGCATAAAATGTCATCTATACAAACAGAAATATCATGTTTGTTTGCCACAGTTCCTCTAGCTTTCTCCCTAGAAAATACGAATGTGTAGAGCTGGTGTCTCCATGTGGAACCAATTAGTGTTTCCAAGCATAAAATTTAATGTTCCCTGAACAAAAAACATTCAAAAAATAAAGTCCATGGATAATATCAGGAATACACAAACACAGATGCTGTAGAATTATTTCGGTTTGAGTTAGCCAAAACAAAACCGCAGATTTCCGGTTTCATCCAGTCATATCCGGACAAAGTGGTGTGGAATTGGTATGCAATGGACCGAGGAAATCACAGTAAAAATGGTTTTGGAGAAAAGCAAAGTCTTTTCGTTAGGCAAGTGCATCAAATGTCATCTATACAAACAGAAATAGCATGTTTGTTTGCCGCAGTTCCTCTAGCTTTCTCCCTAGAAAATACGAATGTGTAGAGCTGGTGTCTCCATGTGGAACCAATTAGTGTTTCCAAGCATAAAATTTAATGTTCTCTGAAAAAAAAACATTCAAAAAAATAAAATCCGTGGATAATATCAGGAATACACAAACACAGAGGCTGTAGCAATATCTGGGATTGAATTAGCCAAAACAAAACAGGATATTTCCGGTTTCATCCAGTCATATCCGGACAAACTGGTGTGGAATTCTTATGCAATGGACCGAGAAAATCACAGTAAAAATGGTTTTGGAGAAAAGCAAAGTCTTTTCGTTAGGCAAGTGCATAAAATGTCATGTATACAAACAGAAATATCATGTTTGTTTCCCGCAGTTCCTCTAGCTTTCTCCCTAGAAAATACGATTGTGTAGAGCTGGTGTCTCCATGTGGAACCAATTAGTGTTTCCAAGCATAAAATTTAATGTTCTCTGAAAAAAAAATTCAAAAAAATAAAATCCGTGGATAGTATCAGGAATATACAAACAAAGAGGCTGTAGCAATATCTGAGATTGAATTACCCAAAACGAAACCGGATATTTCCGGTTTCATCCAGTCATGTTCGGACAAACTGGTGTGGAATTCGTATGCAATGGACCGAGAAAATCACAGGAAAAATGGTTTTGGAGAAAAGCAAAGTCTTTTCGTTAGGCAAGTGCATCAAATGTCATCTATACAAACAGAAATATCATGTTTGTTTGCCGCAGTTCCTCTAGCTTTCTCCCTAGAAAATACGAATGTGTAGAGCTGGTGTCTCCATGTGGAACCAATTAGTGTTTCCAAGCATAAAATTTAATGTTCCCTGAAAAAAAAACATTCAAAAAAATAAAGTCCGTGGATAATATCAGGAATACACAAACAAAGAGGCTGTAGCAATATCTGGGATTGAATTAGCCAAAACGAAACCGGATATTTCCGGTTTCATCCAGTCATATTCGGACCAACTGGTGTGGAATTCGTATGCAATGGACCGAGAAAATCACAGGAAAAATGGTTTTGGAGAAAAGCAAAGTCTTTTCGTTAGGCAAGTGCATAAAATGTCATCTATACAAACAGAAATATCATGTTGGTGTGCTGCAGTTCCTCTAGCTTTCTCCCTAGAAAATACAAATGTGTAGATCTGGTGTGTCCATGTGGAACCAATTAGTGTTTCCAAGCATAAAATTAAATGTTCCCTGAAAAAAAAACGTTCAAAAAAATAAAGTCCATGGATAATATCAGGAATACACAAACAAAGAGGCTGTAGCAATATCTGGAATTGAATTAGCCAAATGAAACCGGATATTTCCGGTTTCATCCAGTCATATCCGGACAAAGTGGTGTGGAATTCGTATGCAATGGACCGAGAAAATCACAGGAAAAATGGTTTTGGAGAAAAGCAAAGTCTTTTCGTTAGGCAAGTGCATAAATTGTCATCTAGACAAACAGAAATATCATGTTTGTTTGCCGCAGTTCCTCTAGCTTTCTCCCTAGAAAATACGAATGTGTAGAGCTGGTGTCTCCATGTGGGACCAATTAGTGTTTCCAAGCATAAAATTAAATGTTCCCTGAAAAAAAAAAACATTCAAAAAAATAAAATCCGTGGATCATATCAGGAAAACACAAACACAGATGCTGTAGCAATATTTCGGTTTGAGTTAGCCAAAACAAAACCGGATATTTCCGGTTTCATCCAGTCATATCCGGACAAAGTCGTGTGGAATTGGTATGCAATGGACCGAGAAAATCACAGTAAAAATGGTTTTGGAGAAAAGCAAAGTCTTTTCGTTAGGCAAGTGCATCAAATGTCATCTATACAAACAGAAATATCATGTTTGTTTGCCGCAGTTCCTCTAGCTTTCTCCCTAGAAAATACGAATGTGTAGAGCTGGTGTCTCCATGTGGAACCAATTAGTGTTTCCAAGCATAAAATTAAATGTTCCCTGAAAAAAAAACATTCAAAAAAATAAAGTCCGTGGATAATATCAGGAATACACAAACAAAGAGGCTGTAGCAATATCTGGGATTGAATTAGCCAAAACGAAACCGGATATTTCCGGTTTCATCCAGTCATATTCGGACCAACTGGTGTGGAATTCGTATGCAATGGACCGAGAAAATCACAGTAAAAATGGTTTTGGAGAAAAGCAAAGTCTTTTCGTTAGGCAAGTGCATAAAATGTCATCTAGACAACAGAAATACCATGTTTGTTTGCCGCAGTTCCTCTAGCTTTCTCCCTAGAAAATACGAATGTGTAGAGCTGGTGTCTCCGTGTGCACCAATTAGAGTTTCCAAGGACAAAGTTAAATGATCCCTGATAAAAAAAACAAAACAATAAAGTCCGTGGATAATATCAGGAATACACAAACACAGATGCTGTAGCAATATTTCGGTTTGAGTTAGCAAAAACAAAACCGGATATTTCCGGTTTCATCCAGTCATATCCGGACAAATTGGTGTGGAATTGGTATGCAATGGACCGAGAAAATCACAGGAAAAATGGTTTTGGAGAAAAGCAAAGTCTTTTCGTTAGGCAAGTGCATAAAATGTCATCTATACAAACAGAAATATCATGTTTGTTTGCCACAGTTCCTCTAGCTTTCTCCCTAGAAAATACGAATGTGTAGAGCTGGTGTCTCCATGTGGAACCAATTAGTGTTTCCAAGCATAAAATTTAATGTTCCCTGAACAAAAAACATTCAAAAAATAAAGTCCATGGATAATATCAGGAATACACAAACACAGATGCTGTAGAATTATTTCGGTTTGAGTTAGCCAAAACAAAACCGCAGATTTCCGGTTTCATCCAGTCATATCCGGACAAAGTGGTGTGGAATTGGTATGCAATGGACCGAGGAAATCACAGTAAAAATGGTTTTGGAGAAAAGCAAAGTCTTTTCGTTAGGCAAGTGCATCAATTGTCATCTATACAAACAGAAATATCATGTTTGTTTGCCGCAGTTCCTCTAGCTTTCTCCCTAGAAAATACGAATGTGTAGAGCTGGTGTCTCCATGTGGAACCAATTAGTGTTTCCAAGCATAAAATTTAATGTTCTCTGAAAAAAAAACATTCAAAAAAATAAAATCCGTGGATAATATCAGGAATACACAAACAAAGAGGCTGTAGCAATATCTGAGATTGAATTAGCCAAAACGAAACCGGATATTTCCGGTTTCATCCAGTCATATCCGGACAAAGTGGTGTGGAATTCGTATGCAATTGACCGAGAAAATCACAGTAAAAATGGTTTTGGAGAAAAGCAAAGTCTTTTCGTTAGGCAAGTGCATAAAATGTCATCTATACAAACAGAAATATCATGTTTGTTTGCCGCAGTTCCTCTAGCTTTCTCCCTAGAAAATACGAATGTGTAGAGCTGGTGTCTCCATGTGGAACCAATTAGTGTTTCCAAGCATAAAATTTAATGTTCCCTGAAAAAAAAATTCAAAAAAATAAAGTCCGTGGATAATATCACGAATACACAAACAAAGAGGCTGTAGCAATATCTGGGATTGAATTAGCCAAAACAAAACCGGATATTTCTGGTTTCATCCAGTCATATTCGTACCAACTGGTGTGGAATTCGTATGCAATGGTCCGAGAAAATCACAGTAAAAATGGTTTTGGAGAGAAGCAAAGTATTTTCGTTAGGCAAGTGCATAAAATGTCATCTATACAAACAGAAATAGCATGTTTGTTTGCCGCAGTTCCTCTAGCTTTCTCCCTAGAACAAACAAATGTGGAACCAATTAGTGTTTCCAAGCATAAAATTAAATGTTCCCAGAAAATAAAACATTCAAAAAAATACAGTCCGTGGATAATATCAGGAATACACAAACACAGAGGCTGTAGCAATATCTGGGATTGAATTAGCCAAAACAAAACAGGATATTTCCGGTTTCATCCAGTCATATCCGGACAAACTGGTGTGGAATTCTTATGCAATGGACCGAGAAAATCACAGTAAAAATGGTTTTGGAGAAAAGCAAAGTCTTTTCGTTAGGCAAGTGCATAAAATGTCATGTATACAAACAGAAATATCATGTTTGTTTCCCGCAGTTCCTCTAGCTTTCTCCCTAGAAAATACGATTGTGTAGAGCTGGTGTCTCCATGTGGAACCAATTAGTGTTTCCAAGCATAAAATTAAATGTTCCCTGAAAAAAAAACATTCAAAAAAATAAAATCCGTGGATAATACCAGGAATACACAAACA
This sequence comes from Lepus oiostolus, assembly GCA_036325905.1. Classification (NCBI taxonomy): domain Eukaryota; kingdom Metazoa; phylum Chordata; class Mammalia; order Lagomorpha; family Leporidae; genus Lepus; species Lepus oiostolus. The sequence goes on along the minus strand of JAWMBE010000081.1, from coordinate 536,310 downwards.
CAGATGCTGTACAAATATTTCAGTTTGAGTTAGCCAAAAAAACCCGGATATTTCCGGTTTCATCCAGTCATATCCGCACAAAGTTGTGTGGAATTGGTATACAATGGACCGAGAAAATCACAGGAAAAATGGTTTTGGAGAAAAGCAAAGTCTTTTCGTTAGGCAAGTGCATAAAATGTCATCTATACAAACAGAAATAGCATGTTTGTTTGCCACCGTTCCTCTAGCTTTCTCCCTAGAAAATACGAATGTGTAGAGCTGGTGTCTCCATGTGGAACCAATTAGTGTTTCCAAGCATAAAATTTAAGGTTCCCTGAAAAAAAAACAATCAAAAAAATAAAATCCGTGGATAATATCAGGAATACACAAACACAGATGCTGTAGCAATATTTCGGTTTGAGTTAGCCAAAACAAAACCGGATATTTCCGGTTTCATCCAGTCATATCCGGACAAAGTGGTGAGGAATTGGTATGCAATGGACCGAGAAAATCACAGGAAAAATGGTTTTGGAGAAAAGCAAAGTCTTTTCGTTAGGCAAGTGCATAAAATGTCATCTATACAAACAGAAATATCATTTTTGTTTGCCGCAGTTCCTCTAGCTTTCTCCCTAGAACAAACAAGTGTGTAGAGCTGGTGTCTGCATGTGGAACCAATTAGTGTTTCCAAGCATATAATTAAATGTACCCTGAAAAAAAAAACATTCAAATCAATAAAGTCCGTGGATAATATCAGGAATACACAAACAAAGAAGCTGTAGCAATATCTGAGATTGAATTAGCCAAAACAAAACCGGATATTTCCGGTTTCATCCAGTCATATCCGGACAAAGTGGTGTGGAATCCGTATGCAATGGACCGAGAAAATCACAGTAAAAATGGTTTTGGAGAAAAGCAAAGTCTTTTCGTTAGGCAAGTGCATCAAATGTCATCTATACAAACAGAAATAGCATGTTTGTTTGCCGCAGTTCCTCTAGCTTTCTCCCTAGAACAAACAAATGTGTAGAGCTGGTGTCTCCATGTGGAACCAATTAGTGTTTCCAAGCATAAAATTAAATGTTCCCTGAAAAAAAAACATTCAAAAAAATAAAGTCCGTGGATAATACCAGGAATGCACAAACACAGATGCTGTACAAATATTTCGGTTTGAGTTAGCCAAAAAAAACCCGGATATTTCCGGTTTCATCCAGTCATATCCAGACAAAGTGGTGTGGAATTCGTATGCAATGGACCGAGAAAATCACAGGAAAAATGGTTTTGGAGAAAAGGAAAGTCTTTTCGTTAGGCAAGTGCATCAAATGTCATCTATACAAACAGAAATAGCATGTTTGTTTGCCGCAGTTCCTCTAGCTTTCTCCCTAGAAAATACGAATGTGTAGAGCTGGTGTGTCCATGTGGAACCAATTAGTGTTTCCAAGCATAAAATTAAATGTTCCCTGAAAAAAAAAACATTCAAAAAATAAAATCCGTGGATAATACCAGGAATACACAAACACAGATGCTGTACAAATATTTCGGTTTGAGTTAGCCAAAAAAAACCCGGATATTTCCAGTTTCTTCCAGTCATATCCGGACAAAGTGGTGTGGAATTGGTATACAATGGACCGAGAAAATCACAGGAAAAATGGTTTTGGAGAAAAGCAAAGTCTTTTCGTTAGGCAAGTGCATCAAATGTCATCTATACAAACAGAAATAGCATGTTTGTTTGCTGCAGTTCCTCTAGCTTTCTCCCTAGAACATAAAAATGTGTAGAGCTGGTGTCTCCATGTGGAACCAATTAGTGTTTCCAAGCATAAAATTAAATGTTCCCTGGAAAAAAAACATTCAAAAAAATACAGTCCGTGGATAATATCAGGAATACACAAACACAGAGGCTGTAGCAATATTTCGGTTTGAGTTAGCCAAAACAAAACAGCATATTTCCGGTTTCATCCAGTCATATCCGGACAAAGTGGTGTGGAATTGGTATGCAATGGACCGAGAAAATCACAGGAAAAATGGTTTTGGAGAAAAGCAAAGTCTTTTCGTTAGGCAAGTGCATCAAATGTCATCTATACAAACAGAAATAGCATGTTTGTTTGCCGCAGTTCCTCTAGCTTTCTCCCTAGAACATACGAATGTGTAGAGCTGGTGTCTCCATGTGGAACCAATTAGTGTTTCCAAGCATAAAATTAAATGTTCTCTGAAAAAAAAAAAAAAAAACATTCAAAAAAATAAAGTCCGTGGATAATATCAGGAATACACAAACAAAGAGGCTGTAGCAATATCTGGGATTGAATTAGCCAAAATGATACTGGATATTTCCGGTTTCATCCAGTCATATCCGGACAAACTAGTGTGGAATTGGTATGCAATGGACTGAGAAAATCACAGTAAAAATGGTTTTGGAGAAAAGCAAAGTCTTTTCGTTAGGCAAGTGCATCAAATGTCATTTATACAAACAGAAATAGCATGTTTGTTTGCCGCAGTTCCTCTAGCTTTCTCCCTAGAACATAAAAATGTGTAGAGCTGGTGTCTCCATGTGGAACCAATTAGTGTTTCCAAGCATAAAATTAAATGTTCCCTGAAAAAAAAAACATTCAAAAAAATAAAATCCGTGGATAATATCACGAATACACAAACAAAGAGGCTGTAGCAATATCTGGGATTGAATTAGCCAAAATGAAACCGGATATTTCCGGTTTCATCCAGTCATATCCGGACAAACTGGTGTGGAATTCGTATGCAATGGACCGAGAAAATCACAGGAAAAATGGTTTTGGAGAAAAGCAAAGTCTTTTCGTTAGGCAAGTGCATCAAATGTCATCTATACAAACAGAAATAGCATGTTTGTTTGCCGCAGTTCCTCTAGCTTTCTCCCTAGAACAAACAAATGTGTAGAGCTGGTGTCTCCATGTGGAACCAATTAGTGTTTCCAAGCATAAAATTAAATGTTCCCAGAAAAAAAAACATTCAAAAAAATACAGTCCGTGGATAATATCAGGAATACACAAACACAGAGGCTGTAGCAATATTTCGGTTTGAGTTAGCCAAAACAAAACCGGATATTTCTGGTTTCATCCAGTCATATCCGGACAAACTGGTGTGGAATTCGTATGCAATGGACCCAGAAAATCACAGGAAAAATGGTTTTGGAGAAAAGCAAAGTCTTTTCGTTAGGCAAGTGCATCAAATGCCATCTATACAAACAGAAATATCATGTTTGTTTGCCGCAGTTCCTCTAGCTTCCTCCCTAGAACAAACAAATGTGTAGAGCTGGTGTGTCCATGTGGAACCAATTAGTGTTTCCAAGCATAAAATTAAATGTTCCCAGAAAAAAAAAAAACAGTCAAAAAAATACAGTCCATGGATAATATCAGGAATACACAAACACAGAGGCTGTAGCAATATTTCGGTTTGAGTTAGCCAAAACAAAACCGGATATTTCCGGTTTCATCCAGTCATATCCGGACAAAGTGGTGTGGAATTCGTATGCAATGGACCCAGAAAATCACAGTAAAAATGGTTTTGGAGAAAAGCAAAGTCTTTTCGTTAGGCAAGTGCATCAAATGTCATCTATACAAACAGAAATATCATGTTTGTTTGCCGCAGTTCCTCTAGCTTTCTCCCTAGAAAATACGAATGTGTAGAGCTGGTGTCTCCATGTGGAACCAATTAGTGTTTCCAAGCATAAAATTTAATGTTCCCTGAAAAAAAAATTCAAAAAAATAAAGTCCGTGGATAATATCACGAATACACAAACAAAGAGGCTGTAGCAATATCTGGGATTGAATTAGCCAAAACAAAACCGGATATTTCTGGTTTCATCCAGTCATATTCGGACCAACTGGTGTGGAATTCGTATGCAATGGACCGAGAAAATCACAGTAAAAATGGTTTTGGAGAGAAGCAAAGTATTTTCGTTAGGCAAGTGCATAAAATGTCATCTATACAAACAGAAATAGCATGTTTGTTTGCCGCAGTTCCTCTAGCTTTCTCCCTAGAACAAACAAATGTGGAACCAATTAGTGTTTCCAAGCATAAAATTAAATGTTCCCAGAAAATAAAACATTCAAAAAAATACAGTCCGTGGATAATATCAGGAATACACAAACACAGAGGCTGTAGCAATATCTGGGATTGAATTAGCCAAAACAAAACAGGATATTTCCGGTTTCATCCAGTCATATCCGGACAAACTGGTGTGGAATTCTTATGCAATGGACCGAGAAAATCACAGTAAAAATGGTTTTGGAGAAAAGCAAAGTATTTTCGTTAGGCAAGTGCATAAAATGTCATGTATACAAACAGAAATATCATGTTTGTTTGCCGCAGTTCCACTACCTTTCACCCTAGAACATAAAAATGTGTAGAGCTGGTGTCTCCATGTGGAACCAATTAGTGTTTCCAAGCATAAAATTAAATGTTCCCTGAAAAAAAAAACATTCAAAAAAATAAAATCCGTGGATAATATCAGGAATACACAAACAAAGAGGCTGTAGCAATATCTGGGATTGAATTAGCCAAAACGAAACCGGATATTTCCGGTTTCATCCAGTCATATCCGGACAAACTGGTGTGGAATTCGTATGCAATGGACCGAGAAAATCACAGTAAAAATGGTTTTGGAGAAAAGCAAAGTCTTTTCGTTAGGCAAGTGAATAAAATGTCATCTAAACAAACAGAAATATCATGTTTGTTTGCCGCAGTTCCTCAAGCTTTCTCCCTAGAACAAACAAATGTGTAGAGCTGGTGTCTCCATGTGGAACCAATTAGTGTTTCCAAGCATAAAATTAAATGTCCCCTGAAAAAAAAAAAACATTCAAAAAAATACAGTCCGTGGATAATATCGGGAATACACAAACACAGAGACTGTAGCAATATTTCGGTTTGAGTTAGCCAAAAAAACCCGGATATTTCCGGTTTCATCCAGTCATATCCGGTCAAAGTGGTGTGGAATTGGTATGCAATGGACCGAGAAAATCACAGGAAAAATGGTTTTGGAGAAAAGCAAAGTCTTTTCGTTAGGCAAGTGCATAAAATGTCATCTATACAAACAGAAATATCATGTTTGTTTGCCGCAGTTCCTCTAGCTTTCTCCCTAGAAAATACGAATGTGTAGAGCTGGTGTCTCCGTGTGCACCAATTAGAGTTTCCAAGGACAAAGTTAAATGTTCCCTGATAAAAAAAAAAACAAAAAAATAAAATCCGTGGATAATATCAGGAATACAAAAACACAGATGCTGTAGCAATATTTCGGTTTGAGTTAGCAAAAACAAAACCGGATATTTCCGGTTTCATCCAGTCATATCCGGACAAAGTGGTGTGGAATTGGTATGCAATGGACCGAGGAAATCACAGTAAAAATGGTTTTGGAGAAAAGCAAAGTCTTTTCGTTAGGCAAGTGCATAAAATGTCATCTATACAAACAGAAATATCATGTTTGTTTGCCGCAGTTCCTCTAGCTTTCTCCCTAGAAAATACGATTGTGTAGAGCTGGTGTCTCCATGTGGAACCAATTAGTGTTTCCAAGCATAAAATTTAATGTTCTCTGAAAAAAAAAATTCAAAAAAATAAAAACCGTGGATAGTATCAGGAATATGCAAACAAAGAGGCTGTAGCAATATCTGAGTTTGAATTACCCAAAACGAAACCGGATATTTCCGGTTTCTTCCAGTCATGTTCGGACAAACTGGTGTGGAATTCGTATGCAATGGACCGAGAAAATCACAGGAAAAATGGTTTTGGAGAAAAGCAAAGTCTTTTCGTTAGGCAAGTGCATAAAATGTCATCTATACAAACAGAAATATCAAGTTTGTTTGCCGCAGTTCCTCTACCTTTCTCCCTAGAATATAAAAATGTGTAGAGCTGGTGTCTCCATGTGGAACCAATTAGTGTTTCCAAGCATAAAATTAAATGTTCCCTGAAAAAAAAAACATTCAAAAAATACAGTCCGTGGATCATATCAGGAATACACAAACACAGAGGCTGTAGCAATATCTGGGATTGAATTAGCCAAAACGAATCCGGATATTTCCGGTTTCATCCAGTCATATCCGGACAAAGTGGTGTGGAATTCGTATACAATGGACCGAGAAAATCACAGGAAAAATGGTTTTGGAGAAAAGCAAAGACTTTTCGTTAGGCAAGTGCATCAAATGTCATCTATACAAACAGAAATATCATGTTTGTTTGCCGCAGTTCCTCTAGCTTTCTCCCTAGAAAATACGAATGTGTAGAGCTGGTGTGTCCATGTGGAACCAATTAGTGTTTCCAAGCATAAAATTAAATGTTCCCTGAAAAAAAAAACATTCAAAAAAATAAAATCCGTGGATAATACCAGGAATACACAAACACAGATGCTGTACAAATATTTCGGTTTGAGTTAGCCAAAAAAACCCGGATATTTCCGGTTTCATCCAGTCATATCCGGACAAAGTGGTGTGGAATCCGTATGCAATGGACCGAGAAAATCACAGGAAAAATGGTTTTGGAGAAAAGCAAAGTCTTTTCGTTAGGCAAGTGCATAAAATGTAATCTATACAAACAGAAATAGCATGTTTGTTTGCCGCAGTTCCTCTAGCTTTCTCCCTAGAAAATACGAATGTGTAGCGCTGGTGTCTCCATGTGGAACCAATTAGTGTTACCAAGCATAAAATTAAATGTTCCCTGAAAAAGAAACATTAAAAAAAATAAAATCCGTGGATAATATCAGGAATACACAAACACAGATGCTGTAGCAATATTTCGGTTTGAGTTAGCCAATACAAAACCGGATATTTCCGGTTTCATCCAGTCATATCCGGACAAAGTGGTGAGGAATTGGTATGCAATGGACCGAGAAAATCACAGGAAAAATGGTTTTGGAGAAAAGCAAAGTCTTTTCGTTAGGCAAGTGCATAAAATGTCATCTATACAAACAGAAATATCATTTTTGTTTGCCGCAGTTCCTCTAGCTTTCTCCCTAGAACATAAAAATGTGTAGAGCTGGTGTCTCCATGTGGAACCAATTAGTGTTTCCAAGCATATAATTAAATGTACCCTGAAAAAAAAAAACATTCAAATCAATAAAGTCCGTGGATAATATCAGGAATACACAAACAAAGAAGCTGTAGCAATATCTGAGATTGAATTAGCCAAAACAAAACCGGATATTTCCGGTTTCATCCAGTCATATCCGGACAAAGTGGTGTGGAATCCGTATGCAATGGACCGAGAAAATCACAGTAAAAATGGTTTTGGAGAAAAGCAAAGTCTTTTCGTTAGGCAAGTGCATCAAATGTCATCTATACAAACAGAAATAGCATGTTTGTTTGCCGCAGTTCCTCTAGCTTTCTCCCTAGAACAAACAAATGTGTAGAGCTGGTGTCTCCATGTGGAACCAATTAGTGTTTCCAAGCATAAAATTAAATGTTCCCTGAAAAAAAAACATTCAAAAAAATAAAGTCCGTGGATAATATCAGGAATGCACATACACAGATGCTGTACAAATATTTCGGTTTGAGTTAGCCAAAAAAAACCCGGATATTTCCGGTTTCATCCAGTCATATCCGGACAAAGTGGTGTGGAATTGGTATGCAATGGACCGAGAAAATCACAGGAAAAATGGTTTTGGAGAAAAGGAAAGTCTTTTCGTTAGGCAAGTGCATCAAATGTCATCTATACAAACAGAAATAGCATGTTTGTTTGCCGCAGTTCCTCTAGATTTCTCCCTAGAAAATACGAATGTGTAGAGCTGGTGTGTCCATGTGGAACCAATTAGTGTTTCCAAGCATAAAATTAAATGTTCCCTAAAAAATAAACATTCAAAAAATAAAATCCGTGGATAATACCAGGAATACACAAACACAGATGCTGTACAAATATTTCGGTTTGAGTTAGCCAAAACAAAACCCGGATATTTCCAGTTTCTTCCAGTCATATCCGGACAAAGTGGTGTGGAATTGGTATACAATGGACCGAGAAAATCACAGGAAAAATGGTTTTGGAGAAAAGCAAAGTCTTTTCGTTAGGCAAGTGCATCAAATGTCATCTATACAAACAGAAATAGCATGTTTGTTTGCTGCAGTTCCTCTAGCTTTCTCCCTAGAACATAAAAATGTGTAGAGCTGGTGTCTCCATGTAGAACCAATTAGTGTTTCCAAGCATAAAATTAAATGTTCCCTGGAAAAAAAACATTCAAAAAAATACAGTCCATGGATAATATCAGGAATACACAAACACAGAGGCTGTAGCAATATTTCGGTTTGAGTTAGCCAAAACAAAACAGCATATTTCCGGTTTCATCCAGTCATATCCGGACAAAGTAGTGTGGAATTGGTATGCAATGGACCGAGAAAATCACAGGAAAAATGGTTTTGGAGAAAAGCAAAGTCTTTTCGTTAGGCAAGTGCATCAAATGTCATCTATACAAACAGAAATAGCATGTTTGTTTGCCGCAGTTCCTCTAGCTTTCTCCCTAGAACATACGAATGTGTAGAGCTGGTGTCTCCATGTGGAACCAATTAGTGTTTCCAAGCATAAAATTAAATGTTCTCTGAAAAAAAAAAACATTCAAAAAAATAAAGTCCGTGGATAATATCAGGAATACACAAACAAAGAGGCTGTAGCAATATCTGGGATTGAATTAGCCAAAAGGATACTGGATATTTCCGGTTTCATCCAGTCATATCCGGACAAACTAGTGTGGAATTGGTATGCAATGGACTGAGAAAATCACAGTAAAAATGGTTTTGGAGAAAAGCAAAGTCTTTTCGTTAGGCAAGTGCATCAAATGTCATTTATACAAACAGAAATAGCATGTTTGTTTGCCGCAGTTCCTCTAGCTTTCTCCCTAGAACATAAAAATGTGTAGAGCTGGTGTCTCCATGTGGAACCAATTAGTGTTTCCAAGCATAAAATTAAATGTTCCCTGAAAAAAAAAACATTCAAAAAAATAAAATCCGTGGATAATATCACGAATACACAAACAAAGAGGCTGTAGCAATATCTGGGATTGAATTAGCCAAAATGAAACCGGATATTTCCGGTTTCATCCAGTCATATCCGGACAAACTGGTGTGGAATTCGTATGCAATGGACCGAGAAAATCACAGGAAAAATGGTTTTGGAGAAAAGCAAAGTCTTTTCGTTAGGCAAGTGCATAAAATGTCATCTAGACAAACAGAAATAGCATGTTTGTTTGCCGCAGTTCCTCTAGCTTTCTCCCTAGAACAAACAAATGTGTAGAGCTGGTGTCTCCATGTGGAACCAATTAGTGTTTCCAAGCATAAAATTAAATGTTCCCAGAAAAAAAAACATTCAAAAAAATACAGTCCGTGGATAATATCAGGAATACACAAACACAGAGGCTGTAGCAATATTTCGGTTTGAGTTAGCCAAAACAAAACCGGATATTTCCGGTTTCATCCAGTCATATCCGGACAAACTGGTGTGGAATTCGTATGCAATGGACCCAGAAAATCACAGTAAAAATGGTTTTGGAGAAAAGCAAAGTCTTTTCGTTAGGCAAGTGCATCAAATGTCATCTATACAAACAGAAATATCATGTTTGTTTGCCGCAGTTCCTCTAGCTTCCTCCCTAGAACAAACAAATGTGTAGAGCTGGTGTCTCCATGTGGAACCAATTAGTGTTTCCAAGCATAAAATTAAATGTTCCCAGAAAAAAAAAACAGTCAAAAAAATACAGTCCATGGATAATATCAGGAATACACAAACACAGAGGCTGTAGCAATATTTCGGTTTGAGTTAGCCAAAACCAAACCGCAGATTTCCGGTTTCATCCAGTCATATCCGGACAAAGTGGTGTGGAATTTGTATGCAATGGACCGAGAAAATCACAGTAAAAATGGTTTTGGAGAAAAGCAAAGTCTTTTCGTTAGGCAAGTGCATAAAATGTCATCTATAGAAACAAATAGCATGTTTGTTTGCCGCAGTTCCTCTAGCTTTCTCCCTAGAAAATACGAATGTGTAGAGCTGGTGTCTCCATGTGGAACCAATTAGTGTTTCCAAGTATAAAATTAAATGTTCCCTGAAAAAAAAACATTCAAAAAAATAAAATCCGTGGATAATACCAGGAATACACAAACACAGATGCTGTACAAATATTTCGGTTTGAGTTAGCCAACAAAAACCCGGATATTTCCGGTTTCATCCAGTCATATCCGGACAAAGTGGTGTGGAATTCGTATGCAATGGACCGAGAAAATCACAGGAAAAATGGTTTTGGAGAAAAGCAAAGTCTTTTCGTTAGGCAAGTGCATCAAATGTCATCTAGACAAACAGAAATAGCATGTTTGTTTGCCGCAGTTCCTCTAGCTTTCTCCCTAGAACATAAAAATGTGTAGAGCTGGTGTCTCCATGTGGAACCAATTAGTGTTTCCAAGCATAAAATTAAATGTTCCCTGAAAAAAAAACATTCAAAAAAATAAAGTCCGTGGATCATATCAGGAATACACAAACAAAGAGGCTGTAGCAATATCTGGGATTGAATTAGCCAAAACAAAACCGGATATATCCGGTTTCATCCAGTCATATTCAGACCAACTGGTGTGGAATTCGTATGCAATGGACCGAGAAAATCACAGTAAAAATGGTTTTGGAGAAAAGCAAAGTCTTTTCGTTAGGCAAGTGCATCAAATGTCATCTATACAAACAGAAATAGCATGTTTGTTTGCCGCAGTTCCTCTAGCTTTCTCCCTAGAACATAAAAATGTGTAGAGCTGGTGTCTCCATGTGGAACCAATTAGTGTTTCCAAGCATAAAATTAAATGTTCCCTGAAAAAAAAAAAACATTCAAAAAAATAAAGTCCGTGGATAATATCAGGAATACACAAACAAAGAGGCTGTAGCAATATCTGGGATTGAATTAGCCATAATAATACCGGATATTTCCGGTTTCATCCAGTCATATCCGGACAAACTGGTGTGGAATTGGTATGCAATGGACTGAGAAAATCACAGTAAAAATGGTTTTGGAGAAAAGCAAAGTCTTTTCGTTAGGCAAGTGCATCAAATGTCATCTAGACAAACAGAAATATCATGTTTGTTTGCCGCAGTTCCTCTAGCTTCCTCCCTAGAACAAACAAATGTGTAGAGCTGGTGTCTCCATGTGGAACCAATTAGTGTTTCCAAGCATAAAATTAAATGTTCCCAGAAAAAAAAAAACAGTCAAAAAAATACAGTCCATGGATAATATCAGGAATACACAAACACAGAGGCTGTAGCAATATTTCGGTTTGAGTTAGCCAAAACCAAACCGCAGATTTCCGGTTTCATCCAGTCATATCCGGACAAAGTGGTGTGGAATTTGTATGCAATGGACCGAGAAAATCACAGTAAAAATGGTTTTGGAGAAAAGCAAAGTCTTTTCGTTAGGCAAGTGCATCAAATGTCATCTATACAAACAGAAATAGCATGTTTGTTTGCCGCAGTTCCTCTAGCTTTCTCCCTAGAAAATACGAATGTGTAGAGCTGGTGTGTCCATGAGGAACCAATTAGTGTTTCCAAGCATAAAATTAAATGTTCCCTGAAAAAAAAAACATTCAATAAAATAAAATCCGTGGATAATACCAGGAATACACAAACACAGATGCTGCACAAATATTTCGGTTTGAGTTAGCCAAAACAAAACCGGATATTTCCGGTTTCATCCAGTCATATCCGGACAAAGTGGTGTGGAATTGGTATGCAATGGACCGAGAAAATCACAATAAAAATGGTTTTGGAGAAAAGCAAAGTCTTTTTGTTAGGCTAGTGCATAAAATGTCATCTATACAAACAGAAATATCATGTTTGTTTGCCGCAGTTCATCTAGCTTTCTCCCTAGAACATAAAAATGTGTAGAGCTGCTGTCTCCATGTGGAACCAATTAGTGTTTCCAAGCATAAAATTAAATGTTCCCTGAAAAAAAAACAGTCAAAAAAATACAGTCCATGGATAATATCAGGAATACACAAACACAGAGGCTGTAGCAATATTTCGGTTTGAGTTAGCCAAAACCAAACCGCAGATTTCCGGTTTCATCCAGTCATATCCGGACAAAGTGGTGTGGAATTTGTATGCAATGGACCGAGAAAATCACAGTAAAAATGGTTTTGGAGAAAAGCAAAGTCTTTTCGTTAGGCAAGTGCATCAAATGTCATCTATAGAAACAGAAATCGCATGTTTGTTTGCCGCAGTTCCTCTAGCTTTCTCCCTAGAAAATACGAATGTGTAGAGCTGGTGTGTCCATGTGGAACCAATTAGTGTTTCCAAGCATAAAATTAAATGTTCCATGAAAAAAAAACATTCAAAAAAATAAAATCCGTGGATAATACCAGGAATACACAAACACAGATGCTGTACAAATATTTCGGTTTGAGTTAGCCAACAAAAACCCGGATATTTCCGGTTTCATCCAGTCATATCCGGACAAAGTGGTGTGGAATTCCTATGCAATGGACCGAGAAAATCACAGGAAAAATGGTTTTGGAGAAAAGCAAAGTCTTTTCGTTAGGCAAGTGCATCAAATGTCATCTAGACAAACAGAAATATCATGTTTGTTTGCCGCAGTTCCTCTAGCTTTCTCCCTAGAACATAAAAATGTGTAGAGCTGGTGTCTCCATGTGGAACCAATTAGTGTTTCCAAGCATAAAATTTAATGTTCCCTGAAAAAAAAAAAACATTCAAAAAAATAAAGTCCGTGGATCATATCAGGAATACACAAACAAAGAGGCTGTAGCAATATCTGGGATTGAATTAGCCAAAATGAAACCGCATATTTCCGGTTTCATCCAGTCATATTCAGACCAACTGGTGTGGAATTCGTATGCAATGGACCGAGAAAATCACAGGAAAAATGGTTTTGGAGAAAAGCAAAGTCTTTTCGTTAGGCAAGTGCATAAAATGTCATCTATACAAACAGAAATAGCATGTTTGTTTGCCGCCGTTACTCTAGATTTCTCCCTAGAAAATACGAATGTGTAGAGCTGGTGTCTCCATGTGGAACCAATTAGTGTTTCCAAACATAAAATTAAATGTTCCCTGATAAAAAACATTCAAAAAAATAAAATCCGTGGATAATATCAGGAATACACAAACACAGATGCTGTAGCAATATTTCGGTTTGAGTTAGCCAAAACAAAACCGGATATTTCTGGTTTCATCCAGTCATATCCGGACAAAGTGGTGTGGAATTGGTATGCAATGGACTGAGAAAATCACAGTAAAAATGGTTTTGGAGAAAAGCAAAGTCTTTTCGTTAGGCAAGTGCATCAAATATCATCTATACAAACAGAAATATCATGTTTGTTTGCTGCCGTTCCTCTAGATTTCTCCCTGGAAAATACGAATGTGTAGAGCTGGTGTCTCCATGTGGAACCAATTAGTGTTTCCAAGCATAAAATTAAATGTTCCCTGAAAAAAAAACATTCAAAAAAATAAAATCCGTGGATAATATCAGGAATACACAAACACAGATGCTGTAGCAATATTTCGGTTTGAGTTAGTCAAAACAAAACCGGATATTTCCGGTTTCATCCAGTCATATCCGGACAAACTGGTGTGCAATTGGTATGCAATGGACCGAGAAAATCACAGTAAAAATGGTTTTGGAGAAAAGCAAAGTCTTTTCGTTAGGCAAGTGCATAAAATGTCATCTATACAAACAGAAATAGCATGTTTGTTTGCCGCAGTTCCTCTAGCTTTCTCCCTAGAACATACGAATGTGTAGAGCTGGTGTCTCCATGTGGAACCAATTAGTGTTTCCAAGCATAAAATTAAATGTTCCCAGAAAAAAAAACATTCAAAAAAATAAAGTCCGTGTATAATATCACGAATACACAAACAAAGAGGCTGTAGCAATATCTGGGATTGAATTAGCCAAAATGAAACAGGATATTTCCGGTTTCATCCAGTCATATCCGGACAAACTGGTGTGGAATTCGTATGCAATGGACCGAGAAAATCACAGTAAAAATGGTTTTGGAGAAAAGCAAAGTCTTTTCGTTAGGCAAGTGCATCAAATGTCATCTATACAAACAGAAATAGCATGTTTGTTTGCCGCAGTTCCTCTAGCTTTCTCCCTAGAATAAACAAATGTGTAGAGCTGGTGTCTCCATGTGGAACCAATTAGTGTTTCCAAGCATAAAATTAAATGTTCCCAGAAAAAAAAATACAGTCCGTGGATAATATCAGGAATACACAAACACAGAGGCTGTAGCAATATTTCGGTTTGAGTTAGCCAAAACAAAACAGCATATTTCCGGTCTCATCCAGTCATATCCGGACAAAGTGGTGTGGAATTGGTATACAATGGACCGAGAAAATCACAGGAAAAATGGTTTTGGAGAAAAGCAAAGTCTTTTCGTTAGGCAAGTGCATAAAATGTCATCCATACAAACAGAAATAGAATGTTTGTTTGCCGTAGTTCCTCTAGCTTTCTCCCTAGAAAATACGAATGTGTAGAGCTGGTGTGTCCACGTGGAACCAATTAGTGTTTCCAAGCATAAAATTAAATGTTCCCAGAAAAAAAAATACAGTCCGTGGATAATATCAGGAATACACAAACACAGAGGCTGTAGCAATATTTCGGTTTGAGTTAGCCAAAACAAAACAGCATATTTCCGGTTTCATCCAGTCATATCCGGACAAAGTGGTGTGGAATTGGTATGCAATGGACCGAGAAAATCACAGGAAAAATGGTTTTGGAGAAAAGCAAAGTCATTTCGTTAGGCAAGTGCAACAAATGTCATCTATACAAACAGAAATAGCATGTTTGTTTGCCGCAGTTCCTCTAGCTTTCTCCCTAGAAAATACGAATGTGTAGAGCTGGTGTGTCCATGTGGGACCAATTAGTGTTTCCAAGCATAAAATTAAATGTTCCCTGAAAAAAAAACATTCAAAAAAATAAAATCCGTGGATAATACCAGGAATACACAAACACAGATGCTGTACAAATATTTCGGTTTGAGTAAGCCAAAAAAACCCGGATATTTCCGGTTTCATCCAGTCATATCCGGACAAAATGGTGTGGAATTGGTATGCAATGGACCGAGAAAATCACAGGAAAAATGGTTTTGGAGAAAAGCAAAGTCTTTTCGTTAGGCAAGTGCATAAATTGTCATCTATACAAACAGAAATATCATGTTTGTTTGCCGCAGTTCCTCTAGCTTTCTCCATAGAACAAACAAATGTGTAGAGCTGGTGTCTCCATGTGGAACCAATTAGTGTTTCCAAGCATAAAATTAAATGTTCCCTGAAAAAAAACATTCAAAAAAATAAAATCCGTGGATAATACCAGGAATACACAAACACAGATGCTGTAGCAATATTTCGGTTTGAGTTAGCCAAAACAAAACCGGATATTTCCGGTTTCATCCAGTCATATCCGGACAAAGTGGTGTGGAATTGGTATGCAATGGACTGAGAAAATCACAGGAAAAATTGTTTTGGAGAAAAGCAAAGTCTTTTCGTTAGGCAAGTGCATCAAATGTCATCTAGACAAACAGAAATATCATTTTTGTTTGCCGCAGTTCCTCTAGCTTTCTCCCTAGAACATAAAAATGTGTAAAGCTGGTGTCTCCATGTGGAACCAATTAGTGTTTCCAAGCATAAAATTAAATGTTCCCAGAAAAAAAAAAACATTGAAAAAATAAAGTCCGTGGATAATATCAGGAATACACAAACAAAGAGGCTGTAGCAATATCTGGGATTGAATTAGCCAAAATGATACCGGATATTTCCGGTTTCATCCAGTCATATCCGGACAAACTGGTATGGAATTCGTATGCAATGGACCGAGAAAATCACAGTAAAAATGGTTTTGGAGAAAAGCAAAGTCTTTTCATTAGGCAAGTGCATAAAATGTCATCTATACCAACAGAAATATCATGTTTGTTTGCCGCAGTTCCTCTAGCTTTCTCCCTAGAACAAACAAATATGTAGAGCTGGTGTCTCCATGTGGAACCAATTAGTGTTTCCAAGCATAAAATTAAATGTTCCCAGAAAAAAAAAACATTCAAAAAATACAGTCCGTGGATCATATCAGGAATACACAAACAAAGAGGCTGTAGCAATATCTGGGATTGAATTAGCCAAAACGAAACCGGATATTTCCGGTTTCATCCAGTTATATTCGGACAACTGGTGTGGAATTCGTATGCAATGGACCGAGAAAATCACAGTAAAAATGGTTTTGGAGAAAAGCAAAGTCTTTTCGTTAGGCAAGTGCATCAAATGTCATCTAGACAAACAGAAATATCATGTTTGTTTGCCGCAGTTCCTCTAGCTTTCTCCCTGGAACAAACAAATATGTAGAGCTGGTGTGTCCATGTGGAACTAATTAGAGTTTCCAAGCATAAAATTAAATGTTCCCTGAAAAAAAAAAAAACATTCAAAAAAATAAAGTCCGTGGATAATATCAGGAATACACAAACACAGATGCTGTACAAATATTTCGGTTTGAGTTAGCCAAAACAAAACCGGATATTTCCGGTTTCATCCAGTCATATCCAGACAAAGTGGTGTGGAATTGGTATGCAATGGACCGAGAAAATCACAAGAAAAATGGTTTTGGAGAAAAGCAAAGTCTTTTCGTTAGGCAAGTGCATCAAATGTCATCTATACAAACAGAAATAGCATGTTTGTTTGCCGCAGTTCCTCTAGCTTTCTCCCTAGAATAAACAAATGTGTAGAGCTGGTGTCTCCATGTGGAACCAATTAGTGTTTCCAAGCATAAAATTAAATGTTCCCAGAAAAAAAAATACAGTCCGTGGATAATATCAGGAATACACAAACACAGAGGCTGTAGCAATATTTCGGTTTGAGTTAGCCAAAACAAAACAGCATATTTCCGGTTTCATCCAGTCATATCCGGACAAAATGGTGTGGAATTGGTATACAATGGACCGAGAAAATCACAGGAAAAATGGTTTTGGAGAAAAGCAAAGTCTTTTCGATAGGCAAGTGCATAAAATGTCATCCATACAAACAGAAATAGAATGTTTGTTTGCCGTAGTTCCTCT
The DNA here is from genome assembly GCA_036325905.1 of Lepus oiostolus. Taxonomy (NCBI): domain Eukaryota; kingdom Metazoa; phylum Chordata; class Mammalia; order Lagomorpha; family Leporidae; genus Lepus; species Lepus oiostolus. The sequence continues at coordinate 519,331 of JAWMBE010000081.1, read as the reverse complement.
AGCTTTCTCCCTAGAAAATACGAATGTGTAGAGCTGGTGTGTCCATGTGGAACCAATTAGTGTTTCCAAGCATAAAATTAAATGTTCCCAGAAAAAAAAATACAGTCTGTGGATAATATCAGGAATACACAAACACAGAGGCTGTAGCAATATTTCGGTTTGAGTTACCCAAAACAAAACAGCATATTTCCGGTTTCATCCAGTCATATCCGGACAAAGTGGTGTGGAATTGGTATGCAATGGACCGAGAAAATCACAGGAAAAATGGTTTTGGAGAAAAGCAAAGTCTTTTCGTTAGGCAAGTGCATCAAATGTCATCTATACAAACAGAAATAGCATGTTTGTTTGCCGCAGTTCCTCTAGCTTTCTCCCTAGAAAATACGAATGTGTAGAGCTGGTGTGTCCATGTGGAACCAATTAGTGTTTCCAAGCATAAAATTAAATGTTCCCAGAAAAAAAATACAGTCTGTGGATAATATCAGGAATACACAAACACAGAGGCTGTAGCAATATTTCGGTTTGAGTTAGCCAAAACAAAACAGCATATTTCCGGTTTCATCCAGTCATATCCGGACAAAGTGGTGTGGAATTGGTATGCAATGGACCGAGAAAATCACAGGAAAAATGGTTTTGGAGAAAAGCAAAGTCTTTTCGTTAGGCAAGTGCATCAAATGTCATCTATACAAACAGAAATAGCATGTTTGTTTGCCGCAGTTCCTCTAGCTTTCTCCCTAGAAAATACGAATGTGTAGAGCTGGTGTGTCCATGTGGAACCAATTAGTGTTTCCAAGCATAAAATTAAATGTTCCCTGAAAAAAAAACATTCAAAAAAATAAAATCCGTGGATAATACCAGGAATACACAAACACAGATGCTGTACAAATATTTCGGTTTGAGTAAGCCAAAAAAACCCGGATATTTCCGGTTTCATCCAGTCATATCCGGACAAAATGGTGTGGAATTGGTATGCAATGGACCGAGAAAATCACAGGAAAAATGGTTTTGGAGAAAAGCAAAGTCTTTTCGTTAGGCAAGTGCATAAAATGTCATCTATACAATCAGAAATAGAATGTTTGTTTGCCGCAGTTCCTCTAGCTTTCTCCCTAGAAAATACGAATGTGTAGAGCTGGTGTGTCCATGTGGAACCAATTAGTGTTTCCAAGCATAAAATTAAATGTTCCCAGAAAAAAAAACATTCAAAAAAATAAAATCCGTGGATAATACCAGGAATACACAAACACAGATGCTGTACAAATATTTCGGTTTGAGTAAGCCAAAAAAACCCGGATATTTCCGGTTTCATCCAGTCATATCCGGACAAAATGGTGTGGAATTGGTATGCAATGGACCGAGAAAATCACAGGAAAAATGGTTTTGGAGAAAAGCAAAGTCTTTTCGTTAGGCAAGTGCATCAAATGTCATCTATACAAACAGAAATAGCATGTTTGTTTGCCGCAGTTCCTCTAGCTTTCTCCCTAGAAAATACGAATATTTTGAGCTGGTGTCTCCATGTGGAACCAATTAGTGTTTCCAAGCATAAAATTAAATGTTCCCTGAAAAAAAAACATTCAAAAAAATAAAATCCGTGGATAATACCAGGAATACACAAACACAGATGCTGTAGCAATATTTCGGTTTGAGTTAGCCAAAACAAAACCGGATATTTCCAGTTTCATCCAGTCATATCCGGACAAAGTGGTGTGGAATTCCTATGCAATGGACTGAGAAAATCACAGGAAAAATGGTTTTGGAGAAAAGCAAAGTCTTTTCGTTAGGCAAGTGCATCAAATGTCATCTATACAAACAGAAATAGCATGTTTGTTTGCCGCAGTTCCTCTAGCTTTCTCCCTAGAACATAAAAATGTGTAGAGCTGGTGTCTCCATGTGGAACCAATTAGTGTTTCCAAGCATAAAATTAAATGTTCCCAGAAAAAAAAAACATTGAAAAAATAAAGTCCGTGGATAATATCAGGAATACACAAACAAAGAGGCTGTAGCAATATCTGGGATTGAATTAGCCAAAATGATACCGGATATTTCCGGTTTCATCCAGTCATATCCGGACAAACTGGTATGGAATTCGTATGCAATGGACCGAGAAAATCACAGTAAAAATGGTTTTGGAGAAAAGCAAAGTCTTTTCATTAGGCAAGTGCATAAAATGTCATCTATACCAACAGAAATATCATGTTTGTTTGCCGCAGTTCCTCTAGCTTTCTCCCTAGAACAAACAAATATGTAGAGCTGGTGTCTCCATGTGGAACCAATTAGTGTTTCCAAGCATAAAATTAAATGTTCCCAAAAAAAAAAAAACATTCAAAAAATACAGTCCGTGGATCATATCAGGAATACACAAACAAAGAGGCTGTAGCAATATCTGGGATTGAATTAGCCAAAACGAAACCGGATATTTCCGGTTTCATCCAGTTATATTCGGACAACTGGTGTGGAATTCGTATGCAATGGACCGAGAAAATCACAGTAAAAATGGTTTTGGAGAAAAGCAAAGTCATTTCGTTAGGCAAGTACATCAAATGTCATCTAGACAAACAGAATTAGCATGTTTCTTTGCCGCAGTTCCTCTAGCTTTCTCCCTGGAACAAACAAATATGTAGAGCTGGTGTGTCCATGTGGAACTAATTAGAGTTTCCAAGCATAAAATTAAATGTTCCCTGAAAAAAAAAAAACATTCAAAAAAATAAAGTCCGTGGATAATATCAGGAATACACAAACACAGATGCTGTACAAATATTTCGGTTTGAGTTAGCCAAAACAAAACCGGATATTTCCGGTTTCATCCAGTCATATCCAGACAAAGTGGTGTGGAATTGGTATGCAATGGACCGAGAAAATCACAAGAAAAATGGTTTTGGAGAAAAGCAAAGTCTTTTCGTTAGGCAAGTGCATCAAATGTCATCTATACAAACAGAAATAGCATGTTTGTTTGCCGCAGTTCCTCTAGCTTTCTCCCTAGAATAAACAAATGTGTAGAGCTGGTGTCTCCATGTGGAAACAATTAGTGTTTCCAAGCATAAAATTAAATGTTCCCAGAAAAAAAAATACAGTCCGTGGATAATATCAGGAATACACAAACACAGAGGCTGTAGCAATATTTCGGTTTGAGTTAGCCAAAACAAAACAGCATATTTCCGGTTTCATCCAGTCATATCCGGACAAAGTGGTGTGGAATTGGTATACAATGGACCAAGAAAATCACAGGAAAAATGGTTTTGGAGAAAAGCAAAGTCTTTTCGTTAGGCAAGTGCATAAAATGTCATCCATACAAACAGAAATAGAATGTTTGTTTGCCGTAGTTCCTCTAGCTTTCTCCCTAGAAAATACGAATGTGTAGAGCTGGTGTGTCCATGTGGAACCAATTAGTGTTTCCAAGCATAAAATTAAATGTTCCCAGAAAAAAAAATACAGTCCGTGGATAATATCAGGAATACACAAACACAGAGGCTGTAGCAATATTTCGGTTTGAGTTAGCCAAAACAAAACAGCATATTTCCGGTTTCATCCAGTCATATCCGGACAAAGTGGTGTGGAATTGGTATGCAATGGACCGAGAAAATCACAGGAAAAATGGTTTTGGAGAAAAGCAAAGTCTTTTCGTTAGGCAAGTGCATCAAATGTCATCTATACAATCAGAAATAGAATGTTTGTTTGCCGCAGTTCCTCTAGCTTTCTCCCTAGAAAATACGAATATTTTGAGCTGGTGTCTCCATGTGGAACCAATTAGTGTTTCCAAGCATAAAATTAAATGTTCCCTGAAAAAAAAACATTCAAAAAAATAAAATCCGTGGATAATACCAGGAATACACAAACACAGATGCTGTACAAATATTTCGGTTTGAGTAAGCCAAAAAAACCCGGATATTTCCGGTTTCATCCAGTCATATCCGGACAAAATGGTGTGGAATTGGTATGCAATGGACCGAGAAAATCACAGGAAAAATGGTTTTGGAGAAAAGCAAAGTCTTTTCGTTAGGCAAGTGCATAAAATGTCATCTATACAATCAGAAATAGAATGTTTGTTTGCCGCAGTTCCTCTAGCTTTCTCCCTAGAAAATACGAATGTTTTGAGCTGGTGTCTCCATGTGGAACCAATTAGTGTTTCCAAGCATAAAATTAAATGTTCCCTGAAAAAAAAACATTCAAAAAAATAAAATCCGTGGATAATACCAGGAATACACAAACACAGATGCTGTAGCAATATTTCGGTTTGAGTTAGCCAAAACAAAACCGGATATTTCCGGTTTCATCCAGTCATATCCGGACAAAGTGGTGTGGAATTGGTATGCAATGGACTGAGAAAATCACAGGAAAAATGGTTTTGGAGAAAAGCAAAGTCTTTTCGTTAGGCAAGTGCATCAAATGTCATCTATACAAACAGAAATAGCATGTTTGTTTGCCGCAGTTCCTCTAGCTTTCTCCCTAGAACATAAAAATGTGTAGAGCTGGTGTCTCCATGTGGAACCAATTAGTGTTTCCAAGCATAAAATTAAATGTTCCCAGAAAAAAAAACATTGAAAAAATAAAGTCCGTGGATAATATCAGGAATACACAAACAAAGAGGCTGTAGCAATATCTGGGATTGAATTAGCCAAAATGATACCGGATATTTCCGGTTTCATCCAGTCATATCCGGACAAACTGGTATGGAATTCGTATGCAATGGACCGAGAAAATCACAGTAAAAATGGTTTTGGAGAAAAGCAAAGTCTTTTCATTAGGCAAGTGCATAAAATGTCATCTATACCAACAGGAATATCATGTTTGTTTGCCGCAGTTCCTCTAGCTTTCTCCCTAGAACAAACAAATATGTAGAGCTGGTGTCTCCATGTGGAACCAATTAGTGTTTCCAAGCATAAAATTAAATGTTCCCAGAAAAAAAAAACATTCAAAAAATACAGTCCGTGGATCATATCAGGAATACACAAACAAAGAGGCTGTAGCAATATCTGGGATTGAATTAGCCAAAACGAAACCGGATATTTCCGGTTTCATCCAGTTATATTCGGACAACTGGTGTGGAATTCGTATGCAATGGACCAAGAAAATCACAGTAAAAATGGTTTTGGAGAAAAGCAAAGTCTTTTCGTTAGGCAAGTGCATCAAATGTCATCTAGACAAACAGAAATAGCATGTTTCTTTGCCGCAGTTCCTCTAGCTTTCTCCCTGGAACAAACAAATATGTAGAGCTGGTGTGTCCATGTGGAACTAATTAGAGTTTCCAAGCATAAAATTAAATGTTCCCTGAAAAAAAAAAACATTCAAAAAAATAAAGTCCGTGGATAATATCAGGAATACACAAACACAGATGCTGTACAAATATTTCGGTTTGAGTTAGCCAAAACAAAACCGGATATTTCCGGTTTCATCTAGTCATATCCAGACAAAGTGGTGTGGAATTGGTATGCAATGGACCGAAAAATCACAAGAAAAATGGTTTTGGAGAAAAGCAAAGTCTTTTCGTTAGGCAAGTGCATAAAATGTCATCTATACAAACAGAAATAGCATGTTTGTTTGCCGCCGTTCCTCTAGATTTCTCCCTAGAAAATACGAATGTGTAGAACTGGTGTCTCCATGTGGAACCAATTAGTGTTTCCAAGCATAAAATTAAATGTTCCCTGAAAAAAAAAACATTTAAAAAAATAAAATCCGTGTTTCATATCAGGAATACACAAACAAAGAGGCTGTAGCAATATCTGAGATTGAATTAGCCAAAACGAAACCGGATATTTCCAGTTTCATCCAGTCATATCCGGACAAACTGGTGTGGAATTCGTATGCAATGGACTGAGAAAATCAAAGGAAAAATGTTTTTGGAGAAAAGCAAAGTATTTTCGTTAGGCAAGTGCATCAAATGTCATCTATACAAACAGAAATATCATGTTTTTTTGCCGCAGTTCCTCTAGCTTTCTCCCTAGAAAATACGAATGTGTAGAGCTGGTGTGTCCATGTGGAACCAATTAGTGTTTCCAAGCATAAAATTAAATGTTCCATGAAAAAAAAATCCAAAAAAATATAGTCTGTGGATAATATCAGGAATACACAAACAAATAGGCTGTAGCAATATCTGGGATTGAATCAGCCAAAACGAAACCGGATATTTCCGGTTTCATCCAGTCATATTCGGACCAACTGGTGTGGAATTCGTATGCAATGGACCGAGAAAATCACAGGAAAAATGGTTTTGGAGAAAAGCAAAGTCTTTTCGTTAGGCAAGTGCATAAAATGTCATCTATACAAACAGAAATAGCATGTTTGTTTGCTGCAGTTCCTCTAGATTTCTCACTAAAACATAAAAATGTGTAGAACTGGTGTCTCCATGTGGAACCAATTAGTGTTTCCAAGCATAAAATTAAATGTTCCCTGAAAAAAAAACTTTCAAAAAAATAAAGTCCGTGGATAATATCAGGAATACACAAACACAGAGGCTGTAGCAATATCTTGGATTGAATTAGGCAAAAAGAATCCGGATATTTCCGGTTTAATCCAGTTATATAGGGACAAAGTGGTGTGGAATTCGTATGCAATGGACCGAGAAAATCACAGGAAAAATGGTTTTGGAGAAAAGCAAAGTCTTTTCGTTAGGCAAGTGCATAAAATGTCATCTATACCAACAGAAATATCATGTTTGTTTGCCGCAGTTCCTCTAGCTTTCTCCCTAGAACAAACAAATATGTAGAGCTGGTGTCTCCATGTGGAACCAATTAGTGTTTCCAAGCATAAAATTAAATGTTCCCAGAAAAAAAAAAAACATTCAAAAAATACAGTCCGTGGATCATATCAGGAATACACAAACAAAGAGGCTGTAGCAATATCTGGGATTGAATTATCCAAAACGAAACCGGATATTTCCGGTTTCATCCAGTTATATTCGGACAACTGGTGTGGAATTCGTATGCAATGGACCGAGAAAATCACAGTAAAAATGGTTTTGGAGAAAAGCAAAGTCTTTTCGTTAGGCAAGTGCATCAAATGTCATCTAGACAAACAGAAATAGCATGTTTCTTTGCCGCAGTTCCTCTAGCTTTCTCCCTGGAACAAACAAATATGTAGAGCTGGTGTGTCCATGTGGAACTAATTAGAGTTTCCAAGCATAAAATTAAATGTTCCCTGAAAAAAAAAACATTCAAAAAAATAAAGTCCGTGGATAATATCAGGAATACACATACAAAGAGGCTGTAGCAATATCTGAGATTGAATTAGCCAAAACGAAACCGGATATTTCCAGTTTCATCCAGTCATATCCGGACAAACTGGTGTGGAATTCGTATGCAATGGACTGAGAAAATCAAAGGAAAAATGTTTTTGGAGAAAAGCAAAGTATTTTCGTTAGGCAAGTGCATCAAATGTCATCTATACAAACAGAAATATCATGTTTGTTTGCCGCAGTTCCTCTAGCTTTCTCCCTAGAAAATACGAATGTGTAGAGCTGGTGTGTCCATGTGGAACCAATTAGTGTTTCCAAGCATAAAATTAAATGTTCCATGAAAAAAAAATCCAAAAAAATATAGTCTGTGGATAATATCAGGAATACACAAACAAATAGGCTGTAGCAATATCTGGGATTGAATCAGCCAAAACGAAACCGGATATTTCCGGTTTCATCCAGTCATATTCGGACCAACTGGTGTGGAATTCGTATGCAATGGACCGAGAAAATCACAGGAAAAATGGTTTTGGAGAAAAGCAAAGTCTTTTCGTTAGGCAAGTGCATAAAATGTCATCTATACAAACAGAAATAGCATGTTTGTTTGCTGCAGTTCCTCTAGATTTCTCACTAAAACATAAAAATGTGTAGAACTGGTGTCTCCATGTGGAACCAATTAGTGTTTCCAAGCATAAAATTAAATGTTCCCTGAAAAAAAAACTTTCAAAAAAATAAAGTCCGTGGATAATATCAGGAATACACAAACACAGAGGCTGTAGCAATATCTTGGATTGAATTAGGCAAAAAGAATCCGGATATTTCCGGTTTAATCCAGTTATATCCGGACAAAGTGGTGTGGAATTCATATGCAATGGACCGAGAAAATCACAGGAAAAATGGTTTTGGAGAAAAGCAAAGACTTTTCGTTAGGCAAGTGCATAAAATGTCATCTATACCAACAGAAATATCATGTTTGTTTGCCGCAGTTCCTCTAGCTTTCTCCATAGAACAAACAAATGTGTAGAGCTGGTGTCTCCATGCGGAACCAATTAGTGTTCCAATCATAAAGTGAAATGTTTCCTGAAAAAAAAAAACATTCAAAAAAATACAGTCCGTGGATAATATCAGGAATACACAAACACAGAGGCTGTAGCAATATTTCGGTTTGAGTTAGCCAAAACAAAACCGGATATTTCCGGTTTCATCTAGTCTTATCCGGACAAAGTGGTGTGGAATTTGTATGCAATGGACCGAGAAAATCACAGGAAAAATGGTTTTGGAGAAAAGCAAAGTCTTTTCGTTAGGCAAGTGCATAAATTGTCATCTAGACAAACAGAAATATCATGTTTGTTTGCCGCAGTTCCTCTAGATTTCTCCCTAGAAAATACGAATGTGTAGAGCTGGTGTGTCCATGTGGGACCAATTAGTGTTTCCAAGCATAAAATTAAATGTTCCCTGAAAAAAAAAAACATTCAAAAAAAAATAAAATCCGTGGATAATATCAGGAATACACAAACACAGAAGCTGTAGCAATATTTCGGTTTGAGTTAGCCAAAACAAAACCGGATATTTCCGGTTTCATCCAGTCATATCCGGACAAAGTGGTGTGGAATTGGTATGCAATGGACTGAGAAAATCACAGTAAAAATGGTTTTGGAGAAAAGCAAAGTCTTTTCGTTAGGCAAGTGCATCAAATGTCATCTATACAAACAGAAATATCATGTTTGTTTGCCGCAGTTCCTCTAGCTTTCTCCCTAGAACATAAAAATGTGTAGAGCTGGTGTCTCCATGTGGAACCAATTAGTGTTTCCAAGCATAAAATTAAATGTTCTCTGAAAAAAAAAATTCAAAAAAATAAAGTCCGTGGATAATATCAGGAATACACAAACAAAGAGGCTGTAGCAATATCTGGGATTGAATTAGCCAAAATGATACCGGATATTTCCGGTTTCATCCAGTCATATCCGGACAAACTGGTGTGGAATTGGTATGCAATGGACTGAGAAAATCACAGTAAAAATGGTTTTGGAGAAAAGCAAAGTCTTTTCGTTAGGAAGTGCATCAAATGTCATCTATACAAACAGAAATAGCATGTTTGTTTGCCGCAGTTCCTCTAGCTTTCTCCCTAGAAAATACGAATGTGTAGAGCTGGTGTCTCCATGTGGAACCAATTAGTGTTTCCAAGCATAAAATGAAATGTTCCCAGAAAAAAAAAACATTCAAAAAAATACAGTCCGTGGATAATATCAGGAATACACAAACACAGAGGCTGTAGCAATATTTCGGTTTGAGTTAGCCAAAACAAAACCGGATATTTCCGGTTTCATCCAGTCATATCCGGACAAAGTGGTGTGGAATTGGTATGCAATGGACCGAGAAAATTACAGTAAAATTGGTTTTGGAGAAAAGCAAAGTCTTTTCGTTAGGCAAGTGCATCAAATGTCATCTATACAAACAGAAATAGCATGTTTGTTTGCCGCAGTTCCTCTAGCTTTCTCCCTAGAAAATACGAATGTGTAGAGCTGGTGTGTCCATGAGGAACCAATTAGTGTTTCCACGCATAAAATTAAATGTTCCCTGAAAAAAAAAAACATTCAAAAAAATAAAATCCGTGGATAATACCAGGAATACACAAACACAGATGCTGCATAAATATTTCGGTTTGAGTTAGCCAAAACAAAACCGGATATTTCCGGTTTCATCCAGTCATATCCGGACAAAGTGGTGTGGAATTGGTATGCAATGGACCGAGAAAATCACAATAAAAATGGTTTTGGAGAAAAGCAAAGTCTTTTCGTTAGGCTAGTGCATAAAATGTCATCTATACAAACAGAAATATCATGTTTGTTTGCCGCAGTTCCTCTAGCTTTATCCCTAGAAAATACGAATGTGTAGAGCTGGTGTGTCCATGTGGAACCAATTAGTGTTTCCAAGCATAAAATTAAATGTTCCCAGAAAAAAAAAACATTCAAAAAATACAGTCCGTGGATCATATCAGGAATACACAAACAAAGAGGCTGTAGCAATATCTGGGATTGAATTAGCCAAAACGAAACCGGATATTTCCGGTTTCATCCAGTTATATTCGGACAACTGGTCTGGAATTCGTATGCAATGGACCGAGAAAATCACAGTAAAAATGGTTTTGGAGAAAAGCAAAGTCTTTTCGTTAGGCAAGTGCATCAAATGTCATCTATACAAACAGAAATAGCATGTTTGTTTGCCGCAGTTCCTCTTGCTTTCTCCCTAGAAAATACGAATGTGTAGAGCTGGTGTGTCCATGTGGAACTAATTAGAGTTTCCAAGCATTAAATTAAATGTTCCCTGAAAAAAAAAAACATTCAAATAAATAAAGTCCGTGGATAATATCAGGAATACACAAACACAGATGCTGTACAAATATTTCGGTTTGAGTTAGCCAAAACAAAACCGGATATTTCCGGTTTCATCCAGTCATATCCAGACAAAGTGGTGTGGAATTGGTATGCAATGGACCGAGAAAATCACAGGAAAAATGGTTTTGGAGAAAAGCAAAGTCTTTTCGTTAGGCAAGTGCATAAAATGTCATCTATACAAACAGAAATAGCATGTTTGTTTGCCGCCGTTCCTCTAGATTTCTCCCTAGAAAATACGAATGTGTAGAGCTGGTGTCTCCATGTGGAACCAATTAGTGTTTCCAAGCATAAAATTAAATGTCCCCTGGAAAAAAAAAACATTCAAAAAAATAAAATCCGTGGATAATATCAGGAATACACAAATAAAGAGGCTGTAGCAATATCTGAGATTGAATCAGCCAAAACGAAACCGGATATTTCCGGTTTCATCCAGTCATATCCGGACAAACTGGTGTGGAATTCGTATGCAATGGACTGAGAAAATCAAAGGAAAAATGTTTTTGGAGAAAAGCAAAGTATTTTCGTTAGGCAAGTGCATCAAATGTCATCTATACAAACAGAAATATCATGTTTGTTTGCTGCCGTTCCTCTAGATTTCTCCCTGGAAAATACGAATGTGTAGAGCTGGTGTCTCCATGTGGAACCTATTAGTGTTTCCAAGCATAAAATTAAATGTTCCCTGAAAAAAAAAACATTAAAAAAAATAAAGTATGTGGATAATATCAGGAATACACAAACACAGATGCTGTAGCAATATTTCAGTTTGAGTTAGCCAAAACAAAACCGGATATTTCTGGTTTCATCCAGTCATATCTGGAAAAAGTGGTGTGGAATTGGTATGCAATGTACTGAGAAAATCACAGGAAAAATGGTTTTGGAGAAAAGCAAAGTCTTTTCGTTAGGCAAGTGCATAAAATGTCATCTATACAAACAGAAATATCATGTTTGTTTGCCGCAGTTCCTCTAGCTTTCTCCCTAGAACATAAAAGTGTGTAGAGCTGGTGTCTCCATGTGGAACCAATTAGTGTTTCCAAGCATAAAATTAAATGTTCCCTGAAAAAAATTCCAAAAAAATATAGTCTGTGGATAATATCAGGAATACAAAACAAATAGGCTGTAGCAATATCTGGGATTGAATCAGCCAAAACGAAACCGGATATTTCCGGTTTCATCCAGTCATATCCGGACAAACTGGTGTGGAATTCTTATGCAATGGACCGAGAAAATCACAGGAAAAATGGTTTTGGAGAAAAGCAAAGTCTTTTCGTTAGGCAAGTGCATAAAATGTCATCTATACAAACAGAAATAGCATGTTTGTTTGCTGCAGTTCCTCTAGATTTCTCACTAAAACATAAAAATGTGTAGAACTGGTGTCTCCATGTGGAACGAATTAGTGTTTCCAAGCATAAAATTAAATGTTCCCTGAAAAAAAAACTTTCAAAAAATAAAGTCCGTGGATAATATCAGGAATACACAAACACAGAGGCTGTAGCAATATCTTGGATTGAATTAGGCAAAACGAATCCGGATATTTCCGGTTTAATCCAGTTATATCCGGACAAAGTGGTGTGGAATTCGTATGCAATGGACCGAGAAAATCACAGGAAAAATGGTTTTGGAGAAAAGCAAAGTCTTTTCGTTAGGCAAGTGCATAAAATTGTCATCTATACCAACAGAAATATCATGTTTGTTTGCCGCAGTTCATCTAGCTTTCTCCATAGAACAAACAAATGTGTAGAGCTGGTGTCTCCATGTGGAACCAATTAGTGTTCCAATCATAAAATGAAATGTTTCCTGAAAAAAAAACATTCAAAAAAATACAGTCCGTGGATAATATCAGAAATACACAAACTCAGAGGCTGTAGCAATATTTCGGTTTGAGTTAGCCAAAACAAAACCGGATATTTCCGGTTTCATCCAGTCTTATCCGGACAAAGTGGTGTGGAATTTGTATGCAATGGACCGAGAAAATCACAGGAAAAATGGTTTTGGAGAAAAGCAAAGTATTTTCGTTAGGCAAGTGCATAAATTGTCATCTAGACAAACAGAAATATCATGTATGTTTGCCGCAGTTCCTCTAGATTTCTCCCTAGAAAATACGAATGTGTAGAGCTGGTGTGTCCATGTGGGACCAATTAGTGTTTCCAAGCATAAAATTAAATGTTCCCTGAAAAAAAACATTCAAATAAATAAAGTCCGTGGATAATATCAGGAATACACAAACACAGATGCTGTACAAATATTTCGGTTTGAGTTAGCCAAAACAAAACCGGATATTTCCGGTTTCATCCAGTCATATCCGGACAAAGTGGTGTGGAATTGGTATGCAATGGACTGAGAAAATCACAGTAAAAATGGTTTTGGAGAAAAGCAAAGTCTTTTCGTTAGGCAAGTGCATAAAATTGTCATCTATACCAACAGAAATATCATGTTTGTTTGCCGCAGTTCATCTAGCTTTCTCCATAGAACAAACAAATGTGTAGAGCTGGTGTCTCCATGTGGAACCAATTAGTGTTCCAATCATAAAATGAAATGTTTCCTGAAAAAAAAACATTCAAAAAAATACAGTCCGTGGATAATATCAGAAATACACAAACACAGAGGCTGTAGCAATATTTCAGTTTGAGTTAGCCAAAACAAAACCGGATATTTCCGGTTTCATCCAGTCTTATCCGGACAAAGTGGTGTGGAATTTGTATGCAATGGACCGAGAAAATCACAGGAAAAATGGTTTTGGAGAAAAGCAAAGTATTTTCGTTAGGCAAGTGCATAAATTGTCATCTAGACAAACAGAAATATCATGTATGTTTGCCGCAGTTCCTCTAGATTTCTCCCTAGAAAATACGAATGTGTAGAGCTGGTGTGTCCATGTGGGACCAATTAGTGTTTCCAAGCATAAAATTAAATGTTCCCTGAAAAAAAAAAACATTCAAAAAAAATAAAATCCGTGGATAATATCAGGAATACACAAACACAGAAGCTGTAGCAATATTTCGGTTTGAGTTAGCCAAAACAAAACCGGATATTTCCGGTTTCATCCAGTCATATCCGGACAAAGTGGTGTGGAATTCGTATGCAATGGACTGAGAAAATCACAGGAAAAATGGTTTTGGAGAAAAGCAAAGTCTTTTCGTTAGGCAAGTGCATCAAATGTCATCTATACAAACAGAAATATCATGTTTGTTTGCCGCAGTTCCTCTAGCTTTCTCCCTAGAACATAAAAATGTGTAGAGCTGGTGTCTCCATGTGGAACCAATTAGTGTTTCCAAGCATAAAATTAAATGTTCTCTGAAAAAAAAAAACATTCAAAAAAATAAAGTCCGTGGATAATATCAGGAATACACAAACAAAGAGGCTGTAGCAATATCTGGGATTGAATTAGCCAAAATGATACCGGATATTTCCGGTTTCATCCAGTCATATCCGGACAAACTGGTGTGGAATTGGTATGCAATGGACTGAGAAAATCACAGTAAAAATGGTTTTGGAGAAAAGCAAAGTCTTTTCGTTAGGCAAGTGCATCAAATGTCATCTATACAAACAGAAATAGCATGTTTGTTTGCCGCAGTTCCTCTAGCTTTCTCCCTAGAAAATACAAATGTGTAGAGCTGGTGTCTCCATGTGGAACCAATTAGTGTTTCCAAGCATAAAATGAAATGTTCCCAGAAAAAAAAAACATTCAAAAAAATACAGTCCGTGGATAATATCAGGAATACACAAACACAGAGGCTGTAGCAATATTTCGGTTTGAGTTAGCCAAAACAAAACCAGATAATTCCGGTTTCATCCAGTCATATCCGGACAAAGTGGTGTGGAATTGGTATGCAATGGACCGAGAAAATCACAGTAAAATTGGTTTTGGAGAAAACAAAGTCTTTTCGTTAGGCAAGTGCATCAAATGTCATCTATACAAACAGAAATATCATGTTTGTTTGCCGCAGTTCCTCTAGTTTTCTCCCTAGAAAATACGAATGTGTAGAGCTGGTGTGTCCATGAGGAACCAATTAGTGTTTCCAAGCATAAAATTAAATGTTCTCTGAAAAAAAAAACATTCAAAAAAATAAAGTCCGTGGATAATATCAGGAATACACAAACAAAGAGGCTGTAGCAATATCTGGGATTGAATTAGCCAAAATGATACCGGATATTTCCGGTTTCATCCAGTCATATCTGGACAAACTGGTGTGAAATTGGTATGCAATGGACTGAGAAAATCACAGTAAAAATGGTTTTAGAGAAAAGCAAAGTCTTTTCGTTAGGCAAGTGCATAAAATGTCATCTATACAAACAGAAATAGCATATTTGTTTGCCGCAGTTCCTCTAGATTTCTCCCTACAAAATACGAATGTGTAGAGCTGGTGTCTCCATGTGGAACCAATTAGTGTTTCCAAGCATAAAATTAAATGTTCCCTGATAAAAAACATTCAAAAAAATAAAATCCGTGGATAATATCAGGAATACACAAACACAGATGCTGTAGCAATATTTCGGTTTGAGTTAGCCAAAACAAAACCGCATATTTCCGGTTTCATCCAGTCATATCCGGACAAAGTGGTGTGGAATTGGTATGCAATGGACTGAGAAAATCACAGTAAAAATGGTTTTGGAGAAAAGCAAAGTCTTTTCGTTAGGCAAGTGCATAAAATGTCATCTATACAAACAGAAATATCATCTTTGTTTGCCGCAGTTCCTCTAGCTTTCTCCCAAGAACATAAAAGTGTAGAGCTGGTGTCTCCATGTGGAACCAATTAGTGTTTCCAAGCATAAAATTAAATGTTCCCTGAAAAAAAAAATCCAAAAAAATATAGTCTGTGGATAATATCAGGAATACACAAACAAATAGGCTGTAGCAATATCTGGGATTGAATCAGCCAAAACGAAACCGGATATTTCCGGTTTCATCCAGTCATATCCGGACCAACTGGTGTGGAATTCGTATGCAATGGACCGAGAAAATCACAGGAAAAATGGTTTTGGAGAAAAGCAAAGTCTTTTCGTTAGGCAAGTGCATAAAATGTCATCTATACAAACAGAAATAGCATGTTTGTTTGCTGCAGTTCCTCTAGATTTCTCACTAAAACATAAAAATGTGTAGAACTGGTGTCTCCATGTGGAACCAATTAGTGTTTCCAAGCATAAAATTAAATGTTCCCTGAAAAAAAAAAAACTTTCAAAAAAATAAAGTCCGTGGATAATATCAGGAATACACAAACACAGAGGCTGTAGCAATATCTTGGATTGAATTAGGCAAAAAGAATCCGGATATTTCCGGTTTAATCCAGTTATATCCGGACAAAGTGGTGTGGAATTCGTATGCAATGGACCGAGAAAATCACAGGAAAAATGGTTTTGGAGAAAAGCAAAGTATTTTCGTTAGGCAAGAGCATAAAATGTCACCTATACCAACAGAAATATCGTTTGTTTGCCGCAGTTCCTCTAGCTTTCTCCATAGAACAAACAAATGTGTAGAGCTGGTGTCTCCATGTGGAACCAATTAGTGTTCCAATCATAAAATGAAATGTTTCCTGAAAAAAAAAACATTCAAAAAAATACAGTACGTGGATAATATCAGGAATACACAAACAAAGAGGCTGTAGCAATATCTAGGATTGAATTAGCCAAAACGAAACCGGATATTTCCGGTTTCATCCAGTCATATTCGGACCAACTGGTGTGGAATTTGTATGCAATGGACCGAGAAAATCACAGGAAAAATGGTTTTGGAGAAAAGCAAAGTATATTCGTTAGGCAAGTGCATAAATTGTCATCTAGACAAACAGAAATATCATGTTTGTTTGCCGCAGTTCCTCTAGATTTCTCCCTAGAAAATACGAATGTGTAGAGCTGGTGTGTCCATGTGGGACCAATTTGTGTTTCCAAGCATAAAATTAAATGTTCCCTGAAAAAAAAAAACATTCAAAAAAAATAAAATCCGTGGATAATATCAGGAATACACAAACACAGATGCTGTACAAATATTTCGGTTTGAGTTAGCCAAAACAAAACCGGATATTTCCGGTTTCATCCAGTCATATCCGGACAAAGTGGTGTGGAATTGGTATGCAATGGACTGAGAAAATCACAGGAAAAATGGTTTTGGAGAAAAGCAAAGTCTTTTCATTAGGCAAGTGCATCAAATGTCATCTATACAAACAGAAATATCATGTTTGTTTGCCGCAGTTCCTCTAGCTTTCTCCCTAGAACATAAAAATGTGTAGAGCTGGTGTCTCCATGTGGAACCAATTAGTGTTTCCAAGCATAAAATTAAATGTTCTCTGAAAAAAAAAACATTCAAAAAAATAAAGTCCGTGGATAATATCAGGAATACACAAACAAAGAGGCTGTAGCAATATCTGGGATTGAATTAGCCAAAATGATACCGGATATTTCCGGTTTCATCCAGTCATATCCGGACAAACTGGTGTGGAATTGGTATGCAATGGACTGAGAAAATCACAGTAAAAATGGTTTTGGAGAAAAGCAAAGTCTTTTCGTTAGGCAAGTGCATCAAATGTCATCTATACAAACAGAAATAGCATGTTTGTTTGCCGCAGTTCCTCTAGCTTTCTCCCTGGAAAATGCGAATGTGTAGAGCTGGTGTCTCCATGTGGAACCAATTAGTGTTTCCAAGCATAAAATGAAATGTTCCCAGAAAAAAAAAACATTCAAAAAAATACATTCCGTGGATAATATCAGGAATACACAAAAACAGAGGCTGTAGCAATATTTCGGTTTGAGTTAGCCAAAACAAAACCGGATATTTCCGGTTTCATCCAGTCATATCCGGACAAAGTGGTGTGGAATTGGTATGCAATGGACCGAGAAAATTACAGTAAAATTGGTTTTGGAGAAAAGCAAAGTCTTTTCGTTAGGCAAGTGCATCAAATGTCATCTATACAAACAGAAATAGCATGTTTGTTTGCCGCAGTTCCTCTAGCTTTCTCCCTAGAAAATACGAATGTGTAGAGCTGGTGTGTCCATGAGGAACCAATTAGTGTTTCCAAGCATAAAATTAAATGTTCCCTGAAAAAAAAAAAAAAACATTCAAAAAAATAAAGTCCGTGGATCATATCAGGAATACACAAACAAAGAGGCTGTAGCAATATCTGGGATTGAATTAGCCAAAATGAAACCGGATATTTCCGGTTTCATCCAGTCATATCCGGACAAACTGGTGTGGAATTCGTATGCAATGGACCGAGAAAATCACAGTAAAAATGGTTTTGGAGAAAAGCAAAGTCTTTTTATTAGGCAAGTGCATAAAATGTCATCTATACAAACAGAAATATCATGTTTGTTTGCCGCAGTTCCTCTAGCTTTCTCCCTAGAACAAACAAATATGTAGAGCTGGTGTCTCCATGTGGAACCAATTAGTGTTTCCGAGCATAAAATTAAATGTTCCCAGAAAAAAAAAAACATTCAAAAAATACAGTCCGTGGATCATATCAGGAATACACAAACAAAGAGGCTGTAGCAATATCTGGGATTGAATTAGCCAAAACGAAACCGGATATTTCCGGTTTCATCCAGTTATATTCGGACAACTGGTGTGGAATTCGTATGCAAGGGACCGAGAAAATCACAGTAAAAATGGTTTTGGAGAAAAGCAAAGTCATTTCGTTAGGCAAGTGCATCAAATGTCATCTAGACAAACAGAAATAGCATGTTTGTTTGCCGCAGTTCCTCTAGCTTTCTCCCTAGAAAATACGAATGTGTAGAGCTGGTGTGTCCATGTGGAACTAATTAGAGTTTCCAAGCATAAAATTAAATGTTCCCTGAAAAAAAAAACATTCAAAAAAATAAAGTCCGTGGATAATATCAGGAATACACAAACACAGATGCTGTACAAATATTTCGGTTTGAGTTAGCCAAAACAAAACCGGATATTTCCGGTTTCATCCAGTCATATCCGGACAAAGTGGTGTGGAATTGGTATGCAATGGACCGAGAAAATCACAGGAAAAATGGTTTTGGAGAAAAGCAAAGTCTTTTCGTTAGGCAAGTGCATAAAATGTCATCTATACAAACCGAAATAGCATGTTTGTTTGCCGCCGTTCCTCTAGATTTCTCCCTAGAAAATACGAATGTGTAGAGCTGGTGTCTCCATGTGGAACCAATTAGTGTTTCCAAGCATAAAATTAAATGTTCCCTGAAAAAAAAAAAACATTCAAAAAAATAAAGTCCGTGGATAATATCAAGAATACACAAACACAGAGGCTGTAGCAATATTTCGGTTTGAGTTAGCCAAAACAAAACCGGATACTTCCGGTTTCATCCAGTCATATCCGGAAAAAGTGGTGTGGAATTGGTATGCAATGTACTGAGAAAATCACAGGAAAAATGGTTTTGGAGAAAAGCAAAGTCTTTTCGTTAGGCAAGTGCATCAAATGTCATCTATACAAACAGAAATATCATGTTTGTTTGCCGCAGTTCCTCTAGCTTTCTCCCTAGAACATAAAAATGTGTAGAGCTGGTGTCTCCATGTGGAACCAATTAGTGTTTCCAAGCATAAAATTAAATGTTCCCTGAAAAAAAAAACATCCAAAAAAATAAAGTCTGTGGATAATATCAGGAATACACAAACAAATAGGCTGTAGCAATATCTGGGATTGAATTAGCCAAAACGAAACCGGATATTTCCGGTTTCATCCAGTCATATTCGGACCAACTGGTGTGGAATTCGTATGCAATGGACCGAGAAAATCACAGGAAAATGGTTTTGGAGAAAAGCAAAGTATTTTCGTTAGGCAAGTGCATCAAATGTCATCCATACAAACAGAAATAGCATGTTTGGTTGCTGCAGTTCCTCTAGATTTCTCACTAAAACATAAAAATGTGTAGAACTGGTGTCTGCATGTGGAACCAATTAGTGTTTCCAAGCATAAAATTAAATGTTCCCTGAAAAAAAAACTTTCAAAAAAATAAAATCCGTGGATAATATCAGGAATACACAAACACAGATGCTGTACAAATATTTCGGTTTGAGTTAGCCAAAACAAAACCGGATATTTCCGGTTTCATCCAGTCATATCCGGACAAAGTGGTGTGGTATTTTATGCAAAGGACCGAGAAAATCACAGGAAAAATGGTTTTGGAGAAAAGCAAAGTCTTTTCGTTAGGCAAGTGCATAAAATGTCATCTATACAAACAGAAATATCATGTTTGTTTGCCGCAGTTCCTCTAGCTTTCTCCCAAGAACACAAAAGTGTAGAGCTGGTGTCTCCATGTGGAACCAATTAGTGTTTCCAAGCATAAAATTAAATGTTCCCAGAAAAAAAAAACATTCAAAAAAATACAGTCCGTGGATAATATCAGGAATACACAAACACAGAGGCTGTAGCAATATTTCGGTTTGAGTTAGCCAAAACAAAACCGGATATTTCCGGTTTCATCCAGTCATATCCGGACAAAGTGGTGTGGAATTGGTATGCAATGGACCGAGAAAATTACAGTAAAATTGGTTTTGGAGAAAAGCAAAGTCTTTTCGTTAGGCAAGTGCATCAAATGTCATCTATACAAACAGAAATAGCATGTTTGTTTGCCGCAGTTCCTCTAGGTTTCTCCCTAGAAAATACGAATATGTAGAGCTGGTGTGTCCATGAGGAACCAATTAGTGTTTCCAAGCATAAAATTAAATGTTCCCTGAAAAAAAAAACATTCAAAAAAATAAAGTCCGTGGATCATATCAGGAATACACAAACAAAGAGGCTGTAGCAATATCTGGGATTGAATTAGCCAAAATGAAACCGGATATTTCCGGTTTCATCCAGTCATATCCGGACAAACTGGTGTGGAATTCGTATGCAATGGACCGAGAAAATCACAGTAAAAATGGTTTTGGAGAAAAGCAAAGTCTTTTTATTAGGCAAGTGCATAAAATGTCATCTATACAAACAGAAATATCATGTTTGTTTGCCGCAGTTCCTCTAGCTTTCTCCCTAGAACAAACAAATATGTAGAGCTGGTGTCTCCATGTGGAACCAATTAGTGTTTCCGAGCATAAAATTAAATGTTCCCAGAAAAAAAAAAAACATTCAAAAAATACAGTCCGTGGATCATATCAGGAATACACAAACAAAGAGGCTGTAGCAATATCTGGGATTGAATTAGCCAAAACGAAACCGGATATTTCCGGTTTCATCCAGTTATATTCGGACAACTGGTGTGGAATTCGTATGCAAGGGACCGAGAAAATCACAGTAAAAATGGTTTTGGAGAAAAGCAAAGTCTTTTCGTTAGGCAAGTGCATCAAATATCATCTAGACAAACAGAAATAGCATGTTTGTTTGCCGCAGTTCCTCTAGCTTTCTCCCTAGAAAATACGAATGTGTAGAGCTGGTGTGTCCATGTGGAACTAATTAGAGTTTCCAAGCATAAAATTAAATGTTCCCTGAAAAAAAAAACATTCAAAAAAATAAAGTCCGTGGATAATATCAGGAATACACAAACACAGATGCTGTACAAATATTTCGGTTTGAGTTAGCCAAAACAAAACCGGATATTTCCGGTTTCATCCAGTCATATCCGGACAAAGTGGTGTGGAATTGGTATGCAATGGACCGAGAAAATCACAGGAAAAATGGTTTTGGAGAAAAGCAAAGTCTTTTCGTTAGGCAAGTGCATAAAATGTCATCTATACAAACCGAAATAGCATGTTTGTTTGCCGCCGTTCCTCTAGATTTCTCCCTAGAAAATACGAATGTGTAGAGCTGGTGTCTCCATGTGGAACCAATTAGTGTTTCCAAGCATAAAATTAAATGTTCCCTGAAAAAAAAAAACATTCAAAAAATAAAGTCCTTGGATAATATCAAGAATACACAAACACAGAGGCTGTAGCAATATTTCGGTTTGAGTTAGCCAAAACAAAACCGGATACTTCCGGTTTCATCCAGTCATATCCGGAAAAAGTGGTGTGGAATTGGTATGCAATGTACTGAGAAAATCACAGGAAAAATGGTTTTGGAGAAAAGCAAAGTCTTTTCGTTAGGCAAGTGCATCAAATGTCATCTATACAAACAGAAATATCATGTTTGTTTGCCGCAGTTCCTCTAGCTTTCTCCCTAGAACATAAAAATGTGTAGAGCTGGTGTCTCCATGTGGAACCAATTAGTGTTTCCAAGCATAAAATTAAATGTTCCCTGAAAAAAAAAACATCCAAAAAAATAAAGTCTGTGGATAATATCAGGAATACACAAACAAATAGGCTGTAGCAATATCTGGGATTGAATTAGCCAAAACGAAACCGGATATTTCCGGTTTCATCCAGTCATATTCGGACCAACTGGTGTGGAATTCGTATGCAATGGACCGAGAAAATCACAGGAAAATGGTTTTGGAGAAAAGCAAAGTCTTTTCGTTAGGCAAGTGCATAAAATGTCATCCATACAAACAGAAATAGCATGTTTGGTTGCTGCAGTTCCTCTAGATTTCTCACTAAAACATAAAAATGTGTAGAACTGGTGTCTGCATGTGGAACCAATTAGTGTTTCCAAGCATAAAATTAAATGTTCCCTGAAAAAAAAACTTTCAAAAAAATAAAGTCCGTGGATAATATCAGGAATACACAAACACAGAGGCTGTAGCAATATCTTGGATTGAATTATGCAAAACGAATCCGGATATTTCCGGTTTAATCCAGTTATATCCGGACAAAGTGGTGTGGAATTGGTATGCAATGGACCGAGAAAATCACAGTAAAAATGGTTTTGGAGAAAAGCAAAGTATTTTCGTTAGGCAAGTGCATAAAATGTCATCTATACCAACAGAAATATCATGTTTGTTTGCCGCAGTTCCTCTAGCTTTCTCCATAGAACAAACAAATGTGTAGAGCTGGTGTCTCCATGTGGAACCAATTAGTGTTCCAATCATAAAATGAAATGTTTCCTGAAAAAAAAAACATTCAAAAAATAAAGTCCGTGGATAATATCAGGAATACACAAACACAGAGGCTGTAGCAATATTTCGGTTTGAGTTAGCCAAAACAAAACCGCAGATTTCCGGTTTCATCCAGTCTTATCCGGACAAAGTGGTGTGGAATTTGTATGCAATGGACCGAGAAAATCACAGGAAAAATGGTTTTGGAGAAAAGCAAAGTCTTTTCGTTAGGCAAGTGCATAAATTGTCATCTAGACAAACAGAAATATCATGTTTGTTTGCCGCAGTTCCTCTAGCTTTCTCCCTAGAAAATATGAATGTGTAGAGCTGGTGTCTCCATGTGGAACCAATTAGTGTTTCCAAACATAAAATTAAATGTTCCCTGATAAAAAACATTCAAAAAAATAAAGTCCGTGGATAATATCAGGAATACACAAACAAAGAGGCTGTAGCAATATCTGGGATTGAATTAGCCAAAACGAAACCGGATATTTCCGGTTTCATCCAGTCATATCCGGAAAAACTGGTGTGGAATTGGTATGCAATGGACCTAGGAAATCACAGTAAAAATGGTTTTGGAGAAAAGCAAAGTCTTTTCGTTAGGCAAGTGCATCAAATGTCATCTATACAAACAGAAATATCATGTTTGTTTGCCGCAGTTCCTCTAGCTTTCCTCCTAGAAAATACGAATGTGTAGAGCTGGTGTCTCCATGTGGAACCAATTAGTGTTTCCAAGCATAAAATTAAATGTTCCCTGATAAAAAACATTCAAAAAAATAAAGTCCGTGGATAATATCAGGAATACACAAACAAAGAGGCTGTAGCAATATCTGGGATTGAATTAGCCAAAACAAAACCGGATATTTCTGGTTTCATCTAGTCATATCCGGACAAAGTGGTGTCGAATTCGAATGCAATGCACCGAGAAACTCACAGGAAAAATGGTTTTGGAGAAAAGCAAAGTCTTTTCGTTAGGCAAGTGCATCAAATGTCATCTATACAAACAGAAATATCATGTTTGTTTGCCGCCGTTCCTCTAGATTTCTCCCTAGAAAATACGAATGTGTAGAGCTGGTGTCTCCATGTGGAACCAATTAGTGTTTCCAAGCATAAAATTAAATGTTCCCTGAAAAAAAAATTCAAAAAAATAAAGTCCGTGGATAATATCAGGAATACACAAACAAAGAGGCTGTAGCAATATCTGGGATTGAATTAGCCAAAACAAAACCGGATATTTCCGGTTTCATCCAGTCATATCCGGACAAAGTGGTGTGGAATTCGTATGCAATGGACCGAGAAAATCACAGGAAAAATGGTTTTGGAGCAAAGCAAAGTCTTTTCGTTAGGCAAGTGCATAAAATGTCATCTATAAAAACAGAAATAGCATGTTTGTTTGCCGCAGTTCCTCTAGCTTTCTCCCTAGAACAAACAAATGTGTAGAGCTGGTGTCTCCATGTGGAACCAATTAGTGTTTCCAAGCATAAAATTAAATGTTCCCAGAAAAAAAAAACATTCAAAAAAATACAGTCCGTGGATAATATCAGGAATACACAAACACAGAGGTTGTAGCAATATTTCGGTTTGAGTTAGCCAAAACAAATCCGCATATTTCCGGTTTCATCCAGATATATCCGGACAAAGTGGTGTGGAGTTTGTATGCAATGGACTGAGAAAATCACAGTAAAAATGGTTTTGGAGAAAAGCAAAGTCTTTTCGTTAGGCAAGTGCATCAAATGTCATCTATACAAACAGAAATAGCATGTTTGTTTGCCGGAGTTCCTCTAGCTTTCTCCCTAGAAAATACGAATGTGTAGAACTGGTGTGTCCATGTGGAACCAATTAGTGTTTCCAAGCATAAAATTAAATGTTCCCTGAAAAAAAAACATTCAAAAAAATAAAATCCGTGGATAATATGAGGAATACACAAACACAGATGCTGTACAAATATTTCGGTTTGAGTTAGCCAAAACAAAACCGGATATTTCCGGTTTCATCTAGTCATATCCGGACAAAGTGGTGTGGAATTCGTATGCAATGGACCGATAAAATCACAGTAAAAATGGTTTTGGAGAAAAGCAAAGTCTTTTCGTTAGGCAAGTGCATAAAATGTCATCTATACAAACAGAAATATCATGTTTGTTTGCCGCAGTTCCTCTAGCTTTCTCCATAGAACAAACGAATGTGTAGAGCTGGTGTCTCCATGTGGAACCAATTAGTGTTTCCAAGCATAAAATGAAATGTTCCCTGAAAAAAAAACATTAAAAAAAATAAAGTCCGTGGATAATATCAGGAATACACAAACACAGAGGCTGTAGCAATATTTCGGTTTGAGTTAGCCAAAACAAAACCGGATATTTCCGGTTTCATCTAGTCATATCCGGACAAAGTGGTGTGGAATTGGTATGCAATGGACCGAGAAAATCACAGGAAAAATGGTTTTGGAGAAAAGCAAAGTCTTTTCGTTAGGCAAGTGCATAAATTGTCATCTAGACAAACAGAAATATCATGTTTGTTTGCCGCAGTTCCTCTAGCTTTCTCCCTAGGAAATACAAATGTCTAGAGCTGGTGTGTCCATTGGGACCAGTTAGTGTTTCCAAGCATAAAATTAAATGCTCCCTGAAAAAAAAAACATTCAAAAAAATAAAGTCCGTGGATAATATCAGGAATACACAAACAAAGAGGCTGTAGCAATATCTGGGATTGAATTAGCCAAAACGAAACCGGATATTTCCGGTTTCATCCAGTCATATCCGGACAAACTGGTGTGGAATTGGTATGCAATGGACCTAGAAAATCACAGTAAAAATGGTTTTGGAGAAAAGCAAAGTCTTTTCGTTAGGTAAGTGCATAAAATGTCATCTATACAAACAGAAATATCATGTTTGTTTGCCGCAGTTCCTCTAGCTTTCCTCCTAGAAAATACGAATGTCTAGAGCTGGTGTCTCCATGTGGAACCAATTAGTGTTTCCAAGCATAAAATTTAATGTTCCCTGAAAAAAATATTCAAAAAATAAAGTCCGTGGATAATATCAGGAATACACAAACAAAGAGGCTGTAGCAATATCTGGGATTGAATTAGCCAAAACGAAACCGGATATTTCCGGTTTCATCCAGTCATATCCGGAAAAACTGGTGTGGAATTTGTATGCAATGGACCGAGAAAATCACAGGAAAAATGGTTTTGGAGAAAAGCAAAGTCTTTTCGTTAGGTAAGTGCATAAAATGTCATCTATACAAACAGAAATATCATGTTTGTTTGCCGGAGTTCCTCTAGCTTTCTCCCTAAAACATAAAAATGTGTAGAACTGGTGTCTCCTTGTGGAACCAATTAGTGTTTCCAAGCATAAAATTTAATGTTCCCTGAAAAAAAAACCTTCAAAAAAATAAAGTCCGTGGATAATATCAGGAATACACAAACACAGAGGCTGTAGCAATATTTCGGTTTGAGTTAGCCAAAACAAAACCGCAGATTTCCGGTTTCATCCAGTCATATCCGGACAAAGTGGTGTGGAATTTGTAAGCAATGGACGGAGAACATCACAGGAAAAATGGATTTGGAGAAAAGCAAAGTCTTTTCGTTAGGCAAGTGCATCAAATGTCATCTATACAAACAGAAATAGCATGTTTGTTTGCCGGAGTTCCTCTAGCTTTCTCCCTAGAAAATACGAATGTGTAGAACTGGTGTGTCCATGTGGAACCAATTAGTGTTTCCAAGCATAAAATTAAATGTTCCCTGAAAAAAAAACATTCAAAAAAATAAAATCCGTGGATAATATGAGGAATACACAAACACAGATGCTGTACAAATATTTCGGTTTGAGTTAGCCAAAACAAAACCGGATATTTCCGGTTTCATCTAGTCATATCCGGACAAAGTGGTGTGGAATTCGTATGCAATGGACCGATAAAATCACAGTAAAAATGGTTTTGGAGAAAAGCAAAGTCTTTTCGTTAGGCAAGTGCATAAAATGTCATCTATACAAACAGAAATATCATGTTTGTTTGCCGCAGTTCCTCTAGCTTTCTCCATAGAACAAACGAATGTGTAGAGCTGGTGTCTCCATGTGGAACCAATTAGTGTTTCCAAGCATAAAATTAAAAGTTCCCTGAAAAAAAAAACATTCAATAAAATAAAGTCGGTGGATAATATCAGGAATACACAAACACAGATGTTGTAGCAATATTTGGGTTTGAGTTAGCCAAAACAAAACCGGATATTTCCGGTTTCATCCAGTCATATCCGGACAAACTGGTGTGGAATTCGTATGCAATGGACCGAGAAAATCACAGTAAAAATGGTTTTGGAGAAAAGCAAAGTCTTTTCATTAGGCAAGTGCATAAAATGTCATCTATACAAACAGAAATATCATGTTTGTTTGCCGCAGTTCCTCTAGCTTTCTCCCTAGAAAATACGAATGTGTAGAGCTGGTGTCTCCATGTGGAACCAATTAGTGTTTCTAAGCACAAAATTAAATGTTCCCTGAAAAAAAAAACATTGAAAAAATAAAGTCCGTGGATAATATCAGGAATACACAAACACAGAGGCTGTAGCAATATTTCGGTTTGAGTTAGCCAAAACAAAACCGCAGATTTCCGGTTTCATCCAGTCATATCCGGACAAAGTGGTGTGGAATTTGTATGCAATGGACCGAGAAAATCACAGGAAAAATGGTTTTGGAGAAAAGCAAAGTTTTTCGTTAGGCAAGTGCATCAAATGTCATCTATACAAACAGAAATATCATGTTTGTTTGCCGCAGTTCCTCTAGCATTCTCTCTAGAAAATACGAATGTGTAGAGCTGGTGTGTCCATGTGGGACCAATTAGTGTTTCCAAGCATAAAATTAAATGTTCCCTGAAAAAAAAAACATTCAAAAAAATAAAGTCCGTGGATAATATCACGAATACACAAACAAATAGGCTGTAGCAATATCTGGGATTGAATTAGCCAAAGCAAAACCGGATATTTGGGTTTCATCCAGTCATATCCGGACAAACTGGGGTGGAATTCATATGCAATGGACCGAGAAAATCACAGTAAAATTGGTTTTGGAGCAAAGCAAAGTCTTTTCGTTAGGCAAGTGCATAAAATGTCATCTATACAAACAGAAATATCATGTTTGTTTGCCGCAGTTCCTCTAGCTTTCTCCCTAGAACAAACGAATGTGTAGAGCTGGTGTCTCCATGTGGAACCAATTAGTGTTTCCAAGCATAAAATTAAATGTTCCCTGAAAATAAAACGTTCAAAAAAATAAAGTCCGTGGATAATATCAGGAATACACAAACAAAGAGGCTGTAGCAATAACTGGGATTGAATTATCCAAAAAAATACCGGATATTTCCGGTTTCATCCAGTCATATCCAGACAAAGTGGTG
This sequence comes from Lepus oiostolus, assembly GCA_036325905.1. Classification (NCBI taxonomy): domain Eukaryota; kingdom Metazoa; phylum Chordata; class Mammalia; order Lagomorpha; family Leporidae; genus Lepus; species Lepus oiostolus. The sequence continues at coordinate 491,527 of JAWMBE010000081.1, read as the reverse complement.
TGGAATTCGTATGCAATGGACCGAGAAAATCACAATAAAAATGGTTTTGGAGAAAAGCAAAGTCTTTTCGTTAGGCAATTGCATAAAATGTCATCTATACAAACAGAAATATCATGTTTGTTTGCCGCAGCTCCTCTAGCTTTCTCCCTAGAAAATACGAATGTGTAAATCTGGTGTCTCCATGTGGAACCAATTAGTGTTTCCAAGCATAAAATTAAATGTTCCCTGAAAAAAAAAACATTCAAAACAATAAAGTCCGTGGATAATATCAGGAATACACAAACAAAGAGGCTGTAGCAATATCTAGGATTGAATTGGCCAAAACAAAACCGGATATTTCCGGTTTCATCCAGTCATATTCGGACAAAGTGGTGTGGAATTCGTATGCAATGGAACAAGAAAATCACAGGAAAAATGGTTTTGGAGAAAAGCAATGTCTTTTCGTTAGGCAAGTGCATCAAATGTCATCTATACAAACAGAAATATCATGTTTGTTTGCCGCAGTTCCTCTAGCTTTCTCCCTAGAAATACAAATGTGTAGAGCTGGTTTCTCCATGTGGAACTAATTAGTGTTTCTAAGCATAAAATTAAATGTTCCCTGAAAATAAAACGTTCAAAAATATAAAGTCCGTGGATAATATCAGGAATACACAAACACAGAGGCTGTAGCAATATCTGGGATTGAATTATCCAAAACAAAACCGGATATTTCCGGTTTCATCCAGTCATATCCACACAAAGTGGTGTGGAATTCGTATGCAATGGACCGAGAAAATCACAGTAAAAATGGTTTTGGAGAAAAGCAAAGTCTTTTCGTTAGGCAAGTGCATAAAATGTCATCTATAAAAACAGAAATAGCATGTTTGTTTGCCGCAGTTCCTCTAGCTTTCTCCCTAGAACAAACAAATGTGTAGAGCTGGTGTCTCCATGTGGAACCAATTAGTGTTTCCAAGCATAAAATTAAATGTTCCCTGAAAAAAAAACATTGAAAAAAATAAAATCCGTGGATAATATCAGGAATACACAAACACAGAGGCTGTAGAAATATTTCGGTTTGAGTTAGCCAAAACAAAACCGGATATTTCCGGTTTCATCTAGTCATATCCGGACAAAGTGGTGTGGAATTGGTATGCAATGGACCGAGAAAATCACAGGAAAAATGGTTTTGGAGAAAAGCAAAGTCTTTTCGTTAGGCAAGTGCATAAAATGTCATCTATACAAACAGAAATATCATGTTTGTTTGCCGCCGTTCCTCTAGATTTCTCCCTAGAAAATACGAATGTGTAGAGCTGGTGTCTCCATGTGGAACCAATTAGTGTTTCTAAGCACAAAATTAAATGTTCCCTGAAAAAAAAAACATTCAAAAAATAAAGTCCGTGGATAATATCAGGAATACACAAACACAGAGGCTGTAGCAATATTTCGGTTTGAGTTAGCCAAAACAAAACCGGATATTTCCGGTTTCATCCAGTCATATCCGGACAAAGTGGTGTGGAATTTGTATGCAATGGACCGAGAAAATCACAGGAAAAATGGTTTTGGAGAAAAGCAAAGTTTTTCGATAGGCAAGTGCATCAAATGTCATCTATACAAACAGAAATATCATGTTTGTTTGCCGCAGTTCCTCTAGCATTCTCTCTAGAAAATACGAATGTGTAGAGCTGGTGTGTCCATGTGGGACCAATTAGTGTTTCCAAGCATAAAATTAAATGTTCCCTGAAAAAAAAAACATTCAAAAAAATAAAGTCCGTGGATAATATCACGAATACACAAACAAATAGGCTGTAGCAATATCTGGGATTGAATTAGCCAAAGCAAAACCGGATATTTGGGTTTCATCCAGTCATATCCGGACAAACTGGGGTGGAATTCATATGCAATGGACCGAGAAAATCACAGTAAAAATGGTTTTGGAGCAAAGCAAAGTCTTTTCGTTAGGCAAGTGCATAAAATGTCATCTATACAAACAGAAATATCATGTTTGTTTGCCGCAGTTCCTCTAGCTTTCTCCCTAGAACAAACGAATGTGTAGAGCTGGTGTCTCCATGTGGAACCAATTAGTGTTTCCAAGCATAAAATTAAATGTTCCCTGAAAATAAAACGTTCAAAAAAATAAAGTCCGTGGATAATATCAGGAATACACAAACAAAGAGGCTGTAGCAATAACTGGGATTGAATTATCCAAAAAAATACCGGATATTTCCGGTTTCATCCAGTCATATCCAGACAAAGTGGTGTGGAATTCGTATGCAATGGACCGAGAAAATCACAATAAAAATGGTTTTGGAGAAAAGCAAAGTCTTTTCGTTAGGCAAGTGCATCAAATGTCATCTATACAAACAGAAATATCATGTTTGTTTGCCGCAGCTCCTCTAGCTTTCTCCCTAGAAAATACGAATGTGTAAATCTGGTGTCTCCATGTGGAACCAATTAGTGTTTCCAAACATAAAATTAAATGTTCCCTGAAAAAAAAAACATTCAAAAAAATAAAGTCCGTGGATAATATCAGGAATACACAAACAAAGAGGCTGTAGCAATATCTGGGATTGAATTGGCCAAAACAAAACCGGATATTTCCGGTTTCATCCAGTCATATTCGGACAAAGTGGTGTGGAATTCGTATGCAATGGAACAAGAAAATCACAGGAAAAATGGTTTTGGAGAAAAGCAATGTCTTTTCGTTAGGCAAGTGCATCAAATGTCATCTATACAAACAGAAATATCATGTTTGTTTGCCGCAGTTCCTCTAGCTTTCTCCCTAGAAATACAAATGTGTAGAGCTGGTTTCTCCATGTGGAACTAATTAGTGTTTCTAAGCATAAAATTAAATGTTCCCTGAAAATAAAACTTTCAAAAATATAAAGTCCGTGGATAATATCAGGAATACACAAACACAGAGGCTGTAGCAATATCTGGGATTGAATTATCCAAAACAAAACCGGATATTTCCGGTTTCATCCAGTCATATCCACACAAAGTGGTGTGGAATTCGTATGCAATGGACCGAGAAAATCACAGTAAAAATGGTTTTGGAGAAAAGCAAAGTCTTTTCGTTAGGCAAGTGCATCAAATGTCATCTATACAAACAGAAATAGCATGTTTGTTTGCCGCAGTTCCTCTAGCTTTCTCCCTAGAACAAACAAATGTGTAGAGCTGGTGTCTCCATGTGGAACCAATTAGTGTTTCCAAGCATAAAATTAAATGTTCCCTGAAAAAAAAACATTGAAAAAAATAAAATCCGTGGATAATATCAGGAATACACAAACACAGAGGCTGTAGAAATATTTCGGTTTGAGTTAGCCAAAACAAAACCGGATATTTCCGGTTTCATCTAGTCATATCCGGACAAAGTGGTGTGGAATTGGTATGCAATGGACCGAGAAAATCACAGGAAAAATGGTTTTGGAGAAAAGCAAAGTCTTTTCGTTAGGCAAGTGCATAAAATGTCATCTATACAAACAGAAATATCATGTTTGTTTGCCGCCGTTCCTCTAGATTTCTCCCTAGAAAATACGAATGTGTAGAGCTGGTGTCTCCATGTGGAACCAATTAGTGTTTCCAAACATAAAATTAAATGTTCCCTGAAAATAAAAACATTCAAAAAATAAAGTCCGTGGATAATATCAGGAATACACAAACAAAGAGGCTGTAGCAATATCTGGGATTGAATTAGCCAAAACGAAACCGGATATTTCCGGTTTCATCCAGTCATATCCGGACAAACTGGTGTGGAATTTGTATGCAATGGACCCAGAAAATCACAGTAAAAATGGTTTTGGAGAAAAGCAAAGTCTTTTCGTTAGGTAAGTGCATAAAATGTCATCTATACAAACAGAAATATCATGTTTGTTTGCCGCAGTTCCTCTAGCTTTCCTCCTAGAAAATACGAATGTGTAGAGCTGGTGTCTCCATGTGGAACCAATTAGTGTTTCCAAGCATAAAATTTAATGTTCCCTGAAAAAAAAACATTCAAAAAAATAAAGTCCATGGATAATATCAGGAATACACAAACACAGAGGCTGTAGCAATATTTCGGTTTGAGTTTGCCAAAACAAAACCGCAGATTTCCGGTTTCATCCAGTCATATCCGGACAAAGTGGTGTGGAATTTGTAAGCAATGGACGGAGAAAATCACAGGAAAAATGGTTTTGGAGAAAAGCAAAGTCTTTTCGTTAGGCAAGTGCATCAAATGTCATCTATACAAACAGAAATAGCATGTTTGTTTGCCGGAGTTCCTCTAGCTTTCTCCCTAGAAAATACGAATGTGTAGAGCTGGTGTCTCCATGTGGAACCAATTAGTGTTTCCAAGCATAAAATTAAATGTTCCCTGAAAAAAAAACATTCAAAAAAATAAAATCCGTGGATAATATCAGGAATACACAAACACAGATGCTGTACAAATATTTCGGTTTGAGTTAGCCAAAACAAAACCGGATATTTCCGGTTTCATCTAGTCATATCCGGACAAAGTGGTGTGGAATTCGAATGCAATGCACCGAGAAAATCACAGGAAAAATGGTTTTGGAGAAAAGCAAAGTCTTTTCGTTAGGCAAGTGCATAAAATGTCATCTAGACAAACAGAAATATCATGTTTGTTTGCCGCCGTTCCTCTAGATTTCTCCCTAGAAAATACGAATGTGTAGAGCTGGTGTCTCCATGTGGAACCAATTAGTGTTTCCAAGCATAAAATTAAATGTTCCCTGAAAAAAAAAACATTCAAAAAAATAAAATCCGTGGATAATATCAGGAATACACAAACACAGATGCTGTAGCAATATTTCGTTTTGAGTTAGCCAAAACAAAACCGGATATTTCCGGTTTCATCCAGTCATATCCGGACAAAGTGGTGTGGAATTGGTATGCAATGGACCGAGAAAATCACAGGAAAAATGGTTTTGGAGAAAAGCAAAGTCTTTTCGTTAGGCAAGTGCATAAAATGTCATCTATACAAACTGAAATATCATGTTTGTTTGCCGCAGTTCCTCTAGCTTTCTCCCTAGAACAAAAAATGTGTAGAGCTGGTGTCTCCATGTGGAACCAATTAGTGTTTCCAAGCATAAAATTTAATGTTCCCTGAAAAAAAAAACATTCAAAAAAATAAACTCCGTGGATAATATCAGGAATACACAAACAAAGAGGCTGTAGCAATATCTGGGATTGAGTTAGCCAAAACGAAACCGGATATTTCCGGTTTCATCCAGTCATATTCAGAGCAACTGGTGTGGAATTCGTATGCAATGGACCGAGAAAATCACAGGAAAAATGGTTTTGGAGAAAAGCAAAGTCTTTTCGTTAGGCAAGTGCATCAAATGTCATTTATACAAACAGAAATAGCATGTTTGTTTGCCGCCGTTCCTCTAGATTTCTCCCTAGAAAATACGAATGTGTAGAGCTGGTGTGTCCATGTGGAACCAATTAGTGTTTCCAAGCATAAAATTAAATGTTCCCTGAAAAAAAAAACATTGAAAAAAATAAAATCCGTGGATAATATCAGGAATACACAAACACAGATGCTGTACAAATATTTCGGTTTGAGTTAGCCAAAACAAAACCGGATATTTCCGGTTTCATCTAGTCATATCCGGACAAAGTGGTGTGGAATTGGTATGCAATGGACCGAGAAAATCACAGGAAAAATGGTTTTGGAGAAAAGCAAAGTCTTTTCATTAGGCAAGTGCATAAAATGTCATCTATACAAACAGAAATATCATTTTTTTTTGCCGCCGTTCCTCTAGATTTCTCCCTAGAAAATACGAATGTGTAGAGCTGGTGTCTCCATGTGGAACCAATTAGTGTTTCCAAACATAAAATTAAATGTTCCCTGAAAAAAAAACATTCAAAAAATAAAGTCCGTGGATAATATCAGGAATACACAAACACAGAGGCTGTAGCAATATCTGGGATTGAATTAGCCAAAACGAAACCGGATATTTCCGGTTTCATCCAGTCATATCAGGACAAACAGGTGTGGAATTGGTATGCAATGGACCTAGAAAATCACAGTAAAAATGGTTTTGGAGAAAAGCAAAGTCTTTACGTTAGGTAAGTGCATAAAATGTCATCTATACAAACAGAAATATCATGTTTGTTTGCCGCAGTTCCTCTAGCTTTCCTCCTAGAAAATACGAATGTGTAGAGCTGGTGTCTCCATGTGGAACCAATTAGTGTTTCCAAGCATAAAATTTAATGTTCCCTGAAAAAAAACATTCAAAAAAATAAAGTCCGTGGATAATATCAGGAATACACAAACAAAGAGGCTGTAGCAATATCTGGGATTGAATTAGCCAAAACGAAACCGGATATTTCCGGTTTCATCCAGTCATATCCGGACAAACTGGTGTGGAATTTGTATGCAATGGACCGAGAAAATCACAGGAAAAATGGTTTTGGAGAAAAGCAAAGTCTTTTCGTTAGGCAAGTGCATAAAATGTCATCTATACAAACAGAAATACCATGTTTGTTTGCCGCAGTTCCTCTAGCTTTCTCCCTAAAACATAAAAATGTGTAGAGCTGGTGTCTCCATGTGGAACCAATTAGTGTTTCCAAGCATAAAATTTAATGTTCCCTGAAAAAAAACATTCAAAAAAATAAAGTCCATGGATAATATCAGGAATACACAAACACAGAGGCTGTAGCAATATTTCGGTTTGAGTTTGCCAAAACAAAACCGCAGATTTCCGGTTTCATCCAGTCATATCCGGACAAAGTGGTGTGGAATTTGTAAGCAATGGACGGAGAAAATCACAGGAAAAATGGTTTTGGAGAAAAGCAAAGTCTTTTCGTTAGGCAAGTGCATCAAATGTCATCTATACAAACCGAAATAGCATGTTTGTTTGCCGGAGTTCCTCTAGCTTTCTCCCTAGAACAAAAAATGTGTAGAGCTGGTGTCTCCATGTGGAACCAATTAGTGTTTCCAAGCATAAAATTAAATGTTCCCTGAAAAAAAAACATTCAAAAAAATAAAATCCGTGGATAATATCAGGAATACACAAACACAGATGCTGTACAAATATTTCGGTTTGAGTTAGCCAAAACAAAACCGGATATTTCCGGTTTCATCTAGTCATATCCGGACAAAGTGGTGTGGAATTCGAATGCAATGCACCGAGAAAATCACAGGAAAAATGGTTTTGGAGAAAAGCAAAGTCTTTTCGTTAGGCAAGTGCATAAAATGTCATCTATACAAACAGAAATATCATGTTTCTTTGCCGCCGTTCCTCTAGATTTCTCCCTAGAAAATACGAATGTGTAGAGCTGGTGTCTCCATGTGGAACCAATTAGTGTTTCCAAGCATAAAATTAAATGTTCCCTGAAAAAAAAAACATTCAAAAAAATAAAATCCGTGGATAATATCAGGAATACACAAACACAGATGCTGTAGCAATATTTCGTTTTGAGTTAGCCAAAACAAAACCGGATATTTCCGGTTACATCCAGTCATATCCGGACAAAGTGGTGTGGAATTGGTATGCAATGGACCGAGAAAATCACAGGAAAAATGGTTTTGGAGAAAAGCAAAGTCTTTTCGTTAGGCAAGTGCATAAAATGTCATCTATACAAACTGAAATATCATGTTTGTTTGCCGCAGTTCCTCTAGCTTTCTCCCTAGAACAAAAAATGTCTAGAGCTGGTGTCTCCATGTGGAACCAATTAGTGTTTCCAAGCATAAAATTTAATGTTCCCTGAAAAAAAAACATTCAAAAAAATAAAGTCCGTCGATAATATCAGGAATACACAAACAAAGAGGCTGTAGCAATATCTGGGATTGAATTAGCCAAAACGAAACCGGATATTTCCGGTTCCATCCAGTCATATCCGGACAAACTGGTGTGGAATTCGTATGCAATGGACCGAGAAAATCACAGGAAAAATGGTTTTGGAGAAAAGCAAAGTCTTTTCCTTAGGCAAGTGCATAAAATGTCATCTATACAAACAGAAATAGCATGTTTGTTTGCTGCAGTTCCTCTAGATTTCTCCCTAAAACATAAAAATGTGTAGAACTGGTGTCTCCATGTGGAACCAATTAGTGTTTCCAAGCATAAAATTAAATGTTCCCTGAAAAAAAAACCTTCAAAAAAATAAAATCCGTGGATAATATCAGGAATACACAAACACAGATGCTGTACAAATATTTCGGTTTGAGTTAGCCAAAACAAAACCGGATATTTCCGGTTTCATCTAGTCATATCCGGACAAAGTGGTGTGGAATTCGTATGCAATGGACCGAGAAAATCACACTAAAAATGGTTTCGGAGAAAAGCAAAGTATTTTCGTTAGGCAAGTGCATAAAATGTCATCTATACAAACAGAAATATCATGTTTGTTTGCCGCAGTTCCTCTAGGTTTCTCCATAGAACAAACGAATGTGTAGAGCTGGTGTCTCCATGTGGAACCAATTAGTGTTTCCAAGCATAAAATTAAATGTTCCCAGAAAAAAAAAAACATTCAAAAAAATAAAGTCCGTGGATAATATCAGGAATACACAAACACAGAGGCTGTAAGAATATTTCGGTTTGAGTTAGCCAAAACAAAACCGCAGATTTCCGGTTTCATCCTGTCATATCCGGACAAAGTGGTGTTGAACTTGTATGCAATGGACCGAGAAAATCACAGGAAAAATGGTTTTGGAGAAAAGCAAAGTCTTTTCGTTAGGCAAGTGCATAAATTGTCATCTAGACAAACAGAAATATCCTGTTTGTTTGCCGCAGTTCCTCTAGCTTTCTCCCTAGGAAATACGAATGTGTAGAGCTGGTGTGTCCATTGGGACCAATTAGTGTTTCCAAGCATAAAATTAAATGTTCCCTGAAAAAAAAAAACATTCAAAAAAATAAAATCCGTGAATAATATCAGGAATACACAAACACAGATGCTGTACAAATATTTCGGTTTGAGTTAGCCAAAACAAAACCGCAGATTTCCGGTTTCATCCAGTCATATCCGGACAATGTGGTGTGGAATTTGTATGCAATGGACCGAGAAAATCACAGGAAAAATGGTTTTGGAGAAAAGCAAAGTCTTTTCGTTAGGCAAGTGCATAAATTGTCATCTAGACAAACTTAAATATCATGTTTGTTTGCCGCCGTTCCTCTAGATTTCTCCCTAGAAAATACGAATGTGTAGAGCTGGTGTGTCCATGTGGGACCAATTAGTGTTTCCAAGCATAAAATTAAATGTTCCCTGAAAAAAAAAAACATTCAAAAAAATAAAATCCGTGGATAATATCAGGAATACACAAACAAAGAGGCTGTAGCAATATCTGGGATTGAATTAGCCAAAATGAAACCGGATATTTCCGGTTTCATTTAGTCATATTCAGACCAACTCATGTGGAATTCGTATGCAATGGACCGAGAAAATCACAGTAAAAATGGTTTTGGAGAAAAGCAAAGTCTTTTCGTTAGGCAAGTGCATAAAATGTCATCTATACAAACAGAAATAGCATGTTTGTTTGCTGCAGTTCCTCTAGATTTCTCCCTAAAACATAAAAATGTGTAGAACTGGTGTCTCCATGTGGAACCAATTAGTGTTTCCAAGCATAAAATTAAATGTTCCCTGAAAAAAAAACCTTCAAAAAAATAAAGTCCGTGGATAATATCAGGAATACACAAACAAACAGGCTGTAGCAATATCTTGGATTGAATTAGGCAAAACGAATCCGGATATTTCCGTTTTAATCCAGTCATATCCGGACAAAGTGGTGTGGAATTGGTATGCAATGGACCGAGAAAATCACAGGAAAAATGGTTTTGGAGAAAAGCAAAGTCTTTTCATTAGGCAAGTGCATAAAATGTCATCTATACAAACAGAAATATCATTTTTTTTGCCGCCGTTCCTCTAGATTTCTCCCTAGAAAATACGAATGTGTAGAGCTGGTGTCTCCATGTGGAACCAATTAGTGTTTCCAAACATAAAATTAAATGTTCCCTGAAAAAAAAACATTCAAAAAATAAAGTCCGTGGATAATATCAGGAATACACAAACACAGAGGCTGTAGCAATATCTGGGATTGAATTAGCCAAAACGAAACCGGATATTTCCAGTTTCATCCAGTCATATCAGGACAAACAGGTGTGGAATTGGTATGCAATGGACCTAGAAAATCACAGTAAAAATGGTTTTGGAGAAAAGCAAAGTCTTTTCGTTAGGTAAGTGCATAAAATGTCATCTATACAAACAGAAATATCATGTTTGTTTGCCGCAGTTCCTCTAGCTTTCCTCCTAGAAAATACGAATGTGTAGAGCTGGTGTCTCCATGTGGAACCAATTAGTGTTTCCAAGCATAAAATTAAATGTTCCCTGAAAAAAAAACATTCAAAAAAATAAAGTCCGTGGATAATATCAGGAATACACAAACAAAGAGGCTGTAGCAATATCTGGGATTGAATTAGCCAAAACGAAACCGGATATTTCCGGTTTCATCCAGTCATATCCGGACAAACTGGTGTGGAATTTGTATGCAATGGACCGAGAAAATCACAGGAAAAATGGTTTTGGAGAAAAGCAAAGTCTTTTCGTTAGGCAAGTGCATAAAATGTCATCTATACAAACAGATATACCATGTTTGTTTGCCGCAGTTCCTCTAGCTTTCTCCCTAAAACATAAAAATGTGTAGAGCTGGTGTCTCCATGTGGAACCAATTAGTGTTTCCAAGCATAAAATTTAATGTTCCCTGAAAAAAAACATTCAAAAAAATAAAGTCCATGGATAATATCAGGAATACACAAACACAGAGGCTGTAGCAATATTTCGGTTTGAGTTTGCCAAAACAAAACCGCAGATTTCCGGTTTCATCCAGTCATATCCGGACAAAGTGGTGTGGAATTTGTAAGCAATGGACGGAGAAAATCACAGGAAAAATGGTTTTGGAGAAAAGCAAAGTCTTTTCGTTAGGCAAGTGCATCAAATGTCATCTATACAAACAGAAATAGCATGTTTGTTTGCCGGAGTTCCTCTAGCTTTCTCCCTAGAACAAAAAATGTGTAGAGCTGGTGTCTCCATGTGGAACCAATTAGTGTTTCCAAGCATAAAATTAAATGTTCCCTGAAAAAAAAACATTCAAAAAAATAAAATCCGTGGATAATATCAGGAATACACAAACACAGATGCTGTACAAATATTTCGGTTTGAGTTAGCCAAAACAAAACCGGATATTTCCGGTTTCATCTAGTCATATCCGGACAAAGTGGTGTGGAATTCGAATGCAATGCACCGAGAAAATCACAGGAAAAATGGTTTTGGAGAAAAGCAAAGTCTTTTCGTTAGGCAAGTGCATAAAATGTCATCTATACAAACAGAAATATCATGTTTCTTTGCCGCCGTTCCTCTAGATTTCTCCCTAGAAAATACGAATGTGTAGAGCTGGTGTCTCCATGTGGAACCAATTAGTGTTTCCAAGCATAAAATTAAATGTTCCCTGAAAAAAAAAACATTCAAAAAAATAAAATCCGTGGATAATATCAGGAATACACAAACACAGATGCTGTAGCAATATTTCGTTTTGAGTTAGCCAAAACAAAACCGGATATTTCCGGTTACATCCAGTCATATCCGGACAAAGTGGTGTGGAATTGGTATGCAATGGACCGAGAAAATCACAGGAAAAATGGTTTTGGAGAAAAGCAAAGTCTTTTCGTTAGGCAAGTGCATAAAATGTCATCTATACAAACTGAAATATCATGTTTGTTTGCCGCAGTTCCTCTAGCTTTCTCCCTAGAACAAAAAATGTCTAGAGCTGGTGTCTCCATGTGGAACCAATTAGTGTTTCCAAGCATAAAATTTAATGTTCCCTGAAAAAAAAACATTCAAAAAAATAAAGTCCGTCGATAATATCAGGAATACACAAACAAAGAGGCTGTAGCAATATCTGGGATTGAATTAGCCAAAACGAAACCGGATATTTCCGGTTCCATCCAGTCATATCCGGACAAACTGGTGTGGAATTCGTATGCAATGGACCGAGAAAATCACAGGAAAAATGGTTTTGGAGAAAAGCAAAGTCTTTTCCTTAGGCAAGTGCATAAAATGTCATCTATACAAACAGAAATAGCATGTTTGTTTGCTGCAGTTCCTCTAGATTTCTCCCTAAAACATAAAAATGTGTAGAACTGGTGTCTCCATGTGGAACCAATTAGTGTTTCCAAGCATAAAATTAAATGTTCCCTGAAAAAAAAACCTTCAAAAAATAAAATCCGTGGATAATATCAGGAATACACAAACACAGATGCTGTACAAATATTTCGGTTTGAGTTAGCCAAAACAAAACCGGATATTTCCGGTTTCATCTAGTCATATCCGGACAAAGTGGTGTGGAATTCGTATGCAATGGACCGAGAAAATCACACTAAAAATGGTTTCGGAGAAAAGCAAAGTATTTTCGTTAGGCAAGTGCATAAAATGTCATCTATACAAACAGAAATATCATGTTTGTTTGCCGCAGTTCCTCTAGGTTTCTCCATAGAACAAACGAATGTGTAGAGCTGGTGTCTCCATGTGGAACCAATTAGTGTTTCCAAGCATAAAATTAAATGTTCCCAGAAAAAAAAAAAACATTCAAAAAAATAAAGTCCGTGGATAATATCAGGAATACACAAACACAGAGGCTGTAAGAATATTTCGGTTTGAGTTAGCCAAAACAAAACCGCAGATTTCCGGTTTCATCCTGTCATATCCGGACAAAGTGGTGTTGAACTTGTATGCAATGGACCGAGAAAATCACAGGAAAAATGGTTTTGGAGAAAAGCAAAGTCTTTTCGTTAGGCAAGTGCATAAATTGTCATCTAGACAAACAGAAATATCCTGTTTGTTTGCCGCAGTTCCTCTAGCTTTCTCCCTATGAAATACGAATGTGTAGAGCTGGTGTGTCCATTGGGACCAATTAGTGTTTCCAAGCATAAAATTAAATGTTCCCTGAAAAAAAAAACATTCAAAATTAAAATCCGTGAATAATATCAGGAATACACAAACACAGATGCTGTACAAATATTTCGGTTTGAGTTAGCCAAAACAAAACCGCAGATTTCCGGTTTCATCCAGTCATATCCGGACAATGTGGTGTGGAATTTGTATGCAATGGACCGAGAAAATCACAGGAAAAATGGTTTTGGAGAAAAGCAAAGTCTTTTCGTTAGGCAAGTGCATAAATTGTCATCTAGACAAACTTAAATATCATGTTTGTTTGCCGCCGTTCCTCTAGATTTCTCCCTAGAAAATACGAATGTGTAGAGCTGGTGTGTCCATGTGGGACCAATTAGTGTTTCCAAGCATAAAATTAAATGTTCCCTGAAAAAAAAAACATTCAAAAAAATAAAATCCGTGGATAATATCAGGAATACACAAACAAAGAGGCTGTAGCAATATCTGGGATTGAATTAGCCAAAATGAAACCGGATATTTCCGGTTTCATTTAGTCATATTCAGACCAACTCGTGTGGAATTCGTATGCAATGGACCGAGAAAATCACAGTAAAAATGGTTTTGGAGAAAAGCAAAGTCTTTTCGTTAGGCAAGTGCATAAAATGTCATCTATACAAACAGAAATAGCATGTTTGTTTGCTGCAGTTCCTCTAGATTTCTCCCTAAAACATAAAAATGTGTAGATCTGGTGTCTCCATGTGGAACCAATTAGTGTTTCCAAGCATAAAATTAAATGTTCCCTGAAAAAAAAACCTTCAAAAAAATAAAGTCCATGGATAATATCAGGAATACACAAACAAACAGGCTGTAGCAATATCTTGGATTGAATTAGGCAAAACGAATCCGGATATTTCCGTTTTAATCCAGTCATATCCGGACAAAGTGGTGTGGAATTGGTATGCAATGGACCGAGAAAATCACACTAAAAATGGTTTCGGAGAAAAGCAAAGTATTTTCGTTAGGCAAGTGCATAAAATGTCATCTAGACAAACAGAAATATCATGTTTGTTTGCCGCAGTTCCTCTCGCTTTCTCCATAGAACAAACGAATGTGTAGAGCTCGTGTCTCCATGTGGAACCAATTAGTGTTTCCAAGCATAAAATGAAATGTTCCCAGAAAAAAAAAACATTCAAAAAAATAAAGTCCGTGGATAATATCAGGAATACACAAACACAGATGCTGTACAAATATTTCGGTTTGAGTTAGCCAAAACAAAACCGCAGATTTCCGGTTTCATCTAGTCATATCCGGACAAAGTGGTGTGGAATTGGTATGCAATGGACCGAGAAAATCACAGGAAAAATGGTTTTGGAGAAAAGCAAAGTCTTTTCATTAGGCAAGTGCATAAAATGTCATCTATACAAACAGAAATATCATTTTTTTTTGCCGCCGTTCCTCTAGATTTCTCCCTAGAAAATACGAATGTGTAGAGCTGGTGTCTCCATGTGGAACCAATTAGTGTTTCCAAACATAAAATTAAATGTTCCCTGAAAAAAAAAACATTCAAAAAATAAAGTCCGTGGATAATATCAGGAATACACAAACAAAGAGGCTGTAGCAATATCTGGGATTGAATTAGCCAAAACGAAACCGGATATTTCCGGTTTCATCCAGTCATATCAGGACAAACAGGTGTGGAATTGGTATGCAATGGACCTAGAAATTCACAGTAAAAATGGTTTTGGAGAAAAGCAAAGTCTTTTCGTTAGGTAAGTGCATAAAATGTCATCTATACAAACAGAAATATCATGTTTGTTTGCCGCAGTTCCTCTAGCTTTCCTCCTAGAAAATACAAATGTGTAGAGCTGGTGTCTCCATGTGGAACCAATTAGTGTTTCCAAGCATAAAATTTAATGTTCCCTGAAAAAAAACATTCAAAAAAATAAAGTCCGTGGATAATATCAGGAATACACAAACAAAGAGGCTGTAGCAATATCTGGGATTGAATTAGCCAAAACGAAACCGGATATTTCCGGTTTCATCCAGTCATATCCGGACAAACTGGTGTGGAATTTGTATGCACTGGACCGAGAAAATCACAGGAAAAATGGTTTTGGAGAAAAGCAAAGTCTTTTCGTTAGGTAAGTGCATAAAATGTCATCTATACAAACAGAAATACCATGTTTGTTTGCCGCAGTTCCTCTAGCTTTCTCCCTAAAACATAAAAATGTGTAGAACTGGTGTCTCCTTGTGGAACCAATTAGTGTTTCCAAGCATAAAATTTAATGTTCCCTGAAAAAAAAACATTCAAAAAAATAAAGTCCGTGGATAATATCAGGAATACACAAACACAGATGCTGTACAAATAATTCGGTTTGAGTTAGCCAAAACAAAACCAGATAATTCCGGTTTCATCCAGTCATATCCGGACAAAGTGGTGTGGAATTGGTATGCAATGGACCGAGAAAATCACAGGAAAAATGGTTTTGGAGAAAAGCAAAGTCTTTTCGTTAGGCAAGTGCATAAAATGTCATCTATACAAACTGAAATATCATGTTTGTTTGCCGCAGTTCCTCTAGCTTTCTCCCTAGAACAAAAAATGTGTAGAGCTGGTGTCTCCATGTGGAACCAATTAGTGTTTCCAAGCATAAAATTTAATGTTCCCTGAAAAAAAAAACATTCAAAAAAATAAACTCCGTGGATAATATCAGGAATACACAAACAAAGAGGCTGTAGCAATATCTAGGATTGAATTAGCCAAAATGAAACCGGATATTTCCGGTTTCATCCAGTTATATTCAGAGCAACTGGTGTGGAATTCGTATGCAATGGACCGAGAAAATCACAGGAAAAATGGTTTTGGAGAAAAGCAAAGTCTTTTCGTTAGGCAAGTGCATAAAATGTCATCTATACAAACAGAAATAGCATGTTTGTTTGCTGCAGTTCCTCTAGATTTCTCCCTAAAACATAAAAATGTGTAGAACTGGTGTCTCCATGTGGAACCAATTAGTGTTTCCAAGCATAAAATTAAATGTTCCCTGAAAAAAAAACCTTCAAAAAAATAAAGTCCGTGGATAATATCAGGAATACACAAACAAACAGGCTGTAGCAATATCTTGGATTGAATTAGGCAAAACGAATCCGGATATTTCCGTTTTAATCCAGTCATATCCGGACAAAGTGGTGTGGAATTGGTATGCAATGGACCGAGAAAATCACACTAAAAATGGTTTCGGAGAAAAGCAAAGTATTTTCGTTAGGCAAGTGCATAAAATGTCATCTAGACAAACAGAAATATCATGTTTGTTTGCCGCAGTTCCTCTAGCTTTCTCCATAGAACAAACGAATGTGTAGAGCTCGTGTCTCCATGTGGAACCAATTAGTGTTTCCAAGCATAAAATGAAATGTTCCCAGAAAAAAAAAACATTCAAAAAAATAAAGTCCGTGGATAATATCAGGAATACACAAACACAGATGCTGTACAAATATTTCGGTTTGAGTTAGCCAAAACAAAACCACAGATTTCCGGTTTCATCTAGTCATATCCGGACAAAGTGGTGTGGAATTGGTATGCAATGGACCGAGAAAATCACAGGAAAAATGGTTTTGGAGAAAAGCAAAGTCTTTTCATTAGGCAAGTGCATAAAATGTCATCTATACAAACAGAAATATCATTTTTTTTTGCCGCCGTTCCTCTAGATTTCTCCCTAGAAAATACGAATGTGTAGAGCTGGTGTCTCCATGTGGAACCAATTAGTGTTTCCAAACATAAAATTAAATGTTCCCTGAAAAAAAAAAACATTCAAAAAATAAAGTCCGTGGATAATATCAGGAATACACAAACAAAGAGGCTGTAGCAATATCTGGGATTGAATTAGCCAAAACGAAACCGGATATTTCCGGTTTCATCCAGTCATATCAGGACAAACAGGTGTGGAATTGGTATGCAATGGACCTAGAAAATCACAGTAAAAATGGTTTTGGAGAAAAGCAAAGTCTTTTCGTTAGGTAAGTGCATAAAATGTCATCTATACAAACAGAAATATCATGTTTGTTTGCCTCAGTTCCTCTAGCTTTCCTCCTAGAAAATACAAATGTGTAGAGCTGGTGTC
This sequence comes from Lepus oiostolus, assembly GCA_036325905.1. Taxonomy (NCBI): domain Eukaryota; kingdom Metazoa; phylum Chordata; class Mammalia; order Lagomorpha; family Leporidae; genus Lepus; species Lepus oiostolus. The sequence continues at coordinate 474,563 of JAWMBE010000081.1, read as the reverse complement.
TCCATGTGGAACCAATTAGTGTTTCCAAGCATAAAATTTAATGTTCCCTGAAAAAAACATTCAAAAAAATAAAGTCCGTGGATAATATCAGGAATACACAAACAAAGAGGCTGTAGCAATATCTGGGATTGAATTAGCCAAAACGAAACCGGATATTTCCGGTTTCATCCAGTCATATCCGGACAAACTGGTGTGGAATTTGTATGCAATGGACCGAGAAAATCACAGGAAAAATGGTTTTGGAGAAAAGCAAAGTCTTTTCGTTAGGTAAGTGCATAAAATGTCATCTATACAAACAGAAATACCATGTTTGTTTGCCGCAGTTCCTCTAGCTTTCTCCCTAAAACATAAAAATGTGTAGAACTGGTGTCTCCTTGTGGAACCAATTAGTGTTTCCAAGCATAAAATTTAATGTTCCCTGAAAAAAAAACATTCAAAAAAATAAAGTCCGTGGATAATATCAGGAATACACAAACACAGATGCTGTACAAATATTTCGGTTTGAGTTAGCCAAAACAAAACCAGATAATTCCGGTTTCATCCAGTCATATCCGGACAAAGTGGTGTGGAATTGGTATGCAATGGACCGAGAAAATCACAGGAAAAATGGTTTTGGAGAAAAGCAAAGTCTTTTCGTTAGGCAAGTGCATAAAATGTCATCTATACAAACTGAAATATCATGTTTGTTTGCCGCAGTTCCTCTAGCTTTCTCCCTAGAACAAAAAATGTGTAGAGCTGGTGTCTCCATGTGGAACCAATTAGTGTTTCCAAGCATAAAATTTAATGTTCCCTGAAAAAAAAAACATTCAAAAAAATAAACTCCGTGGATAATATCAGGAATACACAAACAAAGAGGCTGTAGCAATATCTAGGATTGAATTAGCCAAAATGAAACCGGATATTTCCGGTTTCATCCAGTCATATTCAGAGCAACTGGTGTGGAATTCGTATGCAATGGACCGAGAAAATCACAGGAAAAATGGTTTTGGAGAAAAGCAAAGTCTTTTCGTTAGGCAAGTGCATAAAATGTCATCTATACAAACAGAAATATCAATTTTGTTTGCTGCAGTTCCTCTAGATTTCTCCCTAGAACATAAAAATGTGTAGAGCTGGTGTCTCCATGTGGAACCAATTAGTGTTTCCAAGCATAAAATTAAATGTTCCCAGAAAAAAAAAACATTCAAAAAAATACAGTCCGTGGATAATATCAGGAATACACAAACACAGAGTCTGTAGCAATATTTCGGTTTGAGTTAGCCAAAACAAAACCGCAGATTTCCGGATTCATCCAGTCATATCCGGACAAAGTGGTGTGGAATTTGTATGCAATGGACCGAGAAAATCACAGGAAAAATGGTTTTGGAGAAAAGCAAAGTCTTTTTGTTAGGCAAGTGCATCAAATGTCATCTATACAAACAGAAATAGCATGTTTGTTTGCCGCAGTTCCTCTAGCTTTCTCCCTAGGAAATACGAATGTGTAGAGCTGGTGTGTCCATGTGGAACCAATTAGTGTTTCCAAGCATAAAATTAAATGTTCCCTGAAAAAAAAACATTCAAAAAAATAAAATCCGTGGATAATATCAGGAATACACAAACACAGATGCTGTACAAATATTTCGGTTTGAGTTAGCCAAAACAAAACCGGATATTTCCGGTTTCATCCAGTCATATCCGGACAATGTGGTGTGGAATTTGTATGCAATGGACCGAGAAAATCACAGGAAAAATGGTTTTGGAGAAAAGCAAAGTCTTTTCGTTAGGCAAGTGCATAAAATGTCATCTATACAAACAGAAATATCATGTTTGTTTGCCGCCGTTCCTCTAGATTTCTCCCTAGAAAATACGAATGTGTAGAGCTGGTGTCTCCATGTGGAACCAATTAGTGTTTCCAAGCATAAAATTAAATGTTCCCTGAAAAAAAAATTTAAAAAAATAAAGTCCGTGGATAATATCACGAATACAAAAACACAGATGCTGTAGCAATATTTCGTTTTGAGTTAGCCAAAACAAAACCTGATATTTCCGGTTTCATCCAGTCATATCCGGACAAAGTGGTGTGGAATTGGTATGCAATGGACCGAGAAAATCACAGGAAAAATGGTTTTGGAGAAAAGCAAAGTCTTTTCGTTAGGCAAGTGCCTAAAATGTCATCTATACAAACAGAAATATCATGTTTGTTTGCCGCAGTTCCTCTAGCTTTCCTCCTAGAAAATACGAATGTGTAGAGCTGGTGTCTCCATGTGAAACCAATTAGTGTTTCCAAGCATAAAATTTAATGTTCCCTGAAAAAAAAACATTCAAAAAAATAAAGTCCGTCGATAATATCAGGAATACACAAACAAAGAGGCTGTAGCAATATCTGGGATTGAATTAGCCAAAACGAAACCGGATATTTCCGGTTCCATCCAGTCATATCCGGACAAACTGGTGTGGAATTCGTATGCAATGGACCGAGAAAATCACAGGAAAAATGGTTTTGGAGAAAAGCAAAGTCTTTTCGTTAGGCAAGTGCATAAAATGTCATCTATACAAACAGAAATAGCATGTTTGTTTGCTGCAGTTCCTCTAGATTTCTCCCTAAAACATAAAAATGTGTAGAACTGGTGTCTCCATGTGGAACCAATTAGTGTTTCCAAGCATAAAATTAAATGTTCCCTGAAAAAAAAAACCTTCAAAAAAATAAAGTCCGTGGATAATATCAGGAATACACAAACAAAGAGGCTGTAGCAATATCTTGGATTGAATTAGGCAAAACGAATCCGGATATTTCCGGTTTAATCCAGTCATATCCGGACAAAGTGGTGTGGAATTCGTATGCAATGGACCGAGAAAATCACACTAAAAATGGTTTCGGAGAAAAGCAAAGTATTTTCGTTAGGCAAGTGCATAAAATGTCATCTATACAAACAGAAATATCATGTTTGTTTGCCGCAGTTCCTCTAGGTTTCTCCATAGAACAAACGAATGTGTAGAGCTGGTGTCTCCATGTGGAACCAATTAGTGTTTCCAAGCATAAAATTAAATGTTCCCAGAAAAAAAAACATTCAAAAAAATAAAGTCCGTGGATAATATCAGGAATACACAAACACAGAGGCTGTAAGAATATTTCAGTTTGAGTTAGCCAAAACAAAACCGCAGATTTCCGGTTTCATCCTGTCATATCCGGACAAAGTGGTGTTGAATTTGTATGCAATGGACCGAGAAAATCACAGGAAAAATGGTTTTGGAGAAAAGCAAAGTCTTTTCGTTAGGCAAGTGCATAAATTGTCATCTAGACAAACAGAAATATCCTGTTTGTTTGCCGCAGTTCCTCTAGCTTTCTCCCTAGGAAATACGAATGTGTAGAGCTGGTGTGTCCATTGGGACCAATTAGTGTTTCCAAGCATAAAATTAAATGTTCCCTGAAAAAAAAAACATTCAAAAAAATAAAATCCGTGAATAATATCAGGAATACACAAACACAGATGCTGTACAAATATTTCGGTTTGAGTTAGCCAAAACAAAACCGCAGATTTCCGGTTTCATCCAGTCATATCCGGACAATGTGGTGTGGAATTTGTATGCAATGGACCGAGAAAATCACAGGAAAAATGGTTTTGGAGAAAAGCAAAGTCTTTTCGTTAGGCAAGTGCATAAATTGTCATCTAGACAAACTTAAATATCATGTTTGTTTGCCGCCGTTCCTCTAGATTTCTCCCTAGAAAATACGAATGTGTAGAGCTGGTGTGTCCATGTGGGACCAATTAGTGTTTCCAAGCATAAAATTAAATGTTCCCTGAAAAAAAAAACATTCAAAAAAATAAAATCCGTGGATAATATCAGGAATACACAAACAAAGAGGCTGTAGCAATATCTGGGATTGAATTAGCCAAAATGAAACCGGATATTTCCGGTTTCATTTAGTCATATTCAGACCAACTCGTGTGGAATTCGTATGCAATGGACCGAGAAAATCACAGTAAAAATGGTTTTGGAGAAAAGCAAAGTCTTTTCGTTAGGCAAGTGCATAAAATGTCATCTATACAAACAGAAATAGCATGTTTGTTTGCTGCAGTTCCTCTAGATTTCTCCCTAAAACATAAAAATGTGTAGAACTGGTGTCTCCATGTGGAACCAATTAGTGTTTCCAAGCATAAAATTAAATGTTCCCTGAAAAAAAAAACCTTCAAAAAAATACAGTCCGTGGATAATATCAGGAATACACAAACACAGATGCTGTAGCAATATTTCGGTTTGAGTTAGCCAAAACAAAACCGGATATTTCCGGTTTCATCCAGTCATATCCGGACAAAGTGGTGTGGAATTGGTATGCAATGGACCGAGAAAATCACAGGAAAAATGGTTTTGGAGAAAAGCAAAGTCTTTTCGTTAGGCAAGTGCATAAAATGTCATCTATACAAACAGAAATATCATGTTTGTTTGCCGCAGTTCCTCTAGCTTTCTCCCTAGAACATAAAAATGTGTAGAGCTGGTGTCTCCATGTGGAACCAATTAGTGTTTCCAAGCATAAAATTAAATGTTCCCTGAAAAAAAAACCTTCAATAATATAAAGTCCTTGGATAATATCAGGAATACACAAACAAAGAGGCTGTAGCAATATCTGGGATTGAATTAGCCAAAATGAAACCGGATATTTCCGGTTTCATCCAGTCATATCCGGACAAAGTGGTGTGGAATTCGTATGCAATGGACCGAGAAAATCACAGGAAAAATGGTTTTGGAGAAAAGCAAAGTCTTTTCTTTAGGCAAGTGCATAAAATGTCATCTAGACAAACAGAAATATCATGTTTGTTTGCCGCAGTTCCTCTAGCTTTCTCCCTAGAACAAACAAATGTGTAGAGCTGGTGTCTCCATGTGGAACCAATTAGTGTTTCCAAGCATAAAATTAAATGTTCCCTGAAAAAAAAAACATTCAAAAAAATAAAATTCGTGGATAATATCAGGAATACACAAACACAGATGCTGTACAAATATTTCGGTTTGAGTTAGCCAAAACAAAACCAGATATTTCCGGTTTCATCCAGTCATATCCGGACAAAGTGGTGTGGAATTGGTATGCAATGGACCGAGAAAATCACAGGAAAAATGGTTTTGGAGAAAAGCAAAGTCTTTTCGTTAGGCAAGTGCATAAAATGTCATCTATACAAACAGAAATATCATGTTTGTTTGCCGCAGTTCCTCTAGCTTTCTCCCTAGAAAATACGAATTTCTAGAGCTGGTGTCTCCGTGTGCACCAATTAGAGTTTCCAAGGACAAAGTCAAATGATCCCTGATTAAAAAAAATAAAATAATAAAGTCGGTGGATAATATCAGGAATACACAAACACAGATGCTGTAGCAATATTTCGGTTTGAGTTAGCCAAAACAAAACCGGATACTTAAGTTTCATCCAGTCATATCCGGACAAAGTGGTGTGGAATTGGTATGCAATGGACCGAGGAAATCACAGTAAAAATGGTTTTGGAGAAAAGCAAAGTCTTTTCGTTAGGCAAGTGCATCAAATGTCATCTAGACAAACAGAAATATCATGTTTGTTTGCCGCAGTTCCTCTAGCTTTCTCCCTAGAAAATACGAATGTGTAGAGCTGGTGTCTCCATGTGGAACCAATTAGTGTTTCCAAGCATAAAATTTAATGTTCTCTGAAAAAAAAACATTCAAAAAAATAAAGTCCGTGGATAATATCAGGAATACACAAACAAAGAGGCTGTAGCAATATCTGAGATTGAATTAGCCAAAACGAAACCGGATATTTCCGGTTTCATCCAGTCATATCCGGACAAAGTGGTGTGGAGTTCGTATGCAATGGACCGAGAAAATCACAGTAAAAATGGTTTTGGAGAAAAGCAAAGTCTTTTCGTTAGGCAAGTGCATAAAATGTCATCTATACAAACAGAAATATCATGTTTGTTTGCCGCAGTTCCACTACATTTCTCCCTAGAACATAAAAATGTGTAGAGCTGGTGTCTCCATTTGGAACCAATTAGTGTTTCCAAGCATAAAATTAAATGTTCCCTGAAAAAAAAAACATTCAAAAAAATAAAGTTCGTGGATCATATCAGGAATACACAAACAAAGAGGCTGTAGCAATATCTGGGATTGAATTAGCCAAAATGAAACCGGATATTTCCGGTTTCATCCAGTCATATCTGGACAAACTGGTGTGGAATTCTTATGCAATGGACCGAGAAAATCACAGGAAAAATGGTTTTGGAGAAAAGCAAAGTCTTTTCGTTAGGCAAGTGCATCAAATGTCATCTAGACAAACAGAAATATCATGTTTGTTTGCCGCATTTCCTCTAGCTTTCTCCCTAGAACAAACAAATGTGTAGAGCTGGTGTCTCCATGTGGAACCAATTAGTGTTCCCAAGCATAAAATTAAATGTTCCCTGAAAATAAAAAAAACATTCAAAAAATACAGTCCGTGGATAATATCAGGAATACACAAACACAGAGGCTGTAGCAATATTTCGGTTTGAGTTAGACAAAATAAAACTGGATATTTCCGGTTTCATCCAGTCATATCCGGAAAACGTTGTGTGGAATTTGTATGTAATGGACCGAGAAAATCACAGGAAAAATGGTTTTGGAGAAAAGCAAAATCTTTTCGTTAGGCAAGTGCATAAAATGTCATCTATACAAACAGAAATATCATGTTTCTTTGCCACAGTTCCTCTAGATTTCTCCCTACAAAATACGAATGTGTAGAGCTGGTGTCTCCGTGTGCACCAATTCGAGTTTCCAAGGACAAAGTTAAATGTTCCCTGATATAAAAAAACAAAACAATAAAGTCCGTGGATAATATCAGGAATACACAAACACAGATGCTGTAGCAATATTTCGGTTTGAGTTAGCCAAAACAAAACCGGCTATTTCCGGTTTCATCCAGTCATATCCGGACAAAGTGGTGTGGAATTGGTATGCAATGGACCGAGGAAATCACAGTAAAAATGGTTTTGGAGTAAAGCAAAGTCTTTTCGTTAGGCAAGTGCATCAAATGTCATCTATACAAACAGAAATATCATGTTTGTTTGCCGCAGTTCCTCTAGCTTTCTCCCTAGAAAATACGAATGTGTAGAGCTGGTGTCTCCATGTGGAACCAATTAGTGTTTCCAAGCATAAAATTTAATGTTCTCTGAAAAAAAAAACCTTCAAAAAAATAAAGTCCGTGGATAATATCAGGAATACACAAACAAAGAGGCTGTAGCAATATCTTGGATTGAATTAGGCAAAACGAATCCGGATATTTCCGGTTTAATCCAGTCATATCCGGACAAAGTGGTGTGGAATTCGTATGCAATGGACCGAGAAAATCACACTAAAAATGGTTTTGGAGAAAAGCAAAGTCTTTTCGTTAGGCAAGTGCATAAAATGTCATCTATACAAACAGAAATATCATGTTTGTTTGCCGCAGTTCCTCTAGGTTTCTCCATAGAACAAACGAATGTGTAGAGCTGGTGTCTCCATGTGGAACCAATTAGTGTTTCCAAGCATAAAATTAAATGTTCCCAGAAAAAAAAAACATTCAAAAAAATAAAGTCCGTGGATAATATCAGGAATACACAAACACAGAGGCTGTAAGAATATTTCAGTTTGAGTTAGCCAAAACAAAACCGCAGATTTCCGGTTTCATCCTGTCATATCCGGACAAAGTGGTGTTGAATTTGTATGCAATGGACCGAGAAAATCACAGGAAAAATGGTTTTGGAGAAAAGCAAAGTCTTTTCGTTAGGCAAGTGCATAAATTGTCATCTAGACAAACAGAAATATCCTGTTTGTTTGCCGCAGTTCCTCTAGCTTTCTCCCTAGGAAATACGAATGTGTAGAGCTGGTGTGTCCATTGGGACCAATTAGTGTTTCCAAGCATAAAATTAAATGTTCCCTGAAAAAAAAAAAACATTCAAAAAAATAAAATCCGTGAATAATATCAGGAATACACAAACACAGATGCTGTACAAATATTTCGGTTTGAGTTAGCCAAAACAAAACCGCAGATTTCCGGTTTCATCCAGTCATATCCGGACAATGTGGTGTGGAATTTGTATGCAATGGACCGAGAAAATCACAGGAAAAATGGTTTTGGAGAAAAGCAAAGTCTTTTCGTTAGGCAAGTGCATAAATTGTCATCTAGACAAACTTAAATATCATGTTTGTTTGCCGCCGTTCCTCTAGATTTCTCCCTAGAAAATACGAATGTGTAGAGCTGGTGTGTCCATGTGGGACCAATTAGTGTTTCCAAGCATAAAATTAAATGTTCCCTGAAAAAAAAAACATTCAAAAAAATAAAATCCGTGGATAATATCAGGAATACACAAACAAAGAGGCTGTAGCAATATCTGGGATTGAATTAGCCAAAATGAAACCGGATATTTCCGGTTTCATTTAGTCATATTCAGACCAACTCGTGTGGAATTCGTATGCAATGGACCGAGAAAATCACAGTAAAAATGGTTTTGGAGAAAAACAAAGTCTTTTCGTTAGGCAAGTGCATAAAATGTCATCTATACAAACAGAAATAGCATGTTTGTTTGCTGCAGTTCCTCTAGATTTCTCCCTAAAACATAAAAATGTGTAGAACTGGTGTCTCCATGTGGAACCAATTAGTGTTTCCAAGCATAAAATTAAATGTTCCCTGAAAAAAAAACCTTCAATAATATAAAGTCCTTGGATAATATCAGGAATACACAAACAAAGAGGCTGTAGCAATATCTGGGATTGAATTAGCCAAAATGAAACCGGATATTTCCGGTTTCATCCAGTCATATCCGGACAAAGTGGTGTGGAATTCGTATGCAATGGACCGAGAAAATCACAGGAAAAATGGTTTTGGAGAAAAGCAAAGTCTTTTCTTTAGGCAAGTGCATAAAATGTCATCTAGACAAACAGAAATATCATGTTTGTTTGCCGCAGTTCCTCTAGCTTTCTCCCTAGAACAAACAAATGTGTAGAGCTGGTGTCTCCATGTGGAACCAATTAGTGTTTCCAAGCATAAAATTAAATGTTCCCTGAAAAAAAAAAACATTCAAAAAAATAAAATTCGTGGATAATATCAGGAATACACAAACACAGATGCTGTACAAATATTTCGGTTTGAGTTAGCCAAAACAAAACCAGATATTTCCGGTTTCATCCAGTCATATCCGGACAAAGTGGTGTGGAATTGGTATGCAATGGACCGAGAAAATCACAGGAAAAATGGTTTTGGAGAAAAGCAAAGTCTTTTCGTTAGGCAAGTGCATAAAATGTCATCTATACAAACAGAAATATCATGTTTGTTTGCCGCAGTTCCTCTAGCTTTCTCCCTAGAAAATACGAATTTCTAGAGCTGGTGTCTCCGTGTGCACCAATTAGAGTTTCCAAGGACAAAGTCAAATGATCCCTGATTAAAAAAAATAAAATAATAAAGTCGGTGGATAATATCAGTAATACACAAACACAGATGCTGTAGCAATATTTCGGTTTGAGTTAGCCAAAACAAAACCGGATATTTCTGGTTTCATCCAGTCATATCCGGACAAAGTGGTGTGGAATTGGTATGCAATGGACCGAGGAAATCACAGTAAAAATGGTTTTGGAGAAAAGCAAAGTCTTTTCGTTAGGCAAGTGCATCAAATGTCATCTAGACAAACAGAAATATCATGTTTGTTTGCCGCAGTTCCTCTAGCTTTCTCCCTAGAAAATACGAATGTGTAGAGCTGGTGACTCCATGTGGAACCAATTAGTGTTTCCAAGCATAAAATTTAATGTTCTCTGAAAAAAAAAACATTCAAAAAAATAAAGTCCGTGGATAATATCAGGAATACACAAACAAAGAGGCTGTAGCAATATCTGAGATTGAATTAGCCAAAAGGAAACCGGATATTTCCGGTTTCATCCAGTCATATCCGGACAAAGTGGTGTGGAGTTCGTATGCAATGGACCGAGAAAATCACAGTAAAAATGGTTTTGGAGAAAAGCAAAGTCTTTTCGTTAGGCAAGTGCATCAAATGTCATCTAGACAAACAGAAATATCATGTTTGTTTGCCGCATTTCCTCTAGCTTTCTCCCTAGAACAAACAAATGTGTAGAGCTGGTGTCTCCATGTGGAACCAATTAGTGTTCCCAAGCATAAAATTAAATGTTCCCTGAAAATAAAAAAAACATTCAAAAAATACAGTCCGTGGATAATATCAGGAATACACAAACACAGAGGCTGTAGCAATATTTCGGTTTGAGTTAGACAAAATAAAACTGGATATTTCCGGTTTCATCCAGTCATATCCGGAAAACGTTGTGTGGAATTTGTATGTAATGGACCGAGAAAATCACAGGAAAAATGGTTTTGGAGAAAAGCAAAATCTTTTCGTTAGGCAAGTGCATAAAATGTCATCTATACAAACAGAAATATCATGTTTCTTTGCCACAGTTCCTCTAGATTTCTCCCTACAAAATACGAATGTGTAGAGCTGGTGTCTCTGTGTGCACCAATTCGAGTTTCCAAGGACAAAGTTAAATGTTCCCTGATATAAAAAAACAAAACAATAAAGTCCGTGGATAATATCAGGAATACACAAACACAGATGCTGTAGCAATATTTCGGTTTGAGTTAGCCAAAACAAAACCGGCTATTTCCGGTTTCATCCAGTCATATCCGGACAAAGTGGTGTGGAATTGGTATGCAATGGACCGAGGAAATCACAGTAAAAATGGTTTTGGAGTAAAGCAAAGTCTTTTCGTTAGGCAAGTGCATCAAATGTCATCTATACAAACAGAAATATCATGTTTGTTTGCCGCAGTTCCTCTAGCTTTCTCCCTAGAAAATACGAATGTGTAGAGCTGGTGTCTCCATGTGGAACCAATTAGTGTTTCCAAGCATAAAATTTAATGTTCTCTGAAAAAAAAAACATTCAAAAAAATAAAATCCGTGGATAATATCAGGAATACACAAACAAAGAGGCTGTAGCAATATCTGAGATTGAATTAGCCAAAACGAAACCGGATATTTCCGGTTTCATCCAGTCATATCCGGACAAATGGTGTGGAATTCGTATGCAATGGACCGAGAAAATCACAGTAAAAATGGTTTTGGAGAAAAGCAAAGTCTTTTCGTTAGGCAAGTGCATAAAATGTCATCTATACAAACAGAAATATCATGTTTGTTTGCCGCAGTTCCACTACCTTTCTCCCTAGAAAATACGAATGTGTAGAGCTGGTGTCTCCATGTGGAACCAATTAGTGTTTCCAAGCATAAAATTAAATGTTCCCTGAAAAAAAAACATTCAAAAAAATAAAGTCCGTGGATAATATCAGGAATAAACAAACACAGAGGCTGTAGCAATATTTCGGTTTGAGTTAGCCGAAACAAAACCGGATATTTCCGGTTTCATCCAGTCATATCCGGACAAAGTGGTGTGGAATTCGTATGCAATGGACCGAGAAAATCACAGTAAAAATGGTTTTGGAGAAAAGCAAAGTCTTTTCATTAGGCAAGTGCATAAAATGTCATCTAGACAAACAGAAATATCATGTTTGTTTGCCGCAGTTCCTCTAGCTTTCTCCCTAGAAAATACGAATGTGTAGAGCTGGTGTCTCCATGTGGAACCAATTAGTGTTTCCAAGCATAAAATTAAATGTTCCCTGAAAAAAAAACATTCAAAAAAATAAAGTCCGTGGATAATATCAGGAATACACAAACACAGATGCTGTACAAATATTTCGGTTTGAGTTAGCCAAAACAAAACCGGATATTTCCGGTTTCATCCAGTCATATCCAGACAAAGTGGTGTGGAATTGGTATGCAATGGACCGAGAAAATCCCAGGAAAAATGGTTTTGGAGAAAAGCAAAGTCTTTTCGTTAGGCAAGTGCATAAAATGTCATCTATACAAACAGAAATAGCATGTTTGTTTGCCGCCGTTCCTCTAGATTTCTCCCTAGAAAATACGAATGTGTAGAGCTGGTGTCTCCATGTGGAACCAATTAGTGTTTCCAAACATAAAATTAAATGTTCCCTGATAAAAAACATTCAAAAAAATAAAATCCGTGGATAATATCAGGAATACACAAACACAGATGCTGTAGCAATATTTCGGTTTGAGTTAGCCAAAACAAAACCGGATATTTCCGGTTTCATCCAGTCATATCCGGAAAAAGTGGTGTGGAATTGGTATGCAATGTACTGAGAAAATCACAGGAAAAATGGTTTTGGAGAAAAGCAAAGTCTTTTCGTTAGGCAAGTGCATAAAATGTCATCTATACAAACAGAAATATCATGTTTGTTTGCCGCAGTTCCGCTAGCTTTCTCCCTAGAACATAAAAATGTGTAGAGCTGGTGTCTCCATGTGGAACCAATTAGTGTTTCCAAGCATAAAATTAAATGTTCCCTGAAAAAAAAAAACATTCAAAAAATAAAGTCTGTGGATAATATCAGAAATACACAAACAAATAGGCTGTAGCAATATCTGGGATTGAATCAGCCAAAACGAAACCGGATATTTCCGGTTTCATCCAGTCATATTCGGACCAACTGGTGTGGAATTCGTATGCAATGGACCGAGAAAATCACAGGAAAAATGGTTTTGGAGAAAAGCAAAGTCTTTTCGTTAGGCAAGTGCATAAAATGTCATCTATACAAACAGAAATAGCATGTTTGTTTGCTGCAGTTCCTCTAGATTTCTCACTAAAGCATAAAAATGTGTAGAGCTGGTGTCTCCATTTGGAACCAATTAGTGTTTCCAAGCATAAAATTAAATGTTCCCTGAAAAAAAAACTTTCAAAAAAATAAAGTTCTTGGATAATATCAGGAATACACAAACAAAGAGGCTGTAGCAATATCTGGGATTGAATTAGCCAAAATGAAACCGGATATTTCCGGTTTCATTTAGTCATATTCAGACCAACTCGTGTGGAATTCGTATGCAATGGACCGAGAAAATCACAGTAAAAATGGTTTTGGAGAAAAGCAAAGTATTTTCGTTAGGCAAGTGCATAAAATGTCATCTATACCAACACAAATAGCATGTTTGTTTGCCGCATTTCCTCTAGCTTTCTCCATAGAACAAACAAATGTGTAGAGCTGGTGTCTCCATGTGGAACCAATTAGTGTTTCCAAGCATAAAATTAAATGTTCCCAGAAAAAAAAAAACATTCAAAAAATACAGTCCGTGGATCATATCAGGAATACACAAACAAAGAGGCTGTAGCAATATCTGGGATTGAATTAGCCAAAACGAAACCTGATATTTCCGGTTTCATCCAGTTATATTCGGACAACTGGTGTGGAATTCGTATGCAATGGACAGAGAAAATCACAGTAAAAATGGTTTTGGAGAAAAGCAAAGTCATTTCGTTAGGCAAGTGCATCAAATGTCATCTAGACAAACAGAAATAGCATGTTTGTTTGCCGCAGTTCCTCTAGCTTTCTCCCTAGAAAATACGAATGTGTAGAGCTGGTGTGTCCATGTGGAACTAATTAGAGTTTCCAAGCATAAAATTAAATGTTCCCTGAAAAAAAAAAACATTCAAAAAAATAAAGTCCGTGGATAATATCAGGAATACACAAACAAAGAGGCTGTAGCAATATCTGGGATTGAATTAGCCAAAATGAAACCGGATATTTCCGGTTTCATCCAGTCATATCTGGACAAACTGGTGTGGAATTCTTATGCAATGGACCGAGAAAATCACAGGAAAAATGGTTTTGGAGAAAAGCAAAGTCTTTTCGTTAGGCAAGTGCATCAAATGTCATCATACAAACAGAAATATCATGTTTGTTTGCCGCATTTCCTCTAGCTTTCTCCCTAGAACAAACAAATGTGTAGAGCTGGTGTCTCCATGTGGAACCAATTAGTGTTCCCAAGCATAAAATTAAATGTTCCCTGAAAATAAAAAAAAACATTCAAAAAATACAGTCCGTGGATAATATCAGGAATACACAAACACAGAGGCTGTAGCAATATTTCGGTTTGAGTTAGACAAAACAAAACTGGATATTTCCCGTTTCATCCAGTCATATCCGGAAAACGTTGTGTGGAATTTGTATGTAATGGACCGAGAAAATCACAGGAAAAATGGTTTTGGAGAAAAGCAAAATCTTTTCGTTAGGCAAGTGCATAAAATGTCATCTATACAAACAGAAATATCATGTTTCTTTGCCACAGTTCCTCTAGATTTCTCCCTACAAAATACGAATGTGTAGAGCTGGTGTCTCCGTGTGCACCAATTCGAGTTTCCAAGGACAAAGTTAAATGTTCCCTGATATAAAAAAACAAAACAATAAAGTCCGTGGATAATATCAGGAATACACAAACACAGATGCTGTAGCAATATTTCGGTTTGAGTTAGCCAAAACAAAACCGGCTATTTCCGGTTTCATCCAGTCATATCCGGACAAAGTGGTGTGGAATTGGTATGCAATGGACCGAGGAAATCACAGTAAAAATGGTTTTGGAGTAAAGCAAAGTCTTTTCGTTAGGCAAGTGCATCAAATGTCATCTATACAAACAGAAATAGCATGTTTGTTTGCCGCAGTTCCTCTAGCTTTCTCCCTAGAAAATACGAATGTGTAGAGCTGGTGTCTCCATGTGGAACCAATTAGTGTTTCCAAGCATAAAATTTAATGTTCTCTGAAAAAAAAAACATTCAAAAAAATAAAATCCGTGGATAATATCAGGAATACACAAACAAAGAGGCTGTAGCAATATCTGAGATTGAATTAGCCAAAACGAAACCGGATATTTCCGGTTTCATCCAGTCATATCCGGACAAACTGGTGTGGAATTCGTATGCAATGGACCGAGAAAATCACAGTAAAAATGGTTTTGGAGAAAAGCAAAGTCTTTTCGTTAGGCAAGTGCATAAAATGTCATCTATACAAACAGAAATATCATGTTTGTTTGCCGCAGTTCCACTACCTTTCTCCCTAGAAAATACGAATGTGTAGAGCTGGTGTCTCCATGTGGAACCAATTAGTGTTTCCAAGCATAAAATTAAATGTTCCCTGAAAAAAAAAAATTCAAAAAAATAAAATCCGTGGATAATATCAGGAATAAACAAACACAGAGGCTGTAGCAATATTTCGGTTTGAGTTAGCCGAAACAAAACCGGATATTTCCGGTTTCATCCAGTCATATCCGGACAAAGTGGTGTGGAATTCGTATGCAATGGACCGAGAAAATCACAGTAAAAATGGTTTTGGAGAAAAGCGAAGTCTTTTCATTAGGCAAGTGCATCAAATGTCATCTAGACAAACAGAAATATCATGTTTGTTTGCCGCAGTTCCTCTAGCTTTCTCCCTAGAAAATACGAATGTGTAGAGCTGGTGTCTCCATGTGGAACCAATTAGTGTTTCCAAGCATAAAATTAAATGTTCCCTGAAAAAAAAAACATTCAAAAAAATAAAGTCCGTGGATAATATCAGGAATACACAAACACAGATGCTGTACAAATATTTCGGTTTGAGTTAGCCAAAACAAAACCGGATATTTCCGGTTTCATCCAGTCATATCCAGACAAAGTGGTGTGGAATTGGTATGCAATGGACCGAGAAAATCACAGGAAAAATGGTTTTGGAGAAAAGCAAAGTCTTTTCGTTAGGCAAGTGCATCAAATGTCATCTATACAAACAGAAATAGCATGTTTGTTTGCCGCCGTTCCTCTAGATTTCTCCCTAGAAAATACGAATGTGTAGAGCTGGTGTCTCCATGTGGAACCAATTAGTGTTTCCAAACATAAAATTAAATGTTCCCTGATAAAAAACATTCAAAAAAATAAAATCCGTGGATAATATCAGGAATACACAAACACAGATGCTGTAGCAATATTTCGGTTTGAGTTAGCCAAAACAAAACCGGATATTTCCGGTTTCATCCAGTCATATCCGGAAAAAGTGGTGTGGAATTGGTATGCAATGTACTGAGAAAATCACAGGAAAAATGGTTTTGGAGAAAAGCAAAGTCTTTTCGTTAGGCAAGTGCATAAAATGTCATCTATACAAACAGAAATATCATGTTTGTTTGCCGCAGTTCCTCTAGCTTTCTCCCTAGAACATAAAAATGTGTAGAGCTGGTGTCTCCATGTGGAACCAATTAGTGTTTCCAAGCATAAAATTAAATGTTCCCTGAAAAAAAAAATATTCAAAAAAATAAAGTCTGTGGATAATATCAGAAATACACAAACAAACAGGCTGTAGCAATATCTGGGATTGAATTAGCCAAAACGAAACCGGATATTTCCGGTTTCATCCAGTCATATTCGGACCAACTGGTGTGGAATTCGTATGCAATGGACCGAGAAAATCACAGGAAAAATGGTTTTGGAGAAAAGCAAAGTCTTTTCGTTAGGCAAGTGCATAAAATGTCATCTATACAAACAGAAATAGCATGTTTGTTTGCTGCAGTTCCTCTAGATTTCTCACTAAAGCATAAAAATGTGTAGAGCTGGTGTCTCCATTTGGAACCAATTAGTGTTTCCAAGCATAAAATTAAATGTTCCCTGAAAAAAAAAAACTTTCAAAAAAATAAAGTCCTTGGATAATATCAGGAATACACAAACAAAGAGGCTGTAGCAATATCTGGGATTGAATTAGCCGAAAGGAAACCGGATATTTCCGGTTTCATTTAGTCATATTCAGACCAACTCGTGTGGAATTCGTATGCAATGGACCGAGAAAATCACAGTAAAAATGGTTTTGGAGAAAAGCAAAGTATTTTCGTTAGGCAAGTGCATAAAATGTCATCTATACAAACAGAAATAGCATGTTTGTTTGCCGCCGTTCCTCTAGATTTCCCCCTAGAAAATACGAATGTGTAGAGCTGGTGTCTCCATGTGGAACCAATTAGTGTTTCCAAACATAAAATTAAATGTTCCCTGATAAAAAACATTCAAAAAAATAAAATCCGTGGATAATATCAGGAATACACAAACACAGATGCTGTAGCAATATTTCGGTTTGAGTTAGCCAAAACAAAACCGGATATTTCCGGTTTCATCCAGTCATATCCGGACAATGTGGTGTGGAATTCGTATGCAATGGACTGAGAAAATCACAGTAAAAATGGTTTTGGAGAAAAGCAAAGTCTTTTCGTTAGGCAAGTGCATCAAATATCATCTATACAAACAGAAATATCATGTTTGTTTGCTGCCGTTCCTCTAGATTTCTCCCTGGAAAATACGAATGTGTAGAGCTGGTGTCTCCATGTGGAACCAATTAGTGTTTCCAAGCATAAAATTAAATGTTCCCTGAAAAAAAAACATTAAAAAAAATAAAGTCCGTGGATAATATCAAGAATACACAAACACAGATGCTGTAGCAATATTTCGGTTTGAGTTAGCCAAAACAAAACCGTATACTTCCGGTTTCATCCAGTCATATCCGGAAAAAGTGGTGTGGAATTGGTATGCAATGTACTGAGAAAATCACAGGAAAAATGGTTTTGGAGAAAAACAAAGTCTTTTCGTTAGGCAAGTGCATAAAATGTCATCTATACAAACAGAAATATCATGATTGTTTGCCGCAGTTCCTCTAGCTTTCTCCCTACAACATAAAAATGTGTAGAGCTGGTGTCTCCATGTGGAACCAATTAGTGTTTCCAAGCATAAAATTAAATGTTCCCTGAAAAAAAAAACATCCAAAAAAATAAAGTCTGTGGATAATATCAGAAATACACAAACAAATAGGCTGTAGCAATATCTGGGATTGAATCAGCCAAAACGAAACCGGATATTTCCGGTTTCATCCAGTCATATTCGGACCAACTGGTGTGGAATTCGTATGCAATGGACCGAGAAAATCACAGGAAAAATGGTTTTGGAGAAAAGCAAAGTCTTTTCGTTAGGCAAGGGCATAAAATGTCATCTATACAAACAGAAATAGCATGTTTGTTTGCTACAGTTCCTCTAGATTTCTCACTAAAGCATAAAAATGTGTAGAACTGGTGTCTCCATGTGGAACCAATTAGTGTTTCCAAGCATAAAATTAAATGTTCCCTGAAAAAAAACATTCAAAAAAATAAAGTCCGTGGATAATATCAGGAATACACAAACACAGAGGCTGTAGCAA
The DNA here is from genome assembly GCA_036325905.1 of Lepus oiostolus. NCBI lineage: Eukaryota > Metazoa > Chordata > Mammalia > Lagomorpha > Leporidae > Lepus > Lepus oiostolus. The sequence goes on along the minus strand of JAWMBE010000081.1, from coordinate 456,530 downwards.
TATCTTGGATTGAATTAGGCAAAAAGAATCTGGATATTTCCGGTTTAATCCAGTTATATCCGGACAAAGTGGTGTGGAATTCGTATGCAATGGACCGAGATAATCACAGGAAAAATGGTTTTGGAGAAAAGCAAAGTATTTTCGTTAGGCAAGTGCATAAAATGTCATCTATACCAACACAAATAGCATGTTTGTTTGCCGCATTTCCTCTAGCTTTCTCCATAGAACAAACAAATGTGTAGAGCTGGTGTCTCCATGTGGAACCAATTAGTGTTTCCAAGCATAAAATTAAATGTTCCCAGAAAAAAAAAAACATTCAAAAAATACAGTCCGTGGATCATATCAGGAATACACAAACAAAGAGGCTGTAGCAATATCTGGGATTGAATTAGCCAAAACGAAACCTGATATTTCCGGTTTCATCCAGTTATATTCGGACAACTGGTGTGGAATTCGTATGCAATGGACAGAGAAAATCACAGTAAAAATGGTTTTGGAGAAAAGCAAAGTCATTTCGTTAGGCAAGTGCATCAAATGTCATCTAGACAAACAGAAATAGCATGTTTGTTTGCCGCAGTTCCTCTAGCTTTCTCCCTAGAAAATACGAATGTGTAGAGCTGGTGTGTCCATGTGGAACTAATTAGAGTTTCCAAGCATAAAATTCAATGTTCCCAGAAAAAAAAAACATTCAAAAAAATAAAGTTCGTGGATCATATCAGGAATACACAAACAAAGAGGCTGTAGCAATATCTGGGATTGAATTAGCCAAAATGAAACCGGATATTTCCGGTTTCATCCAGTCATATCTGGACAAACTGGTGTGGAATTCTTATGCAATGGACCGAGAAAATCACAGGAAAAATGGTTTTGGAGAAAAGCAAAGTCTTTTCGTTAGGCAAGTGCATCAAATGTCATCTAGACAAACAGAAATATCATGTTTGTTTGCCGCATTTCCTCTAGCTTTCTCCCTAGAACAAACAAATGTGTAGAGCTGGTGTCTCCATGTGGAACCAATTAGTGTTCCCAAGCATAAAATTAAATGTTCCCTGAAAATAAAAAAAAACATTCAAAAAATACAGTCCGTGGATAATATCAGGAATACACAAACACAGAGGCTGTAGCAATATTTCGGTTTGAGTTAGACAAAACAAAACTGGATATTTCCGGTTTCATCCAGTCATATCCAGACAAAGTGGTGTGGAATTTGTATGTAATGGACCGAGAAAATCACAGGAAAAATGGTTTTGGAGAAAAGCAAAATCTTTTCGTTAGGCAAGTGCATAAAATGTCATCTATACAAACAGAAATATCATGTTTCTTTGCCACAGTTCCTCTAGATTTCTCCCTACAAAATACGAATGTGTAGAGCTGGTGTCTCCGTGTGCACCAATTAGAGTTTCCAAGGACAAAGTTAAATGTTCCCTGATATAAAAAAACAAAACAATAAAGTCCGTGGATAATATCAGGAATACACAAACACAGATGCTGTAGCAATATTTCGGTTTGAGTTAGCCAAAACAAAACCGGCTATTTCCGGTTTCATCCAGTCATAGCCGGACAAAGTGGTGTGGAATTGGTATGCAATGGACCGAGGAAATCACAGTAAAAATGGTTTTGGAGTAAAGCAAAGTCTTTTCGTTAGGCAAGTGCATCAAATGTCATCTATACAAACAGAAATATCATGTTTGTTTGCCGCAGTTCCTCTAGCTTTCTCCCTAGAAAATACGAATGTGTAGAGCTGGTGTCTCCATGTGGAACCAATTAGTGTTTCCAAGCATAAAATTTAATGTTCTCTGAAAAAAAAAACATTCAAAAAAATAAAATCCGTGGATAATATCAGGAATACACAAACAAAGAGGCTGTAGCAATATCTGAGATTGAATTAGCCAAAACGAAACCGGATATTTCCGGTTTCATCCAGTCATATCCGGACAAACTGGTGTGGAATTCGTATGCAATGGACCGAGAAAATCACAGTAAAAATGGTTTTGGAGAAAAGCAAAGTCTTTTCGTTAGGCAAGTGCATAAAATGTCATCTATACAAACAGAAATATCATGTTTGTTTGCCGCAGTTCCACTACCTTTCTCCCTAGAAAATACGAATGTGTAGAGCTGGTGTCTCCATGTGGAACCAATTAGTGTTTCCAAGCATAAAATTAAATGTTCCCTGAAAAAGAAAACATTCAAAAAAATAAAATCCGTGGATAATATCAGGAATAAACAAACACAGAGGCTGTAGCAATATTTCGGTTTGAGTTAGCCGAAAAAAAACCGGATATTTCCGGTTTCATCCAGTCATATCCGGACAAAGTGGTGTGGAATTCGTATGCAATGGACCGAGAAAATCACAGTAAAAATGGTTTTGGAGCAAAGCAAAGTCTTTTCATTAGGCAAGTGCATCAAATGTCATCTAGACAAACAGAAATATCATGTTTGTTTGCCGCAGTTCCTCTAGCTTTCTCCCTAGAAAATACGAATGTGTAGAGCTGGTGTCTCCATGTGGAACCAATTAGTGTTTCCAAGCATAAAATTAAATGTTCCCTGAAAAAAAAACATTCAAAAAAATAAAGTCCGTGGATAATATCAGGAATACACAAACACAGATGCTGTACAAATATTTCGGTTTGAGTTAGCCAAAACAAAACCGGATATTTCCGGTTTCATCCAGTCATATCCAGACAAAGTGGTGTGGAATTGGTATGCAATGGACCGAGAAAATCACAGGAAAAATGGTTTTGGAGAAAAGCAAAGTCTTTTCGTTAGGCAAGTGCATCAAATGTCATCTATACAAACAGAAATAGCATGTTTGTTTGCCGCCGTTCCTCTAGATTTCTCCCTAGAAAATACGAATGTGTAGAGCTGGTGTCTCCATGTGGAACCAATTAGTGTTTCCAAACATAAAATTAAATGTTCCCTGATAAAAAACATTCAAAAAAATAAAATCCGTGGATAATATCAGGAATACACAAACACAGATGCTGTAGCAATATTTCGGTTTGAGTTAGCCAAAACAAAACCGGATATTTCCGGTTTCATCCAGTCATATCCGGAAAAAGTGGTGTGGAATTGGTATGCAATGTACTGAGAAAATCACAGGAAAAATGGTTTTCGAGAAAAGCAAAGTCTTTTCGTTAGGCAAGTGCATAAAATGTCATCTATACAAACAGAAATATCATGTTTGTTTGCCGCAGTTCCTCTAGCTTTCTCCCTAGAACATAAAAATGTGTAGAGCTGGTGTCTCCATGTGGAACCAATTAGTGTTTCCAAGCATAAAATTAAATGTTCCCTGAAAAAAAAAATATTCAAAAAAATAAAGTCTGTGGATAATATCAGAAATACACAAACAAACAGGCTGTAGCAATATCTAGGATTGAATCAGCCAAAACGAAACCGGATATTTCCGGTTTCATCCAGTCATATTCGGACCAACTGGTGTGGAATTCGTATGCAATGGACCGAGAAAATCACAGGAAAAATGGTTTTGGAGAAAAGCAAAGTCTTTTCGTTAGGCAAGTGCATAAAATGTCATCTATACAAACAGAAATAGCATGTTTGTTTGCTGCAGTTCCTCTAGATTTCTCACTAAAGCATAAAAATGTGTAGAGCTGGTGTCTCCATTTGGAACCAATTAGTGTTTCCAAGCATAAAATTAAATGTTCCCTGAAAAAAAAAAAACTTTCAAAAAAATAAAGTCCTTGGATAATATCAGGAATACACAAACAAAGAGGCTGTAGCAATATCTGGGATTGAATTAGCCGAAAGGAAACCGGATATTTCCGGTTTCATTTAGTCATATTCAGACCAACTCGTGTGGAATTCGTATGCAATGGACCGAGAAAATCACAGTAAAAATGGTTTTGGAGAAAAGCAAAGTATTTTCGTTAGGCAAGTGCATAAAATGTCATCTATACCAACACAAATAGCATGTTTGTTTGCCGCATTTCCTCTAGCTTTCTCCATAGAACAAACAAATGTGTAGAGCTGGTGTCTCCATGTGGAACCAATTAGTGTTTCCAAGCATAAAATTAAATGTTCCCAGAAAAAAAAAACATTCAAAAAATACAGTCCGTGGATCATATCAGGAATACACAAACAAAGAGGCTGTAGCAATATCTGGGATTGAATTAGCCAAAACGAAACCGGATATTTCCGGTTTCATCCAGTTATATTCGGACAACTGGTGTGGAATTCGTATGCAATGGACCGAGAAAATCACAGTAAAAATGGTTTTGGAGAAAAGCAAAGTCATTTCGTTAGGCAAGTGCATCAAATGTCATCTAGACAAACAGAAATAGCATGTTTGTTTGCCGCAGTTCCTCTAGCTTTCTCCCTAGAAAATACGAATGTGTAGAGCTGGTGTGTCCATGTGGAACTAATTAGAGTTTCCAAGCATAAAATTAAATGTTCCCTGAAAAAAAAAACATTCAAAAAAATAAAGTCCGTGGATAATATCAGGAATACACAAACACAGATGCTGTACAAATATTTCGGTTTGAGTTAGCCAAAACAAAACCGGATATTTCCGGTTTCATCCAGTCATATCCAGACAAAGTGGTGTGGAATTGGTATGCAATGGACCGAGAAAATCACAGGAAAAATGGTTTTGGAGAAAAGCAAAGTCTTTTCGTTAGGCAAGTGCATAAAATGTCATCTATACAAACAGAAATAGCATGTTTGTTTGCCGCCGTTCCTCTAGATTTCCCCCTAGAAAATACGAATGTGTAGAGCTGGTGTCTCCATGTGGAACCAATTAGTGTTTCCAAACATAAAATTAAATGTTCCCTGATAAAAAACATTCAAAAAAATAAAATCCGTGGATAATATCAGGAATACACAAACACAGATGCTGTAGCAATATTTCGGTTTGAGTTAGCCAAAACAAAACCGGATATTTCCGGTTTCATCCAGTCATATCCGGACAATGTGGTGTGGAATTCGTATGCAATGGACTGAGAAAATCACAGTAAAAATGGTTTTGGAGAAAAGCAAAGTCTTTTCGTTAGGCAAGTGCATCAAATATCATCTATACAAACAGAAATATCATGTTTGTTTGCTGCCGTTCCTCTAGATTTCTCCCTGGAAAATACGAATGTGTAGAGCTGGTGTCTCCATGTGGAACCAATTAGTGTTTCCAAGCATAAAATTAAATGTTCCCTGAAAAAAAAAAACATTAAAAAAAATAAAGTCCGTGGATAATATCAAGAATACACAAACAAAGAGGCTGTAGCAATATTTCGGTTTGAGTTAGCCAAAACAAAACCGTATACTTCCGGTTTCATCCAGTCATATCCGGAAAAAGTGGTGTGGAATTGGTATGCAATGTACTGAGAAAATCACAGGAAAAATGGTTTTGGAGAAAAACAAAGTCTTTTCGTTAGGCAAGTGCATAAAATGTCATCTATACAAACAGAAATATCATGATTGTTTGCCGCAGTTCCTCTAGCTTTCTCCCTACAACATAAAAATGTGTAGAGCTGGTGTCTCCATGTGGAACCAATTAGTGTTTCCAAGCATAAAATTAAATGTTCCCTGAAAAAAAAAACATCCAAAAAAATAAAGTCTGTGGATAATATCAGAAATACACAAACAAATAGGCTGTAGCAATATCTGGGATTGAATCAGCCAAAACGAAACCGGATATTTCCGGTTTCATCCAGTCATATTCGGACCAACTGGTGTGGAATTCGTATGCAATGGACCGAGAAAATCACAGGAAAAATGGTTTTGGAGAAAAGCAAAGTCTTTTCGTTAGGCAAGGGCATAAAATGTCATCTATACAAACAGAAATAGCATGTTTGTTTGCTACAGTTCCTCTAGATTTCTCACTAAAGCATAAAAATGTGTAGAACTGGTGTCTCCATGTGGAACCAATTAGTGTTTCCAAGCATAAAATTAAATGTTCCCTGAAAAAAAACATTCAAAAAAATAAAGTCCGTGGATAATATCAGGAATACACAAACACAGAGGCTGTAGCAATATCTTGGATTGAATTAGGCAAAAAGAATCTGGATATTTCCGGTTTAATCCAGTTATATCCGGACAAAGTGGTGTGGAATTGGTATGCAATGGACCGAGAAAATCACAGGAAAAATGGTTTTGGAGAAAAGCAAAGTATTTTCGTTAGGCAAGTGCATAAAATGTCATCTATACCAACACAAATAGCATGTTTGTTTGCCGCATTTCCTCTAGCTTTCTCCATAGAACAAACAAATGTGTAGAGCTGGTGTCTCCATGTGGAACCAATTAGTGTTTCCAAGCATAAAATTAAATGTTCCCAGAAAAAAAAAAAACATTCAAAAAATACAGTCCGTGGATCATATCAGGAATACACAAACAAAGAGGCTGTAGCAATATCTGGGATTGAATTAGCCAAAACGAAACCTGATATTTCCGGTTTCATCCAGTTATATTCGGACAACTGGTGTGGAATTCGTATGCAATGGACAGAGAAAATCACAGTAAAAATGGTTTTGGAGAAAAGCAAAGTCATTTCGTTAGGCAAGTGCATCAAATGTCATCTAGACAAACAGAAATAGCATGTTTGTTTGCCGCAGTTCCTCTAGCTTTCTCCCTAGAAAATACGAATGTGTAGAGCTGGTGTGTCCATGTGGAACTAATTAGAGTTTCCAAGCATAAAATTAAATGTTCCCAGAAAAAAAAAACATTCAAAAAAATAAAGTTCGTGGATCATATCAGGAATACACAAACAAAGAGGCTGTAGCAATATCTGGGATTGAATTAGCCAAAATGAAACCGGATATTTCCGGTTTCATCCAGTCATATCTGGACAAACTGGTGTGGAATTCTTATGCAATGGACCGAGAAAATCACAGGAAAAATGGTTTTGGAGAAAAGCAAAGTCTTTTCGTTAGGCAAGTGCATCAAATGTCATCTAGACAAACAGAAATATCATGTTTGTTTGCCGCATTTCCTCTAGCTTTCTCCCTAGAACAAACAAATGTGTAGAGCTGGTGTCTCCATGTGGAACCAATTAGTGTTCCCAAGCATAAAATTAAATGTTCCCTGAAAATAAAAAAAAACATTCAAAAAATACAGTCCGTGGATAATATCAGGAATACACAAACACAGAGGCTGTAGCAATATTTCGGTTTGAGTTAGACAAAACAAAACTGGATATTTCCGGTTTCATCCAGTCATATCCAGACAAAGTGGTGTGGAATTTGTATGTAATGGACCGAGAAAATCACAGGAAAAATGGTTTTGGAGAAAAGCAAAATCTTTTCGTTAGGCAAGTGCATAAAATGTCATCTATACAAACAGAAATATCATGTTTCTTTGCCACAGTTCCTCTAGATTTCTCCCTACAAAATACGAATGTGTAGAGCTGGTGTCTCCGTGTGCACCAATTAGAGTTTCCAAGGACAAAGTTAAATGTTCCCTGATATAAAAAAACAAAACAATAAAGTCCGTGGATAATATCAGGAATACACAAACACAGATGCTGTAGCAATATTTCGGTTTGAGTTAGCCAAAACAAAACCGGCTATTTCCGGTTTCATCCAGTCATAGCCGGACAAAGTGGTGTGGAATTGGTATGCAATGGACCGAGGAAATCACAGTAAAAATGGTTTTGGAGTAAAGCAAAGTCTTTTCGTTAGGCAAGTGCATCAAATGTCATCTATACAAACAGAAATATCATGTTTGTTTGCCGCAGTTCCTCTAGCTTTCTCCCTAGAAAATACGAATGTGTAGAGCTGGTGTCTCCATGTGGAACCAATTAGTGTTTCCAAGCATAAAATTTAATGTTCTCTGAAAAAAAAAACATTCAAAAAAATAAAATCCGTGGATAATATCAGGAATACACAAACAAAGAGGCTGTAGCAATATCTGAGATTGAATTAGCCAAAACGAAACCGGATATTTCCGGTTTCATCCAGTCATATCCGGACAAACTGGTGTGGAATTCGTATGCAATGGACCGAGAAAATCACAGTAAAAATGGTTTTGGAGAAAAGCAAAGTCTTTTCGTTAGGCAAGTGCATAAAATGTCATCTATACAAACAGAAATATCATGTTTGTTTGCCGCAGTTCCACTACCTTTCTCCCTAGAAAATACGAATGTGTAGAGCTGGTGTCTCCATGTGGAACCAATTAGTGTTTCCAAGCATAAAATTAAATGTTCCCTGAAAAAGAAAACATTCAAAAAAATAAAATCCGTGGATAATATCAGGAATAAACAAACACAGAGGCTGTAGCAATATTTCGGTTTGAGTTAGCCGAAACAAAACCGGATATTTCCGGTTTCATCCAGTCATATCCGGACAAAGTGGTGTGGAATTCGTATGCAATGGACCGAGAAAATCACAGTAAAAATGGTTTTGGAGCAAAGCAAAGTCTTTTCATTAGGCAAGTGCATCAAATGTCATCTAGACAAACAGAAATATCATGTTTGTTTGCCGCAGTTCCTCTAGCTTTCTCCCTAGAAAATACGAATGTGTAGAGCTGGTGTCTCCATGTGGAACCAATTAGTGTTTCCAAGCATAAAACTAAATGTTCCCTGAAAAAAAAACATTCAAAAAAATAAAGTCCGTGGATAATATCAGGAATACACAAACACAGATGCTGTACAAATATTTCGGTTTGAGTTAGCCAAAACAAAACCGGATATTTCCGGTTTCATCCAGTCATATCCAGACAAAGTGGTGTGGAATTGGTATGCAATGGACCGAGAAAATCACAGGAAAAATGGTTTTGGAGAAAAGCAAAGTCTTTTCGTTAGGCAAGTGCATCAAATGTCATCTATACAAACAGAAATAGCATGTTTGTTTGCCGCCGTTCCTCTAGATTTCTCCCTAGAAAATACGAATGTGTAGAGCTGGTGTCTCCATGTGGAACCAATTAGTGTTTCCAAACATAAAATTAAATGTTCCCTGATAAAAAACATTCAAAAAAATAAAATCCGTGGATAATATCAGGAATACACAAACACAGATGCTGTAGCAATATTTCGGTTTGAGTTAGCCAAAACAAAACCGGATATTTCCGGTTTCATCCAGTCATATCCGGAAAAAGTGGTGTGGAATTGGTATGCAATGTACTGAGAAAATCACAGGAAAAATGGTTTTCGAGAAAAGCAAAGTCTTTTCGTTAGGCAAGTGCATAAAATGTCATCTATACAAACAGAAATATCATGTTTGTTTGCCGCAGTTCCTCTAGCTTTCTCCCTAGAACATAAAAATGTGTAGAGCTGGTGTCTCCATGTGGAACCAATTAGTGTTTCCAAGCATAAAATTAAATGTTCCCTGAAAAAAAAAATATTCAAAAAAATAAAGTCTGTGGATAATATCAGAAATACACAAACAAACAGGCTGTAGCAATATCTAGGATTGAATCAGCCAAAACGAAACCGGATATTTCCGGTTTCATCCAGTCATATTCGGACCAACTGGTGTGGAATTCGTATGCAATGGACCGAGAAAATCACAGGAAAAATGGTTTTGGAGAAAAGCAAAGTCTTTTCGTTAGGCAAGTGCATAAAATGTCATCTATACAAACAGAAATAGCATGTTTGTTTGCTGCAGTTCCTCTAGATTTCTCACTAAAGCATAAAAATGTGTAGAGCTGGTGTCTCCATTTGGAACCAATTAGTGTTTCCAAGCATAAAATTAAATGTTCCCTGAAAAAAAAAAAACTTTCAAAAAAATAAAGTCCTTGGATAATATCAGGAATACACAAACAAAGAGGCTGTAGCAATATCTGGGATTGAATTAGCCGAAAGGAAACCGGATATTTCCGGTTTCATTTAGTCATATTCAGACCAACTCGTGTGGAATTCGTATGCAATGGACCGAGAAAATCACAGTAAAAATGGTTTTGGAGAAAAGCAAAGTATTTTCGTTAGGCAAGTGCATAAAATGTCATCTATACCAACACAAATAGCATGTTTGTTTGCCGCATTTCCTCTAGCTTTCTCCATAGAACAAACAAATGTGTAGAGCTGGTGTCTCCATGTGGAACCAATTAGTGTTTCCAAGCATAAAATTAAATGTTCCCAGAAAAAAAAAACATTCAAAAAATACAGTCCGTGGATCATATCAGGAATACACAAACAAAGAGGCTGTAGCAATATCTGGGATTGAATTAGCCAAAACGAAACCGGATATTTCCGGTTTCATCCAGTTATATTCGGACAACTGGTGTGGAATTCGTATGCAATGGACCGAGAAAATCACAGTAAAAATGGTTTTGGAGAAAAGCAAAGTCATTTCGTTAGGCAAGTGCATCAAATGTCATCTAGACAAACAGAAATAGCATGTTTGTTTGCCGCAGTTCCTCTAGCTTTCTCCCTAGAAAATACGAATGTGTAGAGCTGGTGTGTCCATGTGGAACTAATTAGAGTTTCCAAGCATAAAATTAAATGTTCCCTGAAAAAAAAAACATTCAAAAAAATAAAGTCCGTGGATAATATCAGGAATACACAAACACAGATGCTGTACAAATATTTCGGTTTGAGTTAGCCAAAACAAAACCGGATATTTCCGGTTTCATCCAGTCATATCCAGACAAAGTGGTGTGGAATTGGTATGCAATGGACCGAGAAAATCACAGGAAAAATGGTTTTGGAGAAAAGCAAAGTCTTTTCGTTAGGCAAGTGCATAAAATGTCATCTATACAAACAGAAATAGCATGTTTGTTTGCCGCCGTTCCTCTAGATTTCCCCCTAGAAAATACGAATGTGTAGAGCTGGTGTCTCCATGTGGAACCAATTAGTGTTTCCAAACATAAAATTAAATGTTCCCTGATAAAAAACATTCAAAAAAATAAAATCCGTGGATAATATCAGGAATACACAAACACAGATGCTGTAGCAATATTTCGGTTTGAGTTAGCCAAAACAAAACCGGATATTTCCGGTTTCATCCAGTCATATCCGGACAATGTGGTGTGGAATTCGTATGCAATGGACTGAGAAAATCACAGTAAAAATGGTTTTGGAGAAAAGCAAAGTCTTTTCGTTAGGCAAGTGCATCAAATATCATCTATACAAACAGAAATATCATGTTTGTTTGCTGCCGTTCCTCTAGATTTCTCCCTGGAAAATACGAATGTGTAGAGCTGGTGTCTCCATGTGGAACCAATTAGTGTTTCCAAGCATAAAATTAAATGTTCCCTGAAAAAAAAAAACATTAAAAAAAATAAAGTCCGTGGATAATATCAAGAATACACAAACAAAGAGGCTGTAGCAATATTTCGGTTTGAGTTAGCCAAAACAAAACCGTATACTTCCGGTTTCATCCAGTCATATCCGGAAAAAGTGGTGTGGAATTGGTATGCAATGTACTGAGAAAATCACAGGAAAAATGGTTTTGGAGAAAAACAAAGTCTTTTCGTTAGGCAAGTGCATAAAATGTCATCTATACAAACAGAAATATCATGATTGTTTGCCGCAGTTCCTCTAGCTTTCTCCCTACAACATAAAAATGTGTAGAGCTGGTGTCTCCATGTGGAACCAATTAGTGTTTCCAAGCATAAAATTAAATGTTCCCTGAAAAAAAAAACATCCAAAAAAATAAAGTCTGTGGATAATATCAGAAATACACAAACAAATAGGCTGTAGCAATATCTGGGATTGAATCAGCCAAAACGAAACCGGATATTTCCGGTTTCATCCAGTCATATTCGGACCAACTGGTGTGGAATTCGTATGCAATGGACCGAGAAAATCACAGGAAAAATGGTTTTGGAGAAAAGCAAAGTCTTTTCGTTAGGCAAGGGCATAAAATGTCATCTATACAAACAGAAATAGCATGTTTGTTTGCTACAGTTCCTCTAGATTTCTCACTAAAGCATAAAAATGTGTAGAACTGGTGTCTCCATGTGGAACCAATTAGTGTTTCCAAGCATAAAATTAAATGTTCCCTGAAAAAAAACATTCAAAAAAATAAAGTCCGTGGATAATATCAGGAATACACAAACACTGAGGCTGTAGCAATATCTTGGATTGAATTAGGCAAAAAGAATCTGGATATTTCCGGTTTAATCCAGTTATATCCGGACAAAGTGGTGTGGAATTCGTATGCAATGGACCGAGAAAATCACAGTAAAAATGGTTTTGGAGAAAAGCAAAGTATTTTCGTTAGGCAAGTGCATAAAATGTCATCTATACCAACAGAAATATCATGTTTGTTTGCCGCAGTTCCTCTAGCTTTCTCCCTAGAAAATACGAATGTGTAGAGCTGGTGTGTCCATGTGGAACTAATTAGAGTATCCAAGCATAAAATTAAATGTTACCTGAAAAAAAAAGATTCAAAAAAATAAAGTCCGTGGATAATATCAGGAATACACAAACACAGATGCTGTACAAATATTTCGGTTTGAGTTAGCCAAAACAAAACCGGATATTTCCGGTTTCATCCAGTCATATCCAGACAAAGTGGTGTGGAATTGGTATGCAATGGACCGAGAAAATCACAGGAAAAATGGTTTTGGAGAAAAGCAAAGTCTTTTCGTTAGGCAAGTGCATCAAATGTCATCTATACAAACAGAAATAGCATGTTTGTTTGCCGCCGTTCCTCTAGATTTCTCCCTAGAAAATACGAATGTGTAGAGCTGGTGTCTCCATGTGGAACCAATTAGTGTTTCCAAACATAAAATTAAATGTTCCCTGATAAAAAACATTCAAAAAAATAAAATCCGTGGATAATATCAGGAATACACAAACACAGATGCTGTAGCAATATTTCGGTTTGAGTTAGCCAAAACAAAACCGGATATTTCCGGTTTCATCCAGTCATATCCGGAAAAAGTGGTGTGGAATTGGTATGCAATGTACTGAGAAAATCACAGGAAAAATGGTTTTCGAGAAAAGCAAAGTCTTTTCGTTAGGCAAGTGCATAAAATGTCATCTATACAAACAGAAATATCATGATTGTTTGCCGCAGTTCCTCTAGCTTTCTCCCTACAACATAAAAATGTGTAGAGCTGGTGTCTCCATGTGGAACCAATTAGTGTTTCCAAGCATAAAATTAAATGTTCCCTGAAAAAAAAAACATCCAAAAAAATAAAGTCTGTGGATAATATCAGAAATACACAAACAAATAGGCTGTAGCAATATCTGGGATTGAATCAGCCAAAACGAAACCGGATATTTCCGGTTTCATCCAGTCATATTCGGACCAACTGGTGTGGAATTCGTATGCAATGGACCGAGAAAATCACAGGAAAAATGGTTTTGGAGAAAAGCAAAGTCTTTTCGTTAGGCAAGTGCATAAAATGTCATCTATACAAACAGAAATAGCATGTTTGTTTGCTGCAGTTCCTCTAGATTTCTCACTAAAGCATAAAAATGTGTAGAGCTGGTGTCTCCATTTGGAACCAATTAGTGTTTCCAAGCATAAAATTAAATGTTCCCTGAAAAAAAAAACTTTCAAAAAAATAAAGTCCTTGGATAATATCAGGAATACACAAACAAAGAGGCTGTAGCAATATCTGGGATTGAATTAGCCGAAATGAAACCGGATATTTCCGGTTTCATTTAGTCATATTCAGACCAAATCGTGTGGAATTCGTATGCAATGGACCGAGAAAATCACAGTAAAAATGGTTTTGGAGAAAAGCAAAGTATTTTCGTTAGGCAAGTGCATAAAATGTCATCTATACCAACACAAATAGCATGTTTGTTTGCCGCATTTCCTCTAGCTTTCTCCATAGAACAAACAAATGTGTAGAGCTGGTGTCTCCATGTGGAACCAATTAGTGTTTCCAAGCATAAAATTAAATGTTCCCAGAAAAAAAAAACATTCAAAAAATACAGTCCGTGGATCATATCAGGAATACACAAACAAAGAGGCTGTAGCAATATCTGGGATTGAATTAGCCAAAACGAAACCGGATATTTCCGGTTTCATCCAGTTATATTCGGACAACTGGTGTGGAATTCGTATGCAATGGACCGAGAAAATCACAGGAAAAATGGTTTTGGAGAAAAGCAAAGTCATTTCGTTAGGCAAGTGCATCAAATGTCATCTAGACAAACAGAAATAGCATGTTTGTTTGCCGCAGTTCCTCTAGCTTTCTCCCTAGAAAATACGAATGTGTAGAGCTGGTGTGTCCATGTGGAACTAATTAGAGTTTCCAAGCATAAAATTAAATGTTCCCTGAAAAAAAAAACATTCAAAAAAATAAAGTCCGTGGATAATATCAGGAATACACAAACACAGAGGCTGTAGCAATATTTCGGTTTGAGTTAGCCAAAACAAAACCGTATACTTCCGGTTTCATCCAGTCATATCCGGAAAAAGTGGTGTGGAATTGGTATGCAATGTACTGAGAAAATCACAGGAAAAATGGTTTTGGAGAAAAACAAAGTCTTTTCGTTAGGCAAGTGCATAAAATGTCATCTATACAAACAGAAATATCATGATTGTTTGCCGCAGTTCCTCTAGCTTTCTCCCTAAACATAAAAATGTGTAGAGCTGGTGTCTCCATGTGGAACCAATTAGTGTTTCCAAGCATAAAATTAAATGTTCCCTGAAAAAAAAAACATCCAAAAAAATAAAGTCTGTGGATAATATCAGAAATACACAAACAAATAGGCTGTAGCAATATCTGGGATTGAATCAGCCAAAACGAAACCGGATATTTCCGGTTTCATCCAGTCATATTCGGACCAACTGGTGTGGAATTCGTATGCAATGGACCGAGAAAATCACAGTAAAAATGGTTTTGGAGAAAAGCAAAGTCTTTTCGTTAGGCAAGGGCATAAAATGTCATCTATACAAACAGAAATAGCATGTTTGTTTGCTACAGTTCCTCTAGATTTCTCACTAAAGCATAAAAATGTGTAGAACTGGTGTCTCCATGTGGAACCAATTAGTGTTTCCAAGCATAAAATTAAATGTTCCCTGAAAAAAAAACATTCAAAAAAATAAAGTCCGTGTATAATATCAGGAATACACAAACACAGAGGCTGTAGCAATATCTTGGATTGAATTAGGCAAAAAGAATCTGGATATTTCCGGTTTCATCCAGTCATATCCAGACAAAGTGGTGTGGAATTGGTATGCAATGGACCGAGAAAATCACAGGAAAAATGGTTTTGGAGAAAAGCAAAGTTTTTTCGTTAGGCAAGTGCATAAAATGTCATCTATACAAACAGAAATAGCATGTTTGTTTGCCGCCGTTCCTCTAGATTTCTCCCTAGAAAATACGAATGTGTAGAGCTGGTGTCTCCATGTGGAACCAATTAGTGTTTCCAAGCATAAAATTAAATGTTCCCTGAAAAAAAAAAACATTCAAAAAAATAAAGTCCGTGGATAATATCAGGAATACACAAACACAGATGCTGTAGCAATATTTCGGTTTGAGTTAGCCAAAACAAAACCGGATATTTCCGGTTTCATCCAGTCATATCCGGAAAAAGTGGTGTGGAATTGGTATGCAATGTACTGAGAAAATCACAGTAAAAATGGTTTTGGAGAAAAGCAAAGTCTTTTCGTTAGGCAAGTGCATCAAATGTCATCTATACAAACAGAAATATCATGTTTGTTTGCCGCAGTTCCTCTAGCTTTCTCCATAGAACATAAAAATGTGTAGAGCTGGTGTCTCCATGTGGAACCAATTAGTGTTTCCAAGCATAAAATTAAATGTTCCCTGAAAAAAAAAAAACATCCAAAAAAATAAAGTCTGTGGATAATATCAGGAATACACAAACAAATAGGCTGTAGCAATATCTGGGATTGAATCAGCCAAAATGAAACCGGATATTTCCGGTTTCATCCAGTCATATTCGGACCAACTGGTGTGGAATTCGTATGCAATGGACCGAGAAAATCACAGGAAAATGGTTTTGGAGAAAAGCAAAGTCTTTTCGTTAGGCAAGTGCATAAAATGTCATCTATACAAACAGAAATAGCATGTTTGGTTGCTGCAGTTCCTCTAGATTTCTCCCTAGAACAAACAAATGTGTAGAACTGGTTTCTGCATGTGGAACCAATTAGTGTTTCCAAGCATAAAATTAAATGTTCCCTGAAAAAAAAAACTTTCAAAAAAATAAAGTCCGTGGATAATATCAGGAATACACAAACACAGAGGCTGTAGCAATATCTTGGATTGAATTAGGCAAAACGAATCCGGATATTTCCGGTTTAATCCAGTTATATCCGGACAAAGTGGTGTTGAATTCGTATGCAATGGACCGAGAAAATCACAGGAAAAATGGTTTTGGAGAAAAGCAAAGTCTTTTCGTTAGGCAAGTGCATAAAATGTCATCTATACCAACAGAAATATCATGTTTGTTTGCTGCAGTTCCTCTAGCTTTCTCCATAGAACAAACAAATGTGTAGAGCTGGAGTCTCCATGTGGAAGCAATTAGTGTTCCAATCATAAAATGAAATGTTTCCTGAAAAAAAAAACATTCAAAAAATAAAGTCCGTGGATAATATCAGGAATACACAAACACAGAGGCTGTAGCAATATTTCGGTTTGAGTTAGCCAAAACAAAACCGCAGATTTCCGGTTTCATCCAGTCTTATCCGGACAAAGTGGTGTGGAATTTGTATGTAATGGACCGAGAAAATCACAGGAAAAATGGTTTTGGAGAAAAGCAAAGTATTTTCGTTAGAAAAGTGCATAAATTGTCATCTAGACAAACAGAAATATCAGGTTTGTTTGCCGCAGTTCCTCTAGCTTTCTCCCTAGAAAATATGAATGTGTAGAGCTGGTGTCTCCATGTGGAACCAATTAGTGTTTCCAAACATAAAATTAAATGTTCCCTGATAAAAAACATTCAAAAAAATAAAGTCCGTGGATCATATCAGGAATACACAAACACAGATGCTGTAGCCATATCTGGGATTGAATTAGACAAAATGAAACCGGATATTTCCGGTTTCATCCAGTCATATCCGGACAAAGTGGTGGGGAATTCGTATGCAATGGCCCGAGAAAATCACAGGAAAAATGGTTTTGGAGAAAAGCAAGTCTTTTCGTTAGGCAAGTGCATAAAATGTCATCTAGACAAACAGAAATAGCATGTTTGTTTGACGCAGTTCCTCTAGCTTTCTCCCTACAAAATACGAATGTGTAGAGCTGGTGTCTCCATGTGGAACCAATTAGTGTTTCCAAGCATAAAATTAAATTTTCCCTAAAAAAAAACATTCAAAAAAATAAAATCCGTGGATAATATCAGGAATACACAAACACAGATGCTGTAGCAATATTTCGGTTTGAGTTAGCCAAAACAAAACCGGATATTTCCGGTTTCATCCAGTTATATTCGGACAACTGGTGTGGAATTCGTATGCAATGGACCGAGAAAATCACAGGAAAAATGGTTTTGAAGAAAAGCAAAGTCTTTTCGTTAGGCAAGTGCATAAAATGTCATCTATACAAACAGAAATATCATGTTTGTTTGCCGCAGTTCCTCTAGATTTCTCCCAAGAAAATACAAATGTGTAGAGCTGGTGTCTCCATGTGGAACCAATTAGTGTTTCTAAGCACAAAATTAAATGTTCCCTGAAAAAAAAAACATTCAAAAAATAATGTCCGTGGATAATATCAGGAATACACAAACACAGAGGCTGTAGCAATATTTCGGTTTGAGTTAGCCAAAACAAAACCGGATATTTCCGGTTTCATCCAGTCATATCCGGACAAAGTGGTGTAGAATTTGTATGCAATGGACCGAGAAAATCACAGGAAAAATGGTTTTGGAGAAAAGCAAAGTTTTTCGTTAGGCAAGTGCATCAAATGTCATCTATACAAACAGAAATATCATGTTTGTTTGCCGCAGTTCCTCTAGCTTTCTCCCTAGAAAATACGAATGTGTAGAGCTGGTGTCTCCATGTGGAACCAATTAGTGTTTCCAAGCATAAAATTAAAAGTTCCCTGAAAAAAGAAATTCAAAAAAATAAAATCCGTGGATAATATCAGGAATACACAAACACAGATGCTGTACAAATATTTCGGTTTGAGTTAGCCAAAACAAAACCGGATATTTCCGGTTTCATCCAGTCATATCCGGACAAAGTGGTGTGGAATTTGTATACAATGGACCGAGAAAATCACAGGAAAAATGGTTTTGGAGAAAAGCAAAGTCTTTTCGTTAGTCAAGTGCATCAAATGTCATCTAGACAAACAGAAATATGTTTGTTTGCCGCAGTTCCTCTAGCTTTCTCCCTAGAAAATACGAATGTGTAGAGCTGGTGTCTCCATGTGGAACCAATTAGTGTTTCCAAGCATAAAATTAAATGTTCCCTGAAAAAAAAAACATTCAAAAAAATAAAGTCCATGGATAATATCAGGAATACACAAACACAGATGCTGTAGCAATATTTCGGTTTGAGTTAGCCAAAACAAAACCGCAGATTTCCAATTTCATCCAGTCATATCCGGACAAAGTGGTGTGGAATTTGTATGCAATGGACCGAGAAAATCACAGGAAAAATGGTTTTGGAGAAAAGCAAAGTCTTTTCATTAGGCAAGTGCATAAAATGTCATCTATACAAACAGAAATATCATGTTTGTTTGCCGCAGTTCCTCTAGATTTCTACCTAGAAAATACGAATGTGTAGAGCTGGTGTCTCCATGTGGAACCAATTAGTGTTTCCAAGCACAAAATTAAATGTTCCCTGAAAAAAAAAAACATTCAAAAAAATAAAGTCCGTGGATAATATCAGGAATACACAAACAAAGAGGCTGTAGCAATATCTGGGATTGAGTTAGCCAAAACGAAACCGGATATTTCCGGTTTCATCCAGTCATATCCGGACAAAGTGGTGTGGAATT
Organism: Lepus oiostolus; assembly: GCA_036325905.1. Lineage (NCBI taxonomy): Eukaryota > Metazoa > Chordata > Mammalia > Lagomorpha > Leporidae > Lepus > Lepus oiostolus. The sequence goes on along the minus strand of JAWMBE010000081.1, from coordinate 437,783 downwards.
CGTATGCAATGGAGCGAGAAAATCACAGGAAAAATGGTTTTGGAGAAAAGCAAAGTCTTTTCGTTTGGCAAGTGCATAAAATGTCATCTATACAAACAGAAATAGCATGTTTGTTTGCTGCAGTTCCTCTAGCTTTCTCCCTAGAACATACGAATGTGTACAGCTGCTGTGTCCATGTGGAACCAATTAGTGTTTCCAAGCATAAAATTAAATGTTCCCGGAAAAAAATACATTCAAAAAAATAAACTCCGTGGATAATATCACGAATACACAAACAAAGAGGCTGTAGCAATATCTGGGATTGAATTAGCCAAAACGAAACCGGATATTTCTGGTTTCATCCAGGCATCAGGACAAAGTGGTGTGGAATTCGTATGCAATGGACCGAGAAAATCACAGGAAAAATGGTTTTGGAGAAAAGCAAAGTCTTTTCGTTAGGCAAGTGCATAAAATGTCATCTAGACAAACAGAAATAGCATGTTTGTTTGCCGCAGTTCCTCTAGCTTTCACCCTAGAACAAAAAAATGTGTAGAGCTGGTGTCTCCATGTGGAACCAATTAGTGTTTCCAAGCATAAAATTAAATGTTCCCTGAAAAAAAAACATTCAAAAAAATAAAGTCCGTGGATAATATCACGAATACACAAACAAATAGGCTGTAGCAATATCTGGGATTGAATTAGCCAAAACGAAACCGGATATTTGGGTTTCATCCAGTCATATCCGGACAAACTGGTGTGGAATTCGTATGCAATGGACCGAGAAAATCACAGGAAAAATGGTTTTGGAGCAAAGCAAAGTCTTTTCGTTAGGCAAGTGCATCAAATGTCATCTATACAAACAGAAATATCATGTTTGTTTGCCGCAGTTCCTCTAGCTTTCTCCCTAGAACAAACGAATGTGTAGAGCTGGTGTCTCCATGTGGAACCAATTAGTGTTTCCAAGCATAAAATTAAATGTTCCCTGAAAATAAAACGTTCAAAAAAATAAAGTCCGTGGATAATATCAGGAATACACAAACAAAGAGGCTGTAGCAATATCTGGGATTGAATTATCCAAAAAAATACCGGATATTTCCGGTTTCATCCAGTCATATCCAGACAAAGTGGTGTGGAATTCGTATGCAATGGACTGAGAAAATCACAGGAAAAATGGTTTTGGAGAAAAGCAAAGTCTTTTCGTTAGGCAATTGCATAAAATGTCATCTATACAAACAGAAATATCATGTTTGTTTGCCGCAGCTCCTCTAGCTTTCTCCCTAGAAAATACGAATGTGTAAAGCTGGTGTCTCCATGTGGAACCAATTAGTGTTTCCAAGCATAAAATTAAATGTTCCCTGAAAAAAAAAATTCAAAAAAATAAAGTCCGTGGATAATATCAGGAATACACAAACAAAGAGGCTGTAGCAATATCTGGGATTGAATTAGCCAAAACAAAACCGGATATTTCCGGTTTCATCCAGTCATATCCGGACAAACTGGTGTGGAATTCGTATGCAATGGAACAAGAAAATCACAGGAAAAATGGTTTTGGAGCAAAGCAATGTGTTTTCGTTAGGCAAGTGCATCAAATGTCATCTAGACAAACAGAAATATCATGTTTGTTTGCCGCAGTTCCTCTAGCTTTCTCCCTAGAAATACAAATGTGTAGAGCTGGTTTCTCCATGTGGAACTAATTAGTGTTTCTAAGCATAAAATTAAATGTTCCCTGAAAATAAAACGTTCAAAAATATAAACTCCGTGGATAGTATCAGGAATACACAAACACAGAGGCTGTAGCAATATCTGGGATTGAATTATTCAAAACAAAACCGGATATTTCCGGTTTCATCCAGTCATATCCGGACAAAGTGGTGTGGAATTGGTATGCAATGGACCGAGAAAATCACAGTAAAAATGGTTTTGGAGAAAAGCAAAGTCTTTTCGTTAGGCAAGTGCATAAAATGTCATCTATAAAAACAGAAATAGCATGTTTGTTTGCCGCAGTTCCTCTAGCTTTCTCCCTAGAACAAACAAATGTGTAGAGCTGGTGTCTCCATGTGGAACCAATTAGTGTTTCCAAGCATAAAATTAAATGTTCCCAGAAAAAAAAAAACATTCAAAAAAATACAGTCCGTGGATAATATCAGGAATACACAAACACAGAGGTTGTAGCAATATTTCTGTTTGAGTTAGCCAAAACAAATCCGCATATTTCCGGTTTCATCCAGATATATCCGGAAAAAGTGGTGTGGAGTTTGTATGCAATGGACCGAGAAAATCACAGTAAAAATGGTTTTGGAGAAAAGCAAAGTCTTTTCGTTAGGTAAGTGCATAAAATGTCATCTATACAAACAGAAATATCATGTTTGTTTGCCGCAGTTCCTCTAGCTTTCTCCCTAAAACATAAAAATGTGTAGAACTGGTGTCTCCTTCTGGAACCAATTAGTGTTTCCAAGCATAAAATTTAATGTTCCCTGAAAAAAAAAACCTTCAAAAAAATAAAGTCCGTGGATAATATCAGGAATACACAAACACAGAGGCTGTAGCAATATTTCGGTTTGAGTTAGCCAAAACAAAACCGCAGATTTCCGGTTTAATCCAGTCATATCCGGACAAAGTGGTGTGGAATTGGTATGCAATGGACAGAGAAAATCACAGGAAAAATGGTTTTGGAGAAAAGCAAAGTCTTTTCGTTAGGCAAGTGCATAAAATGTCATCTATACAAACAGAAATATCATGTTTGTTTGCCGCAGTTCCTCTAGCTTTCTCCCTAGAACAAAAAATGTGTAGAGCTGGTGTCTCCATGTGGAACGAATTAGTGTTTCCAAGCATAAAATTAAATGTTCCCTGAAAAAAAAACAATCAAAAAATAAAGTCCCTGGATAATATCAGGAATACACAAACAAAGAGGCTGTAGCAATATCTGGGATTGAATTAGCCAAAACGAAACCGGATATTTCCGGTTTCATCCAGTCATATCCGGACAAACTGGTGTGGAATTCGTATGCAATGGACCTAGAAAATCACAGTAAAAATGGTTTTGGAGAAAAGCAAAGTCTTTTCGTTAGGTAAGTGCATAAAATGTCATCTATACAAACAGAAATATCATGTTTGTTTGCCGCAGTTCCTCTAGCTTTCCTCCTAGAAAATACGAATGTGTAGAGCTGGTGTCTCCATGTGGAACCAATTAGTGTTTCCAAGCATAAAATTTAATGTTCCCTGAAAAAAAACATTCAAAAAAATAAAGTCCGTGGATAATATCAGGAATACACAAACAAAGAGGCTGTAGCAATATCTGGGATTGAATTAGCCAAAACGAAACCGGATATTTCCGGTTTCATCCAGTCATATCCGGAAAAACTGGTGTGGAATTTGTATGCAATGGACCGAGAAAATCACAGGAAAAATGGTTTTGGAGAAAAGCAAAGTCTTTTCGTTAGGTAAGTGCATAAAATGTCATCTATACAAACAGAAATATCATGTTTGTTTGCCGCAGTTCCTCTAGCTTTCTCCCTAAAACATAAAAATGTGTAGAACTGGTGTCTCCTTGTGGAACCAATTAGTGTTTCCAAGCATAAAATTTAATGTTCCCTGAAAAAAAAACATTCAAAAAAAATAAAGACCATGGATAATATCAGGAATACACAAACACAGAGGCTGTAGCAATATTTCGGTTTGAGTTTGCCAAAACAAAACCGCAGATTTCCGGTTTCATCCAGTCATATCCGGACAAAGTGGTGTGGAATTTGTAAGCAATGGACGGAGAACATCACAGGAAAAATGGATTTGGAGAAAAGCAAAGTCTTTTCGTTAGGCAAGTGCATCAAATGTCATCTATACAAACAGAAATAGCATGTTTGTTTGCCGGAGTTCCTCTAGCTTTCTCCCTAGAAAATACGAATGTGTAGAGCTGGTGTGTCCATGTGGAACCAATTAGTGTTTCCAAGCATAAAATTTAGTGTTCCCTGAAAAAAAAACATTCAAAAAAATAAAATCCGTGGATAATATCAGGAATACACAAACACAGATGCTGTACAAATATTTCGGTTTGAGTTAGCCAAAACAAAACCGGATATTTCCGGTTTCATCCAGTCATATCCGGACAAAGTGGTGTGCAATTCGAATGCAATGCACCGAGAAAATCACAGGAAAAATGGTTTTGGAGAAAAGCAAAGTCTTTTCGTTAGGCAAGTGCATAAAATGTCATCTATACAAACAGAAATATCATGTTTGTTTGCCGCCGTTCCTCTAGATTTCTCCCTAGAAAATACGAATGTGTAGAGCTGGTGTCTCCATGTGGAACCAATTAGTGTTTCCAAGCATAAAATTTAATGTTCCCTGAAAAAAAAACATTCAAAAAAATAAAATCCGTGGATAATATCAGGAATACACAAACACAGATGCTGTAGCAATATTTCGTTTTGAGTTAGCCAAAACAAAACCAGATATTTCCGGTTTCATCCAGTCATATCCGGACAAAGTGGTGTGAAATTGGTATGCAATGGCCCGAGAAAATCACAGGAAAAATGGTTTTGGAGAAAAGCAAATTCTTTTCGTTAGGCAAGTGCATAAAATGTCATCTATACAAACTGAAATATCATGTTTGTTTGCCGCAGTTCCTCTAGCTTTCTCCCTAGAACAAAAAATGTGTAGAGCTGGTGTCTCCATGTGGAACCAATTAGTGTTTCCAAGCATAAGATTTAATGTTCCCTGAAAAAAAAAACATTCAAAAAAATAAAGTCCGTGGATAATATCAGGAATACAAAAACAAAGAGGCTGTAGCAATATCTGGGATTGAATTAGCCAAAACGAAACCGGATATTTCCGGTTTCATCCAGTCATATTCAGACCAACTGCTGTGGAATTCGTATGCAATGGACCGAGAAAATCACAGGAAAAATGGTTTTGGAGAAAAGCAAAGTTTTTCGTTAGGCAAGTGCATCAAATGTCATCTATACAAACAGAAATATCATGTTTGTTTGCCGCAGTTCCTCTAGCATTCTCTCTAGAAAATACGAATGTGTAGAGCTGGTGTCTCCATGTGGAACCAATTAGTGTTTCCAAGCATAAAATTAAAAGTTCCCTGAAAAAAGAAATTCAAAAAAATAAAATCCGTGGATAATATCAGGAATACACAAACACAGATGCTCTACAAATATTTCGGTTTGAGTTAGCCAAAACAAAACCGGATATTTCCGGTTTCATCCAGTCATATCCGGACAAAGTGGTGTGGAATTTGTATGCAATGGACCGAGAAAATCACAGGAAAAATGGTTTTGGAGAAAAGCAAAGTCTTTTCGTTAGGCAAGTGCATAAAATGTCATCTATACAAACAGAAATATGTTTGTTTGCCGCAGTTCCTCTAGCTTTCTCCCTAGAAAATACGAATGTGTAGAGCTGGTGTCTCCATGTGGAACCAATTAGTGTTTCCAAGCATAAAATTAAATGTTCCCTGAAAAAAAAAACATTCAAAAAAATAAAGTCCATGGATAATATCAGGAATACACAAACACAGATGCTGTAGCAATATTTCGGTTTGAGTTAGCCAAAACAAAACCGGATATTTCCGGTTTCATCCAGTCATATCCGGGAGAAAGTGGTGTGGAATTTGTATGCAATGGACCGAGAAAATCACAGGAAAAATGGTTTTGGAGAAAAGCAAAGTCTTTTCATTAGGCAAGTGCATAAAATGTCATCTAGACAAACAGAAATATCATGTTTGTTTGCCGCAGTTCCTCTAGATTTCTCCCTAGAAAATACGAATGTGTAGAGCTGGTGTCTCCATGTGGAACCAATTAGTGTTTCCAAGCACAAAATTAAATGTTCCCTGAAAAAAAAAAAACATTCAAAAAAATAAAGTCCTTGCATAATATCAGGAATACACAAACAAAGAGGCTGTAGCAATATCTGGGATTGAGTTAGCCAAAAAGAAACCGGATATTTCCGGTTTCATCCAGTCATATCCGGACAAAGTGGTGTAGAATTCGTATGCAATGGACCGAGAAAATCACAGGAAAAATGGTTTTGGAGAAAAGCAAAGTCTTTTCGTTAGGCAAGTGCATAAAATGTCATCTATACAAACAGAAATAGCATGTTTGTTTGCTGCAGTTCCTCTAGCTTTCTCCCTAGAACATACGAATGTGTACAGCTGCTGTGTCCATGTGGAACCAATTAGTGTTTCCAAGCATAAAATTAAATGTTCCCGGAAAAAAATACATTCAAAAAAATAAAGTCCGTGGATAATATCACGAATACACAAACAAAGAGGCTGTAGCAATATATGGGATTGAATTAGCCAAAAGGAAACCGGATATTTCTGGTTTCATCCAGTCATATCCGGACAAAGTGGTGTGGAATTCGTATGCAATGGACCGAGAAAATCACAGGAAAAATGGTTTTGGAGAAAAGCAAAGTCTTTTCGTTAGGCAAGTGCATCAAATGTCATCTAGACAAACAGAAATAGCATGTTTGTTTGCTGCAGTTCCTCTAGCTTTCTCCCTAGAACATAAAAATGTGTAGAGCTGGTGTCTCCATGTGGAACCAATTAGTGTTTCCAAGCATAAAATTAAATGTTCCCTGAAAAAAAAAACATTCAAAAAAATAAAGTCCGTGGATAATATCACGAATACACAAACAAATAGGCTGTAGCAATATCTGGGATTGAATTAGCCAAAACGAAACCGGATATTTGGGTTTCATCCAGTATAATCCGGACAAACTGGTTTGGAATTCGTATGCAATGGACCGAGAAAATCACAGTAAAAATGGTTTTGGAGCAAAGCAAAGTCTTTTCGTTAGGCAAGTGCATAAAATGTCATCTATACAAACAGAAATATCATGTTTGTTTGCCGCAGTTCCTCTAGCTTTCTCCCTAGAACAAACGAATGTGTAGAGCTGGTGTCTCCATGTGGAACCAATTAGTGTTTCCAAGCATAAAATTAAATGTTCCCTGAAAATAAAACGTTCAAAAAAATAAAGTCCGTGGACAATATCAGGAATACACAAACAAAGAGGCTGTAGCAATATCTGGGATTGAATTATCCAAAAAAATACCGGATATTTCCGGTTTCATCCATTCATATCCAGACAAAGTGGTGTGGAATTCGTATGCAATGGACTGAGAAAATCACAATAAAAATGGTTTTGGAGAAAAGCAAAGTCTTTTCGTTAGGCAATTGCATAAAATGTCATCTATACAAACAGAAATATCATGTTTGTTTGCCGCAGCTCCTCTAGCTTTCTCCCTAGAAAATACGAATGTGTAAAGCTGGTGTCTCCATGTGGAACCAATTAGTGTTTCCAAGCATAAAATTAAATGTTCCCTGAAAAAAAAAAACATTCAAAAAAATAAAGTCCGTGGATAATATCAGGAATACACAAACAAAGAGGCTGTAGCAATATCTGGGATTGAATTAGCCAAAACGAAACCGGATATTTCCGGTTTCATCCAGTCATATTCGGACAAAGTGGTGTGGAATTCGTATGCAATGGAACAAGAAAATCACAGGAAAAATGGTTTTGGAGAAAAGCAATGTCTTTTCGTTAGGCAAGTGCATCAAATGTCATCTATACAAACAGAAATATCATGTTTGTTTGCCGCAGTTCCTCTAGCTTTCTCCCTAGAAATACAAATGTGTAGAGCTGGTTTCTCCATGTGGAACTAAATAGTGTTTCCAAGCATAAAATTAAATGTTCCCTGAAAATAAAACGTTCAAAAATATAAAGTCCGTGGATAATATCAGGAATACACAAACACAGAGGCTGTAGCAATATCTGGGATTGAATTATCCAAAACAAAACCGGATATTTCCGGTTTCATCCAGTCATATCCGGACAAACTGGTGTGGAATTCGTATGCAATGGGCCGAGAAAATCACAGTAAAAATGGTTTTGGAGAAAAGCAAAGTCTTTTCGTTAGGCAAGTGCATAAAATGTCATCTATAAAAACAGAAATAGCATGTTTGTTTGCCGCAGTTCCTCTAGCTTTCTCCCTAGAACAAACAAATGTGTAGAGCTGGTGTCTCCTTGTGGAACCAATTAGTGTTTCCAAGCATAAAATTAAATGTTCCCAGAAAAAAAATACAGTCCGTGGATAATATCAGGAATACACAAACACAGAGGTTGTAGCAATATTTCGGTTTGAGTTAGCCAAAACAAAACCGCAGATTTCCGGTTTCATTCAGTCATATCCGGACAAAGTGGTGTGGAATTTGTATGCAATGGACGGAGAAAATCACAGGAAAAATGGTTTTGGAGAAAAGCAAAGTCTTTTCGTTAGGCAAGTGCATAAAATGTCATCTATACAAACAGAAATAGCATGTTTGTTTGCCGCCGTTCCTCTACATTTCTCCCTAGAACACACGAATGTGTAGAGCTGGTGTGTCCATGTGGAACCAATTAGTGTTTCCAAGCATAAAATTAAATGTTCCCTGAAAAAAAACATTCAAAAAAATAAAATCCGTGGATAATATCAGGAATACACAAACACAGATGCTGTACAAATATTTCGGTTTGAGTTAGCCAAAACAAAACCGGATATTTCCGGTTTCATCTCGTCATATCCGGACAAAGTGGTGTGGAATTCGTATGCAATGGACCGAGAAAATCACAGGAAAAATGGTTTCGGAGAAAAGCAAAGTCTTTTCGTTAGGCAAGTGCATAAAATGTCATCTAGACAAACAGAAATATCATGTTTGTTTGCCGCAGTTCCTCTAGCTTTCTCCCTAGAACAAACGAATGTGTAGAGCTGGTGTCTCCATGTGGAACCAATTAGTGTTTCCAAGCACAAAATTAAATGTTCCCAGAAAAAAAAAAAACATTCAAAAAAATACAGTCCGTGGATAATATCAGGAATACACAAACACAGATGCTGTAGCAATATTTCGGTTTGAGTTAGCCAAAACAAATCCGCATATTTCCAGTTTCATCCAGATATATCCGGACAAAGTGGTGTGGAGTTTGTATGCAATGGACTGAGAAAATCACAGTAAAAATGGTTTTGGAGAAAAGCAAAGTCTTTTCGTTAGGCAAGCGCATAAAATGTCATCTATACAAACAGAAATATCATGTTTGTTTGCCGCAGTTCCTCTAGCTTTCTCCCTAGAACATAAAAATGTGTAGAGCTGGTGTCTCCATGTGGAACCAATTAGTGTTTCCAAGCATAAAATTAAATGTTCCCTGAAAAAAAAATATTCAAAAAAATAAAGTCCGTGGATAATATCAGGAATACACAAACAAAGAGGCTGTAGCAATATCTGGCATTGAATTAGCCAAAACGAAACCGGATATTTCCGGTTTCATCCAGTCATATCCGGACAAACTGGTGTGGAATTGGTATGCAATGGACCGAGAAAATCACAGTAAAAATGGTTTTGGAGAAAAGCAAAGTCTTTTCGTTAGGTAAGTGCATCAAATGTCATCTAGACAAACAGAAATATCATGTTTGTTTGCCGCAGTTCCTCTAGATTTCTCCCTAAAACATAAAAATGTGTAGAACTGGTGTCTCCTTGTGGAACCAATTAGTGTTTCCAAGCATAAAATTTAATGTTCCCTGAAAAAAAAAACCTTCAAAAAAATAAAGTCCGTGGATAATATCAGGAATACACAAACACAGAGGCTGTAGCAATATTTCGGTTTGAGTTAGCCAAAACAAAACCGCAGATTTCCGGTTTCATCCAGTCATATCCGGACAAAGTGGTGTGGAATTTGTATGCAATGGACGGAGAAAATCACAGGAAAAATGGTTTTGGAGAAAAGCAAAGTCTTTTCTTTAGGCAAGTGCATCAAATGTCATCTATACAAACAGAAATAGCATGTTTGTTTGCCGGAGTTCCTCTAGCTTTCTCCCTAGAAAATACGAATGTGTAGAGCTGGTGTGTCCATGTGGAACCAATTAGTGTTTCCAAGCATAAAATTAAATGTTCCCTGAAAAAAAATCAAAAAAATAAAATCCGTGGATAATATCAGGAATAAACAAACACAGAGGCTGTAGCAATATTTCGGTTTGAGTTAGCCGAAACAAAACCGGATATTTCTGGTTTCATCCAGTCATATCCGGACAAACTGGTGTGGAATTCGTATGCAATGGACCGAGAAAATCACAGTAAAAATGGTTTTGGAGAAAAGCAAAGTCTTTTCATTAGGCAAGTGCATAAAATGTCATCTATACAAACAGAAATATCATGTTTGTTTGCCGCAGTTCCTCTAGCTTTCTCCCTAGAAAATACGAATGTGTAGAGCTGGTGTCTCCATGTGGAACCAATTAGTGTTTCTAAGCACAAAATTAAATGTTCCCTGAAAAAAAAAACATTCAAAAAATAAAGTCCGTGGATAATATCAGGAATACACAAACACAGAGGCTGTAGCAATATTTCGGTTTGAGTTAGCCAAAACAAAACCGCAGATTTCCGGTTTCATCCAGTCATATCCGGACAAAGTGGTGTGGAATTCGTATGCAATGGACCGAGAAAATCACAGGAAAAATGGTTTTGGAGAAAAGCAAAGTCTTTTCGTTAGGCAAGTGCATAAAATGTCATCTAGACAAACAGAAATAGCATGTTTGTATGCTGCAGTTCCTCTAGCTTTCTCCCTAGAACATACGAATGTGTAGAGCTGCTGTGTCCATGTGGAACCAATTAGTGTTTCCAAGCATAAAATTAAATGTTCCCGAAAAAAATACATTCAAAAAAATAAAGTCCGTGGATAATATCACGAATACACAAACAAAGAGGCTGTAGCAATATCTGGGATTGAATTAGCCAAAACGAAACCGGATATTTCTGGTTTCATCCAGGCATATCAGGACAAAGTGGTGTGGAATTCGTATGCAATGGACCGAGAAAATCACAGTAAAAATGGTTTTGGAGAAAAGCAAAGTCTTTTCGTTAGGCAAGTGCATAAAATGTCTTCTAGACAAACAGAAATAGCATGTTTGTTTGCCGCAGTTCCTCTAGCTTTCTCCCTAGAACATAAAAATGTGTAGAGCTGGTGTCTCCATGTGGAACCAATTAGTGTTTCCAAGCATAAAATTAAATGTTCCCTGAAAAAAAAAAAACATTCAAAAAAATAAAGTCCGTGGATAATATCACGAATACACAAACAAATAGGCTGTAGCAATATCTGGGATTGAATTAGCCAAAACGAAACCGGATATTTGGGTTTCATCCAGTCATATCCGGACAAACTGGTGTGGAATTCGTATGCAATGGACCGAGAAAATCACAGGAAAAATGGTTTTGGAGCAAAGCAAAGTCTTTTCGTTAGGCAAGTGCATAAAATGTCATCTATACAAACAGAAATATCATGTTTGTTTGCCGCAGTTCCTCTAGCTTTCACCCTAGAACAAACGAATGTGTAGAGCTGGTGTCTCCATGTGGAACCAATTAGTGTTTCCAAGCATAAAATTAAATGTTCCCTGAAAATAAAACGTTCAAAAAAATAAAGTCCGTGGATAATATCAGGAATACACAAACAAAGAGGCTGTAGCAATATCTGGGATTGAATTATCCAAAAAAATACCGGATATTTCCGGTTTCATCCAGTCATATCCAGACAAAATAGTGTGGAATTCGTATGCAATGGACTGAGAAAATCACAATAAAAATGGTTTTGGAGAAAAGCAAAGTCTTTTCGTTAGGCAAGTGCATAAAATGTCATCTAGACAAACAGAAATATCATGTTTGTTTGCCGCAGTTCCTCTAGCTTTCTCCCTAGAAAATACGAATGTGTAGAGCTGGTGTCTCCATGTGGAACCAATTAGTGTTTCTAAGCACAAAATTAAATGTTCCCTGAAAAAAAAAACATTCAAAAAATAAAGTCCGTGGATAATATCAGGAATACACAAACACAGAGGCTGTAGCAATATTTCGGTTTGAGTTAGCCAAAACAAAACCGGATATTTCCGGTTTCATCCAGTCATATCCGGACAAAGTGGTGTGGAATTTGTATGCAATGGACCGAGAAAATCACAGGAAAAATGGTTTTGGAGAAAAGCAAAGTTTTTCGTTAGGCAAGTGCATCAAATGTCATCTATACAAACAGAAATATCATGTTTGTTTGCCGCAGTTCCTCTAGCATTCTCTCTAGAAAATACGAATGTGTAGAGCTGGTGTCTCCATGTGGAACCAATTAGTGTTTCCAAGCATAAAATTAAAAGTTCCCTGAAAAAAGAAATTCAAAAAAATAAAATCCGTGGATAATATCAGGAATACACAAACACAGATGCTGTACAAATATTTCGGTTTGAGTTAGCCAAAACAAAACCGGATATTTCCGGTTTCATCCAGTCATATCCGGAGAAAGTGGTGTGGAATTTGTATGCAATGGACCGAGAAAATCACAGGAAAAATGGTTTTGGAGAAAAGCAAAGTCTTTTCGTTAGGCAAGTGCATAAAATGTCATCTATACAAACAGAAATATGTTTGTTTGCCGCAGTTCCTCTAGCTTTCTCCCTAGAAAATACGAATGTGTAGAGCTGGTGTCTCCATGTGGAACCAATTAGTGTTTCCAAGCATAAAATTAAATGTTCCCTGAAAAAAAAAACATTCAAAAAAATAAAGTCCATGGATAATATCAGGAATACACAAACACAGATGCTGTAGCAATATTTCGGTTTGAGTTAGCCAAAACAAAACCGGATATTTCCGGTTTCATCCAGTCATATCCGGACAAAGTGGTGTGGAATTTGTATGCAATGGACCGAGAAAATCACAGGAAAAATGGTTTTGGAGAAAAGCAAAGTCTTTTCATTAGGCTAGTGCATAAAATGTCATCTAGACAAACAGAAATATCATGTTTGTTTGCCGCAGTTCCTCTAGATTTCTCCCTAGAAAATACGAATGTGTAGAGCTGGTGTCTCCATGTGGAACCAATTAGTGTTTCCAAGCACAAAATTAAATGTTCCCTGAAAAAAAAAAAAACATTCAAAAAAATAAAGTCCTTGCATAATATCAGGAATACACAAACAAATAGGCTGTAGCAATATCTGGGATTGAGTTAGCCAAAAAGAAACCGGATATTTCCGGTTTCATCCAGTCATATCCGGACAAAGTGGTGTGGAATTTGTATGCAATGGACCGAGAAAATCACAGGAAAAATGGTTTTGGAGAAAAGCAAAGTCTTTTCGTTAGGCAAGTGCATAAAATGTCATCTATACAAACAGAAATAGCATGTTTGTTTGCTGCAGTTCCTCTAGCTTTCTCCCTAGAACATACGAATGTGTAGAGCTGCTGTGTCCATGTGGAACCAATTAGTGTTTCCAAGCATAAAATTAAATGTTCCCGGAAAAAAATACATTCAAAAAAATAAAGTCCGTGGATAATATCACGAATACACAAACAAAGAGGCTGTAGCAATATATGGGATTGAATTAGCCAAAACGAAACCGGATATTTCTGGTTTCATCCAGTCATATCCGGACAAAGTGGTGTGGAATTTGTATGCAATGGACCGAGAAAATCACAGGAAAAATGGTTTTGGAGAAAAGCAAAGTCTTTTCGTTAGGCAAGTGCATAAAATGTCATCTAGACAAACAGAAATAGCATGTTTGTTTGCCGCAGTTCCTCTAGCTTTCTCCCTAGAACATAAAAATGTGTAGAGCTGGTGTCTCCATGTGGAACCAATTAGTGTTTCCAAGCATAAAATTAAATGTTCCCTGAAAAAAAAAACATTCAAAAAAATAAAGTCCGTGGATAATATCACGAATACACAAACAAATAGGCTGTAGCAATATCTGGGATTGAATTAGCCAAAACGAAACCGGATATTTGGGTTTCATCCAGTATAATCCGGACAAACTGGTTTGGAATTCGTATGCAATGGACCGAGAAAATCACAGTAAAAATGGTTTTGGAGCAAAGCAAAGTCTTTTCGTTAGGCAAGTGCATAAAATGTCATCTATACAAACAGAAATATCATGTTTGTTTGCCGCAGTTCCTCTAGCTTTCTCCCTAGAACAAACGAATGTGTAGAGCTGGTGTCTCCATGTGGAACCAATTAGTGTTTCCAAGCATAAAATTAAATGTTCCCTGAAAATAAAACGTTCAAAAAAATAAAGTCCGTGGACAATATCAGGAATACACAAACAAAGAGGCTGTAGCAATATCTGGGATTGAATTATCCAAAAAAATACCGGATATTTCCGGTTTCATCCATTCATATCCAGACAAAGTGGTGTGGAATTCGTATGCAATGGACTGAGAAAATCACAATAAAAATGGTTTTGGAGAAAAGCAAAGTCTTTTCGTTAGGCAATTGCATAAAATGTCATCTATACAAACAGAAATATCATGTTTGTTTGCCGCAGCTCCTCTAGCTTTCTCCCTAGAAAATACGAATGTGTAAAGCTGGTGTCTCCATGTGGAACCAATTAGTGTTTCCAAGCATAAAATTAAATGTTCCCTGAAAAAAAAAAACATTCAAAAAAATAAAGTCCGTGGATAATATCAGGAATACACAAACAAAGAGGCTGTAGCAATATCTGGGATTGAATTAGCCAAAATGAATCCGGATATATCCGGTTTATCCAGTCATATCCGGACATACTGGTGTGGAATTCGTATGCAATGGAACAAGAAAATCACAGGAAAAATGGTTTTGGAGAAAAGCAATGTCTTTTCGTTAGGCAAGTGCATCAAATGTCATCTATACAAACAGAAATATCATGTTTGTTTGCCGCAGTTCCTCTAGCTTTCTCCCTAGAAATACAAATGTGTAGAGCTGGTTTCTCCATGTGGAACTAATTAGTGTTTCCAAGCATAAAATTAAATGTTCCCTGAAAATAAAACGTTCAAAAATATAAAGTCCGTGGATAATATCAGGAATACACAAACACAGAGGCTGTAGCAATATCTGGGATTGAATTATCCAAAACAAAACCGGATATTTCCGGTTTCATCCAGTCATATCCACACAAAGTGGTGTGGAATTCGTATGCAATGGGCCGAGAAAATCACAGTAAAAATGGTTTTGGAGAAAAGCAAAGTCTTTTCGTTAGGCAAGTGCATAAAATGTCATCTATAAAAACAGAAATAGCATGTTTGTTTGCCGCAGTTCCTCTAGCTTTCTCCCTAGAACAAACAAATGTGTAGAGCTGGTGTCTCCATGTGGAACCAATTAGTGTTTCCAAGCATAAAATTAAATGTTCCCAGAAAAAAAATACAGTCCGTGGATAATATCAGGAATACACAAACACAGAGGTTGTAGCAATATTTCGGTTTGAGTTAGCCAAAACAAAACCGCAGATTTCCGGTTTCATCCAGTCATATCCGGACAAAGTGGTGTGGAATTTGTATGCAATGGACGGAGAAAATCACAGGAAAAATGGTTTTGGAGAAAAGCAAAGTCTTTTCGTTAGGCAAGTGCATAAAATGTCATCTATACAAACAGAAATAGCATGTTTGTTTGCCGCCGTTCCTCTACATTTCTCCCTAGAAAACACGAATGTGTAGAGCTGGTGTGTCCATGTGGAACCAATTAGTGTTTCCAAGCATAAAATTAAATGTTCCCTGAAAAAAAACATTCAAAAAAATAAAATCCGTGGATAATATCAGGAATACACAAACACAGATGCTGTACAAATATTTCGGTTTGAGTTAGCCAAAACAAAACCGGATATTTCCGGTTTCATCTAGTCATATCCGGACAAAGTGGTGTGGAATTCGTATGCAATGGACCGAGAAAATCACAGGAAAAATGGTTTCGGAGAAAAGCAAAGTCTTTTCGTTAGGCAAGTGCATAAAATGTCATCTAGACAAACAGAAATATCATGTTTGTTTGCCGCAGTTCCTCTAGCTTTCTCCCTAGAACAAACGAATGTGTAGAGCTGGTGTCTCCATGTGGAACCAATTAGTGTTTCCAAGCACAAAATTAAATGTTCCCAGAAAAAAAAAAAACATTCAAAAAAATACAGTCCGTGGATAATATCAGGAATACACAAACACAGAGGTTGTAGCAATATTTCGGTTTGAGTTAGCCAAAACAAATCCGCATATTTCCAGTTTCATCCAGATATATCCGGACAAAGTGGTGTGGAGTTTGTATGCAATGGACTGAGAAAATCACAGTAAAAATGGTTTTGGAGAAAAGCAAAGTCTTTTCGTTAGGCAAGCGCATAAAATGTCATCTATACAAACAGAAATATCATGTTTGTTTGCCGCAGTTCCTCTAGCTTTCTCCCTAGAACAAACGAATGTGTAGAGCTGGTGTCTCCATGTGGAACCAATTAGTGTTTCCAAGCATAAAATTAAATGTTCCCTGAAAAAAAAACATTCAAAAAAATAAAGTCCGTGGATAATATCAGGAATACACAAACAAAGAGGCTGTAGCAATATCTGGCATTGAATTAGCCAAAACGAAACCGGATATTTCCGGTTTCATCCAGTCATATCCGGACAAACTGGTGTGGAATTGGTATGCAATGGACCGAGAAAATCACAGTAAAAATGGTTTTGGAGAAAAGCAAAGTCTTTTCGTTAGGTAAGTGCATCAAATGTCATCTATACAAACAGAAATATCATGTTTGTTTGCCGCAGTTCCTCTAGATTTCTCCCTAAAACATAAAAATGTGTAGAACTGGTGTCTCCTTGTGGAACCAATTAGTGTTTCCAAGCATAAAATTTAATGTTCCCTGAAAAAAAAAACCTTCAAAAAAATAAAGTCCGTGGATAATATCAGGAATACACAAACACAGAGGCTGTAGCAATATTTCGGTTTGAGTTAGCCAAAACAAAACCGCAGATTTCCGGTTTCATCCAGTCATATCCGGACAAAGTGGTGTGGAATTTGTATGCAATGGACGGAGAAAATCACAGGAAAAATGGTTTTGGAGAAAAGCAAAGTCTTTTCTTTAGGCAAGTGCATCAAATGTCATCTATACAAACAGAAATAGCATGTTTGTTTGCCGGAGTTCCTCTAGCTTTCTCCCTAGAAAATACGAATGTGTAGAGCTGGTGTGTCCATGTGGAACCAATTAGTGTTTCCAAGCATAAAATTAAATGTTCCCTGAAAAAAAACATTCAAAAAAATAAAATCCGTGGATAATATCAGGAATACACAAACAAAGAGGCTGTAGCAATATCTGGGATTGAATTATCCAAAAAAATACCGGATATTTCCGGTTTCATCCAGTCATATCCAGACAAAATAGTGTGGAATTCGTATGCAATGGACTGAGAAAATCACAATAAAAATGGTTTTGGAGAAAAGCAAAGTCTTTTCGTTAGGCAAGTGCATAAAATGTCATCTAGACAAACAGAAATATCATGTTTGTTTGCCGCAGTTCCTCTAGCTTTCTCCCTAGAAAATACGAATGTGTAGAGCTGGTGTCTCCATGTGGAACCAATTAGTGTTTCTAAGCACAAAATTAAATGTTCCCTGAAAAAAAAAACATTCAAAAAATAAAGTCCGTGGATAATATCAGGAATACACAAACACAGAGGCTGTAGCAATATTTCGGTTTGAGTTAGCCAAAACAAAACCGGATATTTCCGGTTTCATCCAGTCATATCCGGACAAAGTGGTGTGGAATTTGTATGCAATGGACCGAGAAAATCACAGGAAAAATGGTTTTGGAGAAAAGCAAAGTTTTTCGTTAGGCAAGTGCATCAAATGTCATCTATACAAACAGAAATATCATGTTTGTTTGCCGCAGTTCCTCTAGCATTCTCTCTAGAAAATACGAATGTGTAGAGCTGGTGTCTCCATGTGGAACCAATTAGTGTTTCCAAGCATAAAATTAAAAGTTCCCTGAAAAAAGAAATTCAAAAAAATAAAATCCGTGGATAATATCAGGAATACACAAACACAGATGCTGTACAAATATTTCGGTTTGAGTTAGCCAAAACAAAACCGGATATTTCCGGTTTCATCCAGTCATATCCGGAGAAAGTGGTGTGGAATTTGTATGCAATGGACCGAGAAAATCACAGGAAAAATGGTTTTGGAGAAAAGCAAAGTCTTTTCGTTAGGCAAGTGCATAAAATGTCATCTATACAAACAGAAATATGTTTGTTTGCCGCAGTTCCTCTAGCTTTCTCCCTAGAAAATACGAATGTGTAGAGCTGGTGTCTCCATGTGGAACCAATTAGTGTTTCCAAGCATAAAATTAAATGTTCCCTGAAAAAAAAAACATTCAAAAAAATAAAGTCCATGGATAATATCAGGAATACACAAACACAGATGCTGTAGCAATATTTCGGTTTGAGTTAGCCAAAACAAAACCGGATATTTCCGGTTTCATCCAGTCATATCCGGACAAAGTGGTGTGGAATTTGTATGCAATGGACCGAGAAAATCACAGGAAAAATGGTTTTGGAGAAAAGCAAAGTCTTTTCATTAGGCTAGTGCATAAAATGTCATCTAGACAAACAGAAATATCATGTTTGTTTGCCGCAGTTCCTCTAGATTTCTCCCTAGAAAATACGAATGTGTAGAGCTGGTGTCTCCATGTGGAACCAATTAGTGTTTCCAAGCACAAAATTAAATGTTCCCTGAAAAAAAAAAAAACATTCAAAAAAATAAAGTCCTTGCATAATATCAGGAATACACAAACAAATAGGCTGTAGCAATATCTGGGATTGAGTTAGCCAAAAAGAAACCGGATATTTCCGGTTTCATCCAGTCATATCCGGACAAAGTGGTGTGGAATTTGTATGCAATGGACCGAGAAAATCACAGGAAAAATGGTTTTGGAGAAAAGCAAAGTCTTTTCGTTAGGCAAGTGCATAAAATGTCATCTATACAAACAGAAATAGCATGTTTGTTTGCTGCAGTTCCTCTAGCTTTCTCCCTAGAACATACGAATGTGTAGAGCTGCTGTGTCCATGTGGAACCAATTAGTGTTTCCAAGCATAAAATTAAATGTTCCCGGAAAAAAATACATTCAAAAAAATAAAGTCCGTGGATAATATCACGAATACACAAACAAAGAGGCTGTAGCAATATATGGGATTGAATTAGCCAAAACGAAACCGGATATTTCTGGTTTCATCCAGTCATATCCGGACAAAGTGGTGTGGAATTTGTATGCAATGGACCGAGAAAATCACAGGAAAAATGGTTTTGGAGAAAAGCAAAGTCTTTTCGTTAGGCAAGTGCATAAAATGTCATCTAGACAAACAGAAATAGCATGTTTGTTTGCCGCAGTTCCTCTAGCTTTCTCCCTAGAACATAAAAATGTGTAGAGCTGGTGTCTCCATGTGGAACCAATTAGTGTTTCCAAGCATAAAATTAAATGTTCCCTGAAAAAAAAAAACATTCAAAAAAATAAAGTCCGTGGATAATATCACGAATACACAAACAAATAGGCTGTAGCAATATCTGGGATTGAATTAGCCAAAACGAAACCGGATATTTGGGTTTCATCCAGTATAATCCGGACAAACTGGTTTGGAATTCGTATGCAATGGACCGAGAAAATCACAGTAAAAATGGTTTTGGAGCAAAGCAAAGTCTTTTCGTTAGGCAAGTGCATAAAATGTCATCTATACAAACAGAAATATCATGTTTGTTTGCCGCAGTTCCTCTAGCTTTCTCCCTAGAACAAACGAATGTGTAGAGCTGGTGTCTCCATGTGGAACCAATTAGTGTTTCCAAGCATAAAATTAAATGTTCCCTGAAAATAAAACGTTCAAAAAAATAAAGTCCGTGGACAATATCAGGAATACACAAACAAAGAGGCTGTAGCAATATCTGGGATTGAATTATCCAAAAAAATACCGGATATTTCCGGTTTCATCCATTCATATCCAGACAAAGTGGTGTGGAATTCGTATGCAATGGACTGAGAAAATCACAATAAAAATGGTTTTGGAGAAAAGCAAAGTCTTTTCGTTAGGCAATTGCATAAAATGTCATCTATACAAACAGAAATATCATGTTTGTTTGCCGCAGCTCCTCTAGCTTTCTCCCTAGAAAATACGAATGTGTAAAGCTGGTGTCTCCATGTGGAACCAATTAGTGTTTCCAAGCATAAAATTAAATGTTCCCTGAAAAAAAAAAACATTCAAAAAAATAAAGTCCGTGGATAATATCAGGAATACACAAACAAAGAGGCTGTAGCAATATCTGGGATTGAATTAGCCAAAACGAAACCGGATATTTCCGGTTTCATCCAGTCATATCCGGACAAAGTGGTGTGGAATTCGTATGCAATGGAACAAGAAAATCACAGGAAAAATGGTTTTGGAGAAAAGCAATGTCTTTTCGTTAGGCAAGTGCATCAAATGTCATCTATACAAACAGAAATATCATGTTTGTTTGCCGCAGTTCCTCTAGCTTTCTCCCTAGAAATACAAATGTGTAGAGCTGGTTTCTCCATGTGGAACTAATTAGTGTTTCCAAGCATAAAATTAAATGTTCCCTGAAAATAAAACGTTCAAAAATATAAAGTCCGTGGATAATATCAGGAATACACAAACACAGAGGCTGTAGCAATATCTGGGATTGAATTATCCAAAACAAAACCGGATATTTCCGGTTTCATCCAGTCATATCCACACAAAGTGGTGTGGAATTCGTATGCAATGGGCCGAGAAAATCACAGTAAAAATGGTTTTGGAGAAAAGCAAAGTCTTTTCGTTAGGCAAGTGCATAAAATGTCATCTATAAAAACAGAAATAGCATGTTTGTTTGCCGCAGTTCCTCTAGCTTTCTCCCTAGAACAAACAAATGTGTAGAGCTGGTGTCTCCATGTGGAACCAATTAGTGTTTCCAAGCATAAAATTAAATGTTCCCAGAAAAAAAATACAGTCCGTGGATAATATCAGGAATACACAAACACAGAGGTTGTAGCAATATTTCGGTTTGAGTTAGCCAAAACAAAACCGCAGATTTCCGGTTTCATCCAGTCATATCCGGACAAAGTGGTGTGGAATTTGTATGCAATGGACGGAGAAAATCACAGGAAAAATGGTTTTGGAGAAAAGCAAAGTCTTTTCGTTAGGCAAGTGCATAAAATGTCATCTATACAAACAGAAATAGCATGTTTGTTTGCCGCCGTTCCTCTACATTTCTCCCTAGAAAACACGAATGTGTAGAGCTGGTGTGTCCATGTGGAACCAATTAGTGTTTCCAAGCATAAAATTAAATGTTCCCTGAAAAAAAACATTCAAAAAAATAAAATCCGTGGATAATATCAGGAATACACAAACACAGATGCTGTACAAATATTTCGGTTTGAGTTAGCCAAAAAAAAACCGGATATTTCCGGTTTCATCTAGTCATATCCGGACAAAGTGGTGTGGAATTCGTATGCAATGGACCGAGAAAATCACAGGAAAAATGGTTTCGGAGAAAAGCAAAGTCTTTTCGTTAGGCAAGTGCATAAAATGTCATCTAGACAAACAGAAATATCATGTTTGTTTGCCGCAGTTCCTCTAGCTTTCTCCCTAGAACAAACGAATGTGTAGAGCTGGTGTCTCCATGTGGAACCAATTAGTGTTTCCAAGCACAAAATTAAATGTTCCCAGAAAAAAAAAAAACATTCAAAAAAATACAGTCCGTGGATAATATCAGGAATACACAAACACAGAGGTTGTAGCAATATTTCGGTTTGAGTTAGCCAAAACAAATCCGCATATTTCCAGTTTCATCCAGATATATCCGGACAAAGTGGTGTGGAGTTTGTATGCAATGGACTGAGAAAATCACAGTAAAAATGGTTTTGGAGAAAAGCAAAGTCTTTTCGTTAGGCAAGCGCATAAAATGTCATCTATACAAACAGAAATATCATGTTTGTTTGCCGCAGTTCCTCTAGCTTTCTCCCTAGAACAAACGAATGTGTAGAGCTGGTGTCTCCATGTGGAACCAATTAGTGTTTCCAAGCATAAAATTAAATGTTCCCTGAAAAAAAAACATTCAAAAAAATAAAGTCCGTGGATAATATCAGGAATACACAAACAAAGAGGCTGTAGCAATATCTGGCATTGAATTAGCCAAAACGAAACCGGATATTTCCGGTTTCATCCAGTCATATCCGGACAAACTGGTGTGGAATTGGTATGCAATGGACCGAGAAAATCACAGTAAAAATGGTTTTGGAGAAAAGCAAAGTCTTTTCGTTAGGTAAGTGCATCAAATGTCATCTATACAAACAGAAATATCATGTTTGTTTGCCGCAGTTCCTCTAGATTTCTCCCTAAAACATAAAAATGTGTAGAACTGGTGTCTCCTTGTGGAACCAATTAGTGTTTCCAAGCATAAAATTTAATGTTCCCTGAAAAAAAAAACCTTCAAAAAAATAAAGTCCGTGGATAATATCAGGAATACACAAACACAGAGGCTGTAGCAATATTTCGGTTTGAGTTAGCCAAAACAAAACCGCAGATTTCCGGTTTCATCCAGTCATATCCGGACAAAGTGGTGTGGAATTTGTATGCAATGGACGGAGAAAATCACAGGAAAAATGGTTTTGGAGAAAAGCAAAGTCTTTTCTTTAGGCAAGTGCATCAAATGTCATCTATACAAACAGAAATAGCATGTTTGTTTGCCGGAGTTCCTCTAGCTTTCTCCCTAGAAAATACGAATGTGTAGAGCTGGTGTGTCCATGTGGAACCAATTAGTGTTTCCAAGCATAAAATTAAATGTTCCCTGAAAAAAAACATTCAAAAAAATAAAATCCGTGGATAATATCAGGAATACACAAACACAGATGCTGTACAAATATTTCGGTTTGAGTTAGCCAAAACAAAACCGGATATTTCCGGTTTCATCCAGTCATATCCGGACAAAGTGGTGTGGAATTCGTATGCAATGGACCGAGAAAATCACAGGAAAAATGGTTTTGGAGAAAAGCAAAGTCTTTTCGTTAGGCAAGTGCATCAAATGTCATCCAGACAAACAGAAATATCATGTTTGTTTGCCGCAGTTCCTCTAGCTTTCTCCCTAGAACAAACGAATGTGTAGAGCTGGTGTCTCCATGTGGAACCAATTAGTGTTTCCAAGCACAAAATTAAATGTTCCCAGAAAAAAAAAAACATTCAAAAAAATACAGTCCGTGGATAATATCAGGAATACACAAACACAGAGGTTGTAGCAATATTTCGGTTTGAGTTAGCCAAAACAAATCCGCATATTTCCGGTTTCATCCAGATATATCCAGACAAAGTGGTGTGGAGTTTGTATGCAATGGACTGAGAAAATCACAGGAAAAATGGTTTTGGAGAAAAGCAAAGTCTTTTCGTTAGGCAAGCGCATAAAATGTCATCTAGACAAACAGAAATATCATGTTTGTTTGCCGCAGTTCCTCTACTTTCTCCCTAGAACATAAAAATGTGTAGAGCTGGTGTCTCCATGTGGAACCAATTAGTGTTTCCAAGCATAAAATTAAATGTTCCCTGAAAAAAAAACATTCAAAAAAATAAAGTCCGTGGATAATATCAGGAATACACAAACAAAGAGGCTGTAGCAATATCTGGGATTGAATTAGCCAAAACGAAACCGGATATTTCCGGTTTCATCCAGTCATATCCGGACAAACTGGTGTGGAATTGGTATGCAATGGACCGAGAAAATCACAGTAAAAATGGTTTTGGAGAAAAGCAAAGTCTTTTCGTTAGGTAAGTGCATAAAATGTCATCTATACAAACAGAAATATCATGTTTGTTTGCCGCCGTTCCTCTAGATTTCTCCCTAGAAAATACGAATGTGTAGAGCTGGTGTCTCCATGTGGAACCAATTAGTGTTTCCAAACATAAAATTAAATGTTCCCGGAAAAAAAAACATTCAAAAAATAAAGTCCGTGGATAATATCAGGAATACACAAACAAAGAGGCTGTAGCAATATCTGGGATTGAATTAGCCAAAAGGAAACCGGATATTTCCGGTTTCATCCAGTCATATCCGGACAAACTGGTGTGGAATTGGTATGCAATGGACCTAGAAAATCACAGTAAAAATGGTTTTGGAGAAAAGCAAAGTCTTTTCGTTAGGAAAGTGCATAAAATGTCATCTATACAAACAGAAATAGCATGTTTGTTTGCCGCAGTTCCTCTAGCTTTCCTCCTAGAAAATACGAATGTGTAGAGCTGGTGTCTCCATGTGGAACCAATTAGTGTTTCCAAGCATAAAATTTAATGTTCCCTGAAAAAAAACATTCAAAAAAATAAAGTCCGTGGATAATATCAGGAATACACAAACAAAGAGGCTGTAGCAATATCTGGGATTGAATTAGCCAAAACGAAACCGGATATTCCCGGTTTCATCCAGTCATATCCGGACAAAGTGGTGTGGAATTTGTATGCAATGGATGGAGAAAATCACAGGAAAAATGGTTTTGGAGAAAAGCAAAGTCTTTTCGTTAGGCAAGTGCATCAAATGTCATCTATACAAACAGAAATAGCATGTTTGTTTGCCGGAGTTCCTCTAGCTTTCTCCCTAGAAAATACGAATGTGTAGAGCTGGTGTGTCCATGTGGAACCAATTAGTGTTTCCAAGCATAAAATTAAATGTTCCCTGAAAAAAAAACATTGAAAAAAAATAAAATCCGTGGATAATATCAGGAATACACAAACACAGAGGCTGTACAAATATTTCGGTTTGAGTTAGCCAAAACAAAACCGGATATTTCCGGTTTCATCTAGTCATATCCGGACAAAGTGGTGTGGAATTCGTATGCAATGGACCGAGAAAATCACAGGAAAAATGGTTTTGGAGAAAAGCAAAGTCTTTTCGTTAGGCAAGTGCATAAAATGTCATCTATACAAACAGAAATATCATGTTTGTTTGCCGCCGTTCCTCTAGATTTCTCCCTAGAAAATACGAATGTGTAGAGCTGGTGTCTCCATGTGGAACCAATTAGTGTTTCCAAGCATAAAATTTAATGTTCCCTGAAAAAAAAACATTCAAAAAATAAAGTCCGTGGATAATATCAGGAATACACAAACAAAGAGGCTGTAGCAATATCTGGGATTGAATTAGCCAAAACGAAAATGGATATTTCCGGTTTCATCCAGTCATATCCGGACAAACTTGTGTGGAATTGGTATGCAATGGACCGAGAAAATCACAGGAAAAATGGTTTTGGAGAAAAGCAAAGTCTTTTCGTTAGGTAAGTGCATAAAATGTCATCTATACAAACAGAAATATCATGTTTGTTTGCCGCAGTTCCTCTAGCTTTCCTCCTAGAAAATACGAATGTGTAGAGCTGGTGTCTCCATGTGGAACCAATTAGTGTTTCGAAGCATAAAATTTAATGTTCCCTGAAAAAAAAACATTCAAAAAAATAAAGTCCATGGATAATATCAGGAATACACAAACACAGAGGCTGTAGCAATATCTGGGATTGAGTTAGCCAAAACGAAACCGGATATTTCCGGTTTCATCCAGTCATATTCAGAGCAACTGGTATGGAATTCGTATGCAATGGACCGAGAAAATCACAGGAAAAATGGTTTTGGAGAAAAGCAAAGTCTTTTCGTTAGGCAAGTGCATCAAATGTCATCTAGACAAACAGAAATAGCATGTTTGTTTGCCGCAGTTCCTCTAGCTTTCTCCCTAGAAAATACGAATGTGTAGAGCTGGTGTGTCCATGTGGAACCAATTAGTGTTTCCAAGCATAAAATTTAATGTTCCCTGAAAAAAAAACCTTCAAAAAAATAAAGTCCGTGGATAATATCAGGAATACACAAACACAGAGGCTGTAGCAATATTTCGGTTTGAGTTTTCCAAAACAAAACCGCAGATTTCCGGTTTCATCAAGTCATATCCGGACAAAGTGGTGTGGAATTTGTAAGCAATGGACGGAGAAAATCACAGGAAAAATGGTTTTGGAGAAAAGCAAAGTCTTTTCGTTAGGCAAGTGCATCAAATGTCATCTATACAAACAGAAATAGCATGTTTGTTTGCCGCAGTTCCTCTAGCTTTCTCCCTAGAAAATACGAATGTGTAGAGCTGGTGTGTCCATGTGGAACCAATTAGTGTTTCCAAGCATAAAATTAAATGTTCCCTGAAAAAAAAACATTCAAAAAAATAAAATCCGTGGATAATATCAGGAATACACAAACACAGATGCTGTACAAATATTTCGGTTTGAGTTAGCCAAAACAAAACCGGATATTTCCGGTTTCATCTAGTCATATCCGGACAAAGTGGTGTGGAATTCGAATGCAATGCACCGAGAAAATCACAGGAAAAATGGTTTTGGAGAAAAGCAAAGTCTTTTCGTTAGGCAAGTGCATAAAATGTCATCTAGACAAACTGAAATATCATGTTTGTTTGCCGCAGTTCCTCTAGCTTTCTCCCTAGAACAAAAAATGTGTAGAGCTGGTGTCTCCATGTGGAACCAATTAGTGTTTCCAAGCATAAAATTTAATGTTCCCTGAAAAAAAAAACATTCAAAAAAATAAAGTCCGTGGATAATATCAGGAATACACAAACAAAGAGGCTGTAGCAATATCTGGGATTGAGTTAGCCAAAACGAAACCGGATATTTCCGGTTTCATCCAGTCATATTCAGAGCAACTGGTATGGAATTCGTATGCAATGGACCGAGAAAATCACAGGAAAAATGGTTTTGGAGAAATGCAAAGTCTTTTCGTTAGGCAAGTGCATCAAATGTCATCTAGACAAACTGAAATATCATGTTTGTTTGCCGCAGTTCCTCTAGCTTTCTCCCTAGAAAATACGAATGTGTAGAGCTGGTGTGTCCATGTGGAACCAATTAGTGTTTCCAAGCATAAAATTAAATGTTCCCTGAAAAAAAAAACATTCAAAAAAATAAAGTCCGTGGATAATATCACGAATACAAAAACACAGATGCTGTAGCAATATTTCGTTTTGAGTTAGCCAAAACAAAACCTGATATTTCCGGTTTCATCCAGTCATATCCGGACAAAGTGGTGTGGAATTGGTATGCAATGGACCGAGAAAATCACAGGAAAAATGGTTTTGGAGAAAAGCAAAGTCTTTTCGTTAGGCAAGTGCCTAAAATGTCATCTATACAAACAGAAATATCATGTTTGTTTGCCGCAGTTCCTCTAGCTTTCCTCCTAGAAAATACGAATGTGTAGAGCTGGTGTCTCCATGTGAAACCAATTAGTGTTTCCAAGCATAAAATTAAATGTTCCCTGAAAAAAAAAAAACATTCAAAAAAATAAAGTCCGTCGATAATATCAGGAATACACAAACAAAGAGGCTGTAGCAATATCTGGGATTGAATTAGCCAAAACGAAACCGGATATTTCCGGTTCCATCCAGTCATATCCGGACAAACTGGTGTGGAATTCGTATGCAATGGACCGAGAAAATCACAGGAAAAATGGTTTTGGAGAAAAGCAAAGTCTTTTCGTTAGGCAAGTGCATAAAATGTCATCTATACAAACAGAAATAGCATGTTTGTTTGCTGCAGTTCCTCTAGATTTCTCCCTAAAACATAAAAATGTGTAGAACTGGTGTCTCCATGTGGAACCAATTAGTGTTTCCAAGCATAAAATTAAATGTTCCCTGAAAAAAAAAACATTCAAAAAAATAAAGTCCGTGGATAATATCAGGAATACACAAACACAGAGGCTGTAGCAATATCTTGGATTGAATTAGGCAAAAATAATCCAGATATTTCCGGTTTAATCCAGTCATAACCGGACAAAGTGGTGTGGAATTTGTATGCAATGGACCGAGAAAATCACACTAAAAATGGTTTCGGAGAAAAGCAAAGTATTTTCGTTAGGCAAGTGCATAAAATGTCATCTAGACAAACAGAAATATCATGTTTGTTTGCCGCAGTTCCTCTAGCTTTCTCCATAGAACAAACGAATGTGTAGAGCTCGTGTCTCCATGTGGAACCAATTAGTGTTTCCAAGCATAAAATGAAATGTTCCCAGAAAAAAAAAACATTCAAAAAAATAAAGTCCGTGGATAATATCAGGAATACACAAACACAGATGCTGTACAAATATTTCGGTTTGAGTTAGCCAAAACAAAACCGCAGATTTCCGGTTTCATCCAGTCATATCCGGACAAAGTGGTGTGGAATTGCTATGCAATGGACCGAGAAAATCACAGGAAAAATGGTTTTGGAGAAAAGCAAAGTCTTTTCGTTAGGCAAGTGCATCAAATGTCATCTAGACAAACAGAAATAGCATGTTTGTTTGCCGCAGTTCCTCTAGCTTTCTCCCTAGAAAATACGAATGTGTAGAGCTGGTGTCTCCATGTGGAACCAATTAGTGTTTCCAAGCATAAAATTAAATGTTCCCTGAAAAAAAACATTCAAAAAAATAAAATCCGTGGATAATATCAGGAATACACAAACACAGATGCTGTAGCAATATTTCGGTTTGAGTTAGCCAAAACAAAACCGCATATTTCCGGTTTCATCCAGTCATATCCGGACAAACTGGTGTGGAATTGGTATGCAATGGACCGAGAAAATCACAGGAAAAATGGTTTTGGAGAAAAGCAAAGTCTATTCGTTAGGCAAGTGCATAAAATGTCATCTATACAAACAGAAATATCATGTTTGTTTTTTTCCCTCTGTTCCTCTAGCTTTCTCCCTAGAACATAAAAATATGTAGAGCTGGTGTCTCCATGTGCACCAATTAGAGTTTCCAAGGACAAAGTTAAATGATCCCTGATAAAAAAAAACAAAACAATAAAGTCCGTGGATAATATCAGGAATACACAAACACAGATGCTGTAGCAATATTTCGGTTTGAGTTAGCCAAAACAAAACCGCATATTTCCGGTTTCATCCAGTCATATCCGGACAAAGTGGTGTGGAATTGGTATGCAATGGACCGAGGAAATCACAGGAAAAATGGTTTTGGAGAAAAGCAAAGTCTTTTCGTTAGGCAAGTGCATAAAATGTCATCTACACAAACAGAAATATCATGTTTGTTTGCCGCAGTTCCTCTAGCTTTCTCCCTAGAACATAAAAATGTGTAGAGCTGGTGTCTCCATGTGGAACCAATTAGTGTTTCCAAGCATAAAATTAAATGTTCCCTGAAAATAAAACATTCAAGAAATAAAGTCCGTGGATAATATCAGGAATACACAAACAAAGAGGCTGTAGCAATATCTGGGATTGAATTAGCCAAAACGAAACCGGATATTTCCGGTTTCATCCAGTCATATCCGGACAAACTGGTGTGGAATTCGTATGCAATGGACCGAGAAAATCACAGGAAAAATGGTTTCGGAGAAAAGCAAAGTCTTTTCGTTAGGCAAGTGCATAAAATGTCATCTATACAAACAGAAATAGCATGTTTGTTTGCTGCAGTTCCTCTAGATTTCTCCCTAAAACATAAAAATGTGTAGAACTGGTGTCTCCTTGTGGAACCAATTAGTGTTTCCAAGCATAAAATTAAATGTTCCCTGAAAAAAAAACCTTCAAAAAAATAAAGTCCGTGGATAATATCAGGAATACACAAACACAGAGGCTGTAGCAATATTTCGGTTTGAGTTAGCCAAAACAAAACCAGATATTTCCGGTTTCATCCAGTCATATCCGGACAAAGTGGTGTGGAATTGGTATGCAATGGACCGAGAAAATCACAGTAAAAATGGTTTTGGAGAAAAGCAAAGTCTTTTCGTTAGGCAAGTGCATAAAATGTCATCTAGACAAACAGAAATATCATGTTTGTTTGCCGCAGTTCCTCTAGCTTTCTCCCTAGAACAAACAAATGTGTAGAGCTGGTGTCTCCATGTGGAACCAATTAGTGTTTCCAAGCATAAAATTAAATGTTCCCAGAAAAAAAAAACATTCAAAAAAATAAAGTCCGTGGATAATATCAGGAATACACAAACACAGAGGCTGTAGCAATATTTCGGTTTGAGTTAGCCAAAACAAAACCGGATATTTCCGGTTTCATCCAGTCATATCCGGACAAAGTGGTGTGGAATTTGTATGCAATGGACCGAGAAAATCACACTAAAAATGGTTTCGGAGAAAAGCAAAGTATTTTCGTTAGGCAAGTGCATAAAATGTCATCTAGACAAACAGAAATATCATGTTTGTTTGCCGCAGTTCCTCTAGCTTTCTACATAGAACAAACGAATGTGTAGAGCTGGTGTGTCCATGTGGAACCAATTAGTGTTTCCAAGCATAAAATTAAATGTTCCCTGAAAAAAACATTCAAAAAAATAAAATCCGTGGATAATATCAGGAATACACAAACACAGATGCTGTACAAATATTTCGGTTTGAGTTAGCCAAAACAAAACCGGATATTTCCGGTTTCATCCAGTCATATCCAGACAAAGTGGTGTGGAATTGGTATGCAATGGACCGAGAAAATCACAGGAAAAATGGTTTCGGAGAAAAGCAAAGTCTTTTCGTTAGGCAAGTGCATAAAATGTCATCTATACAAACAGAAATATCATGTTTGTTTGCCGCAGTTCCTCTAGCTTTCTCCCTAGAACAAACGAATGTGTAGAGCTGGTGTCTCCATGTGGAACCAATTAGTGTTTCCAAGCATAAAATTAAATGTTCCCAGAAAAAAAAAACATTCAAAAAAATACAATCCGTGGATCATATCAGGAATACACAAACACAGAGGCTGTAGCAATATTTCGGTTTGAGTTAGCCAAAACAAATCCGCATATTTCCGGTTTCACCCTGATATATCCGGACAAAGTGGTGTGGAGTTTGTATGCAATGGACTGAGAAAATCACAGTAAAAATGGTTTTGGAGAAAAGCAAAGTCTTTTCGTTAGGCAAGCGCATAAAATGTCATCTATACAAACAGAAATATCATGTTTGTTTGCCGCAGTTCCTCTAGCTTTCTCCCTAGAACATAAAAATGTGTAGAGCTGGTGTCTCTATGTGGAACCAATTAGTGTTTCCAAGCATAAAATTAAATGTTCCCTTAAAAAAAAACATTTAAAAAAAATAAAGTCCATGGATAATATCAGGAATACACAAACAAAGAGGCTGTAGCAATATCTGGGATTGAATTAGCCAAAACGAAACCGGATATTTCCGGTTTCATCCAGTCATATCCGGACAAAGTGGTGTGGAATTGGTATGCAATGGACCGAGAAAATCACAGTAAAAATGGTTTTGGAGAAAAGCAAAGTCTTTTCGTTTGGTAAGTGCATAAAATGTCATCTATACAAACAGAAATATCATGTTTGTTTGCCGCAGTTCCTCTAGATTTCTCCCTAAAACATAAAAATGTGTAGAACTGGTGTCTCCTTGTGGAACCAATTAGTGTTTCCAAGCATAAAATTTAATGTTCCCTGAAAAAAAAAACCTTCAAAAAAATAAAGTCCGTGGATAATATCAGGAATACACAAACACAGAGGCTGTAGCAATATTTCGGTTTGAGTTAGCCAAAAGAAAACCGCAGATTTCCGGTTTCATCCAGTCATATCCGGACAAAGTGGTGTGGAATTTGTATGCAATGGACGGAGAAAATCACAGGAAAAATGGTTTTGGAGAAAAGCAAAGTCTTTTCGTTAGGCAAGTGCATAAAATGTCATCTATACAAACAGAAATAGCATGTTTGTTTGCCGGAGTTCCTCTAGCTTTCTCCCTAGAAAATACGAATGTGTAGAGCTGGTGTGTCCATGTGGAACCAATTAGTGTTTCCAAGCATAAAATTAAATGTTCCCTGAAAAAAAAACATTGAAAAAAATAAAATCCGTGGATAATATCAGGAATACACAAACACAGATGCTGTACAAATATTTCGGTTTGAGTTAGCCAAAACAAAACCGGATATTTCCGGTTTCATCTAGTCATATCCGGACAAAGTGGTATGGAATTGGTATGCAATGGACCGAGAAAATCACAGGAAAAATGGTTTTGGAGAAAAGCAAAGTCTTTTCGTTAGGCAAGTGCATAAAATATCATCTATACAAACAGAAATATCATGTTTGTTTGCCGCCGTTCCTCTAGCTTTCTCCCTAGAAAATACGAATGTGTAGAGCTGGTGTCTCCATGTGGAACCAATTAGTGTTTCCAAACATAAAATTAAAAGTTCCCTGAAAAAAAAACATTCAAAAAAATAAAGTCCGTGGATAATATCAGGAATACACAAACAAAGAGGCTGTAGCAATATCTGGGATTGAATTAGCCAAAACGAAACCGGATATTTCCGGTTTCATCCAGTCATATCCGGACAAACTGGTGTGGAATTGGTATGCAATGGACCTAGAAAATCACAGTAAAAATGGTTTTGGAGAAAAGCAAAGTCTTTTCGTTAGGCAAGTGCATAAAATGTCATCTATACAAACAGAAATATCATGTTTGTTTGCCGCCGTTCCTCTAGATTTCTCCCTAGAAAATACGATTGTATAGAGCTGGTGTCTCCATGTAGAACCAATTAGTGTTTCCAAGCATAAAATTAAATGTTCCCTGAAAAAAAAACATTCAAAAAAATAAAATCCGTGGATAATATCAGGAATACACAAACACAGATGCTGTAGCAATATTTCGTTTTGAGTTAGCCAAAAGGAAACCGGATATTTCCGGTTTCATCCAGTCATATCCGTACAAAGTGGTGTGGACTTCGTATGCAATGGACCGAGAAAATCACAGGAAAAATGGTTTTGGAGAAAAGCAAAGTCTTTTCGTTAGGCAAGTGCATAAAATGTCATCTAGACAAACAGAAATATCATGTTTGTTTGCCGCAGTTCCTCTAGCTTTCTCCATAGAACAAACGAATATGTAGAGCTGGTGTCTCCATGTGGAACCAATTAGTGTTTCCAAGCATAAAATGAAATGTTCCCTGAAAAAAAAAAACATTAAAAAAAATAAAGTCCGTGGATAATATCAGGAATACACAAACACAGAGGCTGTAGCAATATTTCGGTTTGAGTTAGCCAAAACAAAACCGGATATTTCCGGTTTCATCTAGTCATATCCGGACAAAGTGGTGTGGAATTGGTATGCAATGGACCGAGAAAATCACAGGAAAAATGGTTTTGGAGAAAAGCAAAGTCTTTTCGTTAGGCAAGTGCATAAAATGTCATCTATACAAACAGAAATATCATGTTTGCCGCCGTTCCTCTAGATTTCTCCCTAGAAAATACGAATGTGTAGAGCTGGTGTCTCCATGTGGAACCAATTAGTGTTTCCAAACATAAAATTAAATGTTCCCTGAAAAAAAAACATTCAAAAAATAAAGTCCGTGGATAATATCAGGAATACACAAACAAAGAGGCTGCAGCAATATCTGGGATTGAATTAGCCAAAACGAAACCGGATATTTCCGGTTTCATCCAGTCATATCCGGACAAACTGGTGTGGAATTGGTATGCAATGGACCTAGAAAAACACAGTAAAAATGGTTTTAGAGAAAAGCAAAGTCTTTTCGTTAGGTAAGTGCATAAAATGTCATCTATACAAACAGAAATATCATGTTTGTTTGCCGCAGTTCCTCTAGCTTCCTCCTAGAAAATACGAATGTGTAGAGCTGGTGTCTCCATGTGGAACCAATTAGTGTTTCCAAGCATAAAATTTAATGTTCCCTGAAAAAAAAACATTCAAAAAAATAAAGTCCATGGATAATATCAGGAATACACAAACACAGAGGCTGTAGCAATATCTGGGATTGAATTAGCCAAAATGAAACCGCAGATTTCCGGTTTCATCCAGTCATATCCGGACAAAGTGGTGTGGAATTTGTAAGCAATGGACGGAGAAAATCACAGTAAAAATGGTTTTGGAGAAAAGCAAAGTCTTTTCGTTAGGCAAGTGCATCAAATGTCATCTATACAAACAGAAATAGCATGTTTGTTTGCCGGAGTTCCTCTAGGTTTCTCCCTAGAAAATACGAATGTGTAGAGCTGGTGTGTCCATGTGGAACCAATTAGTGTTTCCAAGCATAAAATTTAATGTTCCCTGAAAAAAAAAACATTCAAAAAAATAAAGTCCGTGGATAATATCAGGAATACACAAACAAAGAGCCTTAGCAATATCTGGGATTGAATTAGCCAAAATGAAACCGGATATTTCCGGTTTCATCCAGTCATATTCAGAGCAACTGGTGTGGAATTCGTATGCAATGGACCGAGAAAATCACAGGAAAAATGGTTTTGGAGAAAAGCAAAGAATTTTGGTTAGGCAAGTGCATCAAATGTCATCTAGACAAACAGAAATAGCATGTTTGTTTGCCGCAGTTCCTCTAGCTTTCCTCCTAGAAAATACGAATGTGTAGAGCTGGTGTCTCCGTGTGCACCAATTAGAGTTTCCAAGCATAAAATTAAATGTTCCCAGAAAAAAAAACATTCAAAAAAATAAAGTCCGTGGATAATATCAGGAATACACAAACAAAGAGGCTGTAGCAATATCTGGGATTGAATTAGCCAAAACGAAACCGGATATTTCCGGTTTCCTCCAGTCATATCCGGACAAACTGGTGTGGAATTTGTATGCAATGGATGGAGAAAATCACAGGAAAAATGGTTTTGGAGAAAACCAAAGTCTTTTCGTTAGGCAAGTGCATAAAATGTCATCTAGACAAACAGAAATATCATGTTTGTTTGCCGCAGTTCCTCTAGCTTTCTCCATAGAACAAACGAATGTGTAGAGCTCGTGTCTCCATGTGGAACCAATTAGTGTTTCCAAGCATAAAATTAAATGTTCCCTGAAAAAAAACATTCAAAAAAATAAAGTCAGTGGATAATATCAGGAATACACAAACACAGAGGCTGTAACAATATTTCGGTTTGAGTTAGCCAAAACAAAACCGGATATTTCCGGTTTCATCCTGTCATATCCGGACAAAGTGGTGTTGAATTTGTATGCAATGGACCGAGAAAATCACAGGAAAAATGGTTTTGGAGAAAAGCAAAGTCTTTTCGTTAGGCAAGTGCATAAATTGTCATCTAGACAAACAGAAATATCCTGTTTGTTTGCCGCAGTTCCTCTAGCTTTCTCCCTAGGAAATACGAATGTGTAGAGC
Source organism: Lepus oiostolus (assembly GCA_036325905.1). NCBI lineage: Eukaryota > Metazoa > Chordata > Mammalia > Lagomorpha > Leporidae > Lepus > Lepus oiostolus. Next base: position 402,966 of record JAWMBE010000081.1, on the reverse strand, counting down.
TGGTGTGTCCATTTGGACCAATTAGTGTTTCCAAGCATAAAATTAAATGTTCCCTGAAAAAAAAACATTCAAAAAAATAAAATCCGTGAATAATATCAGGAATACACAAACACAGATGCTGTACAAATATTTCGGTTTGAGTTAGCCAAAACAAAACCGGATATTTCCGGTTTCATCCAGTCATATCCGGACAAAGTGGTGTGGAATTGGTATGCAATGGACCGAGAAAATCACAGGAAAAATGGTTTTGGAGAAAAGCAAAGTCTTTTCGTTAGGCAAGTGCATAAAATGTCATCTAGACAAACAGAAATAGCATGTTTGTTTGCTGCAGTTCCTCTAGCTTTCTCCCTAGAACATAAAAATATGTAGAGCTGGTGTCTCCATGTGCACCAATTAGTGTTTCCAAGCATAAAATTAAATATTCCCTGAAAAAAAAAAACATTCAAAAAAATAAAGTCCGAGGATATTATCAGGAATACACAAACATAGAGGCTGTAGCAATATCTGGCATTGAATTAGCCAAAACGAAACCGGATATTTCCGGTTTCATCCAGTCATATCCGGACAAAGTGGTGTGGAATTCGTATGCAATGGACCGAGAAAATCACAGGAAAAATGGTTTTGGAGAAAAGCAAAGTCTTTTCGTTAGGCAAGTGCCTAAAATGTCATCTAGACAAACAGAAATATCATGTTTGTTTGCCGCAGTTCCTCTAGCATTCCTCCTAGAAAATACGAATGTGTAGAGCTGGTGTCTCCATGTGGAACCAATTAGTGTTTCCAAGCATAAAATTAAATGTTCCCTGAAAAAAAAAACATTCAAAAAAATAAAGTCCGTGGATCATATCAGGAATACACAAACAAAGAGGCTGTAGCAATATCTGGGATTGAATTAGCCAAAATGAAACCGGATATTTCCGGTTTCATCCAGTCATATCCGGACAAACTGGTGTGGAATTCGTATGCAATGGACCGAGAAAATCACAGGAAAAATGGTTTTGGAGAAAAGCAAAGTCTTTTCGTTAGGCAAGTGCATAAAATGTCATCTATACAAACAGAAATAGCATGTTTGTTTGCTGCAGTTCCTCTAGATTTCTCCCTAAAACATAAAAATGTGTAGAACTGGTGTCTCCATGTGGAACCAATTAGTGTTTCCAAGCATAAAATTAAATGTTCCCTGAAAAAAAAACCTTCAAAAAAATAAAATCCGTGGATAATATCAGGAATACACAAACACAGAGGCTGTAGCAATATTTCGGTTTGAGTTAGCCAAAACAAAACCGCAGATTTCCGGTTTCATCCAGTCATATCCGGACAATGTGGTGTGGAATTTGTATGCAATGGACCGAGAAAATCACAGGAAAAATGGTTTTGGAGAAAAGCAAAGTCTTTTCGTTAGGCAAGTGCATAAATTGTCATCTAGACAAACTTAAATATCATGTTTGTTTGCCGCAGTTCCTCTAGATTTCTCCCTAGAAAATACGAATGTGTAGAGCTGGTGTGTCCATGTGGGACCAATTAGTGTTTCCAAGCATAAAATTAAATGTTCCCTGAAAAAAAAACATTCAAAAAAATAAAATCCGTGGATAATATCAGGAATACACAAACACAGATGCTGTACAAATATTTCGGTTTGAGTTAGCCAAAACAAAACCGGATATTTCCGGTTTCATCCAGTCATATCCGGACAAAGTGGTTTGGAATTGGTATGCAATGGACCGAGAAAATCACAGTAAAAATGATTTTGGAGAAAAGCAAAATCTTTTCGTTAGGCAAGTGCATAAAATGTCATCTATACAAACAGAAATATCATGTTTGTTTGCCGCAGTTCCTCTAGCTTTCTCCCTAGAACATAAAAATGTATAGAGCTGGTGTCTCCATGTGGAACCAATTAGTGTTTCCAAGCATAAAATTAAATGTTCCCTGAAAAAAAAAACATTCAAAAAAATAAAGTCCGTGGATAATATCAGGAATACACAAACAAAGAGGCTGTAGCAATATCTGGGATTGAATTAGCAAAACGAAACTGGATATTTCCGGTTTCATCCAGTCATATTCAGACCAACTGGTGTGGAATTCGTATGCAATGGACCGAGAAAATCACAGGAAAAATGGTTTTGGAGAAAAGCAAAGTCTTTTCGTTAGGCAAGTGCATAAAATGTCATCTATACAAACAGAAATAGCATGTTTGTTTGCTGCAGTTCCTCTAGATTTCTCCCTAAAAGATAAAAATATGTAGAACTGGTGTCTCCATGTGGAACCAATTAGTGTTTCCAAGCATAAAATTAAATGTTCCCTGAAAAAAAACATTCAAAAAAATAAAATCCGTGGATAATATCAGGAATACACAAACACAGATGCTGTAGCAATATTTCGGTTTGAGTTAGCCAAAACAAAACCGGATATTTCCGGTTTCATCCAGTCATATCCGGACAAAGTGGTGTGGAATTCGTATGCAATGGACCGAGAAAATCACAGGAAAAATGGTTTTGGAAAAAAGCAAAGTCTATTAGTTAGGAAAGTGCATAAAATGTCATCTATACAAACAGAAATATCATGTTTGTTTGCTGCAGTTCCTCTAGCTTTCTCCATAGAACAAACGAATGTGTAGAGCTGGTGTCTCCATGTGGAACCAATTAGTGTTTCCAAGCATAAAATTAAATGTTCTCTGAAAAAAAAACATTCAAAAAAATAAAAACCGTGGATAATATCAGGAATACACAAACACAGAAGCTGTAGCAATATCTGGGATTGAATTAGCCAAACCAAATTGGATATTTCCGGTTTCATCCAGTCATATCCGGACAAAGTGGTGTGGAATTGGTATGCAATGGACCGAGAAAATCACAGGAAAAATGGTTTTGGAGAAAAGCAAAGTCTTTTCGTTAGGCAAGTGCATAAAATGTCATCTACACAAACAGAAATATCATGTTTGTTTGCCGCAGTTCCTCTAGCTTTCTCCCTAGAACATAAAAATGTGTAGAGCTGGTGTCTCCATGTGGAACCAATTAGTGTTTCCAAGCATAAAATTAAATGTTCCCTGAAAAAAAAACATTCAAGAAATAAAGTCCGTGGATAATATCAGGAATACACAAACAAAGAGGCTGTAGCAATATCTGGGATTGAATTAGCCAAAACGAAACCGGATATTTCCGGTTTCATCCAGTCATATCCGGACAATCTGGTGTGGAATTCGTATGCAATGGACCGAGAAAATCACAGGAAAAATGGTTTTGGAGAAAAGCAAAGTCTTTTCGTTAGGCAAGTGCATAAAATGTCATCTATACAAACAGAAATAGCATGTTTGTTTGCTGCAGTTCCTCTAGATTTCTCCCTAAAACATAAAAATGTGTAGAGCTGGTGTCTCCATGTGGAACCAATTAGTGTTTCCAAGCATAAAATTAAATGATCCCTGAAAAAAAAACCTTCAAAAAATAAAGTCCGTGGATAATATCAGGAATACACAAACACAGAGGCTGTAGCAATATTTCGGTTTGAGTTAGCCAAAACAAAACCAGATATTTCCGGTTTCATCCAGTCATATCCGGACAAAGTGGTGTGGAATTGGTATGCAATGGACCGAGAAAATCACAGGAAAAATGGTTTTGGAGAAAAGCAAAGTCTTTTCGTTAGGCAAGTGCATAAAATGTCATCTAGACAAACAGAAATATCATGTTTGTTTGCCGCAGTTCCTCTAGCTTTCTCCCTAGAACAAACAAATGTGTAGAGCTGGTGTCTCCATGTGGAACCAATTAGTGTTTCCAAGCATAAAATTAAATGTTCCCTGAAAAAAAAAACATTCAAAAAAATACAGTCCGTGGATAATATCAGGAATACACAAACAAAGATGCTGTAGCAATATTTCGGTTTGAGTTAGCCAAAACAAAACCAGATATTTCCGGTTTCATCCAGTCATATCCGGACAAAGTGGTGTGGAATTGGTATGCAATGGACCGAGAAAATCACAGGAAAAATGGTTTTGGAGAAAAGCAAAGTCTTTTCGTTCGGCAAGTGCATAAAATGTCATCTAGACAAACAGAAATATCATGTTTGTTTGCCTCAGTTCCTCTAGCTTTCTCCCTATTACAAACAAATGTGTAGAGCTGGTGTCTCCATGTGGAACCAATTAGTGTTTCCAAGCATAAAATTAAATGTTCCCTGAAAAAAAAAAAACATTCAAAAAAATAAAATCCGTGGATAATATCAGGAATACACAAACACAGATGCTGTACAAATATTTCGGTTTGAGTTAGCCAAAACAAAACCAGATATTTCCGGTTTCATCCAGTCATATCCGGACAAAGTGGTGTGGAATTGGTATGCAATGGACCGAGAAAATCACAGGAAAAATGGTTTTGGAGAAAAGCAAAGTCTTTTCGTTAGGCAAGTGCATAAAATGTCATCTATACAAACAGAAATATCATGTTTGTTTGCCGCAGTTCCTCTAGCTTTCTCCCTAGAAAATACGAATTTGTAGAGCTGGTGTCTCCGTGTGCACCAATTAGAGTTTCCAAGGACAAAGTCAAATGATCCCTGATAAAAAAAAAAACAAAACAATAAAGTCCGTGGATAATATCAGGAATACACAAACACAGATGCTGTAGCAATATTTCGGTTTGAGTTAGCCAAAACAAAACCGGATATTTCCGGTTTCATCCAGTCATATCCGGACAAAGTGGTGTGGAATTGGTATGCAATGGACCGAGAAAATCACAGGAAATAAGGTTTTGGAGAAAAGCAAAGTCTTTTCGTTAGGCAAGTGCATAAAATGTCATCTAGACAAACAGAAATATGATGTTTGTTTGCCGCAGTTCCTCTAGCTTTCTCCCTAGAACATAAAAATGTGTAGAGCTGGTGTCTCCATGTGGAACCTATTAGTGTTTCCAAGCATAAAATTAAATGTTCCCTGAAAAAAAAACCTTCAAAAATATAAAGTCCGTGGATAATATCAGGAATACACAAACACAGAGGCTGTAGCAATATCTGGGATTGAATTAGCCAAAATGAAACCGGATATTTCCGGTTTCATCCAGTCATATCCGGACAAACTGGTGTGGAATTCGTATGCAATGGACGAGAAAATCACAGGAAAAATGGTTTTGGAGAAAAGCAAAGTCTTTTCGTTAGGCAAGTGCATAAAATGTCATCTATACAAACAGAAATAGCATGTTTGTTTGCTGCAGTTCCTCTAGATTTCTCCCTAAAACATAAAAATGTGTAGAACTGGTGTCTCCATGTGGAACCAATTAGTGTTTCCAAGCATAAAATTAAATGTTCCCTGAAAAAAAAACCTTCAAAAAAATAAAATCCGTGGATAATATCAGGAATACACAAACACAGAGGCTGTACAAATATTTCGGTTTGAGTTAGCCAAAACAAAACCGCATATTTCCGGTTTCATCCAGTCATATCCGGACAAAGTGGTGTGGAATTGGTATGCAATGGACCGAGAAAATCACAGGAAAAATGGTTTTGGAGAAAAGCAAAGTCTTTTCGTTAGGCAAGTGCATAAAATGTCATCTATACAAACAGAAATATCATGTTTGTTTGCCGCAGTTCCTCTAGCTTTCTCCCTAGAAAATACGAATTTGTAGAGCTGGTGTCTCCGTGTGCACCAATTAGAGTTTCCAAGGAGAAAGTAAAATGCTCCCTGATAAAAAAAAATAAAATAATAAAGTCCGAGGATAATATCAGGAATACACAAACACAGATGCTGTAGCAATATTTCGGTTTGAGTTAGCCAAAACAAAACCGGATATTTCCGGTTTCATCCAGTCATATCCGGACAAAGTGGTGTGGAATTGGTATGCAATGGGCCGAGAAAATCACAGGAAAAATGGTTTTGGAGAAAAGCAAAGTCTTTTCGTTAGGCAAGTGCATAAAATGTCATCTACACAAAGAGAAATATCATGTTTGTTTGCCGCAGTTCCTCTAGCTGTCTCCCTAGAAAATACGAATGTGTAGAGCTGGTGTCTCCATGTGGAACCAATTAGTGTTTCCAAGCATAAAATTAAATATTCCCAGAAAATAAAACATTCAAAAAAATACAGTCCGTGGATAATATGAGGAATACACAAACACAGAGGCTGTAGCAATATCTGGGATTGAATTAGCCAAAACAAAACAGGATATTTCCGGTTTCATCCAGTCATATCCGGACAAAGTGGTGTGGAATTTGTATGTAATGGACCGAGAAAATCACAGGAAAAATGGTTTTGGAGAAAAGCAAAATCTTTTCGTTAGGCAAGTGCATAAAATGTCATCTATACAAACAGAAATATCATGTTTGTTTGCCGCAGTTCCTCTAGATTTCTCCCTACAAAATACGAATGTGTAGAGCTGGTGTCTCCGTGTGCACCAATTAGAGTTTCCAAGGACAAAGTTAAATGTTCCCTGATATAAAAAAACAAAACAATAAAGTCCGTGGATAATATCAGGAATACACAAACACAGATGCTGTAGCAATATTTCGGTTTGAGTTAGCCAAAACAAAACCGGATATTTCCGGTTTCCTCCAGTCATATCCGGACAAAGTGGTGTGGAATTGGTATGCAATGGACCGAGGAAATCACAGTAAAAATGGTTTTGGAGAAAAGCAAAGTCTTTTCGTTAGGCAAGTGCATCAAATGTCATCTATACAAACAGAAATATCATGTTTGTTTGCCGCAGTTCCTCTAGCTTTCTCCCTAGAAAATACGAATGTGTAGAGCTGGTGTCTCCATGTGGAACCAATTAGTGTTTCCAAGCATAAAATTTAATGTTCTCTGAAAAAAAAAACATTCAAAAAAATAAAATCCGTGGATAATATCAGGAATACACAAACAAAGAGGCTGTAGCAATATCTGAGATTGAATTAGCCAAAACGAAACCGGATATTTCCGGTTTCATCCAGTCATATCCGGACAAAGTGGTGTGGAATTGGTATGCAATGGACCGAGAAAATCACAGTAAAAATGGTTTTGGAGAAAAGCAAAGTATTTTCGTTAGGCAAGTGCATAAAATGTCATCTATACAAACAGAAATATCATGTTTGTTTGCCGCAGTTCCACTACATTTCTCCCTAGAACATAAAAATGTGTAGAGCTGGTGTCTCCATGTGGAACCAATTAGTGTTTCCAAGCATAAAATTAAATGTTCCCTGAAAAAAAAAACATTCAAAAAAATAAAGTTCGTGGATCATATCAGGAATACACAAACAAACAGGCTGTAGCAATATCTGGGATTGAATTAGCCAAAACGAAACCGGATATTTCCGGTTTCATCCAGTCATATCCGGACAAACTGGTGTGGAATTCTTATGCAATGGACCGAGAAAATCACAGTAAAAATGGTTTTGGAGAAAAGCAAAGTCTTTTCGTTAGGCAAGTGCATCAAATGTCATCTAGACAAACAGAAATATCATGTTTGTTTGCCGCAGTTCCTCTAGCTTTCTCCATAGAACAAACAAATGTGTAGAGCTGGTGTCTCCATGTGGAACCAATTAGTGTTCCCAAGCATAAAATTAAATGTTCTCTGAAAATAAAAAAAAAAACATTCAAAAAATACAGTCCGTGGATAATATCAGGAATACACAAACACAGAGGCTGTAGCAATATTTCGGTTTGAGTTAGCCAAAACAAAACCGCAAATTTCCGGTTTCATCCAGTCCTATCCGGACAAAGTGGTGTGGAATTGGTATGCAATGGACCGAGAAAATCACAGGAAAAATGGTTTTGGAGAAAAGCAAAGTCTTTTCGTTAGGCAAGTGCATAAAATGTCATCTATACAAACAGAAATATCATGTTTGTTTGCCGCAGTTCCTCAAGCTTTCTCCCTAGAAAATACGAATGTGTAGAGCTGGTGTCTCCGTGTGCACCAATTAGAGTTTCCAAGGACAAAGTTAAATGTTCCCTGATAAAAAAAATAAAAAAATAAAATCCGTGGATAATATCAGGAATACACAAACACAGATGCTGTACAAATATTTCGGTTTGAGTTAGCCAAAACAAAACCGTATATTTCCGGTTTCATCCAGTCATATCCGGACAAAGTGGTGTGGAATTGGTATGCAATGGACCGAGGAAATCACAGTAAAAATGGTTTTGGAGAAAAGCAAAGTCTTTTCGTTAGGCAAGTGCATCAAATGTCATCTAGACAAACAGAAATATCAAGTTTGTTTGCCGCAGTTCCTCTACCTTTCTCCCTAGAACAAACAAATGTGTAGAGCTGGTGTCTCCATGTGGAACCAATTAGTGTTTCCAAGCATAAAATTAAATGTTCCCTGGAAAAAAAAAACATTCAAAAAAATAAAATCCGTGGATAATATCAGGAATACACAAACACAGATGCTGTACAAATATTTCGGTTTGAGTTAGCCAAAACAAAACCAGATATTTCCGGTTTCATCCAGTCATATCCGGACAAAGTGGTTTGGAATTGGTATGCAATGGACCGAGAAAATCACAGGAAAAATGGTTTTGGAGAGAAGCAAAATCTTTTCGTTAGGCAAGTGCATAAAATGTCATCTATACAAACAGAAATATCATGTTTGTTTGCCGCAGTTCCTCTAGATTTCTCCCTACAAAATACGAATGTGTAGAGCTGGTGTCTCCGTGTGCACCAATTAGAGTTTCCAAGGACAAAGTTAAATGTTCCCTGATATAAAAAAACAAAACAATAAAGTCCGTGGATAATATCAGGAATACACAAACATAGATGCTGTAGCAATATTTCGGTTTGAGTTAGCCAAAACAAAACCGGATATTTCCGGTTTCCTCCAGTCATATCCGGACAAAGTGGTGTGGAATTGGTATGCAATGGACCGAGGAAATCACAGTAAAAATGGTTTTGGAGAAAAGCAAAGTCTTTTCGTTAGGCAAGTGCATCAAATGTCATCTATACAAACAGAAATATCATGTTTGTTTGCCGCAGTTCCTCTAGCTTTCTCCCTAGAAAATACGAATGTGTAGAGCTGGTGTCTCCATGTGGAACCAATTAGTGTTTCCAAGCATAAAATTTAATGTTCTCTGAAAAAAAAAACATTCAAAAAAATAAAATCCGTGGATAATATCAGGAATACACAAACACAGAGGCTGTAGCAATATCTGAGATTGAATTAGCCAAAACGAAACCGGATATTTCCGGTTTCATCCAGTCATATCCGGACAAAGTGGTGTGGAATTGGTATGCAATGGACCGAGAAAATCACAGTAAAAATGGTTTTGGAGAAAAGCAAAGTATTTTCGTTAGGCAAGTGCATAAAATGTCATCTATACAAACAGAAATATCATGTTTGTTTGCCGCAGTTCCACTACATTTCTCCCTAGAACATAAAAATGTGTAGAGCTGGTGTCTCCATGTGGAACCAATTAGTGTTTCCAAGCATAAAATTAAATGTTCCCTGAAAAAAAAAACATTCAAAAAAATAAAGTTCGTGGATCATATCAGGAATACACAAACAAACAGGCTGTAGCAATATCTGGGATTGAATTAGCCAAAACGAAACCGGATATTTCCGGTTTCATCCAGTCATATCCGGACAAACTGGTGTGGAATTCTTATGCAATGGACCGAGAAAATCACAGTAAAAATGGTTTTGGAGAAAAGCAAAGTCTTTTCGTTAGGCAAGTGCATCAAATGTCATCTAGACAAACAGAAATATCATGTTTGTTTGCCGCATTTCCTCTAGCTTTCTCCATAGAACAAACAAATGTGTAGAGCTGGTGTCTCCATGTGGAACCAATTAGTGTTCCCAAGCATAAAATTAAATGTTCTCTGAAAATAAAAAAAAAAAACATTCAAAAAATACAGTCCGTGGATAATATCAGGAATACACAAACACAGAGGCTGTAGCAATATTTCGGTTTGAGTTAGCCAAAACAAAACCGCAAATTTCCGGTTTCATCCAGTCCTATCCGGACAAAGTGGTGTGGAATTGGTATGCAATGGACCGAGAAAATCACAGGAAAAATGGTTTTGGAGAAAAGCAAAGTCTTTTCGTTAGGCAAGTGCATAAAATGTCATCTATACAAACAGAAATATCATGTTTGTTTGCCGCAGTTCCTCAAGCTTTCTCCCTAGAAAATACGAATGTGTAGAGCTGGTGTCTCCGTGTGCACCAATTAGAGTTTCCAAGGACAAAGTTAAATGTTCCCTGATAAAAAAAATAAAAAAATAAAATCCGTGGATAATATCAGGAATACACAAACACAGATGCTGTACAAATATTTCGGTTTGAGTTAGCCAAAACAAAACCGTATATTTCCGGTTTCATCCAGTCATATCCGGACAAAGTGGTGTGGAATTGGTATGCAATGGACCGAGGAAATCACAGTAAAAATGGTTTTGGAGAAAAGCAAAGTCTTTTCGTTAGGCAAGTGCATCAAATGTCATCTAGACAAACAGAAATATCAAGTTTGTTTGCCGCAGTTCCTCTACCTTTCTCCCTAGAACAAACAAATGTGTAGAGCTGGTGTCTCCATGTGGAACCAATTAGTGTTTCCAAGCATAAAATTAAATGTTCCCTGGAAAAAAAAAACATTCAAAAAAATAAAATCCGTGGATAATATCAGGAATACACAAACACAGATGCTGTACAAATATTTCGGTTTGAGTTAGCCAAAACAAAACCAGATATTTCCGGTTTCATCCAGTCATATCCGGACAAAGTGGTTTGGAATTGGTATGCAATGGACCGAGAAAATCACAGGAAAAATGGTTTTGGAGAAAAGCAAAGTCTTTTCGTTAGGCAAGTGCATCAAATGTCATCTATACAAACAGAAATATCATGTTTGTTTGCCGCAGTTCCTCTAGCTTTCTCCCTAGAACATAAAAATGTATAGAGCTGGTGTCTCCATGTGGAACCAATTAGTGTTTCCAAGCATAAAATTAAATGTTCCCTGAAAAAAAAACATTCAAAAAAATAAAGTCCATGGATAATATCAGGAATACACAAACAAAGAGGCTGTAGCAATATCTGGGATTGAATTAGCCAAAACGAAACCGAATATTTCCGGTTTCATCCAGTCATATCCGGACAAACTGGTGTGGAATTCGTATGCAATGGACCGAGAAAATCACAGGAAAAATGGTTTTGGAGAAAAGCAAAGTCTTTTCGTTAGGCAAGTGCATAAAATGTCATCTATACAAACAGAAATAGCATGTTTGTTTGCTGCAGTTCCTCTAGCTTTCTCCCTAGAACAAACAAATGTGTAGAGCTGGTGTCTCCATGTGGAACCAATTAGTGTTTCCAAGCATAAAATTAAATGTTCCCTGAAAAAAAAACCTTAAAAAAATAAAGTCCATGGATAATATCAGGAATACACAAACAAACAGGCTGTAGCAATATCTTGGATTGAATTAGGCAAAACGAATCCGGATATTTCCGGTTTCATCCAGTCATATCCGGACAAAGTGGTGTGGAATTCGTATGCAATGGACCGAGAAAATCACACTAAAAATGGTTTCGGAGAAAAGCAAAGTATTTTCGTTAGGCAAGTGCATAAATTGTCATCTAGACAAACAGAAATATCATGTTTGTTTGCCGCAGTTCCTCTAGCTTTCTCCATAGAACAAACGAATGTGTAGAGCTCGTGTCTCCATGTGGAACCAATTAGTGTTTCCAAGCATAAAATGAAATGTTCCCAGAAAAAAAAAAACATTCAAAAAAATAAAGTCCGTGGATAATATCAGGAATACACAAACACAGAGGCTGTAACAATATTTCGGTTTGAGTTAGCCAAAACAAAACCGCAGATTTCCGGTTTCATCCTGTCATATCCGGACAAAGTGGTGTTGAATTTGTATGCAATGGACCGAGAAAATCACAGGAAAAATGGTTTTGGAGAAAAGCAAAGTCTTTTCGTTAGGCAAGTGCATAAATTGTCATCTAGACAAACAGAAATATCCTGTTTGTTTGCCGCAGTTCCTCTAGCTTTCTCCCTAGGAAATACGAATGTGTAGAGCTGGTGTGTCCATTGGGACCAATTAGTGTTTCCAAGCATAAAATTAAATGTTCCCTGAAAAAAAAAAAACATTCAAAAAAATAAAATCCGTGGATAATATCAGGAATACACAAACAAAGAGGCTGTAGCAATATCTTGGATTGAATTAGCCAAAACGAAACCGGATATTTCCGGTTTCATCCAGTCATATTCGGACCAACTGGTGTGGAATTCATATGCAGTGGACCGAGAAAATCACAGGAAAAATGGTTTTGGAGAAAAGCAGTCTTTTCGTTAGGCAAGTGCATAAAATGTCATCTATACAAACAGAAATAGCATGTTTGTTTGCTGCAGTTCCTCTAGATTTCTCCCTAAAACATAAAAATGTGTAGAACTGGTGTCTCCATGTGGAACCAATTAGTGTTTCCAAGCATAAAATTAAATGTTCCCTGAAAAAAAACATTCAGAAAAATAAAGTCCGTGGATAATATCAGGAATACACAAACACAGATTCTGTAGCAATATTTCGGTTTGAGTTAGCCAAAACAAAACCGGATATTTCCGGTTTCATCCAGTCATATCCGGACAAAGTGGTGTGGAATTTGTATGTAATGGACCGAGAAAATCACAGGAAAAATGGTTTTGGAGAAAAGCAATGTCTATTCGTTAGGCAAGTGCATAAAATGTCATCTATACAAACAGAAATATCATGTTTGTTTTTTTCCCGCAGTTCCTCTAGCTTTCTCCCTAGAACATAAAAATATGTCGAGCTGGTGTCTCCGTGTGCACCAATTAGAGTTTCCAAGGACAAAGTTAAATGATCCCTGATAAAAAAAAACAAAACAATAAAGTCCGTGGATAATATCAGGAATACTCAAACACAGATGCTGTAGCAATATTTCGGTTTGAGTTAGCCAAAACAAAACCGCATATTTCCGGTTTCATCCAGTCATATCCGGACAAAGTGGTGTGGAATTCGTATGCAATGGACCGACGAAATCACAGGAAAAATGGTTTGGAGAAAAGCAAAGTCTTTTCGTTAGGCAAGTGCATAAAATGTCATCTATACAAACAGAAATATCATGTTTGTTTGCCGCAGTTCCTCTAGCTTTCTCCCTAGAAAATACGATTGTGTAGAGCTGGTGTCTCCATGTGGAACCAATTAGTGTTTCCAAGCATAAAATTAAATGTTCTCTGAAAAAAAACATTCAAAAAAATAAAATCCGTGGATAATATCAGGAATACACAAACACAGATGCTGTATTAATATCTGGGATTGAATTAGCCAAACCAAACTGGATATTTCCGGTTTCATCCAGTCATATCCGGACAAAGTGGTGTGGAATTGGTATGCAAAGGACCGAGAAAATCACAGGAAAAATGGTTTTGGAGAAAAGCAAAGTCTTTTCGTTAGGCAAGTGCATAAAATGTCATCTACACAAACAGAAATATCATGTTTGTTTGCCGCAGTTCCTCTAGCTTTCTCCCTAGAACATAAAAATATGTAGAGCTGGTGTCTCCATGTGGAACCAATTAGTGTTTCCAAGCATAAAATTAAATGTTCCCTGAAAAAAAAACATTCAAGAAATAAAGTCCGTGGATAATATCAGGAATACACAAACAAAGAGGCTGTAGCAATATCTGGGATTGAATTAGCCAAAACGAAACCGGATATTTCCGGTTTCATCCAGTCATATCCGGACAAACTGGTGTGGAATTCGTATGCAATGGACCGAGAAAATCACAGGAAAAATGGTTTTGGAGAAAAGCAAAGTCTTTTCGTTAGGCAAGTGCATAAAATGTCATCTATACAAACAGAAATAGCATGTTTGTTTGCTGCAGTTCCTCTAGATTTCTCCCTAAAACATAAAAATGTGTAGAACTGGTGTCTCCATGTGGAACCAATTAGTGTTTCCAAGCATAAAATTAAATGATCCCTGAAAAAAAAAAACCTTCAAAAAAATAAAGTCCGTGGATAATATCAGGAATACACAAACACAGAGGCTGTAGCAATATTTAGGTTTGAGTTAGCCAAAACAAAACCAGATATTTCCGGTTTCATCCAGTCATATCCGGACAAAGTGGTGTGGAATTCGTATGCAATGGACCGAGAAAATCACAGGAAAAATGGTTTTGGAAAAAAGCAAAGTCTTTTCGTTAGGCAAGTGCATAAAATGTCATCTAGACAAACAGAAATATCATGTTTGTTTGCCGCAGTTCCTCTAGCTTTCTCCCTAGAACAAACAAATGTGTAGAGCTGGTGTCTCCATGTGGAACCAATTAGTGTTTCCAAGCATAAAATTAAATGTTCCCTGAAAAAAAAAACCTTCAAAAATATAAAGTCCGTGGATAATATCAGGAATACACAAACAAAGAGGCTGTAGCAATATCTGGGATTGAATTAGCCAAAATGAAACCGGATATTTCCGGTTTCATCCAGTCATATCCGGACAAAGTGGTGTGGAATTCGTATGCAATGGACCGAGAAAATCACAGGAAAAATGTTTTTGGAGAAAAGCAAAGTCTTTTCGTTAGGCAAGTGCATAAAATGTCATCTATACAAACAGAAATATCATGTTTGTTTGCCGCAGTTCCTCTAGATTTCTCCCTAGAAAATACGAATGTGTAGAGCTCGTGTCTCCGTGTGCACCAATTAGAGTTTCCAAGGACAAAGTTAAATGTTCCCTGATATAAAAAAACAAAACAATAAAGTCCGTGGATAATATCAGGAATACACAAACACAGATGCTGTAGCAATATTTCGGTTTGAGTTAGCCAAAACAAAACCGGATATTTCCGGTTTCATCCAGTCATATCCGGACAAAGTGGTGTGGAATTCGTATGCAATGGACCGAGGAAATCACAGTAAAAATGGTTTTGGAGAAAAGCAAAGTCTTTTCGTTAGGCAAGTGCATCAAATGTCATCTAGACAAACAGAAATATCATGTTTGTTTGCCGCAGTTCCTCTAGCTTTCTCCCTAGAATATAAAAATGTGTAGAGCTAGTGTCTCCATGTGGTTCCAATTAGTGTTTCCAAGCATAAAATTTAATGTTCTCTGAAAAAAAAAACATTCAAAAAAATAAAATCCGTGGATAATATCAGGAATACACAAACAAAGAGGCTGTAGCAATATCTGGGATTGAATTAGCCAAAACGAAACCGGATATTTCCGGTTTCATCCAGTCATATCCGGACAAAGTGGTGTGGAATTCGTATGCAATGGACCGAGAAAATCACACTAAAAATGGTTTTGGAGAAAAGCAAAGTATTTTCGTTAGGCAAGTGCATAAAATGTCATCTATACAAACAGAAATGTCATGTTTGTTTGCCGCAGTTCCACTACCTTTCTCCCTAGAACATAAAAATGTGTAGAGCTGGTGTCTCCATGTGGAACCAATTAGTGTTTCCAAGCATAAAATTAAAAGTTCCCTGAAAAAAAAACATTCAAAAAAATAAAGTCCATGGATCATATCAGGAATACACAAACAAAGAGGCTGTAGCAATATCTGGGATTGAATTAGCCAAAACGAAACCGGATATTTCCGGTTTCATCCAGTCATATCCGGACAAACTGGTGTGGAATTCGTATGCAATGGACCGAGAAAATCACAGGAAAAATGGTTTTGGAGAAAAGCAAAGTCTTTTCGTTAGGCAAGTGCATCAAATGTCATCTAGACAAACAGAAATATCATGTTTGTTTGCCGCATTTCCTCTAGCTTTCTCCCTAGAACAAACAAATGTGTAGAGCTGGTGTCTCCATGTGGAACCAATAAGTGTTCCCAAGCATAAAATTAAATGTTCCCTGAAAAAAAAAACATTCAAAAAATACAGTCCGTGGATAATATCAGGAATACACAAACACAGAGGCTGTAGCAATATTTCGGTTTGAGTTAGCCAAAACAAAACCGCAAATTTCCGGTTTCATCCAGTCAAATCCGGACAAAGTGGTGTGGAATTTGTATGCAATGGACCGAGAAAATCACAGGAAAAATGGTTTTGGAGAAAAGCAAAGTCTTTTCGTTAGGCAAGTGCATCAAATGTCATCTATACAAACAGAAATATCATGTTTGTTTGCCGCAGTTCCTCTAGCTTTCTCCCTAGAAAATACGAATGTGTAGAGCTGGTGTCTCCGTGTGCACCAATTAGAGTTTCCAAGGACAAAGTTAAATGTTCCCTGATAAAAAAAATAAAAAAATAAAATCCGTGGATAATATCAGGAATACACAAACACAGATGCTGTACAAATATTTCGGTTTGAGTTAGCCAAAACAAAACCGTATATTTCCGGTTTCATCCAGTCATATCCGGACAAAGTGGTGTGGAATTGGTATGCAATGGACCGAGGAAATCACAGTAAAAATGGTTTTGGAGAAAAGCAAAGTCTTTTCGTTAGGCAAGTACATAAAATGTCATCTATACAAACAGAAATATCATGTTTGTTTGCCGCAGTTCCTCTAGCTTTCTCCCTAGAAAATACGATTGTGTAGAGCTGGTGTCTCCATGTGGAACCAATTAGTGTTTCCAAGCATAAAATTTAATGTTCTCTGAAAAAAAAACATTCAAAAAATAAAATCCGTGGATAATATCAGGAATACACAAACAAAGAGGCTGTAGCAATATCTGAGATTGAATTATCCAAAACGAAACCGGATATTTCCGGTTTCATCCAGTCATATCCGGACAAAGTGGTGTGGAATTCGTATGCAATGGATCGAGAAAATCACAGTAAAAATGATTTTGGAGAAAAGCATAGTATTTTCGTTAGGCAAGTGCATAAAATGTCATCTATACAAACAGAAATATCAAGTTTGTTTGCCGCAGTTCCTCTACCTTTCTCCCTAGAACATAAAAATGTGTAGAGCTGGTGTCTCCATGTGGAACCAATTAGTGTTTCCAAGCATAAAATTAAAAGTTCCCTGAAAAAAAAAAACATTCAAAAAAATAAAATCCGTGGATCATATCAGGAATACACAAACAAAGAGGCTGTAGCAATATCTGGGATTGAATTAGCCAAAACGAATCCGGATATTTCCGGTTTCATCCAGTCATATCCGGACAAAGTGGTGTGGAATTCGTATGCAATGGACCGAGAAAATCACAGGAAAAATGGTTTTGGAGAAAAGCAAAGTCTTTTCGTTAGGCAAGTGCATCAAATGTCATCTATACAAACAGAAATAGCATGTTTGTTTGCCGCAGTTGCTCTAGCTTTCTCCCTAGAACAAACAAATGTGTGGAGCTGGTGTCTCCATGTGGAACCAATTAGTGTCTCCAAGAATAAAATTAAATGTTCCCAGAAAATAAAACATTCAAAAAAATACAGTTCGTGGATAATATCAGGAATACACAAACACAGAGGCTGTAGCAATATCTGGGATTGAATTAGCTAAAACAAAACAGGATATTTCCGGTTCCATCCAGTCATATCCGGACAAACTGGTGTGGAATTTGTATGTAATGGACCGAGAAAATCAAAGGAAAAATGGTTTTGGAGAAAAGCAAAATCTTTTCGTTAGGCAAGTGCATCAAATGTCATCTATACAAACAGAAATATCATGTTTGTTTGCCGCAGTTCCTCTAGATTTCTCCCTAGAAAATACGAATGTGTAGAGCTGGTGTCTCCATGTGGAACCAATTAGTGTTTCCAAGAATAAAATTAAATGTTCCCAGAAAATAAAACATTCAAAAAAATACAGTCCGTGGATAATATCAGGAATACACAAACACAGATGCTGTAGCAATATTTCGGTTTGAGTTAGCCAAAACAAAACCGTATATTTCCGGTTTCATCCAGTCATATCCGGATAAAGTGGTGTGGAATTGGTATGCAATGGACTGAGAAAATCACAGTAAAAATGGTTTTGGAGAAAAGCAAAGTCTTTTCGTTAGGCAAGTGCATTAAATGTCATCTATACAAACAGAAATATCATGTTTGTTTGCCGCAGTTCCTCTAGCTTTCTCCGTAGAACAAACGAATGTGTAGAGCTGGTGTCTCCATGTGGAACCAATTAGTGTTTCCAAGCATAAAATTAAATGTTCCCAGAAAAAAAATTCAAAAAAATACAGTCCGTGGATAATATCAGGAATACACAAACACAGAGGCTGTAGCAATATTTCGGTTTGAGTTAGCCAAAACAAAACCGCATATTTCCGGTTTCATCCAGTCATATCCGGACAAAGTGGTGTGGAATTGGTATGCAATGGACCGAGAAAATCACAGTAAAATTGGTTTTGGAGAAAAGCAAAGTCTTTTCGTTAGGCAAGTGCATCAAATGTCATCTATACAAACAGAAATAGAATGTTTGTTTGCCGCAGTTCCTCTAGCTTTCTCCCTAGAACATACGAATGTGTAGAGCTGGTGTCTCCGTGTGCACCAATTAGAGTTTCCAAGGACAAAGTTAAATGTTCCCTGATATAAAAAAAAAACAATAAAGTCCGAGGATAATATCAGGAATACACAAACACAGATGCTGTAGCAATATTTCGGTTTGAGTTAAGCAAAACAAAACCGGATATTTCCGGTTTCCTCCAGTCATATCTGGACAAAGTTGTGTGGAATTGGTATGCAATGTACCGAGAAAATCACAGGAAAAATGGTTTTGGAGAAAAGCAAAGTCTTTTCGTTAGGCAAGTGCATCAAATGTCATCTATACAAACAGAAATAGAATGTTTGTTTGCCGCAGTTCCTCTAGCTTTCTCCCTAGAAAATACGAATGTGTAGAGCTGGTGTCTCCATGTGGAACCAATTAGTGTTTCCAAGCATAAAATTAAATGTTCCCTGAAAAAAAAATATTCAAAAAAATAAAGTCCGTGGATAATATCAGGAATACACAAACACAGATGCTGTAGCAATATTTCGGTTTGAGTTAGCCAAAACGAAACCGGATATTTCCGGTTTCATCCAGTCATATCCGGACAAAATGGTGTGGAATTCGTATGCAATGGACCGAGAAAATCACAGGAAAAATGGTTTTGGAGAAAAGCAAAGTCTTTTCGTTAGGCAAGTGCATCCAATGTCATCTATACAAACAGAAATATCATGTTTGTTTGCCGCAGTTCCTCTAGCTTTCTCCCTAGAACATACGAATGTGTAGAGCTGGTGTCTCCGTGTGCACCAATTAGAGTTTCCAAGGACAAAGTTAAATGTTCCCTGATAAAAAAAACAAAACAATAAAGTCCGTGGATAATATCAGGAATACACAAACACAGAGGCTGTAGCAATATTTCGGTTTGAGTTAGCCAAAACTAAACCGGATATTTCCGGTTTCATCCAGTCATATCCGGATAAAGTGGTGTGGAATTGGTATGCAATGGACCGAGAAAATCACAGGAAAAATGGTTTTGGAGAAAAGCAAAGTCTTTTCGTTAGGCAAGTGCATAAAATGTCATCTATACAAACAGAAATATGTTTGTTTGCCACAGTTCCTCTAGCTTTCTCCATAGAAAATACGAATGTGTAGAGCTGGTGTCTCCATGTGGAACCAATTAGTGTTTCCAAGCATAAAATTAAATGTTCCCTGAAAAAAAAAATTCAAAAAAATAAAGTCCGTGGATAATATCAGGAATACACAAACAAAGAGGCTGTAGCAATATCTGGGATTGAATTAGCCAAAACAAAACCGGATATTTCCGGTTTCATCCAGTCATATCCGGACAAAGTGGTGTGGAATTCGAATGCAGTGGACCGAGAAAATCACAGTAAAAATTGTTTTGGAGAAAAGCAAGTCTTTTCGTTAGGCAAGTGCATAAAATGTCATCTAGACAAACAGAAATAGAATGTTTGTTTGCCGCAGTTCCTCTAGCTTTCTCCCTAGAAAATACGAATGTGTAGAGCTGGTGTCTCCATGTGGAACCAATTAGTGTTTCCAAGCATAAAATTAAATTTTCCCTAAAAAAAACATTCAAAAAAATAAAATCCGTGGATAATATCAAGAATACACAAACACAGATGCTGTAGAAATATTTCGGTTTGAGTTAGCCAAAACAAAACCGGATATTTCCGGTTTCATCCAGTCATATCCGGACAAAGTGGTGTGGAATTCGTATGCAATGGACCGAGAAAATCACAGGAAAAATGGTTTTGGAGAAAAGCAAAGTCTTTTCGTTAGGCAAGTGCATAAAATGTCATCTATACAAACAGAAATATCATGTTTGTTTGCCGCAGTTCCTCTAGCTTTCTCCCTAGAAAATACGAATGTGTAGAGCTGGTGTCTCCATGTGGAACCAATTAGTGTTCCAAAGCATAAAATTTAATGTTCCCTGAAAAAAAAAACATTCAAAAAAATAAAGTCCGTGGATAATATCACGAATACAAAAACAAAGAGGCTGTAGCAATATCTGTGATTTAATTAGCGAAAACGAAACTGGATATTTCCGGTTTCATCCAGTCATATTCAGACCAACTGGTGTGGAATTCGTATACAATGGACCGAGAAAATCACAGGAAAAATGGTTTTGGAGAAAAGCAATGTCTTTTCGTTAGGCAAGTGCATCAAATGTCATCTATACAAACAGAAATATCATGTTTGTTTGCCGCAGTTCCTCTAGCTTTCTCCCTAGAACAAACAAATGTGTAGAGGTGGTGTCTCCATGTGGAACCAATTAGTGTTCCAAGCATAAAATTTAATGTTCCCTGAAAAAAAACATTCAAAAAAATAAAGTCCGTGGATAATATCAGGAATACACAAACACAGATGCTGTACAAATATTTCGGTTTGAGTTAGCCAAAACAAAACCGCATATTTCCGGCTTCATCCAGTCATATCCGGACAAAGTGGTGTGGAATTCGTATGCAATGGACCGAGAAAATCACAGGAAAAATGGTTTTGGAGAAAAGCAAAGTCTTTTCGTTAGGCAAGTGCATCAAATGTCATCTAGACAAACAGAAATATCATGTTTGTTTGCCGCAGTTCCTCTAGCTTTCTCCCTAGAAAATACGAATGTGTAGAGCTGGTGTCTCCATGTGGAACCAATTAGTGTTTCCAAGCATAAAATTAAATGTTCCCTGATAAAAAACATTCAAAAAAATAAAGTCCGTGGATCATATCAGGAATACACAAACAAAGAGGCTGTAGCAATATCTGGGATTGAATTAGCCAAAATGAAACCGGATATTTCCGGTTTCATCCAGTCATATCTGGACAAACTGGTGTGGAATTCCTATGCAATGGACTGAGAAAATCACAGTAAAAATGGTTTTGGAGAAAAGCAAAGTCTTTTCGTTAGGCAAGTGCATAAAATGTCATCTATACAAACAGAAATATCATGTTTGTTTGCCACAGTTCCTCTAGCTTTCTCCCTAGAAAATACGAATGTGTAGAACTGGTGTCTCCATGTGGAACCAATTAGTGTTTCCAAGCATAAAATTTAATGTTCCCTGAAAAAAAAACATTTAAAAAAATAAAGTCCGTGGATAATATCAGGAATACGCAAACACAGAGGCTGTAGCAAATATTCGGTTTGAGTTAGCCAAAACAAAATGGGATACTTCGGTTTCATCCAGTCATATCCGGACAAAGTGGTGTGGAATTCGTATGCAGTGGACCGAGAAAATCACAGGAAAAATGGTTTTGGAGAAAAGCAAGTCTTTTCGTTAGGCAAGTGCATAAAATGTCATCTAGACAAACAGAAATAGCATGTTTGTTTGCCGCAGTTCCTCTAGCTTTCTCCCTAGAAAATACGAATGTGTAGAGCTGGTGTCTCCATGTGGAACCAATTAGTGTTTCAAAGCATAAAATTTAAGGTTCCCTGAAAAAAAAAACATTCAAAAAAAATAAAGTCTGTGGATAATATCACGAATACAAAAACAAAGAGGCTGTAGCAATATCTGTAATTTATTTAGCGAAAACGAAACCGGATATTTCCGGTTTCATCCAGTCATATTCAGACCAACTGGTGTGGAATTCGTATGCAATGGACCGAGAAAATCACAGGAAAAATGGTTCTGGAGAAAAGCAAAGTCTTTTCGTTAGGCAAGTGCATCCAATGTCATCTATACAAACAGAAATATCATGTTTGTTTGCCGCAGTTCCTCTAGCTTTCTCCCTAGAACATACGAATGTGTAGAGCTGGTGTCTCCGTGTGCACCAATTAGAGTTTCCAAGGACAAAGTTAAATGTTCCCTGATAAAAAAAAACAAAACAATAAAGTCCGTGGATAATATCAGGAATACACAAACACAGAGGCTGTAGCAATATTTCGGTTTGAGTTAGCCAAAACTAAACCGGATATTTCCGGTTTCATCCAGTCATATCCGGATAAAGTGGTGTGGAATTGGTATGCAATGGACCGAGAAAATCACAGGAAAAATGGTTTTGGAGAAAAGCAAAGTCTTTTCGTTAGGCAAGTGCATAAAATGTCATCTATACAAACAGAAATATATTTGTTTGCCACAGTTCCTCTAGCTTTCTCCATAGAAAATACGAATGTGTAGAGCTGGTGTCTCCATGTGGAACCAATTAGTGTTTCCAAGCATAAAATTAAATGTTCCCTGAAAAAAAAACATTCAAAAAAATAAAGTCCGTGGATAATATCAGGAATACACAAACAAAGAGGCTGTAGCAATATCTGGGATTGAATTAGCCAAAACAAAACCGGATATTTCCGGTTTCATCCAGTCATATCCGGACAAAGTGGTGTGGAATTCGAATGCAGTGGACCGAGAAAATCACAGTAAAAATTGTTTTGGAGAAAAGCAAGTCTTTTCGTTAGGCAAGTGCATAAAATGTCATCTAGACAAACAGAAATATCATGTTTGTTTGCCGCAGTTCCTCTAGCTTTCTCCCTAGAAAATACGAATGTGTAGAGCTGGTGTCTCCATGTGGAACCAATTAGTGTTTCCAAGCATAAAATTAAATTTTCCCTAAAAAAAACATTCAAAAAAATAAAATCCGTGGATAATATCAAGAATACACAAACACAGATGCTGTAGAAATATTTCGGTTTGAGTTAGCCAAAACAAAACCGGATATTTCCGGTTTCATCCAGTCATATCCGGACAAAGTGGTGTGGAATTCGTATGCAATGGACCGAGAAAATCACAGGAAAAATGGTTTTGGAGAAAAGCAAAGTCTTTTCGTTAGGCAAGTGCATAAAATGTCATCTATACAAACAGAAATATCATGTTTGTTTGCCGCAGTTCCTCTAGCTTTCTCCCTAGAAAATACGAATGTGTAGAGCTGGTGTCTCCATGTGGAACCAATTAGTGTTCCAAAGCATAAAATTTAATGTTCCCTGAAAAAAAAAACATTCAAAAAAATAAAGTCCGTGGATAATATCACGAATACAAAAACAAAGAGGCTGTAGCAATATCTGTGATTTAATTAGCGAAAACGAAACTGGATATTTCCGGTTTCATCCAGTCATATTCAGACCAACTGGTGTGGAATTCGTATACAATGGACCGAGAAAATCACAGGAAAAATGGTTTTGGAGAAAAGCAATGTCTTTTCGTTAGGCAAGTGCATCAAATGTCATCTATACAAACAGAAATATCATGTTTGTTTGCCGCAGTTCCTCTAGCTTTCTCCCTAGAACAAACAAATGTGTAGAGGTGGTGTCTCCATGTGGAACCAATTAGTGTTCCAAGCATAAAATTTAATGTTCCCTGAAAAAAAACATTCAAAAAAATAAAGTCCGTGGATAATATCAGGAATACACAAACACAGATGCTGTACAAATATTTCGGTTTGAGTTAGCCAAAACAAAACCGCATATTTCCGGCTTCATCCAGTCATATCCGGACAAAGTGGTGTGGAATTCGTATGCAATGGACCGAGAAAATCACAGGAAAAATGGTTTTGGAGAAAAGCAAAGTCTTTTCGTTAGGCAAGTGCATCAAATGTCATCTAGACAAACAGAAATATCATGTTTGTTTGCCGCAGTTCCTCTAGCTTTCTCCCTAGAAAATACGAATGTGTAGAGCTGGTGTCTCCATGTGGAACCAATTAGTGTTTCCAAGCATAAAATTAAATGTTCCCTGATAAAAAACATTCAAAAAAATAAAGTCCGTGGATCATATCAGGAATACACAAACAAAGAGGCTGTAGCAATATCTGGGATTGAATTAGCCAAAATGAAACCGGATATTTCCGGTTTCATCCAGTCATATCTGGACAAACTGGTGTGGAATTCCTATGCAATGGACTGAGAAAATCACAGTAAAAATGGTTTTGGAGAAAAGCAAAGTCTTTTCGTTAGGCAAGTGCATAAAATGTCATCTATACAAACAGAAATATCATGTTTGTTTGCCACAGTTCCTCTAGCTTTCTCCCTAGAAAATACGAATGTGTAGAACTGGTGTCTCCATGTGGAACCAATTAGTGTTTCCAAGCATAAAATTTAATGTTCCCTGAAAAAAAAACATTTAAAAAAATAAAGTCCGTGGATAATATCAGGAATACGCAAACACAGAGGCTGTAGCAAATTTTCGGTTTGAGTTAGCCAAAACAAAATGGGATACTTCGGTTTCATCCAGTCATATCCGGACAAAGTGGTGTGGAATTCGTATGCAGTGGACCGAGAAAATCACAGGAAAAATGGTTTTGGAGAAAAGCAAGTCTTTTCGTTAGGCAAGTGCATAAAATGTCATCTAGACAAACAGAAATATCATGTTTGTTTGCCGCAGTTCCTCTAGCTTTCTCCCTAGAAAATACGAATGTGTAGAGCTGGTGTCTCCATGTGGAACCAATTAGTGTTTCAAAGCATAAAATTTAATGTTCCCTGAAAAAAAAAACATTCAAAAAAAATAAAGTCCGTGGATAATATCACGAATACAAAAACAAAGAGGCTGTAGCAATATCTGTAATTTATTTAGCGAAAACGAAACCGGATATTTCCGGTTTCATCCAGTCATATTCAGACCAACTGGTGTGGAATTCGTATGCAATGGACCGAGAAAATCACAGGAAAAATGGTTCTGGAGAAAAGCAAAGTCTTTTCGTTAGGCAAGTGCATCAAATGTCATCTATACAAACAGAAATATCATGTTTGTTTGCCGCATTTCCTCTAGCTTTCTCCCTAGAACAAACAAATGTGTAGAGCTGGTGTCTCCATGTGGAACCAATTAGTGTTCCAAGCATAAAATTTAATGTTCCCTGAAAAAAAAAAAACATTGAAAAAAATAAAGTCCGTGGATAATATCAGGAATACACAAACACAGATTCTGTACAAATATTTCGGTTTGATTTAGCCAAAACAAAACCGGATATTTCCGGTTTCATCCAGTCATATCCGGACAAAGTGGTGTGGAATTGGTATGCAATGGACCGATAAAATCACAGGAAAAATGGTTTTGGAGAAAAGCAAAGTCTTTTCGTTAGGCAAGTGCATAAAATGTCATCTATACAAACAGAAATATCATGTTTGTTTGCCGCAGTTCCTCTAGCTTTCTCCCTAGAAAATACGAATATGTAGAGCTGGTGTCTCCATGTGGAACCAATTAGTGTTTCCAAGCATAAAATTAAATGTTCCCTGAAAAAAAAAATTCAAAAAAATAAAGTCCGTGGATCATATCAGGAATACACAAACACAGAGGCTGTAGCAATATCTGGGATTGAATTATCCAAAACAAAACAGGATATTTCCGGTTTCATCCAGTCATATCCGGACAAAGTGGTGTGGAATTCGTATGCAATGGACCGAGAAAATCACAGTAAAAATGATTTTGGAGAAAAGCAAAGTCTTTTCGTTAGGCAAGTGCATAAAATGTCATCTCTACAAACAGAAATATCATGTTTGTTTGCTTCAGTTCCTCTAGCTTTCTCCCTAGAAAATATGAATGTGTAGAGCTGGTGTCTCCATGTGGAACCAATTAGTGTTTCCAAGCATAAAATTAAATGTTCCCTTAAAAAAACATTCAAAAAAATAAAGTCCGTGGATAATATCAGGAATACACAAACACAGAAGCTGTAGCAATATGTGGGATTGAATTAGCCAAAATGAAACCGGATATATCCGGTTTCATCCAGTCATATCCGGAGAAACTGGTGTGGAATTCGTATGCAATGGACCGAGAAAATCACAGTAAAAATGGTTTTGGAGAAAAGCAAAGTGTTTTCGTTAGGCATGTGCATCAAATATCATCTATAAAAACAGAAATATCATGTGTGTTTGCTGCACTTCTTCTAGCTTTCTCCCTAGAAAATATGAATGTGTAGAGCTGGTGTCTCCATGTGGAACCAATTAGTGTTTCCAAGCATAAAATTAAATGTTCCCTGAAAAAAAAAACATTTAAAAAAATAAAGTCCGTGGATAATATCAGGAATACACAAACACAGATGCTGTAGCAATATTTGGGTTTGAGTTAGCCAAAACAAAACCGGATATTTCCGGTTTCATCCAGTCATATCCGCACAAACTGTTGTGGAATTGGTATGCAATGGACCGAGAAAATCACAGGAAAAATGGTTTTGAAGAAAAGCAAAGTCTTTTCGTTAGGCAAGTGCATAAAATGACATCTATATAAACAGAAATATCATGTTTGTTTGCCGCAGTTCCTCTAGCTTTCTCCCTAGAAAATACTAATGTGTAGAGCTGGTGTCTCCATGTGGAACCAATTAGTGTTTCCAAGCATAAAATTTAATGTTCCCTGAAAAAAAAAACATTCAAAAAAATAAAGTCCGTGGATAATATCAGGAATACACAAACACAGATGCTGTACAAATATTTCGGTTTGAGTTAGCCAAAACAAAACCGCATATTTCCGGTTTCATCCAGTCATATCCGGACAAAGTGGTGTGGAATTCGTATGCAATGGACCAAGAAAATCACAATTAAAATGGTTTTGGAGAAAAGCAAAGTCTTTTCGTTAGGCAAGTGCATAAAATGTCATCTATACAAACACAAATATGTTTGTTTGCCGCAGTTCCTCTAGCTTTCTCCCTAGAAAATACGAATGTGTAGAGCTGGTGTCTCCATGTGGAACCAATTAGAGTTTCCAAGCATAAAATTAAATGTTCCCTAAAAAAAAAACATTCAAAAAAATAAAGTCCATGAATAATATCAGGAATACAAAAACACAGATGCTGTAGCAATATTTCGGTTTGAGTTAGCCAAAACAAAACCGGATATTTCAGGTTTCATCCAGTCATATCCGGACAAAGTGGTGTGGAATTCGTATGCAATGGACCGAGAAAATCACAGTAAAAATGATTTTGGAGAAAAGAAAAGTCTTTTCGTTAGGCAAGTGCATAAAATGTCATCTCTACAAACAGAAATATCATGTTTGTTTGCTTCAGTTCCTCTAGCTTTCTCCCTAGAAAATATGAATGTGTAGAGCTGGTGTCTACATGTGGAACCAATTAGTGTTTCCAAGCATAAAATTAAATGTTCCCTTAAAAAAACATTCAAAAAAATAAAGTCCTTGGATAATATCAGGAATACACAAACACAGATGCTGTACAAATATTTCGGTTTGAGTTAGCCAAAAAAAACCGCATATTTCCGGTTTCATCCAGTCATATCCGGAGAAAGTGGTGTGGAATTCGTATGCAATGGACCAAGAAAATCACAGTAAAAATGGTTTTGGAGAAAAGCAAAGTCTTTTCGTTAGGCAAGTGCATAAAATGTCATCTATACAAACAGAAATATGTTTGTTTGCCGCAGTTCCTCTAGCTTTCTCCCTAGAACATACGAATGTGTAGAGCTGGTGTCTCCATGTGGAACCAATTAGTGTTTCCAAGCACAAAATTAAATGTTCACTGAAAAAAAAAAACATTCAAGAAAATAAAGTCCGTGGATAATATCAGGAATACACAAACAAAGAGGCTGTAGCAATATCTGGGATTGAGTTAGCCAAAATGAAACCGGATATTTCCGGTTTCATCCAGTCATATCCGGACAAAGTGGTGTGGAATTGGTATGCAATGGACCGAGAAAATCACAGTAAAAATGGTTTTGGAGAAAAGCAAAGTCTTTTCGTTAGGCAAGTGCATAAAATGTCATCTATACAAACAGAAATAGCATGTTTGTTTGCTGCAGTTCCTCTAGGTTTCTCCCTAGAACAAACGAATGTGTAGATCTGCTGTGTCCTTGTGGAACCAATTAGTGTTTCCAAGCATAAAATTAAATGTTCCCAGAAAAAAATACATTCAAAAAAATCAAGTCCGTGGATAATATCAGGAATACACAAAGAGGCTGTAGCAATATCTGGGATTGAATTAGCCAAAACGAAACCGGATATTTCCGGTTTCATCCAGTCATATCCGGACAAAGTGGTGTGGAATTCGTATGCAATGGACACAAAAAATCACAGTATAAAAGGTTTTAAGAGAAAAGCAAAGTCTTTTCGTTAGGCAAGTGCATCAAATGTCATCTATACAAACAGAAATAGCATGTTTGTTTGCCGCAGTTCCTCTAGATTTCTCCCTAGAAAATACGAATGTGCAGAGCTGGTGTCTCCATGTGGAACCAATTAGTGTTTCCAAGCATAAAATTAAATGTTCCCTGAAAAAAAAAAAACAGTCAAAAAAATAAAGTCCGTGGATAATATCAGGAATACACAAACACAGAGGCTGTAGCAATATTTCGGTTTGAGTTAGCCAAAACAAAACCGCATATTTCCAGTTTCATCCAGTCATATCCAGACAAAGTGGTGTGGAATTCGTGTGCAATGGACCGAGAAAATCACAGGAAAAATGGTTTTGGAGAAAAGCAAAGTCTTTTCGTTAGGCAAGTGCATCAAATGTCATCTATACAAACAGAAATATCATGTTTGTTTGCCGCAGTTCCTCTAGCTTTCTCCCTAGAACAAACGAATTTGTAGAGCTGGTGTCTCCATGTGGAACCAATTAGTGTTTCCAAGCATAAAATTAAATGTTCCCTGAAAAAAAAAACATTCAAAAAAAATAAAGTCCGTGGATAATATCAGGAATACACAAACACAGAGGCTGTAGCAATATTTCGGTTTGAGTTAGCCAATACAAAACCGCATATTTCCGGTTTCCTCCAGTCATATCCGGACAAAGTGGTGTGGAATTCGTATGCAATGGACCAAGAAAATCACAATTAAAATGGTTTTGGAGAAAAGCAAAGTCTTTTCGTTAGGCAAGTGCATAAAATGTCATCTATACAAACACAAATATGTTTGTTTGCCGCAGTTCCTCTAGCTTTCTCCCTAGAAAATACGAATGTGTAGAGCTGGTGTCTCCATGTGGAACCAATTAGAGTTTCCAAGCATAAAATTAAATGTTCCCTAAAAAAAAAACATTCAAAAAAATAAAGTCCATGAATAATATCAGGAATACAAAAACACAGATGCTGTAGCAATATTTCGGTTTGAGTTAGCCAAAACAAAACCGGATATTTCAGGTTTCATCCAGTCATATCCGGACAAAGTGGTGTGGAATTCGTATGCAATGGACCGAGAAAATCACAGTAAAAATGATTTTGGAGAAAAGAAAAGTCTTTTCGTTAGGCAAGTGCATAAAATGTCATCTCTACAAACAGAAATATCATGTTTGTTTGCTTCAGTTCCTCTAGCTTTCTCCCTAGAAAATATGAATGTGTAGAGCTGGTGTCTACATGTGGAACCAATTAGTGTTTCCAAGCATAAAATTAAATGTTCCCTTAAAAAAACATTCAAAAAAATAAAGTCCTTGGATAATATCAGGAATACACAAACACAGATGCTGTACAAATATTTCGGTTTGAGTTAGCCAAAAAAAACCGCATATTTCCGGTTTCATCCAGTCATATCCGGAGAAAGTGGTGTGGAATTCGTATGCAATGGACCAAGAAAATCACAGTAAAAATGGTTTTGGAGAAAAGCAAAGTCTTTTCGTTAGGCAAGTGCATAAAATGTCATCTATACAAACAGAAATATGTTTGTTTGCCGCAGTTCCTCTAGCTTTCTCCCTAGAACATACGAATGTGTAGAGCTGGTGTCTCCATGTGGAACCAATTAGTGTTTCCAAGCACAAAATTAAATGTTCACTGAAAAAAAAAAACATTCAAGAAAATAAAGTCCGTGGATAATATCAGGAATACACAAACAAAGAGGCTGTAGCAATATCTGGGATTGAGTTAGCCAAAATGAAACCGGATATTTCCGGTTTCATCCAGTCATATCCGGACAAAGTGGTGTGGAATTGGTATGCAATGGACCGAGAAAATCACAGTAAAAATGGTTTTGGAGAAAAGCAAAGTCTTTTCGTTAGGCAAGTGCATAAAATGTCATCTATACAAACAGAAATAGCATGTTTGTTTGCTGCAGTTCCTCTAGGTTTCTCCCTAGAACAAACGAATGTGTAGATCTGCTGTGTCCTTGTGGAACCAATTAGTGTTTCCAAGCATAAAATTAAATGTTCCCAGAAAAAAATACATTCAAAAAAATCAAGTCCGTGGATAATATCAGGAATACACAAAGAGGCTGTAGCAATATCTGGGATTGAATTAGCCAAAACGAAACCGGATATTTCCGGTTTCATCCAGTCATATCCGGACAAAGTGGTGTGGAATTCGTATGCAATGGACACAAAAAATCACAGTATAAAAGGTTTTAAGAGAAAAGCAAAGTCTTTTCGTTAGGCAAGTGCATCAAATGTCATCTATACAAACAGAAATAGCATGTTTGTTTGCCGCAGTTCCTCTAGATTTCTCCCTAGAAAATACGAATGTGCAGAGCTGGTGTCTCCATGTGGAACCAATTAGTGTTTCCAAGCATAAAATTAAATGTTCCCTGAAAAAAAAAAACAGTCAAAAAAATAAAGTCCGTGGATAATATCAGGAATACACAAACACAGAGGCTGTAGCAATATTTCGGTTTGAGTTAGCCAAAACAAAACCGCATATTTCCAGTTTCATCCAGTCATATCCAGACAAAGTGGTGTGGAATTCGTGTGCAATGGACCGAGAAAATCACAGGAAAAATGGTTTTGGAGAAAAGCAAAGTCTTTTCGTTAGGCAAGTGCATCAAATGTCATCTATACAAACAGAAATATCATGTTTGTTTGCCGCAGTTCCTCTAGCTTTCTCCCTAGAACAAACGAATTTGTAGAGCTGGTGTCTCCATGTGGAACCAATTAGTGTTTCCAAGCATAAAATTAAATGTTCCCTGAAAAAAAAAAACATTCAAAAAAAATAAAGTCCGTGGATAATATCAGGAATACACAAACACAGAGGCTGTAGCAATATTTCGGTTTGAGTTAGCCAATACAAAACCGCATATTTCCGGTTTCCTCCAGTCATATCCGGACAAAGTGGTGTGGAATTCGTATGCAATGGCCCGAGAAAATCACTCTAAAAATGGTTTTGGAGAAAAGCAAAGTCTTTTCGTTAGGCAAGTGCATAAAATGTCATCTATACAAACAGAAATATCATGTTTGTTTGCCGCAGTTCCTCAAGCTTTCTCCCTAGAACAAACAAATGTGTAGATCTGGTGTCTCCATGTGGAACCAATTAGTGTTTCCAAGCACAAAATTAAATGTTCACTGAAAAAAAAAAACATTCAAGAAAATAAAGTCCGTGGATAATATCAGGAATACACAAACAAAGAGGCTGTAGCAATATCTGGGATTGAGTTAGCCAAAATGAAACCGGATATTTCCGGTTTCATCCAGTCATATCCGGACAAAGTGGTGTGGAATTGGTATGCAATGGACCGAGAAAATCACAGTAAAAATGGTTTTGGAGAAAAGCAAAGTCTTTTCGTTAGGCAAGTGCATAAAATGTCATCTATACAAACAGAAATAGCATGTTTGTTTGCTGCAGTTCCTCTAGGTTTCTCCCTAGAACAAACGAATGTGTAGATCTGCTGTGTCCTTGTGGAACCAATTAGTGTTTCCAAGCATAAAACTAAATGTTCCCAGAAAAAAATACATTCAAAAAAATCAAGTCCGTGGATAATATCAGGAATACACAAAGAGGCTGTAGCAATATCTGGGATTGAATTAGCCAAAACGAAACCGGATATTTCCGGTTTCATCCAGTCATATCCGGACAAAGTGGTGTGGAATTGGTATGCAATGGACCGAGAAAATCACAGGAAAAATGGTTTTGGAGAAAAGCAAAGTCTTTTCGTTAGGCAAGTGCATCAAATGTCATCTATACAAACAGAAATAGCATGTTTGTTTGCTGCAGTTCCTCTAGATTTCTCCCTAAAACATAAAATGTGTAGAACTGGTGTCTCCATGTGGAACCAATTAGTGTTTCCAAGCATAAAATTAAATGTTCCCTGAAAAAAAAAACATTCAAAAAAATAAAATCCGTGGATAATATCAGGAATACACAAACACAGATGGGGTACAAATATTTCGGTTTGAGTTAGCCAAAACAAAACCGGATATTTCCGGTTTCATCCAGTCATATCCGGACAAAGTGGTGTGGAATTCGTATGCAATGGACACAAATAATCACAGTAAAAATGGTTTTAAGAGAAAAGCAAAGTCTTTTCGTTAGGCAAGTGCATCAAATGTCATCTAGACAAACAGAAATATCATGTTTGTTTGCCACAGTTCCTTTAGCTTTCTCCCTAGAACATACGAATGTGTAGAGCTGGTATCTCCATGTGGGACCAATTAAAGTTTCCAAGCACAAAATTAAATGTTCCCTGATAAAAAAATCAAAACAATAAAGTCTGTGGATAATATCAGGAATGCACAAACAGAGATGCTGTAGAAATATTTCGGTTTTATTTAGCCAAAACAAAACCGGATATTTCCGATTTCATCCAGTCATATCCAGACAAAGTGGTGTGGAATTCCTATGCAATGGACCGAGAAAATCACAGTAAAAATGATTTTGGAGAAAAGCAAAGTCTTTTCGTTAGGCAAGTGCATCAAATGTCATCTCTACAAACAGAAATATCATGTTTGTTTGCTTCAGTTCCTCTAGCTTTCTCCCTAGAAAATATGAATGTGTAGAGCTGGTGTCTCCATGTGGAACCAATTAGTGTTTCCAAGCATAAAATTAAATGTTCCCTTAAAAAAACATTCAAAAAAATAAAGTCCGTGGATAATATCAGGAATACACAAACACAGATGCTGTAGCAATATCTGGGATTGAATTAGCCAAAATGAAACCGGATATATCCGGTTTCATCCAGTCATATCCGGAGAACCTGGTGTGGAATTCGTATGCAATGGACCGAGAAAATCACAGTAAAAATGGTTTTGGAGAAAAGCAAAGTCTTTTCGTTAGGCAAGTGCATAAAATGTCATCTACACAAACAGAAATATCATGTTTGTTTGCCGCAGTTCCTCTAGCTTTCTCCCTAGAACAAACGAATGTGTAGAGCTGGTGTCTCCATGTGGGACCAATTAGAGTTTCCAAGGACAAAGCTAAATGTTCCCTGAATAAAAAAAAAACAAAAACAATAAAGTCCGTGGATAATATCAGGAATACACAATCACAGAGGCTGTAGTAATATTTCGGTTTGAGTTAGCCAAAACAAAACCGCATATTTCCGGTTTCATCCAGTCATTTCCGGACAAAGTGGTGTGGAATTCGTATGCAATGGCCCGAGAAAATCACAGTAAAAATGATTTTGGAGAAAAGCAAAGTCTTTTCGTTAGGCAAGTGCATCAAATGTCATCTATACAAACAGAAATAGCATGTTTGTTTGCCGCAGTTCCTCTAGATTTCTCCCTAGAAAATACGAATGTGCAGAGCTGGTGTCTCCATGTGGAACCAATTAGTGTTTCCAAGCATAAAATTAAATGTTCCCTGAAAAAAAAAAAACAGTCAAAAAAATAAAGTCCGTGGATAATATCAGGAATACACAAACACAGAGGCTGTAGCAATATTTCGGTTTGAGTTAGCCAAAACAAAACCGCATATTTCCAGTTTCATCCAGTCATATCCAGACAAAGTGGTGTGGAATTCGTGTGCAATGGACCGAGAAAATCACAGGAAAAATGGTTTTGGAGAAAAGCAAAGTCTTTTCGTTAGGCAAGTGCATCAAATGTCATCTATACAAACAGAAATATCATGTTTGTTTGCCGCAGTTCCTCTAGCTTTCTCCCTAGAACAAACGAATTTGTAGAGCTGGTGTCTCCATGTGGAACCAATTAGTGTTTCCAAGCATAAAATTAAATGTTCCCTGAAAAAAAAAAACATTCAAAAAAAATAAAGTCCGTGGATAATATCAGGAATACACAAACACAGAGGCTGTAGCAATATTTCGGTTTGAGTTAGCCAATACAAAACCGCATATTTCCGGTTTCCTCCAGTCATATCCGGACAAAGTGGTGTGGAATTCGTATGCAATGGCCCGAGAAAATCACTCTAAAAATGGTTTTGGAGAAAAGCAAAGTCTTTTCGTTAGGCAAGTGCATAAAATGTCATCTATACAAACAGAAATATCATGTTTGTTTGCCGCAGTTCCTCTAGCTTTCTCCCTAGAAAATACAAATGTGTAGATCTGGTGTGTCCATGTGGAACCAATTAGTGTTTCCAAGCATAAAATTAAATGTTCCCTGAAAATAAAACGTTCAAAAAAATAAAGTCCGTGGATAATATCACGAATACACAAACACAGAGGCTGTAGCAATATCTGGGATTGAATTATCCAAAACAATACCGGATATTTCCGGTTTCATCCAGTCATATCCGGACAAAGTGGTGTGGAATTGGTATGCAATGGACCGAGAAAATCACAGTAAAAATGATTTTTGAGAAAAGCAAAGTCTTTTCGTTAGGCAAGTGCATAAAATGTCATCTATAGAAACAGAAATATCATGTTTGTTTGCCGCAGTTCCTCTAGATTTCTCCCTAGAAAATACGAATGTGTAGAGCTGGTGTCTCCATGTGGAAACAATTAGTGTTTCCAAGCATAAAATTAAATGTTCCCTGAAAAAAAAAACATTCAAAAAATAAAGTCCATGGATAATATCAGGAATACACAAACACAGAGGCTGTAGCAATATCTGGGATTGAATTAGACAAAAGGAAACCAGATATTTCCGGTTTCATCCAGTCATATCCGGACAAACTGGTGTGGAATTCGTATGCAATGGACCGAGAAAATCACAGGAAAAATGGTTTTGGATAAAAGCAAAGTCTTTTCATTAGGCAAGTGCATCAAATGTTATCTATACAAACAGAAATATCATGTTAGTTTGCCGCAGTTCCTCTAGCTTTCTCCCTAGAAAATACGAATGTGTAGAGCTGGTGTCTCCATGTGGAACCAATTAGTGTTTCCAAGCATAAAATTTAATGTTCCCTGAAAATAAAACGTTCAAAAAAACAAAGTCCGTGGATAATATCACGAATACACAAACAAAGAGGCTGTAGCAATATCTGGGATTGAATTAGCCAAAACGAAACCGGATATTTCCGGTTTCATCCAGGCATATCAGGACAAACAAGTGTGGAATTCGTATGCAATGGACCGAGAAAATCACAGTAAAAATGGTTTTGGAGAAAAGCAAAGTCTTTTCGTTAGGCAATTGCATAAAATGTCATCTATACAAACAGAAATATCATGTTTGTTTGCCGCAGTTCCTCTAGCTTTCTCCCTAGAAAATACGAATGTGTAGAGCTGGTGTCTCCATGTGGAACCAATTAGTGTTTCCAAGCATAAAATTAAATGTTCCCTGAAAAAAAACATTCAAAAAAATAAAGTCCGTGGATAATATCAGGAATACACAAACAGAGAGGCTGTAGCAATATCTGGGATTGAATTAGACAAAAGGAAACCGTATATTTCCGGTTTCATCCAGTCATATCCGGACAAAGTGGTGTGGAATTCGTATGCAATGGACCGAGAAAATCACAGTAAAAATGGTTTTGGAGAAAAGCAAAGTCTTTTCGTTAGGCAAGTGCATAAAATGTCATCTATACAAACAGAAATATCATGTTTGTTTGCCGCAGTTCCTCTAGCTATCTCCATAGAAAATACGAATGTGTAGAGCTGGTGTCTCCCTGTGGAACTAATTAGTGTTTCCAAGCATAGAGTTAAATGTTCCCTGAAAAAAAAAAACATTCAAAACCATAAATTCCGTGGATAATATCAGGAATGCACAAACACAGATGCTGTAGCAATATTTCGGTTTGGGTTAGACAAAAAAATACCGGATATATCCGATTTCATCCAGTCATACCCGGACAAAGTGGTGTGGAATTCGTATGCAATGGACTGAGAAAATCACAGTAAAAATGGTTTTGTAGAAAAGCAAAGTCTTTTTCTTAGGCAAGTGCATAAAATGTCATCTATACAAACAGAAATGGCATGTTTGTTTGCTGCAGTTCCTCTAGCTTTCTCCCTAGAAAATACGAATGTGTAGAGCTGGTGTCTCCATGTGTGACCAATTAGTGTTTCCAAGGACAAAATTAAATGTTCCCTGATAAAAAAAATCAAAACCATAAAGTCCGTGGATCATATCAGGAATACACAAACACAGATGCTGTAGCAATATTTCGGTATGAGTTAGCCAAAACAAAACCGGATATTTCCGGTTTCATCCAGTCATATCCGGACAAAGTGGTGTGGAATTCGTATGCAATGGACCGAGAAAATCACAGTAAAAATGGTTTTGGAGAAAAGCAAAGTCTTTTTGTTAGGCAAGTGCATAAAATGTCATCTATACAAACAGAAATAGCATGTTATTTGCTGCAGTTCCTCTAGCTTTCTCCCTAGAACATAAAAATGTGTAGAGCTGGTGTCTCCATGTGGAACCAATTAGTGTTTCCAAGGATAAAATTAAATGTTCCCTGAAAAAAAAACATTCAAAAAAATAAAGTCCGTGGATAATATCACGAATACACAAACACAGATGCTGTAGCAATATCTGGGATTGAATTAGCCAAAATGAAACCGGATATTTCCGGTTTCATCCAGTCATATCCGGACAAAGTGGTGTGGAATTCGTATGCAATGGACAAAGAAAATCACAAGAAAAATGGTTTTGGAGAAAAGCAAAGTCTTTTCGTTAGGCAAGTGCATCAAATGTCATCTATACAAACAGAAATATCATGTTTGTTTGCCGCAGTTCCTCTAGCTTTCTCCCTAGAAAATACGAATGTGTAGAGTTGGTGTCTCCATGTGGAACCAATTAGTGTTTCCAAGCATAAAGTTAAATATTCCCTTAAAAAAAACATTCAGAACCATAAAGTCCGTGGATAATATCATGAATGCACAAACACAGATGCTGTAGCAATATTTCGGTTTGGGTTAGCCAAAAAAATACCGGATATTTCCGATTTCATCCAGTCATATCCGGACAAAATGGTGTGGAATTCGTATGCAATGGACTGAGAAAATCACAGTAAAAATGGTTTTGGAGAAAAGCAAAGTCTTTTGGTTAGGCAATTGCATAAAATGTCATCTAGACAAACAGAAATAGCATGTTTGTTTGCCGCAGTTCCTCTAGCTTTCTCCCTAGAAAATACGAATGTGTAGAGCTGGTGTCTCCATGTGGAACCAATTAGTGTTTCCAAGCATAAAATTAAATGTTCCCTGAAAAAAAAACATTCAAAAAAATAAAGTCCGTGGATAATATCACGAATACACAAACAGAGAGGCTCTAGCAATATCTGGGATTGAATTAGACAAAAGGAAACCGGATATTTTCGGTTTCATCCAGTCATATCCGGACAAAGTGGTGTGGAATTCGTATGCAATGGACCGAGAAAATCACAGTAAAAATGGTTTTGGAGAAAAGCAAAGTCTTTTTGTTAGGCAAGTGCATAAAATGTCATCTATACAAACAGAAATAGCATGTTTGTTTGCTGCAGTTCCTCTAGCTTTCTCCCTAGAACATAAAAATGTGTAGAGCTGGTGTCTCCATGTGGAACCAATTAGTGTTTCCAAGGATAAAATTAAATGTTCCCTGAAAAAAAAAACATTCAAAAAAATAAAGTCCGTGGATAATATCACGAATACACAAACACAGATGCTGTAGCAATATCTGGGATTGAATTAGCCAAAATGAAACCGGATATTTCCGGTTTCATCCAGTCATACCCGGACAAAGTGGTGTGGAATTTGTATGCAATGGACAAAGAAAATCACAGTAAAAATGCTTTTGGAGAAAAGCAAAGTCTTTTCGTTAGGCAAGTGCATCAAATGTCATCTATACAAACAGAAATATCATGTTTGTTTGCCGCAGTTCCTCTAGATTTCTCCCTAGAAAATACGAATGTGTAGAGCTGGTGTCTCCATGTGGAACCAATTAGTGTTTCCAAGCATAAAATTAAATGTTCCCTGAAAAAAAAACATTCAAAAAATAAAGTCCATGGATAATATCAGGAATACACAAACACAGAGGCTGTAGCAATATCTGGGATTGAATTAGACAAAAGGAAACCGGATATTTCCGGTTTCATCCAGTCATATCCGGACAAACTGGTGTGGAATTCGTATGCAATGGACCAAGAAAATCACAGTAAAAATGGTTTTGGAGAAAAGCAAAGTCTTTTCGTTAGGCAAGTGCATCAAATGTCATCTATACAAACAGAAATATCACGTTAGTTTGCCGCAGTTCCTCTAGATTTCTCCCTAGAAAATACGAATGTGTAGAGCTGGTGTCTCCATGTGGAACCAATTAGTGTTTCCAAGCATAAAATGAAATGTTCCCTGATAAAAAAAACATTCAAAAAAATAAAGTCCGTGGATAATATCAGGAATACACAAACAAAGAGGCTGTAGCAATATCTGGGATTGAATTAGCCAAAACGAAACCGGATATTTCCGGTTTCATCCAGGCATATCAGGACAAACAAGTGTGGAATTCGTATGCAATGGACCGAGAAAATCACAGGAAAAATGGTTTTGGAGAAAAGCAAAGTCTTTTCGTTAGGCAAGTGCATAAAATGTCATCTATAGAAACAAAAATATCATGTTTGTTTGCCGCAGTTCCTCTAGCTTTCTCCCTAGAACATAAAAATGTGTAGAGCTGGTGTCTCCATGTGGAACCAATTAGTGTTTCCAAGCATAAAATGAAATGTTCCCTGAAAAAAAAAACATTCAAAAAAATAAAGTCCGTGGATAATATCATGAATACACAAACAAAG
Source organism: Lepus oiostolus (assembly GCA_036325905.1). Taxonomy (NCBI): domain Eukaryota; kingdom Metazoa; phylum Chordata; class Mammalia; order Lagomorpha; family Leporidae; genus Lepus; species Lepus oiostolus. Next base: position 364,101 of record JAWMBE010000081.1, on the reverse strand, counting down.
AGGCTGTAGCAATATCTGGGATTGAATTAGCCAAAACGAAACCGGATATTTCCGGTTTCATCCAGTCATATCCGGACAAAGTGGTGTGGAATTCGGATGCAATGGACCGAGAAAATCACAGTAAAAATGGTTTTGGAGAAAAGCAAAGTCTTTTCGTTAGGCAAGTGCATCAAATGTCATCTATACAAACAGAAATACCATGTTTGTTTGCCGCAGTTCCTCTAGCTTTCTCCCTAGAACAAACAAATGTGTAGAGCTGGTGTGTCCATGTGGAACCAATTAGTGTTTCCAAGCATAAAATTAAATGTTCCCTGAAAATAAAACGTTCAAAACAATAAAGTCCATGGATAATATCAGGAATACACAAACACAGAGGCTGTAGCAATATCTGGGATTGAATTAGACAAAAGGAAACCGGATATTTCCGGTTTCATCCATTCATATCCGGACAAACTGGTGTGGAATTCGTATGCAATGGACCGAGAAAATCACAGTAAAAATGGTTTTGGAGAAAAGCAAAGTCTTTTCGTTAGGCAAGTGATTAAAATGTTATTTATACAAACAGAAATATCATGTTAGTTTGCCGCAGTTCCTCTAGCTTTCTCCCTAGAAAATATGAATGTGTAGAGCTGGTGTCTCCATGTGGAACCAATTAGTGTTTCCAAGCATAAAATTAAATGTTCCCTGAAAATAAAACGTTCAAAAAAATAAAGTCCGTGGATGATATCAGGAATACACAAACAAAGAGGCTGTAGCAATATGTGGGATTGAATTATCCAAAAAAATACCGGATATTTCCGGTTTCATCCAGTCATACCCGGACAAAGTGGTGTGGAATTCGTATGCAATGGAGTGAGAAAATCACAGTAAAAATGGTTTTGGAGAAAAGCAAAGTCTTTTCGTTAGGCAATTGCATAAAATGTCATCTATACAAACAGAAATATCATGTTTGTTTGCCGCAGTTCCTCTAGCTTTCTCCCTAGAACATACGAATGTGTAGAGCTGGTGTCTCCATGTGGAACCAATTAGTGTTTCCAAGCATAAAATTAAATGTTCCCTGAAAAAAAAAACATTCAAGAAATAAAGTCCGTGGATAATATCAGGAATACACAAACAAAGAGGCTGTACAAATATTTCGGTTTGAGTTAGCCAAAACAAAATGGGATACTTCGGTTTCATCCAGTCATATCCGGACAAAGTGGTGTGGAATTCGTATGCAGTGGACCGAGAAAATCACAGGAAAAATGGTTTTGGAGAAAAGCAAGTCTTTTCGTTAGGCAAGTGCATAAAATGTCATCTAGACAAACAGAAATAGCATGTTTGTTTGCCGCAGTTCCTCTAGCTTTCTCCCTAGAAAATACGAATGTGTAGAGCTGGTGTCTCCATGTGGAACCAATTAGTGTTTCAAAGCATAAAATTTAATGTTCCCTGAAAAAAAAAACATTCAAAAAAAAATAAAGTCCGTGGATAATATCAGGAATACAAAAACAAAGAGGCTGTAGCAATATCTGTAATTTATTTAGCGAAAACGAAACCGGATATTTCCGGTTTCATCCAGTCATATTCAGACCAACTGGTGTGGAATTCGTATGCAATGGACCAAGAAAATCACAGGAAAAATGGTTCTGGAGAAAAGCAAAGTCTTTTCGTTAGGCAAGTGCATCAAATGTCATCTATACAAACAGAAATATCATGTTTGTTTGCCGCATTTCCTCTAGCTTTCTCCCTAGAACAAACAAATGTGTAGAGCTGGTGTCTCCATGTGGAACCAATTAGTGTTCCAAGCATAAAATTTAATGTTCCCTGAAAAAAAAAAAAAACATTGAAAAAAATAAAGTCCGTGGATAATATCAGGAATACACAAACACAGATTCTGTACAAATATTTCGGTTTGATTTAGCCAAAACAAAACCGGATATTTCCGGTTTCATCCAGTCATATCCGGACAAAGTGGTGTGGAATTCGTATGCAATGGACCGAGAAAATCACAGGAAAAATGGTTTTGGAGAAAAGCAAAGTCTTTTCGTTAGGCAAGTGCATAAAATGTCATCTCTACAAACAGAAATATCATGTTTGTTTGCTTCAGTTCCTCTAGCTTTCTCCCTAGAAAATATGAATGTGTAGAGCTGGTGTCTCCATGTGGAACCAATTAGTGTTTCCAAGCATAAAATTAAATGTTCCCTTAAAAAAACATTCAAAAAAATAAAGTCCGTGGATAATATCAGGAATACACAAACACAGAAGCTGTAGCAATATGTGGGATTGAATTAGCCAAAATGAAACCGGATATATCCGGTTTCATCCAGTCATATCCGGAGAAACTGGTGTGGAATTCGTATGCAATGGACCGAGAAAATCACAGTAAAAATGGTTTTGGAGAAAAGCAAAGTGTTTTCGTTAGGCATGTGCATCAAATATCATCTATAAAAACAGAAATATCATGTGTGTTTGCTGCACTTCTTCTAGCTTTCTCCCTAGAAAATATGAATGTGTAGAGCTGGTGTCTCCATGTGGAACCAATTAGTGTTTCCAAGCATAAAATTAAATGTTCCCTGAAAAAAAAAACATTTAAAAAAATAAAGTCCGTGGATAATATCAGGAATACACAAACACAGATGCTGTAGCAATATTTGGGTTTGAGTTAGCCAAAACAAAACCGGATATTTCCGGTTTCATCCAGTCATATCCGCACAAACTGTTGTGGAATTGGTATGCAATGGACCGAGAAAATCACAGGAAAAATGGTTTTGAAGAAAAGCAAAGTCTTTTCGTTAGGCAAGTGCATAAAATGTCATCTATATAAACAGAAATATCATGTTTGTTTGCCGCAGTTCCTCTAGCTTTCTCCCTAGAAAATACGAATGTGTAGAGCTGGTGTCTCCATGTGGAACCAATTAGTGTTTCCAAGCATAAAATTTAATGTTCCCTGAAAAAAAAAACATTCAAAAAAATAAAGTCCGTGGATAATATCAGGAATACACAAACACAGATGCTGTACAAATATTTCGGTTTGAGTTAGCCAAAACAAAACCGCATATTTCCGGTTTCATCCAGTCATATCCGGACAAAGTGTTGTCGAATTCGTATGCAATGGACCAAGAAAATCACAGTAAAAATGGTTTTGGAGAAAAGCAAAGTCTTTTCGTTAGGCAAGTGCATAAAATGTCATCTATACAAACACAAATATGTTTGTTTGCCGCAGTTCCTCTAGCTTTCTCCCTAGAAAATACGAATGTGTAGAGCTGGTGTCTCCATGTGGAACCAATTAGAGTTTCCAAGCATAAAATTAAATGTTCCCTAAAAAAAAAACATTCAAAAAAATAAAGTCCATGAATAATATCAGGAATACAAAAACACAGATGCTGTAGCAATATTTCGGTTTGAGTTAGCCAAAACAAAACCGGATATTTCCGGTTTCATCCAGTCATATCCGGACAAACTGGTGTGGAATTCGTATGCAATGGACCGAGAAAATCACAGTAAAAATGATTTTGGAGAAAAGAAAAGTCTTTTCGTTAGGCAAGTGCATAAAATGTCATCTCTACAAACAGAAATATCATGTTTGTTTGCTTCAGTTCCTCTAGCTTTCTCCCTAGAAAATATGAATGTGTAGAGCTGGTGTCTACATGTGGAACCAATTAGTGTTTCCAAGCATAAAATTAAATGTTCCCTTAAAAAAACATTCAAAAAAATAAAGTCCGTGGATAATATCAGGAATACACAAACACAGATGCTGTACAAATATTTCGGTTTGAGTTAGCCAAAACAAAACCGCAGATTTCCGGTTTCATCCAGTCATATCCGGACAAAGTGGTGTGGAATTGCTATGCAATGGACCGAGAAAATCACAGGAAAAATGGTTTTGGAGAAAAGCAAAGTCTTTTCGTTAGGCAAGTGCATAAAATGTCATCTATACAAACAGAAATATGTTTGTTTGCCGCAGTTCCTCTAGCTTTCTCCCTAGAACATACGAATGTGTAGAGCTGGTGTCTCCATGTGGAACCAATTAGTGTTTCCAAGCACAAAATTAAATGTTCACTGAAAAAAAAAAACATTCAAGAAAATAAAGTCCGTGGATAATATCAGGAATACACAAACAAAGAGGCTGTAGCAATATCTGGGATTGAGTTAGCCAAAATGAAACCGGATATTTCCGGTTTCATCCAGTCATACCCGGACAAAGTGGTGTGGAATTGGTATGCAATGGACCGAGAAAATCACAGTAAAAATGGTTTTGGAGAAAAGCAAAGTCTTTTCGTTAGGCAAGTGCATAAAATGTCATCTATACAAACAGAAATAGCATGTTTGTTTGCTGCAGTTCCTCTAGGTTTCTCCCTAGAACAAACGAATGTGTAGATCTGCTGTGTCCTTGTGGAACCAATTAGTGTTTCCAAGCATAAAATTAAATGTTCCCAGAAAAAAATACATTCAAAAAAATAAAGTCCGTGGATAATATCAGGAATACACAAAGAGGCTGTAGCAATATCTGGGATTGAATTAGCCAAAACGAAACCGGATATTTCCGGTTTCATCCAGTCATATCCGGACAAAGTGGTGTGGAAATCGTATGCAATGGACACAAAAAATCACAGTATAAAAGGTTTTAAGAGAAAAGCAAAGTCTTTTCGTTAGGCAAGTGCATCAAATGTCATCTAGACAAACAGAAATGTCATGTTTGTTTGCCGCAGTTCCTCTAGCTTTCTCCCTAGAACATACGAATGTGTAGAGCTGGTATCTCCATGTGGGACCAAATAAAGTTTCCAAGCACAAAATTAAATGTTCCCTGATAAAAAAAAATCAAAACAATAAAGTCTGTGGATAATATCAGGAATGCACAAACAGAGGTGCTGTAGAAATATTTCGGTTTCAGTTAGCCAAAAAAAACCGGATATTTCCGATTTCATCCAGTCATATCCGGACAAAGTGGTGTGGAATTCGTATGCAATGGACCGAGAAAATCACAGTAAAAATGATTTTGGAGAAAAGAAAAGTCTTTTCGTTAGGCAAGTGCATCAAATGTCATCTCTACAAACAGAAATATCATGTTTGTTTGCTTCAGTTCCTCTAGCTTTCTCCCTAGAAAATATGAATGTGTAGAGCTGGTGTCTCCATGTGGAACCAATTAGTGTTTCCAAGCATAAAATTAAATGTTCCCTTAAAAAAACATTCAAAAAAATAAAGTCCGTGGATAATATCAGGAATACACAAACACAGATGCTGTAGCAATATTTCGGTTTGAGTTAGGCAAAACAAAACCGGATATTTCCGGTTTCATCCAGTCATATCCAGAGAAAGTTGTGTGGAATTTGTATGCAATGGACCGAGAAATCACAGGAAAAATGGTTTTGGAGAAAAGCAAAGTCTTTTCATTAGGCAAGTGCATAAAATGTCATCTATACAAACAGAAATATCATGTTTGTTTGCCGCAGTTCCTCTAGCTTTCTCCCTAGATAATACGAATGTGTAGAGCTGGTGTCTCCATGTGGAACCAATTAGTGTTTCCAAGCACAAAATTAAATGTTCACTGAAAAAAAAAACATTCAAGAAAATAAAGTCCGTGGATAATATCAGGAATACACAAACAAAGAGGCTGTAGCAATATCTGGGATTGAGTTAGCCAAAACGAAACCGGATATTTCCGGTTTCATCCAGTCATATCCGGACAAAGTGGTGTGGAATTCGTATGCAATGGACCGAGAAAATCACAGTAAAAATGGTTTTGGAGAAAAGCAAAGTCTTTTCGTTAGGCAAGTGCATAAAATGTCATCTATACAAACAGAAATAGCATGTTTGTTTGCTGCAGTTCCTCTAGCTTTCTCCCTAGAACATACGAATGTGTAGAGCTGCTGTGTCCATGTGGAACCAATTAGTGTTTCCAAGCATAAAATTAAATGTTCCCTGAAAAAAAAAACATTCAAAAAAATAAAGTCCGTGGATAATATCAGGAATACACTAACAAAAAAGCTGTAGCAATATCTGGGATTGAATTAGCCAAAACGAAACCGCATATTTCCGGTTTCATCCAGTCATATCCGGACAAAGTGGTGTGGAATTCGTATGCAATGGACACAAAAAATCACAGTAAAAATGGTTTTAAGAGAAAAGCAAAGTCTTTTCGTTAGGCAAGTACATCAAATGTCATCTAGACAAACAGAAATATCATCTTTGTTTGCCACAGTTCCTTTAGCTTTCTCCCTAGAACATACGAATGTGTAGAGCTGGTATCTCCATGTGGGACCAATTAAAGTTTCCAAGCACAAAATTAAATGTTCCCTGATAAAAAAAATCAAAACAATAAAGTCTGTGGATAATATCAGGAATGCACAAACAGAGATGCTGTAGAAATATTTCGGTTTTAGTTAGCCAAAACAAAACCGGATATTTCCGATTTCATCCAGTCATATCCAGACAAAGTGGTGTGGAATTCCTATGCAATGGACCGAGAAAATCACAGTAAAAATGATTTTGGAGAAAAGCAAAGTCTTTTCGTTAGGCAAGTGCATCAAATGTCATCTCTACAAACAGAAATATCATGTTTGTTTGCTTCAGTTCCTCTAGCTTTCTCCCTAGAAAATATGAATGTGTAGAGCTGGTGTCTCCATGTGGAACCAATTAGTGTTTCCAAGCATAAAATTAAATGTTCCCTTAAAAAAACATTCAAAAAAATAAAGTCCGTGGATAATATCAGGAATACACAAACACAGATGCTGTAGCAATATCTGGGATTGAATTAGCCAAAATGAAACCGGATATATCCGGTTTCATCCAGTCATATCCGGAGAACCTGGTGTGGAATTCGTATGCAATGGACCGAGAAAATCACAGTAAAAATGGTTTTGGAGAAAAGCAAAGTGTTTTCGTTAGGCAAGTGCATAAAATGTCATCTACACAAACAGAAATATCATGTTTGTTTGCCGCAGTTCCTCTAGCTTTCTCCCTAGAACAAACGAATGTGTAGAGCTGGTGTCTCCATGTGGGACCAATTAGAGTTTCCAAGGACAAAGCTAAATGTTCCCTGAATAAAAAAAAAAACAAAAACAATAAAGTCCGTGGATAATATCAGGAATACACAATCACAGAGGCTGTAGTAATATTTCGGTTTGAGTTAGCCAAAACAAAACCGCATATTTCCGGTTTCATCCAGTCATTTCCGGACAAAGTGGTGTGGAATTCGTATGCAATGGCCCGAGAAAATCACAGGAAAAATGGTTTTGGAGAAAAGCAAAGTCTTTTCGTTAGGCCAGTGCATAAAATGCCATCTCTACAAACAGAAATATCATGTTTGTTTGCCGCAGTTCCTCTAGCTTTCTCCCTAGAACATAAAAATGTGTAGAGCTGCTGTCTCCATGTGGAAACAATTAATGTTTCCAAGCATAAAATTAAATGTTCCCTGATAAAAAACATTCAAAAAAATAAAGTCCGTGCATAATATCACGAATACACAAACAAAGAGGCTGTAGCAATATCTGGGATTGAATTAGCCAAAACGAAACCGGATATTTCCGGTTTCATCCAGGCATATCCGGACAAACTGGTGTGGAATTCGTATGCAATGGACCGAGAAAATCACAGTAAAAATGATTTTGGAGAAAAGCAAAGTCTTTTCGTTAGGCAAGTGCATCAAATGTCATCTATACAAACAGAAATAGCATGTTTGTTTGCCGCAGTTCCTCTAGATTTCTCCCTAGAAAATACGAATGTGCAGAGCTGGTGTCTCCATGTGGAACCAATTAGTGTTTCCAAGCATAAAATTAAATGTTCCCTGAAAAAAAAAACAGTCAAAAAAATAAAGTCCGTGGATAATATCAGGAATACACAAACACAGAGGCTGTAGCAATATTTCGGTTTGAGTTAGCCAAAACAAAACCGCATATTTCCAGTTTCATCCAGTCATATCCAGACAAAGTGGTGTGGAATTCGTGTGCAATGGACCGAGAAAATCACAGGAAAAATGGTTTTGGAGAAAAGCAAAGTCTTTTCTTTAGGCAAGTGCATCAAATGTCATCTATACAAACAGAAATATCATGTTTGTTTGCCGCAGTTCCTCTAGCTTTCTCCCTAGAACAAACGAATGTGTAGAGCTGGTGTCTCCATGTGGAACCAATTAGTGTTTCCAAGCATAAAATTAAATGTTCCCTGAAAAAAAAAAACATTCAAAAAAAATAAAGTCCGTGGATAATATCAGGAATACACAAACACAGAGGCTGTAGCAATATTTCGGTTTGAGTTAGCCAATACAAAACCGCATATTTCCGGTTTCATCCAGTCATATCCGGAAAAAGTGGTGTGGAATTCGTATGCAATGGCCCGAGAAAATCACTCTAAAAATGGTTTTGGAGAAAAGCAAAGTCTTTTCGTTAGGCAAGTGCATAAAATGTCATCTATACAAACAGAAATATCATGTTTGTTTGCCGCAGTTCCTCTAGCTTTCTCCCTAGAAAATACAAATGTGTAGATCTGGTGTGTCCATGTGGAACCAATTAGTGTTTCCAAGCATAAAATTAAATGTTCCCTGAAAATAAAACGTTCAAAAAAATAAAGTCCGTGGATAATATCACGAATACACAAACACAGAGGCTGTAGCAATATCTGGGATTGAATTATCCAAAACAAAACCGGATATTTCCGGTTTCATCCAGTCATATCCGGACAAAGTGGTGTGGAATTGGTATGCAATGGACCGAGAAAATCACAGTAAAAATGATTTTTGAGAAAAGCAAAGTCTTTTCGTTAGGCAAGTGCATCAAATGTCATCTATACAAACAGAAATATCATGTTTGTTTGCCGCAGTTCCTCTAGATTTCTCCCTAGAAAATACGAATGTGTAGAGCTGGTGTCTCCATGTGGAAACAATTAGTGTTTCCAAGCATAAAATTAAATGTTCCCTGAAAAAAAAAAACATTCAAAAAATAAAGTCCATGGATAATATCAGGAATACACAAACACAGAGGCTGTAGCAATATCTGGGATTGAATTAGACAAAAGGAAACCAGATATTTCCGGTTTCATCCAGTCATATCCGGACAAACTGGTGTGGAATTCGTATGCAATGGACCGAGAAAATCACAGGAAAAATGGTTTTGGAGAAAAGCAAAGTCTTTTCATTAGGCAAGTGCATCAAATGTTATCTATACAAACAGAAATATCATGTTAGTTTGCCGCAGTTCCTCTACCTTTCTCCCTAGAAAATACGAATGTGTAGAGCTGGTGTCTCCATGTGGAACCAATTAGTGTTTCCAAGCATAAAATTTAATGTTCCCTGAAAATAAAACGTTCAAAAAAACAAAGTCCGTGGATAATATCACGAATACACAAACAAAGAGGCTGTAGCAATATCTGGGATTGAATTAGCCAAAACGAAACCGGATATTTCCGGTTTCATCCAGGCATATCAGGACAAACAAGTGTGGAATTCGTATGCAATGGACCGAGAAAATCACAGTAAAAATGGTTTTGGAGAAAAGCAAAGTCTTTTCGTTAGGCAATTGCATAAAATGTCATCTATACAAACAGAAATATCATGTTTGTTTGCCGCAGTTCCTCTAGCTTTCTCCCTAGAAAATACGAATGTGTAGAGCTGGTGTCTCCATGTGGAACCAATTAGTGTTTCCAAGCATAAAATTAAATGTTCCCTGAAAAAAAACATTCAAAAAAATAAAGTCCGTGGATAATATCAGGAATACACAAACAGAGAGGCTGTAGCAATATCTGGGATTGAATTAGACAAAAGGAAACCGTATATTTCCGGTTTCATCCAGTCATATCCGGACAAAGTGGTGTGGAATTCGTATGCAATGGACCGAGAAAATCACAGTAAAAATGGTTTTGGAGAAAAGCAAAGTCTTTTCGTTAGGCAAGTGCATAAAATGTCATCTATACAAACAGAAATATCATGTTTGTTTGCCGCAGTTCCTCTAGCTATCTCCATAGAAAATACGAATGTGTAGAGCTGGTGTCTCCCTGTGGAACTAATTAGTGTTTCCAAGCATAGAGTTAAATGTTCCCTGAAAAAAAAAACATTCAAAACCATAAATTCCGTTGATAATATCAGGAATGCACAAACACAGATGCTGTAGCAATATTTCGGTTTGGGTTAGACAAAAAAATACCGGATATATCCGATTTCATCCAGTCATACCCGGACAAAGTGGTGTGGAATTCGTATGCAATGGACTGAGAAAATCACAGTAAAAATGGTTTTGTAGAAAAGCAAAGTCTTTTCCTTAGGCAAGTGCATAAAATGTCATCTATACAAACAGAAATGGCATGTTTGTTTGCTGCAGTTCCTCTAGCTTTCTCCCTAGAAAATACGAATGTGTAGAGCTGGTGTCTCCATGTGTGACCAATTAGTGTTTCCAAGGACAAAATTAAATGTTCCCTGATAAAAAAAATCAAAACCATAAAGTCCGTGGATCATATCAGGAATACACAAACACAGATGCTGTAGCAATATTTCGGTTTGAGTTAGCCAAAACAAAACCGGATATTTCCGGTTTCATCCAGTCATATCCGGACAAAGTGGTGTGGAATTCGTATGCAATGGACCGAGAAAATCACAGTAAAAATGGTTTTGGAGAAAAGCAAAGTCTTTTTGTTAGGCAAGTGCATAAAATGTCATCTATACAAACAGAAATAGCATGTTATTTGCTGCAGTTCCTCTAGCTTTCTCCCTAGAACATAAAAATGTGTAGAGCTGGTGTCTCCATGTGGAACCAATTAGTGTTTCCAAGGATAAAATTAAATGTTCCCTGAAAAAAAAACATTCAAAAAAATAAAGTCCGTGGATAATATCACGAATACACAAACACAGATGCTGTAGCAATATCTGGGATTGAATTAGCCAAAACGAAACCGGATATTTCCGGTTTCATCCAGTCATATCCGGACAAAGTGGTGTGGAATTCGTATGCAATGGACAAAGAAAATCACAGTAAAAATGGTTTTGGAGAAAAGCAAAGTCTTTTCGTTAGGCAAGTGCATCAAATGTCATCTATACAAACAGAAATAGCATGTTTGTTTGCCGCAGTTCCTCTAGCTTTCTCCCTAGAAAATACGAATGTGTAGAGTTGGTGTCTCCATGTGGAACCAATTAGTGTTTCCAAGCATAAAGTTAAATATTCCCTTAAAAAAAACATTCAGAACCATAAAGTCCGTGGATAATATCATGAATGCACAAACACAGATGCTGTAGCAATATTTCGGTTTGGGTTAGCCAAAAAAATACCGGATATTTCCGATTTCATCCAGTCATATCCGGACAAAATGGTGTGGAATTCGTATGCAATGGACTGAGAAAATCACAGTAAAAATGGTTTTGGAGAAAAGCAAAGTCTTTTGGTTAGGCAATTGCATAAAATGTCATCTAGACAAACAGAAATAGCATGTTTGTTTGCCGCAGTTCCTCTAGCTTTCTCCCTAGAAAATACGAATGTGTAGAGCTGGTGTCTCCATGTGGAACCAATTAGTGTTTCCAAGCATAAAATTAAATGTTCCCTGAAAAAAAAACATTCAAAAAAATAAAGTCCGTGGATAATATCACGAATACACAAACAGAGAGGCTCTAGCAATATCTGGGATTGAATTAGACAAAAGGAAACCGGATATTTTCGGTTTCATCCAGTCATATCCGGACAAAGTGGTGTGGAATTCGTATGCAATGGACCGAGAAAATCACAGTAAAAATGGTTTTGGAGAAAAGCAAAGTCTTTTTGTTAGGCAAGTGCATAAAATGTCATCTATACAAACAGAAATAGCATGTTTGTTTGCTGCAGTTCCTCTAGCTTTCTCCCTAGAACATAAAAATGTGTAGAGCTGGTGTCTCCATGTGGAACCAATTAGTGTTTCCAAGGATAAAATTAAATGTTCCCTGAAAAAAAAAACATTCAAAAAAATAAAGTCCGTGGATAATATCACGAATACACAAACACAGATGCTGTAGCAATATCTGGGATTGAATTAGCCAAAATGAAACCGGATATTTCCGGTTTCATCCAGTCATACCCGGACAAAGTGGTGTGGAATTTGTATGCAATGGACAAAGAAAATCACAGTAAAAATGCTTTTGGAGAAAAGCAAAGTCTTTTCGTTAGGCAAGTGCATCAAATGTCATCTATACAAACAGAAATATCATGTTTGTTTGCCGCAGTTCCTCTAGCTTTCTCCCTAGAAAATACGAATGTGTAGAGCTGGTGTCTCCATGTGGAACCAATTAGTGTTTCCAAGCAAAAAATTAAATGTTCCCTGAAAAAAAAACATTCAAAAAATAAAGTCCATGGATAATATCAGGAATACACAAACACAGAGGCTGTAGCAATATCTGGGATTGAATTAGACAAAAGGAAACCGGATATTTCCGGTTTCATCCAGTCATATCCGGACAAACTGGTGTGGAATTCGTATGCAATGGACCGAGAAAATCACAGTAAAAATGGTTTTGGAGAAAAGCAAAGTCTTTTCGTTAGGCAAGTGCATCAAATGTCATCTATACAAACAGAAATATCATGTTAGTTTGCCGCAGTTCCTCTAGCTTTCTCCCTAGAAAATACGAATGTGTAGAGCTGGTGTCTCCATGTGGAACCAATTAGTGTTTCCAAGCATAAAATGAAATGTTCCCTGATAAAAAAACATTCAAAAAAATAAAGTCCGTGGATAATATCAGGAATACACAAACAAAGAGGCTGTAGCAATATCTGGGATTGAATTAGCCAAAACGAAACCGGATATTTCCGGTTTCATCCAGGCATATCAGGACAAACAAGTGTGGAATTCGTATGCAATGGACCGAGAAAATCACAGGAAAAATGGTTTTGGAGAAAAGCAAAGTCTTTTCGTTAGGCAAGTGCATAAAATGTCATCTATAGAAACAAAAATATCATGTTTGTTTGCCGCAGTTCCTCTAGCTTTCTCCCTAGAACATAAAAATGTGTAGAGCTGGTGTCTCCATGTGGAACCAATTAGTGTTTCCAAGCATAAAATGAAATGTTCCCTGAAAAAAAAAACATTCAAAAAAATAAAGTCCGTGGATAATATCATGAATACACAAACAAAGAGGCTGTAGCAATATCTGGGATTGAATTAGCCAAAACGAAACCGGATATTTCCGGTTTCATCCAGTCATATCCGGACAAAGTGGTGTGGAATTCGGATGCAATGGACCGAGAAAATCACAGTAAAAATGGTTTTGGAGAAAAGCAAAGTCTTTTCGTTAGGCAAGTGCATAAAATGTCATCTATACAAACAGAAATATCATGTTTGTTTGCCGCAGTTCCTCTAGCTTTCTCCCTAGAACAAACAAATGTGTAGAGCTGGTGTGTCCATGTGGAACCAATTAGTGTTTCCAAGCATAAAATTAAATGTTCCCTGAAAATAAAACGTTCAAAACAATAAAGTCCATGGATAATATCAGGAATACACAAACACAGAGGCTGTAGCAATATCTGGGATTGAATTAGACAAAAGGAAACCGGATATTTCCGGTTTCATCCATTCATATCCGGACAAACTGGTGTGGAATTCATATGCAATGGACCGAGAAAATCACAGTAAAAATGGTTTTGGAGAAAAGCAAAGTCTTTTCGTTAGGCAAGTGATTAAAATGTTATTTATACAAACAGAAATATCATGTTAGTTTGCCGCAGTTCCTCTAGCTTTCTCCCTAGAAAATATGAATGTGTAGAGCTGGTGTCTCCATGTGGAACCAATTAGTGTTTCCAAGCATAAAATTAAATGTTCCCTGAAAATAAAAAGTTCAAAAAAATAAAGTCCGTGGATGATATCAGGAATACACAAACAAAGAGGCTGTAGCAATATGTGGGATTGAATTATCCAAAAAAATACCGGATATTTCCGGTTTCATCCAGTCATACCCGGACAAAGTGGTGTGGAATTCGTATGCAATGGAGTGAGAAAATCACAGTAAAAATGGTTTTGGAGAAAAGCAAAGTCTTTTCGTTAGGCAATTGCATAAAATGTCATCTATACAAACAGAAATATCATGTTTGTTTGCCGCAGTTCCTCTAGCTTTCTCCCTAGAACATACGAATGTGTAGAGCTGGTGTCTCCATGTGGAACCAATTAGTGTTTCCAAGCATAAAATTAAATGTTCCCTGAAAAAAAAACATTCAAAAAAATAAAGTCCGTGGATAATATCAGGAATACACAAACAAAGAGGCTGTAGCAATATCTGGGATTGAATTAGCCAAAAAGAAACCGGATATTTCCGGTTTCATCCAGTCATATTCGGACAAAGTGGTGTGGAATTTGTATGCAATGGACCGAGAAAATCACAGGAAAAATGGTTTTGGAGAAAAGCAATGTCTTTTCGTTAGGCAAGTGCATCAAATGTCATCTATACAAACAGAAATATCATGTTTGTTTGCCGCAGTTCCTCTAGCTTTCTCCCTAGAAAATACGAATGTGTAGAGTTGGTGTCTCCATGTGGAACCAATTAGTGTTTCCAAGCATAAAGTTAAATATTCCCTTAAAAAAAACATTCAGAACCATAAAGTCCGTGGATAATATCATGAATGCACAAACACAGATGCTGTAGCAATATTTCGGTTTGGGTTAGCCAAAAAAATACCGGATATTTCCGATTTCATCCAGTCATATCCGGACAAAATGGTGTGGAATTCGTATGCAATGGACTGAGAAAATCACAGTAAAAATGGTTTTGGAGAAAAGCAAAGTCTTTTGGTTAGGCAATTGCATAAAATGTCATCTAGACAAACAGAAATAGCATGTTTGTTTGCCGCAGTTCCTCTAGCTTTCTCCCTAGAAAATACGAATGTGTAGAGCTGGTGTCTCCATGTGGAACCAATTAGTGTTTCCAAGCATAAAATTAAATGTTCCCTGAAAAAAAAACATTCAAAAAAATAAAGTCCGTTGATAATATCACGAATACACAAACAGAGAGGCTCTAGCAATATCTGGGATTGAATTAGACAAAAGGAAACCGGATATTTTCGGTTTCATCCAGTCATATCCGGACAAAGTGGTGTGGAATTCGTATGCAATGGACCGAGAAAATCACAGTAAAAATGGTTTTGGAGAAAAGCAAAGTCTTTTTGTTAGGCAAGTGCATAAAATGTCATCTATACAAACAGAAATAGCATGTTTGTTTGCTGAAGTTCCTCTAGCTTTCTCCCTAGAACATAAAAATGTGTAGAGCTGGTGTCTCCATGTGGAACCAATTAGTGTTTCCAAGGATAAAATTAAATGTTCCCTGAAAAAAAAAACATTCAAAAAAATAAAGTCCCTGGATAATATCACGAATACACAAACACAGATGCTGTAGCAATATCTGGGATTGAATTAGCCAAAATGAAACCGGATATTTCCGGTTTCATCCAGTCATACCCGGACAAAGTGGTGTGGAATTTGTATGCAATGGACAAAGAAAATCACAGTAAAAATGCTTTTGGAGAAAAGCAAAGTCTTTTCGTTAGGCAAGTGCATCAAATGTCATCTATACAAACAGAAATATCATGTTTGTTTGCCGCAGTTCCTCTAGCTTTCTCCCTAGAAAATACGAATGTGTAGAGCTGGTGTCTCCATGTGGAACCAATTAGTGTTTCCAAGCATAAAATGAAATGTTCCCTGATAAAAAAACATTCAAAAAAATAAAGTCCGTGGATAATATCAGGAATACACAAACAAAGAGGCTGTAGCAATATCTGGGATTGAATTAGCCAAAACGAAACCGGATATTTCCGGTTTCATCCAGGCATATCAGGACAAACAAGTGTGGAATTCGTATGCAATGGACCGAGAAAATCACAGGAAAAATGGTTTTGGAGAAAAGCAAAGTCTTTTCGTTAGGCAAGTGCATAAAATGTCATCTATAGAAACAAAAATATCATGTTTGTTTGCCGCAGTTCCTCTAGCTTTCTCCCTAGAACATAAAAATGTGTAGAGCTGGTGTCTCCATGTGGAACCAATTAGTGTTTCCAAGCATAAAATGAAATGTTCCCTGAAAAAAAAAACATTCAAAAAAATAAAATTCGTGGATAATATCATGAATACACAAACAAAGAGGCTGTAGCAATATCTGGGATTGAATTAGCCAAAACGAAACCGGATATTTCCGGTTTCATCCAGTCATATCCGGACAAAGTGGTGTGGAATTCATATGCAATGGACCGAGAAAATCACAGGAAAAATGGTTTTGGAGAAAAGCAAAGTCTTTTCGTTAGGCAAGTGCATAAAATGTCATCTATACAAACAGAAATATCATGTTTGTTTGCCGCAGTTCCTCTAGCTTTCTCCCTAGAACAAACAAATGTGTAGAGCTGGTGTGTCCATGTGGAACCAATTAGTGTTTCCAAGCATAAAATTAAATGTTCCCTGAAAATAAAACGTTCAAAACAATAAAGTCCATGGATAATATCAGGAATACACAAACACAGAGGCTGTAGCAATATCTGGGATTGAATTAGACAAAAGGAAACCGGATATTTCCGGTTTCATCCATTCATATCCGGACAAACTGGTGTGGAATTCATATGCAATGGACCGAGAAAATCACAGTAAAAATGGTTTTGGAGAAAAGCAAAGTCTTTTCGTTAGGCAAGTGATTAAAATGTTATTTATACAAACAGAAATATCATGTTAGTTTGCCGCAGTTCCTCTAGCTTTCTCCCTAGAAAATATGAATGTGTAGAGCTGGTGTCTCCATGTGGAACCAATTAGTGTTTCCAAGCATAAAATTAAATGTTCCCTGAAAATAAAAAGTTCAAAAAAATAAAGTCCGTGGATGATATCAGGAATACACAAACAAAGAGGCAGTAGCAATATGTGGGATTGAATTATCCAAAAAAATACCGGATATTTCCGGTTTCATCCAGTCATACCCGGACAAAGTGGTGTGGAATTCGTATGCAATGGAGTGAGAAAATCACAGTAAAAATGGTTTTGGAGAAAAGCAAAGTCTTTTCGTTAGGCAATTGCATAAAATGTCATCTATACAAACAGAAATATCATATTTGTTTGCCGCAGTTCCTCTAGCTTTCTCCCTAGAACATACGAATGTGTAGAGCTGGTGTCTCCATGTGGAACCAATTAGTGTTTCCAAGCATAAAATTAAATGTTCCCTGAAAAAAAAAACATTCAAAAAAATAAAGTCCGTGGATAATATCAGGAATACACAAACAAAGAGGCTGTAGCAATATCTGGGATTGAATTAGCCAAAAAGAAACCGGATATTTCCGGTTTCATCCAGTCATATTCGGACAAAGTGGTGTGGAATTTGTATGCAATGGAACAAGAAAATCACAGGAAAAATGGTTTTGGAGAAAAGCAATGTCTTTTCGTTAGGCAAGTGCATCAAATGTCATCTATACAAACAGAAATATCATGTTTGTTTGCCGCAGTTCCTCTAGCTTTCTCCCTAGAAATACAAATGTGTAGAGCTGGTTTCTCCATGTGGAACCAATTAGTGTTTCTAAGCACAAAATTAAATGTTCCCTGAAAAAAAATTCAAAACCATAAAGTCCGTGGATAATATCAGGAATACACAAACAAAGAGGCTGTAGCAATATCTGGGATTGAATTAGCCAAAACGAAACCGGATATTTCCGGTTTCATCCAGTCATATTCGGACAAACTGGTGTGGAATTCGTATGCAATGGACTGAGAAAATCAAAATAAAAATGGTTTTGGAGAAAAGCAAAGTCTTTTCGTTAGGCAAGTGGATAAAATGTCATCAATACAAACAGATATATCATGTTTGTGTGCCGCAGTTCCACTAGCTTTCTCCCTAGGAAATACAAATGTGTAGATCTGGTGTGTCCATGTGGAACCAATTAGTGTTTCCAAGCATAAAATTTAATGTTTCCTGAAAATAAAACGTTCAAAAATATAAAGTCCGTGGATAATATCAGGAATACACAAACACAGATGCTGTAGCAATATTTCGGTTTGGGTTAGCCAAAAAAACACCGGATATTTCCGATTTCATCCAGTCATATCCGGACAAAGTGGTGTGGAATTCGTATGCAATGGACTGAGAAAATCACAGTAAAAATGGTTTTGGAGAAAAGCAAAGTCTTTTCGTTAGGCAAGTGCATCAAATGTCATCTATACAAACAGAAATATCATGTTTGTTTGCCGCAGTTCCTCTAGCTTTCTCCCTAGAAAATACGAATGTGTAGAGCTGGTGTCTCCATGTGGAACCAATTAGTGTTTCCAAGCATAAAATTAAATGTTCCCTGAAAAAAAAACATTCAAAAAATAAAATCCGTGGATAATATCAGGAATACACAAACAAAGAGGCTGTAGCAATATTTTGGTTTGAGTTAGCCAAAACAAAACCGGATATTTCCGGTTTCATCCAGTCATATCCGTACAAAGTGGTGTGCAATTCGTATGCAATGGACCGAGAAAATCACAGGAAAAATGGTTTTGGGGAAAAGCAAAATCTTTTCGTTAGGCAAGTGCATCAAATGTCATCTATACAAACAGAAATATCATGTTTGTTTGCCGCAGTTCCTCCGGCTTTCTACCAAGAAAATACGAATGTGTAGAGCTGGTGTCTCCATGTGGGACCAATTAGAGTTTCCAAGCATAAAATTAAATGTTCCCTTAAAAAAAATTCAAAACCATAAAGTCCGTGGATAATATCAGGAATACACAAACACAGAGGCTGTAGCAATATCTGGGATTGAATTAGCCAAAACGAAACCGGATATTTCCGGTTTCATCCAGTCATATTCGGACCAACTGGTGTGGAATTTGTATGCAATGGACCGAGAAAATCACAGTAAAAATGGTTTTGGAGAAAAGCAAAGTCTTTTCCTTAGGCAAGTGCATAAAATGTCATCTAGACAAACAGAAATAGCATGTTTGTTTGCTGCAGTTCCTCTAGATTTCTCCCTAGAACATAAAAATGTGAAGAGCTGGTGTCTCCATGTGGAACCAATTAGTGTTTCCAAGCATAAAATTAAATGTTGCCTGAAAAAAAAACGTTCAAAAAAATAAAGTCCATGGATAATATCAGGAATTCACAAACACAGAGGCTGTAGCAATATCTGGGATTGAATTAGCCAAAATGAAACCGGATATTTCCGGTTTCATCCAGTCATATCCGGACAAACTGGTGTGGAATTCATATGCAATGGACCGAGAAAATCACAGTAAAAATGGTTTTGGAGAAAAGCAAAGTCTTTTCGTTAGGCAAGTGCATCAAATATCATCTATACAAACAGAAATACCATGTTTGTTTGCCACAGTTCCTCTAGCATTCTCCCTAGAACAAACGAATGTGTAGATCTGGTGTGTTAATGTGGAACAAATTAGTGTTTCCAAGCACAAAATTAAATGTTCCCTGAAAAAAAAACGTTCAAAAAAATAAAGTCCATGGATAATATCAGGAATACACAAACACAGAGGCTGTAGCAATATCTGGGATTCAATTAGCCAAAATGAAACCGGATATTTCCAGTTTCATCCAGTCATATCCGGACAAAGTGGTGTGGAATTCATATGCAATGGACCGAGAAAATCACAGTAAAAATGGTTTTGGAGAAAAGCAAAGTCTTTTCGTTAGGCAAGTGCATCAAATGTCATCTATACAAACAGAAATATCATGTTTGTTTGCCAAAGTTCCTCTAGCTTTCTCCCTAGAACATACGAATGTGTAGAGCTGGTATCTCCATGTGGGACCAATTAGAGTTTCCAAGCATAAAATTAAATGTTCCCTGAAAAAAAAACATTCAAAAAAATAAAGTCCATGGATAATATCAGGAATACACAAACACAGAGACTGTAGCAATATCTGGGATTGAATTAGCCAAAATGAAACCGGATATTTCCGGTTTCATCCAGTCATATCCGGACAAACTGGTGTGGAATTCGTATGCAATGGACCGAGAAAATCACAGGAAAAATGGTTTTGGAGAAAAGCAAAGTCTTTTCGTTAGGCAAGTGCATCAAATGTCATCTATACAAACAGAAATATCATGTTTGTTTGCCACAGTTCCTCTAGCTTTCTCCCTAGAACATACGAATGTGTAGAGCTGGTGTCTCCATGTGGAACCAATTAGTGTTTCCAAGCATAAAATTAAATGTTCCCTGAAAAAAAAAACATTCAAAAATAAAGTCCGTGGATAATATCAGGAATACACAAACACAGAGGCTGTAGCAATATTTCGGTTTGAGTTAGCCAAAACAAAACCGGATATTTCCGGTTTCATCCAGTCATATCCGGACAAAGTGGTGTGGAATTCGTATTCAATGGCCCGAGAAAATCACAGGAAAAATGGTTTTGGAGAAAAGCAAAGTCTTTTCATTAGGCAATTGCATCAAATGTCATCTATACAAACAGAAATATCATGTTTGTTTGCCGCAGTTCCTCTAGCTTTCTCCCTAGAAAATACGAATGTGTAGAGCTGGTGTCTCCATGTGGAACCAATTAGTGTTTCCAAGCACAAAATTAAATGTTCCCTGAAAAAAAAATTCAAAAAAATAAAGTCCTTGGATAATATCAGGAATACACAAACAAAGAGGCTGTAGCAATATCTGGGATTGAGTTAGCCAAAACGAAACCGGATATTTCCGATTACATCCAGTCATATCCGTACAAAGTGGTGTGGAATTCGTATTCAATGGCCCGAGAAAATCACAGAAAAAATGGTTTTGGAGAAAAGCAAAGTCTTTTCGTTAGGCAAGTGCATCAAATGTCATCTAGACAAACAGAAATATCATGTTTGTTTGCCGCAGTTCCTCTAGCTTTCTCCCTAGAAAATACGAATGTGTAGAGCTGGTGTCTCCATGTGGAACCAATTAGTGTTTCCAAGCACAAAATTAAATGTTCCCTGAAAAAAAAACATTCAAAAAAATAAAGTCCGTGGATAATATCAGGAATACACAAACAAAGAGGCTGTAGCAATATTTCGGTTTGAGTTAGCCAAAACAAAACCGCATATTTCCGGTTTCATCCAGTCATATCCGGAGAAACTGGTGTGGAATTTGTATGCAATGGACCGAGAAAATCACAGGAAAAATGGTTTTAAGAGAAAAGCAAAGTCTTTTCGTTAGGCAAGTGCATCAAATGTCATCTATACAAACAGAAATATCATGTTTGTTTGCCACAGTTCCTCTAGCTTTCTCCCTAGAAAATACAAATGTGTAGATCTGGTGTGTCCATGTGGAACCAATTAGTGTTTCCAAGCATAAAATTAAATGTTCCCTGAAAAAAAAACATTCAAAAAAATAAAATCCGTGGATAATATCAGGAATACACAAACACAGATGCTGTAGCAATATTTCGGTTTGAGTTAGCCAAAACAAAACCGGATATTTCCGGTTTCATCCAGTCATATCCGGTCAAAGTGGTGTGGAATTGGTATGCAATGGACAGAGAAAATCACAGTAAAAATGGTTTTGGAGAAAAGCAAAGTCTTTTCGTTAGGCAAGTGCATCAAATGTCATCTATACAAACAGAAATATCATGTTTGTTTGCCGCAGTTCCTCTAGCTTTCTCCCTAGAAAATACGAATGTGTAGAGCTGGTGTCTCCATGTGGAACCAATTAGTGTTTCGAAGCATAAAATTTAATGTTCCCTGAAAAAAAAAACATTCAAAAAAATCAAGTCCGTGGACAATAACACGAATACACAAACAAAGAGGCTGTAGCAATATCTGGGATTGAATTAGCCAAAATGAAACCGGATATTTCCGGTTTCATCCAGTCATACCCGGACCAACTGGTGTGGAATTCGTATGCAATGGACCGAGAAAATCACAGTAAAAATGGTTTTGGAGAAAAGCAAAGTCTTTTCGTTAGGCAAGTGCATCGAATGTCATCTATACAAACAGAAATATCATGTTTGTTTGCCGCAGTTCCTCTAGCTTTCTCCCTAGAAAATACGAATGTGTAGAGCTGGTGTCTCTGTGTGCACCAATTAGAGTTTCCAAGGACAAAGTTAAATGTTCCCTGATAGAAAAAAATACAAAACAATAAACTCCGTGGATAATATCAGGAATACACAAACAAAGAGGCTATAGCAATACCTGGGATTGAATTAGCCAAAATGAAACCGGATATTTCCGTTTTCATCCAGTCATATTCGGAACAACTGGTGTGGAATTCGTATGCAATGGACCGAGAAAATCACACTAAAAATGGTTTTAAGAGAAAAGCAAAGTATTTTCGTTAGGCAAGTGCATAAAATGTCATCTAGACAAACAGAAATAGCATGTTTGTTTGCCGCAGTTCCTCTAGCTTTCTCCCTAGAAAAAACGAATGTGTAGATCTGGTGTGTCCATGTGGAACCAATTAGTGTTTCCAAGCATAAAATTAAATGTTCCCTGAAAAAAAAAGTTCAAAAAAATAAAGTCCATGGATAATATCAGGAATACACAAACACAGAGGCTGTAGCAATATCTGGGATTGAATTAGCCAAAATGAAACCGGATATTTCCGGTTTCATCCAGTCATATCCGGACAAACTGGTGTGGAATTCGTATGCAATGGCCCGAGAAAATCACAGTAAAAATGGTTTTGGAGAAAAGCAAAGTCTTTTCGTTAGGCAAGTGCATCAAATATCATCTATAAATACAGAAATATCATGTTTGTTTGCTGGACTTCTTCTAGCTTTCTCCCTAGAAAATAGGAATGTGTAGAGCTGGTGTCTCCATGTGGAACCAATTAGTGTTTCCAAGCATAAAATTTAATGTTCCTTGAAAAAAAAAAACATTCAAAAAAATAAAGTCCGTGGATAATATCAGGAATACACAAACACAGATGCTGTAGCAATATTTGGGTTTGAGTTAGC
Source organism: Lepus oiostolus (assembly GCA_036325905.1). Taxonomy (NCBI): domain Eukaryota; kingdom Metazoa; phylum Chordata; class Mammalia; order Lagomorpha; family Leporidae; genus Lepus; species Lepus oiostolus. The sequence goes on along the minus strand of JAWMBE010000081.1, from coordinate 341,330 downwards.
CAAAACAAAACCGCATATTTCCGGTTTCATCCAGTCATATCCGGACAAAGTGGTGTGGAATTGGTTTGCAATGGACCGAGGAAATCACAGTAAAAATGGTTTTGGAGAAAAGCAAAGTCTTTTCGTTAGGCAAGTGCATCAAATGTCATCTATACAAACAGAAATAGCATGTTTGTTTGCCGCAGTTCCTCTAGCTTTCTCCCTAGAAAATACGAATGTGTAGAGCTGGTGTCTCCATGTGGAACCAATTAGTGTTTCGAAGCATAAAATTTAATGTTCCCTGAAAAAAAACATTCAAAAAAATCAAGTCCGTGGACAATAACACGAATACACAAACAAAGAGGCTGTAGCAATATCTGGGATTGAATTAGCCAAAATGAAACCGGATATTTCCGGTTTCATCCAGTCATATCCGGACCAACTGCTGTGGAATTCGTATGCAATGGACCGAGAAAATCACATTAAAAATGGTTTTGGAGAAAAGCAAAGTCTTTTCGTTAGGCAAGTGCATCAAATGTCATCTATACAAACAGAAATACCATGTTTGTTTGCCGCAGTTCCTCTAGCTTTCTCCCTAGAAAATACGAATGTGTAGAGCTGGTGTCTCCATGTGGAACCAGTTAGTGTTTCCAAGCACAAAATTAAATGTTCCCTGAAAAAAAATTCAAAAAAATAAAGTCCTTGGATAATATCAGGAATACACAAACAAAGAGGCTGTAGCAATATCTGGGATTGAGTTAGCCAAAACGAAAACGGATATTTCCGATTACATCCAGTCATATCCGGACAAAGTGGTGTGGAATTCGTATTCAATGGCCCGAGAAAATCACAGGAAAAATGGTTTTGGAGAAAAGCAAAGTCTTTTCGTTAGGCAAGTGCATCAAATGTCATCTATACAAACAGAAATATCATGTTTGTTTGCCGCAGTTCCTCTAGCTTTCTCCCTAGAACATACGAATGTGTAGAGCTGGTATCTCCATGTGGGGCCAATTAGAGTTTCCAAGCACAAAATTAAATGTTCCCTGATAAAAAAAATCAAAACAATAAAGTCTGTGGATAATATCAGGAATGCACAAACACAGATGCTGTGGCAATATTTCGGTTTGAGTTAGCCAAAACAAAACCGGATATTTCCGGTTCCATCCAGGCATATCCGGAAAAGTGGTGTGGAATTCGTATGCAATGGACCGAGAAAATCACAGTAAAAATGATTTTTAGAAAAGCAAAGTCTTTTCGTTAGGCATGTGCATCAAATGTCATCTCTACAAACAGAAATATCATGTTTGTTTGCTTCAGTTCCTCTAGCTTTCTCCCTAGAAAATAGGAATGTGTAGAGCTGGTGTCTCCATGTGGAACCAATTAGTGTTTCCAAGCATAAAATTTAATGTTCCCTGAAAAAAAAACATTCAAAAAAATCAAGTCCGTGGACAATAACACGAATACACAAACAAAGAGGCTGTAGCAATATCTGGGATTGAGTTAGCCAAAACGAAACCGGATATTTCCGGTTTCATCCAGTCATATCCGGACAAACTGGTGTGGAATTCGTATGCAATGGACCGAGAAAATCACAGTAAAAATAGTTTTGGAGAAAAGCAAAGTCTTTTCGTTAGGCAAGTGCATCGAATGTCATCTATACAAACAGAAATATCATGTTTGTTTGCCGCAGTTCCTCTAGCTTTCTCCCTAGAAAATACGAATGTGTAGAGCTGGTGTCTCTGTGTGCACCAATTAGAGTTTCCAAGGACAAAGTTAAATGTTCCCTGATAGAAAAAAATACAAAACAATAAACTCCGTGGATAATATCAGGAATACACAAACAAAGAGGCTATAGCAATACCTGGGATTGAATTAGCCAAAATGAAACTGGATATTTCCATTTTCATCCAGTCATATCCGGAGAAACTGGTGTGGAATTCGTATGCAATGGACCGAGAAAATCACAGGAAAAATGGTTTTAAGAGAAAAGCAAAGTATTTTCGTTAGGCAAGTGCATAAAATGTCATCTAGACAAACAGAAATATCATGTTTGTTTGCCGCAGTTCCTCTAGCTTTCTCCCTAGAAAAAACGAATGTGTAGATCTGGTGTGTCCATGTGGAACCAATTAGTGTTTCCAAGCATAAAATTAAATGTTCCCTGAAAAAAAACATTCAAAAAAATAAAATCCATGGATAATATCAGGAATACACAAACACAGAGGCTGTAGCAATATCTGGGATTGAATTAGCCAAAATGAAACCGGATATTTCCGGTTTCATCCAGTCATATCCGGACAAACTAGTGTGGAATTCGTATGCAATGGACCGAGAAAATCACAGGAAAAATGGTTTTGGAGAAAAGCAAAGTCTTTTCGTTAGGCAAGTGCATCAAATGTCATCTATACAAACAGAAATATCATGTTTGTTTGCCACAGTTCCTCTAGCTTTCTCCCTAGAACATACGAATGTGTAGAGCTGGTGTCTCCATGTGGAACCAATTAGTGTTTCCAAGCATAAAATTAAATGTTCCCTGAAAAAAAAAACATTCAAAAATAAAGTCCGTGGATAATATCAGGAAATCACAAACACAGAGGCTGTAGCAATATTTCGGTTTGAGTTAGCCAAAACAAAACCGGATATTTCCGGTTTCATCCAGTCATATCCGGACAAAGTGTTGTGGAATTCGTATTCAATGGCCCGAGAAAATCACAGGAAAAATGGTTTTGGAGAAAAGCAAAGTCTTTTCATTAGGCAAGTGCATCAAATGTCATCTATACAAACAGAAATATCATGTTTGTTTGCCGCAGTTCCTCTAGCTTTCTCCCTAGAAAATACGAATGTGTAGAGCTGGTGTCTCCATGTGGAACCAATTAGTGTTTCCAAGCACAAAATTAAATGTTCCCTGAAAAAAAAATTCAAAAAAATAAAGTCCTTGGATAATATCAGGAATACACAAACAAAGAAGCTGTAGCAATATCTGGGATTGAGTTAGCCAAAACGAAACCGGATATTTCCGATTACATCCAGTCCTATCCGGACAAAGTGGTGTGGAATTCGTATTCAATGGCCCGAGAAAATCACAGAAAAAATGGTTTTGGAGAAAAGCAAAGTCTTTTCGTTAGGCTAGTGCATCAAATGTCATCTAGACAAACAGAAATATCATGTTTGTTTGCCGCAGTTCCTCTAGCTTTCTCCCTAGAAAATACGAATGTGTAGAGCTGGTGTCTCCATGTGGAACCAATTAGTGTTTCCAAGCACAAAAGTAAATGTTCCCTGAAAAAAAAACATTCAAAAAAATAAAATCCGTGGATAATATCAGGAATACACAAACACAGATGCTGTAGCAATATTTCGGTTTGAGTTAGCCAAAACAAAACCGGATATTTCCGGTTTCATCCAGTCATATCCGGTCAAAGTGGTGTGGATTTGGTATGCAATGGACAGAGAAAATCACAGTAAAAATGGTTTTGGAGAAAAGCAAAGTCTTTTCGTTAGGCAAGTGCATCAAATGTCATGTATACAAACAGAAATATCGTGTTTGTTTGCCGCAGTTCCTCTAGCTTTCTCCCTAGAAAATACGAATGTGTAGAGCTGGTGTCTCCATGTGGAACTAATTAGTGTTTCGAAGCATAAAATTTAATGTTCCCTGAAAAAAAAACATTCAAAAAAATCAAGTCCGTGGACAATAACACGAATACACAAACAAAGAGGCTGTAGCAATATCTGGGATTGAATTAGCCAAAATGAAACCGGATATTTCCGGTTTCATCCAGTCATATCCGGACCAACTGGTGTGGAATTCGTATGCAATGGATCGAGAAAATCACAGTAAAAATGGTTTTGGAGAAAAGCAAAGTCTTTTCGTTAGGCAAGTGCATCGAATGTCATCTATACAAACAGAAATATCATGTTTGTTTGCCGCAGTTCCTCTAGCTTTCTCCCTAGAACATACGAATGTGTAGAGCTGGTGTCTCCATGTGGAACCAATTAGTGTTTCCAAGCATAAAATTAAATGTTCCCTAAAAAAAAAACATTCAAAAAAATAAAATCCGTGGATAATATCAGGAATACACAAACACAGATGCTGTAGTAACATTTCGGTTTGAATTACCCGAAACAAAACCGGATATTTCGGGTTTCATCCAGTCATATCCGGACAAAGTGGTGTGGAATTGGTATGCAATGGACCGAGAAAATCACAGTAAAAATGGTTTTGGAGAAAAGCAAAGTCTTTTCGTTAGGTAAGTGCATAAAATGTCATCTATACAAACAGAAATATCATGTTTGTTTGCCGCAGTTCCTCTAGCTTTCTCCCTAGAACATAAAAACGTGTAGAGCTGCTGTCTCCATGTGGAACCAATTAGTGTTTCCAAGCATAAAATTAAATGTTCCCTGAAAAAAAAACATTCAAAAAAAATAAAGTCCGTGGATAATATCAGGAATACACAAACACAGAGGCTGTAGCAATATCTGAGATTAAATTAGCCAAAATGAAACCGGATATTTCCGGTTTCATCCAGTCATATCCGGACAAACTGGTGTGGAATTGGTATGCAATGGACCGAGAAAATCACAGTAAAAATGGTTTTGGAGAAAAGCAAAGTCTTTTCGTTAGGCAAGTGCATCAAATATCATCTAGACAAACAGAAATATCATGTTTGTTTGCCGCAGTTCCTCTAGCTTTCTCCCTAGAACAAACTAATGTGTAGAGCTGGTGTCTCCATGTGGAACCAATTAGTGTTTCCAAGCATAAAATTAAATGTTCCCAGAAAAAAAAAACATTCAAAAAAATACAGTCCGTGGATAATATCAGGAATACACAAACACAGAGGCTGTAGCAATATTTCGGTTTGAGTTAGCCAAAACAAAACCGGATATTTCGGGTTTCATCCAGTCATATCCGGACAAAGTGGTGTGGAATTCGTATGCAATGGACCGAGAAAATCACAGGAAAAATGGTTTTGGAGAAAAGCAAAGTCTTTTCGTTAGGCAAGTGCATAAAATGTCATCTATACAAACAGAAATATCATGTTTGTGTGCCGCAGTTCCTATAGCTTTCTCCCTAGAAAATACGAATGTTTAGAGCTGATGTCTCCGTGTACACCAATTAGAGTTTCCAAGGACAAAGTTAAATGTTCCCAGAAAAAAAAACGTTCAAAAAAATACAGTCCGTGGATAATATCAGGAATACACAAACAGAGAGGCTGTATTAATATTTCGGTTTGAGTTAGCCAAAACGAAACCGGATATTTCCGGTTTCATCCAGTCATATCCGGACAAAGTGGTGTGGAATTGGTATGCAATGGACCGAGAAAATCACAGGAAAAATGGTTTTGGAGAAAAGCAAAGTCTTTTCTTTAGGCAAGTGCATCAAATGTCATCTATACAAACAGAAATATCATGTTTGTTTGCCACAGTTCCTCTAGCTTTCTCCCTAGAACATAAAAATGTGTAGAGCTGCTGTCTCCAAGTGGAACCAATTAGTGCTTCCAAGCATAAAATTAAATGTTCCCTGAAAAAAAAACATTCAAAAAATAAAGTCCGTGGATAATATCAGGAATACACAAACACAGAGGCTGTAGCAATATCTGAGATTAAATTAGCCAAAATGAAACCGGATGTTTCCGGTTTCATCCAGTCATATCCGGACAAAGTGGTGTGGAATTCATATGCAATGGACCGAGAAAATCACAGTAAAAATGGTTTTGGAGAAAAGCAAAGTCTTTTCGTTAGGAAAGTGCATCAAATATCATCTAGACAAACAGAAATATCATGTTTGTTTGCCGCAGTTCCTCTAGCTTTCTCCCTAGAACAAACAAATGTGTAGAGCGGTTGTCTCCATGTGGAACCAATTAGTGTTTCCAAGCATAAAATTAAATGTTCCCAGAAAAAAAAAACATTCAAAAAAATACAGTCCGTGGATAATATCAGGAATACACAAACACAGAGGCTGTAGCAATATTTCAGTTTGAGTTAGCCAAAACGAAACCGGAAATTTCCGGTTTCATCCAGTCATATCCGGACAAAGTGGTGTGGAATTCGTATGCAATGGACCGAGAAAATCACAGGAAAAATGGTTTTGGAGAAAAGCAAAGTCTTTTCGTTAGGCAAGTGCATAAAATGTCATCTATACAAACAGAAATATCATGTTTGTGTGCCGCAGTTCCTATAGCTTTCTCCCTAGAAAATACGAATGTTTAGAGCTGATGTCTCCGTGTACACCAATTAGAGTTTCCAAGGACAAAGTTAAATGTTCCCAGAATAAAAAAACATTCAAAAAAATACAGTCCGTGGATAATATCAGGAATACACAAACAGAGAGGCTGTATTAATATTACGGTTTGAGTTAGCCAAAAAAAACCGGATATTTCCGATTTCATCCAGTCATATCCGGACAAAGTGGTGTGGAATTGGTATGCAATGGACCGAGAAAATCACAGTAAAAATGGTTTTGGAGAAAAGCAAAGTCTTTTCGTTAGGCAAGTGCATCAAATGTCATCTCTACAAACAGAAATATCATGTTTGTTTGCCACAGTTCCTCTAGCTTTCTCCCTAGAAAATACGAATGTGTAGAGCTGGTGTCTCCATGTGGAACCAATTAGTGTTTCCAAGCATAAAATTTAATGTTCCCTGAAAAAAAAACATTCAAAAAAATACAGTCCGTGGATAATATCAGGAATAAACAAACAAAGAGGCTGTAGCAATATCTGAGATTGAATTAAGCAAAACGAAACCGGATATTTCCGGTTTCATCCAGTCATATCCAGACAAACTGGTGTGGAATTCGTATGCAATGGACCAAGAAAATCACAGTAAAAATGGTTTTGGAGAAAAGCAAAGTCTTTTCGTTAGGCAAGTGCATAAAATGTCATCTATACAAACAGAAATATCATGTTTGTTTGCCACAGTTCCTCTACCTTTCTCCCTAGAACATAAAAATGTGTAGAGCTGGTGTCTCCATGTGGAACCAATTAGTGTTTCCAAGCATAAAATTAAATGTTCCCTGAAAAAAAAACATTCAAAAAAATACAGTCCGTGGATAATATCAGGAATACACAAACAAAGAGGCTGTAGCAAAATCTGGGATTGAATTAGCCAAAATGAAACCGGATATTTCCGGTTTCATCCAGTCATATCCGGACAAAGTGCTGTGGAATTCGTATGCAATTGACCGAGAAAATCGCAGTAAAAATGGTTTTGGAGAAAAGCAAAGTCTTTTCGTTAGGCAAGTGCATCAAATGTCATCTATACAAACAGAAATATCATGTTTGTTTGCCGCAGTTCCTCTAGCTTTCTCCCTAAAAAAAACAAATGTGTAGAGCTGGTGTCTCCATGTGGGACCAATTAGAGTTTCCAAGGACAAAATTAAATGGTCCCTGATAAAAAAAAACATTCAAAAAAATAAAATCCGTGGAGAATATCAGGAATACACAAACACATATGCTGTAGCAATATTTCGGTTTGAGTTAACCAAAACAAAACCGGATATTTCGGGTTTCATCCAGTCATATCCGGACAAAGTGGTGTGGAATTGGTATGCAATGGACCGAGAAAATCACAGTAAAAATGGTTTTGGAGAAAAGCAAAGTCTTTTCATTAGGCAAGTGCATAAAATGTCATCTATACAAACAGAAATATCATGTTTGTTTGCCGCAGTTCCTCTAGCTTTCTCCCTAGAACATACGAATGTGTAGAGCTGGTGTCTCCATGTGGAACCAATTAGTGTTTCCAAGCCTAAAATTTAATGTTCCTGAAAAAAAAACATTCAAAAAAATAAAGTCCGTGGACAATATCACGAATACACAAACAAAGAGGCTGTAGCAATATCTGGGATTGAATTAGCCAAAACGAAACCGGATATTTCCGGTTTCATCCAGTCATATCCGGACAAACTGGTGTGGAATTGGTATGCAATGGACTGAGAAAATCACAGTAAAAATGGTTTTGGAGAAAAGCAAAGTCTTTTCGTTAGGCAAGTGCATCAAATGTCATCTATGCAAACAGAAATAGCATGTTTGTTTGCTGCAGTTCCTCTAGATTTCTCCCTAGAACATAAAAATGTGTAGAGCTGGTGTCTCCATGTGGAACCAATTAGTGTTTCCAAGCATAAAATTAAATGTTTCCTGAAAAAAAAACATTCAAAAAAATAAAGTCCGTGGATAATATAAGGAATACACAAACAAAGAGGCTGTAGCAATATCTGAGATTGAATTAGCCAAAACGAAACCGGATATTTCCGGTTTCATCCAGTCATATCCGGACAAAGTGGTGTGGAATTCGTATGCAATGGACCCAGAAAATCACAGTAAAAATGGTTTTAAGAGAAAAGCAAAGTCTTTTCGTTAGGCAAGTGCATAAAATGTCATCTAGACAAACAGAAATATCAAGTTTGTTTGCCGCAGTTCCTCTAGCTTTCTCCCTAGAACATACGAATGTGTAGAGCTGGTATCTCCATGTGGGACCAATTAGAGTTTCCAAGCACAAAATTAAATGTTCCCTGATAAAAAAAATCAAAACAATAAAGTCTGTGGATAGTATCAGGAATGCACAAACACAGATGCTGTAGCAATATTTTGGTTTGAGTTAGCCAAAACAAAACTGGATATTTCCGATTACATCCAGTCATATCCGGACAAAGTGGTGTGGAATTCGTATGCAATGGAACGAGAAATTCACAGTAAAAAAGGTTTTGGAGAAAAGCAAAGTCTTTTCGTTAGGCAAGTGCATCAAATGTCATCTAGACAAACAGAAATATCATGTTTGTTTGCCGCAGTTCCTATAGCTTTCTCCCTAGAACATACGAATGTGTAGAGCTGGTATCTCCATGTGGGACCAATTAGAGTTTCCAAGCACAAAATTAAATGTTCCCTGATAAAAAAAATCAAAACAATAAAGTCTGTGGATAGTATCAGGAATGCACAAACACAGATGCTGTAGCAATATTTCGGTTTGAGTTAGCCAAAAAAAAAACCGCATATTTCCGGTTTTATCCAGTCATATCCGGACAAAGTGGTGTGGAATTTGTATGCAATGGATCGAGAAAATCACAGGAAAAAGGGTTTTGGAGAAAAGCAAAGTCTTTTCGTTAGGCAAGTGCATCAAATGTCATCTATACAAACAGAAATATCATGTTTGTTTGCCGCAGTTCCTCTAGCTTTCTCCCTAGAAAATACGAATGTGTAGAGCTGGTGTCTCCATGTGGAACCAATTAGTGTTTCCAAGCATAAAATTAAATGTTCCCTGAAAAAAAAAACATTCAAAAAAATAAAGTCCGTGGATAATATCAGGAATACACAAACACAGATGCCGTACAAATATTTCGGTTTGAGTTAGCCAAAACAAAACCGGATATTTCCGGTTTCATCCAGTCATATCCGGACAAAGTGGTGTGGAATTCGTATGCAATGGACCGAGAAAATCACAGGAAAAATGGTTTTGGAGAAAAGCAAAGTCTTTTCATAAGGCAAGTGCATAAAATGTCATCTATACAAACAGAAATATCATGTTTGTTTGCCGCAGTTCCTCTAGCTTTCTCCCTAGAAAATACGAATGTGTAGAGCTGGTGTCTCCATGTGGAACCAATTAGTGTTTCCAAGCCTAAAATTTTGTGTTCCCTGAAAAAAAACATTCAAAAAAATAAAGTCCGTGGACAATATCACGAATGCACAAACAAAGAGGCTGTAGCAATATCTGAGATTGAATTAACCAAAACGAAACCGGATATTTCCGGTTTCATCCAGTCATATCCAGACAAAGTGGTGTGGAATTCATATGCAATGGACCGAGAAAATCACAGTAAAAATGGTTTTAAGAGAAAAGCAAAGTATTTTCGTTAGGCAGGCGCATAAAATGTCATCTATACAAACAGAAATATCATGTTTGTTTCTTGCAGTTCCTCTAGCTTTCTCCCTAGAACATACGAATGTGTAGAGCTGGTGTCTCCATGTGGAACCAATTAGTGTTTCCAAGCATAAAATTAAATGTTCCCTGAAAAAAAAATACATTCAAAAAAATAAAGTCCGTGGATAATATCAGGAATACACAAACACAGAGGCTGTAGCAATATTTCGGTTTGAGTTAGCCAAAACGAAACCGGATATTTCCGGTTTCATCCAGTCATATCCGGACAAAGTGGTGTGGAATTGGTATGCAATGGACCGAGAAAATCACAGGAAAAATGGTTTTGGAGAAATGCAAAGTCTTTTCGTTAGGCAAGTGCTTCAAATGTCATCTCTACAAACAGTAATATCATGTTTGTTTGCCGCAGTTCCTCTAGCTTTCTCCCTAGAAAATACGAATGTGTAGAGCTTGTGTCTCCATGTGGAACCAATTAGTGTTTCCAAGCATAAAATTAAATGTTCCCTGAAAAAAAAAAAAACATTCAAAAAATAAAATCCGTAGATAATATCAGGAATACACAAACACCGATGTTGTAGCAATATTTCGGTTTGAGTTAGCCAAAACAAAACCGCATATTTCCGGTTTCATCCAGTCATATCTGGACAAAGTGGTGTGGAATTCGTATGCAATGTACCGAGAAAATCACAGGAAAAATGGTTTTGGAGAACAGCAACGTCTTTTCATTAGGCAAGTGCATAAAATGTCATCTATACAAACAGAAATATCATGTTTGTTTGCCACAGTTCCTCTAGATTTCTCCCTAGAAAATACGAATGTGTAGAGCTGGTGTCTCCATGTGGAACCAATTAGTGTTTCCAAGCATAAAATTTAATGTTCCCTGAAAAAAAAAACATTCAAAAAAATAAAGTCCGTGGACAATATCACGAATACACAAACAAAGAGTCTGTAGCAATATCTGGGATTGAATTAGCCAAAACGAAACCGGATATTTCCGGTTTCATCCAGTCATATTCGGACCAACTGGTGTGGAATTCGTATGCAATGGACCAAGAAAATCACAGTAAAAATGGTTTTGGAGAAAAGCAATGTCTTTTCGTCAGGCAAGTGCATCAAATGTCATCTATACAAACAGAAATATCATGTTTGTGTGCCACAGTTCCTCTAGCTTTCTCCCTAGAACATACGAATGTGTAGAGCTGGTGTCTCCATGTGGAACCAATTAGTGTTTCCAAGCATAAAATTAAATGTTCCCTGAAAAAAAAAACATTCAAAAATAAAGTCCGTGGATAATATCAGGAATACACAAACACAGAGGCTGTAGCAATATTTCGGTTTGAGTTAGCCAAAACAAAACCGGATATTTCCGGTTTCATCCAGTCATATCCGGACAAAGTGTTGTGGAATTCGTATTCAATGGCCCGAGAAAATCACAGGAAAAATGGTTTTGGAGAAAAGCAAAGTCTTTTCATTAGGCAAGTGCATCAAATGTCATCTATACAAACAGAAATATCATGTTTGTTTGCCGCAGTTCCTCTAGCTTTCTCCCTAGAAAATACGAATGTGTAGAGCTGGTGTCTCCATGTGGAACCAATTAGTGTTTCCAAGCACAAAATTAAATGTTCCCTGAAAAAAAAATTCAAAAAAATAAAGTCCTTGGATAATATCAGGAATACACAAACAAAGAGGCTGTAGCAATATCTGGGATTGAGTTAGCCAAAACGAAACCGGATATTTCCGATTACATCCAGTCATATCCGTACAAAGTGGTGTGGAATTCGTATTCAATGGCCCGAGAAAATCACAGAAAAAATGGTTTTGGAGAAAAGCAAAGTCTTTTCGTTAGGCAAGTGCATCAAATGTCATCTAGACAAACAGAAATATCATGTTTGTTTGCCGCAGTTCCTCTAGCTTTCTCCCTAGAAAATACGAATGTGTAGAGCTGGTGTCTCCATGTGGAACCAATTAGTGTTTCCAAGCACAAAAGTAAATGTTCCCTGAAAAAAAAACATTCAAAAAAATAAAATCCGTGGATAATATCAGGAATACACAAACACAGATGCTGTAGCAATATTTCGGTTTGAGTTAGCCAAAACAAAACCGGATATTTCCGGTTTCATCCAGTCATATCCGGTCAAAGTGGTGTGGATTTGTTATGCAATGGACAGAGAAAATCACAGTAAAAATGGTTTTGGAGAAAAGCAAAGTCTTTTCGTTAGGCAAGTGCATCAAATGTCATCTATACAAACAGAAATATCATGTTTGTTTGCCGCAGTTCCTCTAGCTTTCTCCCTAGAAAATACGAATGTGTAGAGCTGGTGTCTCCATGTGGAACCAATTAGTGTTTCGAAGCATAAAATTAAATGTTCCCTGAAAAAAAAACATTCAAAAAAATCAAGTCCGTGGACAATAACACGAATACACAAACAAAGAGGCTGTAGCAATATCTGGGATTGAATTAGCCAAAATGAAACCGGATATTTCCGGTTTCATCCAGTCATATCCGGACCAACTGCTGTGGAATTCGTATGCAATGGACCGAGAAAATCACAGGAAAAATGGTTTTGGGGAAAAGCAAAGTCTTTTCGTTAGGCAAGTGCATCAAATGTCATCTATACAAACAGAAATATCATGTTTGTTTGCCGCAGTTCCTCTAGCTTTCTCCCTAGAAAATACGAATGTGTAGAGCTGGTGTCTCCATGTGGAACCAATTAGTGTTTCCAAGCATAAAATTAAATGTTCCCTGAAAAAAAAACATTCAAAAAATAAAATCCGTGGATAATATCAGGAATACACAAACAAAGAGGCTGTGGCAATATTTTGGTTTGAGTTAGCCAAAACAAAACCGGATATTTCCGGTTTCATCCAGTCATATCCGTACAAAGTGGTGTGCAATTCGTATGCAATGGACCGAGAAAATCACAGGAAAAATGGTTTTGGGGAAAAGCAAAATCTTTTCGTTAGGCAAGTGCATCAAATGTCATCTATACAAACAGAAATATCATGTTTGTTTGCCGCAGTTCCTCCGGCTTTCTACCAAGAAAATACGAATGTGTAGAGCTGGTGTCTCCATGTGGGACCAATTAGAGTTTCCAAGCATAAAATTAAATGTTCCCTTAAAAAAAAATTCAAAACCATAAAGTCCGTGGATAATATCAGGAATACACAAACACAGAGGCTGTAGCAATATCTGGGATTGAATTAGCCAAAACGAAACCGGATATTTCCGGTTTCATCCAGTCATATTCGGACCAACTGGTGTGGAATTTGTATGCAATGGACCGAGAAAATCACAGTAAAAATGGTTTTGGAGAAAAGCAAAGTCTTTTCGTTAGGCAAGTGCATAAAATGTCATCTATACAAACAGAAATAGCATGTTTGTTTGCTGCAGTTCCTCTAGATTTCTCCCTAGAACATAAAAATGTGAAGAGCTGGTGTCTCCATGTGGAACCAATTAGTGTTTCCAAGCATAAAATTAAATGTTGCCTGAAAAAAAAACGTTCAAAAAAATAAAGTCCATGGATAATATCAGGAATTCACAAACACAGAGGCTGTAGCAATATCTGGGATTGAATTAGCCAAAATGAAACCGGATATTTCCGGTTTCATCCAGTCATATCCGGACAAACTGGTGTGGAATTCATATGCAATGGACCGAGAAAATCACAGTAAAAATGGTTTCGGAGAAAAGCAAAGTCTTTTCGTTAGGCAAGTGCATCAAATATCATCTATACAAACAGAAATACCATGTTTGTTTGCCACAGTTCCTCTAGCTTTCTCCCTAGAACAAACGAATGTGTAGATCTGGTGTGTTAATGTGGAACAAATTAGTGTTTCCAAGCACAAAATTAAATGTTCCCTGAAAAAAAAACGTTCAAAAAAATAAAGTCCATGGATAATATCAGGAATACACAAACACAGAGGCTGTAGCAATATCTGGGATTCAATTAGCCAAAATGAAACCGGATATTTCCAGTTTCATCCAGTCATATCCGGACAAAGTGGTGTGGAATTCATATGCAATGGACCGAGAAAATCACAGTAAAAATGGTTTTGGAGAAAAGCAAAGTCTTTTCGTTAGGCAAGTGCATCAAATGTCATCTATACAAACAGAAATATCATGTTTGTTTGCCAAAGTTCCTCTAGCTTTCTCCCTAGAACATACGAATGTGTAGAGCTGGTATCTCCATGTGGGACCAATTAGAGTTTCCAAGCATAAAATTAAATGTTCCCTGAAAAAAAAACATTCAAAAAAATAAAGTCCATGGATAATATCAGGAATACACAAACACAGAGGCTGTAGCAATATCTGGGATTGAATTAGCCAAAATGAAACCGGATATTTCCGGTTTCATCCAGTCATATCCGGACAAACTGGTGTGGAATTCGTATGCAATGGACCGAGAAAATCACAGGAAAAATGGTTTTGGAGAAAAGCAAAGTCTTTTCGTTAGGCAAGTGCATCAAATGTCATCTATACAAACAGAAATATCATGTTTGTTTGCCACAGTTCCTCTAGCTTTCTCCCTAGAACATACGAATGTGTAGAGCTGGTGTCTCCATGTGGAACCAATTAGTGTTTCCAAGCACAAAAGTAAATGTTCCCTGAAAAAAAAACATTCAAAAAAATAAAATCCGTGGATAATATCAGGAATACACAAACACAGATGCTGTAGCAATATTTCGGTTTGAGTTAGCCAAAACAAAACCGGATATTTCCGGTTTCATCCAGTCATATCCGGTCAAAGTGGTGTGGATTTGGTATGCAATGGACAGAGAAAATCACAGTAAAAATGGTTTTGGAGAAAAGCAAAGTCTTTTCGTTAGGCAAGTGCATCAAATGTCATGTATACAAACAGAAATATCATGTTTGTTTGCCGCAGTTCCTCTAGCTTTCTCCCTAGAAAATACGAATGTGTAGAGCTGGTGTCTCCATGTGGAACCAATTAGTGTTTCGAAGCATAAAATTTAATGTTCCCTGAAAAAAAAACATTCAAAAAAATCAAGTCCGTGGACAATAACACGAATACACAAACAAAGAGGCTGTAGCAATATCTGGGATTGAATTAGCCAAAATGAAACCGGATATTTCCGGTTTCATCCAGTCATATCCGGACCAACTGGTGTGGAATTCGTATGCAATGGATCGAGAAAATCACAGTAAAAATGGTTTTGGAGAAAAGCAAAGTCTTTTCGTTAGGCAAGTGCATCGAATGTCATCTATACAAACAGAAATATCATGTTTGTTTGCCGCAGTTCCTCTAGCTTTCTCCCTAGAACATACGAATGTGTAGAGCTGGTGTCTCCATGTGGAACCAATTAGTGTTTCCAAGCATAAAATTAAATGTTCCCTAAAAAAAAAACATTCAAAAAAATAAAATCCGTGGATAATATCAGGAATACACAAACACAGATGCTGTAGTAACATTTCGGTTTGAATTACCCGAAACAAAACCGGATATTTCGGGTTTCATCCAGTCATATCCGGACAAAGTGGTGTGGAATTGGTATGCAATGGACCGAGAAAATCACAGTAAAAATGGTTTTGGAGAAAAGCAAAGTCTTTTCGTTAGGTAAGTGCATAAAATGTCATCTATACAAACAGAAATATCATGTTTGTTTGCCGCAGTTCCTCTAGCTTTCTCCCTAGAACATAAAAACGTGTAGAGCTGCTGTCTCCATGTGGAACCAATTAGTGTTTCCAAGCATAAAATTAAATGTTCCCTGAAAAAAAAACATTCAAAAAAAATAAAGTCCGTGGATAATATCAGGAATACACAAACACAGAGGCTGTAGCAATATCTGAGATTAAATTAGCCAAAATGAAACCGGATATTTCCGGTTTCATCCAGTCATATCCGGACAAACTGGTGTGGAATTCGTATGCAATGGACCGAGAAAATCACAGTAAAAATGGTTTTGGAGAAAAGCAAAGTCTTTTCGTTAGGCAAGTGCATCAAATATCATCTAGACAAACAGAAATATCATGTTTGTTTGCCGCAGTTCCTCTAGCTTTCTCCCTAGAACAAACTAATGTGTAGAGCTGGTGTCTCCATGTGGAACCAATTAGTGTTTCCAAGCATAAAATTAAATGTTCCCAGAAAAAAAAAACATTCAAAAAAATACAGTCCGTGGATAATATCAGGAATACACAAACACAGAGGCTGTAGCAATATTTCGGTTTGAGTTAGCCAAAACAAAACCGGATATTTCGGGTTTCATCCAGTCATATCCGGACAAAGTGGTGTGGAATTCGTATGCAATGGACCGAGAAAATCACAGGAAAAATGGTTTTGGAGAAAAGCAAAGTCTTTTCGTTAGGCAAGTGCATAAAATGTCATCTATACAAACAGAAATATCATGTTTGTGTGCCGCAGTTCCTATAGCTTTCTCCCTAGAAAATACGAATGTTTAGAGCTGATGTCTCCGTGTACACCAATTAGAGTTTCCAAGGACAAAGTTAAATGTTCCCAGAAAAAAAAACGTTCAAAAAAATACAGTCCGTGGATAATATCAGGAATACACAAACAGAGAGGCTGTATTAATATTTCGGTTTGAGTTAGCCAAAACGAAACCGGATATTTCCGGTTTCATCCAGTCATATCCGGACAAAGTGGTGTGGAATTGGTATGCAATGGACCGAGAAAATCACAGGAAAAATGGTTTTGGAGAAAAGCAAAGTCTTTTCTTTAGGCAAGTGCATCAAATGTCATCTATACAAACAGAAATATCATGTTTGTTTGCCACAGTTCCTCTAGCTTTCTCCCTAGAACATAAAAATGTGTAGAGCTGCTGTCTCCAAGTGGAACCAATTAGTGCTTCCAAGCATAAAATTAAATGTTCCCTGAAAAAAAAACATTCAAAAAATAAAGTCCGTGGATAATATCAGGAATACACAAACACAGAGGCTGTAGCAATATCTGAGATTAAATTAGCCAAAATGAAACCGGATGTTTCCGGTTTCATCCAGTCATATCCGGATAAAGTGGTGTGGAATTCATATGCAATGGACCGAGAAAATCACAGTAAAAATGGTTTTGGAGAAAAGCAAAGTCTTTTCGTTAGGAAAGTGCATCAAATATCATCTAGACAAACAGAAATATCATGTTTGTTTGCCGCAGTTCCTCTAGCTTTCTCCCTAGAACAAACAAATGTGTAGAGCGGTTGTCTGCATGTGGAACCAATTAGTGTTTCCAAGCACAAAATTAAATGTTCCCAGAAAAAAAAAAACATTCAAAAAAATACAGTCCGTGGATAATATCAGGAATACACAAACACAGAGGCTGTAGCAATATTTCAGTTTGAGTTAGCCAAAACGAAACCGGAAATTTCCGGTTTCATCCAGTCATATCCGGACAAAGTGGTGTGGAATTCGTATGCAATGGACCGAGAAAATCACAGGAAAAATGGTTTTGGAGAAAAGCAAAGTCTTTTCGTTAGGCAAGTGCATAAAATGTCATGTATACAAACAGAAATATCATGTTTGTGTGCCGCAGTTCCTATAGCTTTCTCCCTAGAAAATACGAATGTTTAGAGCTGATGTCTCCGTGTACACCAATTAGAGTTTCCAAGGACAAAGTTAAATGTTCCCAGAATAAAAAAACATTCAAAAAAATACAGTCCGTGGATAATATCAGGAATACACAAACAGAGAGGCTGTATTAATATTACGGTTTGAGTTAGCCAAAAAAAACCGGATATTTCCGATTTCATCCAGTCATATCCGGACAAAGTGGTGTGGAATTGGTATGCAATGGACCGAGAAAATCACAGTAAAAATGGTTTTGGAGAAAAGCAAAGTCTTTTCGTTAGGCAAGTGCATCAAATGTCATCTCTACAAACAGAAATATCATGTTTGTTTGCCACAGTTCCTCTAGCTTTCTCCCTAGAAAATACGAATGTGTAGAGCTGGTGTCTCCATGTGGAACCAATTAGTGTTTCCAAGCATAAAATTTAATGTTCCCTGAAAAAAAAACATTCAAAAAAATACAGTCCG
This sequence comes from Lepus oiostolus, assembly GCA_036325905.1. Classification (NCBI taxonomy): domain Eukaryota; kingdom Metazoa; phylum Chordata; class Mammalia; order Lagomorpha; family Leporidae; genus Lepus; species Lepus oiostolus. The sequence continues at coordinate 323,497 of JAWMBE010000081.1, read as the reverse complement.
TGGATAATATCAGGAATAAACAAACAAAGAGGCTGTAGCAATATCTGAGATTGAATTAGCCAAAACGAAACCGGATATTTCCGGTTTCATCCAGTCATATCCAGACAAACTGGTGTGGAATTCGTATGCAATGGACCAAGAAAATCACAGTAAAAATGGTTTTGGAGAAAAGCAAAGTCTTTTCGTTAGGCAAGTGCATAAAATGTCATCTATACAAACAGAAATATCATGTTTGTTTGCCACAGTTCCTCTACCTTTCTCCCTAGAACATAAAAATGTGTAGAGCTGGTGTCTCCATGTGGAACCAATTAGTGTTTCCAAGCATAAAATTAAATGTTCCCTGAAAAAAAAACATTCAAAAAAATACAGTCCGTGGATAATATCAGGAATACACAAACAAAGAGGCTGTAGCAAAATCTGGGATTGAATTAGCCAAAATGAAACCGGATATTTCCGGTTTCATCCAGTCATATCCGGACAAAGTGCTGTGGAATTCGTATGCAATTGACCGAGAAAATCGCAGTAAAAATGGTTTTGGAGAAAAGCAAAGTCTTTTCGTTAGGCAAGTGCATCAAATGTCATCTATACAAACAGAAATATCATGTTTGTTTGCCGCAGTTCCTCTAGCTTTCTCCCTAAAAAAAAACAAATGTGTAGAGCTGGTGTCTCCATGTGGGACCAATTAGAGTTTCCAAGGACAAAATTAAATGGTCCCTGATAAAAAAAACATTCAAAAAAATAAAATCCGTGGAGAATATCAGGAATACACAAACACATATGCTGTAGCAATATTTCGGTTTGAGTTAACCAAAACAAAACCGGATATTTCGGGTTTCATCCAGTCATATCCGGACAAAGTGGTGTGGAATTGGTATGCAATGGACCGAGAAAATCACAGTAAAAATGGTTTTGGAGAAAAGCAAAGTCTTTTCATTAGGCAAGTGCATAAAATGTCATCTATACAAACAGAAATATCATGTTTGTTTGCCGCAGTTCCTCTAGCTTTCTCCCTAGAACATACGAATGTGTAGAGCTGGTGTCTCCATGTGGAACCAATTAGTGTTTCCAAGCCTAAAATTTAATGTTCCTGAAAAAAAAACATTCAAAAAAATAAAGTCCGTGGACAATATCACGAATACACAAACAAAGAGGCTGTAGCAATATCTGGGATTGAATTAGCCAAAACGAAACCGGATATTTCCGGTTTCATCCAGTCATATCCGGACAAACTGGTGTGGAATTGGTATGCAATGGACTGAGAAAATCACAGTAAAAATGGTTTTGGAGAAAAGCAAAGTCTTTTCGTTAGGCAAGTGCATCAAATGTCATCTATGCAAACAGAAATAGCATGTTTGTTTGCTGCAGTTCCTCTAGATTTCTCCCTAGAACATAAAAATGTGTAGAGCTGGTGTCTCCATGTGGAACCAATTAGTGTTTCCAAGCATAAAATTAAATGTTTCCTGAAAAAAAAACATTCAAAAAAATAAAGTCCGTGGATAATATAAGGAATACACAAACAAAGAGGCTGTAGCAATATCTGAGATTGAATTAGCCAAAACGAAACCGGATATTTCCGGTTTCATCCAGTCATATCCGGACAAAGTGGTGTGGAATTCGTATGCAATGGACCCAGAAAATCACAGTAAAAATGGTTTTAAGAGAAAAGCAAAGTCTTTTCGTTAGGCAAGTGCATAAAATGTCATCTAGACAAACAGAAATATCAAGTTTGTTTGCCGCAGTTCCTCTAGCTTTCTCCCTAGAACATACGAATGTGTAGAGCTGGTATCTCCATGTGGGACCAATTAGAGTTTCCAAGCACAAAATTAAATGTTCCCTGATAAAAAAAATCAAAACAATAAAGTCTGTGGATAGTATCAGGAATGCACAAACACAGATGCTGTAGCAATATTTTGGTTTGAGTTAGCCAAAACAAAACTGGATATTTCCGATTACATCCAGTCATATCCGGACAAAGTGGTGTGGAATTCGTATGCAATGGAACGAGAAATTCACAGTAAAAAAGGTTTTGGAGAAAAGCAAAGTCTTTTCGTTAGGCAAGTGCATCAAATGTCATCTAGACAAACAGAAATATCATGTTTGTTTGCCGCAGTTCCTATAGCTTTCTCCCTAGAACATACGAATGTGTAGAGCTGGTATCTCCATGTGGGACCAATTAGAGTTTCCAAGCACAAAATTAAATGTTCCCTGATAAAAAAAATCAAAACAATAAAGTCTGTGGATAGTATCAGGAATGCACAAACACAGATGCTGTAGCAATATTTCGGTTTGAGTTAGCCAAAAAAAAACCGCATATTTCCGGTTTTATCCAGTCATATCCGGACAAAGTGGTGTGGAATTTGTATGCAATGGATCGAGAAAATCACAGGAAAAAGGGTTTTGGAGAAAAGCAAAGTCTTTTCGTTAGGCAAGTGCATCAAATGTCATCTATACAAACAGAAATATCATGTTTGTTTGCCGCAGTTCCTCTAGCTTTCTCCCTAGAAAATACGAATGTGTAGAGCTGGTGTCTCCATGTGGAACCAATTAGTGTTTCCAAGCATAAAATTAAATGTTCCCTGAAAAAAAAAACATTCAAAAAAATAAAGTCCGTGGATAATATCAGGAATACACAAACACAGATGCCGTACAAATATTTCGGTTTGAGTTAGCCAAAACAAAACCGGATATTTCCGGTTTCATCCAGTCATATCCGGACAAAGTGGTGTGGAATTCGTATGCAATGGACCGAGAAAATCACAGGAAAAATGGTTTTGGAGAAAAGCAAAGTCTTTTCATAAGGCAAGTGCATAAAATGTCATCTATACAAACAGAAATATCATGTTTGTTTGCCGCAGTTCCTCTAGCTTTCTCCCTAGAAAATACGAATGTGTAGAGCTGGTGTCTCCATGTGGAACCAATTAGTGTTTCCAAGCCTAAAATTTTGTGTTCCCTGAAAAAAAACATTCAAAAAAATAAAGTCCGTGGACAATATCACGAATGCACAAACAAAGAGGCTGTAGCAATATCTGAGATTGAATTAACCAAAACGAAACCGGATATTTCCGGTTTCATCCAGTCATATCCAGACAAAGTGGTGTGGAATTCATATGCAATGGACCGAGAAAATCACAGTAAAAATGGTTTTAAGAGAAAAGCAAAGTATTTTCGTTAGGCAGGCGCATAAAATGTCATCTATACAAACAGAAATATCATGTTTGTTTCTTGCAGTTCCTCTAGCTTTCTCCCTAGAACATACGAATGTGTAGAGCTGGTGTCTCCATGTGGAACCAATTAGTGTTTCCAAGCATAAAATTAAATGTTCCCTGAAAAAAAAATACATTCAAAAAAATAAAGTCCGTGGATAATATCAGGAATACACAAACACAGAGGCTGTAGCAATATTTCGGTTTGAGTTAGCCAAAACGAAACCGGATATTTCCGGTTTCATCCAGTCATATCCGGACAAAGTGGTGTGGAATTGGTATGCAATGGACCGAGAAAATCACAGGAAAAATGGTTTTGGAGAAATGCAAAGTCTTTTCGTTAGGCAAGTGCTTCAAATGTCATCTCTACAAACAGTAATATCATGTTTGTTTGCCGCAGTTCCTCTAGCTTTCTCCCTAGAAAATACGAATGTGTAGAGCTTGTGTCTCCATGTGGAACCAATTAGTGTTTCCAAGCATAAAATTAAATGTTCCCTGAAAAAAAAAAACATTCAAAAAATAAAATCCGTAGATAATATCAGGAATACACAAACACCGATGCTGTAGCAATATTTCGGTTTGAGTTAGCCAAAACAAAACCGCATATTTCCGGTTTCATCCAGTCATATCTGGACAAAGTGGTGTGGAATTCGTATGCAATGTACCGAGAAAATCACAGGAAAAATGGTTTTGGAGAACAGCAACGTCTTTTCATTAGGCAAGTGCATAAAATGTCATCTATACAAACAGAAATATCATGTTTGTTTGCCGCAGTTCCTCTAGATTTCTCCCTAGAAAATACGAATGTGTAGAGCTGGTGTCTCCATGTGGAACCAATTAGTGTTTCCAAGCATAAAATTTAATGTTCCCTGAAAAAAAAAACATTCAAAAAAATAAAGTCCGTGGACAATATCACGAATACACAAACAAAGAGTCTGTAGCAATATCTGGGATTGAATTAGCCAAAACGAAACCGGATATTTCCGGTTTCATCCAGTCATATTCGGACCAACTGGTGTGGAATTCGTATGCAATGGACCAAGAAAATCACAGTAAAAATGGTTTTGGAGAAAAGCAATGTCTTTTCGTCAGGCAAGTGCATCAAATGTCATCTATACAAACAGAAATATCATGTTTGTGTGCCACAGTTCCTCTAGCTTTCTCCCTAGAACATACGAATGTGTAGAGCTGGTGTCTCCATGTGGAACCAATTAGTGTTTCCAAGCATAAAATTAAATGTTCCCTGAAAAAAAAAACATTCAAAAATAAAGTCCGTGGATAATATCAGGAATACACAAACACAGAGGCTGTAGCAATATTTCGGTTTGAGTTAGCCAAAACAAAACCGGATATTTCCGGTTTCATCCAGTCATATCCGGACAAAGTGTTGTGGAATTCGTATTCAATGGCCCGAGAAAATCACAGGAAAAATGGTTTTGGAGAAAAGCAAAGTCTTTTCATTAGGCAAGTGCATCAAATGTCATCTATACAAACAGAAATATCATGTTTGTTTGCCGCAGTTCCTCTAGCTTTCTCCCTAGAAAATACGAATGTGTAGAGCTGGTGTCTCTGTGTGCACCAATTAGAGTTTCCAAGGACAAAGTTAAATGTTCCCTGATAGAAAAAAATACAAAACAATAAACTCCGTGGATAATATCAGGAATACACAAACAAAGAGGCTATAGCAATACCTGGGATTGAATTAGCCAAAACGAAACCGGATATTTCCGTTTTCATCCAGTCATATTCGGAACAACTGGTGTGGAATTCGTATGCAATGGACCGAGAAAATCACACTAAAAATGGTTTTAAGAGAAAAGCAAAGTATTTTCGTTAGGCAAGTGCATAAAATGTCATCTAGACAAACAGAAATAGCATGTTTGTTTGCCGCAGTTCCTCTAGCTTTCTCCCTAGAAAAAACGAATGTGTAGATCTGGTGTGTCCATGTGGAACCAATTAGTGTTTCCAAGCATAAAATTAAATGTTCCCTGAAAAAAAAACGTTCAAAAAAATAAAGTCCATGGATAATATCAGGAATACACAAACACAGAGGCTGTAGCAATATCTGGGATTGAATTAGCCAAAATGAAACCGGATATTTCCGGTTTCATCCAGTCATATCCGGACAAACTGGTGTGGAATTCGTATGCAATGGACCGAGAAAATCACAGTAAAAATGGTTTTGGAGAAAAGCAAAATCTTTTCGTTAGGCAAGTGCATCAAATGTCATCTATACAAACAGAAATATCATGTTTGTTTGCTGCAGTTCCTCTAGCTTTCTCCCTAGAACATACGAATGTGTAGAGCTGGTGTCTCCATGTGGAACCAATTAGTGTTTCCAAGCATAAAATTAAATGTTCCCTGAAAAAAAAAACATTCAAAAATAAAGTCCGTGGATAATATCAGGAATACACAAACACAGAGGCTGTAGCAATATTTCGGTTTGAGTTAGCCAAAACAAAACCGGATATTTCCGGTTTCATCCAGTCATATCCGGACAAAGTGGTGTGGAATTCGTATTCAATGGCCCGAGAAAATCACAGGAAAAATGGTTTTGGAGAAAAGCAAAGTCTTTTCATTAGGCAAGTGCATCAAATGTCATCTATACAAACAGAAATATCATGTTTGTTTGCCGCAGTTCCTCTAGCTTTCTCCCTAGAAAATACGAATGTGTAGAGCTGGTGTCTTCATGTGGAACCAATTAGTGTTTCCAAGCACAAAATTAAACGTTCCCTGAAAAAAAAATTCAAAAAAATAAAGTCCTTGGATAATATCAGGAATACACAAACAAAGAAGCTGTAGCAATATCTGGGATTGAGTTAGCCAAAACGAAACCGGATATTTCCGATTACATCCAGTCATATCCGTACAAAGTGGTGTGGAATTCGTATTCAATGGCCCGAGAAAATCACAGAAAAAATGGTTTTGGAGAAAAGCAAAGTCTTTTCGTTAGGCAAGTGCATCAAATGTCATCTAGACAAACAGAAATATCATGTTTGTTTGCCGCAGTTCCTATAGCTTTCTCCCTAGAAAATACGAATGTGTAGAGCTGGTGTCTCCATGTGGAACCAATTAGTGTTTCCAAGCACAAAAGTAAATGTTCCCTGAAAAAAAAAACATTCAAAAAAATAAAGTCCGTGGATAATATCAGGAATACACAAACACAGAGGCTGTAGCAATATTTCGGTTTGAGTTAGCCAAAACAAAACCGCATATTTCCGGTTTCATCCAGTCATATCCGGAGAAACTGGTGTGGAATTTGTATGCAATGGACCGAGAAAATCACAGGAAAAATGGTTTTAAGAGAAAAGCAAAGTCTTTTCGTTAGGCTAGTGCATCAAATGTCATCTATACAAACAGAAATATCATGTTTGTTTGCCGCAGTTCCTCTAGCTTTCTCCCTAGAACATAAAAATGTGTAGAGCTGGTGTCTCCATGTGGAACCAATTAGTGTTTCGAAGCATAAAATTTAATGTTCCCTGAAAAAAAAACATTCAAAAAAATCAAGTCCGTGGACAATAACACGAATACACAAACAAAGAGGCTGTAGCAATATCTGGGATTGAATTAGCCAAAATGAAACCGGATATTTCCGGTTTCATCCAGTCATATCCGGACCAACTGGTGTGGAATTCGTATGCAATGGACCGAGAAAATCACAGGAAAAATGGTTTTGGAGAAAAGCAAAGTCTTTTCGTTAGGCAAGTGCATCGAATGTCATCTATACAAACAGAAATATCATGTTTGTTTGCCGCAGTTCCTCTAGCTTTCTCCCTAGAAAATACGAATGTGTAGAGCTGGTGTCTCTGTGTGCACCAATTAGAGTTTCCAAGGACAAAGTTAAATGTTCCCTGATAGAAAAAAATACAAAACAATAAACTCCGTGGATAATATCAGGAATACACAAACAAAGAGGCTATAGCAATACCTGGGATTGAATTAGCCAAAACGAAACCGGATATTTCCGTTTTCATCCAGTCATATTCGGACCAACTGGTGTGGAATTCATATGCAATGGACCGAGAAAATCACACTAAAAATGGTTTTAAGAGAAAAGCAAAGTATTTTCGTTAGGCAAGTGCATAAAATGTCATCTAGACAAACAGAAATATCATGTTTGTTTGCCGCAGTTCCTCTAGCTTTCTCCCTAGAAAATACGAATGTGTAGAGCTGGTGTCTCCATGTGGAACCAATTAGTGTTTCCAAGCACAAAATTAAATGTTCACTGAAAAAAAAATTCACAAAAATATAGTCCTTGGATAATATCAGGAATACACAAACAAAGAGGCTGTAGCAATATCTGGGATTGAGTTAGCCAAAACGAGACCGGATATTTCCGATTACATCCAGTCATATCCGTACAAAGTGGTGTGGAATTCGTATTCAATGTCCCGAGAAAATCACAGAAAAAATGGTTTTGGAGAAAAGCAAAGTCTTTTCGTTAGGCAAGTGCATCAAATGTCATCTAGACAAACAGAAATATCATGTTTGTTTGCCGCAGTTCCTCTAGCTTTCTCCCTAGAACATACGAATGTGTAGAGCTGGTATCTCCATGTGGGACCAATTAGAGTTTCCAAGCACAAAATTAAATGTTCCCTGATAAAAAAAATCAAACAATAAAGTCTGTGGATAATATCAGGAATGCACAAACACAGAGGCTGTAGCAATATTTCGGTTTGAGTTAGCCAAAACAAAACCGGATATTTCCGATTACATCCAGTCATATCCGGACAAAGTGGTGTGGAATTCGTATGCAATGGACCGAGAAAATCACAGTAAAAATGATTTTGGAGAAAAGCAAAGTCTTTTCGTTAGGCAAGTGCATCAAATGTCATCTCTACAAACAGAAATATCATGTTTGTTTGCTTCAGTTCATCTAGCTTTCTCCCTAGAAAATATGAATGTGTAGAGCTGGTGTCTTCATGTGGAACCAATTAGTGTTTCCAAGCATAAAATTAAATGTTCCCTGAAAAAAACATTCAAAAAAATAAAGTCCGTTGATAATATCAGGAATACACAAACACAGAGGCTGTAGCAATATCTGGGATTGAATTAGCCAAAATGAAACCGGATATGTCCGGTTTCCTCCAGTCATATCCGGACAAACTGGTGTGGAATTCGTATGCAATGGACCGAGAAAATCACAGTAAAAATGGTTTTGGAGAAAAGCAAAGTCTTTTCGTTAGGCAAGTGCATCAAATATCATCTATAAAAACAGAAATATCATGTGTGTTTGCTGCACTTCTTCTAGCTTTCTCCCTAGAAAATATGAATGTGTAGAGCTGGTGTCTCCATGTGGAACCAATTAGTGTTTCCAAGCATAAAATTTAATGTTCCCTGAAAAAAAAAACATTCAAAAAAATAAAGTCCGTGGATAATATCAGGAATACACAAACACAGATGCTGTAGCAATATTTGGGTTTGAGTTAGCCAAAACAAAACCGCATATTTCCGGTTTCATCCAGTCATATCCGCACAAAGTGGTGTGGAATTCGTATGCAATGGACCGAGAAAATCACAGTAAAAATGGTTTTGGAGAAAAGCAAAGTCTTTTCGTTAGGCAAGTGCATCAAATGTCATCTAGACAAACAGAAATATCATGTTTGTTTGCCGCAGTTCCTCTAGCTTTCTCCCTAGAAAATACGAATGTGTAGAGCTGGTGTCTCCATGTGGAACCAATTAGTGTTTCCAAGCACAAAATTAAATGTTCCCTGAAAAAAAAACATTCAAAAAAATAAAGTCCGTGGATAATATCAGGAATACACAAACACAGAGGCTGTAGCAATATTTCGGTTTGAGTTAGCCAAAACAAAACCGCATATTTCCGGTTTCATCCAGTCATATCCGGAGAAACTGGTGTGGAATTCGTATGCAATGGACCGAGAAAATCACAGGAAAAATGGTTTTAAGAGAAAAGCAAAGTCTTTTCGTTAGGCAAGTGCATCAAATGTCATCTATACAAACAGAAATATCATGTTTGTTTGCCACAGTTCCTCTAGCTTTCTCCCTAGAAAATACAAATGTGTAGATCTGGTGTGTCCATGTGGAACCAATTAGTGTATCCAAGCATAAAATTAAATGTTCCCTGAAAAAAAAAACATTCAAAAAAATAAAATCCTTGGATAATATCAGGAATACACAAACACAGATGCTGTAGCAATATTTCGGTTTGAGTTAGCCAAAACAAAACCGGATATTTCCGGTTTCATCCAGTCATATCCGGTCAAAGTGGTGCGGATTTGGTATGCAATGGACAGAGAAAATCACAGTAAAAATGGTTTTGCAGAAAAGCAAAGTCTTTTCATTAGGCAAGTGCATCAAATGTCACCTATACAAACAGAAATATCATGTTTGTTTGCCGCAGTTCCTCTAGCTTTCTCCCTAGAAAATACGAATGTGTAGAGCTGGTGTCTCCATGTGGAACCAATTAGTGTTTCCAAGCATAAAATTTAATGTTCCCTGAAAAAAAAAACATTCAAAAAATAAAGTCCGTGGACAATATCATGAATACACAAACAAAGAGGCTGTAGCAATAACTGGGATTGAATTAGCCAAAAAGAACCCCGATATTTCCGGTTTCATCCAGTCATATTCGGACAAACTGGTGTGGAATTCGTATGCAATGGACCGAGAAAATCACAGTAAAAATGGTTTTGGAGAAAAGCAAAGTCTTTTCGTTAGGCAAGTGCATCAAATGTCATCTAGACAAACAGAAATATCATGTTTGTTTGCCGCAGTTCTTCTAGCTTTCTCCCTAGAAAATACGAATGTGTAGAGCTGGTGTCTCCATGTGGGACCAATTAGAGTTTCCAAGGACAAAATTAAATGTTCCCTGAAAAACAAAAACAAAACAATAAAGTCCCTGGATAATATCAGGAATACACAAACACAGATGCTGTGGCAATATTTGGGTTTGAGTTAGCCAAAACAAAACCGGATATTTCCGGTTTCATCCAGTCATATCCGGACAAAGCGGTGTGCAATTCGTATACAATGGACCGAGAAAATCACAGGAAAAATGGTTTTGGAGAAAAGCAAAGTCTTTTCGTTAGGCAAGTGCATAAAATGTCATCTAGACAAACAGAAATATCATGTTTGTTTGCCGCAGTTCCTCTAGCTTTCTCCCTAGAATATACGAATGTGTAGAGCTGGTGTGTCCATGTGGAACCAATTCGTGTTTCCAAGCATAAAATTAAATGTTCCCTGAAAAAATAACGTTCAAAAAAATAAAGCCCGTGCATAATATCAGGAATACACAAACACAGAGGCTGTAGCAAAATCTGGGATTGAATTAGCCAAAATGAAACCGGATATTTGCGATTACATCCAGTCATATCCGGACAAAGTGGTGTGGAATTCGTATGCAATGGACCGAGAAAATCACAGTAAAAATGATTTTGGAGAAAAGCAAAGTCTTTTCGTTAGGCAAGTGCATAAAATGTCATCTATACAAACAGAAATATCATGTTTGTTTGCTTCAGTTCCTCTAGCTTTCTCCCTAGAAAATATGAATGTGTAGAGCTGGTGTCTTTATGTGGAACCAATTAGTGTTTCCAAGCATAAAATTAAATGTTCCCTGAAAAAAACATTCAAAAAAATAAAGTCCGTTGATAATATCAGAAATACACAAACACAGATGCTGTAGCAATATCTGGGATTGAATTAGCCAAAATGAAACCGGATATTTCCGGTTTCATCCAGTCATATCCGGACAAACTGGTGTGGAATTCGTATGCAATGGCCCGAGAAAATCACAGTAAAAATGGTTTTGGAGAAAAGCAAAGTCTTTTCGTTAGGCTAGTACATCAAATATCATCTATAAAAACAGAAATATCATGTGTGTTTGCTGCACTTCTTCTAGCTTTCTCCCTAGAACATAGGAATGTGTAGAGCTGGTGTCTCCATGTGGAACCAATTAGTGTTTCCAAGCATAAAATTAAATGTTCCCTGAAAAAAAAACGTTCAAAAAAATAAAGTCCGTGGATAATATCAGGAATACACAAACAAAGAGGCTGTAGCAATATTTCGGTTTGAGTTAGCCAAAACAAAACCGGATATTTCCGGTTTCATCCAGTCATATCCGGACAAAGTGGTGTGGAATTCGTATGCAATGGACCGAGAAAATCACAGGAAAAATGGTTTTGGAGCAAAGCAAAGTCTTTTCGTTAGGCAAGTGCATAAAATGTCATCTATACAAACAGAAATATCATGTTTGTTTGCCGCAGTTCCTCTAGCTTTCTCCCTAGAAAATACGAATGTGTAGAGCTGGTGTCTCCATGTGGAACCAATTAGTGTTTCCAAGCATAAAATTAAATGTTCCCTGAAAAAAAAACATTCAATAAAATAAAATCCGTGGATAATATCAGGAATACGCAAACACAGATGCTGTAGCAATATTTCGGTTTGAGTTAGCCAAAACAAAACCGGATTTTTCCGGTTTCATCCAGTCATATCCGGACAAAGTGGTGTGGAATTGTTATGCAATGGACCGAGAAAATCACAGGAAAAATGGTTTTGGAGAAAAGCAAAGTCTTTTCATTAGGCAAGTGCATAAAATGTCATCTATACAAACATAAATATCATGTTTGTTTGCCGCAGTTCCTCTAGCTTTCTCCCTAGAAAATACGAATGTGTAGAGCTGATGTCTCCATGTGGAACCAATTAGTGTTTCCAAGCATAAAATTTAATGTTCCCTGAAAAAAAAACATTCAAAAATATAAAGTCCGTGGACAATATCATGAATACACAAACAAAGAGGCTGTAGCAATAACTGGGATTGAATTAGCCAAAACGAAACCGGATATTTCCGGTTTCATCCAGTCATATTCAGACCAACTGGTGTGGGATTCGCATGTAATGGACCGAGAAAATCACAGTAAAAATGGTTTTGGAGAAAAGCAAAGTATTTTCGTTAGGCAAGTGCATCAAATGTCATCTAGACAAACAGAAATATCATGTTTGTTTGCCGCAGTTCCTCTAGCTTTCTCCCTAGAAAATACAAATGTGTAAAGCTGGTGTCTCCATGTGCACAAATTAGAGTTTCCAAGGACAAAGTTAAATGTTCCCTGATAAAAAAAAAAAAAAAACAATAAACTCCGTGGATAATATCAGGAATACACAAACAAAGAGGCTATAGCAATATCTGGGATTGAATTTTCCAAAACGAAACCGGATATTTCCGTTTTCATCCAGTCATATCCGGACAAAGAGGTGTGGAATTCGTATGCAATGGACCCAGAAAATTACAGTAAAAATGGTTTTAAGAGAAAAGCAAAGTATTTTCGTTAGGCAAGTGCATAAAATGTCATCTAGACAAACAGAAATATCATGTTTGTTTGCCGCAGTTCCTCTAGCTTTCTCCCTAGAACAAACGAATGTGTAGAGTTGGTGTCTCCATGTGGAACCAATTAGTGTTTCCAAGCATAAAATTAAATGTTCCCTGAAAAAAAAACAGTCAAAAAATACAGTCCATGGATAATATCAGGAATACACAAACACAGAGGCTGTAGCAATATTTCGGTTTGAGTTAGCCAAAACAAAACCGCATATTTCCGGTTTCATCCAGTCATATCCGGACAAAGCGGTGTGGAATTTGTATGCAATGGACCGAGAAAATCACAGTAAAAGTGGTTTTGGAGAAAAGCAAAGTCTTTTCGTTAGGCAAGTGCATCAAATGTCATCTAGACAAACAGAAATATCATGTTTGTTTGCCGCAGTTCCTCTAGCTTTCTCCCTAGAATATACGAATGTGTAGAGCTGGTGTCTCCATGTGGGACCAATTAGAGTTTCCAAAGACAAAATTAAATGTTCCCTGAAAAACAAAAACAAAACAATAAAGTCCGTGGATAATACCAGGAATACACAAACACAGATGCTCTAGCAATATCTGGGATTGAATTAGCCAAAACGAAACCGGATATTTCCGGTTTCATCCAGTCATATTCGGACAAACTGGTGTGGAATTCATATGCAGTGGACCGAGAAAATCACACTAAAAATGGTTTTGGAGAAAAGCAAAGTCTTTTCGTTAGGCAAGTGCATAAAATGTCATCTATACAAACAGAAATATCATGTTTGTTTGCCGCAGTTCCTCTAGCATTCTCCCTAGAAAATACAAATGTGTAGATCTGGTGTGTCCATGTGGAACCAATTAGTGTTTCCAAGCATAAAATTAAATGTTCCCTGAAAAAAAAAAAGTTCAAAAAAATAAAGTCCGTGGATAATATCAGGAATACACAAACACAGAGATGTAGCAATATCTGGGATTGAATTAGCGAAAACGAAACCGGATATTTCCGGTTTCATCCAGTCATATCCGGACAAAGTGGTGTGGAATTCGTATGCAATGGACTGAGAAAATCACAGTAAAAATGGTTTTGGAGAAAAGCAAAGTCTTTTCGTTAGGCAAGTGCATAAAAAGTCATCTATACAAACAGAAATATCATGTTTGTTTGCCGCAGTTCCTCTAGCTTTCTCCCTAGAAAATATGAATGTGTAGAGCTGGTGTCTTCGTGTGGGACCAATTATTGTTTCCAAGGACAAAGTTAAATGTTCCCTGATAAAAAAAAAAAAACAATAAAATCCGTGGATAATATCAGGAATACACAAACAAAGAGGCTGTAGCAATATTTCGGTTTGAGTTAGCCAAAACAAAACCGGATATTTCCGGTTTCATCCAGTCATATCCGGACAAAGTGGTCTGGAATTCGTATGCAATAGCCCGAGAAAATCACAGGAGAAATGGTTTTGGAGAAAAGCAAAGTCTTTTCGTTAGGCAAGTGCATAAAAAGTCATCTAGACAAACAGAAATATCATGTTTGTGTGCTGCAGTTCCTCTAGCTTCTCCCTAGAAAATACAAATGTGTAGAGCTGGTGTCCCCATGTGGAACCAGTTAGAGTTTCCAAGCACAAAATTAAATGTTCCCTGAAAAAAAGATTCAAAACCATAAAGTCCGAGGATAATATCAGGAATACACAAACACAGAGGCTGTAGCAATATCTGGGATTGAGTTGGCCAAAAAACAACCACATATTTCCAGTTTCATCCAGTTGTATCCGAACACTGGCGTGGAATTCGTATGCAATGGACACAGAAAGTCACAGGAAAAAGGGTTTTGGAGAAAAGCAAAGTCTTTTCGTTAGGCAAGTGCATCAAATGTCATGTATACAAACAGAAATATCATGTTTGTTTGCCTCAGTTCCTCTATCTTTCTCCCTAGAACATACGAATGTGTAGAGCCAGTGTCTCCATGTGGAACCAATTAGTGCTTCCAAGCATAAAATTAAATGTTTTTGAAAAAAAAAACATTCAAAAAAATAAAGTCCGTGGATAATATCAGGAATACACAAACACAGAGGCTGTAGCAATATTTCGGTTTGAGTTAGCCAAAACAAAACCGGATATTTCCGATTTCATGCAGTCATATCCGGACAAAGTGGTGTGGAATTCGTATGTAATGGGCCGAGAAAATCACAGTAAAAATGGTTTTGGAGAAAAGCAAAGTCTTTTCGTTAGGCAAGTGCATAAAATGTCATCTATACAAACAGAAATATCATGTTTGTTTGCCGCAGTTCCTCTAGCTTTCTCCCTAGAAAATACGAATGTGTAGAGCTGGTGTCTCCATGTGGAACCAATTAGTGTTTCCAAGCATAAAATTTAATGTTCCCTGAAAAAAAAAAACATTCACAAAAATAAAGTCCGTGGACAATAACACGAATACACAAACACAGAGGCTGTAGCAATATCTGCGATTGAATTATCCAAAATGAAACCGGATATTTCCGGTTTCATCCAGTCATATTCGGACCTACTGGTCTGGAATTCGTATGCAATGGACCGAGAAAATCACAGTAAAAATGGTTTTGGAGAAAAGCAAAGTCTTTTCGTTAGGCAAGTGCATAAAATGTCATCTATACAAACAGAAATAGCATGTTTGTTTGCTGCAGTTCCTCTAGATTTCTCCCTAGAACATAAAAATGTGAAGAGCTGGTGTCTCCATGTGGAACCAATTAGTGTTTCCAAGCATAAAATTAAATGTTCCCTGAAAAAAAAAAACATTCAAAAAAATAAAGTCCGTGGATAATATCAGGAATACACAAACAAAGAGGCTGTAGCAATATCTGGGATTGAGTTAGCCTAAACGAAACCGGATATTTCCGGTTTCATCCAGTCATATTCGGACAAACTGGTGTGGAATTCGTATGCAATGGACCGAGAAAATCACACTAAAAATGGTTTTGGAGAAAAGCAAAATATTTTCATTAGGCAAGTGCATAAAATGTCATCTATAAAACAGAAATATCATGTTTGTTTGCCGCAGTTCCTCTAGCTTTCTCCCTAGAAAATACGAATGTGTAGAGCTGGTGTCTCCATGTGGAACCAATTAGTGTTTCCCAGCATAAAATGAAATGTTCCCTGAAAAAAAAACGTTCAAAAAAATAATGTCCATGGATAATATCAGGAATTCACAAACACAGATGCTGTAGCAATATTTCGGTTTGAGTTAGCCAAAACAAAACCGGATTTTTCCGGTTTCATCCAGTCATATCCGGACAAAGTGGTGTGCAATTCGTATGCAATGGACCCAGAGAATCACAGTAAAAATGGTTTTAAGAGAAAAGCAAAGTATTTTCGTTAGGCAAGTGCATAAAATGTCATCTAGACAAACAGAAATATCATGTTTGTTTGCCACAGTTCCTCTTGCTTTCTCCCTAGAAAATACGAATGTGTAGAGCTGATGTCTCCATGTAGAACCATTTAGTGTTTCCAAGCATAAAATTTAATGTTCCCTGAAAAAAAAAACATTCAAAAATATAAAGTCCGTGGACAATATCATGAATACACAAAAAAAGAGGCTGTAGCAATAACTGGGATTGAATTAGCCAAAACGAAACCGGATATTTCCGGTTTCATCCAGTCATATTCAGACCAACTGGTGTGGAATTCGTATGTAATGGACCGAGAAAATCACAGTAAAAATGGTTTTGGAGAAAAGCAAAGTCTTTTCGTTAGGCAAGTGCATAAAATGTCATCTATACAAACAGAAATATCATGTTTGTTTGCCGCAGTTCCTCTAGCTTTCTCCCTAGAAAATACAAATGTGTAAAGCTGGAGTCTCCGTGTGCACCAATTAGAGTTTCCAAGGACAAAGTTAAATGTTCCCTGATAAAAAAAAAAAAAAACAATAAACTCCGTGGATAATATCAGGAATACACAAACAAAGAGGCTATAGCAATATCTGGGATTGAATTTTCCAAAACGAAACCGGATATTTCCGTTTTCATCCAGTCATATCCGGACAAAAGGTGTGGAATTCGTATGCAATGGACCCAGAAAATTACAGTAAAAATGGTTTTAAGAGAAAAGCAAAGTATTTTCGTTAGGCAAGTGCATAAAATGTCATCTAGACAAACAGAAATATCATGTTTGTTTGCCGCAGTTCCTCTAGCTTTCTCCCTAGAACAAACGAATGTGTAGAATTGGTGTCTCCATGTGGAACCAATTAGTGTTTCCAAGCATAAAATTAAATGTTCCCTGAAAAAAAAAAGTCAAAAAATACAGTCCATGGATAATATCAGGAATACACAAACGCAGAGGCTGTAGCAATATCTGGGATTGAATTAGCCAAAATGAAACCGGATAATTCCGGTTTCATCCAGTCATATCCGGACAAAGTGGTGTGGAATTCGTATTCAATGGCCCGAGAAAATCACAGGAAAAATGGTTTTGGAGAAAAGCAAAGTCTTCTCGTTAGGCAAGTGCATCAAATGTCATCTATACAAACAGAAATATCATGTTTGTTTGCCGCAGTTCCTCTAGCTTTCTCCCTAGAAAATACGAATGTGTAGAGCTGGTGTCTCCATGTGGAACCAATTAGAGTTTCCAAGGACAAAATTAAATGTTCCCTGAAAAACAAAAACAAAACAATAAAGTCCGTGGATAATATCAGGAATACACAAACACAGATGCTGTAGCAATATTTCGGTTTGAGTTAGCCAAAACAAAACCGGATATTTCCGGTTTCATCCAGTCATATCCGGACAAAGCGGTGTGCAATTCGTATACAATGGACCGAGAAAATCACAGTAAAAATGGTTTTGGAGAAAAGCAAACTCTTTTCCTTAGGCAAGTGTATCAAATGTCATGTATACAAACAGAAATATCATTTTTGTTTGCCGCAGTTCCTCTAGCTTTCTCCCTAGAAAATACAAATGTGTAGATCTGGTGTGTCCATGTGGAACCAATTAGTGTTTCCAAGCATAAAATTAAATGTTCCCTGAAAAAAACATTCAAAAAAAATAAAGTCCGTTGATAATATCAGGAATACACAAACACAGATGCTGTAGCAATATCTGGGATTGAATTAGCCAAAATGAAACCGATATTTCCGGTTTCATCCAGTCATATCTGGACAAACTGGTGTGGAATTCGTATGCAATGGCCCGAGAAAATCACAGTAAAAATGGTTTTGGAGAAAAGCAAAGTCTTTTCGTTAGGCAAGTGCATCAAATATCATCTATAAAAACAGAAATATCATGTGTGTTTGCTGCACTTCTTATAGCTTTCTCCCTAGAAAATACGAATGTGTAGAGCTGGTGTCTCCATGTGGAACCAATTAGTGTTTCTAAGCACAAAATAAAATGTTCCCTGAAAAAAAAACATTCAAAAAAATAAAGTCCGTGGATAATATCAGGAATACACAAACTCAGAGGCTGTAGCAATATTTCGGTTTGAGTTAGCCAAAACAAAACCGGATATTTCCGGTTTCATCCAGTCATATCCGGACAAAGTGGTGTGGAATTGGTATGCAATGGACCGAGAAAATCACAGGAAAAATGGTTTTGGAGAAAAGCAAAGTCTTTTCGTTAGGCAAGTGCATCAAATGTCATCTATACAAACAGAAATATCATGTTTGTTTGCCGCACTTCCTCTAGCTTTCTCCCTAGAAAATACGAATGTGTAGAGCTGGTGTCTCCGTGTGCACCAAGTAGAGTTTCCAAGGACAAAGTTAAATGTTCCCTGATTAAAAAAAAAAAAACAAAACAATAAACTCCGTGGATAATATCAGGAATACACAAACAAGTAGGCTATAGCAATATCTGGGATTGAATTAGCCAAAACTAAACCGGATATTTCCGGTTTCATCCAGTCATATCCGGACAAAGTGGTGTGCAATTCGTATGCAATGGACCCAGAGAATCACAGTAAAAATGGTTTTAAGAGAAAAGCAAAGTATTTTCGTTAGGCAAGTGCATAAAATGTCATCTAGACAAACAGAAATATCATGTTTGTTTGCCACAGTTCCTCTTGCTTTCTCCCTAGAAAATACGAATGTGTAGAGCTGATGTCTCCATGTAGAACCATTTAGTGTTTCCAAGCATAAAATTTAATGTTCCCTGAAAAAAAAAAACATTCAAAAATATAAAGTCCGTGGACAATATCATGAATACACAAAAAAAGAGGCTGTAGCAATAACTGGGATTGAATTAGCCAAAACGAAACCGGATATTTCCGGTTTCATCCAGTCATATTCAGACCAACTGGTGTGGAATTCGTATGTAATGGACCGAGAAAATCACAGTAAAAATGGTTTTGGAGAAAAGCAAAGTCTTTTCGTTAGGCAAGTGCATAAAATGTCATCTATACAAACAGAAATATCATGTTCGTTTGCCGCAGTTCCTCTAGCTTTCTCCCTAGAAAATACAAATGTGTAAAGCTGGTGTCTCCGTGTGCACCAATTAGAGTTTCCAAGGACAAAGTTAAATGTTCCCTGATAAAAAAAAAAAAAAAAACAATAAACTCCGTGGATAATATCAGGAATACACAAACAAAGAGGCTATAGCAATATCTGGGATTGAATTTTCCAAAACGAAACCGGATATTTCCGGTTTCATCCAGTCATATCCGGACAAAGAGGTGTGGAATTCGTATGCAATGGACCCAGAAAATTACAGTAAAAATGGTTTTAAGAGAAAAGCAAAGTATTTTCGTTAGGCAAGTGCATAAAATGTCATCTAGACAAACAGAAATATCATGTTTGTTTGCCGCAGTTCCTCTAGCTTTCTCCCTAGAACAAACGAATGTGTAGAATTGGTGTCTCCATGTGGAACCAATTAATGTTTCCAAGCATAAAATTAAATGTTCCCTGAAAAAAAAAAGTCAAAAAATACAGTCCATGGATAATATCAGGAATACACAAACGCAGAGGCTGTAGCAATATCTGGGATTGAATTAGCCAAAATGAAACCGGATAATTCCGGTTTCATCCAGTCATATCCGGACAAAGTGGTGTGGAATTCGTATTCAATGGCCCGAGAAAATCACAGGAAAAATGGTTTTGGAGAAAAGCAAAGTCTTCTCGTTAGGCAAGTGCATCAAATGTCATCTATACAAACAGAAATATCATGTTTGTTTGCCGCAGTTCCTCTAGCTTTCTCCCTAGAAAATACGAATGTGTAGAGCTGGTGTCTCCATGTGGAACCAATTAGAGTTTCCAAGGACAAAATTAAATGTTCCCTGAAAAACAAAAACAAAACAATAAAGTCCGTGGATAATATCAGGAATACACAAACACAGATGCTGTAGCAATATTTCGGTTTGAGTTAGCCAAAACAAAACCGGATATTTCCGGTTTCATCCAGTCATATCCGGACAAAGCGGTGTGCAATTCGTATACAATGGACCGAGAAAATCACAGTAAAAATGGTTTTGGAGAAAAGCAAACTCTTTTCCTTAGGCAAGTGTATCAAATGTCATGTATACAAACAGAAATATCATTTTTGTTTGCCGCAGTTCCTCTAGCTTTCTCCCTAGAAAATACAAATGTGTAGATCTGGTGTGTCCATGTGGAACCAATTAGTGTTTCCAAGCATAAAATTAAATGTTCCCTGAAAAAAACATTCAAAAAAAATAAAGTCCGTTGATAATATCAGGAATACACAAACACAGATGCTGTAGCAATATCTGGGATTGAATTAGCCAAAATGAAACCGATATTTCCGGTTTCATCCAGTCATATCTGGACAAACTGGTGTGGAATTCGTATGCAATGGCCCGAGAAAATCACAGTAAAAATGGTTTTGGAGAAAAGCAAAGTCTTTTCGTTAGGCAAGTGCATCAAATATCATCTATAAAAACAGAAATATCATGTGTGTTTGCTGCACTTCTTATAGCTTTCTCCCTAGAAAATACGAATGTGTAGAGCTGGTGTCTCCATGTGGAACCAATTAGTGTTTCTAAGCACAAAATAAAATGTTCCCTGAAAAAAAAACATTCAAAAAAATAAAGTCCGTGGATAATATCAGGAATACACAAACTCAGAGGCTGTAGCAATATTTCGGTTTGAGTTAGCCAAAACAAAACCGGATATTTCCGGTTTCATCCAGTCATATCCGGACAAAGTGGTGTGGAATTGGTATGCAATGGACCGAGAAAATCACAGGAAAAATGGTTTTGGAGAAAAGCAAAGTCTTTTCGTTAGGCAAGTGCATCAAATGTCATCTATACAAACAGAAATATCATGTTTGTTTGCCGCACTTCCTCTAGCTTTCTCCCTAGAAAATACGAATGTGTAGAGCTGGTGTCTCCGTGTGCACCAAGTAGAGTTTCCAAGGACAAAGTTAAATGTTCCCTGATTAAAAAAAAAAAAACAAAACAATAAACTCCGTGGATAATATCAGGAATACACAAACAAGTAGGCTATAGCAATATCTGGGATTGAATTAGCCAAAACTAAACCGGATATTTCCGGTTTCATCCAGTCATATCCGGACAAAGTGGTGTGCAATTCGTATGCAATGGACCCAGAGAATCACAGTAAAAATGGTTTTAAGAGAAAAGCAAAGTATTTTCGTTAGGCAAGTGCATAAAATGTCATCTAGACAAACAGAAATATCATGTTTGTTTGCCGCAGTTCCTCTAGCTTTCTCCCTAGAACAAACGAATGTGTAGAGTTGGTGTCTCCATGTGGAACCAATTAGTGTTTCCAAGCATAAAATTAAATGTTCCCTGAAAAAAAAACATTCAAAAAAATAAAGTCCATGGATAATTTCAGGAATACACAAACACAGAGGCTGTAGCAAATTTCGGTTTGAGTTAGCCAAAACAAAACCGCATATTTCCGGTTTCATCCAGTCATATTCGGACAAACTGGTGTGGAATTCGTATGCAATGGACCGAGAAAATCACAGTAAAAATGGTTTTGGAGAAAAGCAAAGTCTTTTCGTTAGGCAAGCGCATCAAATGTCATCTAGACAAACAGAAATATCATGTTTGTTTGCCGCAGTTCCTCTAGCTTTCTCCCTAGAACATAAAAATGTGTAGATCTGGTGTGTCCATGTGGAACCAATTAGTGTTTCCAAGCATAAAATTAAATGTTCCCTGAAAAAAACATTCAAAAAATAAAGTCCGTTGATAATATCAGGAATACACAAACACAGATGCTGTAGCAATATCTGGGATTGAATTAGCCAAAATGAAACCGGATATTTCCGGTTTCATCCAGTCATATCCGGATAAACTGGTGTGGAATTCGTATGCAATGGCCCGAGAAAATCACAGTAAAAATGGTTATGGAGAAAAGCAAAGTCTTTTCATTAGGCAAGTGCATCAAATATCATCTATAAAAACAGAAATATCATGTGTGTTTGCTGCACTTCTTATAGCTTTCTCCCTAGAAAATACGAATGTGTAGAGCCGGTGTCTCCATGTGGAACCAATTAGTGTTTTCAAGCATAAAATTAAATGTTCCCTGATAAAAAAACATTCAAAAAAATAAAGTCCGTGGATAATATCAGGAATACACAAACACAGATGCTGTAGCAATATTTGGGTTTGAGTTAGCCAAAACTAAACCGCATATTTCCGGTTTCATCCAGTCATATTCGGACAAACTGGTGTGGAATTCGTATGCAATGGACCGAGAAAATCACAGGAAGAATGGTTTTGGAGAAAAGCAAAGTCTTTTCGTTAGGCAAGTGCATCAAATGTCATCTAGACAAACAGAAATATCATGTTTGTTTGCCGCAGTTCCTCTAGCTTTCTCCCTAGAAAATACAAATGTGTAGAGCTGGTGTCTCCATGTGGAACCAATTAGTGTTTCCAAGCACAAAGTTAAATGTTCCCTGAAAAAAAAAACGTTCAAAAAAATAAAGTCCGTGGATAATATCAGGAATACACAAACAAAGAGGCTGTAGCAATATCTGGGATTGAGTTAGCCAAAACGAAACCGGATATTTCCGGTTTCATCCAGTCATATCCGGACCAACTGGTGTGGAATTCGTATGCAATGGACCGAGAAAATCACAGTAAAAATGGTTTTGGAGAAAAGCAAAGTCTTTTCGTTAGGCAAGTGCATAAAATGTCATCTATACAAACAGAAATAGCATGTTTGTTTGCTGCAGTTCCTCTAGCTTTCTGCCTAGAACATACGAATGTGTAGAGCTGCTGTGTCCATGTGGAACCAATTAGTGTTTCCAAGCATAAAATTAAATGTTCCCTGAAAAAAATACATTCAAAAAAATAAAGTCCGTGGATAATATCAGGAATACACAAACAAAGAGGCTGTAGCAATATCTGGGATTGAATTAGCCAAAACGAAACCGGATATTTCCGATTTCATCCAGTCATATCTGGACAAAGTGTTGTGGAGTTGGTATGCAATGGACCGAGAAAATCACAGTAAAAATGGTTTTGGAGAAAAGCAAAGTCTTTTCGTTAGCCAATGCATCAAATGTCATCTATACAAACAGAAATATCATGTTTGTTTGCTTCAGTTCCTCTAGCTTTCTCCCTAGAAAATATGAATGTGTAGAGCTGGTGTCTCCATGTGGAACCAATTAGTGTTTCCAAGAACAAAATTAAATGTTCCCTTAAAAAAACATTCAAAAAAATAAAGTCCGTGGATGATATCAGGAATACACAAACACAGATGCTGTAGAAATATTTCGGTTTGAGTTAGCCAAAACAAAATCAGATATTTCCAGTTTCATCCAGCCATATCCGGACAAACTGGTGTGGAATTCGTAGGCAATGGACCGAGAAAATCACAGTAAAAATGGTTTTGGAGAAAAGCAAAGTCTTTTCGTTAGGCAAGTGCATCAAATATCATCTATAAAAACAGAAATATCATGTGTGTTTACTGCACTTCTTCTAGCATTCTCCCTAGAAAATACGAATGTGTAGAGCTGGTGTCTCCATGTGGAACCAATTAGTGTTTCCAAGCATAAAATTAAGTTTTCCCTGAAAAAAAAAAAACATTTAAAAAATAAAGTCCGTGGAAAATATCAGGAATACACAAACAAAGAGGCTGTAGCAATATCTGGGATTGAATTAGCCAAAACGAACCTGGATATTTCCGGTTTCATCCAGTCATATCCGGACAAAGTGGTGTGGAATTCGTATGCAATGGACCGAGAAAATCACAGTAAAAATGGTTTTGGAGAAAAGCAACGTCTTTTCGTTAGGCAAGTGCATCAAATGTCATCTAGACAAACAGAAATAGCATGTTTGTTTGCTGCAGTTCCTCTAGCTTTCTCCCTAGAACATACGAATGTGTAGAGCTGATATCTCCATGTGGGACCAATTAGAGTTTCCAAGCACAAAATTAAATGTTCCCTGATAAAAAAAATCAAAACAATAAAGTCTGTGGATAATATCAGGAATGCACAAACACAGAGGCTGTAGCAATATTTTGGTTTGAGTTAGCCAAAACAAAACCGGAAATTTCCGATTTCATCCAGTCATATCCGGACAAAGTAGTGTGGAATTCGTATGCAATGGACCGAGAAAATCACAGGAAAAATGGTTTTGGAGAAAAGCAAAGTCTTTTCATTAGGCAAGTGCATCAAATGTCATCTATACAAACAGAAATATCATGTTTGTTTGCCGCAGTTCCTCTAGCTTTCTCCCTAGAAAATACGAATGTGTAGAGCTGGTGTCTCCATGTGGAACCAATTAGTGTTTCCAAGCACAAAATTAAATGTTCCCTTAAAAAAAACATTCAAAAAAATAAACTCCGTGGATAATATCAGGAATACACAAACACAGATGCTGTACAAATATTTCGGTTTGAGTTAGCCAAAACAAAACCGGATATTTCCGGTTTCATCCAGTCATATCCGGACAAACTGGTGTGGAATTCGTATGCAATGGACCGAGAAAATCACAGTAAAAATGGTTTTGAAGAAAAGCAAAGTCTTTTCGTTAGGCAAGTGCATCAAATATCATCTATAAAAACAGAAATATCATGTGTGTTTGCTGCACTTCTTCTAGCTTTCTCCCTAGAAAATACGAATGTGTAGAGCTGGTGTCTCCATGTGGAACCAATTAGTGTTTCCAAGCATAAAATTAAATGTTCCCTGAAAAAAAAAAAACATTCAAAAAATAAAGTCCGTGGATAATATCAGGAATACACAAACACAGATGCTGTAGCAATATTTCGGTTTGAGTTAGCCAAAACAAAACCGCATATTTCCGGTTTCATCCAGTCATATCCGGACAAA
Source organism: Lepus oiostolus (assembly GCA_036325905.1). Lineage (NCBI taxonomy): Eukaryota > Metazoa > Chordata > Mammalia > Lagomorpha > Leporidae > Lepus > Lepus oiostolus. Next base: position 298,793 of record JAWMBE010000081.1, on the reverse strand, counting down.
CTGGTGTGGAATTGGTATGCAATGGACCAAGAAAATCACAGTGAAAATGGTTTTGGAGAAAAGCAAAGTCTTTTCGTTAGGCAAGTGCATCAAATATCATCTATAAAAACAGAAATATCATGTGTGTTTGCTGCACTTCTTCTAGCTTTCTCCCTAGAAAATACGAATGTGTAGAGCTGGTGTCTCCATGTGGAACCAATTAGTGCTTCCAAGCATAAAATTAAATGTTCCCTGAAAAAAAAAAACATTCAAAAAAATAAAGTCCGTGGATAATATCAGGAAACACAAACACAGATGCTGTAGCAATATTTGGGATTGAGTTAGCCAAAACAAAACCGCATATTTCCGGTTTCATCCAGTCATATCCGGACAAAGGGGTGTGGAATTCGTATGCAATGGACCGAGAAAATCACAGGAAAAATGGTTTTGGAGAAAAGCAAAGTCTTTTCGTTAGGCAAGTGCATCAAATGTCATCTATACAAACAGAAATATCATGTTTGTTTGCCACAGTTCCTCTAGCTTTCTCCCTAGAAAATACGAATGTGTAGAGCTGGTGTCTCCAAGTGGGACTAATTAGAGTTTCCAATGACAAAATTAAATGTTCCCTGAAAAAAAAATCAAAACAATAAAGTCCGTGGATAATATCAGGAATACAAAAACACAGATGCTGTAGCAATATTTCGGTTTCAGTTAGCCAAAACAAAACCGGATATTTCCGATTTCATCCAGTCATATCTGGACAAAGTGTTGTGGAGTTGGTATGCAATGGACCGAGAAAATCACAGTAAAAATGGTTTTGGAGAAAAGCAAAGTCTTTTCGTTAGCCAATGCATCAAATGTCATCTATACAAACAGAAATATCATGTTTGTTTGCTTCAGTTCCTCTAGCTTTCTCCCTAGAAAATATGAATGTGTAGAGCTGGTGTCTCCATGTGGAACCAATTAGTGTTTCCAAGAACAAAATTAAATGTTCCCTTAAAAAAACATTCAAAAAAATAAAGTCCGTGGATGATATCAGGAATACACAAACACAGATGCTGTAGAAATATTTCGGTTTGAGTTAGCCAAAACAAAACCAGATATTTCCAGTTTCATCCAGCCATATCCGGACAAACTGGTGTGGAATTCATATGCAATGGACCGAGAAAATCACAGTAAAAATGGTTTTGGAGAAAAGCAAAGTCTTTTCGTTAGGCAAGTGCATCAAATATCATCTATAAAAACAGAAATATCATGTGTGTTTGCTGCACTTCTTCTAGCTTTCTCCCTAGAACATACGAATGTGTAGAGCTGGTGTCTCCAAGTGGGACTAATTAGAGTTTCCAAGGACAAAATTAAATGTTCCCTGAAAAAAAAAATCAAAACAATAAAGTCCGTGGATAATATCAGGAATACAAAAACACAGATGCTGTAGCAATATTTCGGTTTGAGTTAGCCAAAACAAAACCGGATATTTCCGGTTTCATCCAGTCATATCCGGACAAAGCGGTGTGCAATTTGTATACAATGGACCAAGAAAATCACAGTAAAAATGGTTTTGGAGAAAAGCAAAGTCTTTTCGTTAGGCAAGTGCATCAAATATCATCTATAAAAACAGAAATATCATGTGTGTTTGCTGCACTTCTTCTAGCTTTCTCCCTAGAAAATACGAATGTGTAGAGCTGGTGTCTCCATGTGGAACCAATTAGTGTTTCCAAGCATAAAATTAAATGTTCCCTGAAAAAAAAAACATTCAAAAAATAAAGTCCGTGGATAATATCAGGAATACACAAACACAGATGCTGTAGCAATATTTCGGTTTCAGTTAGCCAAAACAAAACCGCATATTTCCGGTTTCATCCAGTCATATCCGGACAAACTGGTGTGGAATTGGTATGCAATGGACCAAGAAAATCACAGTGAAAATGGTTTTGGAGAAAAGCAAAGTCTTTTCGTTAGGCAAGTGCATCAAATATCATCTATAAAAACAGAAATATCATGTGTGTTTGCTGCACTTCTTCTAGCTTTCTCCCTAGAAAATACGAATGTGTAGAGCTGGTGTCTCCATGTGGAACCAATTAGTGCTTCCAAGCATAAAATTAAATGTTCCCTGAAAAAAAAACATTCAAAAAAATAAAGTCCGTGGATAATATCAGGAAACACAAACACAGATGCTGTAGCAATATTTGGGATTGAGTTAGCCAAAACAAAACCGCATATTTCCGGTTTCATCCAGTCATATCCGGACAAAGGGGTGTGGAATTCGTATGCAATGGACCGAGAAAATCACAGGAAAAATGGTTTTGGAGAAAAGCAAAGTCTTTTCGTTAGGCAAGTGCATCAAATGTCATCTATACAAACAGAAATATCATGTTTGTTTGCCACAGTTCCTCTAGCTTTCTCCCTAGAAAATACGAATGTGTAGAGCTGGTGTCTCCAAGTGGGACTAATTAGAGTTTCCAATGACAAAATTAAATGTTCCCTGAAAAAAAAATCAAAACAATAAAGTCCGTGGATAATATCAGGAATACAAAAACACAGATGCTGTAGCAATATTTCGGTTTCAGTTAGCCAAAACAAAACCGGATATTTCCGATTTCATCCAGTCATATCTGGACAAAGTGTTGTGGAGTTGGTATGCAATGGACCGAGAAAATCACAGTAAAAATGGTTTTGGAGAAAAGCAAAGTCTTTTCGTTAGCCAATGCATCAAATGTCATCTATACAAACAGAAATATCATGTTTGTTTGCTTCAGTTCCTCTAGCTTTCTCCCTAGAACATACGAATGTGTAGAGCTGGTGTCTCCAAGTGGGACTAATTAGAGTTTCCAAGGACAAAATTAAATGTTCCCTGAAAAAAAAAATCAAAACAATAAAGTCCGTGGATAATATCAGGAATACAAAAACACAGATGCTGTAGCAATATTTCGGTTTGAGTTAGCCAAAACAAAACCGGATATTTCCGGTTTCATCCAGTCATATCCGGACAAAGCGGTGTGCAATTCGTATACAATGGACCAAGAAAATCACAGTAAAAATGGTTTTGGAGAAAAGCAAAGTCTTTTCGTTAGGCAAGTGCATCAAATATCATCTATAAAAACAGAAATATCATGTGTGTTTGCTGCACTTCTTCTAGCTTTCTCCCTAGAAAATACGAATGTGTAGAGCTGGTGTCTCCATGTGGAACCAATTAGTGTTTCCAAGCATAAAATTAAATGTTCCCTGAAAAAAAAAAACATTCAAAAAATAAAGTCCGTGGATAATATCAGGAATACAGAAACACAGATGCTGTAGCAATATTTCGGTTTGAGTTAGCCAAAACAAAACCGCATATTTCCGGTTTCATCCAGTCATATCCGGACAAACTGGTGTGGAATTGGTATGCAATGGACCAAGAAAATCACAGTGAAAATGGTTTTGGAGAAAAGCAAAGTCTTTTCGTTAGGCAAGTGCATCAAATATCATCTATAAAAACGGAAATATCATGTGTGTTTGCTGCACTTCTTCTAGCTTTCTCCCTAGAAAATACGAATGTGTAGAGCTGGTGTCTCCATGTGGAACCAATTAGTGCTTCCAAGCATAAAATTAAATGTTCCCTGAAAAAAAAAAACATTCAAAAAAATAAAGTCCGTGGATAATATCAGGAAACACAAACACAGATGCTGTAGCAATATTTGGGATTGAGTTAGCCAAAACAAAACCGCATATTTCCGGTTTCATCCAGTCATATCCGGACAAAGGGGTGTGGAATTCGTATGCAATGGACCGAGAAAATCACAGGAAAAATGGTTTTGGAGAAAAGCAAAGTCTTTTCGTTAGGCAAGTGCATCAAATGTCATCTATACAAACAGAAATATCATGTTTGTTTGCCACAGTTCCTCTAGCTTTCTCCCTAGAAAATACGAATGTGTAGAGCTGGTGTCTCCAAGTGGGACTAATTAGAGTTTCCAATGACAAAATTAAATGTTCCCTGAAAAAAAAATCAAAACAATAAAGTCCGTGGATAATATCAGGAATACAAAAACACAGATGCTGTAGCAATATTTCGGTTTCAGTTAGCCAAAACAAAACCGGATATTTCCGATTTCATCCAGTCATATCTGGACAAAGTGTTGTGGAGTTGGTATGCAATGGACCGAGAAAATCACAGTAAAAATGGTTTTGGAGAAAAGCAAAGTCTTTTCGTTAGCCAATGCATCAAATGTCATCTATACAAACAGAAATATCATGTTTGTTTGCTTCAGTTCCTCTAGCTTTCTCCCTAGAAAATATGAATGTGTAGAGCTGGTGTCTCCATGTGGAACCAATTAGTGTTTCCAAGAACAAAATTAAATGTTCCCTTAAAAAAACATTCAAAAAAATAAAGTCCGTGGATGATATCAGGAATACACAAACACAGATGCTGTAGAAATATTTCGGTTTGAGTTAGCCAAAACAAAACCAGATATTTCCAGTTTCATCCAGCCATATCCGGACAAACTGGTGTGGAATTCATATGCAATGGACCGAGAAAATCACAGTAAAAATGGTTTTGGAGAAAAGCAAAGTCTTTTCGTTAGGCAAGTGCATCAAATATCATCTATAAAAACAGAAATATCATGTGTGTTTGCTGCACTTCTTCTAGCTTTCTCCCTAGAACATACGAATGTGTAGAGCTGGTGTCTCCAAGTGGGACTAATTAGAGTTTCCAAGGACAAAATTAAATGTTCCCTGAAAAAAAAAATCAAAACAATAAAGTCCGTGGATAATATCAGGAATACAAAAACACAGATGCTGTAGCAATATTTCGGTTTGAGTTAGCCAAAACAAAACCGGATATTTCCGGTTTCATCCAGTCATATCCGGACAAAGCGGTGTGCAATTTGTATACAATGGACCAAGAAAATCACAGTAAAAATGGTTTTGGAGAAAAGCAAAGTCTTTTCGTTAGGCAAGTGCATCAAATATCATCTATAAAAACAGAAATATCATGTGTGTTTGCTGCACTTCTTCTAGCTTTCTCCCTAGAAAATACGAATGTGTAGAGCTGGTGTCTCCATGTGGAACCAATTAGTGTTTCCAAGCATAAAATTAAATGTTCCCTGAAAAAAAAAACATTCAAAAAATAAAGTCCGTGGATAATATCAGGAATACACAAACACAGATGCTGTAGCAATATTTTGGTTTGAGTTAGCCAAAACAAAACCGCATATTTCCGGTTTCATCCAGTCATATCCGGACAAACTGGTGTGGAATTGGTATGCAATGGACCAAGAAAATCACAGTGAAAATGGTTTTGGAGAAAAGCAAAGTCTTTTCGTTAGGCAAGTGCATCAAATATCATCTATAAAAACAGAAATATCATGTGTGTTTGCTGCACTTCTTCTAGCTTTCTCCCTAGAAAATACGAATGTGTAGAGCTGGTGTCTCCATGTGGAACCAATTAGTGCTTCCAAGCATAAAATTAAATGTTCCCTGAAAAAAAAACATTCAAAAAAAATAAAGTCCGTGGATAATATCAGGAAACACAAACACAGATGCTGTAGCAATATTTGGGATTGAGTTAGCCAAAACAAAACCGCATATTTCCGGTTTCATCCAGTCATATCCGGACAAAGGGGTGTGGAATTCGTATGCAATGGACCGAGAAAATCACAGGAAAAATGGTTTTGGAGAAAAGCAAAGTCTTTTCGTTAGGCAAGTGCATCAAATGTCATCTATACAAACAGAAATATCATGTTTGTTTGCCACAGTTCCTCTAGCTTTCTCCCTAGAAAATACGAATGTGTAGAGCTGGTGTCTCCAAGTGGGACTAATTAGAGTTTCCAATGACAAAATTAAATGTTCCCTGAAAAAAAAATCAAAACAATAAAGTCCGTGGATAATATCAGGAATACAAAAACACAGATGCTGTAGCAATATTTCGGTTTCAGTTAGCCAAAACAAAACCGGATATTTCCGATTTCATCCAGTCATATCTGGACAAAGTGTTGTGGAGTTGGTATGCAATGGACCGAGAAAATCACAGTAAAAATGGTTTTGGAGAAAAGCAAAGTCTTTTCGTTAGCCAATGCATCAAATGTCATCTATACAAACAGAAATATCATGTTTGTTTGCTTCAGTTCCTCTAGCTTTCTCCCTAGAACATACGAATGTGTAGAGCTGGTGTCTCCAAGTGGGACTAATTAGAGTTTCCAAGGACAAAATTAAATGTTCCCTGAAAAAAAAAATCAAAACAATAAAGTCCGTGGATAATATCAGGAATACAAAAACACAGATGCTGTAGCAATATTTCGGTTTGAGTTAGCCAAAACAAAACCGGATATTTCCGGTTTCATCCAGTCATATCCGGACAAAGCGGTGTGCAATTCGTATACAATGGACCAAGAAAATCACAGTAAAAATGGTTTTGGAGAAAAGCAAAGTCTTTTCGTTAGGCAAGTGCATCAAATATCATCTATAAAAACAGAAATATCATGTGTGTTTGCTGCACTTCTTCTAGCTTTCTCCCTAGAAAATACGAATGTGTAGAGCTGGTGTCTCCATGTGGAACCAATTAGTGTTTCCAAGCATAAAATTAAATGTTCCCTGAAAAAAAAAACATTCAAAAAATAAAGTCCGTGGATAATATCAGGAATACAGAAACACAGATGCTGTAGCAATATTTCGGTTTGAGTTAGCCAAAACAAAACCGCATATTTCCGGTTTCATCCAGTCATATCCGGACAAACTGGTGTGGAATTGGTATGCAATGGACCAAGAAAATCACAGTGAAAATGGTTTTGGAGAAAAGCAAAGTCTTTTCGTTAGGCAAGTGCATCAAATATCATCTATAAAAACAGAAATATCATGTGTGTTTGCTGCACTTCTTCTAGCTTTCTCCCTAGAAAATACGAATGTGTAGAGCTGGTGTCTCCATGTGGAACCAATTAGTGCTTCCAAGCATAAAATTAAATGTTCCCTGAAAAAAAAACATTCAAAAAAATAAAGTCCGTGGATAATATCAGGAAACACAAACACAGATGCTGTAGCAATATTTGGGATTGAGTTAGCCAAAACAAAACCGCATATTTCCGGTTTCATCCAGTCATATCCGGACAAAGGGGTGTGGAATTCGTATGCAATGGACCGAGAAAATCACAGGAAAAATGGTTTTGGAGAAAAGCAAAGTCTTTTCGTTAGGCAAGTGCATCAAATGTCATCTATACAAACAGAAATATCATGTTTGTTTGCCACAGTTCCTCTAGCTTTCTCCCTAGAAAATACGAATGTGTAGAGCTGGTGTCTCCAAGTGGGACTAATTAGAGTTTCCAATGACAAAATTAAATGTTCCCTGAAAAAAAAATCAAAACAATAAAGTCCGTGGATAATATCAGGAATACAAAAACACAGATGCTGTAGCAATATTTCGGTTTCAGTTAGCCAAAACAAAACCGGATATTTCCGATTTCATCCAGTCATATCTGGACAAAGTGTTGTGGAGTTGGTATGCAATGGACCGAGAAAATCACAGTAAAAATGGTTTTGGAGAAAAGCAAAGTCTTTTCGTTAGCCAATGCATCAAATGTCATCTATACAAACAGAAATATCATGTTTGTTTGCTTCAGTTCCTCTAGCTTTCTCCCTAGAAAATATGAATGTGTAGAGCTGGTGTCTCCATGTGGAACCAATTAGTGTTTCCAAGAACAAAATTAAATGTTCCCTTAAAAAAACATTCAAAAAAATAAAGTCCGTGGATGATATCAGGAATACACAAACACAGATGCTGTAGAAATATTTCGGTTTGAGTTAGCCAAAACAAAACCAGATATTTCCAGTTTCATCCAGCCATATCCGGACAAACTGGTGTGGAATTCGTATGCAATGGACCGAGAAAATCACAGGAAAAATGGTTTTGGAGAAAAGCAAAGTCTTTTCGTTAGGCAAGTGCATCAAATATCATCTATAAAAACAGAAATATCATGTGTGTTTGCTGCACTTCTTCTAGCTTTCTCCCTAGAACATACGAATGTGTAGAGCTGGTGTCTCCAAGTGGGACTAATTAGAGTTTCCAAGGACAAAATTAAATGTTCCCTGAAAAAAAAAATCAAAACAATAAAGTCCGTGGATAATATCAGGAATACAAAAACACAGATGCTGTAGCAATATTTCGGTTTGAGTTAGCCAAAACAAAACCGGATATTTCCGGTTTCATCCAGTCATATCCGGACAAAGCGGTGTGCAATTCGTATACAATGGACCAAGAAAATCACAGTAAAAATGGTTTTGGAGAAAAGCAAAGTCTTTTCGTTAGGCAAGTGCATCAAATATCATCTATAAAAACAGAAATATCATGTGTGTTTGCTGCACTTCTTCTAGCTTTCTCCCTAGAACATACGAATGTGTAGAGCTGGTGTCTCCATGTGGATCCAATTAGTGTTTCCAAGCATAAAATTAAATGTTCCCTGAAAAAAAAAACATTCAAAAAAATAAAGTCCGTGGATAATATCAGGAATACACAAACACAGATGCTGTAGCAATATTTCGGTTTGAGTTAGCCAAAACAAAACCGGATATTTCCGGTTTCATCCAGTCATATCCGGACAAACTGGTGTGGAATTCGTATGCAATGGACCGAGAAAATCACAGGAAGAATGGTTTTGGAGAAAAGCAAAGTCTTTTCGTTAGGCAAGTGCATCAAATGTCATCTATACAAACAGAAATATCATGTTTGTTTGCCGCAGTTCCTCTAGCTTTCTCCCTAGAACATACGGATGTGTAGAGCTGGTGTCTCCATGTGGAAACAATTAGTGTTTCCAAGCATAAAATTAAATGTTCCCTGAAAAAAAAACATTCAAAACAATAAAGTCCGTGGATAATATCAGGAAAACACAAACAAAGAGGCTGTAGCAATAATTCGGTTTGAGTTAGCCAAAACAAAACCGGATATTTCCGGTTTCATCCAGTCATATTCGGACCAACTGGTGTGGAATTCGTATGCAATGGACCAAGAAAATGACAGTAAAAATGGTTTTGGAGAAAAGCAAAGTCTTTTCGTTAGGCAAGTGCATCAAATGTCATCTATACAAACAGAAATATCATGTTTGTTTGCCACAGTTCCTCTCGCTTTCTCCCTAGAAAATACGAATGTGTAGAGCTGGTGTCTCCATGTGTGACTAATTAGAGTTTCCAAGCATAAAATTAAATGTTCCCTGATAAAAAAATCAAAACAATAAAGTCTGTGGATAATATCAGGAATGCACAGACACAGATGCTGTACAAATATTTCGGTTTGAGTTAGCCAAAACAAAACCGGATATTTCCGGTTTCATCCAGTCATATCTGGACAAACTGGTGTGGAATTCGTATGCAATGGACCGAGACAATCACAGGAAAAATGGTTTTGGAGAAAAGCAAAGTCTTTTCGTTAGGCAAGTGCATCAAATATCATCTATAAAAACAGAAATATCATGTGGGTTTGCTGCACTTCTTCTAGCTTTCTCCCTAGAAAATACGAATGTGTAGAGCTGGTGTCTCCATGTGGAACCAATTAGTGTTTCCAAGCATAAAATTAAATGTTCCCTGAAAAAAAAACATTCAAAAAAATAAAGTCCGTGGATAATATCAGGAATACACAAACACAGATGCTGCAGCAATATTTCGGTTTGAGTTAGCCAAAACAAAACCGGATATTTCCGGTTTCATCCAGTCATATCCGGACAAACTGGTGTGGAATTCGTATGCAATGGACCGAGAAAATCACAGGAAAAATGGTTTTGGAGAAAAGCAAAGTCTTTTCGTTAGGCAAGTGCATAAAATGTCATCTATACAAACAGAAATATCATGTTTGTTTGCCGCAGTTCCTCTAGCTTTCTCCCTAGAAAATACGAATGTGTAGAGCTGGTGTCTCCATGTGGAAACAATTACTGTTTCCAAGCATAAAATTAAATGTTCCCTGAAAAAAAAAACATTCAAAACAATAAAGTCCGTGGATAATATCAGGAAAACACAAACAAAGAGGCTGTAGCAATAATTCGGTTTGAGTTAGCCAAAACAAAACCGGATATTTCCGGTTTCATCCAGTCATATCCGGACAAACTGGTGTGGAATTCGTATGCAATGGACCGAGAAAATCACAGGTAAAATGGTTTTGGAGAAAAGCAAAGTCTTTTCGTTAGGCAAGTGCATCAAATGTCTTCTATACAAACAGAAATATCATGTTTGTTTGCCGCAGTACCTCTAGCTTTCTCCCTAGAAAATACGAATGTGTAGAGCTGGTGTCTCCATGTGGAAACAATTAGTGTTTCCAAGCATAAAATTAAATGTTCCCTGAAAAAAAAAACATTCAAAACAATAAAGTCCGTGGATAATATCAGGAAAACACAAAGAAAGAGGCTGTAGCAATAATTCGGTTTGAGTTAGCCAAAACAAAACCGGATATTTCCGGTTTCATCCAGTCATATCCGGACAAAGTGGTGTGGAATTCGTATGCAATGGACCGAGAAAATCACAGGAAAAATGGTTTTGGAGAAAAGCAAAGTCTTTTCGTTAGGCAAGTGCATCAAATGTCATCTATACAAACAGAAATATCATGTTTGTTTGCCGAAGTTCCTCTCGCTTTCTCCCTAGAAAATACGAATGTGTAGAGCTGGTGTCTCCATGTGTGACTAATTAGAGTTTCCAAGCATAAAATTAAATGTTCCCTGAAAAAAAAAAACTTTCAAAAAAATAAAGTCCATGGATAATATCAGGAATACACAAACACAGAGGCTGTAGCAATATCTGGGATTGAATTAGCCAAAATGAAACCGGATATTTCCGGTTTCATCCAGTCATATCCAGACAAACTGGTGTGGAATTCGTATGCAATGGACCGAGAAAATCACAGTAAAAATGGTTTTGGAGAAAAGCAAAGTCTTTTCGTTAGGCAAGTGCATCAAATGTCATGTACACAAACAGAAATATCATGGTTGTTTGCCTCATTTCCTCTATCTTTCTCCCTAGAACATACGAAAGTGTAGAGCCGGTGTCTCCATGTGGAACCAATTAGTGCTTCCAAGCATAAAATTAAATGTTCCCTGAAAAAAAAAAAACATTCAAAAAAATAAAGTCCGTGGATAATATCAGGAATACACAAACACAGAGGCTGTAGCAATATTTCGGTTTGAGTTAGCCAAAACAAAACCGGAGATTTCCGGTTTCATGCAGTCGTATCCGGACAAAGTTGTGTGGAATTCGTATGCAATGGACCGAGAAAATCACAGTAAAAATGGTTTTGGAGAAAAGCAAAGTCTTTTCGTTAGGAAAGTGCATCAAATATCATCTTTAAAAACAGAAATATCATGTGTGTTTGCTGCACTTCTTCTAGCTTTCTCCCTAGAAAATACGAATATGTAGAGCTGGTGTCTCCATGTGGAACCAATTAGTGTTTCCAAGCATAAAATTAAATGTTCCCTGAAAAAAAAAAACATTCAAAAAAATAAAGTCCGTGGATAATATCAGGAATACACAAACACAGATGCTGTACATATATTTCGGTTTGAGTTAGCCAAAACAAAACCGGATATTTCCGGTTTCATCCAGTCATATCCGGACAAACTGGTGTGGAATTCGTATGCAATGGACCGAGAAAATCACAGTGAAAATGGTTTTGGAGAAAAGGAAAGTCTTTTCGTTTGGCAAGTGCATCAAATGTCATCTATACAAACAGAAATATCATGTTTGTTTGCTTCAGTTCCTCTAGCTTTCTCCCTAGAAAATACGAATGTGTAGAGCTGGTGTCTCCATGTGGAACCAATTAGTGTTTCCAAGCATAAAATTCAATGTTCCCTGAAAAAAAAAACATTCAAAAAAATAAAGTCCGTGGATAATATCAGGAATACACAAACACAGATGCTGTAGCAATATTTCGGTTTGAGTTAGCCAAAACAAAACCGCATATTTCCGGTTTCATCCAGTCATATCCAGACAAACTGGTGTGGAATTCGTATGCAATGGACCGAGAAAATCACAGGAAAAATGGTTTTGGAGAAAAGCAAAGTCTTTTCGTTAGGCAAGTGCATCAAATGTCATCTATACAAACAGAAATATCATGTTTGTTTGCCGCAGTTCCTCTAGCTTTCTCCCTAGAAAATACGAATGTGTAGAGCTGGTGTCTCCATGTGGAAACAATTAGTGTTTGCAAGCATAAAATTAAATGTTCCCTGAAAAAAAAACATTCAAAACAATAAAGTCCGTGGATAATATCAGGAAAACACAAACACAGAGGCTGTAGCAATATCTGGGATTGAATTAGCCAAAACGAAACCGTATATTTCCGGTTTCATCCAGTCATATTCGGACCAACTGCTCTGGAATTCGTATGCAATGGACCGAGAAAATCACAGTAAAAATGGTTTTGGAGAAAAGCAAAGTCTTTTCGTTAGGCAAGTGCATCAAATGTCATCTATACAAACAGAAATAGCATGTTTGTTTGCTGCAGTTCCTCTAGATTTCTCCCTAGAACATAAAAATGTGAAGAGCTGGTGTCTCCATGTGGAACCAATTAGTGTTTCCAAGCATAAAATTAAATGTTCCCTGAAAAAAAAAAAACATTCAAAAAAATAAAGTCCGTGGATAATATCAGGAATACAGAAACAAAGAGGCTGTAGCAATATCTGAGATTGAATTAGCCAAAACAAAACCGCATATTTCCGGTTTCATCCAGTCATATCCGGACAAAGTGGTGTGGAATTCGTATGAAATGGACCGAGAAAATCACAGTAAAAATGGTTTTGGAGAAAAGCAAAGTATTTTCGTTAGGCAAGTGCATAAAATGTCATCTATAAAACAGAAATATCATGTTTGTTATCCGCAGTTCCTCTAGCTTTCTCCCTAGAAAATACGAATGTGTAGAGCTGGTGTCTCCATGTGGAACGAATTAGTGTTTCCAAGCATAAAATTAAATGTTCTCTGAAAAAAAAAAAACGTTCAAAAAAATAAAGTCCACGGATAATATCAGGAATTCACAAACACAGAGGTTGTAGCAATATCTGGGATTGAATTAGCCAAAATGAAACCGGATATTTCCGGTTTCATCCAGTCATATCCGGACAAAGTGGTGTGGAATTCGTATGCAATGGACCGAGAAAATCACAGGAAAAATGGTTTTGGAGAAAAGCAAAGTCTTTTCGTTAGGCAAGTGCATAAAATGTCATCTATACAAACAGAAATATCATGTGTGTTTGCCGCAGTTCCTCTAGCTTTCTCCCTAGAACATACGAATGTGTAGAGCTGGTGTCTCCATGTGGAACCAATTAGTGTTTCCAAGCATAAAATTAAATGTTCCCTGAAAAAAAAAACATTCAAAAAAATAAAGTCCGTGGATAATATCAGGAATACACAAACAAAGAGGCTGTAGCAATATCTGAGATTGAATTAGCCAAAACAAAACCACATATTTCCGGTTTCATCCAGTCATATCCGGACAAAGTGGTGTGGAATTCGTATGCAATGGACCGAGAAAATCACAGGAAAAATGGTTTTGGAGAAAAGCAAAGTCTTTTCGTTAGGCAAGTGCATAAAATGTCATCTATAAAACAGAAATATCATGTTTGTTAGCCGCAGTTCCTCTAGCTTTCTCCGTAGAAAATACGAATGTGTAGAGCTGGTGTCTCCATTTGGAACGAATTAGTGTTTCCAAGCATAAAATTAAATGTTCCCTGAAAAAAAAAAAACGTTCAAAAAAATAAAGTCCACGGATAATATCAGGAATTCACAAACACAGAGGCTGTAGCAATATCTGGGATTGAATTAGCCAAAATGAAACCGGATATTTCCGGTTTCATCCAGTCATATCCGGACAAAGTGGTGTGGAATTCGTATGCAATGGACCGAGAAAATCACAGGAAAAATGGTTTTGGAGAAAAGCAAAGTATTTCGTTAGGCAAGTGCATAAAATGTCATCTATACAAACAGAAATATCATGTTTGTTTGCCGCAGTTCCTCTAGCTTTCTCCCTAGAGCATACGAATGTGTAGAGCCGGTGTCTCCATGTGGAAACAATTAGTACTTCCAAGCATAAAATTAAATGTTCCCTGAAAAAAAAAACATTCAAAAAAATAAAGTCCGTGGATAATATCAGGAATACACAAACACAGAGGCTGTAGCAATATTTCGGTTTGAGTTAGCCAAAACAAAACTGGATATTTCCGTTTTCATCCAGTCATATCCGGACAAAGTGGTGTGGAATTCGTATGCAATGGACCGAGAAAATCACAGGAAAAATGGTTTTGGAGAAAAGCAAAGTCTTTTCGTTAGGCAAGTGCATCAAATGTCATCTATACAAACAGAAATATCATGTGGGTTTGCTGCACTTCTTCTAGCTTTCTCCCTAGAAAATACGAATGTGTAGAGCTGGTGTCTCCATGTGGAACCAATTAGTGTTTCCAAGCATAAAATTAAATGTTCCCTGAAAAAAAAAACATTCAAAAAAATAAAGTCCGTGGATAATATCAGGAATACACAAACACAGATGCTGTAGCAATATTTCGGTTTGAGTTAGCCAAAACAAAACCGCATATTTCCGATTTCATCCAGTCATATCTGGACAAAGTGGTGTGGAATTGGTATGCAATGGACCGAGAAAATCACAGTGAAAATGGTTTTGGAGAAAAGCAAAGTCTTTTCGTTAGGCAAGTGCATCAAATGTCATCTATAAAAACAGAAATAGCATGTTTGTTTGCCGCAGTTCCTCTAGCTTTCTCCCTAGAAAATACGAATGTGTAGAGCTGGTGTCTCCATGTGGAACCAATTAGTGTTTCCAAGCATAAAATTCAATGTTCCCTGAAAAAAAAAACATTCAAAAAAATAAAATCCGTGGATAATATCAGGAATACACAAACACAGATGCTGTAGCAATATTTCGGTTTGAGTTAGCCAAAACAAAACCGGATATTTCCGGTTTCATCCAGTCATATCCGGACAAAGCGGTGTGCAATTCGTATACAATGGACCGAGAAAATCACAGGAAAAATGGTTTTGGAGAAAAGCAAAGTCTTTTCGTTAGGCAAGTGCATCAAATGTCATCTATACAAACAGAAATATCATGTTTGTTTGCCGCAGTTCCTCTAGCTTTCTCCCTAGAAAATATGAATGTGTAGAGCTGGTGTCTCCATGTGGAAACAATTAGTGTTTGCAAGCATAAAATTAAATGTTCCCTGAAAAAAAAACATTCAAAACAATAAAGTCCGTGGATAATATCAGGAAAACACAAAAACAGAGGCTGTAGCAATATCTGGGATTGAATTAGCCAAAACGAAACCGTATATTTCCGGTTTCATCCAGTCATATTCGGACCAACTGCTCTGGAATTCGTATGCAATGGACCGAGAAAATCACAGTAAAAATGGTTTTGGAGAAAAGCAAAGTCTTTTCGTTAGGCAAGTGCATAAAATGTCATCTATACAAACAGAAATAGCATGTTTGTTTGCTGCAGTTCCTCTAGATTTCTCCCTAGAACATAAAAATGTGAAGAGCTGGTGTCTCCATGTGGAACCAATTAGTGTTTCCAAGCATAAAATTAAATGTTCCCTGAAAAAAAAAAAAACATTCAAAAAAATAAAGTCCGTGGATAATATCAGGAATACAGAAACAAAGAGGCTGTAGCAATATCTGAGATTGAATTAGCCAAAACAAAACCGCATATTTCCGGTTTCATCCAGTCATATCCGGACAAAGTGGTGTGGAATTCGTATGCAATGGACCGAGAAAATCACAGTAAAAATGGTTTTGGAGAAAAGCAAAGTATTTTCGTTAGGCAAGTGCATAAAATGTCATCTATAAAACAGAAATATCATGTTTGTTATCCGCAGTTCCTCTAGCTTTCTCCCTAGAAAATACGAATGTGTAGAGCTGGTGTCTCCATGTGGAACGAATTAGTGTTTCCAAGCATAAAATTAAATGTTCTCTGAAAAAAAAAACGTTCAATAAAATAAAGTCCACGGATAATATCAGGAATTCACAAACACAGAGGTTGTAGCAATATCTGGGATTGAATTAGCCAAAATGAAACCGGATATTTCCGGTTTCATCCAGTCATATCCGGACAAACTGGTGTGGAATTCGTATGCAATGGACCGAGAAAATCACAGTAAAAATGGTTTTGGAGAAAAGCAAAGTCTTTTCGTTAGGCAAGTGCATAAAATGTCATCTATACAAACAGAAATATCATGTTTGTTTGCCGCAGTTCCTCTAGCTTTCTCCCTAGAACATACGAATGTGTAGAGCTGGTGTCTCCATGTGGAACCAATTAGTGTTTCCAAGCATAAAATTAAATGTTCCCTGAAAAAAAAAAACATTCAAAAAAATAAAGTCCGTGGATAATATCAGGAATACACAAACAAAGAGGCTGTAGCAATATCTGAGATTGAATTAGCCAAAACAAAACCACATATTTCCGGTTTCATCCAGTCATATCCGGACAAAGTGGTGTGGAATTCGTATGCAATGGACCGAGAAAATCACAGGAAAAATGGTTTTGGAGAAAAGCAAAGTCTTTTCGTTAGGCAAGTGCATCAAATGTCATCTCTACAAACAGAAATATCATGTTTGTTTGCTTCAGTTCCTCTAGCTTTCTCCCTAGAAAATACGAATGTGTAGAGCTGGTGTCTCCATGTGGAACCAATTAGTGTTTCCAAGCATAAAATTAAATGTTCCCTGAAAAAAAAAACGTTCAAAAAAATAAAGTCCACGGATAATATCAGGAATTCACAAACACAGATGCTGTAGCAATATCTGGGATTGAATTAGCCAAAATGAAACCGGATATTTCCGGTTTCATCCAGTCATATCCGGACAAAGTGGTGTGGAATTCGTATGCAATGGACCGAGAAAATCACAGGAAAAATGGTTTTGGAGAAAAGCAAAGTCTTTTCGTTAGGCAAGTGCATAAAATGTCATCTATAAAACAGAAATATCATGTTTGTTAGCCGCAGTTCCTCTAGCTTTCTCCCTAGAAAATACGAATGTGTAGAGCTGGTGTGTCCATGTGGAACCAATTAGTGTTTCCAAGCATAAAATTAAATGTTCCCTGAAAAAAAAAAAACGTTCAAAAAAATAAAGTCCACGGATAATATCAGGAATTCACAAACACAGAGGCTGTAGCAATATCTGGGATTGAATTAGCCAAAATGAAACCGGATATTTCCGGTTTCATCCAGTCATATCCGGACAAAGTGGTGTGGAATTCGTATGCAATGGACCGAGAAAATCACAGGAAAAATGGTTTTGGAGGAAAGCAAAGTCTTTTCGTTAGGCAAGTGCATAAAATGTCATCTAAACAAACAGAAATATCATGTTTGTTTGCCGCAGTTCCTCTAGCTTTCTCCCCAGAACATACGAATGTGTAGAGCCGGTGTCTCCATGTGGAAACAATTAGTACTTCCAAGCATAAAATTAAATGTTCCCTGAAAAAAAAAACATTCAAAAAAATAAAGTCCGTGGATAATATCAGGAATACACAAACACAGAGGCTGTAGCAATATTTCGGTTTGAGTTAGCCAAAACAAAACTGGATATTTCCGTTTTCATCCAGTCATATCCGGACAAAGTGGTGTGGAATTCGTATGCAATGGACCGAGAAAATCACAGGAAAAATGGTTTTGGAGAAAAGCAAAGTCTTTTCGTTAGGCAAGTGCATCAAATGTCATCTACACAAACAGAAATAGCATGTGGGTTTGCTGCACTTCTTCTAGCTTTCTCCCTAGAAAATACGAATGTGTAGAGCTGGTGTCTCCATGTGGAACCAATTAGTGTTTCCAAGCATAAAATTAAATGTTCCCTGAAAAAAAAAACATTCAAAAAAATAAAGTCCGTGGATAATATCAGGAATACACAAACACAGATGCTGTAGCAATATTTCGGTTTGAGTTAGCCAAAACAAAACCGCATAATTCCGGTTTCATCCAGTCATATCCGGACAAAGTGGTGTGGAATTCGTATTCAATGGACCGAGAAAATCACAGGAAAAATGGTTTTGGAGAAAAGCAAAGTCTTTTCGTTAGGCAAGTGCATCAAATGTCATCTATACAAACAGAAATATCATGTTTGTTTGCCGCAGTTCCTCTAGCTTTCTCCCTAGAAAATACGAATGTGTAGAGCTGGTGTCTCCATGTGGAACGAATTAGTGTTTCCAAGCATAAAATTAAATGTTCCCTGAAAAAAAAAACATTCAAAAAAATAAAGTCCGTGGATAATATCAGGAATACACAAACACAGATGCCGTAGCAATATTTCGGTTTGAGTTAGCCAAAACAAAACCGCATAATTCCGGTTTCATCCAGTCATATCCGGACAAAGTGGTGTGGAATTCGTATTCAATGGACCGAGAAAATCACAGGAAAAATGGTTTTGGAGAAAAGCAAAGTCTTTTCGTTAGGCAAGTGCATCAAATGTCATCTATACAAACAGAAATATCATGTTTGTTTGCCGCAGTTCCTCTAGCTTTCTCCCTAGAAAATACGAATGTGTAGAGCTGGTGTCTCCATGTGGAACGAATTAGTGTTTCCAAGCACAAAATTAAATGTTCCCTGAAAAAAAAATTCAAAAAAATAAAGTCCTTGGATAATATCAGGAATACACAAACACAGAGGCTGTAGCAATATCTGGGATTGAGTTAGCCAAAATGAAACCGGATATTTCCGGTTTCATCCAGTCATATCCGGACAAAGTGGTGTGGAATTCGTATGCAATGGACCGAGAAAATCACAGGAAAAATGGTTTTGGAGAAAAGCAAAGTCTTTTCGTTAGGCAAGTGCATCAAATGTCATCTACACAAACAGAAATATCATGTGTGTTTGCCTCAGTTCCTCTAGCTTTCTCCCTAGAACATATGAATGTGTAGAGCTGGTATGTCCATGTGGCACCAATTAGAGTTTCCAAGCACAAAATTAAATGTTCCCTGATAAAAAAAATCAAAACAATAAAGTCTGTGGATAATATCAGCAATGCACAAACACAGATGCTGTAGCAATATTTCGGTTTCAGTTAGCAAAAATGATACCGGATATTTCCGATTACATCCAGTCATATCCGGACACAGTGGTGTGGAATTCGTATGCAATGGACCGAAAAAATCACAGTAAAAATGATTTTGAAGAAAAGCAAAGTCTTTTCGTTAGGCAAGTGCATCAAATGTCACCTATACAAACAGAAATATCATGTTTGTTTGCCGCAGTTCCGCTAGCTTTCTCCCTAGAAAATACGAATGTGTAGAGCTGGTGTCTCCATGTGGGACTAATTAGAGTTTCCAAGCATAAAATTAAATGTTCCCTGAAAAAAAAACGTTCAAAAAAATAAAGTCCATGGATAATATCAGGAATACACAAACACAGAGGCTGTTGCAATATCTGGGATTGAATTAGCCAAAATGAAACCGGATATTTCCGGTTTCATCCAGTCATATCCGGACAAAGTGGTGTGGAATTCGTATGCAATGGACTGAGAAAATCACAGTAAAAATGGTTTTGGAGAAAAGCAAAGTCTTTTCGTTAGGCAAATGCATCAAATGTCATCTATACAAACAGAAATATCATGTGTGTTTGCCTCAGTTCCTCTAGCTTTCTCCCTAGAAAATACGAATGTGTAGAGCCGGTGTCTCCATGTGGAACCAATTAGTGTTTCTAAGCACAAAATTAAATGTTCCCTGAAAAAAAACATTCAAAAAAATAAAGTCCGTGGATAATATCAGGAATACACAAACACAGATGCTGTAGCAATATTAGGGTTTGAGTTAGCCAAAACAAAACTGCATATTTCCTGTTTCATCCAGTCATATCCGGACAAAGTGGTGTGGAATTCGTATGCAATGGACCGAGAAAATCACAGGAAAAATGGTTTTGGAGAAAAGCAAAGTCTTTTCGTTAGGCAAGTGCATCAAATGTCATCTCTACAAACAGAAATATCATGTTTGTTTGCTTCAGTTCCTCTAGCTTTCTCCCTAGAAAATACGAATGTGTAGAGCTGGTGTCTCCATGTGGAACCAATTAGTGTTTCTAAGCACAAAATTAAATGTTCCCTGAAAAAAAAACATTCAAAACAATAAAGTCCGTGGATAATATCAGGAATACACAAACAAAGAGGCTGTAACAATATTTTGGTTTGAGTTAGCCAAAACAAAACCGGATATTTCCGGTTTCATCCAGTCATATCCGGACAAAGTGGTGTGGAATTTGTATGCAATGGACCGAGAAAATCACAGGAAAAATGGTTTTGGAGAAAAGCAAAGTCTTTTCGTTAGGCAAGTGCATCAAATGTCATGTATACAAACAGAAATATCATGTTTGTTTGCCTCAGTTCCTCTAGCTTTCTCCCTATAACATACGAATGTGTAGAGCCGGTGTCTCCATGTGGAACCAATTAGTGCTTCAAGCATAAAATTAAATGTTCCCTGAAAAAAAAAACATTCAAAAATATAACGTCCGTGGATAATATCAGGAATACACAAACACAGAGGCTGTAGCAATATTTCGGTTTGAGTTAGCCAAAACAAAACCGGATATTTCCGGTTTCATCCAGTCATATCCGGACAAAGTGGTGTGGAATTAGTATGCAATGGACCGAGAAAATCACAGGAAAAATGGTTTTGGAGAAAAGCAAAGTCTTTTCGTTAGGCAAGTGCATCAAATGTCATCTCTACAAACAGAAATATCATGTTTGTTTGCTTCAGTTCCTCTAGCTTTCTCCCTAGAAAATATGAATGTGTAGAGCTGGTGTCTCCATGTGGAACCAATTAGTGTTTCCAAGCACAAAATTAAATGTTCCCTTAAAAAAAACATTCAAAAAAATAAAGTCCGTGGATAATATCAGGAATGCACAAACACAGATGCTGTACAAATATTTCGGTTTGAGTTAGCCAAAACAAAACCGGATATTTCCGGTTTCATCCAGTCATATCCGGACAAACTGGTGTGGAATTGGTATGCAATGGACCCAGAAAATCACAGTAAAAATGGTTTTGGAGAAAAGCAAAGTCTTTTCGTTAGGCAAGTGCATCAAATATCATCTATAAAAACAGAAATATCATGTGGGTTTGCTGCACTTCTTCTAGCTTTCTCCCTAGAAAATACGAATGTGTAGAGCTGGTGTCTCCATGTGGAACCAATTAGTGTTTCCAAGCATAAAATTAAATGTTCCCTGAAAAAAAAACATTCAAAACAATAAAGTCCGTGGATAATATCAGGAATACACAAACACAGATGCTGTAGCAATATTTCGGTTTGAGTTAGCCAAAACAAAACCGCATATTTCCGGTTTCATCCAGTCATATCCGGACAAACTGGTGTGGAATTCGTATGCAATGGACTGAGAAAATCACAGTAAAAATGGTTTTGGAGAAAAGCAAAGTCTTTTCGTTAGGCAAGTGCATCAAATGTCATCTATACAAACAGAAATATCATGTTTGTTTGCCGCAGTTCCTCTAGCTTTCTCCCTAGAAAATACGAATGTGTAGAGCTGGTGTCTCCATGTGGAACCAATTAGTGTTTCCAAGCATAAAATTAAATGTTCCCTGAAAAAAAAACATTCAAAACAATAAAGTCCGTGGATAATATCAGGAAAACACAAACAAATAGGCTGCAGTAATAATTCGGTTTGAGTTAGCCAAAACAAAACCGGATATTTCCGGTTTCATCCAGTCATATCCGGACAAACTGGTGTGGAATTCGTATGCAATGGACCGAGAAAATCACAGGAAAAATGGTTTTGGAGAAAAGCAAAGTCTTTTCGTTAGGCAAGTGCATCAAATGTCATCTATACAAACAGAAATATCATGTTTGTTTGCCGCAGTTCCTCTAGATTTCTCCCTAGAAAATACGACTGTGTAGAGCTGGTGTCTCCATGTGGAAACAATTAGTGTTTTAACGGTACAAAATTAAATGTTCCCTCAAAAAAAAAACGTTCAAAAAATAAAGTCCGTGGATAATATCATGAATACACAAACACAGAGGCTGTTGCAATATCTGGGATTCAATTAGCCAAAATGAAACCGGATATTTCCGGTTTCATCCAGTCATATCCGGACAAACTGGTGTGGAATTCGTATGCAATGGACTGAGAAAATCAAACGAAAAATGGTTTTGGAGAAAAGCAAAGTCTTTTCGTTAGGCAAGTGCATCAAATGTCATGTATACAAACAGAAATACAATGTTTGTTTGCCGCAGTTCCTCTAGCTTTCTCCCTAGAACATACGAATGTGTAGAGCCGGTGTCTCCATGTGGAACCAATTAGTACTTCCAAGCATAAAATTAAATGTTCCCTGAAAAAAAAAACATTCAAAAAAATAAAGTCCGTGGATAATATCAGGAATACACAAACAAAGAGGCTGTAGCAATATTTCGGTTTGAGTTAGCCAAAACAAAACCGGATATTTCCGGTTTCATGCAGTCATATCCGGACAAAGTGGTGTGGAATTCGTATGCAATGGACCGAGAAAATCACAGGAAAAATGGTTTTGGAGAAAATCAAAGTCTTTTCGTTAGGCAAGTGCATCAAATGTCATCTCTACAAACAGAAATATCATGTTTGTTTGCTTCAGTTCCTCTAGCTTTCTCCCTAGAAAATACGAATGTGTAGAGCTGGTGTCTCCATGTGGAACCAATTAGTGTTTCCAAGCATAAAATTAAATGTTCCTTGAAAAAAAAACATTCAAAAAAATAAAGTCCGTGGATAATATCAGGAATACACAAACACAGAGGCTGTAGCAATATTTCGGTTTGAGTTAGCCAAAACAAAACCGGAGATTTCCGGTTTCATCCATTCATATCGGGACAAAGTGGTGTGGAATTCGTATGCAAAGGACCGAGAAAATCACAGGAAAAATGGTTTTGGAGAAAAGCAAAGTCTTTTCGTTAGGCAAGTGCATCAAATGTCATCTCTACAAACAGAAATATCATGTTTATTTGCCGCAGTTCCTCTAGCTTTCTCCGTAGATAATATGAATGTGTAGAGCTGGTGTCTCCATGTGGAACCAATTAGTGTTTCCAAGCACAAAATTAAATGTTCCCTGAAAAAAAAAATTCAAAAAAATAAAGTCCTTGGATAATATCAGGAATACACAAACACAGAGGCTGTAGCAATATTTCGGTTTGAGTTAGCCAAAACAAAACCGGAGATTTCCGGTTTCATGCAGTCGTATCCGGACAAAGTTGTGTGGAATTCGTATGCAATGGACCGAGAAAATCACAGTAAAAATGGTTTTGGAGAAAAGCAAAGTCTTTTCGTTAGGCAAGTGCATCAAATATCATCTATAAAAACATAAATATCATGTGTGTTTGAGGCACTTCTTCTAGCTTTCTCCCTAGAAAATACGAATGTGTAGAGCTGGTGTCTCCATGTGGAACCAATTAGTGTTTCCAAGCATAAAATTAAATGTTCCCTGAAAAAAAAAACATTCAAAAAATAAAGTCCGTGGATAATATCAGGAATACACAAACACAGATGCTGTAGCAATATTTCGGTTTGAGTTAGCCAAAACAAAACCGCATATTTCCGGTTTCATCCAGTCATATCCGTACAAACTGGTGTGGAATTCGTATGAAATGGACCGAGAAAATCACAGGAAAAATGGTTTTGGAGAAAAGCAAAGTCTTTTCGTTAGGCAAGTGCATCAAATGTCATCTATAAAAACAGAAATATCATGTTTGTTTTCTGCACTTCTTCTAGCTTTCTCCCTAGAAAATACGAATGTGTAGAGCTGGTGTCTCCATGTGGAACCAATTAGTGTTTCCAAGCATAAAATTAAATGTTCCTTGAAAAAAAAAACATTCAAAAAAATAAAGTCCGTTGATAATATCAGGAATACACAAACACAGATGCTGTACAAATATTTCGGTTTGAGTTAGCCAAAACAAAACCGGATATTTCCGGTTTCATCCAGTCATATCCGGACAAACTGGTGTGGAATTCGTATGCATTGGACCGAGAAAATCACAGGAAAAATGGTTTTGGAGAAAAGCTAAGTCTTTTCGTTAGGCAAGTGCATCAAATGTCATCTATACAAACAGAAATATCATTTTTCTTTGCCACAGTTCCTCTAGCTTTCTCCCTAGAACATACGAATGTGTAGAGCTGGTGTCTCCATGTGGAACCAATTAGTGTTTCCAAGCATAAAATTAAATGTTCCCTGAAAAAAAAAACATTCAAAAAAATAAAGTCCGTGGATAATAACAGGAATACACAAACACAGAGGCTGTAGCAATATTTCGGTTTGAGTTAGCCAAAACAAAACCGGATATTTCCAGTTTCATCCAGTCATATCCGGACAAAATGGTGTGGAATTGGTATGCAATGTACCTAGAAATTCACAGGAAAAATGGTTTTGGAGAAAAGCAAAGTCTTTTCGTTAGGCAAGTGCATCAAATGTCATGTATACAAACAGAAATATCATGTTTGTTTGCCGCAGTTCCTCTAGCTTTCTCCCTAGAAAATGCGAATGTGTAGAGCTGGTGTCTCCATGTGGAACCAATTAGTGTTTCCAAGCATAAAATTAAATGTTCCTTGAAAAAAAAACATTCAAAAAAATAAAGTCCGTGGATAATATCAGGAATACACAAACACAGATGCTGTACAAATATTTCGGTTTGAGTTAGCCAAAACAAAACCGGATATTTCCGGTTTCATCCAGTCATATCCGGACAAACTGGTGTGGAATTCGTATGCAATGGACCGAGAAAATCACAGTAAAAATGGTTTTGGAGAAAAGCAATGTCTTTTCATTAGGCAAGTGCATCAAATGTCATCTATAAAAACAGAAATATCATGTTTGTTTGCTGCACTTCTTCTAGCTTTCTCCCTAGAAAATACGAATGTGTAGAGCTGGTGTCTCCATGTGGAACCAATTAGTGTTTCCAAGCATAAAATTAAATGTTCCTTGAAAAAAAAAACATTCAAAAAAATAAAGTCCGTGGATAATATCAGGAATACACAAACACAGATGCTTTACAAATATTTCGGTTTGAGTTAGCCAAAACAAAACCGGATATTTCCGGTTTCATCCAGTCATATCCGGACAAACTGGTGTGGAATTTGTATGCAATGGACCGAGAAAATCACAGGAAAAATGGTTTTGGAGAAAAGCAAAGTCTTTTCGTTAGACAAGTGCATCAAATATCATCTATAAAAAAGAAATATCATGTGTGTTTGCTGCCCTTCTTCTAGCATTCTCCCTAGAAAATACGAATGTGTAGAGCTGGTGTCTCCATGTGGAACCAATTAGTGTTTCCAAGCATAAAATTAAGTTTTCCCTGAAAAAAAAAACATTTAAAAAATAAATTCCGTGGATAATATCAGGAATACACAAACACAGATGCTGTAGCAATATCTGGGATTGAGTTAGCCAAAACATAACCGGATATTTCCGGTTTCATCCAGTCATATCTGGACAAACTGGTGTGGAATTCGTATGCATTGGACCGAGAAAATCACAGGAAAAATGGTTTTGGAGAAAAGCAAAGTCTTTTCGTTAGGCAAGTGCATCAAATGTCATCTAGACAAACAGAAATATCATTTTTCTTTGCCACAGTTCCTCTAGCTTTCTCCCTAGAATATACGAATGTGTAGAGCTGGTGTCTCCATGTGGAACCAATTAGTGTTTCCAAGCATAAAATTAAATGTTCCCTGAAAAAAAAACATTCAAAAAAATAAAGTCCGTGGATAATATCAGGAATACACAAACACAGAGGCTGTAGCAATATTTCGGTTTGAGTTAGCCAAAACAAAACCGGATATTTCCGGTTTCATCCAGTCATATCCGGACAAAATGGTGTGGAATTGGTATGCAATGTACCTAGAAAAATCACAGGAAAAATGGTTTTGGAGAAAAGCAAAGTCTTTTCTTTAGGCAAGTGCATTAAATGTCATGTATACAAACAGAAATATCATGTTTGTTTGCCGCAGTTCCTCTAGCTTTCTCCCTAGAAAATACGAATGTGTAGAGCTGGTGTCTCCATGTGGAACCAATTAGAGTTTCCAAGCATAAAATTAAATGTTCCCTGAAAAAAAAACATTCAAAAAAATAAAGTCCTTGGATAATATCAGGAATACACAAACAAAGAGGCTGTAGCAATATTTCGGTTTGAGTTAGCCAAAACAAAACCGGATATTTCCGGTTTCATCCAGTCATTTCCGGACAAAATGGTGTGGAATTCGTATGCAATGGACTGAGAAAATCACAGTAAAAATGGTTTTGGAGAAAAGGAAAGTCTTTTCGTTAGGCAAGTGCATAAAATGTCATCTAGACAAACAGAAATATCATGTTTGTTTGCCGCAGTTCCTCTAGCTTTCTCCATAGAACATACGAATGTGTAGAGCTGGTATCTCCATGTGGGACCAACTAGAGTTTCCAAGCACAAAATTAAATGTTCCCTGATAAAAAAAATCAAAACAATAAAGTCCGTGGATAATATCAGGAATTCACAAACACAGATGCTGTAGCAATATTTCGGTTTGAGTTAGCCAAAACAAAACCGGATATTTCCGGTTTCATCCAGTCATATCCGGACAAACTGTTGTGGAATTCGTATGCAATGGACCGAGAAAATCACAGTAAAAATGGTTTTGGAGAAAAGCAAAGTCTTTTCGTTAGGCAAGTGCATAAAATGTCATCTAGACAAACAGAAATAGCATGTTTGTTTGCCGCAGTTCCTCTAGCTTTCTCCCTAGAAAATACGAATGTGTAGAGCTGGTGTCTCCATGTGGAACCAATTAGTGTTTCCAATCATAAAATTAAATGTTCCCTGAAAAAAAATCAAAAAAATAAAGTCCGTGGATAATATCAGGAATACACAAACACAGATGCTGTAGCAATATCTGGGATTGAGTTAGCCAAAACATAACCGGATATTTCCGGTTTCATCTAGTCATATCAGGACAAACTGTTGTGGAATTCGTATGCTATGGACTGAGAAAATCACAGTAAAAATGGTTTTGGAGAAAAGCAAAGTCTTTTCGTTAGGCAAGTGCATCAAATGTCATCTATACAAACAGAAATATCATGTTTGTTTGCCGCAGTTCCTCTAGCTTTCTCCCTAGAAAATACGAATGTGTAGAGCTGGTGTCTCCATGTGGAACCAATTAGTGTTTCCAAGCATAAAATTAAATGTTCCCCCCCAAAAAAAAAAACATTCAAAAAAATAAAATCCGTGGATAATATCAGGAATACACAAATAAAGAGTCTGTAGCAATATCTGGGATTGAGTTATCCAAACAAAACCGGATATTTCCGGTTTCATCCAGTCATATCAGGACAAAATGGTGTGGAATTGGTATGCAATGGACCGAGAAAATCACAGGAAAAATGGTTTTGGAGAAAAGCAAAGTCTTTTCGTTAGGCAAGTGCATCAAATATCATCTATAAAAACAGAAATATCAGGTTTGTTTGCCGCAGTTCCTCTAGCTTTCTCCCTAGAAAATATGAATGTGTAGAGCTGGTGTCTCCATGTGGAACCAATTAGTGTTTCCAAGCATAAAATTAAATGTTCTCTGAAAAAAAAGCATTAAAATATAAAATCCGATGATAATATCAGGAATACACAAACACAGATGCTGTAGCAATATTTGGGTTTGAGTTAGCCAAAACAAAACCGGATATTTCCGGTTTCATCCAGTCATATCCGGACAATGTGGTGTGGAATTGGTATGCAATGGACCGAGAATATCAGAGGAAAAATGGTTTTGGAGAAAAGCAAAGTATTTTCGTTAGGCAAGTGCATAAAATGTCATCTATACAAACAGAAATATCATGTTTGTTTGCCACAGATCCTCTACTTTCTCCCTAGAAAATACGAATGTGTAGAGCTGGTGTCTCCATGTGGAACCAATTAGTGTTTCCAAGCATAAAATTAAATGTTCCATGAAAAAAAACATTCAAAAAAATAAAGTCCGTGGATAATATCAGGAATACACAAACACAGAGGCTGTAGCAATATCTGGGATTGAGTTAGCCAAAACAAAACCGGATATTTCCGGTTTCATACAGTCATATCCGGACAAACTGTTGTGGAATTCGTATGCAATGGACCGAGAAAATCACAGTAAAAATGGTTTTGGAGAAAAGCAAAGTCTTTTCGTTAGGCAAGTGCATCAAATGTCATCTATACAAACAGAAATATCATGTTTGTTTGCCGCAGTTCCTCTAGCTTTCTCCCTAGAAAATACGAATGTGTAGAGCTGGTGTCTCCATGTGGAATCAATTAGTGTTTCCAAGCACAAAATTAAATGTTCCCTGAAAAAAAAACATTCAAAAAAATAAAGTCCGTGGATGATATCAGGAATACACAAACACAGATGCTGTAGCAATATCTGGGATTGAGTTAGCCAAAACAGAACCGGATATTTCCGGTTTCATCCAGTCATATCCGGACAAAGTGGTGTGGAATTCGTATGCTATGGACGGAGAAAATCACAGTAAAAATGGTTTTGGAGAAAAGCAAAGTCTTTTCGTTAGGCAAGTGCATAAAATGTCATGTATAAAAACAGAAATATCATGTTTGTTTGCCGCAGTTCCTCTAGCTTTCTCCCTAGAAAATACGAATGTGTAGAGCTGGTGTCTCCATGTGGAACCAATTAGTGTTTCCAAGCATAAAATTAAATGTTCCCTGAAAAAAAACATTCAAAAAAATAATGTCCGAGGATAATATCAGGAATACACAAACACAGATGCTGTAGCAATATCTGGGATTGAGTTAGCCAAAACAAAACCGGATATTTCCGGTTCATCCAGTCATATCCGGACAAAGTGGTGTGGAATTCGTATGCAATGGACCGAGAAAATCACAGGAAAAATGCTTTTGGAGAAAAGCAAAGTCTTTTCGTTAGGCAATTGCATCAAATGTCATCTATACAAACAGAAATATCAGGTTTGTTTGCCGCAGTTCCTCTAGCTTTCTCCCTAGAAAATACGAATGTTTAGAGCTGGTGTATCCATGTGGAACCAATTAGTGTTTCCAAGCATAAAATTAAATGTTCTCTGAAAAAAAAGCATTAAAATATAAAATCCGATGATAATATCAGGAATACACAAACACAGAGGCTGTAACAAATTTCGGTTTGAGTTAGCCAAAACAAAACCGGATATTTCCGGTTTCATGCAGTCATATCCGGACAAAATGGTGTGGAATTCGTATGCAATGGACCGAGAAAATCACAGTAAAAATGGTTTTGGAGAAAAGCAAAGTTTTTCTTTAGGCAAGTGCATAAAACGTCATGTATACAAACAGAAATATCATGTTTGTTTGCCGCAGTTCCTCTAGCTTTTTCCCTAGAAAATACGAATGTGTAGAGCTGGTGTGTCCATGTGGAACCAATTAATGTTTCCAAGCATAAAATTAAATGTTCCCTAAAAAAAAAAACATTCAAAACAATAAAGTCCTTGGATAATATCAGGAATACACAAAGACAGAGACTGTAGCAATATTTCGGTTTGAGTTAGCCAAAAAAAAAAAACCGGATATTTCCGGTTTCATCCAGTCATATCCGGACAAACTGGTGTGGAATTCGTATGCAATGGACCGAGAAAATCACAGGAAAAATGGTTTTGGAGGAAAGCAAAGTCTTTTGGTTAGGCAAGTGCAAAAATGTCATTTACACAAACAGAAATATCATGTTTGCTTGCCGCTGTTCCTCTAGCTTTCTCCCTAGAAAATACACGTGTGTAGAGCTGGTGTCTCCATGTGGAGCCAATTAGTGTTTATAAGCGCAAAATTAAATGTTCCCTGAAAAAAAAATCAAAACCATAAAATCCATGGATAATATCAGGAATACACAAACATAGAGTCTGTAGAAATATCTGGGATTGAGTTAGCCAAAAGAAAACCAGATATTCCCGATTTCATCCAGTCATATCCGGACAAAGTGGTGTGGAATTCGTATGCAATGTACCGAGAAAATCACAGTAAAAATGGTTTTGGAGAAAAGCAAAGTCTTTTCGTTAGGCAAGTGCATAAAATGTCATCTAGACAAACAGAAATATCATGTTTGTTTGCCACAGTTCCTCTAGCTTTCTCCCTAGAACATACGAATGTGTAGAGCTGGTGTCTCCATGTGGGACCAATTAGTGTTTCCAAGCATAAAATTAAATGTTCCCTGAAAAAAAAAACATTCAAAAAAATAAAGTCCGTGGATAATATCAGGAATGCACAAACACAGATGCCTTAACAATATTTGGGATTGAGATAGCCAAAACGAAACCAGCTATTTCTGATTTCATCCAGGCATATCCGGACAAAGTGGTGTGGAATTCGTATGCAATGGACCGAGAAAATCACAGGAAAAATGCTTTTGGAGAAAAGCAAAGTCTTTTCGTTAGGCAAGTGCATAAAATGTCATCTATACAAACAGAAATATCATGTTTGTTTGCCGCAGTTCCTCTAGCTTTCTCCCTAGAAAATATGAATGTGTAGAGCTGGTGTCTCCATGTGGAACCAATTAGTGTTTCTAAGCACAAAATTAAATGTTCCCTGAAGAAAAAAAAATCAAAACCATAAAGTCCATGGATAATATCAGGAATACAGAAACAAAGAGGCTGTAGCAATATCTGGGATTGAATTAGCCAAAATGAAACCGGATATTTCCGGTTTCATCCAGTCATATTCGGACAAACTGGTGTGGAATTCGTATGCAATGGACCGAGGAAATCACAGGAAAAATGGTTTTGGAGAAAAGCAAAGTCTTTTCGTTAGGCAAGTGCATAAAATGTCATCTAGACAAACAGAAATAGCATGTTTGTTTGCCGCAGTTCCTCTAGCATTCTCCTTAGAACATAAAAATTTGTAGAGCTGGTGTGTCCATGTGGAACCAATTAGTGTTTCCAAGCATAAAATTAAATGTTCCCTGAAAAAAAAAACATTCAAAAAAATAAAGTCCGTGGATAATATCAGGAATACACAAACAAAGAGGCTGTAGCAATATCTGGGATTGAGTTAGCCAAAACGAAACCGGATATTTCTGGTTTCATACAGTCATATCCGGACAAAGTGGTGTGGAATTCGTATGCAATGGACCGAGAAAATCACAGTAAAAATGATTTTGGAGAAAAGCAAAGTCTTTTCGTTAGGCAAGTGCATCAAATGTCATCTATACAAACAGAAATATCATGTTTGTTTGCCGCAGTTCCTCTAGCTTTCTCCCTAGAACATATGAATGTGTAGAGCTGGTGTTTCCATCTGGAACCAATTAGTGTTTCCAAAGAAAAAATTAAATGTTCCCTGATAAAAGAAAATCAAAACAATAAAGTCCGTGGATAATATCATGAATACACAAAGAGAGATGCTGTAGCAATATTAGGTTTTGAGTAAGCCAAAACAAAACCAGATATTTCCGATTTCATCCAGTCATATCCGGACAAAATGGTGTGGAATTCGTATGCAATGGACCGCGAAAATCACAGGAAAAATGGTTTTGGAGAAAAGCAAAGTCTTTTCGTTAGGCAAGTGCATCAAATGTCATCTAGACAAACAGAAATATCATGTTTGTTTGCCGCAGTTCCTCTAGCTTTCTCCCTAGAACATGCGAATGTGTAGAGCTGGTGTGTCCATGTGGAACCAATTAGTGTTTCCAAGCATAAAATTAAATGTTCCCTGAAAAAAAAAACATTCAAAAAAATAAAGTCAGTGGATAATATCAGGAATACACAAACACAGATGCTGTAGCAACATTTCGGTTTGAGTTACCCAAAACAAAACCGGATATTTCCGGTTTCATCCAGTCATATCCGGACAAACTGGTGTGGAATTCATATGCAATGGACCGAGAAAATCACAGTAAAAAAGGTTTTGGGGAAACGCAAAGTCTTTTCGTTAGGCAAGTGCATAAAATGTCCTCTATACAAACAGAAATATCATGTTTGTTTGCCGCAGTTCCTCTGGCTTTCTCCCTAGAAAGTAAGAATGTGTAGAGCTGGTGTCTCCATGTGGGACCAATTAGAGTTTCCAAGGAAAAAATTAAATGTTCCCTGATAAAAAAAATCAAAACAATAAAGTCCGTGGATAATATCAGGAATACACAAAGACAGAGGCTGTAGCAATATTTTGGTTTGAGTTAGCCAAAACAAAACCGGATATTTCCGGTTCCATCCAGTCATTTCCGGACAAACTGCTGTGGAATTCGTATGCAATGGACCGAGAAAATCACAGGAAAAATGGTTTTGGAGAAAAGCAAAGTCTTTTCGTTAGGCAAGTGCATCAAATGTCATCTAGACAAACAGAAATATCATGTTTGTTTGCTGCAGTTCCTCTAGCTTTCCCCCTAGAAAATAGGAATGTGTAGAGGTGGTGTGTCCATGTGGAACCAATTAGTGTTTCCAACCATAAAATTTAATGTTCCCTGAAAAAAAAACATTCAAAAAAATAAAGTCCGTGGATAATATCACGAATACACAAACAAAGAGGCTGTAGCAATATCTGGGATTGAATTAGCCAAAAAGAAACCGGATATTTCCGGTTTCATCCAGTCATATTCGGACAAACTGGTGTGGAATTCGTATGCAATGGACCGAGAAAATCACAGTAAAAATGGTTTTGGAGAAAGCAAAGTCTTTTCGTTAGGCAAGTGCATCAAATGTCATCTCTACAAACAGAAATATCATGTTTGTTTGCTGCAGTTCCTCTAGCTTTCTCCCTAGAACATAAAAATGTGTAGAGCTGGTGTCTCCATGTGGAACCAATTAGTGTTTCCAAGCATTAAATTAAATGTTCCCTGAAAAAAAAACATTCAAAAAAATAAAGTCCGTGGATAATATCACGAAAACACAAACACAGAGGCTGTAGCAATATTTCGGTTTGAGTTAGCCAAAACAAAACCGGATATTTCCGGTTTCATCCAGTCATATCCGGACAAAGTGGTGTGGAATTCGTATGCAATGGACTGAGAAAATCACAGGAAAAATGGTTTTGGAGAAAAGCAAAGTCTTTTCGTTAGGCAAGTGCATCAAATGTCATCTATACAAACAGAAATATCATGTTAGTTTGCCGCAGTTCCTCTAGCTTTCTCCCTAGAAAAAATGAATGTGTAGAGTTGGTGTCTCCATGTGGAACCAATTAGTGTTTCCAAGCATAAAATTAAATGTTCCCTGAAAAAAAAAACATTCAAAGAAATAAAGTCCGTGGATCATATCAGGAATACACAAACAAAGAGGCTGTAGCAATATCTGGGATTGAATTAGCCAAAGCGAAACCGGATATTTCCGGTTTCATCCAGTCATATCCGGACAAACTGGTGTGGAATTCGTATGCAATGGACCGAGAAAATCACAGTAAAAATGGTTTTGGAGAAAAGCAAAGTCTTTTCGTTAGGCAAGTGTATAAAATGTCATCTATACAAACAGAAATATCATGTTTGTTTGCCGCAGTTCCTCTAGCTTTCTCCCTAGAAAATACGAATGTGTAGAGCTGGTGTCTCCATTGGCACCAATTAGAGTTTCCAAGGAGAAAGTTAAATGTTCCCTGATTAAAAAAAAAAACAAAACAATAAAGTCCGTGGATAATATCAAGAATACACAAACACAGATGCTGTAGCAATATTTCGGTTTGAGTTAGCTGAAACAAAACCGGATATTTCCGGTTTCATCCAGTCATATTCGGACAAACTGGTGTGGAATTCGTATGCAATGGACCGAGAAAATCAAAGGAAAAATGGTTTTGGAGAAAAGCAAAGTCTTTTCATTAGGCAAGTGCATAAAATGTCATCTATACAAACAGAAATATCATGTTAGTTTGCCGCAGTTCCTCTATCTTACTCCCTAGAATAAAGGAATGTGTAGAGCTGGTGTCTCCATGTGGAACCAATTAGTGTTTCCAAGCATAAAATTAAATGTTCCATGAAAAAAAAACATTCAAAAAAATAAAGTCCGTGGATAATATCAGGAATACACAAACACAGAGGCTGTAGCAATATTTCGGTTTGAGTTAGCCAAAACAAAACCGGATATTTCCGGTTTCATCCAGTCATATCCGGACAAAGTGGTGTGGAATTCGTACGCAATGGACCGAGAAAATCACAGGAAAAATGGTTTTGGAGAAAAGCAGAGTCTTTTCGTTAGGCAAGTGCATAAAATGTCATCTATACAAACAGAAATATCATGTGTGTTTGCCCCAGTTCCTCTAGCTTTCCCCCTAGAAAATACGAATGTGTAGAGCTGGTGTCTCCATGTGGAACCAATTAGAGTTTCCAAAGACAAAGTTAAATGTTCCCTGAAAAAGAAATTCAAAACCATAAAGTCCGTGGATAATATCACGAATACACAAACACAGAGGCTGTAGCAATATCTGGGATTGAATTAGCCAAAACGAAACCGGATATTTCCAGTTTCATCCAGTCATATCCGGACAAACTGGTGTGGAATTCATATGCAATAGACCGAGAAAATCACAGTAAAAATGGTTTTGGAAAAAAGCAGAGAGTTTTCGTTAGGCAAGTGCATAAAATGTCATCTAGACAAACAGAAATATCATGTTTGTTTGCCGCAGTTCCTCTAGCTTTCTCCCTAGAAAATACGAATGTGTAGAGCTGGTGTGTCCATGTGGAACCAATTAGTGTTTCCAAGCATAAAATTAAATGTTCCCTGAAAAAAAAAAACATTCAAAAAAATAAAATCCGTGGATAATATCAGGAATACACAAACACAGATGCTGTAGCAATATTTCGGTTTGAGTTAGCCAAAACAAAACCGGATATTTCCGGTTTCATCCAGTCATATCCGGACAAAGTGGTGTGGAATTTGTATGCAATGGACCGAGAAAATCACAGGAAAAATTGTTTTGGAGAAAAGCAAAGTCTTTTCGTTAGGTAAGTGCATAAAATGTCATCTATACAAACAGAAATATCATGTTTGTTTGCCGCAGTTCCTCTAGCTTTCTCCCTAGAAAATACGAATGTGTAGAGCTGGTGTGTCCATGTGGAACCAATTAGTGTTTCCAAGCATAAAATTAAATGTTCCCTGAAAAAAAAAAAACATTCAAAAAAATAAAATCCGTGGATAATATCAGGAATACACAAACACAGATGCTGTAGCAATATTTCGGTTTGAGTTAGCCAAAAAAAACCGGATATTTCCGGTTTCATCCAGTCATATCCGGACAAAGTGGTGTGGAATTCGTATGCAATGGACCGAGAAAATCACAGGAAAAATGGTTTTGGAGAAAAGCAAAGTCTTTTCATTAGGCAAGTGCATAAAATGTCATCTATACAAACAGAAATATCATGTTTGTTTGCCGCAATTCCTCTAGCTTACTCCCTAGAATAAAGGAATGTGTAGAGCTAGTGTCTCCATGTGGAACCAATTAGTGTTTCCAAGCATAAAATTAAATGATCCCTGAAAAAAAAAACATTCAAAAAAATAAAGTCCCTGGATAATATCACGAATACACAAACAAAGAGGCTGTAGCAATATCTGGGATTGAATTAGCCAAAACGAAACCGGATATTTCCGGTTTCATCCAGTCATATTCGGACAAACTGGTGTGGAATTCGTATGCAATGGACCGAGAAAATCACAGTAAAAATGGTTTTGGAGAAAAGCAAAGTCTTTTCGTTAGGCAAGTGCATAAAATGTCATCTATACAAACAGAAATAGCATGTTTGTTTGCTGCAGTTCCTCTAGCTTTCTCCCTAGAACATAAAAATGTGTAGAGCTGGTGTCTCCATGTGGAACCAATTAGTGTTTCCAAGCATAAAATTAAATGTTCCCAGAAAAAAAAAAAACATTCAAAAAAATAAAGTCCGTGGATAATATCAGGAATACACAAACACAGAGGCTGTAGCAATATTTCGGTTTGAGTTAGCCAAAACAAAACCGGATATTTCCGGTTTCATCCAGTCATATCCGGACAAAGTGGTGTGGAATTCGTATGCAATGGACCAAGAAAATCACAGTAAAAATGGTTTTGTAGAAAAGCAGAGTCTTTCCGTTAGGCAAGTGCATAAAATGTCATCTATACAAACAGAAATATCATGTTTGTTTGCCGCAGTTACTCTTGCTTTCTCCCTAGAAAATACGAATGTGTAGAGCTGGTATCTCCATGTGGGAGCAATTAGAGTTTCCAAGGACAAAATTAAATGTTCCCTGATAAAAAAAAAAAAAAAAACAAAACAATAAAGTCCGTGGATAATATCAGGAATATTCAAACACAGATGCTGTAGCATTATTTTGGTTTGAGTTAGCCAAAACAAAACCGGATATTTCCGGTTTCATCCAGTCATATCCGGACAAACTGGTGTGGAATTCGTATGCAATGGACCGAGAAAATCACAGGAAAAATGGTTTTGGAGAAAAGCAAAGTCTTTTCGTTAGGCAAGTGCATAAAATGTCATCTAGACAAACAGAAATATCATGTTTGTTTGCCGCAGTTCCTCTAGCTTTCTCCCTAGAAATACGAATGTGTAGAGCTGGTGTCTCCATGTGGAACCAATTAGTGTTTCTAAGCATAAAATTAAATGTTCCCTGAAAAAAAAACAAAACAATAAAGTCCGTGGATAATATCAGGAATATCCAAACACAGATGCTGTAGCATTATTTCGGTTTGAGTTAGCCAAAACAAAACCGCATATTTCCGGTTTCATCCAGTCATATCCGGACAAAGTGGTGTGGAATTCGTATGCAATGGACCGAGAAAATCACAGGAAAAATGGTTTTGGAGAAAAGCAAAGTCTTTTCGTTAGGCAAGTGCATAAAATGTCATCTAGACAAACAGAAATATCATGTGTGTTTGCCGCAGTTCCTCTAGCTTTCCCCCTAGAAAATAGGAATGTGTAGAGCTGCTGTCTCCATGTGGAACCAATTAGAGTTTCCAAGGACAAAGTTAAATGTTCCCTGAGAAAGAAATTCAAAACCATAAAGTCCGTGGATAATATCAGGAATACACAGACACAGAGGCTGTAGCAATATCTGGGATT
The DNA here is from genome assembly GCA_036325905.1 of Lepus oiostolus. Lineage (NCBI taxonomy): Eukaryota > Metazoa > Chordata > Mammalia > Lagomorpha > Leporidae > Lepus > Lepus oiostolus. The sequence goes on along the minus strand of JAWMBE010000081.1, from coordinate 261,938 downwards.
GAATTAGCCAAAATGAAACCGGATATTTCCGGTTTCATCCAGTCATATCCGGACAAACTGGTGTGGAATTCATATGCAATAGACCGAGAAAATCACAGTAAAAATGGTTTTGGAAAAATGCAGAGTCTTTTCGTTAGGCAAGTGCATAAAATGTCATCTATACAAACAGAAATATCATGTTTGTTTGCCGCAGTTTCTCAAGCTTTCTCCCTAGAAAATACGAATGTGTAGAGCTGGTGTCTCCATGTGGGACCAATTAGTGTTTCCAAGCATAAAATTAAATGTTCCCTGAAAAAAAAAAACATTCAAAAAAATAAAATCCGTGGATAATATCAGGAATACACAAACACAGATGCTGTAGCAATATTTCGGTTTGAGTTAGCCAAAAAAAACCGGATATTTCCGGTTTCATCCAGTCATATCCGGACAAAGTGGTGTGGAATTCGTATGCAATGGACCGAGAAAATCACAGGAAAAATGGTTTTGGAGAAAAGCAAAGTCTTTTCATTAGGCAAGTGCATAAAATGTCATCTATACAAACAGAAATATCATGTTTGTTTGCCGCAATTCCTCTAGCTTACTCCCTAGAATAAAGGAATGTGTAGAGCTAGTGTCTCCATGTGGAACCAATTAGTGTTTCCAAGCATAAAATTAAATGATCCCTGAAAAAAAAAACATTCAAAAAAATAAAGTCCCTGGATAATATCACGAATACACAAACAAAGAGGCTGTAGCAATATCTGGGATTGAATTAGCCAAAACGAAACCGGATATTTCCGGTTTCATCCAGTCATATTCGGACAAACTGGTGTGGAATTCGTATGCAATGGACCGAGAAAATCACAGTAAAAATGGTTTTGGAGAAAAGCAAAGTCTTTTCGTTAGGCAAGTGCATAAAATGTCATCTAGACAAACAGAAATAGCATGTTTGTTTGCTGCAGTTCCTCTAGCTTTCTCCCTAGAACATAAAAATGTGTAGAGCTGGTGTGTCCATGTGGAACCAATTAGTGTTTCCAAGCATAAAATTAAATGTTCCCTGAAAAAAAAAACATTCAAAAAAATAAAGTCCGTGGATAATATCAGGAATACACAAACACAGAGGCTGTAGCAATATCTGGGATTGAATTAGCCAAAACAAAACCGGATATTTCCGGTTTCATCCAGTCATATCCGGACAAACTGGTGTGGAATTCGTATGCAATGGACGGAGAAAATCACAGGAAAAATGGTTTTGGAGAAAAGAAAAGTCCTTTCGTTAGGCTTGTGCATTAAATGTTATCTATACAAACAGAAATATCATGTTTGTTTGCCGCAGTTCCTCTAGCTTTCTCCCTAGAAAATACGAATGTGTAGAGCTGCTGTCTCCATGTGGCACCAATTAGAGTTTCCAAAGACAAAATTAAATGTTCCCTGATAAAAAAAAAAACAAAACAATAAAGTCCGTGGATAATATCAGGAATACCCAAACACAGATGCTGTAGCAATATTTCGGTTTGAGTTAGCAAAAACAAAACCGGATATTTCCGGTTTCATCCAGTCATATCCGGACAAAGTGGTGTGGAATTCGTATGCAATGGACCGAGAAAATCACAGGAAAAATGGTTTTGGAGAAAAGCAAAGTCTTTTCGTTAGTCAAGTGCATAAAATGTCATCTATACAAACAGAAATATCATGTTTGTTTGCCGCAGTTCCTCTAGCTTTCTCCCTAGAAAATACGAATGTGTAGAGCTGGTGTCTCCATGTGGGAGCAATTAGAGTTTCCAAGGACAAAATTAAATGTTCCCTGATAAAAAAAAAAAAAAAAACAAAACAAAACAATAAAAACCGTGGATAATATCAGGAATACCCAAACACAGATTCTGTAGCAATATTTTGGTTTGAGTTAGCCAAAACAAAACCGGATATTTCCGGTTTCATCCAGTCATATCTGGACAACGTGGTGTGGAATTCGTATGCAATGGACCGAGAAAATCACAGGAAAAATGGTTTTGGAGAAAAGCAAAGTCTTTTCGTTAGGCAAGTGCATAAAATGTCATCTATACAAACAGAAATATCCTGTTTGTTTGCCGCAGTTCCTCTACCTTTCCCCCTAGAAAATACGAATGTGTAGAGCTGGTGTCTCCATGTGGAAGCAATTAGAGTTTCCAAAGACAAAGTTAAATGTTCCCTGAAAAAGAAATTCAAAACCATAAAGTCCGTGGATAATATCAGGAATACACAAACAAAGAGGCTGTAGCAATATCTGGGATTGAATTAGCCAAAACGAAACCGGATATTTCCGGTTTCATCCAGTCATATCCGGACAAACTGGTGTGGAATTCATATGCAATAGACCGAGAAAATCACAGTAAAAATGGTTTTGGAAAAAAGCAGAGTGTTTTCGTTAGGCAAGTGCATAAAATATCATCTAGACAAACAGAAATATCATGTTTGTTTGCTGCAGTTCCTCTAGCTTTCTCCCTAGAAAATACGAATGTGTAGAGCTGCTGTCTCCATGTGGCACCAATTAGAGTTTCCAAGGAGAAAGTTAAATGTTCCCTGATTTAAAAAAAAACAAAACAATAAAGTCCGTGGATCATATCAGGAATACACAAACACAGATGCTGTAGCAATATTTCGGTTTGAGTTAGCCAAAACAAAACCGGATATTTCCGGTTTCATCCAGTCATATCCGGACAAAGTTTTGTGGAATTCGTATGCAGTGGACCGAGAAAATCACAGTAAAATTGGTTTTGGAGAAAAGCAAAGTCTTTTCGTTAGGCAAGTGCATAAAATGTCATCTATACAAACAGAAATATCATGTTTGTTTGCCGCAGTTCCTCTAGCTTTCTCCCTAGAACAAACAAATGTGTAGAGCTGGTGTCTCCATGTGGAACCAATTAGTGTTTCCAAGCATAAAATTAAATGTTCCCAGAAAAAAAAACATTCAAAAAAATAAAGTCCGTGGATAATATCAGGAATACACAAACACAGAGGCTGTAGCAATATTTCGGTTTGAGTTAGCCAAAACAAAACCGGATATTTCCGGTTTCATCCAGTCATATCCGGACAAACTGGTGTGGAATTTGTATGCAATGGACCGAGAAAATCACAGGAAAAATGGTTTTGGAGAAAAGCAAAGTCTTTTCGTTAGGCAAGTGCATAAAATGTCATCTAGACAAACAGAAATAGCATGTTTGTTTGCCGCAGTTCCTCTAGCTTTCTCCCTAGAAAATACGAATGTGTAGAGCTGGTGTCTCCATGTGGAACCAATTAGTGTTTCCAAGCATAAAATTAAATGTTCCGTGAAAAAAAAAACATTCAAAAAAATAAAATCCGTGGATAATACCAGGAATACACAAACACAGATGCTGTAGCAATATTTCGGTTTGAGTTAGCCAAAACAAAACCGGATATTTCCGGTTTCATCCAGTCATTTCCGGACAAAGTGGTGTGGAATTGGTATGCAATGGACCGAGAAAATCACAGGAAAAATGGTTTTGGAGAAAAGCAAAGTCTTTTCGTTAGGCAAGTGCATAAAATGTCATCTAGACAAACAGAAATATCATGTTTGTTTGCCGCAGTTCCTCTAGCTTTCTCCCTAGAAAATACGAATGTGTAGAGCTGGTGTCTCCATGTGGAACCAATTAGTGTTTCCAAGCCTAAAATTTAATGTTCTCTGAAAAAAAAAAACATTCAAAAAAATAAAATCCGTGGTTAATATCAGGAATACACAAACAAAGAGGCTGTAGCAATATCTGAGATTGAATTAGCCAAAATGAAACCGGATATTTCCGGTTTCATCCAGTCATATCTGGACAAACTGGTGTGGAATTCGTATGCAATGGACCGAGAAAATCACAGTAAAAATGGTTTTGGAGAAAAGCAAAGTCTTTTCGTTAGGCAAGTGCATCAAATGTCATCTAGACAAACAGAAATAGCATGTTTGTTTGCCGCAGTTCCTCTAGCTTTCTCCCTAGAACATAAAAATGTGTAGAGCTGGTTTCTCCATGTGGAACCAATTAGTGTTTCCAAGCATAAAATTACATGTTCCCAGAAAAAAAAGCATTCAAAAAAATACAGTCCGTGGATAATATCAGGAATACACAAACACAGAGGCTGTAGCAATATTTCGGTTTGAGTTAGCCAAAACAAAACCGGATATTTCCGGTTTCATCCAGTCATATCCGGACAAACTGGTGTGGAATTTGTATGCAATGGACCGAGAAAATCACAGGAAAAATGGTTTTGGAGAAAAGCAAAGTCTTTTCGTTAGGCAAGTGCATAAAATGTCATCTAGACAAACAGAAATATCATGTTTGTTTGCCGCAGTTCCTCTAGCTTTCTCCCTAGAAAATACGAATGTGTAGAGCTGGTGTCTCCGTGTGCACCAATTAGAGTTTCCAAGGACAAAGTTAAATGTTCCCTAATAAAAAAAACCAAACAATAAAGTCCGTGGATAATATCAGGAATACACAAACACAGATGCTGTAGCAATATTTCGGTTTGAGTTAGCCAAAACAAAACCGGATATTTCCGGTTTCATCCAGTCATATCCGGACAAACTGGTGTGGAATTCGTATGCAATGGACCGAGAAAATCACAGGAAAAATGGTTTTGGAGAAAAGCAAAGTCTTTTCGTTAGGCAAGTGCATAAAATGTCATCTAGACAAACAGAAATAGCATGTTTGTTTGCCTCAGTTCCTCTAGCTTTCTCCCTAGAAAATACGAATGTGTAGAGCTGGTGTCTCCATGTGGAACCAATTAGTGTTTCCAAGCATAAAATTAAATGTTCCCTGAAAAAAAAATTCAAAAAAATAAAATCCGTGGATGATATCAGGAATACACAAACACAGATGCTGTACAAATATTTCGGTTTGAGTTAGCCAAAACAAAACCGGAAATTTCCGGTTTCATCCAGTCTTATCCGGACAAAGTGGTGTGGAATTGATATGCAATGGACCGAGAAAATCACAGTAAAAATGGTTTTGGAGAAAAGCAAAGACTTTTCGTTAGGCAAGTGCATAAAATATCATCTAGACAAACAGAAATATCATGTTTGTTTGCCGCAGTTCCTCTAGCTTTCTCCCTAGAAAATATGAATGTGTAGAGCTGGTGTCTCCATGTGGAACCAATTAGTGTTTCCAAGCATAAAATTAAATGTTCCCTGAAAAAAAACATTCAAAAAAATAAAGTCCGTGGATCATATCAGGAATACACAAACAAAGAGGCTGTAGCAATATCTGGGATTGAATTAGCCAAAACGAAACCGGATATTTCCGGTTTCATCCAGTCATATTCGGACCAACTGGTGTAGAATTGGTATGCAATGGACCGAGAAAATCACAGTAAAAATGGTTTTGGAGAGAAGCAAAGTATTTTCGTTAGGCAAGTGCATAAATTGTCATCTATACAAACAGAAATATCATGTTTGTTTGCCGCAGTTCCTCTAGCTTTCTCCCTAGAACAAACAAATGTGTAGAGCTGGTGTCTCCATGTGGAACGAATTAGTGTTTCCAAGCATAAAATTAAATGTTCCCTGAAAAAAAACATTCAAAAAAATAAAGTCCGTGGATAATATCAGGGATACACAAACAAAGAGGCTGTAGCAATATCTGGGATTGAATTAGCCAAAATGAAACCGGATATTTCCGGTTTCATCCAGTCATATCCGGACATAGTGGTGTGGAATTGGTATGCAATGGACTGAGAAAATCACAGGAAAAATGGTTTTGGAGAAAAGCAAAGTCTTTTCGTTAGACAAGTGCATCAAATGTCATCTATACAAACAGAAATATCATGTTTGTTTGCCGCAGTTCCTCTAGCTTTCTCCCTAGAAAATATGAATGTTTAGAGCTGATGTCTCCGTGTGCACCAATTAGAGTATCCAAGGACAAAGTTAAATGTTCCCAGAAAAAAAAAACATTCAAAAAAATACAGTCCGTGGATAATATCAGGAATACACAAACACAGAGGCTGTAGCAATATTTCGGTTTGAGTTAGCCAAAACAAAACCGGATATTTCCGGTTTCATCCAGTCATATCTGGACAAACTGGTGTGGAATTCGTATGCAAAGGACAGAGAAAAAAACAGGAAAATGGTTTTGGAGAAAAGCAAAGTCTTTTCGTTAGGCAAGTGCATAAAATGTCATCTATACAAACAAAAATATCATGTGTGTTTGCCGCTGTTCCTCTAGTTTTCTCCCTAGAAAATACGAATGTGTAGAGCTGGTGTCTCCATGTGGAACCAATTAGTGTTTCCAAGCATAAAATTTAATGTTCTCTGAAAAAAAAACATTCAAAAAAATAAAATCCGTGGATAATATCAGGAATACACAAACAAAAAGGCTGTAGCAATATCTGAGATTGAATTAGCCAAAACGAAACCGGATATTTCCGGTTTCATCCAGTCATATCCGGACAAACTGGTGTGGAATTGGTATGCAATGGACCGAGAAAATCACAGGAAAAATGGTTTTGGAGAAAAGCAAAGTCTTTTCGTTAGGCAAGTGCATAAAATGTCATCTATACAAACAGAAATATCATGTTTGTTTGCCGCAGTTCCTCTATCTTTCTCCCTAGAAAATACGAATGTGTAGAGCTGGTGTCTCCATGTGGAACCAATTAGTGTTTCCAAGCCAAAAATTTAATGTTCTCTGAAAATAAAAACATTCAAAAAAATAAAATCCGTGGATAATATCAGGAATACACAAACAAAGAGGCTGTAGCAATATCTGAGATTGAATTAGCCAAAATGAAACCGGATATATCCGGTTTCATGCAGTCATATCCGGACAAACTGTTGTGGAATTCGTATGCAATGGACCGAGAAAATCACAGTAAAAATGGTTTTGGAGAAAAGCAAAGTCTTTTCGTTAGGCAAGTGCATAAAATGTCATCTATACAAACAGAAATAGCATGTTTGTTTGCCGCAGTCCCTCTAGCTTTCTCCCTAGAAAATACGAATGTGTAGAGCTGGTGTCTCCATGTGGAACCAATTAGTGTTTCCAAGCCGAAAATTTAATGTTCTCTGAAAAAAAAACATTCAAAAAAATAAAATCCGTGGATAATATCAGGAATACACAAACAAAGAGGCTGTAGCAATATCTGAGATTGAATTAGCCAAAATGAAACCGGATATTTCCGGTTTCATCCAGTCATATCCGGACAAAGTGGTGGGGAATTCGTATGCAATGGACCGAGAAAATCACAGTAAAAATGGTTTTGGAGAAAAGCAAAGTCTTTTCGTTAGGCAAGTGCATAAAATGTCATCTAGACAAACAGAAATATCATGTTTGTTTGCCGCAGTTCCTCTAGCTTTCTCCCTAGAACATAAAAATGTGTAGAGCTGGTGTCTGCATGTGGAACCAATTAGTGTTTCCAAGCATAAAATTAAATGTTCCCAGAAAAAAAAAACATTCAAAAAAATACAGTCCGTGGATAATATCAGGAATACACAAACACAGATGCTGTAGCAATATTTCGGTTTGAGTTAGCCAAAACAAAACCGGATATTTCCGGTTTCATCCAGTCATATCCGGACAAACTGGTGTGGAATTTGTATGCAATGGACCGAGAAAATCACAGGAAAAATGGTTTTGGAGAAAAGCAAAGTCTTTTCGTTAGGCAAGTGCATAAAATGTCATCTAGACAAACAGAAATATCATGTTTGTTTGCCGCAGTTCCTCTAGCTTTCTCCCTAGAAAATACGAATGTGTAGAGCTGGTGTCTCCGTGTGCACCAATTAGAGTTTCCAAGGACAAAGTTAAATGTTCCGTAATAAAAAAAAACAAACAATAAAGTCCGTGGATAATATCAGGAATACACAAACACAGATGCTGTAGCAATATTTCGGTTTGAGTTAGCCAAAACAAAACCGGAAATTTCCGGTTTCATCCAGTCTTATCCGGACAAAGTGGTGTGGAATTGATATGCAATGGACCGAGAAAATCACAGTAAAAATGGTTTTGGAGAAAAGCAAAGTCTTTTGGTTAGGCAAATGCATAAAATATCATCTAGACAAACAGAAATATCATGTTTGTTTGCCGCAGTTCCTCTAGCTTTCTCCCTAGAAAATACGAATGTGTAGAGCTGGTGTCTCCATGTGGAACCAATTAGTGTTTCCAAGCATAAAATTAAATGTTCCCTGAAAAAAAACATTCAAAAAAATAAAGTCCGTGGATCATATCAGGAATACACAAACAAAGAGGCTGTAGCAATATCTGGGATTGAATTAGCCAAAAGGAAACCGGATATTTCCGGTTTCATCCAGTCATATTCGGACCAACTGGTGTGGAATTGGTATGCAATGGACCGAGAAAATCACAGTAAAAATGGTTTTGGAGAGAAGCAAAGTATTTTCGTTAGGCAAGTGCATCAAATGTCATCTATACAAACAGAAATAGCATGTTTGTTTGCCGCAGTTCCTCTAGCTTTCTCCCTAGAACCAACAAATGTGTAGAGCTGGTGTCTCCATGTGGAACCAATTAGTGTTTCCAAGCATAAAATTAAATGTTCCCTGAAAAAAAAACGTTCAAAAAAATAAAGTCCGTGGATAATATCAGGGATACACAAACAAAGAGGCTGTAGCAATATCTGGGATTGAATTAGCCAAAATGAAACCGGATATTTCCGGTTTCATCCAGTCATATCCGGACAAACTGCTGTGGAATTCGTATGCAATGGACCGAGAAAATCACAGTAAAAATGGTTTTGGAGCAAAGCAAAGTCTTTTCGTTAGGCAAGTGCATCAAATGTCATCTAGACAAACAGAAATATCATGTTTGTTTGCCGCAGTTCCTCTAGCTTTCTCCCTAGAACAAACAAATGTGTAGAGCTGGTGTCTCCATGTGGAACCAATTAGTGTTTCCAAGCATAAAATTAAATGTTCCCAGAAAAAAAACATTCAAAAAAATACAGTCCGTGGATAATATCAGGAATACACAAACACAGAGGCTGTAGCAATATTTCGGTTTGAGTTAGCCAAAACAAAACCGCATATTTCCGGTTTCATCCAGTCATATCCGGACAAAGTGGTGTGGAAGTGGTATGCAATGGACCGAGAAAATCACAGTAAAATGGTTTTGGAGAAAAGCAAAGTCTTTTCGTTAGGCAAGTGCATAAAATGTCATCTATACAAACAGAAATATCATGTTTGTTTGCCGCAGTTCCTCTAGCTTTCTCCCTAGAAAATATGAATGTTTAGAGCTGATGTCTCCGTGTGCACCAATTAGAGTATCCAAGGACAAAGTTAAATGTTCCCAGAAAAAAAACATTCAAAAAATACAGTCCGTGGATAATATCAGGAATACACAAACACAAAGGCTGTAGCAATATTTCGGTTTGAGTTAGCCAAAAAAAAACCGCATATTTCCGGTTTCATCCAGTCATATCTGGACAAACTGGTGTGGAATTCGTATGCAAAGGACCGAGAAAATCACAGGAAAATGGTTTTGGAGAAAAGCAAAGTCTTTTCGTTAGGCAAGTGCATCAAATGTCATCTATACAAACAGAAATATCATGTTTGTTTGCCGCAGTTCCTCTAGCATTCTCCCTAGAAAATACGAATGTGTAGAGCTGGTGTCTCCATGTGGAACCAATTAGTGTTTCCAAGCATAAAATTTAATGTTCTCTGAAAAAAAAAACATTCAAAAAAATAAAGTCCGTGGATCATATCAGGAATACACAAACAAAGAGGCTGTAGCAATATCTGGGATTGAATTAGCCAAAACGAAACCGGATATTTCCGGTTTCATCCAGTCATATCCGGACAAACTGGTGTGGAATTGGTATGCAATGGACCGAGAAAATCACAGGAAAAATGGTTTTGGAGAAAAGCAAAGTCTTTTCGTTAGGCAAGTGCATAAAATGTCATCTATACAAACAGAAATATCATGTTTGTTTGCCGAAGTTCCTCTAGCTTTCTCCCTAGAACAAACAAATATGTAGAGCTGGTGTGTCCATGTGGAACCAATTCGTGTTTCCAAGCATAAAATTAAATGTTCCCTGAAAAAAACATTCAAAAAAATACAGTCCGTGGATAATATCAGGAATACACAAACACAGAGGCTGTAGCAATATTTCGGTTTGAGTTAGCCAAAACAAAACTGGATATTTCCGGTTTCATCCAGTCATATCCGGACAAACTGGTGTGGAATTGGTATGCAATGGACCGAGAAAATCACAGGAAAAATGGTTTTGGAGAAAAGCAAAGTATTTTCGTTAGGCAAGTGCATAAAATGTCATCTATACAAACAGAAATATCATGTTTGTTTGCCGCAGTTCCTCTAGCTTTCTCCCTAGAAAATATGAATGTTTAGAGCTGATGTCTCCGTGTGCTCCAATTAGAGTATCCAAGGACAAAGTTAAATGTTCCCAGAAAAAAAAACATTCAAAAAAATACAGTCCGTGGATAATATCAGGAATACACAAACACAGAGGCTGTAGCAATATTTCGGTTTGAGTTAGCCAAAACAAAACCGCATATTTCCGGTTTCATCCAGTCATATCTGGACAAACTGGTGTAGAATTCGTATGCAATGGACCGAGAAAATCACAGGAAAATGGTTTTGGAGAAAAGCAAAGTCTTTTCGTTAGGCAAGTGCATAAAATGTCATCTATACAAACAGAAATATCATGTTTGTTTGCCACAGTTCCTCTAGCTTTCTCCCTAGAACATAAAAATGTGTAGAGCTGGTGTCTCCATGTGGAACCAATTAGTGTTTCCAAGCATAAAATTAAATGTTCCCTGAAAAAAAAACATTCAAAAAAATAAAGTCCGTGGATCATATCAGGAATACACAAACACAGAGGCTGTAGCAATATCTGGGATTGAATTAGCCAAAACGAAACCGGATATTTCCGGTTTCATCCAGTCTTATCCGGACAAACTGGTGTGGAATTCGTATGCAATGGACCGAGAAAATCACAGGAAAAATGGTTTTGGAGAAAAGCAAAGTCTTTTCGTTAGGCAAGTGCATAAAAAGTCATCTATAGAAACAGAAATATCATGTTTGTTTCCTGCAGTTCCTCTAGCTTTCTCCCTAGAACAAACAAATGTGTAGAGCTGGTGTCTCCATGTGGAACCAATTAGTGTTTCCAAGCATAAAATTAAATGTTCCCTGAAAAAAAAAACATTCAAAAAAATAAAGTCCGTGGATCATATCAGGAATACACAAACACAGAGGCTGTAGCAATATCTGGGATTGAATTAGCCAAAACGAAACCGGATATTTCCGGTTTCATCCAGTCATATCCGGACAAACTGGTGTGGAATTCGTATGCAATGGACCGAGAAAATCACAGTAAAAATGGTTTTGGAGAAAAGCAAAGTCTTTTCGTTAGGCAAGTGCATAAAAAGTCATCTATAGAAACAGAAATATCATGTTTGTTTCCTGCAGTTCCTCTAGCTTTCTCCCTAGAACAAACAAATGTGTAGAGCTGGTGTCTCCATGTGGAACCAATTAGTGTTTCCAAGCATAAAATTAAATGTTCCCAGAAAAAAAAACATTCAAAAAAATAATGTCCGTGGATAATATCAGGAATACACAAACACAGATGCTGTAGCAATATCTGGGATTGAGTTAGCCAAAACAAACCGGATATTTCCGGTTTCATCCAGTCATATCCGGACAAACTGGTGTGGAATTCGTATGCAATGGACCGAGAAAATCAAAGTAAAAATGGTTTTGGAGAAAAGCAAAGTCTTTTCGTTAGGCAAGTGCATAAAATGTCATCTATACAAACAGAAATAGCATGTTTCTTTGCCGCAGTTCCTCTAGCTTTCTCCCTAGAAAATACGAATGTTTAGAGCTGGTGTGTCCATGTGGAACCAATTAGTGTTTCCAAGCATAAAATTAAATGTTCCCTGAAAAAAAAAACATTCAAAAAAATACAGTCCGTGGATAATACCAGGAATACACAAACACAGATGCTGTACAAATATTTCGGTTTGAGTTAGCCAAAACAAAACCGGATATTTCCGGTTTCATCCAGTCATATCCGGACAAAGTGGTGTGGAATTGGTATGCAATGGACCGAGAAAATCACAGTAAAAATGGTTTTGGAGAAAAGCAAAGTCTTTTCGTTAGGCAAGTGCATAAAATATCATCTAGAAAAACAGAAATATCATGTTTCTTTGCCGCAGTTCCTCTAGCTTTCTCCCTAGAAAATACGAATGTGTAGAGCTGGTGTATCCATGTGGAACCAATTAGTGTTTCCAAGCATAAAATTTAATGTTCCCTGAAAAAAAAACATTCAAAAAAATACAGTCCGTGGATAATATCAGGATTACACAAACACAGAGGCTGTAGCAATATTTCGGTTTCAGTTAGCCAAAACAAAACCGCATATTTCCGGTTTCATCCAGTCATATCCGGACAAAGTGGTGTGGAATTGGTATGCAATGGACCGAGAAAATCACAGGAAAAATGGTTTTGGAGAAAAGCAAAGTCTTTTCGTTAGGCAAGTGCATAAAATGTCATCTATACAAACAGAAATATCATGTTTCTTTGCCGCAGTTCCTCTAGCTTTCTCCCTAGAAAATATGAATGTTTAGAGCTGATGTCTCCGTGTGCACCAATTAGAGTATCCAAGGACAAAGTTAAATGTTCCCAGAAAAAAAAACTTTCAAAAAAATACAGTCCGTGGATAATATCAGGAATACACAAACACAGAGGCTGTAGCAATATTTCGGTTTGAGTTAGCCAAAACAAAACCGCATATTTCCGGTTTCATCCAGTCATATCTGGACAAACTGCTGTGGAATTCGTATGCAAAGGACCGAGAAAATCACAGGAAAATGGTTTTGGAGAAAAGCAAAGTCTTTTCGTTAGGCAAGTGCATAAAATGTCATCTATACAAACAGAAATAGCATGTTTGGTTGCCGCAGTTCCTCTAGCTTTCTCCCTAGAAAATACGAATGTGTAGAGCTGGTGTCTCCATGTGGAACCAATTAGTGTTTCCAAGCATAAAATTTAATGTTCTCTGAAAAAAAAAACATTCAAAAAAATAAAATCCGTGGATGATATCAGGAATACACAAACTAATAGGCTGTAGCAATATCTGAGATTGAATTAGCCAAAACGAAACCGGATATTTCCGGTTTCATCCAGTCATATCCGGACAAACTGGTGTGGAATTCGTATGCAATGGACCGAGAAAATCACAGTAAAAATGGTTTTGGAGAAAAGCAAAGTCTTTTCGTTAGGCAAGTGCATAAAATGTCATCTATACAAACAGAAATATCATGTTTGTTTGCCGCAGTTCCTCTAGCTTTCTCCCTAGAACATAAAAATGTGTAGAGCTGGTGTCTCCATATGGAACCAATTAGTGTTTCCAAGCATAAAATTAAATGTTCCCTGAAAGAAAAAAACATTCAAAAAAATAAAGTCCGTGGATCATATCAGGAATACACAAACAAAGAGGCTGTAGCAATATCTGGGATTGAATTAGCCAAAACGAAACCGGATATTTCCGGTTTCATCCAGTCATATCCGGACAAAGTGGTGTGGAATTGGTATGCAATGGACCGAGAAAATCACAGTAAAAATGGTTTTGGGGAAAAGCAAAGTCTTTTCGTTAGGCAAGTGCATAAAATGTCATCTATACAAACAGAAATATCATGTTTGTTTGCCGCAGTTCCTCTAGCTTTCTCCCTAGAAAATCCGAATGTGTAGAGCTGGTGTCTCCATGTGGAACTAATTAGTGTTTCCAAGCATAAAATTTAATGTTCTCTGAAAAAAAAAAACATTCAAAAAAATAAAGTCCGTGGATCATATCATGAATACACAAACAAAGAAGCTGTAGCAATATCTGGGATTGAATTAGCCAAAACGAAACCGGATATTTCCGGTTTCATCCAGTCATATCCGGACAAACTGGTGTGGAATTGGTATGCAATGGACCGAGAAAATCACAGTAAAAATGTTTTTGGAGAAAAGCAAAGTCTTTTCGTTAGGCAAGTGCATAAAATGTCATCTATACAAACAGAAATATCATGTTTGTTTGCCGCAGTTCCTCTAGCTTTCTCCCTAGAACAAACAAATGTGTAGAGCTGGTGTGTCCATGTGGAACCAATTAGTGTTTCCAAGCATAAAATTAAATGTTCCCTGAAAAAAAACATTCAAAAAAATACAGTCCGTGGATAATATCAGGATTAAACAAACACAGAGGCTGTAGCAATATTTCGGTTTGAGTTAGCCAAAACAAAACCGGATATTTCCGGTTTCATCCAGTCATATCCGGACAAACTGGTGTGGAATTGGTATGCAATGGACCGAGAAAATCACAGGAAAAATGGTTTTGGAGAAAAGCAAAGTCTTTTCATTAGGCAAGTGCATAAAATGTCATCTATACAAACAGAAATATCATGTTTGTTTGCCGCAGTTCCTCTAGCTTTCTCCCTAGAAAATATGAATGTTTAGAGCTGATGTCTCCGTGTGCACCAATTAGAGTATCCAAGGACAAAGTTAAATGTTCCCAGAAAAAAAAACATTCAAAAAAATACAGTCCGTGGATAATATCAGGAATACACAAACACAGAGTCTGTAGCAATATTTCGGTTTGAGTTAGCCAAAACAAAACCGCATATTTCCGGTTTCATCCAGTCATATCTGGACAAACTGGTGTGGAATTCGTATGCAAAGGACCGAGAAAATCACAGGAAAATGGTTTTGGAGAAAAGCAAAGTCTTTTCGTTAGGCAAGTGCATAAAATGTCATCTATACAAACAGAAATATCATGTTTGTTTGCCGCAGTTCCTCTAGCTTTCTCCCTAGAAAATACGAATGTGTAGAGCTGGTGTCTCCATGTGGAACCAATTAGTGTTTCCAAGCATAAAATTTAATGTTCTCTGAAAAAAAAACATTCAAAAAAATAAAATCCGTGGATGATATCAGGAATACACAAACTAATAGGCTGTAGCAATATCTGAGATTGAATTAGCAAAAACGAAACAGGATATTTCCGGTTTCATCCAGTCATATCCGGACAAACTGGTGTGGAATTCGTATGCAATGGACCGAGAAAATCACAGTAAAAATGGTTTTGGAGAAAAGCAAAGTCTTTTCGTTAGGCAAGTGCATAAAATGTCATCTATAAAAACAGAAATATCATGTTTGTTTGCCGCAGTTCCTCTAGCTTTCTCCCTAGAACATAAAAATGTGTAGAGCTGGTGTCTCCATGTGGAACCAATTAGTGTTTCCAAGCATGAAATTAAATGTTCCCTGAAAGAAAAAAACATTCAAAAAAATAAAGTCCGTGGATCATATCAGGAATACACAAACAAAGAGGCTGTAGCAATATCTGGGATTGAATTAGCCAAAACGAAACCGGATATTTCCGGTTTCATCCAGTCATATCCGGACAAAGTGGTGTGGAATTGGTATGCAATGGACCGAGAAAATCACAGTAAAAATGGTTTTGGGGAAAAGCAAAGTCTTTTCGTTAGGCAAGTGCATAAAATGTCATCTATACAAACAGAAATATCATGTTTGTTTGCCGCAGTTCCTCTAGCTTTCTCCCTAGAAAATCCGAATGTGTAGAGCTGGTGTCTCCATGTGGAACCAATTAGTGTTTCCAAGCATAAAATTTAATGTTCTCTGAAAAAAAAAAACATTCAAAAAAATAAAGTCCGTGGATCATATCATGAATACACAAACAAAGAAGCTGTAGCAATATCTGGGATTGAATTAGCCAAAACGAAACCGGATATTTCCGGTTTCATCCAGTCATATCCGGACAAACTGGTGTGGAATTGGTATGCAATGGACCGAGAAAATCACAGTAAAAATGGTTTTGGAGAAAAGCAAAGTCTTTTCGTTAGGCAAGTGCATAAAATGTCATCTATACAAACAGAAATATCATGTTTGTTTGCCGCAGTTCCTCTAGCTTTCTCCCTAGAACAAACAAATGTGTAGAGCTGGTGTGTCCATGTGGAACCAATTAGTGTTTCCAAGCATAAAATTAAATGTTCCCTGAAAAAAAACATTCAAAAAAATACAGTCCGTGGATAATATCAGGAATACACAAACACAGAGGCTGTAGCAATATTTCGGTTTGAGTTAGCCAAAACAAAACCGCATATTTCCGGTTTCATCCAGTCATATCTGGACAAACTGGTGTAGAATTCGTATGCAATGGACCGAGAAAATCACAGGAAAATGGTTTTGGAGAAAAGCAAAGTCTTTTCGTTAGGCAAGTGCATAAAATGTCATCTATACAAACAGAAATATCATGTTTGTTTGCCGCAGTTCCTCTAGCTTTCTCCCTAGAACATAAAAATGTGTAGAGCTGGTGTCTCCATGTGGAACCAATTAGTGTTTCCAAGCATAAAATTAAATGTTCCCTGAAAAAAAAAAACATTCAAAAAAATAAAGTCCGTGGATCATATCAGGAATACACAAACACAGAGGCTGTAGCAATATCTGGGATTGAATTAGCCAAAACGAAACCGGATATTTCCGGTTTCATCCAGTCATATCCGGACAAACTGGTGTGGAATTCGTATGCAATGGACCGAGAAAATCACAGTAAAAATGGTTTTGGAGAAAAGCAAAGTCTTTTCGTTAGGCAAGTGCATAAAAAGTCATCTATAGAAACAGAAATATCATGTTTGTTTCCTGCAGTTCCTCTAGCTTTCTCCCTAGAACAAACAAATGTGTAGAGCTGGTGTCTCCATGTGGAACCAATTAGTGTTTCCAAGCATAAAATTAAATGTTCCCTGAAAAAAAAAAACATTCAAAAAAATAAAGTCCGTGGATCATATCAGGAATACACAAACACAGAGGCTGTAGCAATATCTGGGATTGAATTAGCCAAAACGAAACCGGATATTTCCGGTTTCATCCAGTCATATCCGGACAAACTGGTGTGGAATTCGTATGCAATGGACCGAGAAAATCACAGTAAAAATGGTTTTGGAGAAAAGCAAAGTCTTTTCGTTAGGCAAGTGCATAAAAAGTCATCTATAGAAACAGAAATATCATGTTTGTTTCCTGCAGTTCCTCTAGCTTTCTCCCTAGAACAAACAAATGTGTAGAGCTGGTGTCTCCATGTGGAACCAATTAGTGTTTCCAAGCATAAAATTAAATGTTCCCAGAAAAAAAAACATTCAAAAAAATAATGTCCGTGGATAATATCAGGAATACACAAACACAGAGGCTGTAGCAATATCTGGGATTGAGTTAGCCAAAACAAAACCGGATATTTCCGGTTTCATCCAGTCATATCCGGACAAACTGGTGTGGAATTCGTATGCAATGGACCGAGAAAATCAAAGTAAAAATGGTTTTGGAGAAAAGCAAAGTCTTTTCGTTAGGCAAGTGCATAAAATGTCATCTATACAAACAGAAATAGCATGTTTGTTTGCCGCAGTTCCTCTAGCTTTCTCCCTAGAAAATACGAATGTTTAGAGCTGGTGTGTCCATGTGGAACCAATTAGTGTTTCCAAGCATAAAATTAAATGTTCCCTGAAAAAAAAAACATTCAAAAAAATACAGTCCGTGGATAATACCAGGAATACACAAACACAGATGCTGTACAAATATTTCGGTTTGAGTTAGCCAAAACAAAACCGGATATTTCCGGTTTCATCCAGTCATATCCGGACAAAGTGGTGTGGAATTGGTATGCAATGGACCGAGAAAATCACAGTAAAAATGGTTTTGGAGAAAAGCAAAGTCTTTTCGTTAGGCAAGTGCATAAAATATCATCTAGAAAAACAGAAATATCATGTTTGTTTGCCGCAGTTCCTCTAGCTTTCTCCCTAGAAAATACGAATGTGTAGAGCTGGTGTCTCCATGTGGAACCAATTAGTGTTTCCAAGCATAAAATTTAATGTTCCCTGAAAAAAAAAAATTCAAAAAAATACAGTCCGTGGATAATATCAGGATTAAACAAACACAGAGGCTGTAGCAATATTTCGGTTTCAGTTAGCCAAAACAAAACCGCATATTTCCGGTTTCATCCAGTCATATCCGGACAAAGTGGTGTGGAATTGTTATGCAATGGACCGAGAAAATCACAGGAAAAATGGTTTTGGAGAAAAGCAAAGTCTTTTCGTTAGGCAAGTGCATAAAATGTCATCTATACAAACAGAAATATCATGTTTCTTTGCCGCAGTTCCTCTAGCTTTCTCCCTAGAAAATATGAATGTTTAGAGCTGATGTCTCCGTGTGCACCAATTAGAGTATCCAAGGACAAAGTTAAATGTTCCCAGAAAAAAAAAACATTCAAAAAAATACAGTCCGTGGATAATATCAGGAATACACAAACACAGAGGCTGTAGCAATATTTCGGTTTGAGTTAGCCAAAACAAAACCGCATATTTCCGGTTTCATCCAGTCATATCTGGACAAACTGGTGTGGAATTCGTATGCAAAGGACCGAGAAAATCACAGGAAAATGGTTTTGGAGAAAAGCAAAGTCTTTTCGTTAGGCAAGTGCATAAAATGTCATCTATACAAACAGAAATATCATGTTTGTTTGCCGCAGTTCCTCTAGCTTTCTCCCTAGAAAATACGAATGTGTAGAGCTGGTGTCTCCATGTGGAACCAATTAGTGTTTCCAAGCATAAAATTTAATGTTCTCTGAAAAAAAAAAACATTCAAAAAAATAAAATCCGTGGATGATATCAGGAATACACAAACTAATAGGCTGTAGCAATATCTGAGATTGAATTAGCAAAAACGAAACAGGATATTTCCGGTTTCATCCAGTCATATCCGGACAAACTGGTGTGGAATTCGTATGCAATGGACCGAGAAAATCACAGTAAAAATGGTTTTGGAGAAAAGCAAAGTCTTTTCGTTAGGCAAGTGCATAAAATGTCATCTATACAAACAGAAATAGCATGTTTGTTTGCCGCAGTTCCTCTAGCTTTCTCCCTAGAAAATACGAATGTGTAGAGCTGGTGTGTCCATGTGGAACCAATTAGTGTTTCCAAGCATAAAATTAAATGTTCCCTGAAAAAAAAAACATTCAAAAAAATACAGTCCGTGGATAATACCAGGAATACACAAACACAGATGCTGTACAAATATTTCGGTTTGAGTTAGCCAAAACAAAACCGGATATTTCCGGTTTCATCCAGTCATATCCGGACAAAGTGGTGTGGAATTGGTATGCAATGGACCGAGAAAATCACAGGAAAAATGGTTTTGGAGAAAAGCAAAGTCTTTTCGTTAGGCAAGTGCATAAAATATCATCTAGACAAACAGAAATATCATGTTTGTTTGCCGCAGTTCCTCTAGCTTTCTCCCTAGAAAATATGAATGTTTAGAGCTGATGTCTCCGTGTGAACGAATTAGAGTATCCAAGGACAAAGTTAAATGTTCCCAGAAAAAAAAACATTCAAAAAAATACAGTCCGTGGATAATATCAGGAATACACAAACACAGAGGCTGTAGCAATATTTCGGTTTGAGTTAGCCAAAACAAAACCGCATATTTCCGGTTTCATCCAGTCATATCTGGACAAACTGGTGTGGAATTCGTATGCAAAGGACCGAGAAAATCACAGGAAAATGGTTTTGGGGAAAAGCAAAGTCTTTTCGTTAGGCAAGTGCATAAAATGTCATCTATACAAACAGAAATATCATGTTTGTTTGCCGCAGTTCCTCTAGCTTTCTCCCTAGAAAATACGAATGTGTAGAGCTGGTGTCTCCATGTGGAACCAATTAGTGTTTCCAAGCATAAAATTTAATGTTCTCTGAAAAAAAAAAACATTCAAAAAATAAAGTCCGTGAATCATATCAGGAATACACAAACAAAGAGGCTGTAGCAATATCTGGGATTGAATTAGCCAAAACGAAGCCGGATATTTCCGGTTTCATCCAGTCATATCCGGACAAACTGGTGTGGAATTGGTATGCAATGGACCGAGAAAATCACAGTAAAAATGGTTTTGGAGCAAAGCAAAGTCTTTTCGTTAGGCAAGTGCATAAAATGTCATCTATACAAACAGAAATATCATGTTTGTTTGCCGCAGTTCCTCTAGCTTTCTCCCTAGAACAAACAAATGTGTAGAGCTGGTGTGTCCATGTGGAACCAATTAGTGTTTCCAAGCATAAAATTAAATGTTCCCTGAAAAAAAACATTCAAAAAAATACAGTCCGTGGATAATATCAGGAATACACAAACACAGAGGCTGTAGCAATATTTCGGTTTGAGTTAGCCAAAACAAAACCGGATATTTCCGGTTTCATCCAGTCATATCCGGACAAAGTGGTGTGGAATTGGTATGCAATGGACCGAGAAAATCACAGGAAAAATGGTTTTGGAGAAAAGCAAAGTCTTTTCGTTAGGCAAGTGCATAAAATGTCATCTATACAAACAGAAATATCATGTTTGTTTGCCGCAGTTCCTCTAGCTTTCTCCCTAGAAAATATGAATGTTTAGAGCTGATGTCTCCGTGTGCACCAATTAGAGTATCCAAGGACAAAGTTAAATGTTCCCAGAAAAAAAAAACATTCAAAAAAATACAGTCCGTGGATAATATCAGGAATACACAAACACAGAGGCTGTAGCAATATTTCGGTTTGAGTTAGCCAAAACAAAACCGCATATTTCCGGTTTCATCCAGTCATATCTGGACAAACTGGTGTGGAATTCGTATGCAGTGGACCGAGAAAATCACAGGAAAATGGTTTTGGAGAAAAGTAAAGTCTTTTCGTTAGGCAAGTGCATCAAATGTCATCTATACAAACAGAAATATCATGTTTGTTTGCCGCAGTTCCTCTAGCTTTCTCCCTAGAAAATACGAATGTGTAGAGCTGGTGTCTCCATGTGGAACCAATTAGTGTTTCCAAGCATAAAATTTAATGTTCTCTGAAAAAAAAAACATTCAAAAAAATAAAGTCCGTGGATCATATCAGGAATACACGAACAAAGAGGCTGTAGCAATATCTGGGATTGAATTAGCCAAAACGAAACCGGGTATTTCCGGTTTCATCCAGTCATATCCGGACAAACTGGTGTGGAATTGGTATGCAATGGACCGAGAAAATCACAGGAAAAATGGTTTTGGAGAAAAGCAAAGTCTTTTCGTTAGGCAAGTGCATAAAATGTCATCTATACAAACAGAAATATCATGTTTGTTTGCCGCAGTTCCTCTAGCTTTCTCCCTAGAAAATATGAATGTTTAGAGCTGATGTCTCCGTGTGCACCAATTAGAGTATCCAAGGACAAAGTTAAATGTTCCCAGAAAAAAAAACATTCAAAAAAATACAGTCCGTGGATAATATCAGGAATACACAAACACAGAGGCTGTAGCAATATTTCGGTTTGAGTTAGCCAAAACAAAACCGCATATTTCCGGTTTCATCCAGTCATATCTGGACAAACTGGTGTGGAATTCGTATGCAAAGGACCGAGAAAATCACAGGAAAATGGTTTTGGAGAAAAGCAAAGTCTTTTCGTTAGGCAAGTGCATCAAATGTCATCTATACAAACAGAAATATCATGTTTGTTTGCCGCAGTTCCTCTAGCTTTCTCCCTAGAAAATACGAATGTGTAGAGCTGGTGTCTCCATGTGGAACCAATTAGTGTTTCCAAGCATAAAATTTAATGTTCTCTGAAAAAAAAAATCAAAACCATAAAGTCCGTGGATAATATCAGGAATACACAATCACAGAGGCTGTAGCAATATCTGGGATTGAATTAGCCAAAATGAAACCGGATATTTCCGGTTTCATCCAGTCATATCCGGACAAACTGGTGTGGAATTGGTATGCAATGGACCGAGAAAATCACAGGAAAAATGGTTTTGGAGAAAAGCAAAGTATTTTCGTTAGGCAAGTGCATAAAATGTCATCTATACAAATAGAAATATCATGTTTGTTTACTGCTGTTCTTCTAGCTTTCTCCCTAGAACAAACAAATGTGTAGAGCTGGTGTGTCCATGTGGAACCAATTAGTGTTTCCAAGCATAAAATTAAATGTTCCCAGAAAAAAAAAACATTCAAAAAAATACAGTCCGTGGATAATATCAGGAATACACAAACAGAGGCTGTAGCAATATTTCGGTTTGTGTTAGCCAAAACAAAACCGGATATTTCCGGTTTCATCCAGTCATATCCGGACAAAGTGGTGTGGAATTTGTATGCAATAGACCGAGAAAATCACAGTAAAAATGGTTTTGGAGAAAAGCAAAGTCTTTTCGTTAGGCAAGTGCATAAAATGTCATCTATACAAAGAGAAATAGCATGTTTGTTTGCCGCAGTTCCTCTAGCTTTCTCCCTAGAAAATACGAATGTGTAGGGCTGGTGTGTCCATGTGGAACCAATTAGTGTTTCCAAGCATAAAATTAAATGTTCCCTGAAAAAAAAAACATTCAAAAAAATAAAATCCGTGGATAATACCAGGAATACACAAACACAGATGCTGTAGAAATATTTCGGTTTGAGTTAGCCAAAACAAAACCGGATATTTCCGGTTTCTTCCAGTCATATCCGGACAAAGTGGTGTGGAATTGGTATGCAATGGAACGAGAAAATCACAGGAAAAATGGTTTTGGAGAAAAGCAAAGTCTTTTCGTTAGGCAAGTGCATAAAATATCATCTAGACAAAAAGAAATATCATGTTTGTTTGCCGCAGTTCCTCTAGCTTTCTCCCTAGAACATAAAAATGTGTAGAGCTGGTGTCTCCATGTGGAACCAATTAGTGTTTCCAAGCATAAAATTTAATGTTCCCTGAAAAAAAAAAACATTCAAAAAAATAAAGTCCGTGGATTATATCAGGGATACACAAACAAAGAGGCTGTAGCAATATCTGGGATTGAATTAGCCAAAACGAAACCGGATATTTCCAGTTTCATCCAGTCATATCCGGACAAAGTGGTGTGGAATTCGTATGCTATGGACCGAGAAAATCACAGGAAAAATGGTTTTGGAGAAAAGCAAAGTCTTTTCGTTAGGCAAGTGCATCAAATGTCATCTAGACAAACAGAAATATCATGTTTGTTTGCCGCAGTTCCTCTAGCTTTCTCCCTAGAACAAACAAATGTGTAGAGCTGGTGTCTCCATGTGGAACCAATTAGTGTTTCCAAGCATAAAATTAAATGTTCCCAGAAAAAAAAAAACATTCAAAAAAATACAGTCCGTGGATAATATCAGGAATACACAAACACAGAGGCTGTAGCAATATTTCGGTTTGAGTTAGCCAAAACAAAACCGCATATTTCCGGTTTCATCCAGTCATATCCGGACAAAGTGGTGTGGAACTGGTATGCAAAGGACCGAGAAAATCACAGGAAAAATGGTTTTGGAGAAAAGCAAAGTCTTTTCGTTAGGCAAGTGCATAAAATGTCATCTATACAAACAGAAATATCATGTTTGTTTGCCGCAGTTCCTCTAGCTTTCTCCCTAGAAAATATAAATGTTTAGAGCTGATGTCTCCGTGTACACCAATTAGAGTATCCAAGGACAAAGTTAAATGTTCCCAGAAAAAAAAACATTCAAAAAAATACAGTCCATGCATAATATCAGGAATACACAAACACAGAGGCTGTAGCAATATTTCGGTTTGAGTTAGCCAAAACAAAACCGCATATTTCCGGTTTCATCCAGTCATATCTGGACAAACTGGTGTGGAATTCGTATGCAAAGGACCGAGTAAATCACAGGAAAATGGTTTTGGAGAAAAGCAAAGTCTTTTCGTTAGGCAAGTGCATAAAATGTCATCTATACAAACAGAAATATCATGTTTGTTTGCCGCAGTTCCTCTAGCTTTCTCCCTAGAAAATACGAATGTGTAGAGCTGGTGTCTCCATGTGGAACCAATTAGTGTTTCCAAGCATAAAATTTAATGTTCTCTGAAAAAAAAAACATTCAAAAAAATAAAGTCCGTGGATCATATCAGGAATACACAAACAAAGAGGCTGTAGCAATATCTGGGATTGAATTAGCCAAAACGAAACCGGATATTTCTGGTTTCATCCAGTCATATCCGGACAAACTGGTGTGGAATTGGTATGCAATGGACCGAGAAAATCACAGTAAAAATGGTTTTGGAGAAAAGCAAAGTCTTTTCGTTAGGCAAGTGCATAAAATGTCATCTATACAAACAGAAATATCATGGTTGTTTGCCGCAGTTCCTCTAGCTTTCTCCCTAGAACATAAAAATGTGTAGAGCTGGTGTCTCCATGTGGAACCAATTAGTGTTTCCAAGCATAAAATTAAATGTTCCCTGAAAAAAAAAATCAAAACCATAAAGTCCGTGGATAATATCAGGAATACACAATCACAGAGGCTGTAGCAATATCTGGGATTGAATAAGCCAAAACGAAACCGGATATTTCCGGTTTCATCCAGTCATATCCGGACAAACTGGTGTGGAATTGGTATGCAATGGACCGAGAAAATCACAGTAAAAATGGTTTTGGAGAAAAGCAAAGTCTTTTCGTTAGGCAAGTGCATAAAATGTCATCTATACAAATAGAAATATCATGTTTGTTTCCTGCTGTTCCTCTAGCTTTCTCCCTAGAACAAACAAATGTGTAGAGCTGGTGTCTCCATGTGGAACCAATTAGTGTTTCCAAGCATAAAATTAAATGTTCCCAGAAAAAAAATCATTCAAAAAATACAGTCCGTGGATAATATCAGGAATACACAAACAGAGGCTGTAGCAATATTTCGGTTTGTGTTAGCCAAAACAAAACCGCATATTTCCGGTTTCATCCAGTCATATCCGGACAAAGTGGTGTGGAATTTGTATGCAATGGACCACGAAAATCACAGGAAAAATGGTTTTGGAGAAAAGCAAAGTCTTTTCGTTAGGCAAGTGCATAAAATGTCATCTATACAAACAGAAATAGCATGTTTGTTTGCCGCAGTTCCTCTAGCTTTCTCCCTAGAAAATACGAATGTGTAGAGCTGGTGTGTCCATGTGGAACCAATTAGTGTTTCCAAGCATAAAATTAAATGTTCCCTGAAAAAAAAAACAGTCAAAAAAATAAAATCCGTGGATAATACCAGGAATACACAAACACAGATGCTGTAGAAATATTTCGGTTTGAGTTAGCCAAAACAAAACCGGATATTTCCGGTTTCATCCAGTCATATCCGGACAAAGTGGTGTGGAATTGGTATGCAATGGAACGAGAAAATGACAGGAAAAATGGTTTTGGAGAAAAGCAAAGTCTTTTCGTTAGGCAAGTGCATAAAATATCATCTAGACAAACAGAAATATCATGTTTGTTTGCCGCAGTTCCTCTAGCTTTCTCCCTAGAAAATACGAATGTGTAGAGCTGGTGTCTCCATGTGGAACCAATTAGTGTTTCCAAGCATAAAATTTAATGTTCCCTGAAAAAAAAACATTCAAAAAATACAGTCCGTGGATAATATCAGGATTACACAAACACAGAGGCTGTAGCAATATTTCGGTTTGAGTTAGCCAAAACAAAACCGGATATTTCCAGTTTCATCCAGTCATATCCGGACAAAGTGGTGTGGAATTGGTATGCAATGGACCGAGAAAATCACAGGAAAAATGGTTTTGGAGAAAAGCAAAGTCTTTTCGTTAGGCAAGTGCATAAAATGTCATCTATACAAACAGAAATATCATGTTTCTTTGCCGCAGTTCCTCTAGCTTTCTCCCTAGAAAATATGAATGTTTAGAGCTGATGTCTCCGTGTGCACGAATTAGAGTATCCAAGGACAAAGTTAAATGTTCCCTGAAAAAAAAACATTCAAAAAAATACAGTCCGTGGATAATATCAGGAATACACAAACACAGAGGCTGTAGCAATATTTCGCTTTGAGTTAGCCAAAACAAAACCAGATATTTCCGGTTTCATCCAGTCATATCTGGACAAACTGGTGTGGAATTCGTATGTAAAGGACCGGGAAAATCACAGGAAAATGGTTTTGGAGAAAAGCAAAGTCTTTTCGTTAGGCAAGTGCATAAAATGTCATCTATACAAACAGAAATAGCATGTTTGTTTGCCGCAGTTCCTCTAGCTTTCTCCCTAGAAAATACGAATGTGTAGAGCTGGTGTCTCCATGTGGAACCAATTAGTGTTTCCAAGCATAAAATTTAATGTTCTTTGAAAAAAAAACACTCAAAAAAATAAAATCCGTGGATAATATCAGGAATACACAAACAAATAGGCTGTAGCAATATCTGAGATTGAATTAGCCAAAACGAAACCGGATATTTCCGGTTTCATTCAGTCATATCCGGACAAACTGGTGTGGAATTCGTATGCAATGGACCGAGAAAATCACAGGAAAAATGGTTTTGGAGAAAAGCAAAGTCTTTTCGTTAGGCAAGTGCATAAAATGTCATCTATACAAACAGAAATAGCATGTTTGTTTGCCGCAGTTCCTCTAGCTTTCTCCCTAGAACAAACAAATGTGTAGAGCTGGTGTCTCCATGTGGAACCAATTAGTGTTTCCAAGCATAAAATTAAATGTTCCCAGAAAAAAAAAACATTCAAAAAATTACAGTCCGTGGATAATATCAGGAATACACAAACAGAGGCTGTAGCAATATTTCGGTTTGAGTTAGCCAAAAAAAAACCGCATATTTCCGGTTTCATCCAGTCATATCCGGACAAAGTGGTGTGGAATTTGTATGCGATGGACCGAGAAAATCACAGGAAAAATGGTTTTGGAGAAAAGCAAAGTCTTTTCGTTAGGCAAGTGCATAAATTGTCATCTATACAAACAGAAATAGCATGTTTGTTTGCCGCAGTTCCTCTAGCTTTCTCCCTAGAAAATACGAATGTGTAGAACTGGTGTGTCCATGTGGAACCAATTAGTGTTTCCAAGCATAAAATTAAATGTTCCCTGAAAAAAAAAACATTCAAAAAAATAAAGTCCGTGGATAATATCAGGAATACACAAACAAAGAGGCTGTAGCAATATCTGGGATTGAATTAGCCAAAATGAAACCGGATATTTCCGGTTTCATCCAGTCATATCCGGACAAAGTGGTGTGGAATTCGTATGCAATGGACCGAGAAAATCACAGTAAAAATGGTTTTGGAGAAAAGCAAAGTCTTTTCGTTAGGCAAGTGCATAAAATGTCATCTATACAAACAGAAATATCATGTTTCTTTGCCGCAGTTCCTCTAGCTTTCTCCCTAGAAAATATGAATGTTTAGAGCTGATGTCTCCGTGTGCACCAATTAGAGTATCCAAGGACAAAGTTAAATGTTCCCAGAAAAAAAAAAATTCAAAAAAATACAGTCCGTGGATAATATCAGGAATACACAAACACAGAGGCTGTAGCAATATTTCGGTTTGATTTAGCCAAAACAAAACCGGATATTTCCGGTTTCATCCAGTCATATCTGGACAAACTGGTGTGGAATTCATATGCAAAGGACCGGGAAAATCACAGGAAAATGGTTTTGGAGAAAAGCAAAGTCTTTTCGTTAGGCAAGTGCATCAAATGTCATCTAGACAAACAGAAATATCATGTTTGTTTGCCGCAGTTCCTCTAGCTTTCTCCCTCGAAAATACGAATGTGTAGAGCTGGTGTCTCCATGTGGAACCAATTAGTGTTTCCAAGCATAAAATTTCATGTTCTCTGAAAAAAAAAACACTCAAAAAAATAAAATCCGTGGATAATATCAGGAATACACAAACAAATAGGCTGTAGCAATATCTGAGATTGAATTAGCCAAAACGAAACCGGATATTTCCGGTTTCATTCAGTCATATCCGGACAAACTGGTGTGGAATTCGTATGCAATGGACCGAGAAAATCACAGGAAAAATGGTTTTGGAGAAAAGCAAAGTCTTTTCGTTAGGCAAGTGCATAAAATATCATCTAGACAAAAAGAAATATCATGTTTGTTTGCCGCAGTTCCTCTAGCTTTCTCCCTAGAACATAAAAATGTGTAGAGCTGGTGTCTCCATGTGGAACCAATTAGTGTTTCCAAGCATAAAATTAAATATTCCCGGAAAAAAAAAACATTCAAAAAAATACAGTCCGTGGATAATATCAGGAATACACAAACAAAGAGGCTGTAGCAATATCTGAGATTGAATTAGCCAAAACGAAACCGGATATTTCCGGTTTCATCCAGTCATATCCGGACAAAGTGGTGTGGAATTGGTATGCAATGGACCGAGAAAATCACAGTAAAAATGGTTTTGGAGAAAAGCAAAGTGTTTTCGTTAGGCAAGTGCATAAAAAGTCATCTATAGAAACAGAAATATCATGTTTGTTTCCTGCAGTTCCTCTAGCTTTCTCCCTAGAACAGACAAATGTGTAGAGCTGGTGTCTCCATGTGGAACCAATTAGTGTTTCCAAGCATAAAATTAAATGTTCCCTGAAAAAAAAAAACATTCAAAAAAATAAAGTCCGTGGATAATATCAGGAATACACAAACACAGAGGCTGTAGCAATATTTCGGTTTGAGTTAGCCAAAACAAAACCGGATATTTCCGGTTTCATCCAGTCATATCTGGACAAACTGGTGTGGAATTCGTATGCAAAGGACCGGGAAAATCACAGGAAAATGGTTTTGGAGAAAAGCAAAGTCTTTTCGTTAGGCAAGTGCATAAAATGTCATCTATACAAACAGAAATATCATGTTTGTTTGCCGCAGTTCCTCTAGCTTTCTCCCTAGAAAATACGAATGTGTAGAGCTGGTGTCTCCATGTGGAACCAATTAGTGTTTCCAAGCATAAAATTTCATGTTCTCTGAAAAAAAAAAACACTCAAAAAAATAAAATCCGTGGATAATATCAGGAATACACAAACAAATAGGCTGTAGCAATATCTGAGATTGAATTAGCCAAAACGAAACCGGATATTTCCGGTTTCATCCAGTCATATCCGGACAAACTGGTGTGGAATTCGTATGCAATGGAACGAGAAAATCACAGTAAAAATGGTTTTGGAGAAAAGCAAAGTCATTTCGTTAGGCAAGTGCATAAAATGTCATCTAGACAAACAGAAATATCATGTTTGTTTGCCGCAGTTCCTCTAGCTTTCTCCCTAGAAAATACGAATGTGTAGAGCTGGTGTCTCCATGTGGAACCAATTAGTGTTTCCAAGCACAAAATTAAATGTTCCCTTAAAAAAAAAAACATTCAAAAAAATACAGTCCGTGGATAATATCAGGAATACACAAACACAGAGGCTGTAGCAATTTCTCGGATTGAATTAGCCAAAACGAAACCGGATATTTCCGGTTTCATCCAGTCATATTCGGACCAACTGGTGTGGAATTCGTATGCAATGGACCGAGAAAATCACAGGAAAAATGGTTTTGGAGAAAAACAAAGTCTTTTCGTTAGGCAAGTGCATCAAATGTCATCTATACAAACAGAAATAGCATGTTTGTTTGCCGCAGTTCCTCTAGCTTTCTCCCTAGAAAATACGAATGTGTAGAGCTGGTGTCTCCGTGTGCACCAATTAGAGTTTCCAAGGACAAAGTTAAATGATCCCTGATAAAAAAAAAAACAAAACAATAAAGTCCGTGGATAATATCAGGAATACACAAACACAGATGCTGTACAAATATTTCGGTTTGAGTTAGCCAAAACAAAACCGGATATTTCCGGTTTCATCCAGTCATATCCGGACAAAGTGGTGTGGAATTGGTATGCAATGGACCGAGAAAATCACAGGAAAAATGGTTTTGGAGAAAAGCAAAGTCTTTTCGTTAGGCAAGTGCATAAAATGTCATCTAGACAAACAGAAATAGCATGTTTGTTTGCCGCAGTTCCTCTAGCTTTCTCCCTAGAAAATACGAATGTGTAGAGCTGGTGTCTCCATGTGGAACCAATTAGTGTTTCCAAGCATAAAATTTAATGTTCCCTGAAAAAAAAACATTCAAAAAAATAAAGTCCGTGGATCATATCAGGAATACACAAACAAAGAGGCTGTAGCAATATCTGAGATTGAATTAGCCAAAACGAAACCGGATATTTCCGGTTTCATCCAGTCATATCCGGACAAAGTGGTGTGGAATTCGTATGCAATGGACCGAGAAAATCACAGTAAAAATGGTTTTGGAGAAAAGCAAAGTCTTTTCGTTAGGCAAGTGCATAAAATTTCATCTATACAAACAGAAATATCATGTTTGTTTGCTGCAGTTCCTCTAGCTTTCTCCCTAGAACATAAAAATGTGTAGAGCTGGTGTCTCCATGTGGAACCAATTAGTGTTTCCAAGCATAAAATTAAATGTTCCCTGAAAAAAAAAAACATTCAAAAAAATAATGTCCGTGGATCATATCAGGAATACACAAATAAAGAGGCTGTAGCAATATCTGGGATTGAATTAGCCAAAACGAAACCGGATATTTCCGGTTTCATCCAGTCATATTCGGACAAACTGGTGTGGAATTGGTATGCAATGGACCGAGAAAATCACAGGAAAAATGGTTTTGGAGAAAAGCCAAGTCTTTTCGTTAGGCAAGTGCATAAAATGTCATCTATACAAACAGAAATAGCATGTTTGTTTGCCGCAGTTCCTCTAGATTTCTCCCTAGAAAATACGAATGTGTAGAGCTGGTGTCTCCATGTGGAACCAATTAGTGTTTCCAAGCATAAAATTTAATGTTCTCTGAAAAAAAAAACATTCAAAAAAATAAATTCCGTGGATAATATCAGGAACGTATAAAAAAAGAGGCTGTAGCAATATCTGAGATTGAATTAGCCAAAATGAAACCGGATATTTCCAGTTTCATCCAGTCATATCCGGACAAAGCGGTTTGGAATTCGTATGCAATGGACTGAGAAAATCACAGTAAAAATGGTTTTGGAGAAAAGCAAAGTCTTTTCGTTAGGCAAGTGCATAAAATGTCATCTATACAAACAGAAATATCATGTTTGTTTGCCTCAGCTCTTCTACCTTTCTCCCAAGAACATAAAATGTGTAGAGCTGGTGTCTCCATGTGGAACCAATTCGTGTTTCCAAGCATAAAATTAAATGTTCCCTAAAAAAAAAAAAAACATTCAAAAAAATAAAGTCCGTGGATCATATCAGGAATGCACAAACAAAGAGGCTGTAGGAATATCTGGGATTGAATTAGCCAAAACGAAACCGGATATTTCCGGTTTCATCCAGTCATATTCGGACCAACTGGTGTGGAATTCGTATGCAATGGACCGAGTAAATCACAGGAAAAATGGTTTTGGAGAAAAGCAAAGTCTTTTCGTTAGGCAAGTGCATAAAATGTCATCTATACAAACAGAAATAGCATGTTTGTTTGCTGCAGTTCCTCTAGATTTCTCCATAAAACATAAAAATGTGTAGAACTGGTGTCTCCATGTGGAACCAATTAGTGTTTCCAAGCATAAAATTAAATGTTCCCTGAAAAAAAACATTCAAAAAAATAAAGTCCGTGGATAATATCAGGAATACACAAACAAAGAGGCTGTAGCAATATCTGGGATTGAATTAGCCAAAATGAAACCGGATATTTCCGGTTTCATCCAGTCATATCCGGACAAAGTGGTGTGGAATTCGTATGCAATGGACCGAGAAAATCACAGGAAAAATGGTTTTTGAGAAAAGCAAAGTATTTTCGTTAGGCAAGTGCATAAAATGTCATCTATACAAACAGAAATATCATGTTTGTTTGCCGCAGTTCCTCTAGCTTTCTCCATAGAACAAACGAATGTGTAGAGCTCGTGTCTCCATGTGGAACCAATTAGTGTTTCCAAGCATAAAATGAAATGTTCCCTGAAAAAAAAAAACATGCAAAAAAATAAAGTCCGTGGATAATATCAGGAATACACAAACATAGAGCCTGTAGCAATATTTCGGTTTGAGTTAGCCAAAACAAAACCGCAGATTTCCGGTTTCATCCAGTCATATCCGGACAAAGTGGTGTGGAATTGGTATGCAATGGACCGAGAAAATCACAGGAAAAATGGTTTTGGAGAAAAGCAAAGTCTTTTCGTTAGGCAAGTGCATAAATTGTCATCTAGACAAACCGAAATATCATCTTTGTTTGCCGCAGTTCCTCTAGATTTCTCCCTAGAAAATACGAATGTGTAGAGCTGGTGTGTCCATGTGGGACCAATTAGTTTTTCCAATCATAAAATTAAATGTTCCCTGAAAAAAAATTCAAAAAATAAAATCCGTGGATAATATCAGGAATACACAAACACAGATGCTGTACAAATATTTTGGTTTGAGTTAGCCAAAAAAAAACCGGATATTTCCGGTTTCATCCAGTCATATCCGGACAAAGTGGTGTGGAATTGGTATGCAATGGACCGAGAAAATCACGGGAAAAATGGTTTTGGAGAAAAGCAAAGTCTTTTCGTTAG
Organism: Lepus oiostolus; assembly: GCA_036325905.1. NCBI lineage: Eukaryota > Metazoa > Chordata > Mammalia > Lagomorpha > Leporidae > Lepus > Lepus oiostolus. The sequence continues at coordinate 229,722 of JAWMBE010000081.1, read as the reverse complement.
GCAAGTGCATAAAATGTCATCTATACAAACAGAAATATCATGTTTGTTTGCCGCAGTTCCTCTAGCTTTCTCCCTAGAACATAAAAATGTGTAGAGCTGGTGTCTCCATGTGGAACCAATTAGTGTTTCCAAGCCTAAAATTAAATGTTCCCTGAAAAAAAAATATTCAAAAAAATAAAGTCCGTGGATAATATCAGGAATACACAAACAAAGAGGCTGTAGCAATATCTGGGATTGAATTAGCCAAAATGAAACCGGATATTTCCGGTTTCATCCAGTCATATCCGGACAAAGTGGTGTGGAATTCGTATGCAATGGACCGAGAAAATCACAGGAAAAATGGTTTTGGAGAAAAGCAGAGTCTTTTCGTTAGGCAAGTGCATAAAATGTCATCTAGACAAACAGAAATATCATGTTTGTTTGCCGCAGTTCCTCTAGCTTTCTCCCTAGAAAATACGAATGTGTAGAGCTGGTGTCTCCATTTGCACCAATTAGAGTTTCCAAGGACAAAGTTAAATGATCCCTGATAAAAAAAAAACAAAACAATAAAGTCCGTGGATAATATCAGGAATACACAAACACAGATGCTGTAGCAATATTTCGGTTTGACTTAGCCAAAACAAAACCGGATATTTCCGGTTTCATCCAGTCATATCCGGACAAAGTGGTGTGGAATTGGTATGCAATGGACCGAGAAAATCACAGTAAAAATGGTTTTGGAGAAAAGCAAAGTCTTTTCGTTAGGCAAGTGCATAAAATGTCATCTATACAAACAGAAATAGCATGTTTGTTTGCTGCAGTTCCTCTAGATTTCTCCCTAAAACATAAAAATGTGTAGAACTGGTGTCTCCATGTGGAACCAATTCGTGTTTCCAAGCATAAAATTAAATGTTCCCTGAAAAAAAAAACATTCAAAAAAATAAAGTCCGTGGATCATATCAGGAATACACAAACAAAGAGGCTGTAGCAATATCTGGGATTGAATTAGCCAAAACGAAACCGGATATTTCCGGTTTCATCCAGTCATATTCGGACAAACTGGTGTGGAATTCGTATGCAATGGACCAAGAAAATCACAGTAAAAATGGTTTTGGAGAAAAGCAAAGTCTTTTCGTTAGGCAAGTGCATAAAATGTCATCTATACAAACAGAAATAGCATGTTTCTTTGCTGCAGTTCCTCTAGCTTTCTCCCTAGAACAAACAAATGTGTAGAGCTGGTGTCTCCATGTGCACCAATTACAGTTTCCAAGGACAAAGTTAAATGTTCCCTGATAAAAAAAAACAAAACAATAAAGTCCGTGGATAATATCAGGAATACACAAACACAGAGGCTGTAGCAATATTTCGGTTTAGTTAGCCAAAACAAAACCGCATATTTCCGGTTTCATCCAGTCATATTCGGACCAACTGGTGTGGAATTCCTATGCAGTGGACCGAGAAAATCACAGGAAAATGGTTTTGGAGAAAAGCAAAGTCTTTTCGTTAGGCAAGTGCATAAAATGTCATCTATACAAACAGAAATATCATGTTTGTTTGCCGCAGTTCCTCTAGCTTTCTCCCTAGAAAATACGAATGTGTAGAGCTGGTGTCTCCGTGTGCACCAATTAGAGTTTCCAAGGACAAAGTTAAATGATCCCTGATAAAAAAAAAACAAAACAATACAGTAAGTGGATAATATCAGGAATACACAAACACAGAGGCTGTAGCAATATTTCGGTTTGAGTTAACTAAAACAAAACCGGATATTTCCGGTTTCATCCAGTCATATCCGGACAAAGTGGTGTGGAATTGGTATGCAATGGACCGAGAAAATCACAGGAAAAATGGTTTTGGAGAAAAGCAAAGTCTTTTCGTTAGGCAAGTGCATAAAATGTCATCTATACAAACAGAAATATCATGTTTGTTTGCCGCAGTTCCTCTAGATTTCTCCTTAGAAAATACGAATGTGTAGAGCTGGTGTCTCCATGTGGAACCAATTAGTGTTTCCAAGCATAAAATTAAATGTTCCCAGAAAAAAAAAACCTTCAAAAAATAAAGTCCGTGGATAATATCAGGAATACACAAAAAAAGAGGCTGTAGCAATATCTTGGATTGAATTAGGCAAAACGAATCCGGATATTTCCGGTTTAATCCAGTCATATCCGGACAAAGTGGTGTGGAATTCGTATGCAATGGACCGAGAAAATCACAGGAAAAATGGTTTTGGAGAAAAGCAAAGTCTTTTCGTTAGGCAAGTCCATAAAATGTCATCTATACAAACAGAAATAGCATATTTGTTTGCTGCAGTTCCTCTAGATTTCTCCATAAAACATAAAAATGTGTAGAGCTGGTGTGACCATGTGGAACCAATTAGTGTTTCCAAGCATAAAATTAAATGTTCCCTGAAAAAAAAAAAAACATTCAAAAAAATAAAGTCCGTGCATCATATCAGGAATACACAAACAAAGAGTCTGTAGCAATATCTGGGATTGAATTAGCCAAAACGAAACCGGATATTTCCGGTTTCATCCAGTCATATGCGGACAAACTGGTGTGGAATTCGTATGCAATGGACCGAGAAAATCACAGGAAAAATGGTTTTGGAGAAAAACAAAGTCTTTTCGTTAGGCAAGTGCATCAAATGTCATCTATACAAACAGCAATAGCATGTTTGTTTGCCGCAGTTCCTCTAGCTTTCTCGCTAGAAAATATGAATGTGTAGAGCTGGTGTCTCCATGTGGAACCAATTAGTGTTTCCAAGCATAAAATTAAATGTTCCCTGAAAAAAAAACATTCAAAAAAATAAAATCCGTGGATAATATCAGGAATACACAAACACAGAGGCTGTACAAATATTTCGGTTTGAGTTAGCCAAAACAAAACCGGATATTTCCGGTTTTATCCAGTCATATCCGGACAAAGTGTTGTGGAATTCGTATGCAATGGACCAAGAAAATCACAGGAAAAATGGTTTTGGAGAAAAGCAAAGTCTTTTCTTTAGGCAAGTGCATAAAATGTCATCTATACAAACAGAAATATCATGTTTGTTTGCCGCCGTTCCTCTAGATTTCTCCCTAGAAAATACGAATGTGTAGAGCTTGTGTCTCCGTGTGCACCAATTAGAGTTTCCAAGGACAAAGTTAAATGATCCCTGATAAAAAAAAAAAAACAATAAGTCTGTGGATAATATCAGGAATACACAAACACAGAGGCTGTACAAATATTTCGGTTTGAGTTAGCCAAAAAAAACCCGGATATTTCCGGTTTCATCCAGTCATATCCGGACAAAGTGGTGTGGAATTCGTATGCAATGGACCGAGAAAATCACAGGAAAAATGGTTTTGGAGAAAAGCAAAGTCTTTTCGTTAGGCAAGTGCATAAAATGTCATCTATACAAACAGAAATGTCATGTTTGTTTGCCGCAGTTCCTCTAGCTTTCTCCCTAGAACAAAGAAATGTGTAGAGCTGGTGTCTCCATGTGGAACCAATTAGTGTTTCCAAGCATAAAATTAAATGTTCCCAGAAAAAAAAAACATTCAAAAAAATAAAGTCCTTGGATAATATCAGGAATACACAAACACAGAGGCTGTAGCAATATTTCGGTTTGAGTTAGCCAAAACAAAACCGCATATTTCCGGTTTCATCCAGTCATATCCGGACAAAGTGGTGTGGAATTTGTATGCAATGGACCGAGAAAATCACAGGAAAAATGGTTTTGGAGAAAAGCAAAGTCTTTTCGTTAGGCAAGTGCATCAAATGTCATCTATACAAACAGCAATAGCATGTTTGTTTGCCGACGTTCCTCTAGATTTCTCCGTAGAAAATACGAATGTGTAGAGCTGGTGTGTCCATGTGGAACCAATTAGTGTTTCCAAGCATAAAATTTAATGTTCCCTGAAAAAAAAACATTCAAAAAAATAAAGTCCGTGGATAATATCAGGAATACACAAACAAAGAGGCTGTAGCAATATCTGGGATTGAATTAGCCAAAACGAAACCGGATATTTCCGGTTTCATCCAGTCATATCTGGACAAACTGGTGTGGAATTTGTATGCAATGGACCGAGAAAATCACAGGAAAAATGGTTTTGGAGAAAAGCAAAGTCTTTTCGTTAGGCAAGTGCATAAATTGTCATCTAGACAAACAGAAATATCATGTTTGTTTGCCGCAGTTCCTCTAGCTTTCTCCCTAGAACAAAGAAATGTGTAGAGCTGGTGTCTCCATGTGGAACCAATTAGTGTTTCCAAGCATAAAATTAAATGTTCCCAGAAAAAAAAAACATTCAAAAAAATAAAGTCCTTGGATAATATCAGGAATACACAAACACAGAGGCTGTAGCAATATTTCGGTTTGAGTTAGCCAAAACAAAACCGCATATTTCCGGTTTCATCCAGTCATATCCGGACAAAGTGGTGTGGAATTTGTATGCAATGGACCGAGAAAATCACAGGAAAAATGGTTTTGGAGAAAAGCAAAGTCTTTTCGTTAGGCAAATGCATCAAATGTCATCTATACAAACAGCAATAGCATGTTTGTTTGCCGACGTTCCTCTAGATTTCTCCCTAGAAAATACGAATGTGTAGAGCTGGTGTGTCCATGTGGAACCAATTAGTGTTTCCAAGCATAAAATTAAATGTTCCCTGAAAAAAAAAACATTCAAAAAAATAAAATCCGTGGATAATATCAGGAATACACAAACACAGAGGCTGTACAAATATTTCGGTTTGAGTTAGCCAAAACAAAACCGGATATTTCCGGTTTCGTCCAGTCATATCCGGACAAAGTGGTGTGGAATTGGTATGCAATGGACCGAGAAAATCACAGGAAAAATGGTTTTGGAGAAAAGCAAAGTCTTTTCGTTAGGCAAGTGCATAAAATGTCATCTATACAAACAGAAATGTCATGTTTGTTTGCCGCAGTTCCTCTAGCTTTCTCCCTAGAACAAAGAAATGTGTAGAGCTGGTGTCTCCATGTGGAACCAATTAGTGTTTCCAAGCATAAAATTAAATGTTCCCAGAAAAAAAAAACATTCAAAAAAATAAAGTCCTTGGATAATATCAGGAATACACAAACACAGAGGCTGTAGCAATATTTCGGTTTGAGTTAGCCAAAACAAAACCGCATATTTCCGGTTTCATCCAGTCATATCCGGACAAAGTGGTGTGGAATTTGTATGCAATGGACCGAGAAAATCACAGGAAAAATGGTTTTGGAGAAAAGCAAAGTCTTTTCGTTAGGCAAGTGCATCAAATGTCATCTATACAAACAGCAATAGCATGTTTGTTTGCCGACGTTCCTCTAGATTTCTCCCTAGAAAATACGAATGTGTAGAGCTGGTGTGTCCATGTGGAACCAATTAGTGTTTCCAAGCATAAAATTAAATGTTCCCTGAAAAAAAAAACATTCAAAAAAATAAAATCCGTGGATAATATCAGGAATACACAAACACAGAGGCTGTACAAATATTTCGGTTTGAGTTAGCCAAAACAAAACCGGATATTTCCGGTTTCATCCAGTCATATCCGGACAAAGTGGTGTGGAATTGGTATGCAATGGACCGAGAAAATCACAGGAAAAATGGTTTTGGAGAAAAGCAAAGTCTTTTCGTTAGGCAAGTGCATAAATTGTCATCTAGACAAACAGAAATATCATGTGTGTTTGCCGCAGTTCCTCTAGATTTCTCCCTAGAAAATACGAATGTGTAGAGCTGGTGTGTCCATGTGGGACCAATTAGTGTTTCCAAGCATAAAATTAAATGTTCCCTGAAAAAAAAAACATTCAAAAAAATAAAATCCGTGGATAATATCAGGAATACACAAACACAGATGCTGTACAAATATTTCGGTTTGAGTTAGCCAAAAAAAACCCGGATATTTCCGGTTTCATCCAGTCATATCCGGACAAAGTGGTGTGGAATTGGTATGCAATGGACCGAGAAAATCACAGGAAAAATGGTTTTGGAGAAAAGCAAAGTCTTTTCGTTAGGCAAGTGCATAAAATGTCATCTATACAAACAGAAATGTCATGTTTGTTTGCCGCAGTTCCTCTAGCTTTCTCCCTAGAACAAAGAAATGTGTAGAGCTGGTGTCTCCATGTGGAACCAATTAGTGTTTCCAAGCATAAAATTAAATGTTCCCAGAAAAAAAAAACATTCAAAAAAATAAAGTCCGTGGATAATATCAGGAATACACAAACACAGAGGCTGTAGCAATATTTCGGTTTGAGTTAGCCAAAACAAAACCGCATATTTCCGGTTTCATCCAGTCATATCCGGACAAAGTGGTGTGGAATTTGTATGCAATGGACCGAGAAAATCACAGGAAAAATGGTTTTGGAGAAAAGCAAAGTCTTTTCGTTAGGCAAGTGCATCAAATGTCATCTATACAAACAGCAATAGCATGTTTGTTTGCCGACGTTCCTCTAGATTTCTCCCTAGAAAATACGAATGTGTAGAGCTGGTGTGTCCATGTGGAACCAATTAGTGTTTCCAAGCATAAAATTAAATGTTCCCTGAAAAAAAAAAAACATTCAAAAAAATAAAATCCGTGGATAATATCAGGAATACACAAACACAGAGGCTGTACAAATATTTCGGTTTGAGTTAGCCAAAACAAAACCGGATATTTCCGGTTTCATCCAGTCATATCCGGACAAAGTGGTGTGGAATTGGTATGCAATGGACCGAGAAAATCACAGGAAAAATGGTTTTGGAGAAAAGCAAAGTCTTTTCGTTAGGCAAGTGCATAAATTGTCATCTAGACAAACAGAAATATCATGTTTGTTTGCCGCAGTTCCTCTAGATTTATCCCTAGAAAATACGAATGTGTAGAGCTGGTGTGTCCATGTGGAACCAATTAGTGTTTCCAAGCATAAAATTAAATGTTCCCTGAAAAAAAAAAACATTCAAAAAAATAAAATCCGTGGATAATATCAGGAATACACAAACACAGATGCTGTACAAATATTTCGGTTTGAGTTAGCCAAAAAAAACCCGGATATTTCCGGTTTCATCCAGTCATATCCGGACAAAGTGGTGTGGAATTGGTATGCAATGGACCGAGAAAATCACAGGAAAAATGGTTTTGGAGAAAAGCAAAGTCTTTTCGTTAGGCAAGTGCATAAAATGTCATCTATACAAACAGAAATATCATGTTTGTTTGCCGCAGTTCCTCTAGCTTTCTCCCTAGAACATAAAAATGTGTAGAGCTGGTGTCTCCATGTGGAACCAATTAGTGTTTCCAAGCCTAAAATTAAATGTTCCATGAAAAAAAATATTCAAAAAAATAAACTCCGTGGATAATATTAGGAATACACAAACAAAGAGGCTGTAGCAATATCTGGGATTGAATTAGCCAAAATGAAACCGGATATTTCCGGTTTCATCCTGTCATATCCGGACAAACTGGTGTGGAATTCGTATGCAATGGACCGAGAAAATCACAGTAAAAATGGTTTTGGAGAAAAGCAAAGTCTTTTCGTTAGGCAAGTGCATCAAATCTCATCTATACAAACAGAAATATCATGTTTGTTTGCCGCAGTTCCTCTAGATTTCTCCCTAGAACAAACAAATGTGTAGAGCTGGTGTCTCCATGTGGAAAAAATTAGTGTTTCCAAGCATAAAATTAAATGTTCCCAGAAAAAAAAAACATTCAAAAAAATAAAGTCCTTGGATAATATCAGGAATGCACAAACACAGAGGCTGTAGCAATATTTCGGTTTGAGTTAGCCAAAACAAAACCGCATATTTCCGGTTTCATCCAGTCATATCCGGACAAAGTGGTGTGGAATTTGTATGCAATGGACCGAGAAAATCACAGGAAAAATGGTTTTGGAGAAAAGCAAAGTCTTTTCGTTAGGCAAGTGCATCAAATGTCATCTATACAAACAGCAATAGCATGTTTGTTTGCCGACGTTCCTCTAGATTTCTCCCTAGAAAATACGAATGTGTAGAGCTGGTGTGTCCATGTGGAACCAATTAGTGTTTCCAAGCATAAAATTAAATGTTCCCTGAAAAAAAAAACATTCAAAAAAATAAAATCCGTGGATAATATCAGGAATACACAAACACAGAGGCTGTACAAATATTTCGGTTTGAGTTAGCCAAAACAAAACCGGATATTTCCGGTTTCATCCAGTCATATCCGGACAAAGTGGTGTGGAATTGGTATGCAATGGACCGAGAAAATCACAGGAAAAATGGTTTTGGAGAAAAGCAAAGTCTTTTCGTTAGGCAAGTGCATAAATTGTCATCTATACAAACAGAAATATCATGTTTGTTTGCTGCAGTTCCTCTAGATTTCTCCCTAGAAAATACGAATGTGTAGAGCTGGTGTGTCCATGTGGGACCAATTAGTGTTTCCAAGCATAAAATTAAATGTTCCCAGAAAAAAAAAACATTCAAAAAAATAAAGTCCTTGGATAATATCAGGAATGCACAAACACAGAGGCTGTAGCAATATTTCGGTTTGAGTTAGCCAAAACAAAACCGCATATTTCCGGTTTCATCCAGTCATATCCGGACAAAGTGGTGTGGAATTTGTATGCAATGGACCGAGAAAATCACAGGAAAAATGGTTTTGGAGAAAAGCAAAGTCTTTTCGTTAGGCAAGTGCATCAAATGTCATCTATACAAACAGCAATAGCATGTTTGTTTGCCGACGTTCCTCTAGATTTCTCCCTAGAAAATACGAATGTGTAGAGCTGGTGTGTCCATGTGGAACCAATTAGTGTTTCCAAGCATAAAATTAAATGTTCCCTGAAAAAAAAAACATTCAAAAAAATAAAATCCGTGGATAATATCAGGAATACACAAACACAGAGGCTGTACAAATATTTCGGTTTGAGTTAGCCAAAACAAAACCGGATATTTCCGGTTTCATCCAGTCATATCCGGACAAAGTGGTGTGGAATTGGTATGCAATGGACCGAGAAAATCACAGGAAAAATGGTTTTGGAGAAAAGCAAAGTCTTTTCGTTAGGCAAGTGCATAAATTGTCATCTATACAAACAGAAATATCATGTTTGTTTGCCGCAGTTCCTCTAGATTTCTCCCTAGAAAATACGAATGTGTAGAGCTGGTGTGTCCATGTGGGACCAATTAGTGTTTCCAAGCATAAAATTAAATGTTCCCTGAAAAAAAAACATTCAAAAAAATAAAATCCGTGGATAATATCAGGAATACACAAACACAGATGCTGTACAAATATTTCGGTTTGAGTTAGCCAAAAAAAACCCGGATATTTCCGGTTTCATCCAGTCATATCCGGACAAACTGGTGTGGAATTCGTATGCAATGGACCGAGAAAATCACAGGAAAAATGGTTTTGGAGAAAAGCAAAGTCTTTTCGTTAGGCAAGTGCATAAAATGTCATCTATACAAACAGAAATATCATGTTTGTTTGCCGCAGTTCCTCTAGCTTTCTCCCTAGAACATAAAAATGTGTAGAGCTGGTGTCTCCATGTGGAACCAATTAGTGTTTCCAAGCCTAAAATTAAATGTTCCCTGAAAAAAAAATATTCAAAAAAATAAACTCCGTGGATAATATTAGGAATACACAAACAAAGAGGCTGTAGCAATATCTGGGATTGAATTAGCCAAAATGAAACCGGATATTTCCGGTTTCATCCTGTAATATCCGGACAAACTGGTGTGGAATTCGTATGCAATGGACCGAGAAAATCACAGGAAAAATGGTTTTGGAGAAAAGCAAAGTCTTTTCGTTAGGCAAGTGCATCAAATGTCATCTATACAAACAGAAATATCATGTTTGTTTGCCGCAGTTCCTCTAGCTTTCTCCCTAGAACAAACAAATGTGTAGAGCTGGTGTCTCCATGTGGAAAAAATTAGTGTTTCCAAGCATAAAATTAAATGTTCCCTGAAAAAAAAAAACATTCAAAAAATAAAGTCCGTGGATAATATCAGGAATACACAAACACAGAGGCTGTAGCAATATCTGGGATTTAATTAGCCAAAATGAAACCGGATATTTCCGGTTTCATCCAGTCATATCCGGACAAAGTGGTGTGGAATTCGTATGCAATGGACCGAGAAAATCACAGTAAAAATGGTTTTGGAGAAAAGCAAAGTCTTTTCGTTAGGCAAGTGCATAAAATGTCATCTATACAAACAGAAATATCATGTTTGTTTGCCGCAGTTCCTCTAGCTTTCTCCCTAGAAAATACGAATGTGTAGAGCTGGTGTCTCCGTGTGCACCAATTAGTGTTTCCAAGCATAAAATTAAATGTTCCCAGAAAAAAAAAACATTCAAAAAAATACAGTCCGTGGATAATATCAGGAATACACAAACACAGAGGCTGTAGCAATATTTCGGTTTAGTTAGCCAAAACAAAACCGCATATTTCCGGTTTCATCCAGTCATATTCGGACCAACTGGGGTGGAATTTGTATGCAATGGACCGAGAAAATCACAGTAAAAATGGTTTTGGAGAAAAGCAAAGTCTTTTCGTTAGGCAAGTGCATCAAATGTCATCTATACAAACAGAAATATCATGTTTGTTTGCCGCAGTTCCTCTAGCTTTCTCCCTAGAAAATACGAATGTGTAGAGCTGGTGTGTCCATGTGGAACCAATTAGTGTTTCCAAGCATAAAATTAAATGTTCCCTGTAAAAAAAACATTCAAAAAAATAAAATCCGTGGATAATATCAGGAATACACAAACACAGTTGCTGTACAAATATTTCGGTTTGAGTTAGCCAAAACAAAACCGGATATTTCCGGTTTCATCTAGTCATATCCGGACAAAGTGGTGTGGAATTGGTATGCAATGGACCGAGAAAATCACAGGAAAAATGGTTTTGGAGAAAAGCAAAGTCTTTTCGTTAGGCAAGTGCATAAAATGTCATCTATACAAACAGAAATATCATGTTTGTTTCCCGCCGTTCCTCTAGCTTTCTCCCTAGAAAATACGAATGTGTAGAGCTGGTGTCTCCATGTGGAACCAATTAGTGTTTCCAAGCATAAAATTAAATGTTCCCTGAAAAAAAAACATTCAAAAAAATAAAATCTGTGGATAATATCAGGAATACACAAACACAGATGCTGTAGCAATATTTCGGTTTGAGTTAGCCAAAACAAAACCGGATATTTCCGGTTTCATCTAGTCATATCCGGACAAAGTGGTGTGGAATTGGTATGCAATGGACCGAGAAAATCACAGGAAAAATGGTTTTGGAGAAAAGCAAAGTCTTTTCGTTAGGCAAGTGCATAAAATGTCATCTATACAAACAGAAATATCATGTTTGTTTGCCGCAGTTCCTCTAGCTTTCTCCCTAGAACAAACAAATGTGTAGAGCTGGTGTCTCCATGTGGAACCAATTAGTGTTTCCAAGCATAAAATGAAATGTTCCCTGAAAAAAAAAACATTCAAAAAAATACAGTCCGTGGATAATATCAGGAATACACAAACACAGAGGCTGTAGCAATATTTCGGTTTGAGTTAGCCAAAACAAAACCGGATATTTCCGGTTTCATCCAGACATATCCGGACAAAGCAGTGTGGAATTGGTATGCAGTGGACCGAGAAAATCACAGGAAAAATGGTTTTGGAGAAAAGCAAAGTCTTTTCGTTAGGCAAGTGCATAAAATGTCATCTAGACAAACAGAAATATCATGTTTGTTTGCCGCAGTTCCTCTAGCTTTCTCCCTAGAAAATACGAATGTGTAGAGCTGGTGTCTCCATGTGGAACCAATTAGTGTTTCTAAGCACAAAATTAAATGTTTCCTGAAAAAAAAATTCAAAAAAATAAAGTCCGTGGATAATATCAGGAATACACAAACACAGAGGCTGTAGCAATATCTTGGATTGAATTAGGCAAAACAAAACCGCATATTTCCGGTTTCATCCAGTCATATCCGGACAAAGTGGTGTGGAATTGGTATGCAATGGACCGAGAAAATCACAGGAAAAATGGTTTTGGAGAAAAGCAAAGTCTTTTCGTTAGGCAAGTGCATAAAATGTCATCTATACAAACAGAAATATCATGTTTGTTTCCCGCCGTTCCTCTAGATTTCTCCCTAGAAAATACGAATGTGTAGAGCTGGTGTCTCCATGTGGAACCAATTAGTGTTTCCAAGCATAAAATTAAATGTTCCCTGAAAAAAAAACATTCAAAAAAATAAAATCTGTGGATAATATCAGGAATACACAAACACAGATGCTGTAGCAATATTTCGGTTTGAGTTAGCCAAAACAAAACCGGATATTTCCTGTTTCATCTAGTCATATCCGGACAAAGTGGTGTGGAATTGGTATGCAATGGACCGAGAAAATCACAGGAAAAATGGTTTTGGAGAAAAGCAAAGTCTTTTCGTTAGGCAAGTGCATAAAATGTCATCTATACAAACAGAAATATCATGTTTGTTTGCCGCAGTTCCTCTAGCTTTCTCCCTAGAACAAACAAATGTGTAGAGCTGGTGTCTCCATGTGGAACCAATTAGTGTTTCCAAGCATAAAATGAAATGTTCCCTGAAAAAAAAAACATTCAAAAAAATACAGTCCGTGGATAATATCAGGAATACACAAACACAGAGGCTGTAGCAATATTTCGGTTTGAGTTGGCCAAAACAAAACCGGATATTTCCGGTTTCATCCAGACATATCCGGACAAAGCAGTGTGGAATTGGTATGCAGTGGACCGAGAAAATCACAGGAAAAATGGTTTTGGAGAAAAGCAAAGTCTTTTCGTTAGGCAAGTGCATAAAATGTCATCTAGACAAACAGAAATATCATGTTTGTTTGCCGCAGTTCCTCTAGCTTTCTCCCTAGAAAATACGAATGTGTAGAGCTGGTGTCTCCATGTGGAACCAATTAGTGTTTCTAAGCACAAAATTAAATGTTTCCTGAAAAAAAAAATTCAAAAAAATAAAGTCCGTGGATAATATCAGCAATACACAAACACAGAGGCTGTAGCAATATCTTGGATTGAATTAGACAAAACAAAACCGCATATTTCCGGTTTCATCCAGTCATATCCGGACAAAGTGGTGTGGAATTGGTATGCAATGGACCGAGAAAATCACAGTAAAAATGGTTTTGGAGAAAAGCAAGGTCTTTTCGTTAGGCAAGTGCATAAAATGTCATCAATACAAACAGAAATATCATGTTTGTTTGCCGCATTTCCTCTAGCATTCTCCCTAGAAAATACGAATGTGTAGAGCTGGTGTCTCCGTGTGCACCAATTAGAGTTTCCAAGGACAAAGTTAAATGATCCCTGATAAAAAAAAACCAAAACTATACAGTCCGTGGATAATATCAGGAATACACAAACACAGAGGCTGTAGCAATATTTCGGTTTGAGTTAGCTAAAACAAACCCGGATATTTCCGGTTTCATCCAGTCATATCCGGACAAAGTGGTGTTGAATTGGTATGCAATGGACCGAGAAAATCACAGTAAAAATGGTTTTGGAGAAAAGCAAAGTCTTTTCGTTAGGCAAGTGCATAAAATGTCATCTATACAAACAGAAATATCATGTTTGTTTGCCACAGTTCCTCTAGCTTTCTCCCTAGAAAATACGAATGTGTAGAGCTGGTGTCTCCATGTGGAACCAATTAGTGTTTCCAAGCATAAAATTTAATGTTCCCTTAAAAAAAAACATTCAAAAAAATAAAGTCCGTGGATAATATCAGGAATACACAAACAAAGAGGCTGTAGCAATATCTGGGATTGAATTAGCCAAAACGAAACCGGATATTTCCGGTTTCATCCATCATATTCGGACCAACTGGTGTGGAATTCGTATGCAATGGACCGAGAAAATCACAGGAAAAATGGTTTTGGAGAAAGCAAAGTATTTTCGTTAGGCAAGTGCATAAAAAGTCATCTAGACAAACAGAAATAGCATGTTTGTTTGCTGCAGTTCCTCTAGATATCTCCCTAAAACATAAAATGTGTAGAATTGGTGTCTCCATGTGGAACCAATTAGTGTTTCCAAGCATAAATAAATGTTCCCTGAAAAAAAAAACATTCAAAAAAATAAAGTCCGTGGATAATATCAGGAATACACAAACAAAGAGACTGTAGCAATATCTGGGATTGAATTAGCCAAAACGAAACCGGATATTTCCGGTTTAATCCAGTAATATCCGGACAAAGTGGTGTGGAATTCGTATGCAATGGACCTAGAAAATCACAGTAAAAATGGTTTCAGAGAAAAGCAAAGTATTTTCGTTAGGCAAGTGCATAAAATGTCATCTATACAAACAGAAATATCATGTTTGTTTGCCGCAGTTCCTCTAGCTTTCTCCATAGAACAAACGAATGTGTAGAGCTCGTGTCTCCATGTGGAACCAATTAGTGTTTCCAAGCATAAAATTAAATGTTCCCAGAAAAAAAAACATTCAAAAAAATAAAGTCCGTGGATAATATCAGGAATACACAAACACTGATGCTGTAGCAATATTTCGGTTTGAGTTAGCCAAAACAAAACCGGATATTTCCGGTTTCATCCTGTCATATCCGGACAAAGTGCTGTTGAATTTGTATGCAATGGACCGAGAAAATCACAGGAAAAATGGTTTTGTAGAAAAGCAAAGTCTTTTCGTTAGGCAAGTGCATAAATTGTCATCTAGACAAACAGAAATATCCTGTTTGTTTGCCGCAGTTCCTCTAGCTTTCTCCCTAGGAAATACGAATGTGTAGAGCTGGTGTGTCCATTGGGACCAATTAGTGTTTCCAAGCATAAAATTAAATGTTCCCTGAAAAAAAAAACATTCAAAAAAATAAAATCCGTGGATAATATCAGGAATACACAAACACAGATGCTGTACAAATATTTCGGTTTGAGTTAGCCAAAACAAAACCGGATATTTCCGGTTTCATCCAGTCATATCCGGACAAAGTGGTGTGGAATTGGTATGCAATGGACAGAGAAAATCACAGGAAAAATGGTTTTGGAGAAAAGCAAAGTCTTTTCGTTAGGCAAGTGCATAAAATGTCATCTACACAAACAGAAATATCATGTTTGTTTGCCGCAGTTCCTCTAGCTTTCTCCCTAGAACAAACAAATGTGTAGAGCTGGTGTGTCCATGTGGAACCAATTAGTGTTTCCAAGCATAAAATTAAATGTTCCCTGAAAAAAAAACATTCAAAAAAATAAAATCCGTGGATAATATAAGGAATACACAAACACAGATTCTGTAGCAATATTTCGGTTTGAGTTAGCCAAAACAAAACCGGATATTTCCGGTTTCATCCAGTCATATCCGGACAAAGTGGTGTGGAATTTGTATGCAATGGACCGAGAAAATCACAGTTAATATGGTTTTGGAGAAAAGCAAAGTCTTTTCGTTAGGCAAGTGCATAAAATGTCATCTGTACAAACAGAAATATCATGTTTGTTTTTTTCCCGCAGTTCCTCTAGCTTTCTCCCTAGAACAAACAAATGTGTAGAGCTGGTGTCTCCATGTGGAACCAATTAGTGTTTCCAAGCATAAAATTAAGTGTTCCCAGAAAAAAAACATTCAAAAAAATAAAATCCGTGGATAATATCAGGAATACACAAACACAGAGGCTATAGCCATATTTCGGTTTGAGTTAGCCAAAACAAAACCGCAGATTTCCGGTTTCATCCAGTCATATCCGGACAAAGTGGTGTGGAATTTGTATGCAATGGACCAAGAAAATCACAGGAAGAATAGTTTTGGAGAAAAGCAAAGTCTTTTCGTTCGGCAAGTGCATAAAATGTCATCTATACAAACAGAAATATCATGTTTGTTTGCCGCAGTTCCTCTAGCTTTCTCCCTAGAAAATACGAATGTGTAGAGCTGGTGTCTCCATGTGGAACCAATTAGTGTTTCCAAGCATAAAATTTAATGTTCCCTGAAAAAAAAAAAACATTCAAAAAAATAAAGTCCGTGGATAATATCAGGAATACACAAACAAAGAGGCTGTAGCAATATCTGGGATTGAATTAGCCAAAACGAATCCGGATATTTCCGGTTCAATCCAGTCATATCCGGACAAAGTGGTGTGGAATTCGTATGCAATGGACCGAGAAAATCACAGTAAAAATGGTTTCGGAGAAAAGCAAAGTATTTTCGTCAGGCAAGTGCATAAAATGTCATCTATACAAACAGAAATATCATGTTTGTTTGCCGCAGTTCCTCTAGCTTTCTCCATAAAACAAACGAATGTGTAGAGCTCGTGTCTCCATGTGGAACCAATTAGTGTTTCCAAGCATAAAATGAAATGTTCCCTGAAAAAAAAAAAGCATTCAAAAAAATAAAGTCAGTGGATAATATCAGGAATACACAAACACAGATGCTGTAGCAATATTTCAGTATGAGTTAGCCAAAACAAAACCGGAAATTTCCGGTTTCATCCAGTCATATCCGGACAAAGTGGTGTGGAATTGGTATGCAATGGACCGAGAAAATCACAGGAAAAATGGTTTTGGAGAAAAGCAAAGTCTTTTCGTTAGGCAAGTGCATAAAATGTCATCTATACAAACAGAAATATCATGTTTCTTTGCCGCAGTTCCTCTAGCTTTCTCCCTAGAAAATACGAATGTGTAGAGCTGGTGTCTCCATGTGGAACCAATTAGTGTTTCCAAGCATAAAATTAAATGTTCCCTGAAAAAAAAACATTCAAAAAAATAAAATCCGTGGATAATATCAGGAATACACAAACACAGATTCTGTAGCAATATTTCGGTTTGAGTTAGCCAAAACAAAACTGGATATTTCCGGTTTCATTCAGTCATATTCGGACAAAGTGGTGTGGAATTTGTATGCAATGGACCGAGAAAATCACAGGAAAAATGGTTTTGGAGAAAAGCAAAGTCTTTTCGTTAGGCAAGTGCATAAAATGTCATCTATACAAACAGAAATATCATGTTTGTTTGCCGCAGTTCCTCTAGATTTCTCCCTAGAACAAACAAATGTGTAGAGCTCGTGTCTCCATGTGGAACCAATTAGTGTTTCCAAGCATAAAATTTAATGTTCCCTGAAAAAAAACATTCAAAAAAATAAAGTCCGTGGATAATATCAGGAATACACAAACACAGAGGCTGTAGCAATATCTGGGATTGAATTAGCCAAAACGAAACCGGATATTTCCGGTTTCATCCAGTCATATTCGGACCAACTGGTGTGGAATTCGTATGCAATGGACCGAGAAAATCACAGGAAAAATGGTTTTGGAGAAAAGCAAAGTCTTTTCGTTAGGCAAGTGCATCAAATGTCATCTATACAAACAGAAATAGCATGTTTGTTTGCTGCAGTTCCTCTAGATTTCTCCCAAAAACATAAAAATGTGTACAACTGGTGTCTCCATGTGGAACCAATTAGTGTTTCCAAGCATAAAATTAAATGTTCCCTGAAAAAAAAAAACCTTCAAAAAAATAAATTCCGTGGATAATATCAGGAATACACAAACACAGAGGCTGTAGCAATATCTGGGATTCAATTAGCCAAAACGAAACCGGATATTTCCGGTTTCATCCAGTCATATTCGGACCAACTGGTGTGGAATTCGTATGCAATGGACCGAGAAAATCACAGTAAAAATGGTTTTGGAGAAAAGCAAAGTCTTTTCGTTAGGCAAGTGCATAAAATGTCATTTAGACAAACAGAAATATCATGTTTGTTTGCCGCAGTTCCTCTAGCTTTCTCCCTAGAACAAACAAATGTGTAGAGCTGGTGTCTCCATGTGGAACCAATTAGTGTTTCCAAGCATAAAATTAAATGTTCTCAGAAAAAAAAAAAAAACATTCAAAAAAATAAAGTCCGTGGATAATATCAGGAATACACAAAAACAGAGGCTGTAGCAATATTTCGGTTTGAGTTAGCCAAAACAAAACCAGATATTTCCGGTTTCCTCCAGTCATATCCGGACAAACTGGTGTGGAATTCGTATGCAATGGACCGAGAAAATCACAGTAAAAATGGTTTTGGAGAAAAGCAAAGTCTTTTCATTAGGCAAGTGCATAAAATGTCATCTAGACAAACAGAAATATCATGTTTGTTTGCCGCAGTTCCTCTAGCTTTCTCCCTAGAACAAACAAATGTGTAGAGCTGGTGTCTCCATGTGGAACCAATTAGTGTTTCCAAGGATAAAATTAAAGGTTCCCTGAAAAAAAAAACATTCAAAAAATAAAATCCGTGGATAATATCAGGAATACACCAACACAGATGCTGTACAAATATTTCAGTTTGAGTTAGCCAAAACAAAACCAGATATTTCCGGTTTCATCCAGTCATATCCGGACAAAGTGGTGTGGAATTCGTATGCAATGGACCGAGAAAATCACAGGAAAAATGGTTTTGGAGAAAAGCAAAGTCTTTTCGTTAGGCAAGTGCATAAAATGTCATCTAGACAAACAGAAATATCATGTTTGTTTGCCGCAGTTCCTCTAGCTTTCTCCCTAGAAAATACGAATGTGTAGAGATCGTGTCTTCATGTGGAACCAATTAGTGTTTCCAAGCATAAAATTAAATGTTCAATGAAAAAAAAACCTTCAAAAAATTAAAGTCCGTGGATAATATCAGGAATACACAAACAAAGAGGCTTTAGCAATATCTGGGATTGAAATAGCCAAAACGAAACCGGATATTTCCGGTTTCATCCAGTCATATCCGGACAAA
This sequence comes from Lepus oiostolus, assembly GCA_036325905.1. Classification (NCBI taxonomy): domain Eukaryota; kingdom Metazoa; phylum Chordata; class Mammalia; order Lagomorpha; family Leporidae; genus Lepus; species Lepus oiostolus. Next base: position 211,138 of record JAWMBE010000081.1, on the reverse strand, counting down.
GTGGTGTGGAATTCGTATGCAATGGACCGAGAAAATCACAGGAAAAATTGTTTTCGAGAAAAGCACAGTCTTTTCGTTAGGCAAGTGCATAAAATGTCATCTAGACAAACAGAAATATCATGTTTGTTTGCCGCAGTTCCACTAGCTTTCTCCCTAGAACAAACAAATGTGTAGAGCTGGTGTCTCCATGTGGAACCAATTAGTGTTTCCAAGCATAAAATTAAATGGTCCCTGAAAAAAAAACATTCAAAAAATAAAATCCGTGGATAATATCAGGAATACACAAACACAGATGCTGTACAAATATTTCGGTTTGAGTTAGCCAAAACAAAACCAGATATTTCCGGTTTCATCCAGTCATATCCGGACAAAGTGGTGTGGAATTGGTATGCAATGGACCGAGAAAATCACAGGAAAAATGGTTTTGGAGAAAAGCAAAGTCTTTTCGTTAGGCAAGTGCATCAAATGTCATCTATACAAACAGAAATATCATGTTTGTTTGCCGCAGTTCCTCTAGCTTTCTCCCTAGAAAATACGAATGTGTAGAGCCGGTGTCTCCGTGTGCACCAATTAGAGTTTCCAAGGACAAAGTTAAATGATCCCTGATAAAATAACAAACAAAACAATAAAGTCCGTGGATAATATCAGTAATACACAAACACAGATGCTGTAGCAATATTTCGGTTTGAGTTAGCCAAAACAAAACCGCATATTTCCTGTTTCATACAGTCATATCCGGACAAAGTGGTGTGGAATTGGTATGCAATGGAACGATAAAATCACAGTAAAAATGGTTTTGGAGAAAAGCAAAGTCTTTTCGTTAGGCAAGTGCATAAAATGTCATCTATACAAACAGAAATATCATGTTTGTTTGCCACAGTTCCTCTAGCTTTCTCCCTAGAAAATACGAATGTGTAGAGCTGGTGTCTCCATGTGGAACCAATTAGTGTTTCCAAGCATAAAATTTAATGTTCCCTGAAAAAAAAACATTCAAAAAAATAAAGTCCGTGGATAATAACACGAATACACAAACAAAGAGGCTGTAGCAATATCTGGGATTGAAATAGCCAAAACGAAACCGGATATTTTTGGTTTCATCCAGTCATATTCGGACCAACTGTTGTGGAATTCGTATGCAATGGACCGAGAAAATCACAGGAAAAATGGTTTTGGAAAAAGCAAAGTCTTTTCGTTAGGCAAGTGCATAAAATGTCATCTATACAAACAGAAATATCATGTTTGTTTGCCGCAGTTCCTCTAGCTTTCTCCATAGAACAAACGAATGTGTAGAGATCGTGTCTTCATGTGGAACCAATTAGTGTTTCCAAGCATAAAATGAAATGTTCCCTGAAAAAAAAACATTCAAAAAAATAAAGTCCGTGGATAATATCAGGAATACACAAACAAAGAGGCTGTAGCAATATTTCAGTTTGAGTTAGCCAAAACAAAACCGCAGATTTCCGGTTTCATCCAGTCATATCCGGACAAAGTGGTGTGGAATTCGTATGCAATGGACCGAGAAAATCACAGTTAAAATGGTTTTGGAGAAAAGCAAAGTCTTTTCGTTAGGCAAGTGCATAAAATGTCATCTATACAAACAGAAATATCATGTTTGTTTGCCGCAGTACCTCTAGCTTTTTCCCTAGAACAAACAAATGTGTAGAGCTGGTGTCTCCATGTGGAACCAATTAGTGTTTCCAAGCATAAAATTTAATGTTCCCTGAAAAAAAAACATTCAAAAAAATAAAGTCCGTGGATAATATCAGGAATACACAAACAAAGAGGCTGTAGCAATATCTGGGATTGAATTAGCCAAAACAAAACCGGATATTTCCGGTTTCATCCAGTCATATCCGGACAAAGTGGTGTGGAATTCGTATGCAATGGACCGAGAAAATCACAGTAAAAATGGTTTTGGAGAAAAGCAAAGTCTTTTCGTTAGGCAAGTGCATAAAATGTCATCTAGACAAACAGAAATATCATGTTTGTTTGCCGCAGTTCCTCTAGCTTTCTCCCTAGAACAAACAAATGTGTAGAGCTGGTGTGTCCATTGGGACCAATTAGCGTTTCCAAGCATAAAATTAAATGTTCCCTGAAAAAAAAACATTCAAAAAAATACAGTCCGGGAAAATATCAGGAATACACAAACACAGAAGCTGTAGCAATATTTCGGTTTGAGTTAGACAAAACAAAACCGCATATTTCCGGTTTCATCCAGTCATATCCGGACAAAGTGGTGTGGAATTGGTATGCAATGGACCGAGAAAATCACAGGAAAAATGGTTTTGGAGAAAAGCAAAGTCTTTTCGTTAGGCAAGTGCATAAAATGTCATCTATACAAACAGAAATAGCATGTTTGTTTGCCGCAGTTCCTCTAGCTTTCTCCCTAGAAAATACGAATGTGTAGAGCTGGTGTCTCCGTGTGCACCAATTAGAGTTTCCAAGGACAAAGTTAAATGATCCCTGATAAAAAAAACAAAACAATAAAGTCCGTGGATAATATCAGTAATACACAAACACAGATGCTGTAGCAATATTTCGGTTTGAGTTAGCCAAAACAAAACCGGATATTTCCGGTTTCATCCAGTCATATCCGGACAAAGTGGTGTGCAATTCGTATGCAATGGACCGAGAAAATCACAGGAAAAATGGTTTTGGAGAAAAGCAAAGTCTTTTCGTTAGGCAAGTGCATCAAATGCCATCTATACAAACAGAAATATCATGTTTGTTTGCCGCAGTTCCTCTAGCTTTCTCCCTAGAAAATACGAATGTGTAGAGCTGGTGTCTCCGTGTGCACCAATTAGAGTTTCCAAGGACAAAGTTAAATGATCCCTGATAAAATAAAAAACAAAACAATAAAGTCCGTGGATAATATCACGAATACACAAACACAGATGCTGTAGCAATATTTTGGTTTGAGTTAGCCAAAAGAAAACCGGATATTTCCGGTTTCATACAGTCATATCCGGACAAAGTGGTGTGGAATTGGTATGCAATGGACCGATAAAATCACAGTAAAAATGGTTTTGGAGAAAAGCAAAGTCTTTTCGTTAGGCAAGTGCATAAAATGTCATCTATACAAACAGAAATATCATGTTTGTTTGCCACAGTACCTCTAGCTTTCTCCCTAGAAAATACGAATGTGTAGAGCTGGTGTCTCCATGTGGAACCAATTAGTGTTTCCAAGCATAAAATTTAATGTTCCCTGAAAAAAAAACATTCAAAAAAATAAAGTCCGTGGATAATAACACGAATACACAAACAAAGAGGCTGTAGCAATATCTGGGATTGAAATAGCCAAAACAAAACCGGATATTTCCGGTTTCATCCAGTCATATTCGGACCAACTGGTGTGGAATTCGTATGCAATGGACTGAGAAAATCACAGGAAAAATGGTTTTCAAAAAAGCAAAGTCTTTTCGTTAGGCAAGTGCATAAAATGTCATCTATACAAACAGAAATATCATGTTTGTTTGCCGCAGTTCCTCTAGCTTTCTCCATAGAACAAACGAATGTGTAGAGATCGTGTCTTCATGTGGAACCAATTAGTGTTTCCAAGCATAAAATGAAATGTTCCCTGAAAAAAAAACATTCAAAAAAATAAAGTCCGTGGATAATATCAGGAATACACAAACACAGAGGCTGTAGCAATATTTCGGTTTGAGTTAGCCAAAACAAAACCGCAGATTTCCGGTTTCATCCAGTCATATCCGGACAAAGTGGTGTGGAATTCGTATTCAATGGACCGAGTAAATCACAGTAAAAATGGTTTTGGAGAAAAGCAAAGTCTTTTCGTTAGGCAAGTGCATAAATTGTCATCTAGACAAACAGAAATATCATGATTGTTTGCCGCAGTTCCTCTAGATTTCTCCCTAGAAAATAGGAATGTGTAGAGCTGGTGTGTCCATGTGGGACCAATTAGTGTTTCCAAGCATAAAATTAAATGTTCCCTGAAAAAAAAAACATTCAAAAAAATAAAATCCGTGGATAATATCAGGAATACGCAAACACAGATGCTGTACAAATATTTCGCTTTGAGTTAGCCAAAACAAAACTGGATATTTCCGGTTTCATCCAGTCATATCCGGACAAAGTGGTGTGGAATTGGTATGCAATGGACCGAGAAAATCACAGGAAAAATGGTTTTGGAGAAAAGCAAAGTCTTTTCGTTAGGCAAGTGCATAAAATGTCATCTATACAAACAGAAATATCATGTTTATTTGCCGCAGTTGCTCTAGCTTTCTCCCTAGAACAAACAAATGTGTAGAGCTGGTGTCTCCATGTGGAACCAATTAGTGTTTCCAAGCATAAAATTAAATGTTCCCTGAAAAAAAAACATTCAAAAAAATAAAGTCCGTGGATAATATCACGAATACACAAACAAAGAGGCTGTAGCAATATCTGGGATTGAATTAGCCAAAAAGAAACCGGATATTTCCGGTTTCATCCAGTCATATCCGTACAAAGTGGTGTGGAATTCGTATGCAATGGACCGAGAAAATCACAGTAAAAATGGTTTTGGAGAAAAGCAAAGTCTTTTCGTTAGGCAAGTGCATAAAATGTCATCTAGACAAACAGAAATATCATGTTTGTTTGCCGCAGTTCCTCTAGCTTTCTCCCTAGAACAAACAAATGTGTAGAGCTGGTGTCTCCATGTGGAACCAATTAGTGTTTCCAAGCATAAAATTAAATGTTCCCAGAAATAAAAACATTGAGAAAAATACAGTCCATGGATAATATCAGGAATACACAAACACAGAGGCTATAGCAATATTTCGGTTTGATTTAGCCAAAACAAAACCGGATATTTCCGGTTTCATCCAGTCATATCCGGACAAAGTGGTGTGGAATTCGTATGCAATGGACCGAGAAAATCACAGTAAAAATGGTTTTGTAGAAAAGCAAAGCCTTTTCGTTAGGCAAGTGCATAAAATGTCATCTAGACAAACAGAAATAGCATGTTTGTTTGCTGCAGTTCCTCTAGCTTTCTCCCTAGAACAAACAAATGTGTAGAGCTGGTGTGTCCATGTGGAACCAATTAGTGTTTCCAAGCATAAAATTAAATTTTCCCAGAAAAAAAAACATTCAAAAAAATACAGTCCGTGGATAATATCAGGAATACACAAACACAGAGGCTGTAGCAATATGTCGGTTTGAGTTAGCCAAAACAAAACTGCATATTTCCGGTTTCATCCAGTCATATCCGGACAAAGTGGTGTGGAATTGGTATGCAATGGACCGAGAAAATCACAGGAAAAATGGTTTTGGAGCAAAGCAAAGTCTTTTCGTTAGGCAAGTGCATAAAATGTCATCTATACAAACAGAAATATCATGTTTGTTTGCCGCAGTTCCTCTAGCTTTCTCCATAGAACAAACGAATGTGTAGAGCTCGTGTCTCCATGTGGAACCAATTAGTGTTTCCAAGCATAAAATTAAATGTTCCCAGAAAAAAAAACATTCAAAAAAATAAAGTCCGTGGATAATATCAGGAATACACAAACACTGATGCTGTAGCAATATTTCGGTTTGAGTTAGCCAAAACAAAACCGGATATTTCCGGTTTCATCCTGTCATATCCGGACAAAGTGCTGTTGAATTTGTATGCAATGGACCGAGAAAATCACAGGAAAAATGGTTTTGTAGAAAAGCAAAGTCTTTTCGTTAGGCAAGTGCATAAATTGTCATCTAGACAAACAGAAATATCCTGTTTGTTTGCCGCAGTTCCTCTAGCTTTCTCCCTAGGAAATACGAATGTGTAGAGCTGGTGTGTCCATTGGGACCAATTAGTGTTTCCAAGCATAAAATTAAATGTTCCCTGAAAAAAAAAACATTCAAAAAAATAAAATCCGTGGATAATATCAGGAATACACAAACACAGATGCTGTACAAATATTTCGGTTTGAGTTAGCCAAAACAAAACCGGATATTTCCGGTTTCATCCAGTCATATCCGGACAAAGTGGTGTGGAATTGGTATGCAATGGACAGAGAAAATCACAGGAAAAATGGTTTTGGAGAAAAGCAAAGTCTTTTCGTTAGGCAAGTGCATAAAATGTCATCTACACAAACAGAAATATCATGTTTGTTTGCCGCAGTTCCTCTAGCTTTCTCCCTAGAACAAACAAATGTGTAGAGCTGGTGTGTCCATGTGGAACCAATTAGTGTTTCCAAGCATAAAATTAAATGTTCCCTGAAAAAAAAACATTCAAAAAAATAAAATCCGTGGATAATATAAGGAATACACAAACACAGATTCTGTAGCAATATTTCGGTTTGAGTTAGCCAAAACAAAACCGGATATTTCCGGTTTCATCCAGTCATATCCGGACAAAGTGGTGTGGAATTTGTATGCAATGGACCGAGAAAATCACAGTTAATATGGTTTTGGAGAAAAGCAAAGTCTTTTCGTTAGGCAAGTGCATAAAATGTCATCTGTACAAACAGAAATATCATGTTTGTTTTTTTCCCGCAGTTCCTCTAGCTTTCTCCCTAGAACAAACAAATGTGTAGAGCTGGTGTCTCCATGTGGAACCAATTAGTGTTTCCAAGCATAAAATTAAGTGTTCCCAGAAAAAAAACATTCAAAAAAATAAAATCCGTGGATAATATCAGGAATACACAAACACAGAGGCTATAGCCATATTTCGGTTTGAGTTAGCCAAAACAAAACCGCAGATTTCCGGTTTCATCCAGTCATATCCGGACAAAGTGGTGTGGAATTTGTATGCAATGGACCAAGAAAATCACAGGAAGAATAGTTTTGGAGAAAAGCAAAGTCTTTTCGTTCGGCAAGTGCATAAAATGTCATCTATACAAACAGAAATATCATGTTTGTTTGCCGCAGTTCCTCTAGCTTTCTCCCTAGAAAATACGAATGTGTAGAGCTGGTGTCTCCATGTGGAACCAATTAGTGTTTCCAAGCATAAAATTTAATGTTCCCTGAAAAAAAAAAAACATTCAAAAAAATAAAGTCCGTGGATAATATCAGGAATACACAAACAAAGAGGCTGTAGCAATATCTGGGATTGAATTAGCCAAAACGAATCCGGATATTTCCGGTTCAATCCAGTCATATCCGGACAAAGTGGTGTGGAATTCGTATGCAATGGACCGAGAAAATCACAGTAAAAATGGTTTCGGAGAAAAGCAAAGTATTTTCGTCAGGCAAGTGCATAAAATGTCATCTATACAAACAGAAATATCATGTTTGTTTGCCGCAGTTCCTCTAGCTTTCTCCATAAAACAAACGAATGTGTAGAGCTCGTGTCTCCATGTGGAACCAATTAGTGTTTCCAAGCATAAAATGAAATGTTCCCTGAAAAAAAAAAAGCATTCAAAAAAATAAAGTCAGTGGATAATATCAGGAATACACAAACACAGATGCTGTAGCAATATTTCAGTATGAGTTAGCCAAAACAAAACCGGAAATTTCCGGTTTCATCCAGTCATATCCGGACAAAGTGGTGTGGAATTGGTATGCAATGGACCGAGAAAATCACAGGAAAAATGGTTTTGGAGAAAAGCAAAGTCTTTTCGTTAGGCAAGTGCATAAAATGTCATCTATACAAACAGAAATATCATGTTTCTTTGCCGCAGTTCCTCTAGCTTTCTCCCTAGAAAATACGAATGTGTAGAGCTGGTGTCTCCATGTGGAACCAATTAGTGTTTCCAAGCATAAAATTAAATGTTCCCTGAAAAAAAAACATTCAAAAAAATAAAATCCGTGGATAATATCAGGAATACACAAACACAGATTCTGTAGCAATATTTCGGTTTGAGTTAGCCAAAACAAAACTGGATATTTCCGGTTTCATTCAGTCATATTCGGACAAAGTGGTGTGGAATTTGTATGCAATGGACCGAGAAAATCACAGGAAAAATGGTTTTGGAGAAAAGCAAAGTCTTTTCGTTAGGCAAGTGCATAAAATGTCATCTATACAAACAGAAATATCATGTTTGTTTGCCGCAGTTCCTCTAGATTTCTCCCTAGAACAAACAAATGTGTAGAGCTCGTGTCTCCATGTGGAACCAATTAGTGTTTCCAAGCATAAAATTTAATGTTCCCTGAAAAAAAACATTCAAAAAAATAAAGTCCGTGGATAATATCAGGAATACACAAACACAGAGGCTGTAGCAATATCTGGGATTGAATTAGCCAAAACGAAACCGGATATTTCCGGTTTCATCCAGTCATATTCGGACCAACTGGTGTGGAATTCGTATGCAATGGACCGAGAAAATCACAGGAAAAATGGTTTTGGAGAAAAGCAAAGTCTTTTCGTTAGGCAAGTGCATCAAATGTCATCTATACAAACAGAAATAGCATGTTTGTTTGCTGCAGTTCCTCTAGATTTCTCCCAAAAACATAAAAATGTGTACAACTGGTGTCTCCATGTGGAACCAATTAGTGTTTCCAAGCATAAAATTAAATGTTCCCTGAAAAAAAAAAACCTTCAAAAAAATAAATTCCGTGGATAATATCAGGAATACACAAACACAGAGGCTGTAGCAATATCTGGGATTCAATTAGCCAAAACGAAACCGGATATTTCCGGTTTCATCCAGTCATATTCGGACCAACTGGTGTGGAATTCGTATGCAATGGACCGAGAAAATCACAGTAAAAATGGTTTTGGAGAAAAGCAAAGTCTTTTCGTTAGGCAAGTGCATAAAATGTCATTTAGACAAACAGAAATATCATGTTTGTTTGCCGCAGTTCCTCTAGCTTTCTCCCTAGAACAAACAAATGTGTAGAGCTGGTGTCTCCATGTGGAACCAATTAGTGTTTCCAAGCATAAAATTAAATGTTCTCAGAAAAAAAAAAAAAACATTCAAAAAAATAAAGTCCGTGGATAATATCAGGAATACACAAAAACAGAGGCTGTAGCAATATTTCGGTTTGAGTTAGCCAAAACAAAACCAGATATTTCCGGTTTCCTCCAGTCATATCCGGACAAACTGGTGTGGAATTCGTATGCAATGGACCGAGAAAATCACAGTAAAAATGGTTTTGGAGAAAAGCAAAGTCTTTTCATTAGGCAAGTGCATAAAATGTCATCTAGACAAACAGAAATATCATGTTTGTTTGCCGCAGTTCCTCTAGCTTTCTCCCTAGAACAAACAAATGTGTAGAGCTGGTGTCTCCATGTGGAACCAATTAGTGTTTCCAAGGATAAAATTAAAGGTTCCCTGAAAAAAAAAACATTCAAAAAATAAAATCCGTGGATAATATCAGGAATACACCAACACAGATGCTGTACAAATATTTCAGTTTGAGTTAGCCAAAACAAAACCAGATATTTCCGGTTTCATCCAGTCATATCCGGACAAAGTGGTGTGGAATTCGTATGCAATGGACCGAGAAAATCACAGGAAAAATGGTTTTGGAGAAAAGCAAAGTCTTTTCGTTAGGCAAGTGCATAAAATGTCATCTAGACAAACAGAAATATCATGTTTGTTTGCCGCAGTTCCTCTAGCTTTCTCCCTAGAAAATACGAATGTGTAGAGATCGTGTCTTCATGTGGAACCAATTAGTGTTTCCAAGCATAAAATTAAATGTTCAATGAAAAAAAAACCTTCAAAAAATTAAAGTCCGTGGATAATATCAGGAATACACAAACAAAGAGGCTTTAGCAATATCTGGGATTGAAATAGCCAAAACGAAACCGGATATTTCCGGTTTCATCCAGTCATATCCGGACAAAGTGGTGTGGAATTCGTATGCAATGGACCGAGAAAATCACAGGAAAAATTGTTTTCGAGAAAAGCACAGTCTTTTCGTTAGGCAAGTGCATAAAATGTCATCTAGACAAACAGAAATATCATGTTTGTTTGCCGCAGTTCCACTAGCTTTCTCCCTAGAACAAACAAATGTGTAGAGCTGGTGTCTCCATGTGGAACCAATTAGTGTTTCCAAGCATAAAATTAAATGGTCCCTGAAAAAAAAACATTCAAAAAATAAAATCCGTGGATAATATCAGGAATACACAAACACAGATGCTGTACAAATATTTCGGTTTGAGTTAGCCAAAACAAAACCAGATATTTCCGGTTTCATCCAGTCATATCCGGACAAAGTGGTGTGGAATTGGTATGCAATGGACCGAGAAAATCACAGGAAAAATGGTTTTGGAGAAAAGCAAAGTCTTTTCGTTAGGCAAGTGCATCAAATGTCATCTATACAAACAGAAATATCATGTTTGTTTGCCGCAGTTCCTCTAGCTTTCTCCCTAGAAAATACGAATGTGTAGAGCCGGTGTCTCCGTGTGCACCAATTAGAGTTTCCAAGGACAAAGTTAAATGATCCCTGATAAAATAACAAACAAAACAATAAAGTCCGTGGATAATATCAGTAATACACAAACACAGATGCTGTAGCAATATTTCGGTTTGAGTTAGCCAAAACAAAACCGCATATTTCCTGTTTCATACAGTCATATCCGGACAAAGTGGTGTGGAATTGGTATGCAATGGAACGATAAAATCACAGTAAAAATGGTTTTGGAGAAAAGCAAAGTCTTTTCGTTAGGCAAGTGCATAAAATGTCATCTATACAAACAGAAATATCATGTTTGTTTGCCACAGTTCCTCTAGCTTTCTCCCTAGAAAATACGAATGTGTAGAGCTGGTGTCTCCATGTGGAACCAATTAGTGTTTCCAAGCATAAAATTTAATGTTCCCTGAAAAAAAAACATTCAAAAAAATAAAGTCCGTGGATAATAACACGAATACACAAACAAAGAGGCTGTAGCAATATCTGGGATTGAAATAGCCAAAACGAAACCGGATATTTTTGGTTTCATCCAGTCATATTCGGACCAACTGTTGTGGAATTCGTATGCAATGGACCGAGAAAATCACAGGAAAAATGGTTTTGGAAAAAGCAAAGTCTTTTCGTTAGGCAAGTGCATAAAATGTCATCTATACAAACAGAAATATCATGTTTGTTTGCCGCAGTTCCTCTAGCTTTCTCCATAGAACAAACGAATGTGTAGAGATCGTGTCTTCATGTGGAACCAATTAGTGTTTCCAAGCATAAAATGAAATGTTCCCTGAAAAAAAAACATTCAAAAAAATAAAGTCCGTGGATAATATCAGGAATACACAAACAAAGAGGCTGTAGCAATATTTCAGTTTGAGTTAGCCAAAACAAAACCGCAGATTTCCGGTTTCATCCAGTCATATCCGGACAAAGTGGTGTGGAATTCGTATGCAATGGACCGAGAAAATCACAGTTAAAATGGTTTTGGAGAAAAGCAAAGTCTTTTCGTTAGGCAAGTGCATAAAATGTCATCTATACAAACAGAAATATCATGTTTGTTTGCCGCAGTACCTCTAGCTTTTTCCCTAGAACAAACAAATGTGTAGAGCTGGTGTCTCCATGTGGAACCAATTAGTGTTTCCAAGCATAAAATTTAATGTTCCCTGAAAAAAAAACATTCAAAAAAATAAAGTCCGTGGATAATATCAGGAATACACAAACAAAGAGGCTGTAGCAATATCTGGGATTGAATTAGCCAAAACAAAACCGGATATTTCCGGTTTCATCCAGTCATATCCGGACAAAGTGGTGTGGAATTCGTATGCAATGGACCGAGAAAATCACAGTAAAAATGGTTTTGGAGAAAAGCAAAGTCTTTTCGTTAGGCAAGTGCATAAAATGTCATCTAGACAAACAGAAATATCATGTTTGTTTGCCGCAGTTCCTCTAGCTTTCTCCCTAGAACAAACAAATGTGTAGAGCTGGTGTGTCCATTGGGACCAATTAGCGTTTCCAAGCATAAAATTAAATGTTCCCTGAAAAAAAAACATTCAAAAAAATACAGTCCGGGAAAATATCAGGAATACACAAACACAGAAGCTGTAGCAATATTTCGGTTTGAGTTAGACAAAACAAAACCGCATATTTCCGGTTTCATCCAGTCATATCCGGACAAAGTGGTGTGGAATTGGTATGCAATGGACCGAGAAAATCACAGGAAAAATGGTTTTGGAGAAAAGCAAAGTCTTTTCGTTAGGCAAGTGCATAAAATGTCATCTATACAAACAGAAATAGCATGTTTGTTTGCCGCAGTTCCTCTAGCTTTCTCCCTAGAAAATACGAATGTGTAGAGCTGGTGTCTCCGTGTGCACCAATTAGAGTTTCCAAGGACAAAGTTAAATGATCCCTGATAAAAAAAACAAAACAATAAAGTCCGTGGATAATATCAGTAATACACAAACACAGATGCTGTAGCAATATTTCGGTTTGAGTTAGCCAAAACAAAACCGGATATTTCCGGTTTCATCCAGTCATATCCGGACAAAGTGGTGTGCAATTCGTATGCAATGGACCGAGAAAATCACAGGAAAAATGGTTTTGGAGAAAAGCAAAGTCTTTTCGTTAGGCAAGTGCATCAAATGCCATCTATACAAACAGAAATATCATGTTTGTTTGCCGCAGTTCCTCTAGCTTTCTCCCTAGAAAATACGAATGTGTAGAGCTGGTGTCTCCGTGTGCACCAATTAGAGTTTCCAAGGACAAAGTTAAATGATCCCTGATAAAATAAAAAACAAAACAATAAAGTCCGTGGATAATATCACGAATACACAAACACAGATGCTGTAGCAATATTTTGGTTTGAGTTAGCCAAAAGAAAACCGGATATTTCCGGTTTCATACAGTCATATCCGGACAAAGTGGTGTGGAATTGGTATGCAATGGACCGATAAAATCACAGTAAAAATGGTTTTGGAGAAAAGCAAAGTCTTTTCGTTAGGCAAGTGCATAAAATGTCATCTATACAAACAGAAATATCATGTTTGTTTGCCACAGTACCTCTAGCTTTCTCCCTAGAAAATACGAATGTGTAGAGCTGGTGTCTCCATGTGGAACCAATTAGTGTTTCCAAGCATAAAATTTAATGTTCCCTGAAAAAAAAACATTCAAAAAAATAAAGTCCGTGGATAATAACACGAATACACAAACAAAGAGGCTGTAGCAATATCTGGGATTGAAATAGCCAAAACAAAACCGGATATTTCCGGTTTCATCCAGTCATATTCGGACCAACTGGTGTGGAATTCGTATGCAATGGACTGAGAAAATCACAGGAAAAATGGTTTTCAAAAAAGCAAAGTCTTTTCGTTAGGCAAGTGCATAAAATGTCATCTATACAAACAGAAATATCATGTTTGTTTGCCGCAGTTCCTCTAGCTTTCTCCATAGAACAAACGAATGTGTAGAGATCGTGTCTTCATGTGGAACCAATTAGTGTTTCCAAGCATAAAATGAAATGTTCCCTGAAAAAAAAACATTCAAAAAAATAAAGTCCGTGGATAATATCAGGAATACACAAACACAGAGGCTGTAGCAATATTTCGGTTTGAGTTAGCCAAAACAAAACCGCAGATTTCCGGTTTCATCCAGTCATATCCGGACAAAGTGGTGTGGAATTCGTATTCAATGGACCGAGTAAATCACAGTAAAAATGGTTTTGGAGAAAAGCAAAGTCTTTTCGTTAGGCAAGTGCATAAATTGTCATCTAGACAAACAGAAATATCATGATTGTTTGCCGCAGTTCCTCTAGATTTCTCCCTAGAAAATAGGAATGTGTAGAGCTGGTGTGTCCATGTGGGACCAATTAGTGTTTCCAAGCATAAAATTAAATGTTCCCTGAAAAAAAAAACATTCAAAAAAATAAAATCCGTGGATAATATCAGGAATACGCAAACACAGATGCTGTACAAATATTTCGCTTTGAGTTAGCCAAAACAAAACTGGATATTTCCGGTTTCATCCAGTCATATCCGGACAAAGTGGTGTGGAATTGGTATGCAATGGACCGAGAAAATCACAGGAAAAATGGTTTTGGAGAAAAGCAAAGTCTTTTCGTTAGGCAAGTGCATAAAATGTCATCTATACAAACAGAAATATCATGTTTATTTGCCGCAGTTGCTCTAGCTTTCTCCCTAGAACAAACAAATGTGTAGAGCTGGTGTCTCCATGTGGAACCAATTAGTGTTTCCAAGCATAAAATTAAATGTTCCCTGAAAAAAAAACATTCAAAAAAATAAAGTCCGTGGATAATATCACGAATACACAAACAAAGAGGCTGTAGCAATATCTGGGATTGAATTAGCCAAAAAGAAACCGGATATTTCCGGTTTCATCCAGTCATATCCGTACAAAGTGGTGTGGAATTCGTATGCAATGGACCGAGAAAATCACAGTAAAAATGGTTTTGGAGAAAAGCAAAGTCTTTTCGTTAGGCAAGTGCATAAAATGTCATCTAGACAAACAGAAATATCATGTTTGTTTGCCGCAGTTCCTCTAGCTTTCTCCCTAGAACAAACAAATGTGTAGAGCTGGTGTCTCCATGTGGAACCAATTAGTGTTTCCAAGCATAAAATTAAATGTTCCCAGAAATAAAAACATTGAGAAAAATACAGTCCATGGATAATATCAGGAATACACAAACACAGAGGCTATAGCAATATTTCGGTTTGATTTAGCCAAAACAAAACCGGATATTTCCGGTTTCATCCAGTCATATCCGGACAAAGTGGTGTGGAATTCGTATGCAATGGACCGAGAAAATCACAGTAAAAATGGTTTTGTAGAAAAGCAAAGCCTTTTCGTTAGGCAAGTGCATAAAATGTCATCTAGACAAACAGAAATAGCATGTTTGTTTGCTGCAGTTCCTCTAGCTTTCTCCCTAGAACAAACAAATGTGTAGAGCTGGTGTGTCCATGTGGAACCAATTAGTGTTTCCAAGCATAAAATTAAATTTTCCCAGAAAAAAAAACATTCAAAAAAATACAGTCCGTGGATAATATCAGGAATACACAAACACAGAGGCTGTAGCAATATGTCGGTTTGAGTTAGCCAAAACAAAACTGCATATTTCCGGTTTCATCCAGTCATATCCGGACAAAGTGGTGTGGAATTGGTATGCAATGGACCGAGAAAATCACAGGAAAAATGGTTTTGGAGCAAAGCAAAGTCTTTTCGTTAGGCAAGTGCATAAAATGTCATCTATACAAACAGAAATATCATGTTTGTTTGCCGCAGTTCCTCTAGCTTTCTCCCTAGAAAATACGAATGTGTAGAGCTGGTGTCTCCGTGTGCACCAATTAGAGTTTCCAAGGACAAAGTTAAATGATCCCTGATAAAAAAAAAACAAAACAATAAAGTCCGTGGATAATATCAGGAATACACAAACACAGATGCTGTAGCAATATTTCGGTTTGAGTTAGCCAAAACAAAACCGGATATTTCCGGTTTCATCCAGTCATATCCGGACAAAGTGGTGTGGAATTGGTATGCAATGGACCGAGAAAATCACAGTAAAAATGGTTTTGGAGAAAAGCAAAGTCTTTTCGTTAGGCAAGTGCATAAATTGTCATCTAGACAAACAGAAATATCATGATTGTTTGCCGCAGTTCCTCTAGATTTCTCCCTAGAAAATAGGAATGTGTAGAGCTGGTGTGTCCATGTGGGACCAATTAGTGTTTCCAAGCATAAAATTAAATGTTCCCTGAAAAAAAAAACATTCAAAAAAATAAAATCCGTGGATAATATCAGGAATACGCAAACACAGATGCTGTACAAATATTTCGCTTTGAGTTAGCCAAAACAAAACTGGATATTTCCGGTTTCATCCAGTCATATCCGGACAAAGTGGTGTGGAATTGGTATGCAATGGACCGAGAAAATCACAGGAAAAATGGTTTTGGAGAAAAGCAAAGTCTTTTCGTTAGGCAAGTGCATAAAATGTCATCTATACAAACAGAAATATCATGTTTATTTGCCGCAGTTGCTCTAGCTTTCTCCCTAGAACAAACAAATGTGTAGAGCTGGTGTCTCCATGTGGAACCAATTAGTGTTTCCAAGCATAAAATTAAATGTTCCCTGAAAAAAAAAACATTCAAAAAAATAAAGTCCGTGGATAATATCACGAATACACAAACAAAGAGGCTGTAGCAATATCTGGGATTGAATTAGCCAAAAAGAAACCGGATATTTCCGGTTTCATCCAGTCATATCCGTACAAAGTGGTGTGGAATTCGTATGCAATGGACCGAGAAAATCACAGTAAAAATGGTTTTGGAGAAAAGCAAAGTCTTTTCGTTAGGCAAGTGCATAAAATGTCATCTAGACAAACAGAAATATCATGTTTGTTTGCCGCAGTTCCTCTAGCTTTCTCCCTAGAACAAACAAATGTGTAGAGCTGGTGTCTCCATGTGGAACCAATTAGTGTTTCCAAGCATAAAATTAAATGTTCCCAGAAATAAAAACATTGAGAAAAATACAGTCCATGGATAATATCAGGAATACACAAACACAGAGGCTATAGCAATATTTCGGTTTGATTTAGCCAAAACAAAACCGGATATTTCCGGTTTCATCCAGTCATATCCGGACAAAGTGGTGTGGAATTCGTATGCAATGGACCGAGAAAATCACAGTAAAAATGGTTTTGTAGAAAAGCAAAGCCTTTTCGTTAGGCAAGTGCATAAAATGTCATCTAGACAAACAGAAATAGCATGTTTGTTTGCTGCAGTTCCTCTAGCTTTCTCCCTAGAACAAACAAATGTGTAGAGCTGGTGTGTCCATGTGGAACCAATTAGTGTTTCCAAGCATAAAATTAAATTTTCCCAGAAAAAAAAACATTCAAAAAAATACAGTCCGTGGATAATATCAGGAATACACAAACACAGAGGCTGTAGCAATATGTCGGTTTGAGTTAGCCAAAACAAAACTGCATATTTCCGGTTTCATCCAGTCATATCCGGACAAAGTGGTGTGGAATTGGTATGCAATGGACCGAGAAAATCACAGGAAAAATGGTTTTGGAGCAAAGCAAAGTCTTTTCGTTAGGCAAGTGCATAAAATGTCATCTATACAAACAGAAATATCATGTTTGTTTGCCGCAGTTCCTCTAGCTTTCTCCCTAGAAAATACGAATGTGTAGAGCTGGTGTCTCCGTGTGCACCAATTAGAGTTTCCAAGGACAAAGTTAAATGATCCCTGATAAAAAAAAAACAAAACAATAAAGTCCGTGGATAATATCAGGAATACACAAACACAGATGCTGTAGCAATATTTCGGTTTGAGTTAGCCAAAACAAAACCGGATATTTCCGGTTTCATCCAGTCATATCCGGACAAAGTGGTGTGGAATTGGTATGCAATGGACCGAGAAAATCACAGTAAAAATGGTTTTGGAGAAAAGCAAAGTCTTTTCGTTAGGCAAGTGCATAAATTGTCATCTAGACAAACAGAAATATCATGATTGTTTGCCGCAGTTCCTCTAGATTTCTCCCTAGAAAATAGGAATGTGTAGAGCTGGTGTGTCCATGTGGGACCAATTAGTGTTTCCAAGCATAAAATTAAATGTTCCCTGAAAAAAAAAACATTCAAAAAAATAAAATCCGTGGATAATATCAGGAATACGCAAACACAGATGCTGTACAAATATTTCGCTTTGAGTTAGCCAAAACAAAACTGGATATTTCCGGTTTCATCCAGTCATATCCGGACAAAGTGGTGTGGAATTGGTATGCAATGGACCGAGAAAATCACAGGAAAAATGGTTTTGGAGAAAAGCAAAGTCTTTTCGTTAGGCAAGTGCATAAAATGTCATCTATACAAACAGAAATATCATGTTTATTTGCCGCAGTTGCTCTAGCTTTCTCCCTAGAACAAACAAATGTGTAGAGCTGGTGTCTCCATGTGGAACCAATTAGTGTTTCCAAGCATAAAATTAAATGTTCCCTGAAAAAAAAACATTCAAAAAAATAAAGTCCGTGGATAATATCAGGAATACACAAACAAAGAGGCTGTAGCAATATCTGGGATTGAATTAGCCAAAAAGAAACCGGATATTTCCGGTTTCATCCAGTCATATCCGGACAAAGTGGTGTGGAATTCGTATGCAATGGACCGAGAAAATCACAGTAAAAATGGTTTTGGAGAAAAGCAAAGTCTTTTCGTTAGGCAAGTGCATAAAATGTCATCTAGACAAACAGAAATATCATGTTTGTTTGCCGCAGTTCCTCTAGCTTTCTCCCTAGAACAAACAAATGTGTAGAGCTGGTGTCTCCATGTGGAACCAATTAGTGTTTCCAAGCATAAAATTAAATGTTCCCAGAAATAAAAACATTGAGAAAAATACAGTCCATGGATAATATCAGGAATACACAAACACAGAGGCTATAGCAATATTTCGGTTTGATTTAGCCAAAACAAAACCGGATATTTCCGGTTTCATCCAGTCATATCCGGACAAAGTGGTGTGGAATTCGTATGCAATGGACCGAGAAAATCACAGTAAAAATGGTTTTGTAGAAAAGCAAAGCCTTTTCGTTAGGCAAGTGCATAAAATGTCATCTAGACAAACAGAAATAGCATGTTTGTTTGCTGTAGTTCCTCTAGCTTTCTCCCTAGAACAAACAAATGTGTAGAGCTGGTGTCTCCATGTGGAACCAATTAGTGTTTCCAAGCATAAAATTAAATGTTCCCAGAAAAAAAAAAACATTCAAAAAAATACAGTCCGTGGATAATATCAGGAATACACAAACAAAGAGGCTGTAGCAATATTTCGGTTTGAGTTAGCCAAAACAAAACCGCATATTTCGGGTTTCATCCAGTCATATCCGGACAAAGTGGTGTTGAATTTGTATGCAATGGACCGTGAAAATCACAGTAAAATTGGTTTTGGAGAAAAGCAAAGTCTTTTCGTTAGGCAAGTGCATCAAATGTCATCTATACAAACAGAAATAGCATTTTTGTTTGCCGCAGTTCCTCTAGCTTTCTCCCTAGAAAATACGAATGTGTAGAGCTGGTGTGTCCATGAGGAACCAATTAGTGTTTCCAAGCATAAAATTAAATGTTCCCTGAAAAAAAAAACATTCAAAAAAATAAAATCTGTGGATAATACCAGGAATGCACAAAGAGAGATGCTGTAGAAATATTTCGGTTTGAGTTAGCCAAAACAAAACCGGATATTTCCGGTTTCATCCAGTCATATCCGGACAAAGTGGTGTGGAATTGGTATGCAATGGACCGAGAAAATCACAGGAAAAATGGTTTTGGAGAAAAGCAAAGTCTTTTCGTTAGGCTAGTGCATAAAATGTCATCTATACAAACAGAAATATCATGTTTGTTTGCCGCAGTTCCTCTAGCTTTCTCCCTAGAACATAAAAATGTGTAGAGCTGGTGTCTCCATGTGGAACCAATTAGTGTTTCCAAGCATAAAATTAAATGTTCCCTGAAAAAAAAAACATTCAAAAAAATAAAGTCCGTGGATTATATCAGGAATACACAAACAATGAGGCTGTAGCAATATCTGGGATTGAATTAGCCAAAATGAAACCGGATATTTCCGGTTTCATCCAGTCATATCCGTACAAACTGGTGCGGAATTCGTATGCAATGGACCGAGAAAATCACAGGAAAAATGGTTTTGGAGAAAAGCAAAGTATTTTCATTAGGCAAGTGCATAAAATGTCATCTATACAAACAGAAATATCATGATTGTTTGCCGCAGTTCTTTTAGCTTTCTCCCTAGAACAAACAAATATGTAGAGCTGGTGTCTCCATGTGGAACCAATTAGTGTTTCCAACCATAAAATTTAATGTTCCCAGAAACAAAAAACATTCAAAAAATACAGTCCGTGGATCATATAAGGAATACACAAACAAAGAGACTGTAGCAATATCTGGGATTGAATTAGCCAAAACGAAACCGCATATTTCCGGTTTCATCCAGTCATATCCGGACAAAGTGGTGTGGAATTTGTATGCAATGGACCGAGAAAATCACAGGAAAAATGGTTTTGGAGAAAAGCAAAGTCTTTTCGTTAGGCAAGTGCATCAAATGTCATCTATACAAACAGAAATAGCATGTTTGTTTGCCGCAGTTCCTCTAGCTTTCTCCCTAGAAAACAAGAATGTGTAGAGCTGGTGTGTCCATGAGGAACCAATTAGTGTTTCCAAGCATAAAATTAAATGTTCCCTGAAAAAAAAAACATTCAAAAAAATAAAATCTGTGGATAATACCAGGAATGCACAAAGAGAGATGCTGTAGAAATATTTCGGTTTGAGTTAGCCAAAACAAAACCGGATATTTCCGGATTCATCCAGTCATATCCGGACAAAGTGGTGTGGAATTGGTATGCAATGGACCGAGAAAATCACAGGAAAAATGGTTTTGGAGAAAAGCAAAGTCTTTTCGTTAGGCAAGTGCATCAAATGTCATCTATACAAACAGAAATATCATGTTTGTTTGCCACAGTTCCTCTAGCTTTCTCCCTAGAACATAAAAATGTGTAGAGCTGGTGTCTCCATGTGGAACCAATTAGTGTTTCCAAGCATAAAATTAAATGTTCCCTGAACAAAAAACATTCAAAAAAATAAAATCCGTGGATAATATCAGGAATACACAAACAAAGAGGCTGTAGCAATATCTGGGATTGAATTAGCCAAAATGAAACCGGATATTTCCGGTTTCATCCAGTCATATCCGGACAAAGTGGTGTGGAATTCGTATGCAATGGACCGAGAAAATCACAGTAAAAATGGTTTTGGAGAAAAGCAAAGTCTTTTCGTTAGGCAAGTGCATAAAATGTCATCTAGACAAACAGAAATATCATGTTTGTTTGCCGCAGTTCCTCTAGCATTCTCCCTAGAACAAACAAATGTGTAGAGCGGTTGTCTCCATGTGGAACCAATTAGTGTTTCCAAGCATAAAATTAAATGTTCCCAGAAAAAAAAAAACATTCAAAAAAATACAGTCCGTGGATAATATCAGGAATACACAAACACAGAGGCTGTAGCAATATTTCAGTTTGAGTTAGCCAAAACGAAACCGGAAATTTCCGGTTTCATCCAGTCATATCCGGACAAAGTGGTGTTGAATTGGTATGCAATGGACCGAGAAAATCACAGTAAAAATGGTTTTGGAGAAAAGCAAAGTCTTTTCGTTAGGCAAGTGCATCAAATGTCATCTATACAAACAGAAATAGCATTTTTGTTTGCTGCAGTTCCTCTAGCTTTCTCCCTAGAAAATACGAATGTGTAGAGCTGGTGTGTCCATGAGGAACCAATTAGTGTTTCCAAGCATAAAATTAAATGTTCCCTGAAAAAAAAAACATTCAAAAAAATAAAATCTGTGGATAATACCAGGAATGCACAAAGAGAGATGCTGTAGAAATATTTCGGTTTGAGTTAGCCAAAACAAAACCGGATATTTCCGGTTTCATCCAGTCATATCCGGACAAAGTGGTGTGGAATTGGTATGCAATGGACCGAGAAAATCACAGGAAAAATGGTTTTGGAGAAAAGCAAAGTCTTTTCGTTAGGCTAGTGCATAAAATGTCATCTATACAAACAGAAATATCATGTTTGTTTGCCGCAGTTCCTCTAGCTTTCTCCCTAGAACATAAAAATGTGTAGAGCTGGTGTCTCCATGTGGAACCAATTAGTGTTTCCAAGCATAAAATTAAATGTTCCCTGAAAAAAAAAAACATTCAAAAAAATAAAGTCCGTGGATTATATCAGGAATACACAAACAATGAGGCTGTAGCAATATCTGGGATTGAATTAGCCAAAATGAAACCGGATATTTCCGGTTTCATCCAGTCATATCCGGACAAACTGGTGCGGAATTGGTATGCAATGGACCGAGAAAATCACAGTAAAAATGGTTTTGGAGAAAAGCAAAGTATTTTCATTAGGCAAGTGCATAAAATGTCATCTATACAAACAGAAATATCATGTTTGTTTGCCGCAGTTCTTTTAGCTTTCTCCCTAGAACAAACAAATATGTAGAGCTGGTGTCTCCATGTGGAACCAATTAGTGTTTCCAACCATAAAATTTAATGTTCCCAGAAAAAAAAAACATTCAAAAAATACAGTCCGTGGATCATATAAGGAATACACAAACAAAGAGACTGTAGCAATATCTGGGATTGAATTAGCCAAAACGAAACCGCATATTTCCGGTTTCATCCAGTCATATCCGGACAAAGTGGTGTGGAATTTGTATGCAATGGACCGAGAAAATCACAGGAAAAATGGTTTTGGAGAAAAGCAAAGTCTTTTCGTTAGGCAAGTGCATCAAATGTCATCTATACAAACAGAAATAGCATGTTTGTTTGCCGCAGTTCCTCTAGCTTTCTCCCTAGAAAATACGAATGTGTAGAGCTGGTGTGTCCATGAGGAACCAATTAGTGTTTCCAAGCATAAAATTAAATGTTCCCTGAAAAAAAAAACATTCAAAAAAATAAAATCTGTGGATAATACCAGGAATGCACAAAGAGAGATGCTGTAGAAATATTTCGGTTTGAGTTAGCCAAAACAAAACCGGATATTTCCGGATTCATCCAGTCATATCCGGACAAAGTGGTGTGGAATTGGTATGCAATGGACCGAGAAAATCACAGTAAAAATGGTTTTGGAGAAAAGCAAAGTCTTTTCGTTAGGCAAGTGCATCAAATGTCATCTATACAAACAGAAATATCATGTTTGTTTGCCGCAGTTCCTCCAGCTTTCTCCCTAGAAAATACGAATGTGTAGAGCTGGTGTCTCCATGTGGAACCAATTAGTGTTTCCAAGCATAAAATTAAATGTTCCCAGAAAAAAAAAACATTCAAAAAATACAGTCCGTGGATCATATAAGGAATACACAAACAAAGAGGCTGTAGCAATATCTGGGATTGAATTAGCCAAAACGAAACCGGATATTTCCGGTTTCATCCAGTTATATTTGGACAACTGGTGTGGAATTCTTATGCAATGGACCGAGAAAATCACAGTAAAAATGGTTTTGGAGAAAAGCAAAGTCTTTTCGTTAGGAAAGTGCATAAAATGTCATCTAGACAAACAGAAATATCATGTTTGTTTGCCGCAGTTCCTCTAGCTTTCTCCCTAGAACATACGAATGTGTAGAGCTGGTGTCTCCATGTGGAACTAATTAGAGTTTCCAAGCATAAAATTAAATGTTCAATGAAAAAAAAAATTCAAAAAAATAAAATCCGTGGATAATATCAGGAATACACAAACACAGAGGCTGTACAAATATTTCGGTTTGAGTTAGCCAAAACAAAACCGGATATTTCCGGTTTCATCCAGTCATATCCGGACAAAGTGGTGTGGAATTGGTATGCAATGGACCGAGAAAATCACAGGAAAAATGGTTTTGGAGAAAAGCAAAGTCTTTTCGTTAGGCAAGTGCATAAAATGTCATCTATACAAACAGAAATATCATGTTTGTTTGCCGACGTTCCTCTAGATTTCTCCCTAGAAAATACGAATGTGTAGAGCTGGTGTCTCCATGTGGGACCAATTAATGTTTCCATGGAAAAAGTTAAACGTTCCCTGATAAAAAAAAAAAAAACAAAACAATAAAGTCCGTGGATAATATCAGGAATACACAAACACAGATGCTGTAGCAATATTTCGGTTTGAGTTAGCCAAAAGAAAACCGGATATTTCCTTTTCATCCAGTCATATCCGGACAAAGTGGTGTGGAATTCGTATGCAATGGACCGAGAAAATCACAGGAAAATATTTTTGGAGAAAAGCAAAGTCTTTTCTTTAGGAAAGTGCATAAAATGTCATCTATACAAACAGAAATATCATGTTTGTTTGCCGCAGTTCCTCTAGCTTTCTCCCTAGAACATAAAAATGTGTAGAGCTGGTGTCTCCATGTGGAACCAATTAGTGTTTCCAAGCATAAAATTAAATGTTCCCTGAAAAAAAAAAACATTCAAAAAAATAAAATCCATGGATAATATCAGGAATACACAAACACAGAGGCTGTAGCAATATTTCGGTTTGAATTAGCCGAAACAAAACCGGATATTTCCGGTTTCATCCAGTCATATCCGGAAAAAGTGGTGTGGAATTCGTATGCAATGGACCGAGAAAATCACAGGAAAAATGGTTTTGAAGAAAAGCAACGTCTTTTCGTTAGGCAAGTTCATAAAATGTCATCTATACAAACAGAAATATCATGTTTGTTTGCCATAGTTCCTCTAGCTTTCTCCCTAGAACATAAAAATGTGTAGAGCTGGTGTGTCCATGTGGAACCAATTAGTGTTTCCAAGCATAAAATTAAATGTTCCCTGAAAAAAAAATTCAAAAAAATAAAGTCCGTGGATCATATCAGGAATACACAAACAAAGAGGCTGTAGCAATATCTGGGATTGAATTAGCCAAAACGAAACCGGATATTTCCGATTTCATCCAGTCATATTCGGACAAACTGGTGTGGAATTCGTATGCAATGGACCGAGAAAATCACAGTAAAAATGGTTTTGGAGAAAAGCAAAGTCTTTTCGTTAGGCAAGTGCATAAAATGTCATCTAGACAAACGGAAATAGCATGTTTGTTTGCTGCAGTTCCTCTAGCTTTCTCCCTAGAACAAACAAATGTGTAGAGCTGGTGTCTCCATGTGGAACCAATTAGTGTTTCCAAGCATAAAATTAAATGTTCCCAGAAAAAAAAAAACATTCAAAAAAATACAGTCCGTGGATAATATCAGGAATACACAAACACAGAGGCTGTAGCAATATTTCGGTTTGAGTTAGCCAAAACAAAACCGCATATTTCCGGTTTCATCCAGTCATATCCGGACAAAGTGGTGTGGAATTTGTATGCAATGGACCGAGAAAATCACAGGAAAAATGGTTTTGGAGCAAAGCAAAGTCTTTTCGTTAGGCAAGTGCATCAAATGTCATCTATACAAACAGAAATAGCATGTTTGTTTGCCGCAGTTCCTCTAGCTTTCTCCTTAGAAAATACGAATGTGTAGAGCTGGTGTATCCATGTCGAACCAATTAGTGTTTCCAAGCATAAAATTAAATGTTCCCTGAAAAAAAAAACATTCAAATCAATAAAATCCGTGGATAATATCAGGAATACACAAACACAGATGCTGTACAAATATTACGGTTTGAGTTAGCCAAAACAAAACCGGATATTTCCGGTTTCATCCAGTCATATCCGGATAAAGTGGTGTGGAATTGGTATGCAATGGACCGAGAAAATCACAGGAAAAATGGTTTTATAGAAAAGCAAAGTCTTTTCGTTAGGCAAGTGCATAAAATATCATCTATACAAACAGAAATATCATGTTTGTTTGCTGCCGTTCCTCTAGATTTCTCCCTAGAAAATACGAATGTGTAGAGCTGGTGTCTCCATGTGGAACCAGTTAGTGTTTCCAAGCATAAAATTTAATGTTCAATGAAAAAAAAACATTCAAAAAAATAAAATCCGTGGATAATATCAGGAATACACAAACACAGAGGCTGTAGCAATATTTCGGTTTGAGTTAGCCAAAACAAAACCGGATATTTCCGGTTTCATCCAGTCATATCCGGACAAAGTGGTGTGGAATTGGTATGCAATGGACCGAGAAAATCACAGGAAAAATGGTTTTGGAGAAAAGCAAAGTCTTTTCATTAGGCAAGTGCATCAAATGTCATCTAGACAAACAGAAATATCATGTTTGTTTGCCGCAGTTCCTCTAGCTTTCTCCCTAGAACATAAAAATGTGTAGAGCTGGTGTGTCCATGTGGAACCAATTAGTGTTTCCAAGCATAAAATTAAATGTTCCCTGAAAAAAAAACATTCAAAAAAATACAGTCCGTGGATAATATCAGGAATACACAAACACAGATGCTGTAGCAATATTTCGGTTTGAGTTAGACAAAACAAAACCGCAGATTTCCGGTTTCATCCAGTCATATCCGGACAAAGTGGTGTGGAATTGGTATGCAATGGACCGAGAAAATCACAGGAAAAATGGTTTTGGAGAAAAGCAAAGTCTTTTCGTTAGGCAAGTGCATAAAATGTCATCTATACAAACAGAAATATCATGTTTGTTTTCCGCAGTTCCTCTAGCTTTCTCCCTAGAAAATACGAATGTGTAGAGCTGGTGTCTCCATGGGGAACCAATTAGTGTTTCCAAGCATAAAATGAAATGTTCCCAGAAAAAAAAAACATTCAAAAAAATACAGTCCGTGGATAATATCAGGAATACACAAACACAGAGGCTGTAGCAATATTTCGCTTTGAGTTAGCCAAAACAAAACCGCATATTTCCGGTTTCATCCAGTCATATTCGAACAAACTGGTGTGGAATTGGTATGCAATGGACCGAGAAAATCACAGGAAGAATGGTTTTGGAGAAAAGCAAAGTCTTTTCGTTAGGCAAGTGCATCAAATGTCATCTATACAAACAGAAATATCATGTGTGTTTGCCGCCGTTCCTCTAGCTTTCTCCCTAGAATATACGAATGTGTAGAGCTGGTGTGTCCATGTGGAACTAATTAGAGTTTCCAAGCATAAAATTAAATGTTCCGTGAAAAAAAAAACATTCAAAAAAATAAAATCCGTGGATAATATCAGGAATACACAAACACAGATGCTGTACAAATATTTCGGTTTGAGTTAGCCAAAACAAAACCGGATATTTCCGGTTTCATCCAGTCATATCCGGACAAAGTGGTGTGGAATTGGTATGCAATGGACCGAGAAAATCACAGGAAAAATGGTTTTGGAGAAAAGCAAAGTCTTTTCGTTAGGCAAGTGCATAAAATGTCATCTATACAAACAGAAATATCATGTTTGTTTGCCGCCGTTCCTCTAGATTTCTCCCTAGAAAATACGAATGTGTAGAGCTGGTGTCTCCATGTGGAACCAATTAGTGTTTCCAAGCATAAAATTAAATGTTCCCTGAAAAAAAAAACATTCAAAAAAATAAAATCCGTGGATAATATCAGGAATACACAATCACAGATGCTGTAGCAATATTTCGGTTTGAGTTAGCCAAAACAAAACCGGATATTTCCGGTTTCATCCAGTCATATCCGGACAAAGTTGTGTGGAATTGGTATGCAATGGACCAAGAAAATCACAGTAAAAATGGTTTTGGAGAAAAGCAAAGTCTTTTCGTTAGGCAAGTGCATAAAATGTCATCTAGACAAACAGAAATATCATGTTTGTTTGCCGCAGTTCCTCTAGCTTTCTCCCTAGAAAATACGAATGTGTAGAGCTGGTGTCTCCGTGTGCAGCAATTAGTGTTTCCAAGCATAAAATTAAATGTTCCCTGATAAAAAAAAAACAAAACAATAAAGTCCGTGGATAATATCAGGAATACACAAACACAGATGCTGTAGCAATATTTCGGTTTGAGTTAGCCAAATCAAAACCAGATATTTCCGGTTTCATCCAGTCATATCCGGACAAAGTGGTGTGGAATTGGTATGCAATGGACCGAGAAAATCACAGGAAAAATGGTTTTGGAGAAAAGCAAAATCTTTTCGTTAGGCAAGTGCATCAAATGTCATCTATACAAACAGAAATATCATGTTTGTTTGCCGCAGTTCCTCCAGCTTTCTCCCTAGAAAATACGAATGTGTAGAGCTGGTGTCTCCATGTGGAACCAATTAGTGTTTCCAAGCATAAAATTAAATGTTCCCAGAAAAAAAAAACATTCAAAAATACAGTCCGTGGATCATATAAGGAATACACAAACAAAGAGACTGTAGCAATATCTGGGATTGAATTAGCCAAAACGAAACCGGATATTTCCGGTTTCATCCAGTTATATTCGGACAACTGGTGTGGAATTCTTATGCAATGGACCGAGAAAATCACAGTAAAAATGGTTTTGGAGAAAAGCAAAGTCTTTTCGTTAGGAAAGTGCATAAAATGTCACCTAGACAAACAGAAATATCATGTTTGTTTGCCGCAGTTCCTCTAGCTTTCTCCCTAGAACATAAAAATGTGTAGAGCTGGTGTCTCCATGTGGAACCAATTAGTGTTTCCAAGCATAAAATTAAATGTTCCCTGAAAAAAAAAACATTCAAAAAAATAAAATCCATGGATAATATCAGGAATACACAAACACAGAGGCTGTAGCAATATTTCGGTTTGAATTAGCCGAAACAAAACCGGATATTTCCGGTTTCATCCAGTCATATCCGGACAAAGTGGTGTGGAATTCGTATGCAATGGACCGAGAAAATCACAGGAAAAATGGTTTTGAAGAAAAGCAACGTCTTTTCGTTAGGCAAGTTCATAAAATGTCATCTATACAAACAGAAATATCATGTTTGTTTGCCATAGTTCCTCTAGCTTTCTCCCTAGAACATAAAAATGTGTAGAGCTGTTGTCTCCATGTGGAACCAATTAGTGTTTCCAAGCATAAAATTAAATGTTCCCTGAAAAAAAAATTCAAAAAAATAAAGTCCGTGGATCATATCAGGAATACACAAACAAAGAGGCTGTAGCAATATCTGGGATTGAATTAGCCAAAACGAAACCGGATATTTCCGATTTCATCCAGTCATATTCGGACAAACTGGTGTGGAATTCGTATGCAATGGACCGAGAAAATCACAGTAAAAATGGTTTTGGAGAAAAGCAAAGTCTTTTCGTTAGGCAAGTGCATAAAATGTCATCTAGACAAACGGAAATAGCATGTTTGTTTGCTGCAGTTCCTCTAGCATTCTCCCTAGAACAAACAAATGTGTAGAGCTGGTGTCTCCATGTGGAACCAATTAGTGTTTCCAAGCATAAAATTAAATGTTCCCAGAAAAAAAAAACATTCAAAAAAATACAGTCCGTGGATAATATCAGGAATACACAAACACAGAGGCTGTAGCAATATTTCGGTTTGAGTTAGCCAAAACAAAACCGCATATTTCCGGTTTCATCCAGTCATATCCGGACAAAGTGGTGTGGAATTTGTATGCAATGGACCGAGAAAATCACAGGAAAAATGGTTTTGGAGCAAAGCAAAGTCTTTTCGTTAGGCAAGTGCATCAAATGTAAACTATACAAACAGAAATAGCATGTTTGTTTGCCGCAGTTCCTCTAGCTTTCTCCTTAGAAAATACGAATGTGTAGAGCTGGTGTATCCATGTCGAACCAATTAGTGTTTCCAAGCATAAAATTAAATGTTCCCTGAAAAAAAAAAACATTCAAATCAATAAAATCCGTGGATAATATCAGGAATACACAAACACAGATGCTGTACAAATATTACGGTTTGAGTTAGCCAAAACAAAACCGGATATTTCCGGTTTCATCCAGTCATATCCGGATAAAGTGGTGTGGAATTGGTATGCAATGGACCGAGAAAATCACAGGAAAAATGGTTTTATAGAAAAGCAAAGTCTTTTCGTTAGGCAAGTGCATAAAATATCATCTATACAAACAGAAATATCATGTTTGTTTGCTGCCGTTCCTCTAGATTTCTCCCTAGAAAATACGAATGTGTAGAGCTGGTGTCTCCATGTGGAACCAGTTAGTGTTTCCAAGCATAAAATTTAATGTTCAATGAAAAAAAAAACATTCAAAAAAATAAAATCCGTGGATAATATCAGGAATACACAAACACAGATGCTGTACAAATATTACGGTTTGAGTTAGCCAAAACAAAACCGGATATTTCCGGTTTCATCCAGTCATATCCGGACAAAGTGGTGTGGAATTGGTATGCAATGGACCGAGAAAATCACAGGAAAAATGGTTTTGGAGAAAAGCAAAGTCTTTTCGTTAGGCAAGTGCATAAAATGTCATCTATACAAACAGAAATATCATGTTTGTTTTCCGCAGTTCCTCTAGCTTTCTCCCTAGAAAATACGAATGTGTAGAGCTGGTGTCTCCATGGGGAACCAATTAGTGTTTCCAAGCATAAAATGAAATGTTCCCAGAAAAAAAAAACATTCAAAAAAATACAGTCCGTGGATAATATCAGGAATACACAAACACAGAGGCTGTAGCAATATTTCGGTTTGAGTTAGCCAAAACAAAACCGCATATTTCCGGTTTCATCCAGTCATATTCGAACAAACTGGTGTGGAATTGGTATGCAATGGACCGAGAAAATCACAGGAAGAATGGTTTTGGAGAAAAGCAAAGTCTTTTCGTTAGGCAAGTGCATCAAATGTCATCTATACAAACAGAAATATCATGTGTGTTTGCCGCCGTTCCTCTAGCTTTCTCCCTAGAATATACGAATGTGTAGAGCTGGTGTGTCCATGTGGAACTAATTAGAGTTTCCAAGCATAAAATTAAATGTTCCGTGAAAAAAAAAACATTCAAAAAAATAAAATCCGTGGATAATATCAGGAATACACAAACACAGATGCTGTACAAATATTTCGGTTTGAGTTAGCCAAAACAAAACCGGATATTTCCGGTTTCATCCAGTCATATCCGGACAAAGTGGTGTGGAATTGGTATGCAATGGACCGAGAAAATCACAGGAAAAATGGTTTTGGAGAAAAGCAAAGTCTTTTCGTTAGGCAAGTGCATAAAATGTCATCTATACAAACAGAAATATCATGTTTGTTTGCCGCCGTTCCTCTAGATTTCTCCCTAGAAAATACGAATGTGTAGAGCTGGTGTCTCCATGTGGAACCAATTAGTGTTTCCAAGCATAAAATTAAATGTTCCCTGAAAAAAAAAACATTCAAAAAAATAAAATCCGTGGATAATATCAGGAATACACAATCACAGATGCTGTAGCAATATTTCGGTTTGAGTTAGCCAAAACAAAACCGGATATTTCCGGTTTCATCCAGTCATATCCGGACAAAGTTGTGTGGAATTGGTATGCAATGGACCAAGAAAATCACAGTAAAAATGGTTTTGGAGAAAAGCAAAGTCTTTTCGTTAGGCAAGTGCATAAAATGTCATCTAGACAAACAGAAATATCATGTTTGTTTGCCGCAGTTCCTCTAGCTTTCTCCCTAGAAAATACGAATGTGTAGAGCTGGTGTCTCCGTGTGCAGCAATTAGTGTTTCCAAGCATAAAATTAAATGTTCCCTGATAAAAAAAAAACAAAACAATAAAGTCCGTGGATAATATCAGGAATACACAAACACAGATGCTGTAGCAATATTTCGGTTTGAGTTAGCCAAATCAAAACCAGATATTTCCGGTTTCATCCAGTCATATCCGGACAAAGTGGTGTGGAATTGGTATGCAATGGACCGAGAAAATCACAGGAAAAATGGTTTTGGAGAAAAGCAAAATCTTTTCGTTAGGCAAGTGCATCAAATGTCATCTATACAAACAGAAATATCATGTTTGTTTGCCGCAGTTCCTCCAGCTTTCTCCCTAGAAAATACGAATGTGTAGAGCTGGTGTCTCCATGTGGAACCAATTAGTGTTTCCAAGCATAAAATTAAATGTTCCCAGAAAAAAAAAACATTCAAAAATACAGTCCGTGGATCATATAAGGAATACACAAACAAAGAGACTGTAGCAATATCTGGGATTGAATTAGCCAAAACGAAACCGGATATTTCCGGTTTCATCCAGTTATATTCGGACAACTGGTGTGGAATTCTTATGCAATGGACCGAGAAAATCACAGTAAAAATGGTTTTGGAGAAAAGCAAAGTCTTTTCGTTAGGAAAGTGCATAAAATGTCACCTAGACAAACAGAAATATCATGTTTGTTTGCCGCAGTTCCTCTAGCTTTCTCCCTAGAACATAAAAATGTGTAGAGCTGGTGTCTCCATGTGGAACCAATTAGTGTTTCCAAGCATAAAATTAAATGTTCCCTGAAAAAAAAAACATTCAAAAAAATAAAATCCATGGATAATATCAGGAATACACAAACACAGAGGCTGTAGCAATATTTCGGTTTGAATTAGCCGAAACAAAACCGGATATTTCCGGTTTCATCCAGTCATATCCGGACAAAGTGGTGTGGAATTCGT
The DNA here is from genome assembly GCA_036325905.1 of Lepus oiostolus. NCBI lineage: Eukaryota > Metazoa > Chordata > Mammalia > Lagomorpha > Leporidae > Lepus > Lepus oiostolus. Next base: position 179,408 of record JAWMBE010000081.1, on the reverse strand, counting down.
ATGCAATGGACCGAGAAAATCACAGGAAAAATGGTTTTGAAGAAAAGCAACGTCTTTTCGTTAGGCAAGTTCATAAAATGTCATCTATACAAACAGAAATATCATGTTTGTTTGCCATAGTTCCTCTAGCTTTCTCCCTAGAACATAAAAATGTGTAGAGCTGTTGTCTCCATGTGGAACCAATTAGTGTTTCCAAGCATAAAATTAAATGTTCCCTGAAAAAAAAATTCAAAAAAATAAAGTCCGTGGATCATATCAGGAATACACAAACAAAGAGGCTGTAGCAATATCTGGGATTGAATTAGCCAAAACGAAACCGGATATTTCCGATTTCATCCAGTCATATTCGGACAAACTGGGGTGGAATTCGTATGCAATGGACCGAGAAAATCACAGTAAAAATGGTTTTGGAGAAAAGCAAAGTCTTTTCGTTAGGCAAGTGCATAAAATGTCATCTAGACAAACGGAAATAGCATGTTTGTTTGCTGCAGTTCCTCTAGCATTCTCCCTAGAACAAACAAATGTGTAGAGCTGGTGTCTCCATGTGGAACCAATTAGTGTTTCCAAGCATAAAATTAAATGTTCCCAGAAAAAAAAAACATTCAAAAAAATACAGTCCGTGGATAATATCAGGAATACACAAACACAGAGGCTGTAGCAATATTTCGGTTTGAGTTAGCCAAAACAAAACCGCATATTTCCGGTTTCATCCAGTCATATCCGGACAAAGTGGTGTGGAATTTGTATGCAATGGACCGAGAAAATCACAGGAAAAATGGTTTTGGAGCAAAGCAAAGTCTTTTCGTTAGGCAAGTGCATCAAATGTAAACTATACAAACAGAAATAGCATGTTTGTTTGCCGCAGTTCCTCTAGCTTTCTCCTTAGAAAATACGAATGTGTAGAGCTGGTGTATCCATGTCGAACCAATTAGTGTTTCCAAGCATAAAATTAAATGTTCCCTGAAAAAAAAAAAACATTCAAATCAATAAAATCCGTGGATAATATCAGGAATACACAAACACAGATGCTGTACAAATATTACGGTTTGAGTTAGCCAAAACAAAACCGGATATTTCCGGTTTCATCCAGTCATATCCGGATAAAGTGGTGTGGAATTGGTATGCAATGGACCGAGAAAATCACAGGAAAAATGGTTTTATAGAAAAGCAAAGTCTTTTCGTTAGGCAAGTGCATAAAATATCATCTATACAAACAGAAATATCATGTTTGTTTGCTGCCGTTCCTCTAGATTTCTCCCTAGAAAATACGAATGTGTAGAGCTGGTGTCTCCATGTGGAACCAGTTAGTGTTTCCAAGCATAAAATTTAATGTTCAATGAAAAAAAAAACATTCAAAAAAATAAAATCCGTGGATAATATCAGGAATACACAAACACAGATGCTGTACAAATATTACGGTTTGAGTTAGCCAAAACAAAACCGGATATTTCCGGTTTCATCCAGTCATATCCGGACAAAGTGGTGTGGAATTGGTATGCAATGGACCGAGAAAATCACAGGAAAAATGGTTTTGGAGAAAAGCAAAGTCTTTTCATTAGGCAAGTGCATCAAATGTCATCTAGACAAACAGAAATATCATGTTTGTTTGCCGCAGTTCCTCTAGCTTTCTCCCTAGAACATAAAAATGTGTAGAGCTGGTGTGTCCATGTGGAACCAATTAGTGTTTCCAAGCATAAAATTAAATGTTCCCTGAAAAAAAAAACATTCAAAAAAATAAAGTCCGTGGATAATATCAGGAATACACAAACACAGATGCTGTAGCAATATTTCGGTTTGAGTTAGACAAAAAAAACCGGATATTTCCGGTTTCATCCAGTCATATCCGGACAAAGTGGTGTGGAATTGGTATGCAATGGACCGAGAAAATCACAGTAAAAATGGTTTTGGAGAAAAGCAAAGTCTTTTCGTTAGGCAAGTGCATAAAATGTCATCTATACAAACAGAAATATCATGTTTGTTTGCCGCAGTTCCTCTAGCTTTCTCCCTAGAAAATACGAATGTGTAGAGCTGGTGTCTCCATGTGGAACCAATTAGTGTTTCCAAGCATAAAATGAAATGTTCCCAGAAAAAAAAAAACATTCAAAAAAATACAGTCCGTGGATAATATCAGGAATACACAAACACAGAGGCTGTAGCAATATTTCGGTTTGAGTTAGCCAAAACAAAACCGCATATTTCCGGTTTCATCCAGTCATATTCGAAAAAACTGGTGTGGAATTGGTATGCAATGGACCGAGAAAATCACAGGAAGAATGGTTTTGGAGAAAAGCAAAGTCTTTTCGTTAGGCAAGTGCATCAAATGTCATCTATACAAACAGAAATATCATGTTTGTTTGCCGCCGTTCCTCTAGCTTTCTCCCTAGAAAATACGAATGTGTAGAGCTGGTGTGTCCATGTGGAACTAATTAGAGTTTCCAAGGATAAAATTAAATGTTCCGTGAAAAAAAAAAACATTCAAAAAAATAAAATCCGTGGATAATATCAGGAATACACAAACACAGATGCTGTACAAATATTTCGGTTTGAGTTAGCCAAAACAAAACCGGATATTTCCGGTTTCATCCAGTCATATGCGGACAAAGTGGTGTGGAATTGGTATGCAATGGACCGAGAAAATCACAGGAAAAATGGTTTTGGAGAAAAGCAAAGTCTTTTCGTTAGGCAAGTGCATAAAATGTCATCTATACAAACAGAAATATCATGTTTGTTTGCCGCCGTTCCTCTAGATTTCTCCCTAGAAAATACGAATGTGTAGAGCTGGTGTCTCCATGTGGAACCAATTAGTGTTTCCAAGCATAAAATTAAATGTTCCCTGAAAAAAAAAACATTCAAAAAAATAAAGTCCGTGGATAATATCAGGAATACACAATCACAGATGCTGTAGCAATATTTCGGTTTGAGTTAGCCAAAACAAAACCGGATATTTCCGGTTTCATCCAGTCATATCCGGACAAAGTGGTGTGGAATTGGTATGCAATGGACCAAGAAAATCACAGTAAAAATGGTTTTGGAGAAAAGCAAAGTCTTTTCGTTAGGCAAGTGCATAAAATGTCATCTATACAAACAGAAATATCATGTTTGTTTGCCACAGTTCCTCTAGCTTTCTCCCTAGAAAATACGAATGTGTAGAGCTGGTGTCTCCGTGTGCAGCAATTAGTGTTTCCAAGCATAAAATTAAATGTTCCCTGATAAAAAAAAAAAAAAACAAAACAATAAAGTCCGTGGATAATATCAGGAATACACAAACACAGATGCTGTAGCAATATTTCGGTTTGAGTTAGCCAAAACAAAACCAGATATTTCCGGTTTCATCCAGTCATATCCGGACAAAGTGGTGTGGAATTGGTATGCAATGGACCGAGAAAATCACAGGAAAATTGGTTTTGGAGAAAAGCAAAGTCTTTTCATTAGGCAAGTGCATCAAATGTCATCTAGACAAACAGAAATATCATGCTTGTTTGCCGCAGTTCCTCTAGCTTTCTCCCTAGAACATAAAAATGTGTAGAGCTGGTGTGTCCATGTGGAACCAATTAGTGTTTCCAAGCATAAAATTAAATGTTCCCTGAAAAAAAAAACATTCAAAAAAATAAAGTCCGTGGATAATATCAGGAATACACAAACACAGATGCTGTAGCAATATTTCGGTTTGAGTTAGACAAAACAAAACCGGATATTTCCGGTTTCATCCAGTCATATCCGGACAAAGTGGTGTGGAATTGGTATGCAATGGACCGAGAAAATCACAGTAAAAATGGTTTTGGAGAAAAGCAAAGTCTTTTCGTTAGGCAAGTGCATAAAATGTCATCTATACAAACAGAAATATCATGTTTGTTTGCCGCAGTTCCTCTAGCTTTCTCCCTAGAAAATACGAATGTGTAGAGCTGGTGTCTCCATGTGGAACCAATTAGTGTTTCCAAGCATAAAATGAAATGTTCCCAGAAAAAAAAAACATTCAAAAAAATACAGTCCGTGGATAATATCAGGAATACACAAACACAGAGGCTGTAGCAATATTTCGGTTTGAGTTAGCCAAAACAAAACCGCATATTTCCGGTTTCATCCAGTCATATTCGAAAAAACTGGTGTGGAATTGGTATGCAATGGACCGAGAAAATCACAGGAAGAATGGTTTTGGAGAAAAGCAAAGTCTTTTCGTTAGGCAAGTGCATCAAATGTCATCTATACAAACAGAAATATCATGTTTGTTTGCCGCCGTTCCTCTAGCTTTCTCCCTAGAAAATACGAATGTGTAGAGCTGGTGTGTCCATGTGGAACTAATTAGAGTTTCCAAGGATAAAATTAAATGTTCCGTGAAAAAAAAAAACATTCAAAAAAATAATATCCGTGGATAATATCAGGAATACACAAACACAGATGCTGTACAAATATTTCGGTTTGAGTTAGCCAAAACAAAACCGGATATTTCCGGTTTCATCCAGTCATATGCGGACAAAGTGGTGTGGAATTGGTATGCAATGGACCGAGAAAATCACAGGAAAAATGGTTTTGGAGAAAAGCAAAGTCTTTTCGTTAGGCAAGTGCATAAAATGTCATCTATACAAACAGAAATATCATGTTTGTTTGCCGCCGTTCCTCTAGATTTCTCCCTAGAAAATACGAATGTGTAGAGCTGGTGTCTCCATGTGGAACCAATTAGTGTTTCCAAGCATAAAATTAAATGTTCCCTGAAAAAAAAAACATTCAAAAAAATAAAGTACGTGGATAATATCAGGAATACACAATCACAGATGCTGTAGCAATATTTCGGTTTGAGTTAGCCAAAACAAAACCGGATATTTCCGGTTTCATCCAGTCATATCCGGACAAAGTGGTGTGGAATTGGTAAGCAATGGACCAAGAAAATCACAGTAAAAATGGTTTTGGAGAAAAGCAAAGTCTTTTCGTTAGGCAAGTGCATAAAATGTCATCTATACAAACAGAAATATCATGTTTGTTTGCCGCAGTTCCTCTAGCTTTCTCCCTAGAAAATACGAATGTGTAGAGCTGGTGTCTCCGTGTGCAGCAATTAGTGTTTCCAAGCATAAAATTAAATGTTCCCTGATAAAAAAAAAACAAAACAATAAAGTCCGTGGATAATATCAGGAATACACAAACACAGATGCTGTAGCAATATTTCGGTTTGAGTTAGCCAAAACAAAACCAGATATTTCCAGTTTCATCCAGTCATATCCGGACAAAGTGGTGTGGAATTGGTATGCAATGGACTGAGAAAATCACAGGAAAAATGGTTTTGGAGAAAAGCAAAGTCTTTTCGTTAGGCAAGTGCATCAAATGTCATCTATACAAACAGAAATATCATGTTTGTTTGCCGCAGTTCCTCCAGCTTTCTCCCTAGAAAATACGAATGTGTAGAGCTGGTGTCTCCATGTGGAACCAATTAGTGTTTCCAAGCATAAAATTAAATGTTCCCAGAAAAAAAAAACATTCAAAAAATACAGTCCGTGGATCATATAAGGAATACACAAACAAAGAGACTGTAGCAATATCTGGGATTGAATTAGCCAAAACGAAACCGGATATTTCCGGTTTCATCCAGTTATATTCGGACAACTGGTGTGGAATTCTTATGCAATGGACCGAGAAAATCACAGTAAAAATGGTTTTGGAGAAAAGCAAAGTCTTTTCGTTAGGAAAGTGCATAAAATGTCATCTAGACAAACAGAAATATCATGTTTGTTTGCCGCAGTTCCTCTAGCTTTCTCCCTAGAACATACGAATGTGTAGAGCTGGTGTCTCCATGTGGAACTAATTAGAGTTTCCAAGCATAAAATTAAATGTTCAATGAAAAAAAAAAAACATTCAAAAAAATAAAATCCGTGGATAATATCAGGAATACACAAACAAAGAGGCTGTAGCAATATTTCGGTTTGCATTACCCAAAACGAAACCGGATATTTCCGGTTTCATCCAGTCATATCCGGACAAAGTGGTGTGGAATTCGTATGCAATGGACCGAGAAAATCACAGTAAAAATGGTTTTGGAGAAAAGCAACGTCTTTTCGTTAGGCAAGTGCATAAAATGTCATCTATACAAACAGAAATATCATGTTTGTTTGCCGCAGTTCCTCTAGCTTTCTCCCTAGAACATAAAAATGTGTAGAGCTGGTGTCTCCATGTGGAACCAATTAGTGTTTCCAAGCATAAAATTAAATGTTCCCTGAAAAAAAAAACATTCAAAAAAATAAAGTCCGTGGATCATATCAGGAATACACAAACAAAGAGGCTGTAGCAATATCTGGGATTGAATTACCCAAAACGAAACCGGATATTTCCGGTTTCATCCAGTCATATCCGGACAAAATGGTGTGGAATTGGTATGCAATGGACCGAGAAAATCACAGTAAAAATGGTTTTGGAGAAAAGCAAAGTATTTTCGTTAGGCAAGTGCATAAAATGTCATCTAGACAAACAGAAATAACATGTTTGTTTGCCGCAGTTCCTCTAGCTTTCTCCCTAGAACAAACAAATGTGTAGAGCTGGTGTCTCCATGTGGAACCAATTAGTGTTCCAAGCATAAAATGAAATGTTCCCAGAAAAAAAAAACATTCAAAAAAATACAGTCCGTGGATAATATCAGGAATACACAAACACAGAGGCTGTAGCAATATTTCGGTTTGAGTTAGCCAAAACAAAACCGCATATTTCCGGTTTCATCCAGTCATATTCGAACAAACTGGTGTGGAATTGGTATGCAATGGACCGAGAAAATCACAGGAAGAATGGTTTTGGAGAAAAGCAAAGTCTTTTCGTTAGGCAAGTGCATAAAATGTCATCTAGACAAACAGAAATAGCATGTTTGTTTGCCGCAGTTCCTCTAGATTTCTCCCTAGAACAAACAAATGTGTAGAGCTGGTGTCTCCATGTGGAACCAATTAGTGTTTCCAAGCATAAAATTAAATGTTCCCTGAAAAAAAAACATTCAAAAAAATAAAATCCGTGGATAATATCAGGAATACACAATCACAGATGCTGTAGCAATATTTCGGTTTGAGTTAGCCAAAACAAAACCGGATATTTCCGGTTTCATCCAGTCATATCCGGACAAAGTGGTGTGGAATTGGTATGCAATGGACCAAGAAAATCACAGTAAAAATGGTTTTGGAGAAAAGCAAAGTCTTTTCGTTAGGCAAGTGCATAAAATGTCATCTATACAAACAGAAATATCATGTTTGTTTGCCGCAGTTCCTCTAGCTTTCTCCCTAGAAAATACGAATGTGTAGAGCTGGTGTCTCCGTGTGCAGCAATTAGTGTTTCCAAGCATAAAATTAAATGTTCCCTGATAAAAAAAAAAAAAACAAAACAATAAAGTCCGTGGATAATATCAGGAATACACAAACACAGATGCTGTAGCAATATTTCGGTTTGAGTTAGCCAAAACAAAACCAGATATTTCCAGTTTCATCCAGTCATATCCGGACAAAGTGGTGTGGAATTGGTATGCAATGGACTGAGAAAATCACAGGAAAAATGGTTTTGGAGAAAAGCAAAGTCTTTTCGTTAGGCAAGTGCATCAAATGTCATCTATACAAACAGAAATATCATGTTTGTTTGCCGCAGTTCCTCCAGCTTTCTCCCTAGAAAATACGAATGTGTAGAGCTGGTGTCTCCATGTGGAACCAATTAGTGTTTCCAAGCATAAAATTAAATGTTCCCAGAAAAAAAAAACATTCAAAAAATACAGTCCGTGGATCATATAAGGAATACACAAACAAAGAGACTGTAGCAATATCTGGGATTGAATTAGCCAAAACGAAACCGGATATTTCCGGTTTCATCCAGTTATATTCGGACAACTGGTGTGGAATTCTTATGCAATGGACCGAGAAAATCACAGTAAAAATGGTTTTGGAGAAAAGCAAAGTATTTTCGTTAGGAAAGTGCATAAAATGTCATCTAGACAAACAGAAATATCATGTTTGTTTGCCGCAGTTCCTCTAGCTTTCTCCCTAGAACATACGAATGTGTAGAGCTGGTGTCTCCATGTGGAACTAATTAGAGTTTCCAAGCATAAAATTAAATGTTCAATGAAAAAAAAAACATTCAAAAAAATAAAATCCGTGGATAATATCAGGAATACACAAACACAGATGCTGTACAAATATTTCGGTTTGAGTTAGCCAAAACAAAACCGGATATTTCCGGTTTCATCCAGTCATATCCGGACAAAGTGGTGTGGAGTTGGTATGCAATGGACCGAGAAAATCACAGTAAAAATGGTTTTGGAGAAAAGCAAAGTCTTTTCGTTAGGCAAGTGCATAAAATGTCATCTATACAAACAGAAATATCATGTTTGTTTGCCGCAGTTCCTCTAGCTTTCTCCATAGAAAATACGAATGTGTAGAGCTGGTGTCTCCATGTGGAACCAATTAGTGTTTCCAAGTATAAAATTAAATGTTCCCTGAAAAAAAAACATTCAAAAAAATAAAATCCGTGGATAATATCAGGAATACACAAACACAGAGGCTGTAGCAATATTTCGGTTTGAATTACCCAAAACGAAACCGGATATTTCCGGTTTCATCCAGTCATATCCGGACAAAGTGGTGTGGAATTCGTATGCAATGGACCGAGAAAATCACAGTAAAAATGGTTTTGGAGAAAAGCAACGACTTTTCGTTAGACAAGTGCATAAAATGTCATCTATACAAACAGAAATATCATGTTTGTTTGCCGCAGTTCCTCTAGCTTTCTCCCTAGAACATAAAAATGTGTAGAGCTGGTGTCTCCATGTGGAACCAATTAGTGTTTCCAAGCATAAAATTAAATGTTCCCTGAAAAAAAAAACATTCAAAAAAATAAAGTCCGTGGATCATATCAGGAATACACAAACAAAGAGGCTGTAGCAATATCTGGGATTGAATTAGCCAAAACGAAACCGGATATTTCCGGTTTCATCCAGTCATATTCGAACAAACTGGTGTAGAATTCGTATGCAATGGACCGAGAAAATCACAGTAAAAATGGTTTTGGAGAAAAGCAAAGTCTTTTCGTTAGGCAAGTGCATAAAATGTCATCTAGACAAACAGAAATAGCATGTTTGTTTGCCGCAGTTCCTCTAGCTTTCTCCCTAGAACAAACAAGTGTGTAGAGCTGGTGTCTCCATGTGGAACCAATTAGTGTTTCCAAGCATAAAATTAAATGTTCCCAGAAAAAAAAAACATTCAAAAAAATACAGTCCGTGGATAATATCAGGAATATACAAACTCAGAGGCTGTAGCAATATTTCGGTTTGAGTTAGCCAAAACAAAACCGCATATTTCCGGTTTCATCCAGTCATATCCGGACAAAGTGGTGTGGAATTGGTATGCAATAGACACAGAAAATCACAGGAAAAATGGTTTTGGAGAAAAGCAAAGTCTTTTCGTTAGGCAAGTGCATCAAATGTCATCTAGACAAACAGAAATATCATGTTTGTTTGCCGCAGTTCCTCTAGCTTTCTCCTTAGAAAATACGAATGTGTAGAGCTGGTGTGTCCATGTGGAACTAATTAGAGTTTCCAAGCATAAAATTAAATGTTCCCTGAAAAAAAAAAAAACATTCAAAAAAATAAAATCCGTGGATAATATCAGGAATACACAAGCACAGATGCTTTACAAATATTTCGGTTTGAGTTAGCCGAAACAAAACCGGATATTTCCGGTTTCATCCAGTCATATCCGGACAAAGTGGTGTGGAATTGGTATGCAATGGACCGAGAAAATCACAGGAAAAATGGTTTTGGAGAAAAGCAAAGTCTTTTCGTTAGGCAAGTGCATAAAATGTCATCTATACAAACAGAAATATCATGTTTGTTTGCCGACGTTCCTCTAGATATCTCCCTAGAAAATACGAATGTGTAGAGCTGGTGTCTCCATGTGGGACCAATTAATGTTTCCATGGAAAAAGTTAAACGTTCCCTGATAAAAAAAAAACAAAACAATAAAGTCCATGGATAATATCAGGAATACACAAACACAGATGCTGTAGCAATATTTCGGTTTGAGTTAGCCAAAAGAAAACCGGATATTTCCGGCTTCATCCAGTCATATCCGGACAAAGTGGTGTGGAATTCGTATGCAATGGACCGAGAAAATCACAGGAAAAATATTTTTGGAGAAAAGCAAAGTCTTTTCGTTAGGAAAGTGCATAAAATGTCATCTATACAAACAGAAATATCATGTTTGTTTGCCGCAGTTCCTCTAGCTTTCTCCCTAGAACATAAAAATGTGTAGAGCTGGTGTCTCCATGTGGAACCAATTAGTGTTTCCAAGCATAAAATTAAATGTTCCCTGAAAAAAAAACATTCAAAAAAATAAAATCCATGGATAATATCAGGAATACACAAACACAGAGGCTGTAGCAATATTTCGGTTTGAATTAGCCGAAACAAAACCGGATATTTCCGGTTTCATCCAGTCATATCCGGACAAAGTGGTGTGGAATTCGTATGCAATGGAACGAGAAAATCACAGGAAAAATGGTTTTATAGAAAAGCAAAGTCTTTTCGTTAGGCAAGTGCATAAAATGTCATCTATACAAACAGAAATATCATGTTTGTTTGTCAAAGTTCCTCTAGCTTTCTCCCTAGAACATAAAAATGTGTAGAGCTGGTGTCTCCATGTGGAACCAATTAGTGTTTCCAAGCATAAAATTAAATGTTCCCTGAAAAAAAAATTCAAAAAAATAAAGTCCGTGGATCATATCAGGAATACACAAACAAAGAGGCTGTAGCAATATCTGGGATTGAATTAGCCAAAACGAAACCGGATATTTCCGATTTCATCCAGTCATATTCGGACAAACTGGTGTGGAATTCGTATGCAATGGACCGAGAAAATCACAGGAAAAATGGTTTTGGAGAAAAGCAAAGTCTTTTCGTTAGGCAAGTGCATAAAATGTCATCTAGACAAACGGAAATAGCATGTTTGTTTGCTGCAGTTCCTCTAGCTTTCTCCCTAGAACAAACAAATGTGTAGAGCTGGTGTCTCCATGTGGAACCAATTAGTGTTTCCAAGCATAAAATTAAATGTTCCCAGAAAAAAAAAAACATTCAAAAAAATACAGTCCGTGGATAATATCAGGAATACACAAACACAGAGGCTGTAGCAATATTTCGGTTTGAGTTAGCCAAAACAAAACCGCATATTTCCGGTTTCATCCAGTCATATCCGGACAAAGTGGTGTGGAATTTGTATGCAATGGACCGAGAAAATCACAGGAAAAATGGTTTTGGAGCAAAGCAAAGTCTTTTCGTTAGGCAAGTGCATCAAATGTCATCTATACAAACAGAAATAGCATGTTTGTTTGCCGCAGTTCCTCTAGCTTTCTCCTTAGAAAATACGAATGTGTAGAGCTGGTGTATCCATGTCGAACCAATTAGTGTTTCCAAGCATAAAATTAAATGTTCCCTGAAAAAAAAAACATTCAAATCAATAAAATCCGTGGATAATATCAGGAATACACAAACACAGATGCTGTACAAATATTACGGTTTGAGTTAGCCAAAACAAAACCGGATATTTCCGGTTTCATCCAGTCATATCCGGATAAAGTGGTGTGGAATTGGTATGCAATGGACCGAGAAAATCACAGGAAAAATGGTTTTATAGAAAAGCAAAGTCTTTTCGTTAGGCAAGTGCATAAAATATCATCTATACAAACAGAAATATCATGTTTGTTTGCTGCCGTTCCTCGAGATTTCTCCCTAGAAAATACGAATGTGTAGAGCTGGTGTCTCCATGTGGAACCAGTTAGTGTTTCCAAGCATAAAATTTAATGTTCAATGAAAAAAAAAAACATTCAAAAAAATAAAATCCGTGGATCATATCAGGAATACACAAACACAGAGGCTGTAGCAATATTTCGGTTTGAGTTAGCCAAAACAAAACCGGATATTTCCGGTTTCATCCAGTCATATCCGGACAAAGTGGTGTGGAATTGGTATGCAATGGACCGAGAAAATCACAGGAAAAATGGTTTTGGAGAAAAGCAAAGTCTTTTCGTTAGGCAAGTGCATCAAATGTCATCTAGACAAACAGAAATATCATGTTTGTTTGCCGCAGTTCCTCTAGCTTTCTCCCTAGAACATAAAAATGTGTAGAGCTGGTGTGTCCATGTGGAACCAATTAGTGTTTCCAAGCATAAAATTAAATGTTCCCTGAAAAAAAAAAAACATTCAAAAAATAAAGTCCGTGGATAATATCAGGAATACACAAACACAGATGCTGTAGCAATATTTCGGTTTGAGTTAGACAAAACAAAACCGGATATTTCCGGTTTCATCCAGTCATATCCGGACAAAGTGGTGTGGAATTGGTATGCAATGGACCGAGAAAATCACAGTAAAAATGGTTTTGGAGAAAAGCAAAGTCTTTTCGTTAGGCAAGTGCATAAAATGTCATCTAGACAAACAGAAATATCATGTTTGTTTGCCGCAGTTCCTCTAGTTTTCTCCATAGAACAAACAAATGTGTAGAGCTGGTGTCTCCATGTGGAACCAATTAGTGTTCCAAGCATAAAATGAAATGTTCCCTGAAAAAAAAACATTCAAAAAAATACAGTCCGTGGATCATATCAGGAATACACAAACAAAGAGGCTGTAGCAATATCTGGGATTGAATTAGCCAAAACGAAACCGGATATTTCCGGTTTCATCCAGTCATATTCGAACAAACTGGTGTGGAATTCGTATGCAATGGACCGAGAAAATCACAGGAAAAATGGTTTTGGAGAAAAGCAAAGTCTTTTCGTTAGGCAAGTGCATGAAATGTCATCTAGACAAACAGAAATAGCATGTTTGTTTGCCGCAGTTCCTCTAGCTTTCTCCCTAGAACAAACAAATGTGTAGAGCTGGTGTCTCCATGTGGAACCAATTAGTGTTCCAAGCATAAAATGAAATGTTCCCAGAAAAAAAAAAAACATTCAAAAAAATACAGTCCGTGGATAATATCAGGAATACACAAACACAGAGGCTGTAGCAATATTTCGGTTTGAGTTAGCCAAAACAAAACCGCATATTTCCGGTTTCATCCAGTCATATTCGAACAAACTGGTGTGGAATTGGTATGCAATGGACCGAGAAAATCACAGGAAGAATGGTTTTGGAGAAAAGCAAAGTCTTTTCGTTAGGCAAGTGCATCAAATGTCATCTAGACAAACAGAAATAGCATGTTTGTTTGCCGCAGTTCCTCTAGCTTTCTCCCTAGAACAAACAAATGTGTAGAGCTGGTGTCTCCATGTGGAACCAATTAGTGTTTCCAAGCATAAAATTAAATGTTCCCTGAAAAAAAAACATTCAAAAAAATAAAATCCGTGGATAATATCAGGAATACACAATCACAGATGCTGTAGCAATATTTCGGTTTGAGTTAGCCAAAACAAAACCGGATATTTCCGGTTTCATCCAGTCATATCCGGACAAAGTGGTGTGGAATTGGTATGCAATGGACCAAGAAAATCACAGTAAAAATGGTTTTGGAGAAAAGCAAAGTCTTTTCGTTAGGCAAGTGCATAAAATGTCATCTATACAAACAGAAATATCATGTTTGTTTGCCGCAGTTCCTCTAGCTTTCTCCCTAGAAAATACGAATGTGTAGAGCTGGTGTCTCCGTGTGCAGCAATTAGTGTTTCCAAGCATAAAATTAAATGTTCCCTGATAAAAAAAAAAAAACAAAACAATAAAGTCCGTGGATAATATCAGGAATACACAAACACAGATGCTGTAGCAATATTTCGGTTTGAGTTAGCCAAAACAAAACCAGATATTTCCGGTTTCATCCAGTCATATCCGGACAAAGTGGTGTGGAATTGGTATGCAATGGACCGAGAAAATCACAGGAAGAATGGTTTTGGAGAAAAGCAAAGTCTTTTCGTTAGGCAAGTGCATCAAATGTCATCTATACAAACAGAAATATCATGTTTGTTTGCCGCAGTTCCTCCAGCTTTCTCCCTAGAAAGTACGAATGTGTAGAGCTGGTGTCTCCATGTGGAACCAATTAGTGTTTCCAAGCATAAAATTAAATGTTCCCAGAAAAAAAAAAACATTCAAAAAATACAGTCCGTGGATCATATAAGGAATACACAAACAAAGAGACTGTAGCAATATCTGGGATTGAATTAGCCAAAACGAAACCGGATATTTCCGGTTTCATCCAGTTATATTCGGAAAACTGGTGTGGAATTCTTATGCAATGGACCGAGAAAATCACAGTAAAAATGGTTTTGGAGAAAAGCAAAGTCTTTTCGTTAGGAAAGTGCATAAAATGTCATCTAGACAAACAGAAATATCATGTTTGTTTGCCGCAGTTCCTCTAGCTTTCTCCCTAGAACATACGAATGTGTAGAGCTGGTGTCTCCATGTGGAACTAATTAGAGTTTCCAAGCATAAAATTAAATGTTCAATGAAAAAAAAAACATTCAAAAAAATAAAATCCGTGGATAATATCAGGAATACACAAACACAGATGCTGTACAAATATTTCGGTTTGAGTTAGCCAAAACAAAACCGGATATTTCCGGTTTCATCCAGTCATATCCGGACAAAGTGGTGTGGAATTGGTATGCAATGGACAGAGAAAATCACAGGAAAAATGGTTTTGGAGAAAAGCAAAGTCTTTTCGTTAGGCAAGTGCATAAAATGTCATCTACACAAACAGAAATATCATGTTTGTTTGCCGCAGTTCCTCTAGCTTTCTCCCTAGAACAAACAAATGTGTAGAGCTGGTGTGTCCATGTGGAACCAATTAGTGTTTCCAAGCATAAAATTAAATGTTCCCTGAAAAAAAAACATTCAAAAAAATAAAATCCGTGGATAATATCAGGAATACACAAACACAGAGGCTGTAGCAATATTTCGGTTTGCATTACCCAAAACGAAACCGGATATTTCTGGTTTCATCCAGTCATATCCGGACAAAGTGGTGTGGAATTCGTATGCAATGGACCGAGAAAATCACAGTAAAAATGGTTTTGGAGAAAAGCAACGTCTTTTCGTTAGGCAAGTGCATAAAATGTCATCTATACAAACAGAAATATCATGTTTGTTTGCCGCAGTTCCTCTAGCTTTCTCCCTAGAACATAAAAATGTGTAGAGCTGGTGTCTCCATGTGGAACCAATTAGTGTTTCCAAGCATAAAATTAAATGTTCCCTGAAAAAAAAAACATTCAAAAAAATAAAGTCCGTGGATCATATCAGGAATACACAAACAAAGAGGCTGTAGCAATATCTGGGATTGAATTAGCCAAAACGAAACCGGATATTTCCGGTTTCATCCAGTCATATTCGAACAAACTGGTGTGGAATTCGTATGCAATGGACCGAGAAAATCACAGTAAAAATGGTTTTGGAGAAAAGCAAAGTCTTTTCGTTAGGCAAGTGCATAAAATGTCATCTAGACAAACAGAAATAGCATGTTTGTTTGCCGCAGTTCCTCTAGCTTTCTCCCTAGAACAAACAAATGTGTAGAGCTGGTGTCTCCATGTGGAACCAATTAGTGTCCCAACCATAAAATGAAATGTTCCCAGAAAAAAAAAAACATTCAAAAAAATACAGTCCGTGGATAATATCAGGAATACACAAACACAGAGGCTGTAGCAATATTTCGGTTTGAGTTAGCCAAAACAAAACCGCATATTTCCGGTTTCATCCAGTCATATTCGAACAAACTGGTGTGGAATTGGTATGCAATGGACCGAGAAAATCACAGGAAGAATGGTTTTGGAGAAAAGCAAAGTCTTTTCGTTAGGCAAGTGCATCAAATATCATCTATACAAACAGAAATATCATGTTTGTTTGCCGCCGTTCCTCTAGCTTTCTCCCTAGAAAATACGAATGTGTAGAGCTGGTGTCTCCATGTGGAACTAATTAGAGTTTCCAAGCATAAAATTAAATGTTCCGTGAAAAAAAAAACATTCAAAAAAATAAAATCCGTGGATAATATCAGGAATACACAATCACAGATGCTGTAGCAATATTTCGGTTTGAGTTAGCCAAAACACAACCGGATATTTCCGGTTTAATCCAGTCATATCCGGACAAAGTGGTGTGGAATTGGTATGCAATGGACCAAGAAAATCACAGTAAGAATGGTTTTGGAGAAAAGCAAAGTCTTTTCGTTAGGCAAGTGCATAAAATGTCATCTATACAAACAGAAATATCATGTTTGTTTGCCGCAGTTCCTCTAGCTTTCTCCCTAGAAAATACGAATGTGTAGAGCTGGTGTCTCCATGTGGAACCAGTTACTGTTTCCAAGCATAAAATTAAATGTTCCCTGAAAAAAAAACCTTCAAAAAAATAAAGTCCGTGGATAATATCAGGAATACACAAACACAGATGCTGTAGCAATATTTCGGTTGAGTTAGCCAAAACAAAACCAGATATTTCCAGTTTCATCCAGTCATATCCGGACAAAGTGGTGTGGAATTCGTATGCAATGGACCGAGAAAATCACAGGAAGAATGGTTTTGGAGAAAAGCAAAGTCTTTTCGTTAGGCAAGTGCATCAAATGTCATCTATACAAACAGAAATATCATGTTTGTTTGCCGCAGTTCCTCCAGCTTTCTCCCTAGAAAATACGAATGTGTAGAGCTGGTGTCTCCATGTGGAACCAATTAGTGTTTCCAAGCATAAAATTAAATGTTCCCAGAAAAAAAAAACATTCAAAAAATACAGTCCGTGGATCATATAAGGAATACACAAACAAAGAGACTGTAGCAATATCTGGGATTGAATTAGCCAAAACGAAACCGGATATTTCCGGTTTCATCCAGTTATATTCGGACAACTGGTGTGGAATTCTTATGCAATGGACCGAGAAAATCACAGTAAAAATGGTTTTGGAGAAAAGCAAAGTCTTTTCGTTAGGAAAGTGCATAAAATGTCATCTAGACAAACAGAAATATCATGTTTGTTTGCCGCAGTTCCTCTAGCTTTCTCCCTAGAACATACGAATGTGTAGAGCTGGTATCTCCATGTGGAACTAATTAGAGTTTCCAAGCATAAAATTAAATGTTCAATGAAAAAAAAACATTCAAAAAAATAAAATCCGTGGATAATATCAGGAATACACAAACACAGATGCTGTACAAATATTTCGGTTTGAGTTAGCCAAAACAAAACCGGATATTTCCGGTTTCATCCAGTCATATCCGGACAAAGTGGTGTGGAATTGGTATGCAATGGACCGAGAAAATCACAGGAAAAATGGTTTTATAGAAAAGCAAAGTCTTTTCGTTAGGTAAGTGCATAAAATGTCATCTAGACAAACAGAAATATCATGTTTGTTTGCCGCCGTTCCTCTAGATTTCTCCCTAGAAAATACGAATGTGTAGAGCTGGTGTCTCCATGTGGAACCAATTAGTGTTTCCAAGCATAAAATTAAATGTTCCCTGAAAAAAAAACATTCAAAAAAATAAAGTCCGTGGATAATATCAGGAATACACAAACACAGATGCTGTAGCAATATTTCGGTTTGAGTTAGACAAAACAAAACCGGATATTTCCGGTTTCATCCAGTCATATCCGGACAAAGTGGTGTGGAATTGGTATGCAATGGACCGAGAAAATCACAGTAAAAATGGTTTTGGAGAAAAGCAAAGTCTTTTCGTTAGGCAAGTGCATAAAATGTCATCTATACAAACAGAAATATCATGTTTGTTTGCCGCAGTTCCTCTAGCTTTCTCCATAGAAAATACGAATGTGTAGAGCTGGTGTCTCCGTGTGCACCAATAAGAGTTTCCACGGAAAAAGTTAAACGTTCCCTGATTAAAAAAAAAAATAAAGTCCGTGGATAATATCAGGAATACACAAACTCAGAGGCTGTAGCAATATTTCGGTTTGAGTTAGCCAAAACAAAACCGCATATTTCCGGTTTCATCCAGTCATATCCGGACAAAGTGGTGTGGAATTGGTATGCAATGGACCGAGAAAATCACAGGAAAAATGGTTTTGGAGAAAAGCAAAGTCTTTTCGTTAGGCAAGTGCATAAAATGTCATCTATACAAACAGAACTATCATGTTTGTTTGCCGACGTTCCTCTAGATTTCTCCCTAGAAAATACGAATGTGTAGAGCTGGTGTGTCCATGTGGAACTAATTAGAGTTTCCAAGCATAAAATTAAATGTTCCCTGAAAAAAAAAACATTCAAAAAAATAAAATCCGTGGATAATATCAGGAATACACAAACACAGATGCTGTAGCAATATTTCGGTTTGAGTTAGCCAAAACAAAACCGGATATTTCCGGTTTCATCCAGTCATATCCGGACAAAGTGGTGTGGAATTGGTATGCAATGGACCGAGAAAATCACAGTAAAAATGGTTTTGGAGAAAAGCAAAGTCTTTTCGTTAGGCAAGTGCATAAAATGTCATGTAGACAAACAGAAATATCATGTTTGTTTGCCGCAGTTCCTCTAGATTTCTCCCTAGAAAATACGAATGTGTAGAGCTGGTGTCTCCATGTGGGACCAATTAATGTTTCCATGGAAAAAGTTAAACGTTCCCTGATAAAAAAAAAACAAAACAATAAAGTCCGTGGATAATATCAGGAATACACAAACACAGATGCTGTAGCAATATTTCGGTTTGAGTTAGCCAAAAGAAAACCGGATATTTCCGGTTTCATCCAGTCATATCCGGACAAAGTGGTGTGGAATTCGTATGCAATGGACCGAGAAAATCACAGGAAAAATGGTTTTGGAGAAAAGCAAAGTCTTTTCGTTAGGAACATAAAAATGTGTAGAACTGGTGTCTCCATGTGGAACCAATTAGTGTTTCCAAGCATAAAATTAAATGTTCCCTGAAAAAAAAGTCAAAAAAATAAAGTCCGTGGATCATATCAGGAATACACAAACAAAGAGGCTGTAGCAATATCTGGGATTGAATTAGCCAAAACGAAACCGGATATTTCCGGTTTCATCCAGTCATATTCGGACAAACTGGTGTGGAATTCGTATGCAATGGACCGAGAAAATCACAGTAAAAATGGTTTTGGAGAAAAGCAAAGTCTTTTCGTTAGGCAAGTGCATAAAATGTCATCTAGACAAACAGAAATAGCATGTTTGTTTGCTGCTGTTCCTCTAGCTTTCTCCCTAGAACAAACAAATGTGTAGAGCTGGTGTCTCCATGTGGAACCAATTAGTGTTTCCAAGCATAAAATTAAATGTTCCCAGAAAAAAAAAAACATTCAAAAAAATACAGTCCGTGGATAATATCAGGAATACACAAACGGGGGGCGGAGCCAAGATGGCGGATAGTGAGGACGTGTGCCTTAGTTTGGGAAAATAAACTTTCATAAAAGCGGAATTACTGTAGCATCAGGAAAAAACTCAAGAAAAAAACTGCAGAGGAATAGCTTCCGGATCTTGTGGAGGAAACACAGAGGACTTACAGGGAACCCACCGCGTGGAAAACCAACCGAGACAAGCCGAGCGGCAGCGGCGGGAGAGGAGGCAGAGCCACAGAATCTCGCCAGCGCGGGAACGGAGGAGGGTAAGAAAGACAAAGACCTGAGAAGTCCGAGACATTGGGGGGAGGGGGAACAGAGGCCTCTCCCTTCACTCACCAAGCAAAACAAAGAGCACCGCGATTTTACATATGTAAAGCTCAGCCAAACTCAGTATCTTTAGCGAAACTGGAGAACACATTGAGCGCTGCATAAACTCTTTGTGTGGTCCCAGGGGTAGATCAAACGAATACTCACAGAGGCTAGACTTCAACTGCCCTCAACTCCACTCCCAACTGAGTCAAAAAAAAAAAAAAAAAGAGAGAGAGAGAGAGAGAGAGCGTCCCAGCAAGGAGCAAATAATCTGGGAGAGTCGCTCTTTACACAGCCTTAAACCTCAAGAAACAAGCATAGCTCTCTGGCCATACCCATCACAGCCCCTAAGGCTCCAACAAAACAGACAGCTCACTTAGAGGCATAGTATAACGAGAGAAAAAAAAACAAAAACAAAAACAAAAACACCACAAATTATCTCTAACTTGCCAAGCGGGAACGGAGGAGGGTAAGAAAGACAAAAGACCTGAGAAGTCCGAGACATTGGGGGGAGGGGGAACAGAGGCCTCTCCCTTCACTCACCAAGCAAAACAAAGAGCACCGCAATTTTACATATGTAAAGCTCAGCCAAACTCAGTATCTTTAGCGAAACTGGAGAACACATTGAGCGCTGCATAAACGCTGTGTATGGACCCAGGGGTAGATCAAACGAATACTCACAGAGGCTAGATTTCAACTACCCTCAACCCCACTCCCAACTAAGTCAAAACAAAAAAAAGAGAGAGAGAGAGAGAGAGAGAGAGAGCGTCCCAGCAAGGAGCAAATAATCTGGGAGAGTCGCTCTTTACACAGCCTTAAACCTCAAGAAACAAGCATAGCCCTCTGACCACACCCATCACAGCCCCTAAGGCTCCAACAAAACAGACAGCTCACTTAGAGGCATAGTATAACGAGAGAAAAAAAAACAAAAACAAAAACACCACAAATTATCTCTAACATGCCAAGCAAGAAACATAGAAGCGGAGCTACCAAGAACAAGGAAGGCACTATGACGCCCCCAAGTGAACAAGACATGCCAATGCAAGATTATGAAGATGAAGAGATAGAGCAAATGCAAGAAGCAGATTTCAAAAAATTCACAAGAACATTAAGAAGTTCTCAAAAACAAATTCTTGAACTACAGAAATCCTTAATGGACAAGATAGAAAATCTCTCCCGTGAAAATGAAATATTAAGGAGGAATCAAAATGAAATGAAACAACTAGTGGAACAGGAAATTGCGATAGTGAAAAAAAACCTCAATGAAATGAAGAACTCAATAGATCAAATGACAAACACATTAGAGAGCCTTAAAAACAGAATGGATGAAGCAGAGGAGAGAATATCGGAATTAGAAGACAGAGAACAGGAAAGGAAACAGTCAAATCAAAGAAAAGAAGAAGAAATCAGAAATCTAAAAAATACTGTCAGGAATCTACAGGATACTATTAAAAAACCCAACATTCGGGTTCTAGGAGTTCCTGAAGGCATGGAAAGGGAGAAAGGATTAGAAGGCCTTTTTAGTGAGATACTAGCAGAAAATTTCCCAAGTTTGGAGAAGGACAGAGACATCCTAGTACAGGAAGCTCAGAGAACCCCTAATAAACATGATCAAAAGAGATCCTCACCACGACACGTCGTAATCAAACTCACCACAGTGAAACACAAAGAAAAGATCCTAAAATGTGCAAGAGAGAAACGACAGATTACTCTCAGAGGATCTCCAATTAGACTTACAGCTGATTTCTCATCAGAAACCCTACAAGCCAGGAGAGAATGGCGAGATATAGCCCAGGTACTAAGAGAGAAAAACTGCCAGCCCAGAATATTATATCCTGCAAAGCTCTCATTTGTGAATGAAGGTGAAATTAAGACCTTTCACAGCAAACAGAAATTGAAAGAATTTGTCGCCACTCGTCCAGCCCTGCAAAAGATGCTTAAAGAAGTGTTACATACAGAAACACAGAAACACGGTCACCAATATGAAAGAAGGTAAAGGAAGGAAACCTCAGAGCAAAAGATCACAGGAATCTCAAACCAGATATTAGAAAATATCTTTGGCAAATGGCAGGGCAAAGTTACTCCTTCTCAATAGTCACATTGAATGTTAATGGCTTGAATTGTC
Source organism: Lepus oiostolus (assembly GCA_036325905.1). Lineage (NCBI taxonomy): Eukaryota > Metazoa > Chordata > Mammalia > Lagomorpha > Leporidae > Lepus > Lepus oiostolus. Next base: position 157,731 of record JAWMBE010000081.1, on the reverse strand, counting down.
CAGTTAAAAGACACCGATTGGCTGATTGGATTAAGGAACAAAACCCATCCTTTTGCTGCTTACAAGAAACCCATCTATCCAACAATGATCCATACAAGCTGAGAGTGAAAGGCTGGAAAAAGATATACCACGCCAACAGAAATGAAAAGAGAGCGGGCGTAGCCATCTTAATATCGGACAACATAAACTTTACTACAAAAACTGTTAGGAGAGACAAAGAGGGGCACTATATAATGATTAAGGGATCCATTCAACAAGAAGATATAACGATTATCAACGTATATGCACCTAATTACAGGGCACCAGCTTATTTAAAAGACTTGTTAAGGGACTTAAAGGGAGACTTAGACCCCAATACAATAGTACTGGGGGACTTCAATACTCCACTCTCAGAGATAGACAGATCAACAGGACAGAAGATCAACAAGGAGACAGTACATTTAAATGACACTATAGCCCAAATGGATCTAACAGACATCTACAGAACATTTCATCCTACATCTAAGGACTTTACATTCTTCTCAGCAGTACATGGAACCCTCTCTAGGATTGACCACATACTAGGCCATAAAGCAAGTCTCAGCAAATTCAAAAGAATTAGAATCATACCATGCAGCTTCTCAGACCACAAAGGAATGAAATTGGAAATTGGCAACTCAGGAATCCCTAGAGCACGTGTAAACACATGGAGATTGAACAATATGCTCCTGAATGAACAACGGGTCATAGAAGAAATTAAAAGAGAAATCAAAAATTTTCTGGAAGTAAATGAGGATAACAGCACAACATACCAAAACCTATGGGATACAACAAAAGCAGTGTTAAGAGGAAAGTTTATATCAATAGGTGCCTACATCAAGAAATTGGAAAGGCACCAAATAGATGAGCTTTCAAGTCATCTCAAGGATCTAGAAAATCTGCAGCAAACCAAACCCAAACCCAGTAGGAGAAGAGAAATAATTAAAATCAGAGAAGAAATCAACAGGATTGAATCCAAAAAAAATTACAAAAAATCAGCCAAACGAGGAGCTGGTTTTTTGAAAAAATAAACAATATTGACACCCCATTGGCCCAACTAACTAAAAAAAGAAGAGAAAAGACCCAAATCAATAGGATCAGAGATCAAATGGGAAACGTAACAACAGACGCCACAGAAATAAAAAGAATCATCAGAAATTACTACAAGGACTTGTATGCCACCAAACAGGGAAATCTATCAGAAATGGACAGATTCTTGGACACATACAACCTCCCTAAATTGAGCCAGGAAGACATAGAAAACCTAAACAGACCAATAACTGACACAGAAATTGAAACAGTAATAAAGGCCCTCCCAACAAAGAAAAGCCCAGGACCAGATGGATTCACTGCTGAGTTCTACCAGACATTTAGAGAAGAACTAACTCCAATTCTTCTCAAACTATTCAGAGCAATTGAAAAAGACGGAATCCTCCCAAATTCCTTCTATGAAGCCACCATCACCTTAATTCCTAAGCCAGAAAGAGACGCAACATTGAAAGAGAATTACAGACCAATATCCCTGATGAACATAGATGCAAAAATCCTCAATAAAATTCTGGCCAATAGAATGCAACAACACATCAGAAAGATCATCCACCCAGACCAAGTGGGATTCATCCCCGGTATGCAGGGATGGTTCAACATTCGCAAAACAATCAACGTAATACACTACATTAACAGACTGCAGAAGAAAAACCATATGATTATCTCAATAGACGCAGAGAAAGCATTTGATAAAATACAACACCCTTTCATGATGAAAACTCTAAGCAAACTGGGTATGGAAGGAACATTCCTTAATACAATCAAAGCAATATATGAAAAACCCACGGCCAACATCCTATTGAATGGGGAAAAGTTGGAAGCATTTCCACTGAAATCTGGTACCAGACAGGGATGCCCTCTCTCACCACTGCTATTCAATATAGTTCTGGAAGTTTTGGCCAGAGCTATTAGGCAAGAAAAAGAAATTAAAGGGATACAAATCGGGAAGGACGAACTCAAACTATCCCTCTTTGCAGATGATATGATTCTTTATTTAGGGGACCCAAAGAACTCTACTAAGAGACTGCTGGAACTCATCGAAGAGTTTGGCAAAGTAGCAGGATATAAAATCAATGCACAAAAATCAACAGCCTTTGTATACACAGGCAATGCCATGGCTGAGGAAGAACTTCTAAAATCAATCCCATTCACAATAGCTACAAAAACAATCAAATACCTTGGAATAAACTTAACCAAAGACGTTAAAGATCTCTATGATGAAAACTACAAAACCTTAAAGAAAGAAATAGAAGAGGATACCAAAAAATGGAGAAATCTTCCATGCTCATGGATTGGAAGAATCAATATCATCAAAATGTCTATCCTCCCAAAAGCAATTTATACATTCAATGCAATACCCATCAAGATTTCGAAGACCTTCTTCTCAGATATAGAAAAAATGATACTGAAATTCATATGGAGACACAGAAGACCTCGAATAGCCAAAGCAATCCTGTACAACAAAAACAAAGCCGGAGGAATCACAATACCTGATTTTAGGACATACTACAGGGCAGTTGTTATCAAAACAGCATGGTACTGGTACAGAAACAGATGGATAGACCAATGGAACAGAATAGAAACACCAGAAATCAATCCAAACACCTACAGCCAACTTATATTTGACCAAAGATCCAAATCTAATCCCTGGAATAAGGACAGTCTATTCAATAAATGGTGCTGGGAAAATTGGATTTCCACATGCAGAAGCTTGAAGCAAGACCCATACCTATCACCTTACACAAAAATTCACTCAACATGGATTAAAGACTTAAATCTACGACCCGAAACCATCAAATTATTAGAGAGCATTGGAGAAACCCTGCAAGATATAGGCACAGGCAAAGACTTCTTGGAAAATACTCCAGCAGCACAGGCAGTCAAAACCAAAATTAACATTTGGGATTGCATTAAATTGAGAAGTTTCTGTACTTCAAAAGAAACAGTCAGGAAAGTGAAGAGGCAACCGACAGAATGGGAAAAAATATTTGCAAACTACACTACAGATAAAGGATTGATAACCAGAATCTACAAAGAAATCAAGAAACTCCACAACAACAGAACAAACAACCCACTTAAGAAATGGGCCAAGGACCTCAATAGACATTTTTCGAAAGAGGAAACCCAAATGGCCAACAGACACATGAAAAAATGTTCAAGATCACTAGCAATCAGAGAAATGCAAATCAAAACCACAATGAGGTTCCATCTCACCCCGGTGAGAATAGCTCACATTCAGAAATCTACCAACAACAGATGCTGGAGAGGATGTGGGGAAAAAGGGACACTAACCCACTGTTGGTGGGAATGCAAACTGGTTAAGCCACTATGGAAGTCTGTCTGGAGATTCCTCAGAAACCTGAACATAACCCTACCATACAACCCAGCCATCCCACTCCTTGGAATTTACCCAAAGGAATTTAATTTGACAAATAAAAAAGCCATCTGCACATTAATGTTTATTGCAGCTCAATTCACAATAGCTAAGACCTGGAACCAACCCAAATGCCCATCAACAGTAGACTGGATAAAGAAATTATGGGACATGTACTCCATAGAATACTATACAGCAGTAAGAAACAATGAAACCCAGTCATTTGCAACAAGATGGAGCAATCTGGAAAACATCATGCTGAGTGAATTAAGCCAGTCCCAAAGAGAAAAATATCATTTGTTTTCCCTGATCGATGACAACTGAGCGCCAAAGAGGAAACCTGTTAAGTGAAAGGGACACTATAAGCAACAATGAACTGATCAGCTCCTGTCCTGACTTTAGATGTACAATGTAATACTTTATCCTTTTTAGTATTTGTTGTTGTTGTTGTTGTTCTAGTACTATTGGTTGAACTCAGTAATTAACACACAATTATTCGTAGGTGTTTAAATTTTAACTGAAAAGTGATCCCTGTTAAATCTAAGAGTGGAAAAAGAGAGGGAGGAGATGAACAATTTGGAACATGCTCAATCGGACTGGCCGCAAATGGTGGAGTTAGAAATGTGCAGGGGATTCCAACACAATTCCATCAAGATGGCATGTACCAATGCCATCGCACTAGTCCAAGTGATCAATTTCAGCTCACAATTGATAGCTCTGATAGGTCTAAGAGTCAAAGAGATCACACAAACAAGACAAGTATCTGCTAATACTAACTGATAGAATCAAAAAGGGAGAGAAAGATCCAACATGGGAAGTGGGATACACAGCAGACTCATAGGATGGCAGATGTCCTAAACAACACTCCGGCCTCAGAATCAGCCCTCAAGGCATTCAGATCTGGCTGAAGAGCCCATGAGAGTATAGCAGGCATGGAAAGCCAAGATATCATGGGAAAAAAAAAAAGACCTAAATGAATGATCTCTGTGAGTGAGATCCCAGTGGAAAGAACGGGGCCATCAAAGAAGGAGATACCCTTCTCCGAAGGGAGGAGAGAACCTCCACTTTGACTATGACCCTATCGGAATAAGACCAAAGTCAGCGAACTCTAAAGGCTTCCATAGCCCTGGCAACTCATGACTAGAGCCTAGGGAGATTACTGACGCCATGAACAGGAGTGTCAAATTGTTAAGTCAGCAACAGGAGTCACTGTGTACTTACACCCCATGCGAGATCTGTCCCTAATGTGTCGTCTAAAGCCAAGTGATGCTATGACTGGTACTGAAACAGTATTTTTATACTTTGCGTTTCTGTGTGGGCGCAGACTGATGAGGTCTTTGCTAATTATATACTGAAGTGATCTTCTGTATATAAAGAGAATTGGAAATGAAAAAAAAAAAAAAAACAACCTGGTGTTAAAATGGAAATGGCATAGAAAATTAATTATTTTGAAAAAAAAATTATGTAGGATCTCTGTCTTTAATGTGCTGTACATTGCTATTTAATGCTATAATTAGTAATCCAATGGTAGTTTTTTCACTCGATGTTGCTATATGGGCAAAATGTTGAAACCTTTACCTAATATATACTAAATTGATCTTCTGTATACAAAGAGAATTGAAAATGAATCTTTACATGAATGGAAGGGGAAAGGGAGCGGGAGGGGGGAGGGTTGCGGGCGGGAGGGAAGTTATGGGAGGGGGGAAGCCATTGTAACCCACAAGCTATACTTTGGAAATTTATATTCATTAAATAAAAGTTTAATAAAAAAAAAAGGAATACACAAACACAGAGGCTGTAGCAATATTTCGGTTTGAGTTAGCCAAAACAAAACCGCATATTTCCGGTTTCATCCAGTCATATCCGGACAAAGTGGTGTGGAATTTGTATGCAATGGACCGAGAAAATCACAGGAAAAATGGTTTTGGAGAAAAGCAAAGTCTTTTCGTTAGGCAAGTGCATCAAATGTCATCTATACAAACAGAAATAGCATGTTTGTTTGCCGCAGTTCCTCTAGCTTTCTCCTTAGAAAATATGAATGTGTAGAGCTGGTGTATCCATGTCGAACCAATTAGTGTTTCCAAGCATAAAATTAAATGTTCCCTGAAAAAAAAAACATCCAAATCAATAAAATCCGTGGATAATATCAGGAATACACAAACACAGATGCTGTACAAATATTACGGTTTGAGTTAGCCAAAACAAAACCGGATATTTCCGGTTTCATCCAGTCATATCCGGATAAAGTGGTGTGGAATTGGTATGCAATGGACCGCGAAAATCACAGGAAAAATGGTTTTATAGAAAAGCAAAGTCTTTTCGTTAGGCAAGTGCATAAAATATCATCTATACAAACAGAAATATCAGGTTTGTTTGCTGCCGTTCCTCTAGATTTCTCCCTAGAAAATACGAATGTGTAGAGCTGGTGTCTCCATGTGGAACCAGTTAGTGTTTCCAAGCATAAAATTTAATGTTCCCTGAAAAAAAAAAACATTCAAAAAAATAATGTCCGTGGATAATATCAGGAATACAATTAGTGTTTCCAAGCATAAAATTAAATGTTCCCTGAAAAAAAACATTCAAAAAAATAAAATCCGTGGATAATATCAGGAATACACAAACAAAGAGGCTGTAGCAATATCTGGGATTGAATTAGCCAAAACGAAACAGGATATTTCCGGTTTCATCCAGTCATATCCGGACAAAGTGGTGTGGAATTCGGATGCAATGGACCGAGAAAATCACAGGAAAAATGGTTTTGGAGAAAAGCAAAGTCTTTTCGTTAGGCATATGCATAAAATGTCATCTATACAAACAGAAATAGCATGTTTGTTTCCTGCAGTTCCTCTAGATTTCTCCCTAAAACATAAAAATGTGTAGAACTGGTGTCTCCATGTGGAACCAATTAGTGTTTCCAAGCATAAAATTAAATGTTCCCTGAAAAAAAAAACATTCAAAAAAATAAAGTCCGTGGATAATATCAGGAATACACAAACACAGAGGCTGTAGCAATATCTTGGATTGAATTAGGCAAAAATAATCCAGATATTTCCGGTTTAATCCAGTCATATCCGGACAAAGTGGTGTGGAATTCGTATGCAATGGACCAAGAAAATCACAGGAAAAATGGTTTTGGAGAAAAGCAAAGTCTTTTTGTTAGGCAAGTGCATAAAATGTCATCTATACCAACAGAAATATCATGTTTGTTTGCCGCAGTTCCTCTAGCTTTCTCCATAGAACAAACAAATGTGTAGAGCTGGTGTCTCCATGTGGAACCAATTAGTGTTCCAAGCATAAAATGAAACGTTCCCTGAAAAAAAAAAACCTTCAAAAAAATAAAGTCCGTGGATAATATCAGGAATACACAAACAAAGAGGCTGTAGCAATATCTGGGATTGAATTAGCCAAAAGGAAACCGGATATTTCCGGTTTCATCCAGTCATATCCGGACAAAGTGGTGTGGAATTCGTATGCAGTGGACCGAGAAAATCACAGGAAAAATGGTTTTGGAGAAAAGCAAGTCTTTTCGTTAGGCAAGTGCATAAAATGTCTTCTAGACAAACAGAAATAGCATGTTTGTTTGCCGCAGTTCCTCTAGCTTTCTCCCTAGAACATACGAATGTGTAGAGCTGGTGTCTCCATGTGGAACTAATTAGAGTTTCCAAGCATAAAATTAAATGTTCCGTGAAAAAAAAAACATTCAAAAAAATAAACTCCGTGGATAATATCAGGAATACACAATCACAGATGCTGTAGCAATATTTCGGTTTGAGTTAGCCAAAACACAACCGGATATTTCCGGTTTAATCCAGTCATATCCGGACAAAGTGGTGTGGAATTGGTATGCAATGGACCAAGAAAATCACAGGAAAAATGGTTTTGGAGAAAAGCAAAGTCTTTTCGTTAGGCAAGTGCATAAAATGTCATCTATACAAACAGAAATATCATGTTTGTTTGCCGCAGTTCCTCTAGCTTTCTCCCTAGAAAATACGAATGTGTAGAGCTGGTGTCTCCGTGTGCAGCAATTAGTGTTTCCAAGCATAAAATTAAATGTTCCCTGATAAAAAAAAAAAACAAAACAATAAAGTCCGTGGATAATATCAGGAATACACAAACACAGATGCTGTAGCAATATTTCGGTTGAGTTAGCCAAAACAAAACCAGATATTTCCAGTTTCATCCAGTCATATCCGGACAAAGTGGTGTGGAATTCGTATGCAATGGACCGAGAAAATCACAGGAAGAATGGTTTTGGAGAAAAGCAAAGTCTTTTCGTTAGGCAAGTGCATCAAATGTCATCTATACAAACAGAAATATCATGTTTGTTTGCCGCAGTTCCTCCAGCTTTCTCCCTAGAAAATACGAATGTGTAGAGCTGGTGTCTCCATGTGGAACCAATTAGTGTTTCCAAGCATAAAATTAAATGTTCCCAGAAAAAAAAAACATTCAAAAAATACAGTCCGTGGATCATATAAGGAATACACAAACAAAGAGACTGTAGCAATATCTGGGATTGAATTAGCCAAAACGAAACCGGATATTTCCGGTTTCATCCAGTTATATTCGGACAACTGGTGTGGAATTCTTATGCAATGGACCGAGAAAATCACAGTAAAAATGGTTTTGGAGAAAAGCAAAGTCTTTTCGTTAGGCAAGTGCATAAAATGTCATCTAGACAAACAGAAATATCATGTTTGTTTGCCGCAGTTCCTCTAGCTTTCTCCCTAGAACATACGAATGTGTAGAGCTGGTGTCTCCATGTGGAACTAATTAGAGTTTCCAAGCATAAAATTAAATGTTCAATGAAAAAAAAACATTCAAAAAAATAAAATCCGTGGATAATATCAGGAATACACAAACACAGATGCTGTACAAATATTTGGGTTTGAGTTAGCCAAAACAAAACTGGATATTTCCGGTTTCATCCAGTCATATCCGGACAAAGTGGTGTGGAATTGGTATGCAATGGACCGAGAAAATCACAGGAAAAATGGTTTTATAGAAAAGCAAAGTCTTTTCGTTAGGTAAGTGCATAAAATGTCATCTAGACAAACAGAAATATCATGTTTGTTTGCCGCCGTTCCTCTAGCTTTCTCCCTAGAAAATACGAATGTGTAGAGCTGGTGTCTCCATGTGGAACCAATTAGTGTTTCCAAGCATAAAATTAAATGTTCCCTGAAAAAAAAACATTCAAAAAAATAAAGTCCGTGGATAATATCAGGAATACACAAACACAGATGCTGTAGCAATATTTCGGTTTGAGTTAGACAAAACAAAACCGGATATTTCCGGTTTCATCCAGTCATATCCGGACAAAGTGGTGTGGAATTTGTATGCAATGGACCGAGAAAATCACAGGAAAAATGGTTTTGGAGAAAAGCAAAGTCTTTTCGTTAGGCAAGTGCATCAAATGTCATCTATACAAACAGAAATAGCATGTTTGTTTGCCGCAGTTCCTCTAGCTTTCTCCTTAGAAAATATGAATGTGTAGAGCTGGTGTATCCATGTCGAACCAATTAGTGTTTCCAAGCATAAAATTAAATGTTCCCTGAAAAAAAAAACATCCAAATCAATAAAATCCGTGGATAATATCAGGAATACACAAACACAGATGCTGTACAAATATTACGGTTTGAGTTAGCCAAAACAAAACCGGATATTTCCGGTTTCATCCAGTCATATCCGGATAAAGTGGTGTGGAATTGGTATGCAATGGACCGCGAAAATCACAGGAAAAATGGTTTTATAGAAAAGCAAAGTCTTTTCGTTAGGCAAGTGCATAAAATATCATCTATACAAACAGAAATATCAGGTTTGTTTGCTGCCGTTCCTCTAGATTTCTCCCTAGAAAATACGAATGTGTAGAGCTGGTGTCTCCATGTGGAACCAGTTAGTGTTTCCAAGCATAAAATTTAATGTTCCCTGAAAAAAAAAAACATTCAAAAAAATAATGTCCGTGGATAATATCAGGAATACAATTAGTGTTTCCAAGCATAAAATTAAATGTTCCCTGAAAAAAAACATTCAAAAAAATAAAATCCGTGGATAATATCAGGAATACACAAACAAAGAGGCTGTAGCAATATCTGGGATTGAATTAGCCAAAACGAAACAGGATATTTCCGGTTTCATCCAGTCATATCCGGACAAAGTGGTGTGGAATTCGGATGCAATGGACCGAGAAAATCACAGGAAAAATGGTTTTGGAGAAAAGCAAAGTCTTTTCGTTAGGCATATGCATAAAATGTCATCTATACAAACAGAAATAGCATGTTTGTTTCCTGCAGTTCCTCTAGATTTCTCCCTAAAACATAAAAATGTGTAGAACTGGTGTCTCCATGTGGAACCAATTAGTGTTTCCAAGCATAAAATTAAATGTTCCCTGAAAAAAAAAACATTCAAAAAAATAAAGTCCGTGGATAATATCAGGAATACACAAACACAGAGGCTGTAGCAATATCTTGGATTGAATTAGGCAAAAATAATCCAGATATTTCCGGTTTAATCCAGTCATATCCGGACAAAGTGGTGTGGAATTCGTATGCAATGGACCAAGAAAATCACAGGAAAAATGGTTTTGGAGAAAAGCAAAGTCTTTTTGTTAGGCAAGTGCATAAAATGTCATCTATACCAACAGAAATATCATGTTTGTTTGCCGCAGTTCCTCTAGCTTTCTCCATAGAACAAACAAATGTGTAGAGCTGGTGTCTCCATGTGGAACCAATTAGTGTTCCAAGCATAAAATGAAACGTTCCCTGAAAAAAAAAAACCTTCAAAAAAATAAAGTCCGTGGATAATATCAGGAATACACAAACAAAGAGGCTGTAGCAATATCTGGGATTGAATTAGCCAAAAGGAAACCGGATATTTCCGGTTTCATCCAGTCATATCCGGACAAAGTGGTGTGGAATTCGTATGCAGTGGACCGAGAAAATCACAGGAAAAATGGTTTTGGAGAAAAGCAAGTCTTTTCGTTAGGCAAGTGCATAAAATGTCTTCTAGACAAACAGAAATAGCATGTTTGTTTGCCGCAGTTCCTCTAGCTTTCTCCCTAGAACATACGAATGTGTAGAGCTGGTGTCTCCATGTGGAACTAATTAGAGTTTCCAAGCATAAAATTAAATGTTCCGTGAAAAAAAAAACATTCAAAAAAATAAACTCCGTGGATAATATCAGGAATACACAATCACAGATGCTGTAGCAATATTTCGGTTTGAGTTAGCCAAAACACAACCGGATATTTCCGGTTTAATCCAGTCATATCCGGACAAAGTGGTGTGGAATTGGTATGCAATGGACCAAGAAAATCACAGTAAGAATGGTTTTGGAGAAAAGCAAAGTCTTTTCGTTAGGCAAGTGCATAAAATGTCATCTATACAAACAGAAATATCATGTTTGTTTGCCGCAGTTCCTCTAGCTTTCTCCCTAGAAAATACGAATGTGTAGAGCTGGTGTCTCCGTGTGCAGCAATTAGTGTTTCCAAGCATAAAATTAAATGTTCCCTGATAAAAAAAAAAAACAAAACAATAAAGTCCGTGGATAATATCAGGAATACACAAACACAGATGCTGTAGCAATATTTCGGTTGAGTTAGCCAAAACAAAACCAGATATTTCCAGTTTCATCCAGTCATATCCGGACAAAGTGGTGTGGAATTCGTATGCAATGGACCGAGAAAATCACAGGAAGAATGGTTTTGGAGAAAAGCAAAGTCTTTTCGTTAGGCAAGTGCATCAAATGTCATCTATACAAACAGAAATATCATGTTTGTTTGCCGCAGTTCCTCCAGCTTTCTCCCTAGAAAATACGAATGTGTAGAGCTGGTGTCTCCATGTGGAACCAATTAGTGTTTCCAAGCATAAAATTAAATGTTCCCAGAAAAAAAAAACATTCAAAAAATACAGTCCGTGGATCATATAAGGAATACACAAACAAAGAGACTGTAGCAATATCTGGGATTGAATTAGCCAAAACGAAACCGGATATTTCCGGTTTCATCCAGTTATATTCGGACAACTGGTGTGGAATTCTTATGCAATGGACCGAGAAAATCACAGTAAAAATGGTTTTGGAGAAAAGCAAAGTCTTTTCGTTAGGCAAGTGCATAAAATGTCATCTAGACAAACAGAAATATCATGTTTGTTTGCCGCAGTTCCTCTAGCTTTCTCCCTAGAACATACGAATGTGTAGAGCTGGTGTCTCCATGTGGAACTAATTAGAGTTTCCAAGCATAAAATTAAATGTTCAATGAAAAAAAAACATTCAAAAAAATAAAATCCGTGGATAATATCAGGAATACACAAACACAGATGCTGTACAAATATTTGGGTTTGAGTTAGCCAAAACAAAACTGGATATTTCCGGTTTCATCCAGTCATATCCGGACAAAGTGGTGTGGAATTGGTATGCAATGGACCGAGAAAATCACAGGAAAAATGGTTTTATAGAAAAGCAAAGTCTTTTCGTTAGGTAAGTGCATAAAATGTCATCTAGACAAACAGAAATATCATGTTTGTTTGCCGCCGTTCCTCTAGCTTTCTCCCTAGAAAATACGAATGTGTAGAGCTGGTGTCTCCATGTGGAACCAATTAGTGTTTCCAAGCATAAAATTAAATGTTCCCTGAAAAAAAAACATTCAAAAAAATAAAGTCCGTGGATAATATCAGGAATACACAAACACAGATGCTGTAGCAATATTTCGGTTTGAGTTAGACAAAACAAAACCGGATATTTCCGGTTTCATCCAGTCATATCCGGACAAAGTGGTGTGGAATTGGTATGCAATGGACCGAGAAAATCACAGTAAAAATGGTTTTGGAGAAAAGCAAAGTCTTTTCGTTAGGCAAGTGCATAAAATGTCATCTATACAAACAGAAATATCATGTTTGTTTGCCGCAGTTCCTCTAGCTTTCTCCATAGAAAATACGAATGTGTAGAGCTGGTGTCTCCGTGTGCACCAATAAGAGTTTCCACGGAAAAAGTTAAACGTTCCCTGATTAAAAAAAAAAAAATAAAGTCCGTGGATAATATCAGGAATACACAAACTCAGAGGCTGTAGCAATATTTCGGTTTGAGTTAGCCAAAACAAAACCGCATATTTCCGGTTTCATCCAGTCATATCCGGACAAAGTGGTGTGGAATTTGTATGCAATGGACCGAGAAAATCACAGGAAAAATGGTTTTGGAGAAAAGCAAAGTCTTTTCGTTAGGCAAGTGCATCAAATGTCATCTATACAAACAGAAATAGCATGTTTGTTTGCCGCAGTTCCTCTAGCTTTCTCCTTAGAAAATATGAATGTGTAGAGCTGGTGTATCCATGTCGAACCAATTAGTGTTTCCAAGCATAAAATTAAATGTTCCCTGAAAAAAAAAACATCCAAATCAATAAAATCCGTGGATAATATCAGGAATACACAAACACAGATGCTGTACAAATATTACGGTTTGAGTTAGCCAAAACAAAACCGGATATTTCCGGTTTCATCCAGTCATATCCGGATAAAGTGGTGTGGAATTGGTATGCAATGGACCGCGAAAATCACAGGAAAAATGGTTTTATAGAAAAGCAAAGTCTTTTCGTTAGGCAAGTGCATAAAATATCATCTATACAAACAGAAATATCAGGTTTGTTTGCTGCCGTTCCTCTAGATTTCTCCCTAGAAAATACGAATGTGTAGAGCTGGTGTCTCCATGTGGAACCAGTTAGTGTTTCCAAGCATAAAATTTAATGTTCCCTGAAAAAAAAAAACATTCAAAAAAATAATGTCCGTGGATAATATCAGGAATACAATTAGTGTTTCCAAGCATAAAATTAAATGTTCCCTGAAAAAAAAACATTCAAAAAAATAAAATCCGTGGATAATATCAGGAATACACAAACAAAGAGGCTGTAGCAATATCTGGGATTGAATTAGCCAAAACGAAACAGGATATTTCCGGTTTCATCCAGTCATATCCGGACAAAGTGGTGTGGAATTCGGATGCAATGGACCGAGAAAATCACAGGAAAAATGGTTTTGGAGAAAAGCAAAGTCTTTTCGTTAGGCATATGCATAAAATGTCATCTATACAAACAGAAATAGCATGTTTGTTTCCTGCAGTTCCTCTAGATTTCTCCCTAAAACATAAAAATGTGTAGAACTGGTGTCTCCATGTGGAACCAATTAGTGTTTCCAAGCATAAAATTAAATGTTCCCTGAAAAAAAAAAAACATTCAAAAAAATAAAGTCCGTGGATAATATCAGGAATACACAAACACAGAGGCTGTAGCAATATCTTGGATTGAATTAGGCAAAAATAATCCAGATATTTCCGGTTTAATCCAGTCATATCCGGACAAAGTGGTGTGGAATTCGTATGCAATGGACCAAGAAAATCACAGGAAAAATGGTTTTGGAGAAAAGCAAAGTCTTTTTGTTAGGCAAGTGCATAAAATGTCATCTATACCAACAGAAATATCATGTTTGTTTGCCGCAGTTCCTCTAGCTTTCTCCATAGAACAAACAAATGTGTAGAGCTGGTGTCTCCATGTGGAACCAATTAGTGTTCCAAGCATAAAATGAAACGTTCCCTGAAAAAAAAAACCTTCAAAAAAATAAAGTCCGTGGATAATATCAGGAATACACAAACAAAGAGGCTGTAGCAATATCTGGGATTGAATTAGCCAAAAGGAAACCGGATATTTCCGGTTTCATCCAGTCATATCCGGACAAAGTGGTGTGGAATTCGTATGCAGTGGACCGAGAAAATCACAGGAAAAATGGTTTTGGAGAAAAGCAAGTCTTTTCGTTAGGCAAGTGCATAAAATGTCTTCTAGACAAACAGAAATAGCATGTTTGTTTGCCGCAGTTCCTCTAGCTTTCTCCCTAGAACATACGAATGTGTAGAGCTGGTGTCTCCATGTGGAACTAATTAGAGTTTCCAAGCATAAAATTAAATGTTCCGTGAAAAAAAAAACATTCAAAAAAATAAAATCCGTGGATAATATCAGGAATACACAATCACAGATGCTGTAGCAATATTTCGGTTTGAGTTAGCCAAAACACAACCGGATATTTCCGGTTTAATCCAGTCATATCCGGACAAAGTGGTGTGGAATTGGTATGCAATGGACCAAGAAAATCACAGTAAGAATGGTTTTGGAGAAAAGCAAAGTCTTTTCGTTAGGCAAGTGCATAAAATGTCATCTATACAAACAGAAATATCATGTTTGTTTGCCGCAGTTCCTCTAGCTTTCTCCCTAGAAAATACGAATGTGTAGAGCTGGTGTCTCCGTGTGCAGCAATTAGTGTTTCCAAGCATAAAATTAAATGTTCCCTGATAAAAAAAAAAACAAAACAATAAAGTCCGTGGATAATATCAGGAATACACAAACACAGATGCTGTAGCAATATTTCGGTTGAGTTAGCCAAAACAAAACCAGATATTTCCAGTTTCATCCAGTCATATCCGGACAAAGTGGTGTGGAATTCGTATGCAGTGGACCAAGAAAATCACAGGAAAAATGGTTTTGGAGAAAAGCAAGTCTTTTCGTTAGGCAAGTGCATAAAATGTCTTCTAGACAAACAGAAATATCATGTTTGTTTGCCGCAGTTCCTCTAGCTTTCTCCCTAGAACATACGAATGTGTAGAGCTGGTGTCTCCATGTGGAACTAATTAGAGTTTCCAAGCATAAAATTAAATGTTCCGTGAAAAAAAAAACATTCAAAAAAATAAAATCCGTGGATAATATCAGGAATACACAATCACAGATGCTGTAGCAATATTTCGGTTTGAGTTAGCCAAAACACAACCGGATATTTCCGGTTTAATCCAGTCATATCCGGACAAAGTGGTGTGGAATTGGTATGCAATGGACCAAGAAAATCACAGTAAGAATGGTTTTGGAGAAAAGCAAAGTCTTTTCGTTAGGCAAGTGCATAAAATGTCATCTATACAAACAGAAATATCATGTTTGTTTGCCGCAGTTCCTCTAGCTTTCTCCCTAGAAAATACGAATGTGTAGAGCTGGTGTCTCCGTGTGCAGCAATTAGTGTTTCCAAGCATAAAATTAAATGTTCCCTGATAAAAAAAAAACAAAACAATAAAGTCCGTGGATAATATAAGGAATACACAAACACAGATGCTGTAGCAATATTTCGGTTGAGTTAGCCAAAACAAAACCAGATATTTCCAGTTTCATCCAGTCATATCCGGACAAAGTGGTGTGGAATTCGTATGCAATGGACCGAGAAAATCACAGGAAGAATGGTTTTGGAGAAAAGCAAAGTCTTTTCGTTAGGCAAGTGCATAAAATGTCATCTATACAAACAGAAATATCATGTTTGTTTGCCGCAGTTCCTCTAGCTTTCTCCCTAGAAAATACGAATGTGTAGAGCTGGTGTCTCCGTGTGCAGCAATTAGTGTTTCCAAGCATAAAATTAAATGTTCCCTGATAAAAAAAAAAACAAAACAATAAAGTCCGTGGATAATATCAGGAATACACAAACACAGATGCTGTAGCAATATTTCGGTTGAGTTAGCCAAAACAAAACCAGATATTTCCAGTTTCATCCAGTCATATCCGGACAAAGTGGTGTGGAATTCGTATGCAGTGGACCGAGAAAATCACAGGAAAAATGGTTTTGGAGAAAAGCAAGTCTTTTCGTTAGGCAAGTGCATAAAATGTCTTCTAGACAAACAGAAATAGCATGTTTGTTTGCCGCAGTTCCTCTAGCTTTCTCCCTAGAAAATACGAATGTGTAGAGGTGGTGTCTCCATGTGGAACCAATTAGTGTTTCCAAGCATAAAATTAAATTTTCCCTAAAAAAAAACATTCAAAAAAATAAAATCCGTGGATAATATCAGGAATACACAAACACAGATGCTGTACAAATATTTCGGTTTGAGTTAGCCAAAACAAAACCGGATATTTCCGGTTTCATCCAGTCATATCGGGACAAAGTGGTGTGGAATTCGTATGCAATGGACCGAGGAAATCACAGTAAAAATGGTTTTGGAGAAAAGCAAAGTCTTTTCGTTAGGCAAGTGCATAAAATGTCATCTATACAAACAGAAATATCATGTTTGTTTGCCGCAGTTCCTCTAGCTTTCTCCCTAGAAAATACGAATGTGTAGAGCTGGTGTCTCCATGTGGAACCAATTAGTGTTTCCAAGCATAAAATTTAATGTTCCCTGAAAAAAAAACATTCAAAAAAATAATGTCCGTGGATAATATCAGGAATACACAAACACAGATGCTGTAGCAATATCTGGGATTGAATTAGCCAAAACGAAACCGGATATTTCCGGTTTCATCCAGTCATGTTTGGACAAACTGGTGTGGAATTCGTATGCAATGGACCGAGAAAATCACAGGAAAAATGGTTTTGGAGAAAAGCAAAGTCTTTTCGTTAGGCAAGTGCAAAAATGTCATCCATAAAAACAGAAATATCATGTTTGTTTGCCGCAGTTCCTCTAGCTTTCTCCCTAGAAAATACGAATGTGTAGATCTTGTGTCTCCATGTGGGACCAATTAGAGTTTCCAAGCAAAAAATTTAATGTTCCCGGATAAAAAAAAAAACAAAACAATAAAGTCCGTGGATAATATCAGGAATACACAAACACAGATGCTGTAGCAATATTTCGGTTTCAGTTAGCCAAAAGAAAACCGGATATTTCCGGTTTCATCCAGTCATATCCGGATAAAGTGGTGTGGAATTCGTATGCAATGGACCGAGAAAATCACAGTAAAAATGGTTTTGGAGAAAAGCAAAGTCTTTTCATTAGGCAAGTGCATAAAATGTCATCTAGACAAACAGAAATATCATGTTTGTTTGCCGCCGTTCCTCTAGCTTTCTCCCTAGAAATATGAATGTGTAGAGCTGGTGTCTCCATGTGGAACCAATTAGTGTTTCCAAACATAAAATTAAGTGTTCCCTGATAAAAAACATTCAAAAAAATAAAGTCCGTGGATAATATCAGGAATACACAAACACAGATGCTGTACAAATATTTCGGTTTGAGTTAGCCAAAAGAAAACCGGATATTTCCGGTTTCATCCAGTCATATGCGGATAAAGTGGTGTGGAATTCGTATGCAATGGACCGAGAAAATCACAGTAAAAATGGTTTTGGAGAAAAGCAAAGTCTTTTCGTTAGGCAAGTGCATAAAATGTCATCTATACAAACAGAAATATCATGTTTGTTTGCCGCAGTTCCTCTAGCTTTCTCCCTAGAAAATACGAATGTGTAGAGCTGGTGTCTCCATGTGGAACCAATTAGTGCTTCCAGACATAAAACTTAATGTTCCCTGAAAAAAAAAAACATTCAAAAAAATAAACTCCGTGGATAATATCAGGAATACACAAACACAGAGGCTGTAGCAATATTTCGGTTTGAATTAGCCAAAACGAAACCAGATATTTCCGGTTTCATCCAGTCATATCCGGACAAAGTGGTGTGGAATTCGTATGCAATGGAACGAGAAAATCACAGTAAAAATGGTTTTGGAAAAAAGCAAAGTCTTTTCGTTAGGCAAGTGCATAAAATGTCATCTATACAAACAGAAATATCATGTTTGTTTGCCGCAGTTCCTCTAGCTTTCTCCCTAGAAAATAGGAATGTGTAGAGCTGGTGTCTCCATGTGGAACCAATTAGTGTTCCAAGGACAAAATTAAATGTTCCCTGATAAAAAAAAAAAAAAAACAAAACAATAAAGTCCGTGGATAATATTAGGAATACACAAACACAGATGCTGTAGCAATATTTCGGTTTGAGTTAGCCAAAAGAAAACCGGATATTTCCGGTTTCATGCAGTCATATCCTGATAAAGTGGTGTGGAATTGGTATGCAATGGACCGAGAAAATCACAGTAAAAATGGTTTTGGAGAAAAGCAAAGTCTTTTCGTTAGGAAAGTGCATAAAATATCATGTATACAAACAGAAATATCATGTTTGTTTGCTGCCGTTCCTCTAGATTTCTCCCTAGAAAATACGAATGTGTAGAGCTGGTGTCTCCATGTGGAACCAGTTACTGTTTCCAAGCATAAAATTAAATGTTCCCTGAAAAAAAAACCTTCAAAAAAATAAAGTCCGTGGATAATATCAGGAATACACAAACACAGATGCTGTAGCAATATTTCGGTTTGAGTTAGCCAAAACAAAACCGGATATTTCCGGTTTCATCCAGTCATATCCGGAAAAAAGTGGTGTGGAATTGGTATGCAATGTACTGAGAAAATCACAGGAAAAATGGTTTTGGAGAAAAGCAAAGTCTTTTCGTTAGGCAAGTGCATCAAATGTCATCTAGACAAACAGAAATATCATGTTTGTTTGCCGCAGTTCCTCTAGCTTTCTCCCTAGAACATAAAAATGTGTAGAGCTGGTGTCACCATGTGGAACCAATTAGTGTTTCCAAGCATAAAATTAAATGTTCCCTGAAAAAAAAAACATCCAAAAAAATAGAGTCTGTGGATAATATCAGGAATACACAAACAAAGATGCTGTAGCAATATCTGGGATTGAATTAGCCAAAACGAAACCGGATATTTCCGGTTTCATCCAGTCATATTCGGACCAACTGGTGTGGTATTCGTATGCAATGGACCGAGAAAATCACAGGAAAAATGGTTTTGGACAAAAGCAAAGTCTTTTCGTTAGGCAAGTGCATAAAATGTCATCTATACCAACAGAAATATCATGTTTGTTTGCTGCAGTTCCTCTAGCTTTCTCCCTAGAACATAAAAATGTGTAGAGCTGGTGTCTCCATGTGGAACCAATTAGTGTTTCCAAGCATAAAATTAAATGTTCCCTGAAAAAAAAATTCAAAAAAATAAAGTCCGTGGATAATATCAGGAATACACAAACACAGATGCTGTACAAATATTTCGGTTTGAGTTAGCCAAAACAAAACCGGATATTTCCGGTTTCATCCAGTCATATCCGGACAAAGTGGTGTGGAATTGGTATGCAATGGACCGAGAAAATCACAGGAAAAATGGTTTTGGAGAAAAGCAAAGTCTTTTCGTTAGGCAAGTGCATAAAATGTCATCTATACAAACAGAAATATCATGTTTGTTTGCCGCAGTTCCTCTAGCTTTCTCCCTAGAAAATACGAATGTGTAGAGCCGGTGTCTCCATGAGGAACCAATTAGTGTTTCCAAGCATAAAATTTAATGTTCCCTGAAAAAAAAAAAACATTCTAAAAAATAAAGTCCGTGGATAATATCACGAATACAAAAACAAAGAGGCTGTAGCAATATCTGTGATTTAATTAGCGAAAACGAAACTGGATATTTCTGGTTTCATCCAGTCTTATTCAGACCAACTGGTGTGGAATTCGTATGCAATGGACCGATAAAATCACAGGAAAAATGGTTTTGGAGAAAAGCAAAGTCTTTTCGTTAGGCAAGTGCATAAAATGTCATCTATAGAAACAGAAATATCATGTTTGTTTGCCGCAGTTCCTCTAGCTTTCTCCCTAGAAAAAACAAATGTGTAGAGCTGGTGTCTCCATGTGGAACCAATTAGTGTTCCAAGCATAAAATTTAATGTTCCCTGAAAAAAAAAACATTCAAAAAAATAAAGTCCGTGGATAATATCAGGATAACAATTAGTGTTTCCAAGCATAAAATTAAATGTTCCCTCAAAAAAAAACATTGAAAAAAATAAAATCCGTGGATAATATCAGGAATACACAAACAAAGAGGCTGTAGCAATATCTGGGATTGAATTAGATAAAAAGAAACAGGATATTTCCGGTTTCATCCAGTCATATCCGGACAAAGTGGTGTGGAATTCGGATGCAATGGACCGAGAAAATCACAGGAAAAAATGGTTTTGGAGAAAAGCAAAGTCTTTTCGTTAGGCAAGTGCATAAAATGTCATCTATACAAACAGAAATAGCATGTTTGTTTGCTGCAGTTACTCTAGATTTCTCCCTAAAACATAAAAATGTGTAGAACTGGTGTCTCCATGTGGAACCAATTAGTGTTTCCAAGCATAAAATTAAATGTTCCCTGAAAAAAAAATTCAAAAATATAAAGTCCGTGGATCATATCAGGAATGCACAAACAAAGAGGCTGTAGCAATATCTGGGATTGAATTAGCCAAAACGAAACCGGATATTTCCGGTTTAATCCAGTCATATCTGGACAAAGTGGTGTGGAATTCGTATGCAATGGACCGAGAAAATCACAGTAAAAATGGTTTTGGAGAAAAGCAAAGTCTTTTCGTTAGGCAAGTGCATAAAATGTCATCTATACAAACAGAAATATCATGTTTGTTTGCCGCAGTTCCTCTAGCTTTCTCCCTAGAAAATACGAATGTGTAGAGCTGGTGTCTCCATGTGGAACCAATTAGTGTTTCCAAGCATAAAATTAAATTTTCCCTAAAAAAAAACATTCAAAAAATAAAATCCGTGGATTATATCAGGAATACACAAACACAGAGGCTGTAGCAATATTTCGGTTTGAGTTAGCCAAAACAAAACCGGATATTTCCGGTTTCATCCAGTCATATCCGGACAAAGTGGTGTGGCATTCGTATGCAATGGACCGAGAAAATCACAGGAAATATGGATTTGGAGAAAAGCAAAGTCTTTTCGTTAGGCAAGTGCATCAAATGTCATCTATACAAACAGAAATATCATGTTTGTTTGCCGCAGTTCCTCTAGCTTTCTCCCTAGAACATAAAAATGTGTAGAGCTGGTGTCTCCATGTGGAACCAATTAGTGTTTCCAAGCATAAAATTTAATGTTCCCTGAAAAAAAAAAACATTCTAAAAAATAAAGTCCGTGGATAATATCACGAATACAAAAACAAAGAGGCTGTAGCAATATCTGTGATTTAATTAGCGAAAACGAAACTGGATATTTCTGGTTTCATCCAGTCTTATTCAGACCAACTGGTGTGGAATTCGTATGCAATGGACCGATAAAATCACAGGAAAAATGGTTTTGGAGAAAAGCAAAGTCTTTTCGTTAGGCAAGTGCATAAAATGTCATCTATAGAAACAGAAATATCATGTTTGTTTGCCGCAGTTCCTCTAGCTTTCTCCCTAGAAAAAACAAATGTGTAGAGCTGGTGTCTCCATGTGGAACCAATTAGTGTTCCAAGCATAAAATTTAATGTTCCCTGAAAAAAAAAAAAACATTCAAAAAAATAAAGTCCGTGGATAATATCAGGATAACAATTAGTGTTTCCAAGCATAAAATTAAATGTTCCCTCAAAAAAAAAACATTGAAAAAAATAAAATCCGTGGATAATATCAGGAATACACAAACACAGATGCTGTACAAATATTTCGGTTTGAGTTAGCCAAAAGAAAACCGGATATTTCCGGTTTCATCCAGTCATATCCGGACAAAGTGGTGTGGAATTCGTATGCAATGGACCGAGAAAATCACAGTAAAAATGGTTTTGGAGAAAAGCAAAGTCTTTTTGTTAGGCAAGTGCATAAAATGTCATCTATACAAACAGAAATATCATGTTTGTTTGCCGCAGTTCCTCTAGCTTTCTCCCTAGAAAATACGAATGTGTAGAGCTGGTGTCTCCATGTGGAACCAATTAGTGCTTCCAGGCATAAAACTTAATGTTCCCTGAAAAAAAAAACATTCAAAAAAATAAACTCCGTGGATAATATCAGGAATACACAAACACAGAGGCTGTAGCAATATTTCGGTTTGAATTAGCCAAAACGAAACCAGATATTTCCGGTTTCATCCAGTCATATCCGGACAAAGTGGTGTGGAATTCGTATGCAATGGAACGAGAAAATCACAGTAAAAATGGTTTTGGAAAAAAGCAAAGTCTTTTCGTTAGGCAAGTGCATAAAATGTCATCTATACAAACAGAAATATCATGTTTGTTTGCCGCAGTTCCTCTAGCTTTCTCCCTAGAAAATACGAATGTGTAGAGCTGGTGTCTCCATGTGGAACCAATTAGTGCTTCCAGGCATAAAACTTAATGTTCCCTGAAAAAAAAAAAACATTCAAAAAAATAAATTCCGTGGATAATATCAGGAATACACAAACACAGAGGCTGTAGCAATATTTCGGTTTGAATTAGCCAAAACGAAACCAGATATTTCCGGTTTCATCCAGTCTTATCCGGACAAAGTGGTGTGGAATTCGTATGCAATGGAACGAGAAAATCACAGTAAAAATGGTTTTGGAAAAAAGCAAAGTCTTTTCGTTAGGCAAGTGCATAAAATGTCATCTATACAAACAGAAATATCATGTTTGTTTGCCGCAGTTCCTCTAGCTTTCTCCCTAGAAAATACGAATGTGTAGAGCTGGTGTCTCCATGTGGAACCAATTAGTGTTCCAAGGACAAAATTAAATGTTCCCTGATAAAAAAAAAAAACAAAACAATAAAGTCCGTGGATAATATTAGGAATACACAAACACAGATGCTGTAGCAATATTTCGGTTTGAGTTAGCCAAAAGAAAACCGGATATTTCCGGTTTCATGCAGTCATATCCTGATAAAGTGGTGTGGAATTGGTATGCAATGGACCGAGAAAATCACAGGAAAAATGGTTTTGGAGAAAAGCAAAGTCTTTTCGTTAGGAAAGTGCATAAAATATCATCTATACAAACAGAAATATCATGTTTGTTTGCCGCAGTTCCTCTAGCTTTCTCCCTAGAAAATACGAATGTGTAGAGCTGGTGTCTCCATGTGGAACCAGTTACTGTTTCCAAGCATAAAATTAAATGTTCCCTGAAAAAAAAACCTTCAAAAAAATAAAGTCCGTGGATAATATCAGGAATACACAAACACAGATGCTGTAGCAATATTTCGGTTTGAGTTAGCCAAAACAAAACCGGATATTTCCGGTTTCATCCAGTCATATCCGGAAAAAAGTGGTGTGGAATTGGTATGCAATGTACTGAGAAAATCACAGGAAAAATGGTTTTGGAGAAAAGCAAAGTCTTTTCGTTAGGCAAGTGCATCAAATGTCATCTAGACAAACAGAAATATCATGTTTGTTTGCCGCAGTTCCTCTAGCTTTCTCCCTAGAACATAAAAATGTGTAGAGCTGGTGTCACCATGTGGAACCAATTAGTGTTTCCAAGCATAAAATTAAATGTTCCCTGAAAAAAAAAAACATCCAAAAAAATAGAGTCTGTGCATAATATCAGGAATACACAAACAAAGATGCTGTAGCAATATCTGGGATTGAATTAGCCAAAACGAAACCGGATATTTCCGGTTTCATCCAGTCATATTCGGACCAACTGGTGTGGAATTCGTATGCAATGGACCGAGAAAATCACAGGAAAAATGGTTTTGGAGAAAAGCAAAGTCTTTTCGTTAGGCAAGTGCATCAAATGTCATCTAGACAAACAAAAATATCATGTTTGTTTGCCGCAGTTCCTCTAGCTTTCTCCCTAGAACATAAAAATGTGTAGAGCTGGTGTCACCATGTGGAACCAATTAGTGTTTCCAAGCATAAAATTAAATGTTCCCTGAAAAAAAAATTCAAAAAAATAAAGTCCGTGGATCATATCAGGAATGCACAAACAAAGAGGCTGTAGCAATATCTGGGATTGAATTAGCCAAAACGAAACCGGATATTTCCGGTTTAATCCAGTCATATCTGGACAAAGTGGTGTGGAATTCGTATGCAATGGACCGAGAAAATCACAGTAAAAATGGTTTTGGAGAAAAGCAAAGTATTTTCGTTAGGCAAGTGCATAAAATGTCATCTATACAAACAGAAATATCATGTTTGTTTGCCGCAGTTCCTCTAGCTTTCTCCCTAGAAAATACGAATGTGTAGAGCTGGTGTCTCCATGTGGAACCAATTAGTGTTTCCAAGCATAAAATTAAATTTTCTCTAAAAAAAAAAAAACATTCAAAAAAATAAAATCCGTGGATAATATCAGGAATACACAAACACAGAGGCTGTAGCAATATTTCGGTTTGAGTTAGCCAAAACAAAACCGGATATTTCCGGTTTCATCCAGTCATATCCGGACAAAGTGGTGTGGCATTCGTATGCAATGGACCGAGAAAATCTCAGGAAATATGGATTTGGAGAAAAGCAAAGTCTTTTCGTTAGGCAAGTGCATCAAATGTCATCTATACAAACAGAAATATCATGTTTGTTTGCCGCAGTTCCTCTAGCTTTCTCCCTAGAAAATACGAATGTGTAGAGCTGGTGTCTCCATGTGGAACCAATTAGTGTTTCCAAGCATAAAATTTAATGTTCCCTGAAAAAAAAAACATTCTAAAAAATAAAGTCCGTGGATAATATCACGAATACAAAAACAAAGAGGCTGTAGCAATATCTGTGATTTAATTAGCGAAAACGAAACTGGATATTTCTGGTTTCATCCAGTCTTATTCAGACCAACTGGTGTGGAATTCGTATGCAATGGACCGATAAAATCACAGGAAAAATGGTTTTGGAGAAAAGCAAAGTCTTTTCGTTAGGCAAGTGCATAAAATGTCATCTATAGAAACAGAAATATCATGTTTGTTTGCCGCAGTTCCTCTAGCTTTCTCCCTAGAAAATACGAATGTGTAGAGCTGGTGTCTCCATGTGGAACCAATTAGTGTTTCCAAGCATAAAATTAAATTTTCCCTAAAAAAAAAACATTCAAAAAAATAAAATCCGTGGATAATATCAGGAATACACAAACACAGAGGCTGTAGCAAATTTTCGGTTTGAGTTAGCCAAAACAAAACCGGATATTTCCGGTTTCATCCAGTCATATCCGGACAAAGTGGTGTGGCATTCGTATGCAATGGACCGAGAAAATCACAGGAAATATGGATTTGGAGAAAAGCAAAGTCTTTTCGTTAGGCAAGTGCATAAAATGTCATCTATACAAACAGAAATATCATGTTTGTTTGCCGCAGTTCCTCTAGCTTTCTCCCTAGAAAATACGAATGTGTAGAGCTGGTGTCTCCATGTGGAACCAATTAGTGTTTCCAAGCATAAAATTTAATGTTCCCTGAAAAAAAAAACATTCTAAAAAATAAAGTCCGTGGATAATATCACGAATACAAAAACAAAGAGGCTGTAGCAATATCTGTGATTTAATTAGCGAAAACGAAACTGGATATTTCTGGTTTCATCCAGTCTTATTCAGACCAACTGGTGTGGAATTCGTATGCAATGGACCGATAAAATCACAGGAAAAATGGTTTTGGAGAAAAGCAAAGTCTTTTCGTTAGGCAAGTGCATAAAATGTCATCTATAGAAACAGAAATATCATGTTTGTTTGCCGCAGTTCCTCTAGCTTTCTCCCTAGAAAAAACAAATGTGTAGAGCTGGTGTCTCCATGTGGAACCAATTAGTGTTCCAAGCATAAAATTTAATGTTCCCTGAAAAAAAAAAACATTCAAAAAAATAAAGTCCGTGGATAATATCAGGATAACAATTAGTGTTTCCAAGCATAAAATTAAATGTTCCCTCAAAAAAAAAAACATTGAAAAAAATAAAATCCGTGGATAATATCAGGAATACACAAACACAGATGCTGTACAAATATTTCGGTTTGAGTTAGCCAAAAGAAAACCGGATATTTCCGGTTTCATCCAGTCATATCCGGACAAAGTGGTGTGGAATTCGTATGCAATGGACCGAGAAAATCACAGTAAAAATGGTTTTGGAGAAAAGCAAAGTCTTTTTGTTAGGCAAGTGCATAAAATGTCATCTATACAAACAGAAATATCATGTTTGTTTGCCGCAGTTCCTCTAGCTTTCTCCCTAGAAAATACGAATGTGTAGAGCTGGTGTCTCCATGTGGAACCAATTAGTGCTTCCAGGCATAAAACTTAATGTTCCCTGAAAAAAAAAAACATTCAAAAAAATAAACTCCGTGGATAATATCAGGAATACACAAACACAGAGGCTGTAGCAATATTTCGGTTTGAATTAGCCAAAACGAAACCAGATATTTCCGGTTTCATCCAGTCATATCCGGACAAAGTGGTGTGGAATTCGTATGCAATGGAACGAGAAAATCACAGTAAAAATGGTTTTGGAAAAAAGCAAAGTCTTTTCGTTAGGCAAGTGCATAAAATGTCATCTATACAAACAGAAATATCATGTTTGTTTGCCGCAGTTCCTCTAGCTTTCTCCCTAGAAAATACGAATGTGTAGAGCTGGTGTCTCCATGTGGAACCAATTAGTGCTTCCAGGCATAAAACTTAATGTTCCCTGAAAAAAAAAACATTCAAAAAAATAAACTCCGTGGATAATATCAGGAATACACAAACACAGAGGCTGTAGCAATATTTCGGTTTGAATTAGCCAAAACGAAACCAGATATTTCCGGTTTCATCCAGTCATATCCGGACAAAGTGGTGTGGAATTCGTATGCAATGGAACGAGAAAATCACAGTAAAAATGGTTTTGGAAAAAAGCAAAGTCTTTTCGTTAGGCAAGTGCATAAAATGTCATCTATACAAACAGAAATATCATGTTTGTTTGCCGCAGTTCCTCTAGCTTTCTCCCTAGAAAATACGAATGTGTAGAGCTGGAGTCTCCATGTGGAACCAATTAGTGTTCCAAGGACAAAATTAAATGTTCCCTGATAAAAAAAAAAAACAAAACAATAAAGTCCGTGGATAATATTAGGAATACACAAACACAGATGCTGTAGCAATATTTCGGTTTGAGTTAGCCAAAAGAAAACCGGATATTTCCGGTTTCATGCAGTCATATCCTGATAAAGTGGTGTGGAATTGGTATGCAATGGACCGAGAAAATCACAGGAAAAATGGTTTTGGAGAAAAGCAAAGTCTTTTCGTTAGGAAAGTGCATAAAATATCATCTATACAAACAGAAATATCATGTTTGTTTGCTGCCGTTCCTCTAGATTTCTCCCTAGAAAATACGAATGTGTAGAGCTGGTGTCTCCATGTGGAACCAGTTACTGTTTCCAAGCATAAAATTAAATGTTCCCTGAAAAAAAAACCTTCAAAAAAATAAAGTCCGTGGATAATATCAGGAATACACAAACACAGATGCTGTAGCAATATTTCGGTTTGAGTTAGCCAAAACAAAACCGGATATTTCCGGTTTCATCCAGTCATATCCGGAAAAAAGTGGTGTGGAATTGGTATGCAATGTACTGAGAAAATCACAGGAAAAATGGTTTTGGAGAAAAGCAAAGTCTTTTCGTTAGGCAAGTGCATCAAATGTCATCTAGACAAACAGAAATATCATGTTTGTTTGCCGCAGTTCCTCTAGCTTTCTCCCTAGAACATAAAAATGTGTAGAGCTGGTGTCACCATGTGGAACCAATTAGTGTTTCCAAGCATAAAATTAAATGTTCCCTGAAAAAAAAAACATCCAAAAAAATAGAGTCTGTGGATAATATCAGGAATACACAAACAAAGATGCTGTAGCAATATCTGGGATTGAATTAGCCAAAACGAAACCGGATATTTCCGGTTTCATCCAGTCATATTCGGACCAACTGGTGTGGAATTCGTATGCAATGGACCGAGAAAATCACAGGAAAAATGGTTTTGGAGAAAAGCAAAGTCTTTTCGTTAGGCAAGTGCATCAAATGTCATCTAGACAAACAGAAATATCATGTTTGTTTGCCGCAGTTCCTCTAGCTTTCTCCCTAGAACATAAAAATGTGTAGAGCTGGTGTCACCATGTGGAACCAATTAGTGTTTCCAAGCATAAAATTAAATGTTCCCTGAAAAAAAAATTCAAAAAAATAAAGTCCGTGGATCATATCAGGAATGCACAAACAAAGAGGCTGTAGCAATATCTGGGATTGAATTAGCCAAAACGAAACCGGATATTTCCGGTTTAATCCAGTCATATCTGGACAAAGTGGTGTGGAATTCGTATGCAATGGACCGAGAAAATCACAGTAAAAATGGTTTTGGAGAAAAGCAAAGTATTTTCGTTAGGCAAGTGCATAAAATGTCATCTATACAAACAGAAATATCATGTTTGTTTGCCGCAGTTCCTCTAGCTTTCTCCCTAGAAAATACGAATGTGTAGAGCTGGTGTCTCCATGTGGAACCAATTAGTGTTTCCAAGCATAAAATTAAATTTTCTCTAAAAAAAAAAAAAACATTCAAAAAAATAAAATCCGTGGATAATATCAGGAATACACAAACACAGAGGCTGTAGCAATATTTCGGTTTGAGTTAGCCAAAACAAAACCGGATATTTCCGGTTTCATCCAGTCATATCCGGACAAAGTGGTGTGGCATTCGTATGCAATGGACCGAGAAAATCACAGGAAATATGGTTTTGGAGAAAAGCAAAGTCTTTTCGTTAGGCAAGTGCATCAAATGTCATCTATACAAACAGAAATATCATGTTTGTTTGCCGCAGTTCCTCTAGCTTTCTCCCTAGAAAATACGAATGTGTAGAGCTGGTGTCTCCATGTGGAACCAATTAGTGTTTCCAAGCATAAAATTTAATGTTCCCTGAAAAAAAAAACATTCTAAAAAATAAAGTCCGTGGATAATATCACGAATACAAAAACAAAGAGGCTGTAGCAATATCTGTGATTTAATTAGCGAAAACGAAACTGGATATTTCTGGTTTCATCCAGTCTTATTCAGACCAACTGGTGTGGAATTCGTATGCAATGGACCGATAAAATCACAGGAAAAATGGTTTTGGAGAAAAGCAAAGTCTTTTCGTTAGGCAAGTGCATAAAATGTCATCTATAGAAACAGAAATATCATGTTTGTTTGCCGCAGTTCCTCTAGCTTTCTCCCTAGAAAATACGAATGTGTAGAGCTGGTGTCTCCATGTGGAACCAATTAGTGTTTCCAAGCATAAAATTAAATTTTCCCTAAAAAAAAAAAACATTCAAAAAAATAAAATCCGTGGATAATATCAGGAATACACAAACACAGAGGCTGTAGCAAATTTTCGGTTTGAGTTAGCCAAAACAAAACCGGATATTTCCGGTTTCATCCAGTCATATCCGGACAAAGTGGTGTGGCATTCGTATGCAATGGACCGAGAAAATCACAGGAAATATGGATTTGGAGAAAAGCAAAGTCTTTTCGTTAGGCAAGTGCATCAAATGTCATCTATACAAACAGAAATATCATGTTTGTTTGCCGCAGTTCCTCTAGCTTTCTCCCTAGAAAATACGAATGTGTAGAGCTGGTGTCTCCATGTGGAACCAATTAGTGTTTCCAAGCATAAAATTTAATGTTCCCTGAAAAAAAAAACATTCTAAAAAATAAAGTCCGTGGATAATATCACGAATACAAAAACAAAGAGGCTGTAGCAATATCTGTGATTTAATTAGCGAAAACGAAACTGGATATTTCTGGTTTCATCCAGTCTTATTCAGACCAACTGGTGTGGAATTCGTATGCAATGGACCGATAAAATCACAGGAAAAATGGTTTTGGAGAAAAGCAAAGTCTTTTCGTTAGGCAAGTGCATAAAATGTCATCTATAGAAACAGAAATATCATGTTTGTTTGCCGCAGTTCCTCTAGCTTTCTCCCTAGAAAAAACAAATGTGTAGAGCTGGTGTCTCCATGTGGAACCAATTAGTGTTCCAAGCATAAAACTTAATGTTCCCTGAAAAAAAAAACATTCTAAAAAATAAAGTCCGTGGATAATATCACGAATACAAAAACAAAGAGGCTGTAGCAATATCTGTGATTTAATTAGCGAAAACGAAACTGGATATTTCTGGTTTCATCCAGTCTTATTCAGACCAACTGGTGTGGAATTCGTATGCAATGGACCGATAAAATCACAGGAAAAATGGTTTTGGAGAAAAGCAAAGTCTTTTCGTTAGGCAAGTGCATAAAATGTCATCTATAGAAACAGAAATATCATGTTTGTTTGCCGCAGTTCCTCTAGCTTTCTCCCTAGAAAAAACAAATGTGTAGAGCTGGTGTCTCCATGTGGAACCAATTAGTGTTCCAAGCATAAAATTTAATGTTCCCTGAAAAAAAAAACATTCAAAAAAATAAACTCCGTGGATAATATCAGGATAACAATTAGTGTTTCCAAGCATAAAATTAAATGTTCCCTCAAAAAAAAAAAAAAAACATTGAAAAAAATAAAATCCGTGGATAATATCAGGAATACACAAACAAAGAGGCTGTAGCAATATCTGGGATTGAATTAGCCAAAATGAAACAGGATATTTCCGGTTTCATCCAGTCATATCCGGACAAAGTGGTGTGGAATTCGGATGCAATGGACCGAGAAAATCACAGGAAAAATGGTTTTGGAGAAAAGCAAAGTCTTTTCGTTAGGCAAGTGCATAAAATGTCATCTATACAAACAGAAATAGCATGTTTGTTTGCTGCAGTTCCTCTAGATTTCTCCCTAAAACATAAAAATGTGTAGAGCTGGTGTCTCCATGTGGAACCAATTAGTGTTTCCAAGCATAAAATTAAATGTTCCCTTAAAAAAAAACATTCAAAAAAATAAAGTCCGTGGATAATATCAGGAATACACAAACACAGAGGCTGTAGCAATATCTTGGATTGAATTAGGCAAAAATAATCCGGATATTTCCGGTTTAATCCAGTCATATCCGGACAAAGTGGTGTGGAATTCGTATGCAATGGACCGAGAAAATCACAGGAAAAATGGTTTTGGAGAAAAGCAAAGTCTTTTCGTTAGGCAAGTGCATAAAATGTCATCTATACAAACAGAAATATCATGTTTGTTTGCCGCAGTTCCTCTAGCTTTCTCCATAGAACAAACAAATGTGTAGAGCTGGTGTCTCCATGTGGAACCAATTAGTGTTCCAAGCATAAAATGAAATGTTCCCTGAAAAAAAAAAAAACATTCAAAAAAATAAAGTCCGTGGATAATATCAGGAATACACAAACACAGAGGCTGTAGCAATATTTTGGTTTGAGTTAGCCAAAACAAAACCGCAGATTTCCGGTTTCATCCAGTCATATCCGGACAAATGGTGTGGCATTCGTATGCAATGGACCGAGAAAATCACAGGTAATATGGTTTTGGAGAAAAGCAAAGTCTTTTCGTTAGGCAAGTGCATAAAATGTCATCTATACAAACAGAAATATCATGTTTGTTTGCCGCAGTTCCTCTAGCTTTCTCCTTAGAAAATACGAATGTGTAGAGCTGGTGTCTCCATGTGGAACCAATTAGTGTTTCAAAGCATAAAATTTAATGTTCCCTGAAAAAAAAAACATTCAAAAAAATAAAGTCCGTGGATAATATCACGAATACAAAAACAAAGAGGCTGTAGCAATATCTGTGATTTAATTAGCGAAAACGAAACCGGATATTTCCGGTTTCATCCAGTCATATTCAGACCAACTGGTGTGGAATTCGTATGCAATGGACCGAGAAAATCACAGGAAAAATGGTTTTGGAGAAGAGCAAAGTCTTTTCGTTAGGCAAGTGCATAAAATGTCATCTATACAAACAGAAATATCATGTTTGTTTGCCGCAGTTCCTCTAGCTTTCTCCCTAGAACAAACAAATGTGTAGAGCTGGTGTCTCCATGTGGAACCAATTAGTGTTCCAAACATAAAATTTAATGATCCCTGAAAAAAAAAACATTCAAAAAAATAAAGTCCGTGGATAATATCAGGAATACACAAACACAGATGCTGTACAAATATTTCGGTTTGAGTTAGCCAAAAGAAAACCGGATATTTCCGGTTTCATCCAGTCATATCCGGACAAAGTGGTGTGGAATTCGTATGCAATGGACCGAGAAAATCACAGGAAAAATGGTTTTGGAGAAAAGCAAAGTCTTTTCGTTAGGCAAGTGCATAAAATGCAATCTATACAAACAGAAATATCATGTTTGTTTGCCGCAGTTCCTCTAGCTTTCTCCCTAGAAAATACGAATGTGTAGAGCTGGTGTCTCCATGTGGAACCAATTAGTGTTTCCAAGCATAAAATTTAATGTTCCCT
Source organism: Lepus oiostolus (assembly GCA_036325905.1). Taxonomy (NCBI): domain Eukaryota; kingdom Metazoa; phylum Chordata; class Mammalia; order Lagomorpha; family Leporidae; genus Lepus; species Lepus oiostolus. The sequence continues at coordinate 125,437 of JAWMBE010000081.1, read as the reverse complement.
GAAAAAAAAAACATAAAAAACAATAAAGTCCGTGGATAATATCAGGAATACACAAACACAGATGCTGTAGCAATATCTGGGATTGAATTAGCCAAAATGAAACCGGATATTTCCGGTTTCATGCAGTCATCTCCGGATAAAGTGGTGTGCAATTCGTATGCAATGGACCGAGAAAATCACAGGAAAAATGGTTTTGGAGAAAAGCAAAGTCTTTTCGTTAGGCAAGTGCATAAAATGTCATCCATAAAAACAGAAATATCATGTTTGTTTGCCGCAGTTCCTCTAGCTTTCTCCCTAGAAAATACGAATGTGTAGATCTTGTGTCTCCATGTGGGACGAATTAGAGTTTCGAAGGACAAAATTAAATGTTCCCGGATAAAAAAAAAAAAAAAAACAAAACAATAAAGTCCGTGGATAATATCAGGAATACACAAACACAGATGCTGTAGCAATATTTCGGTTTCAGTTAGCCAAAAGAAAACCGGATATTTCCGGTTTCATCCAGTCATATCCGGACAAAGTGGTGTGGCATTCGTATGCAATGGACCGAGAAAATCACAGGAAATATGGATTTGGAGAAAAGCAAAGTCTTTTCGTTAGGCAAGTGCATCAAATGTCATCTATACAAACAGAAATATCATGTTTGTTTGCCGCAGTTCCTCTAGCTTTCTCCCTAGAAAATACGAATGTGTAGAGCTGGTGTCTCCATGTGGAACCAATTAGTGTTTCCAAGCATAAAATTTAATGTTCCCTGAAAAAAAAAACATTCTAAAAAATAAAGTCCGTGGATAATATCACGAATACAAAAACAAAGAGGCTGTAGCAATATCTGTGATTTAATTAGCGAAAACGAAACTGGATATTTCTGGTTTCATCCAGTCTTATTCAGACCAACTGGTGTGGAATTCGTATGCAATGGACCGATAAAATCACAGGAAAAATGGTTTTGGAGAAAAGCAAAGTCTTTTCGTTAGGCAAGTGCATAAAATGTCATCTATAGAAACAGAAATATCATGTTTGTTTGCCGCAGTTCCTCTAGCTTTCTCCCTAGAAAAAACAAATGTGTAGAGCTGGTGTCTCCATGTGGAACCAATTAGTGTTCCAAGCATAAAACTTAATGTTCCCTGAAAAAAAAAACATTCTAAAAAATAAAGTCCGTGGATAATATCACGAATACAAAAACAAAGAGGCTGTAGCAATATCTGTGATTTAATTAGCGAAAACGAAACTGGATATTTCTGGTTTCATCCAGTCTTATTCAGACCAACTGGTGTGGAATTCGTATGCAATGGACCGATAAAATCACAGGAAAAATGGTTTTGGAGAAAAGCAAAGTCTTTTCGTTAGGCAAGTGCATAAAATGTCATCTATAGAAACAGAAATATCATGTTTGTTTGCCGCAGTTCCTCTAGCTTTCTCCCTAGAAAAAACAAATGTGTAGAGCTGGTGTCTCCATGTGGAACCAATTAGTGTTCCAAGCATAAAATTTAATGTTCCCTGAAAAAAAAAACATTCAAAAAAATAAACTCCGTGGATAATATCAGGATAACAATTAGTGTTTCCAAGCATAAAATTAAATGTTCCCTCAAAAAAAAAAAAAAAAACATTGAAAAAAATAAAATCCGTGGATAATATCAGGAATACACAAACAAAGAGGCTGTAGCAATATCTGGGATTGAATTAGCCAAAATGAAACAGGATATTTCCGGTTTCATCCAGTCATATCCGGACAAAGTGGTGTGGAATTCGGATGCAATGGACCGAGAAAATCACAGGAAAAATGGTTTTGGAGAAAAGCAAAGTCTTTTCGTTAGGCAAGTGCATAAAATGTCATCTATACAAACAGAAATAGCATGTTTGTTTGCTGCAGTTCCTCTAGATTTCTCCCTAAAACATAAAAATGTGTAGAGCTGGTGTCTCCATGTGGAACCAATTAGTGTTTCCAAGCATAAAATTAAATGTTCCCTTAAAAAAAAACATTCAAAAAAATAAAGTCCGTGGATAATATCAGGAATACACAAACACAGAGGCTGTAGCAATATCTTGGATTGAATTAGGCAAAAATAATCCGGATATTTCCGGTTTAATCCAGTCATATCCGGACAAAGTGGTGTGGAATTCGTATGCAATGGACCGAGAAAATCACAGGAAAAATGGTTTTGGAGAAAAGCAAAGTCTTTTCGTTAGGCAAGTGCATAAAATGTCATCTATACAAACAGAAATATCATGTTTGTTTGCCGCAGTTCCTCTAGCTTTCTCCATAGAACAAACAAATGTGTAGAGCTGGTGTCTCCATGTGGAACCAATTAGTGTTCCAAGCATAAAATGAAATGTTCCCTGAAAAAAAAAACATTCAAAAAAATAAAGTCCGTGGATAATATCAGGAATACACAAACACAGAGGCTGTAGCAATATTTTGGTTTGAGTTAGCCAAAACAAAACCGCAGATTTCCGGTTTCATCCAGTCATATCCGGACAAATGGTGTGGCATTCGTATGCAATGGACCGAGAAAATCACAGGTAATATGGTTTTGGAGAAAAGCAAAGTCTTTTCGTTAGGCAAGTGCATAAAATGTCATCTATACAAACAGAAATATCATGTTTGTTTGCCGCAGTTCCTCTAGCTTTCTCCTTAGAAAATACGAATGTGTAGAGCTGGTGTCTCCATGTGGAACCAATTAGTGTTTCAAAGCATAAAATTTAATGTTCCCTGAAAAAAAAAAACATTCAAAAAAATAAAGTCCGTGGATAATATCACGAATACAAAAACAAAGAGGCTGTAGCAATATCTGTGATTTAATTAGCGAAAACGAAACCGGATATTTCCGGTTTCATCCAGTCATATTCAGACCAACTGGTGTGGAATTCGTATGCAATGGACCGAGAAAATCACAGGAAAAATGGTTTTGGAGAAGAGCAAAGTCTTTTCGTTAGGCAAGTGCATAAAATGTCATCTATACAAACAGAAATATCATGTTTGTTTGCCGCAGTTCCTCTAGCTTTCTCCCTAGAACAAACAAATGTGTAGAGCTGGTGTCTCCATGTGGAACCAATTAGTGTTCCAAACATAAAATTTAATGATCCCTGAAAAAAAAAAACATTCAAAAAAATAAAGTCCGTGGATAATATCAGGAATACACAAACACAGATGCTGTACAAATATTTCGGTTTGAGTTAGCCAAAACAAAACCGGATATTTCCGGTTTCATCCAGTCATATCCGGACAAAGTGGTGTGGAATTCGTATGCAATGGACCGAGAAAATCACAGGAAAAATGGTTTTGGAGAAAAGCAAAGTCTTTTCGTTAGGCAAGTGCATAAAATGCAATCTATACAAACAGAAATATCATGTTTGTTTGCCGCAGTTCCTCTAGCTTTCTCCCTAGAAAATACGAATGTGTAGAGCTGGTGTCTCCATGTGGAACCAATTAGTGTTTCCAAGCATAAAATTTAATGTTCCCTGAAAAAAAAAAACATAAAAAACAATAAAGTCCGTGGATAATATCAGGAATACACAAACACAGATGCTGTAGCAATATCTGGGATTGAATTAGCCAAAATGAAACCGGATATTTCCGGTTTCATGCAGTCATATCCGGATAAAGTGGTGTGCAATTCGTATGCAATGGACCGAGAAAATCACAGGAAAAATGGTTTTGGAGAAAAGCAAAGTCTTTTCGTTAGGCAAGTGCATAAAATGTCATCCATAAAAACAGAAATATCATGTTTGTTTGCCGCAGTTCCTCTATCTTTCTCCCTAGAAAATACGAATGTGTAGATCTTGTGTCTCCATGTGGGACGAATTAGAGTTTCGAAGGACAAAATTAAATGTTCCCGGATAAAAAAAAAAAAAACAAAACAATAAAGTCCGTGGATAATATCAGGAATACACAAACACAGATGCTGTAGCAATATTTCGGTTTCAGTTAGCCAAAAGAAAACCGGATATTTCCGGTTTCATCCAGTCATATCCGGATAAAGTGGTGTGGAATTCGTATGCAATGGACCGAGAAAATCACAGTAAAAATGGTTTTGGAGAAAAGCAAAGTCTTTTCATTAGGCAAGTTCATAAAATGTCATCTAGACAAACAGAAATATCATGTTTGTTTGCCGCCGTTCCTCTAGCTTTCTCCCTAGAAAATACGAATGTGTAGAGCTGGTGTCTCCATGTGGAACCAATTAGTGTTTCCAAACATAAAATTAAATGTTCCCTGATAAAAAACATTCAAAAAAATAAAGTCCGTGGATAATATCAGGAATACACAAACAAAGATGCTGTAGCAATATCTGGGATTGAATTAGCCAAAACGAAACCGGATATTTCCGGTTTCATCCAGTCATATCCGGACAAAGTGGTGTGGAATTCGTATGCAATGGACCGAGAAAATCACAGGAAAAATGGTTTTGGAGAAAAGCAAAGTCTTTTCGTTAGGCAAGTGCATAAAATGTCATCTATACAAACAGAAATATCATGTTTGTTTGCCGCAGTTCCTCTAGCTTTCTCCCTAGAACATACGAATGTGTAGAGCTGGTGTCTCCATGTGGAACCAATTAGTGCTTCCAAGCATAATATTTAATGTTCCCTGAAAAAAAAACATTCAAAAAATAAACTCCGTGTATAATATCAGGAATACACAAACACAGAGGCTGTAGCAATATTTCGGTTTGAATTAGCCAAAACGAAACCAGATATTTCCGGTTTCATCCAGTCATATCCGGACAAAGTGGTGTGGAATTCGTATGCAATGGACCGAGAAAATCACAGTAAAAATGGTTTTGGAGAAAAGCAAAGTCTTTTCGTTAGGCAAGTGCATGAAATGTCATCTATACAAACAGAAATAGCATGTTTGTTTGCCGCAGTTCCTCTAGCTTTCTCCCTAGAAAATACGAATGTGTAGAGCTGGTGTCTCCATGTGGGACCAATTAGAGTTTACAAGGACAAAATTAAATGTTCCCTGATAAAAAAAAAACAAAACAATAAAGTCCGTGGATAATATCAGGAATACACAAACACAGATGCTGTAGCAATATTTCGGTTTGAGTTAGCCAAAAGAAAACCGGATATTTCCGGTTTCATGCAGTCATATCCGGATAAAGTGGTGTGGAATTCATATGCAATGGACCGAGAAAATCACAGTAAAAATGGTTTTGGAGAAAAGCAAAGTCTTTTCGTTAGGCAAGTGCATAAATTGTCATCTAGACAAACAGAAATATCATGTTTGTTTGCCGCAGTTCCTCTAGCTTTCTCCCTAGAAAATACGAATGTGTAGAGCTGGTGTCTCCATGTGGAACCAATTAGTGTTTCCAAGCATAAAATTAAATGTTCCCTGAAAAAAAAACATTCAAAAAAATAAAGTCCGTGGATGATATCAGGAATACACAAACAAAGAGGCTGTAGCAATATCTGGGATTGAATTAGCCAAAACGAAACCGGATATTTCCGGTTTCATCCAGTCATATTCGGACAACCTGGTGTGGAATTCGTATGCAATGGACCGAGAAAATCACAGGAAAAATGGTTTTGGAGAAAAGCAAAGTCTTTTCGTTAGGCAAGTGCAAAAATGTCATCTATACAAACAGAAATATCATGTTTGTTTGGCGCAGTTCCTCTAGCTTTCTCCCTAGAAAATACGAAGGTGTAGAGCTGGTGTCTCCATGTGGAACCAATTAGTGCTTCCAAGCATAAAATTTAATGTTCCCTGAAAAAAAAAACATTCAAAAAAATAAACTCCGTGGATAATATCAGGAATACACAAACACAGAGGCTGTAGCAATATTTCGGTTTGAATTAGCCAAAACGAAACCAGATATTTCCGGTTTCATCCAGTCATATCCGGACAAAGTGGTGTAGAATTTGTATGCAATGGACCGAGAAAATCACAGTAAAAATGGTTTTGGAGAAAAGCAAAGTCTTTTCGTTAGGCAAGTGCATCAAATGTCATCTATACAAACAGAAATATCATGTTTGTTTGCCGCAGTTCCTGTAGCTTTCTCCCTAGAAAATACGAATGTGTAGAGCTGGTGTCTCCATGTGGGACCAATTAGAGTTTCCAAGGACAAAATTAAATGTTCCCTGATAAAAAAAAAACAAAACAATAAAGTCCGTGGATAATATCAGGAATACACAAACACAGATGCTGTAGCAATATTTCGGTTTGAGTTAGCCAAAAGAAAACCGGATATTTCCGGTTTCAAGCAGTCATATCCGGATAAAGTGGTGTGGAATTCGTATGCAATGGACCGAGAAAATCACAGTAAAAATGGTTTTGGAGAAAAGCAAAGTCTTTTCGTTAGGAAAGTGCATAAAATGTCATCTATACAAACAGAAATATCATGTGTGTTTGCCGCAGTTCCTCTAGCTTTCTCCCTAGAAAATACGAATGTGTAGAGCTGGTGTCTCCATGTGGAACCAATTAGTGTTTCCAAACATAAAATTAATTGTTCCCTGATAAAAAATTCAAAAAAATAAAGTCCGTGAATAATATCAGGAATACACAAACACAGATGCTGTAGCAATATTTCGGTTTGAGTTAGCCAAAACGAATCCGGATATTTCCGGTTTAATCCAGTCATATCCGGACAACGTGGTGTGGAATTCGTATGCAATGGACCGAGAAAATCACAGTAAAAATGGTTTTGGAGAAAAGCAAAGTCTTTTCGTTAGGCAAGTGTATAAAATGTCATCTATACCAACAGAAATATCATGTTTGTTTGCCGCAGTTCCTCTAGTTTTCTCCATAGAACAAACAAATGTGTAGAGCTGGTGTCTCCATGTGGAACCAATTAGTGTTCCAAGCATAAAATGAAATGTTCCCTGAAAAAAAAAACATTCAAAAAAATAAAGTCCGTGGATAATATCAGGAATACACAAACAAAGAGGCTGTAGCAATATTTCGGTTTGAGTTAGCCAAAACAAAACCGCAGATTTCCGGTTTCATCCAGTCATATCCGGAAAAAGTGGTGTGGAATTCGTATGCAATGGACCGAGAAAATCACAGGAAAAATGGTTTTGGAGAAAAGCAAAGTCTTTTCGTTAGGCAAGTGCATAAAATGTCATCTATACCAACAGAAATATCATGTTTGTTTGCCGCAGTTCCTCTAGCTTTCTCCCTAGAAAATACGAATGTGTAGAGCTGGTGTCTCCATGTGGAACCAATTAGTGTTTCCAAGCATAAAATTTAATGTTCCCTGAAAAAAAAAACATTCAAAAAAATAAAGTCCGTGGATAATATCAGGTATACAATTAGTGTTTCCAAGCATAAAATTAAATGTTCCCTGAAAAAAAAAAAACATTCAAAAAAATAAAGTCCGTGGATAATATCAGGAATACACAAACACAGAGGCTGTAGCAATATCTTGGATTGAATTAGGCAAAACGAATCCGGATATTTCCGGTTTAATCCAGTCATATCCGGACAAAGTGGTGTGGAATTCGTATGCAATGGACCAAGAAAATCACAGGAAAAATGGTTTTGGAGAAAAGCAAAGTCTTTTCGTTAGGCAAGTGCATAAAATGTCATCTATACCAACAGAAATATCATGTTTGTTTGCTGCAGTTCCTCTAGCTTTCTCCATAGAACAAACAAATGTGTAGAGCTGGTGTCTCCATGGGGAACCAATTAGTGTTCCAAGCATAAAATGAAAAGTTCCCTGAAAAAAAAAATACCTTCAAAAAATAAAGTCCGTGGATAATATCAGGAATACACAAACAAAGAGGCTGTAGCAATATCTGTGATTGAATTAGCCAAAAGGAAACCGGATATTTCCGGTTTCATCCAGTCATATCCGGACAAAGTGGTGTGGAATTCGTATGCAGTGGACCGAGAAAATCACAGTAAAAATGGTTTTGGAGAAAAGCAAAGTCTTTTCGTTAGGCAAGTGCATAAAATGTCATCTATACAAACAGAAATATCATGTTTGTTTGCCGCAGTTCCTCTAGCTTTCTCCCTAGAACATACGAATGTGTAGAGCTGGTGTCTCCATGTGGAACCAATTAGTGTTTCAAAGCATAAAATTTAATGTTCCCTGAAAAAAAAAACATTCAAAAAAATAAAGTCCGTGGATAATATCACGAATACAAAAACAAAGAGGCTGTAGCAATATCTGTGATTTAATTAGCGAAAACGAAACTGGATATTTCCGGTTTCATCCAGTCATATTCAGACCAACTGGTGTGGAATTCGTATGCAATGGACCGAGAAAATCACAGGAAAAATGGTTTTGGAGAAAAGCAAAGTCTTTTCGTTAGGCAAGTGCATCAAATGTCATCTATACAAACAGAAATATCATGTTTGTTTGCCGAAGTTCCTCTAGCTTTCTCCCTAGAACAAACAAATGTGTAGAGCTAGTGTCTCCATGTGGAACCAATTAGTGTTCCCAGAATAAAATTTAATGATCCCTGAAAAAAAAACATTCAAAAAAATAAAGTCCGTGGATAATATCAGGAATATACAAACACAGATGCTGTACAAATATTTCGGTTTGAGTTAGCCAAAACAAAACCGGATATTTCCGGTTTCATCCAGTCATATCCGGACAAAGTGGTGTGGAATTCGTATGCAATGGACCGAGAAAATCACAGGAAAAATGGTTTTGGAGAAAAGCAAAGTCTTTTCGTTAGGCAAGTGCATACAATATCATCTATACAAACAGAAATATCATGTTTGTTTGCTGCCGTTCCTCTAGATTTCTCCCTAGAAAATACAAATGTGTAGAGCTGGTTTCTCCATGTGGAACCAATTAGTGTTTCCAAGCATAAAATTAAATGTTCCCTGAAAAAAAAAACATTCAAAAAAATAAAGTCCGTGGATAATATCAGGAATACACAAACACAGATGCTGTAGCAATATTTCGGTTTGAGTTAGCCAAAACAAAACCGGATATTTCCGGTTTCATCCAGTCATATCCGGAAAAAGTGGTGTGGAATTCGGATGCAATGGACCGAGAAAATCACAGGAAAAATGGTTTTGGAGAAAAGCAAAGTCTTTTCGTTAGGCAAGTGCATCAAATGTCATCTATACAAACAGAAATAGCATGTTTGTTTGCTGCAGTTCCTCTAGATTTCTCCCTAAAACATAAAAATGTGTAGAACTGGTGTCTCCATGTGGAACCAATTAGTGTTTCCAAGCATAAAATTAAATGTTCCCTGAAAAAAAAAATTCAAAAAAATAAAGTCCGTGGATAATATCAGGAATACACAAACACAGAGGCTGTAGCAATATCTTGGATTGAATTAGGCAAAACGAATCCGGATATTTCCGGTTTAATCCAGTCATATCCGGACAAAGTGGTGTGGAATTCGTATGCAATGGACCAAGAAAATCACAGGAAAAATGGTTTTGGAGAAAAGCAAAGTCTTTTCGTTAGGCAAGTGCATAAAATGTCATCTATACCAACAGAAATATCATGTTTGTTTGCTGCAGTTCCTCTAGCTTTCTGCATAGAACAAACAAATGTGTAGAGCTGGTGTCTCCATGTGGAACCAATTAGTGTTCCAAGAATAAAATTTAATGTTCCCTGAAAAAAAAAAACATTCAAAAAAATAAACTCCGTGGATAATATCAGGAATACACAAACACAGAGGCTGTAGCAATATTTCGGTTTGAATTAGCCAAAACGAAACCGGATATTTCCGGTTTCATCCAGACATATCCGGACAAAGTGGTGTGGAATTCGTATGCAATGGACCGAGAAAATCACAGTAAAAATGGTTTTGGAGAAAAGCAAAGTCTTTTCGTTAGGCAAGTGCATAAAATGTCATCTATACAAACAGAAATATCATGTTTGTTTGCCGCAGTTCCTCTAGCTTTCTCCCTAGAAAATACGAATGTGTAGAGCTGGTGTCTCCATGTGGGACCAATTAGAGTTTCCAAGGACAAAATTAAATGTTCCCTGATAAAAAAAGTAACAAAACAACAAAGTCCGTGGATAATATCAGGAATACACAAACACAGATGCTGTAGCAATATTTCGGTTTGAGTTAGCCAAAAGAAAACCGGATATTTCCGGTTTCAAGCAGTCATATCCGGATAAAGTGGTGTGGAATTCGTATGCAATGGACCGAGAAAATCACAGGAAAAATGGTTTTGGAGAAAAGCAAAGTCTTTTCGTTAGGCAAGTGCATAAAATGTCATCTATACAAACAGAAATATCATGTGTGTTTGCCGCAGTTCCTCTAGCTTTCTCCCTAGAAAATACGAATGTGTAGAGCTGGTGTCTCCATGTGGAACCAATTAGTGTTTCCAAACATAAAATTAAATGTTCCCTGATAAAAAATTCAAAAAAATAAAGTCCGTGAATAATATCAGGAATACACAAACACAGATGCTGTGGCAATATTTCGGTTTCAGTTAGCCAAAAGAAAACCGGATATTTCCGGTTTCATCCAGTCATATCGGGACAAAGTGGTGTGGATTCGTATGCAATGGACCGAGAAAATCACAGTAAAAATGGTTTTGGAGAAAAGCAAAGTCTTTTCGTTAGGCAAGTGCATAAAATGTCATCTATACAAACAGAAATATCATGTTTGTTTGCCGCAGTTCCTCTAGCTTTCTCCCTAGAACAAACAAATGTGTAGAGCTGGTGTCTCCATGTGGAACCAATTAGTGTTTCCAAGCATAAAATTTAATGTTCCCTGAAAAAAAAAACATTCAAAAAAATAAAGTCCGTGGATCATATCAGGAATACACAAACAAAGAGGCTGTAGCAATATCTGGGATTGAATTAGCCAAAATGAAACCGGATATTTCCGGTTTCATCCCGTCATATTCGGACAAACTGGTGTGGAATTCGTATGCAATGGACTGAGAAAATCACAGTAAAAATGGTTTTGGAGAAAAGCAAAGTCTTTTCGTTAGGCAAGTGCATAAAATGTCATCTAGACAAACAGAAATAGCATGTTTGTTTGCCGCAGTTCCTCTAGCTTTCTCCCTAGAACAAACAAATGTGTAGAGCTGGTGTCTCCATGAGGAACCAATTAATGTTCCAAGAATAAAATTTAATGTTCCCTGAAAAAAAAAAACATTCAAAAAAATAAAGTCCGTGGATAATATCAGGAATACACAAACACAGAGGCTGTAGCAATATTTCGGTTTGAATTAGCCAAAACGAAACCAGATATTTCCGGTTTCATCCAGACATATCCGGACAAAGTGGTGTGGAATTCGTATGCAATGGACCGAGAAAATCACAGGAAAAATGGTTTTGGAGAAAAGCAAAGTCTTTTCGTTAGGCAAGTGCATAAAATGTCATCTATACAAACAGAAATATCATGTTTGTTTGCCGCAGTTCCTCTAGCTTTCTCCCTAGAAAATACGAATGTGTAGAGCTGGTGTCTCCATGTGGGACCAATTAGAGTTTCCAAGGACAAAATTAAATGTTCCCTGATAAAAAAAAAACAAAACAATAAAGTCCGTGGATAATATCAGGAATACACAAACACAGATGCTGTAGCAATATTTCGGTTTGAGTTAGCCAAAAGAAAACCGGATATTTCCGGTTTCAAGCAGTCATATCCGGATAAAGTGGTGTGGAATTCGTATGCAATGGACCGAGAAAATCACAGTAAAAATGGTTTTGGAGAAAAGCAAAGTCTTTTCGTTAGGAAAGTGCATAAAATGTCATCTATACAAACAGAAATATCATGTGTGTTTGCCGCAGTTCCTCTAGCTTTCTCCCTAGAAAATACGAATGTGTAGAGCTGGTGTCTCCATGTGGAACCAATTAGTGTTTCCAAACATAAAATTATATGTTCCCTGATAAAAAATTCAAAAAAATAAAGTCCGTGAATAATATCAGGAATACACAAACACAGATGCTGTAGCAATATTTCGGTTTGAGTTAGCCAAAACAATACCGGATATTTCCGGTTTCATCCAGTCATATCGGGACAAAGTGGTGTGGAATTCGTATGCAATGGACCGAGAAAATCACAGTAAAAATGGTTTTGGAGAAAAGCAAAGTCTTTTCGTTAGGCAAGTGCATAAAATGTCATCTAGACAAACAGAAATAGCATGTTTGTTTGCCGCAGTTCCTCTAGCTTTCTCCCTAGAACAAACAAATGTGTAGAGCTGGTGTCTCCATGTGGAACCAATTAATGTTCCAAGAATAAAATTTAATGTTCCCTGAAAAAAAAAACATTCAAAAAAATAAAGTCCGTGGATAATATCAGGAATACACAAACACAGATGCGGTACAAATATTTCGGTTTGAGTTAGCCAAAACAAAACCGGATATTTCTGGTTTCATCCAGTCATATCCGGACAAAGTGGTGTTGAATTCGTATGCAATGGACCGAGAAAATCACAGTAAAAATGGTTTTGGAGAAAAGCAAAGTCTTTTCATTAGGCAAGTGCATAAAATGTCATCTAGACAAACAGAAATATCATGTTTGTTTGCCGCAGTTCCTCTAGCTTTCTCCCTCGAAAATACGAATGTGTAGAGCTGGTGTCTCCATGTGGAACCAATTAGTGTTCCAAGCATAAAATTAAATGTTCCCTGAAAAAAAAAACCTTCAAAAAAATAAAGTCCGTGGATAATATCAGGAATACACAAACAAAGAGGCTGTAGCAATATCTGGGATTGAATTAGCCAAAACGAAACTGGATATTTCCGGTTTCATCCAGTCATATCCGGACAAAGTGGTGTGGAATTCGTATGCAATGGACCGAGAAAATCACAGGAAAAATGGTTTTGGAGAAAAGCAAAGTCTTTTCGTTATGCAAGTGCATAAAATGTCATCCATAAAAACAGAAATATCATGTTTGTTTGCCGCAGTTCCTCTAGCTTTCTCCCTAGAAAATACGAATGTGTAGAGCTGGTGTCTCCATGTGGGACCAATTAGAGTTTCCAAGGACAAAATTAAATGTTCCCTGATAAAAAAAAAAAAAAAAACGAAACAATAAAGTCTGTGGATAATATCAGGAATACACAAACACAGATGCTGTAGCAATATTTCGGTTTCAGTTAGCCAAAAGAAAACCGGATATTTCCGGTTTCATCCAGTCATATCCGCATAAAGTGGTGTGGAATTCGTATGCAATGGACCGAGAAAATCACAGTAAAAATGGTTTTGGAGAAAAGCAAAGTCTTTTCGTTAGGCAAGTGCATAAAATGTCATCTATACCAACAGAAATATCATGTTTGTTTGCCGCAGTTCCTCTAGCTTTCTCCCTAGAAAATACGAATGTGTAGAGCTGGTGTGTCCATGTGGAACCAATTAGTGTTCCAAGCATAAAATTAAATGTTCCCAAAAAAAAAAAAACCTTCAAAAAAATAAAGTCCGTGGATCATATCAGGAATACACAAACAAAGAGGCTGTAGCAATATCTGGGATTGATATAGCCAATACGAAACCGGATATTTCCGGTTTCATCCAGTCATATCCGGAAAAAGTGGTGTGGAATTCGGATGCAATGGACCGAGAAAATCACAGGAAAAATGGTTTTGGAGAAAAGCAAAGTCTTTTCGTTAGGCAAGTGCATAAAATGTCATCTATACAAACAGAAATAGCATGTTTGTTTGCTGCAGTTCCTCTAGATTTCTCCCTAAAACATAAAAATGTGTACAACTGGTGTCTCCATGTGGAACCAATTAGTGTTTCCAAGCATAAAATTAAATGTTCCCTGAAAAAAAAAACATTGAAAAAATAAAGTCCGTGGATAATATCAGGAATACACAAATACAGAGGCTGTAGCAATATCTTGGATTGAATTAGGCAAAACGAATCCGGATATTTCCGGTTTAATCCAGTCATATCCGGACAAAGTGGTGTGGAATTCGTATGCAATGGACCGAGAAAATCACAGTAAAAATGGTTTTGGAGAAAAGCAAAGTCTTTTCGTTAGGCAAGTGCATAAAATGTCATCTATACCAACAGAAATATCATGTTTGTTTGCTGCAGTTCCTCTAGCTTTCTCCATAGAACAAACAAATGTGTAGAGCTGGTGTCTCCATGTGGAACCAATTAGTGTTCCAAGCATAAAATGAAAAGTTCCCTGAAAAAAATAACCTTCAAAAAAATAAAGTCCGTGGATAATATCAGGAATACACAAACAAAGAGGCTGTAGCAATATCTGGGATTGAATTAGCCAAAAGGAAACCGGATATTTCCGGTTTCATCCAGTCATATCCGGACAAAGTGGTGTGGAATTCGTATGCAGTGGACCGAGAAAATCACAGGAAAAATGGTTTTGGAGAAAAGCAAGTCTTTTCGTTAGGCAAGTGCATAAAATGTCATCTAGACAAACAGAAATAGCATGTTTGTTTGCCGCAGTTCCTCTAGCTTTCTTCCTAGAAAATACGAATGTGTAGAGCTGGTGTCTCCATGTGGAACCAATTAGTGTTTCCAAGAATAAAATTTAATGTTCCCTAAAAAAAAATTCAAAAAAATAAAATCCGTGGATAATATCAGGAATACACAAACACAGATGCTGTAGCAATATTTCGGTTTGAGTTAGCCAAAACAAAACCGGATATTTCTGGTTTCATCCAGTCATATCCGGACAAAGTGGTGTGGAATTCGTATACAATGGACCGAGAAAATCACAGGAAATATGGTTTTGGAGAAAAGCAAAGTCTTTTCGTTAGGCAAGTGCATCAAATGTCATCTATACAAACAGAAATATCATGTTTGTTTGCCGCAGTTCCTCTAGCTTTCTCCCTAGAACAAACAAATGTGTAGAGCTGGTGTCTCCATGTGGAACCAATTAGTGTTCCAAGCATAAAATTAACTGTTCCCTGAAAAAAAAAACATTCAAAAAAATAAAGTCCGTGGATAATATCAGGAATACACAAACACAGATGCTGTAGCAATATTTCGGTTTGAGTTAGCCAAAAGAAAACCGCATATTTCTGGTTTCATCCAGTCATATCCGGACAAAGTGGTGTGGAATTCGTATGCAATGGACCGAGAAAATCACAGGAAAAAAGGTTTTGGAGAAAAGCAAAGTCTTTTCGTTAGGCAAGTGCAAAAAATGTCATCTAGACAAACAGAAATATCATGTTTGTTTGCCGCAGTTCCTCTAGCTTTCTCCCTAGAAAATACGAATGTGTAGAGCTGGTGTCTCCATGTGGAACCAATTAGTGTTTCCAAGCAAAAAATTTAATGTTCCCTGAAAAAAAAATTCAAAAAAATAAAGTCCGTGGATAATATCAGGAATACACAAAGAAAGAGGCTGTAGCAATATCTGGGATTGAATTAGCCAAAACGAAACTGGATATTTCCGGTTTCATCCAGTCATATCCGGACAAAGTGGTGTGGAATTCGTATGCAATGGACCGAGAAAATCTCAGGAAAAATGGTTTTGGAGAAAAGCAAAGTCTTTTCGTTATGCAAGTGCATAAAATGTCATCCATAAAAACAGAAATATCATGTTTGTTTGCCGCAGTTCCTCTAGCTTTCTCCCTAGAAAATACGAATGTGTAGAGCTGGTGTCTCCATGTGGGACCAATTAGAGTTTCCAAGGACAAAATTAAATGTTCCCTGATAAAAAAAAAAAAAAACGAAACAATAAAGTCTGTGGATAATATCAGGAATACACAAACACAGATGCTGTAGCAATATTTCGGTTTCAGTTAGCCAAAAGAAAACCGGATATTTCCGGTTTCATCCAGTCATATCCGCATAAAGTGGTGTGGAATTCGTATGCAATGGACCGAGAAAATCACAGTAAAAATGGTTTTGGAGAAAAGCAAAGTCTTTTCGTTAGGCAAGTGCATAAAATGTCATCTATACAAACAGAAATATCATGTTTGTTTGCCGCAGTTCCTCTAGCTTTCTCCCTAGAAAATACGAATGTGTAGAGCTGGTGTGTCCATGTGGAACCAATTAGTGTTCCAAGCATAAAATTAAATGTTCCCAAAAAAAAAAAACCTTCAAAAAAATAAAGTCCGTGGATAATATCAGGAATACACAAACAAAGAGGCTGTAGCAATATCTTGGATTGAATTACGCAAAACGAATCCGGATATTTCCGGTTTAATCCAGTCATATCCGGACAAAGTGCTGTGGAATTCGTATGCAATGGACCGAGAAAATCACAGTAAAAATGGTTTTGGAGAAAAGCAAAGTCTTTTCGTTAGGCAAGTGCATAAAATGTCATCTATACCAACAGAAATATCATGTTTGTTTGCCGCAGTTCCTCTAGCTTTCTCCCTAGAAAATACGAATGTGTAGAGCTGGTGTCTCCATGTGGAATCAATTAGTGTTTCCAAGCATAAAATTTAATGTTCCCTGAAAAAAAAAACATTCAAAAAAATAAAGTCCGTGGATAATATCAGGAATACAATTAGTGTTTCCAAGCATAAAATTAAATGTTCCCTGAAAAAAAAAACATTCAAAAAAATAAAATCCGTGGATAATATCAGGAATACACAAACAAAGAGGCTGTAGCAATATCTGGGATTGATATAGCCAATACGAAACCGGATATTTCCGGTTTCATCCAGTCATATCCGGAAAAAGTGGTGTGGAATTCGGATGCAATGGACCGAGAAAATCACAGGAAAAATGGTTTTGGAGAAAAGCAAAGTCTTTTCGTTAGGCAAGTGCATAAAATGTCATCTAGACAAACAGAATAGCATGTTTGTTTGCTGCAGTTCCTCTAGATTTCTCCCTAAAACATAAAAATGTGTACAACTGGTGTCTCCATGTGGAACCAATTAGTGTTTCCAAGCATAAAATTAAATGTTCCCTGAAAAAAAAAAACATTGAAAAAATAAAGTCCGTGGATAATATCAGGAATACACAAATACAGAGGCTGTAGCAATATCTTGGATTGAATTAGGCAAAACGAATCCGGATATTTCCGGTTTAATCCAGTCATATCCGGACAAAGTGGTGTGGAATTCGTATGCAATGGACCGAGAAAATCACAGGAAAAATGGTTTTGGAGAAAAGCAAAGTCTTTTCGTTAGGCAAGTGCATAAAATGTCATCTATACCAACAGAAATATCATGTTTGTTTGCTGCAGTTCCTCTAGCTTTCTCCATAGAACAAACAAATGTGTAGAGCTGGTGTCTCCATGTGGAACCAATTAGTGTTCCAAGCATAAAATGAAAAGTTCCCTGAAAAAAATAACCTTCAAAAAAATAAAGTCCGTGGATAATATCAGGAATACACAAACAAAGAGGCTGTAGCAATATCTGGGATTGAATTAGCCAAAAGGAAACCGGATATTTCCGGTTTCATCCAGTCATATCCGGACAAAGTGGTGTGGAATTCGTATGCAGTGGACCGAGAAAATCACAGGAAAAATGGTTTTGGAGAAAAGCAAGTCTTTTCGTTAGGCAAGTGCATAAAATGTCATCTAGACAAACAGAAATAGCATGTTTGTTTGCCGCAGTTCCTCTAGCTTTCTCCCTAGAAAATACGAATGTGTAGAGCTGGTGTCTCCATGTGGAACCAATTAGTGTTTCCAAGCATAAAATTAAATTTTCCCTAAAAAAAAATTCAAAAAAATAAAATCCATGGATAATATCAGGAATACACAAACACAGATGCTGTAGCAATATTTCGGTTTGAGTTAGCCAAAACAAAACCGGATATTTCTGGTTTCATCCAGTCATATCCGGACAAAGTGGTGTGGCATTCGTATACAATGGACCGAGAAAATCACAGGAAATATGGTTTTGGAGAAAAGCAAAGTCTTTTCGTTAGGCAAGTGCATCAAATGTCATCTATACAAACAGAAATATCATGTTTGTTTGCCGCAGTTCCTCTAGCTTTCTCCCTAGAACAAACAAATGCGTAGAGCTGGTGTCTCCATGTGGAACCAATTAGTGTTCCAAGCATAAAATTAACTGTTCCCTGAAAAAAAAAACATTCAAAAAAATAAAGTCCGTGGATAATATCAGGAATACACAAACACAGAGGCTGTAGCAATATTTCGGTTTGAATTAGCCAAAACGAAACCAGATATTTCCGGTTTCATCCAGACATATCCGGACAAAGTGGTGTGGAATTCGTATGCAATGGACCGAGAAAATCACAGGAAAAATGGTTTTGGAGAAAAGCAAAGTCTTTTCGTTAGGCAAGTGCATAAAATGTCATCTATACAAACAGAAATATCATGTTTGTTTGCCGCAGTTCCTCTAGCTTTCTCCCTAGAAAATACGAATGTGTAGAGCTGGTGTCTCCATGTGGGACCAATTAGAGTTTCCAAGGACAAAATTAAATGTTCCCTGATAAAAAAAAAAACAAAACAATAAAGTCCGTGGATAATATCAGGAATACACAAACACAGATGCTGTAGCAATATTTCGGTTTGAGTTAGCCAAAAGAAAACCGGATATTTCCGGTTTCAAGCAGTCATATCCGGATAAAGTGGTGTGGAATTCGTATGCAATGGACCGAGAAAATCACAGTAAAAATGGTTTTGGAGAAAAGCAAAGTCTTTTCGTTAGGAAAGTGCATAAAATGTCATCTATACAAACAGAAATATCATGTGTGTTTGCCGCAGTTCCTCTAGCTTTCTCCCTAGAAAATACGAATGTGTAGAGCTGGTGTCTCCATGTGGAACCAATTAGTGTTTCCAAACATAAAATTATATGTTCCCTGATAAAAAATTCAAAAAAATAAAGTCCGTGAATAATATCAGGAATACACAAACACAGATGCTGTAGCAATATTTCGGTTTGAGTTAGCCAAAACAATACCGGATATTTCCGGTTTCATCCAGTCATATCGGGACAAAGTGGTGTGGAATTCGTATGCAATGGACCGAGAAAATCACAGTAAAAATGGTTTTGGAGAAAAGCAAAGTCTTTTCGTTAGGCAAGTGCATAAAATGTCATCTAGACAAACAGAAATAGCATGTTTGTTTGCCGCAGTTCCTCTAGCTTTCTCCCTAGAACAAACAAATGTGTAGAGCTGGTGTCTCCATGTGGAACCAATTAATGTTCCAAGAATAAAATTTAATGTTCCCTGAAAAAAAAACATTCAAAAAAATAAAGTCCGTGGATAATATCAGGAATACACAAACACAGATGCGGTACAAATATTTCGGTTTGAGTTAGCCAAAACAAAACCGGATATTTCTGGTTTCATCCAGTCATATCCGGACAAAGTGGTGTTGAATTCGTATGCAATGGACCGAGAAAATCACAGTAAAAATGGTTTTGGAGAAAAGCAAAGTCTTTTCATTAGGCAAGTGCATAAAATGTCATCTAGACAAACAGAAATATCATGTTTGTTTGCCGCAGTTCCTCTAGCTTTCTCCCTCGAAAATACGAATGTGTAGAGCTGGTGTCTCCATGTGGAACCAATTAGTGTTCCAAGCATAAAATTAAATGTTCCCTGAAAAAAAAAACCTTCAAAAAAATAAAGTCCGTGGATAATATCAGGAATACACAAACAAAGAGGCTGTAGCAATATCTGGGATTGAATTAGCCAAAACGAAACTGGATATTTCCGGTTTCATCCAGTCATATCCGGACAAAGTGGTGTGGAATTCGTATGCAATGGACCGAGAAAATCACAGGAAAAATGGTTTTGGAGAAAAGCAAAGTCTTTTCGTTATGCAAGTGCATAAAATGTCATCCATAAAAACAGAAATATCATGTTTGTTTGCCGCAGTTCCTCTAGCTTTCTCCCTAGAAAATACGAATGTGTAGAGCTGGTGTCTCCATGTGGGACCAATTAGAGTTTCCAAGGACAAAATTAAATGTTCCCTGATAAAAAAAAAAAAAAACGAAACAATAAAGTCTGTGGATAATATCAGGAATACACAAACACAGATGCTGTAGCAATATTTCGGTTTCAGTTAGCCAAAAGAAAACCGGATATTTCCGGTTTCATCCAGTCATATCCGCATAAAGTGGTGTGGAATTCGTATGCAATGGACCGAGAAAATCACAGTAAAAATGGTTTTGGAGAAAAGCAAAGTCTTTTCGTTAGGCAAGTGCATAAAATGTCATCTATACAAACAGAAATATCATGTTTGTTTGCCGCAGTTCCTCTAGCTTTCTCCCTAGAAAATACGAATGTGTAGAGCTGGTGTGTCCATGTGGAACCAATTAGTGTTCCAAGCATAAAATTAAATGTTCCCAAAAAAAAAAAAACCTTCAAAAAAATAAAGTCCGTGGATCATATCAGGAATACACAAACAAAGAGGCTGTAGCAATATCTGGGATTGATATAGCCAATACGAAACCGGATATTTCCGGTTTCATCCAGTCATATCCGGAAAAAGTGGTGTGGAATTCGGATGCAATGGACCGAGAAAATCACAGGAAAAATGGTTTTGGAGAAAAGCAAAGTCTTTTCGTTAGGCAAGTGCATAAAATGTCATCTATACAAACAGAAATAGCATGTTTGTTTGCTGCAGTTCCTCTAGATTTCTCCCTAAAACATAAAAATGTGTACAACTGGTGTCTCCATGTGGAACCAATTAGTGTTTCCAAGCATAAAATTAAATGTTCCCTGAAAAAAAAAACATTGAAAAAATAAAGTCCGTGGATAATATCAGGAATACACAAATACAGAGGCTGTAGCAATATCTTGGATTGAATTAGGCAAAACGAATCCGGATATTTCCGGTTTAATCCAGTCATATCCGGACAAAGTGGTGTGGAATTCGTATGCAATGGACCGAGAAAATCACAGTAAAAATGGTTTTGGAGAAAAGCAAAGTCTTTTCGTTAGGCAAGTGCATAAAATGTCATCTATACCAACAGAAATATCATGTTTGTTTGCTGCAGTTCCTCTAGCTTTCTCCATAGAACAAACAAATGTGTAGAGCTGGTGTCTCCATGTGGAACCAATTAGTGTTCCAAGCATAAAATGAAAAGTTCCCTGAAAAAAATAACCTTCAAAAAAATAAAGTCCGTGGATAATATCAGGAATACACAAACAAAGAGGCTGTAGCAATATCTGGGATTGAATTAGCCAAAAGGAAACCGGATATTTCCGGTTTCATCCAGTCATATCCGGACAAAGTGGTGTGGAATTCGTATGCAGTGGACCGAGAAAATCACAGGAAAAATGGTTTTGGAGAAAAGCAAGTCTTTTCGTTAGGCAAGTGCATAAAATGTCATCTAGACAAACAGAAATAGCATGTTTGTTTGCCGCAGTTCCTCTAGCTTTCTTCCTAGAAAATACGAATGTGTAGAGCTGGTGTCTCCATGTGGAACCAATTAGTGTTTCCAAGAATAAAATTTAATGTTCCCTAAAAAAAAATTCAAAAAAATAAAATCCGTGGATAATATCAGGAATACACAAACACAGATGCTGTAGCAATATTTCGGTTTGAGTTAGCCAAAACAAAACCGGATATTTCTGGTTTCATCCAGTCATATCCGGACAAAGTGGTGTGGAATTCGTATACAATGGACCGAGAAAATCACAGGAAATATGGTTTTGGAGAAAAGCAAAGTCTTTTCGTTAGGCAAGTGCATCAAATGTCATCTATACAAACAGAAATATCATGTTTGTTTGCCGCAGTTCCTCTAGCTTTCTCCCTAGAACAAACAAATGTGTAGAGCTGGTGTCTCCATGTGGAACCAATTAGTGTTCCAAGCATAAAATTAACTGTTCCCTGAAAAAAAAAACATTCAAAAAAATAAAGTCCGTGGATAATATCAGGAATACACAAACACAGATGCTGTAGCAATATTTCGGTTTGAGTTAGCCAAAAGAAAACCGCATATTTCTGGTTTCATCCAGTCATATCCGGACAAAGTGGTGTGGAATTCGTATGCAATGGACCGAGAAAATCACAGGAAAAATGGTTTTGGAGAAAAGCAAAGTCTTTTCGTTAGGCAAGTGCAAAAAATGTCATCTAGACAAACAGAAATATCATGTTTGTTTGCCGCAGTTCCTCTAGCTTTCTCCCTAGAAAATACGAATGTGTAGAGCTGGTGTCTCCATGTGGAACCAATTAGTGTTTCCAAGCAAAAAATTTAATGTTCCCTGAAAAAAAAATTCAAAAAAATAAAGTCCGTGGATAATATCAGGAATACACAAAGAAAGAGGCTGTAGCAATATCTGGGATTGAATTAGCCAAAACGAAACTGGATATTTCCGGTTTCATCCAGTCATATCCGGACAAAGTGGTGTGGAATTCGTATGCAATGGACCGAGAAAATCTCAGGAAAAATGGTTTTGGAGAAAAGCAAAGTCTTTTCGTTATGCAAGTGCATAAAATGTCATCCATAAAAACAGAAATATCATGTTTGTTTGCCGCAGTTCCTCTAGCTTTCTCCCTAGAAAATACGAATGTGTAGAGCTGGTGTCTCCATGTGGGACCAATTAGAGTTTCCAAGGACAAAATTAAATGTTCCCTGATAAAAAAAAAAAAAACGAAACAATAAAGTCTGTGGATAATATCAGGAATACACAAACACAGATGCTGTAGCAATATTTCGGTTTCAGTTAGCCAAAAGAAAACCGGATATTTCCGGTTTCATCCAGTCATATCCGCATAAAGTGGTGTGGAATTCGTATGCAATGGACCGAGAAAATCACAGTAAAAATGGTTTTGGAGAAAAGCAAAGTCTTTTCGTTAGGCAAGTGCATAAAATGTCATCTATACAAACAGAAATATCATGTTTGTTTGCCGCAGTTCCTCTAGCTTTCTCCCTAGAAAATACGAATGTGTAGAGCTGGTGTGTCCATGTGGAACCAATTAGTGTTCCAAGCATAAAATTAAATGTTCCCAAAAAAAAAAAACCTTCAAAAAAATAAAGTCCGTGGATAATATCAGGAATACACAAACAAAGAGGCTGTAGCAATATCTTGGATTGAATTACGCAAAACGAATCCGGATATTTCCGGTTTAATCCAGTCATATCCGGACAAAGTGCTGTGGAATTCGTATGCAATGGACCGAGAAAATCACAGTAAAAATGGTTTTGGAGAAAAGCAAAGTCTTTTCGTTAGGCAAGTGCATAAAATGTCATCTATACCAACAGAAATATCATGTTTGTTTGCCGCAGTTCCTCTAGCTTTCTCCCTAGAAAATACGAATGTGTAGAGCTGGTGTCTCCATGTGGAATCAATTAGTGTTTCCAAGCATAAAATTTAATGTTCCCTGAAAAAAAAAACATTCAAAAAAATAAAGTCCGTGGATAATATCAGGAATACAATTAGTGTTTCCAAGCATAAAATTAAATGTTCCCTGATAAAAAACATTCAAAAAAATAAAATCCGTGGATAATATCAGGAATACACAAACAAAGAGGCTGTAGCAATATCTGGGATTGATATAGCCAATACGAAACCGGATATTTCCGGTTTCATCCAGTCATATCCGGAAAAAGTGGTGTGGAATTCGGATGCAATGGACCGAGAAAATCACAGGAAAAATGGTTTTGGAGAAAAGCAAAGTCTTTTCGTTAGGCAAGTGCATAAAATGTCATCTAGACAAACAGAATAGCATGTTTGTTTGCTGCAGTTCCTCTAGATTTCTCCCTAAAACATAAAAATGTGTACAACTGGTGTCTCCATGTGGAACCAATTAGTGTTTCCAAGCATAAAATTAAATGTTCCCTGAAAAAAAAAAACATTGAAAAAATAAAGTCCGTGGATAATATCAGGAATACACAAATACAGAGGCTGTAGCAATATCTTGGATTGAATTAGGCAAAACGAATCCGGATATTTCCGGTTTAATCCAGTCATATCCGGACAAAGTGGTGTGGAATTCGTATGCAATGGACCGAGAAAATCACAGGAAAAATGGTTTTGGAGAAAAGCAAAGTCTTTTCGTTAGGCAAGTGCATAAAATGTCATCTATACCAACAGAAATATCATGTTTGTTTGCTGCAGTTCCTCTAGCTTTCTCCATAGAACAAACAAATGTGTAGAGCTGGTGTCTCCATGTGGAACCAATTAGTGTTCCAAGCATAAAATGAAAAGTTCCCTGAAAAAAATAACCTTCAAAAAAATAAAGTCCGTGGATAATATCAGGAATACACAAACAAAGAGGCTGTAGCAATATCTGGGATTGAATTAGCCAAAAGGAAACCGGATATTTCCGGTTTCATCCAGTCATATCCGGACAAAGTGGTGTGGAATTCGTATGCAGTGGACCGAGAAAATCACAGGAAAAATGGTTTTGGAGAAAAGCAAGTCTTTTCGTTAGGCAAGTGCATAAAATGTCATCTAGACAAACAGAAATAGCATGTTTGTTTGCCGCAGTTCCTCTAGCTTTCTCCCTAGAAAATACGAATGTGTAGAGCTGGTGTCTCCATGTGGAACCAATTAGTGTTTCCAAGCATAAAATTAAATTTTCCCTAAAAAAAAATTCAAAAAAATAAAATCCGTGGATAATATCAGGAATACACAAACACAGATGCTGTAGCAATATTTCGGTTTGAGTTAGCCAAAACAAAACCGGATATTTCTGGTTTCATCCAGTCATATCCGGACAAAGTGGTGTGGCATTCGTATACAATGGACCGAGAAAATCACAGGAAATATGGTTTTGGAGAAAAGCAAAGTCTTTTCGTTAGGCAAGTGCATCAAATGTCATCTATACAAACAGAAATATCATGTTTGTTTGCCGCAGTTCCTCTAGCTTTCTCCCTAGAACAAACAAATGCGTAGAGCTGGTGTCTCCATGTGGAACCAATTAGTGTTCCAAGCATAAAATTAACTGTTCCCTGAAAAAAAAAACATTCAAAAAAATAAAGTCCGTGGATAATATCAGGAATACACAAACACAGATGCTGTAGCAATATTTCGGTTTGAGTTAGCCAAAAGAAAACCGCATATTTCTGGTTTCATCCAGTCATATCCGGACAAAGTGGTGTGGAATTCGTATGCAATGGACCGAGAAAATCACAGGAAAAATGGTTTTGGAGAAAAGCAAAGTCTTTTCGTTAGGCAAGTGCAAAAAATGTCATCTAGACAAACAGAAATATCATGTTTGTTTGCCGCAGTTCCTCTAGCTTTCTCCCTAGAAAATACGAATGTGTAGAGCTGGTGTCTCCATGTGGGAACAATTAGAGTCTCCAAGGACAAAATTAAATGTTCCCTGATAAAAAAAAAAAAAACAATAAAGTCCGTGGATAATATCAGGAATACACAAACACAGATGCTGTAGCAATATTTCGGTTTGAGTTAGCCTAAACAAAACCGGATATTTCCGGTTTCATCCAGTCATATCCAGATAAAGTGCTGTGGAATTCGTATGCAATGGACCGAGAAAATCACAGGAAAAATGGTTTTGGAGAAAAGCAAAGTCTTTTCGTTAGGCAAGTGCATAAAATGTCATCTATACAAACAGAAATATCATGTTTGTTTGCCGCCGTTCCTCTAGCTTTCTCCCTAGAAAATAGGAATGTGTAGAGCTTGTGTCTCCATGTGGAACCAATTAGTGTTTCCAAACATAAAATTAAATGTTCCCTGATAAAAAACATTCAAAAAAATAAAGTCCGTGGATAATATCAGGAATACACAAACACAGATGCTGTAGCAATATTTCGGTTTGAGTTAGCCAAAAGAAATCCGGATATTTCAGGTTTCATCCAGTCATATCCGGACAAAGTGGTGTGGAATTCGTATGCAATGGACCGAGAAAATCACAGGAAAAATGGTTTTGGAGAAAAGCAAAGTCTTTTCGTTAGGCAAGTGCATAAAATGTAATCTATACAAACAGAAATATCATGTTTGTTTGGCGCAGTTCCTCTAGCTTTCTCCCTAGAAAATACGAATGTGTAGAGCTGGTGTCTCCATGTGGAACCAATTAGTGCTTCCAAGCATAAAATTTAATGTTCCCTGAAAAAAAAAACATTCAAAAAAATAAACTCCGTGGATAATATCAGGAATACACAAACACAGAGGCTATAGCAATATTTCGGTTTGAATTAGCCAAAACGAAACCAGATATTTCCGGTTTCATCCAGTCATATCCGGACAAAGTGGTGTGGAATTCGTATGCAATGGACCGAGAAAATCACAGTAAAAATGGTTTTGGAGAAAAGCAAAGTCTTTTCGTTAGGCAAGTGCATAAAATGTCATCTATACAAACAGAAATAGCATGTTTGTTTGCCGCAGTTCCTCTAGCTTTCTCCCTAGAAAATACGAATGTGTAGAGCTGGTGTGTCCATGTGGGACCAATTAGAGTTTCCAAGGACAAAATTAAATGTTCCCTGATAAAAAAAAAAAACAAAAAAATAAAGTCCGTGGATAATATCAGGAATACACAAACACAGATGCTGTAGCAATATTTCGGTTTGAGTTAGCCAAAACAAAACCGCATATTTCCGGTTTCATCCAGTCATATCCGGACAAAGTGGTGTGGAATTGGTATGCAATGTACTGAGAAAATCACAGGAAAAATGGTTTTGGAGAAAAGCAAAGTCTTTTCGTTAGGCAAGTGCATAAAATGTCATCTATACAAACAGAAATATCATGTTTGTTTGCCGCAGTTCCTCTAGCTTTCTCCCTAGAACATAAAAATGTGTAGAGCTGGTGTCTCCATGTGGAACCAATTAGTGTTTCCAAGCATAAAATTAAATGTTCCCTGAAAAAAAAAACATTCAAAAAAATAAAGTCCGTGGATCATATCAGGAATACACAAACAAAGAGTCTGTAGCAATATCTGGGATTGAATTAGCCAAAATGAAACCGGATATTTCCGGTTTCATCCAGTCATATCCGGACAAACTGGTGTGGAATTCGTATGCAATGGACCGAGAAAATCACAGTAAAAATGGTTTTGGAGAAAAGCAAAGTCTTTTCATTAGGAAAGTGCATAAAATGTCATCTATACAAACAGAAATATCATGTTTGTTTGCCGCAGTTCCTCTAGCTTTCTCCCTAGAAAATACGAATGTGTAGAGCTGGTGTCTCCATGTGGAACCAATTAGTGTTTCCAAACATAAAATTAAATGTTCCCTGATAAAAAATTCAAAAAAATAAAGTCCGTGAATAATATCAGGAATACACAAACACAGATGCTGTAGCAATATTTCGGTTTGAGTTAGCCAAAACAAAACCGGATATTTCCGGTTTCATCCAGTCATATCCGGACAAAGTGGTGTGGAATTCGTATGCAATGGACCGAGAAAATCACAGGAAAAATGGTTTTGGAGAAAAGCAAAGTCTTTTCGTTAGGCAAGTGCATAAAATGTCATCTATACAAACAGAAATATCATGTTTGTTTGCCGCAGTTCCTCTAGCTTTCTCCCTAGAACATAAAAATGTGTAGAGCTGGTGTCTCCATGTGGAACCCTTTAGTGTTTCCAAGCATAAAATTAAATGTTCCCTGAAAAAAAAAACATTCAAAAAAATAAAGTCCGTGGATCATATCAGGAATACACAAACAAAGAGGCTGTAGCAATATCTGGGATTGAATTAGCCAAAATGAAACCGGATATTTCCGGTTTCATCCAGTCATATTCGGACAAACTGGTGTGGAATTCGTATGCAATGGACCGAGAAAATCACAATAAAAATGGTTTTGGAGAAAAGCAAAGTCTTTTCGTTAGGCAAGTGCATAAAATGTCATCTAGACAAACAGAAATAGCATGTTTGTTTGCTGCAGTTCCTCTAGCTTTCTCCCTAGAACAAACAAATGTGTAGAGCTGGTGTCTCCATGTGGAACCAATTAGTGTTTCCAAGCATAAAATTAAATGTTCCCTGAAAAAAAAAACATTCAAAAAAATAAAGTCCGTGGATAATATCAGGAATACACAAACACAGAGGCTGTAGCAATATTTCGGTTTGAGTTAGCCAAAACAAAACCGCAGATTTCCGGTTTCATCCAGTCATATCCGGACAAAGTGGTGTGGAATTCGTATGCAATGGACCAAGAAAATCACAGGAAAAATGGTTTTGGAGAAAAGCAAAGTCTTTTCGTTAGGCAAGTGCATAAAATGTCATCTATACCAACAGAAATATCATGTTTGTTTGCTGCAGTTCCTCTAGCTTTCTCCATAGAACAAACAAATGTGTAGAGCTGGTGTCTCCATGTGGAACCAATTAGTGTTCCAAGCATAAAATGAAAAGTTCCCTGAAAAAAAAAAAAACCTTCAAAAAAATAAAGTCCGTGGATAATATTAGGAATACACAAACAAAGAGGCTGTAGCAATATCTGGGATTGAATTAGCCAAAAGGAAACCGGATATTTCCGGTTTCATCCAGTCATATCCGGACAAAGTGGTGTGGAATTCGTATGCAGTGGACCGAGAAAATCACAGGAAAAATGGTTTTGGAGAAAAGCAAGTCTTTTCGTTAGGCAAGTGCATAAAATGTCATCTAGATAAACAGAAATAGCATGTTTGTTTGCCGCAGTTCCTCTAGCTTTCTCCCTAGAAAATACGAATGTGTAGAGCTGGTGTCTCCATGTGGAACCAAATAGTGTTTCAAAGCATAAAATTTAATGTTCCCTGAAAAAAAAAAACATTCAAAAAAATAAAATCCGTGGATAATATCAGGAATACACAAACACAGATGCTGTAGCAATATTTCGGTTTCAGTTAGCCAAAACAAAACCGGATATTTCTGGTTTCATCCAGTCATATCCGGACAAAGTGGTGTGGCATTCGTATGCAATGGACCAAGAAAATCACAGGAAATATGGTTTTGGAGAAAAGCAAAGTCTTTTCGTTAGGCAAGTGCACAAAATGTCATCTATACAAACAGAAATATCATGTTTGTTTGCCGCAGTTCCTCTAGCTTTCTCCCTAGAAAATACGAATGTGTAGAGCTGGTGTCTCCATGTGGAACCAATTAGTGTTTCAAAGCATAAAATTTAATGTTCCCTGAAAAAAAAACATTCAAAACATAAAGTCCGTGGATAATATCACGAATACACAAACAGAGAGGCTGTAGCAATATCTGTGATTTAATTAGCGAAAACGAAACTGGATATTTCCGGTTTCATCCAGTCATATTCAGACCAACTGGTGTGGAATTCGTATGCAATGGACCGAGAAAATCACAGGAAAAATGGTTTTGGAGAAAAGCAAAGTCTTTTCGTTAGGCAAGTGCATAAAATGTCATCTATACAAACAGAAATATCAAGTTTGTTTGCCGCAGTTCCTCTAGCTTTCTCCCTAGAACAAACAAATGTGTAGAGCTGGTGTTTCCATGTGGAACCAATTAGTGTTCCAAGAATAAAATTTAATGTTCCCTGAAAAAAAAAACATTCAAAAAAATAAAGTCCGTGGATAATATCAGGAATACACAAACACAGATGCTGTACAAATATTTCGGTTTGAGTTAGCCAAAACAAAACCGGATATTTCTGGTTTCATCCAGTCATATCCGGACAAAGTGGTGTGGAATTCGTATGCAATGGACCGAGAAAATCACAGTAAAAATGGTTTTGGAGAAAAGCAAAGTGTTTTCATTAGGCAAGTGCATAAAATGTCATCTAGACAAACAGAAATAGCATGTTTGTTTGCCGCAGTTCCTCTAGCTTTCTCCCTAGAAAATACGAATGTGTAGAGATGGTGTCTCCATGTGGAACCAATTAGTGTTTCCAAGCATAAAATTTAATGTTCCCTGAAAAAAAACATTCAAAAAAATAAAGTCCGTGGATAATATCAGGAATACACAAACAAAGAGGCTGTAGCAATATCTGGGATTGAATTAGCCAAAACGAAACCGGATATTTCCGGTTTCATCCAGTCATGTTTGGACAAAGTGGTGTGGAATTCGTATGCAATGGACCGAGAAAATCACAGGAAAAATGGTTTTGGAGAAAAGCAAAGTCTTTTCGTTAGGCAAGTGCATAAAATGTCATCTAGACAAACAGAAATATCATGTTTGTTTGCCGCAGTTCCTCTAGCTTTCTCCATAGAACAAACAAATGTGTAGAGCTGGTGTCTCCATGTGGAACCAATTAGTGTTCCAAGCATAAAATGAAATGTTCCCTGAAAAAAAAAACATTCAAAAAAATAAAGTCCGTGGATAATATCAGGAATACACAAACACAGAGGCTGTAGCAATATTTCGGTTTGAGTTAGCCAAAAGAAAACCGGATATTTCCGGTTTCATCCAGTCATATCCGGAAAAAGTGGTGTGGAATTGGCATGCAATGTACTGAGAAAATCACAGGAAAAATGGTTTTGGAGAAAAGCAAAGTCTTTTCGTTAGGCAAGTGCATAAAATGTCATCTATACAAACAGAAATATCATGATTGTTTGCCGCAGTTCCTCTACCTTTCTCCCTAGAACATAAAAATGTGTAGAGCTGGTGTCTCCATGTGGAACCAATTAGTGTTTCCAAGCATAAAATTAAATGTTCCCTGAAAAAAAAAATCAAAAAAATAAAGTCCGTGGATAATATCAGGAATACACAAACACAGAGGCTGTAGCAATACCTTGGATTGAATTAGGCAAAACGAATCCGGATATTTCCGGTTTCATCCAGTCATATCCGGACAAAGTGGTGTGGAATTCGTATGCAATGGACCGTGAAAATCACAGTAAAAATGGTTTTGGAGAAAAGCAAAGTCTTTTCGTTAGGCAAGTGCATAAAATGTCATCTATACAAACAGAAATAGCATGTTTGTTTGCCGCAGTTCCTCTAGCTTTCTCCATAGAACAAACAAATGTGTAGAGCTGGTGTCTCCATGTGGAACCAATTAGTGTTCCAAGCATAAATTGAAATGTTCCCTGAAAAAAAAAACATTCAAAAAAATAAAGTCCGTGGATAATATCAGGAATACACAAACACAGAGGCTGTAGCAATATTTCGGTTTGAGTTAGCCAAAACAAAACCGCAGATTTCCGGTTTCATCCAGTCATATCCGGAAAAAGTGGTGTGGAATTCGTATGCAATGGACCAAGAAAATCACAGGAAAAATGGTTTTGGAGAAAAGCAAAGTCTTTTCGTTAGGCAAGTGCATAAAATGTCATCTATACCAACAGAAATATCATGTTTGTTTGCTGCAGTTCCTCTAGCTTTCTCCATGGAACAAACAGATGTGTAGAGCTGGTGTCTCCATGTGGAACCAATTAGTGTTCCAAGCATAAAATGAAAAGTTCCCTGAAAAAAAAAAACCTTCAAAAAAATAAAGTCCGTGGATAATATCAGGAATACACAAACAAAGAGGCTGTAGCAATATCTGGGATTGAATTAGCCAAAAGGAAACAGGATATTTCCGGTTTCATCCAGTCATATCCGGACAAAGTGGTGTGGAATTCGTATGCAGTGGACCGAGAAAATCACAGGAAAAATGGTTTTGGAGAAAAGCAAGTCTTTTCGTTAGGCAAGTGCATAAAATGTCATCTAGATAAACAGAAATAGCATGTTTGTTTGCCGCAGTTCCTCTAGCTTTCTCCCTAGAAAATACGAATGTGTAGAGCTGGTGTCTCCATGTGGAACCAATTAGTGTTTCCAAGCATAAAATTAAATTTTCCCTAAAAAAAACATTCAAAAAAATAAAGTCTGTGGATAATATCAGGAATACACAAACACAGATGCTGTAGCAATATTTCGGTTTGAGTTAGCCAAAACAAAACCGGATATTTCTGGTTTCATCCAGTCATATCCAGAAAAAGTGGTGTGGCATTCGTATGCAATGGACCGAGAAAATCACAGGAAATATGGTTTTGGAGAAAAGCAAAGTCTTTTCGTTAGGCAAGTGCATAAAATGTCATCTATACAAACAGAAATATCATGTTTGTTTGCCGCAGTTCCTCTAGGTTTCTCCCTAGAAAATACGAATGTGTAGAGCTGGTGTCTCCATGTGGAACCAATTAGTGTTTCAAAGCATAAAATTTAATGTTCCCTGAAAAAAAAACATTCAAAACATAAAGTCCGTGGATAATATCACGAATACACAAACAGAGAGGCTGTAGCAATATCTGTGATTTAATTAGCGAAAACGAAACTGGATATTTCCGGTTTCATCCAGTCATATTCAGACCAACTGGTGTGGAATTCGTATGCAATGGACCGAGAAAATCACAGGAAAAATGGTTTTGGAGAAAAGCAAAGTCTTTTCGTTAGGCAAGTGCATAAAATGTCATCTATACAAACAGAAATATCATGTTTGTTTGCCGCAGTTCCTCTAGCTTTCTCCCTAGAACAAACAAATGTGTAGAGCTGGTGTCTCCATGTGGAACCAATTAGTGTTCCAAGAATAAAATTTAATGTTCCCTGAAAAAAAAAAAACATTCAAAAAAATAAAGTCCGTGGATAATATCAGGAATACACAAACACAGATGCTGTACAAATATTTCGGTTTGAGTTAGCCAAAACAAAACCGGATATTTCTGGTTTCATCCAGTCATATCCGGACAAAGTGGTGTGGAATTCGTATGCAATGGACCGAGAAAATCACAGGAAAAATGGTTTTGGAGAAAAGCAAAGTCTTTTCGTTAGGCAAGTGCATAAAATGTCATCTATACAAACAGAAATAGCATGTTTGTTTGCCGCAGTTCCTCTAGTTTTCTCCATAGAACAAACAAATGTGTAGAGCTGGTGTCTCCATGTGGAACCAATTAGTGTTCCAAGCATAAAATGAAATGTTCCCTGAAAAAAAAAACATTCAAAAAAATAAAGTCCGTGGATAATATCAGGAATACACAAACACAGAGGCTGTAGCAATATTTCGGTTTGAGTTAGCCAAAACAAAACCGCAGATTTCCGGTTTCATCCAGTCATATCCGGAAAAAGTGGTGTGGAATTCGTATGCAATGGACCGAGAAAATCACAGGAAAAATGGTTTTGGAGAAAAGCAAAGTCTTTTCGTTAGGCAAGTGCATAAAATGTCATCTATACCAACAGAAATATCATGTTTGTTTGCCGCAGTTCCTCTAGCTTTCTCCCTAGAAAATACGAATGTGTAGAGCTGGTGTCTCCATGTGGAACCAATTAGTGTTCCTAAGCATAAAATTTAATGTTCCCTGAAAAAAAAAACATTCAAAAAAATAAAGTCCGTGGATAATATCAGGAATACAATTAGTGTTTCCAAGCATAAAATTAAATGTTCCCTTAAAAAAAAAAACATTCAAAAAAATAAAATCCGTGGATAATATCAGGAATACACAAACAAAGAGGCTGTAGCAATATCTGGGATTGATATAGCCAATACGAAACCGGATATTTCCGGTTTCATCCAGTCATATCCGGAAAAAGTGGTGTGGAATTGGCATGCAATGGACCGAGAAAATCACAGGAAAAATGGTTTTGGAGAAAAGCAAAGTCTTTTCGTTAGGCAAGTGCATAAAATGTCATCTATACAAACAGAAATAGCATGTTTGTTTGCTGCAGTTCCTCTAGATTTCTCCCTAAAACATAAAAATGTGTACAACTGGTGTCTCCAGGTGGAACCAATTAGTGTTTCCAAGCATAAAATTAAATGTTCCCTGAAAAAAAAAACATTCAAAAAATAAAGTCCGTAGATAATATCAGGAATACACAAACACAGAGGCTGTAGCAATATCTGGGATTGAATTAGCCAAAATGAAACCGGATATTTCCGGTTTCATCCAGTCATATCCGGACAAAGTGGTGTGGAATTCGGATGCAATGGACCGAGAAAATCACAATAAAAATGGTTTTGGAGAAAAGCAAAGTCTTTTCGTTAGGCAAGTGCATAAAATGTCATCTAGACAAACAGAAATAGCATGTTTGTTTGCTGCAGTTCCTCTAGCTTTCTCCCTAGAACAAACAAATGTGTAGAGCTGGTGTCTCCATGTGGAACCAATTAGTGTTCCAAGCATAAAAAGAAATGTTCCCTAAAAAAAAAACATTCAAAAAAATAAAGTCCGTGGATAATATCAGGAATACACAAACACAGAGGCTGTAGCAATATTTCGGTTTGAGTTAGCCAAAACAAAACCGCAGATTTCCGGTTTCATCCAGTCATATCCGGAAAAAGTGGTGTGGAATTCGTATGCAATGGACCAAGAAAATCACAGGAAAAATGGTTTTGGAGAAAAGCAAAGTATTTTCGTTAGGCAAGTGCATAAAATGTCATCTATACCAACAGAAATATCATGTTTGTTTGCTGCAGTTCCTCTAGCTTTCTCCATAGAACAAACAAATGTGTAGAGCTGGTGTCTCCATGTGGAACCAATTAGTGTTCCAAGCATAAAATGAAAAGTTCCCTGAAAAAAAAAAAACCTTCAAAAAAATAAAGTCCGTGGATAATATCAGGAATACACAAACACAGAGGCTGTAGCAATATCTGGGATTGAATTAGCCAAAAGGAAACCGGATATTTCCGGTTTCATCCAGTCATATCCGGACAAAGTGGTGTGGAATTGGTATGCAATGTACTGAGAAAATCACAGGAAAAATGGTTTTGGAGAAAAGCAAAGTCTTTTCGTTAGGCAAGTGCATAAAATGTCATCTAGACAAACAGAAATAGCATGTTTGTTTGCCACAGTTCCTCTAGCTTTCTCCCTAGAAAATACGAATGTGTAGAGCTGGTGTCTCCATGTGGAACCAATTAGTGTTTCCAAGCATAAAATTTAATGTTCCCAGAAAAAAAAAATTCAAAAAAATAAAGTCCGTGGATAATATCAGGAATACACAAACAAAGAGGCTGTAGCAATATTTGGGATTGAATTAGCCAAAACGAAACCGGATATTTCCGGTTTCATCCAGTCATGTTTGGACAAACTGGTGTTGAATTCGTATGCAATGGACCGAGAAAATCACAGGAAAAATGGTTTTGGAGAAAAGCAAAGTCTTTTCGTTAGGCAAGTGCATCAAATGTCATCTATACAAACAGAAATAGCATGTTTGTTTGCCGCAGTTCCTCTAGCTTTCTCCCTAGAACATAAAAATGTGTAGAGCTGGTGTCTCCATGTGGAACCAATTAGTGTTTCCAAGCATAAAATTAAATGTTCCCTGAAAAAAAAACATTCAAAAAAATAAAGTCCGTGGATCATATCAGGAATACACAAACAAAGAGGCTGTAGCAATATCTGGGATTGAATTAGCCAAAACGAAACCGGATATTTCCGGTTTCATCCAGTCATATCCGGACAAAGTGGTGTGGAATTGGTATGCAATGGACCGAGAAAATCACAGGAAAAATGGTTTTGGAGAAAAGCAAAGTCTTTTCGTTAGGCAAGTGCATAAAATGTCATCTTACAAACAGAAATATCATGTTTGTTTGCCGCAGTTCCTCTAGCTTTCTCCCTAGAAAATACGAATGTGTAGAGCTGGTGTCTCCGTGTGGGACCTATTAGAGTTTCCAAGCATAAAATTAAATGTTCCCTGAAAAAAAAAAACATTCAAAAAAATAAAGTCCGTGGATAATATCAGGAATACACAAACACAGATGCTGTAGCAATATCTGGGATTGAATTAGCCAAAACGAAACCGGATATTTCCTGTTTCATCCAGTCATATCCGGACAAACTGGTGTGGAATTCGTATGCAATGGACCGAGAAAATCACAGGAAAAATGGTTTTGGAGAAAAGCAAAGTCTTTTCGTTAGGCAAGTGCATAAAATGTCATCTATACAAACAGAAATATCATGTTTCTTTGCCGCAGTTCCTCTAGCTTTCTCCCTAGAAAATACGAATGTGTAGAGCTGGTGTCTCCGTGTGGGACCAATTAGAGTTTGCAAGCATAAAATTAAATGTTCCCTGAGAAAAAAAAGCATTCAAAAAAATAAAGTCCGTGGATAATATCAGGAATACACAAACAAAGAGGCTGTAGCAATATCTGGGATTGAATTAGCCAAAATGAAACCGGATATTTCTGGTTTCATCCAGTCATATCCGGACAAAGTGGTGTGGAATTCGTATGCAATGGACCGAGAAAATCACAGTAAAAATGGTTTTGGAGAAAAGCAAAATCTTTTCGATAGGCAAGTGCATAAAATGTCATCTATACAAACAGAAATATCATGTTTCTTTGCCGCAGTTCCTCTAGCTTTCTCCCTAGAAAATACGAATGTGTAGAGCTGGTGTCTCCATGTGGAACCAATTTGTGTTTCTAAGCACAAAATTAAATGTTCCCTGAAAAAAAAAGCATTCAAAAAAATAAAGTCCGTGGATAATATCAGGAATACACAAACACAGAGGCTGTAGCAATATTTCGGTTTGAGTTAGCCAAAACAAAACCGGATATTTCCGGTTTCATCCAGTCATAACCGGACAAACTGGTGTGGAATTGGTATGCAATGGACTGAGAAAATCACAGGAAAAATGGTTTTGGAGAAAAGCAAAGTCTTTTCGTTAGGCAAGTGCATAAAATGTCATCTATACAAACAGAAATATCATGTTTCTTTGCCGCAGTTCCTCTAGCTTTCTCCCTAGAAAATACGAATGTGTAGAGCTGGTGTCTCCATGTGGAACCAATTAGTGTTTCCAAGCATAAAATTAAATGATCCCTGATAAAAAACATTCAAAAAAATAAAGTCCGTGGATAATATCAGGAATACACAAACAAAGAGTCCGTAGCAATATCTGGGATTGAATTAGCCAAAACGAAACCGGATATTTCCGGTTTCATCCAGTCATATTCGGACAAACTGGTGTGGCATTCATATGCAATGGACCGAGAAAATCACAATAAAAATGGTTTTGGAGAAAAGCAGAGTCTTTTCGTTAGGCAAGTGCATCAAATGTCATCTATACAAACAGAAATATCATGTTTGTGTGCCGCAGTTCCTCTAGCTTTCTCCCTAGAAAATACAAATGTGTAGATCTGGTGTGTCCATGTGGAACCAATTAGTGTTTCCAAGCATAAAATTAAATGTTCCCTGGAAAAAAAACGTTCAAAAAATAAAGTCCGTGGATAATATCAGGAATACAGAAACACAGAGGCTGTAGCAATATCTGGGATTGAATTAGCCAAAACGAAACCGGATATTTCCTGTTTCATCCAGTCATATCCGCACAAACTGGTGTGGAATTCGTATGCAATGGACCGAGAAAATCACAGTAAAAATGGTTTTGGAGAAAAGCAAAGTCTTTTCGTTAGGCAAGTGCATAAAATGTCATCTATACAAACAGAAATATCATGTTTGTTTGCCGCAGTTCCTCTAGCTTTCTCCCTAGAAAATACGAATGTGTAGAGCTGGTGTCTCCGTGTGGGACCAGAGTTTCCAAGCATAAAATTAAATGTTCCCTGATAAAAAACATTCTGTAAGACCCCCAAAAGGTGTCCCACACTTCTACCGACCCCAGTAACACGAATTCCAGTCCAATCGATGCAAAGTGCAAGAGGAAGTTTATTACATCTGCGCAGATGGGCCGTCTCTGTGCAAGAAGAGAGGCCCAGATCATCAACCGCACAGAGTATTTAAGATTTAAAACCACAACATTAGCATATCTCCACAGCATTACAGAGGATCACAAGATAAACCACAGCATGACAAATAATCACAAGGTAAGGGTTTTTCCATGGTAAGGGACAAAAACCTTGAGCAAGCACAAACACGTGGTCATCGTGACCAAAAACTTAACATAGCTCCTAAAATAATTATCACATGCTCAATTATCTCATAATCATCACATGCTACAAGTCCAGCTAAAATTCAGTTATCTTAAAAAAGCATTTTGCAAGCCCAGCCGTTTTGTACAAAAGCAGAACAATATGCAGTTAGCCAAGCGACTCCATTTTAACCCCTTCCTGCCTTATTTTCTCTCATTCCCCCCTTTTCTTTTTGTCAAATTTTAATCTTAAAATTTTAGGAATTACTTTTTAAATTTTGTAAAAGGCCTAAAATTAGATTCTTTCGGAAAGAAATTAAAAATCCCACAATGGTAACAATTAGAATTAAGAGGTAATTAAGTATACGCTTCCGCCCGGTCCTTTGTTTTATAGGGGAATCTGATCATAAAACAGGCCGGAGATGTCCCAGGTGTCTCTTCCTCCCACGTGATCATTATTGGGATATGTGGGCTGCCCATCACCGGCGCCCACCAAATCCGCTGTCAGACACAGGCTTGCAAGTACATCTCTGTGCCCTGCAGCCGACCTTATGAGCACAAAAGCAAATCTGCAGGGTAGGGGAAGCATGTCCCGCAGGATAGAAAATAAATTACAAAAAGGCATGAGAATTTAAAATCAGAAAATACAACAGAGACACACATCCCTAAAGAAGTCATACAAATTTGGATTAATACCTGGTGCCTGTTCAGCTGAATTGACCCGAATACTTTTTGTGACTTTCACACACCCTCTTCGACTTACTTTAAACATTTTACCATTTCCATTTCAGTCTAGAGTAAA
Source organism: Lepus oiostolus (assembly GCA_036325905.1). Classification (NCBI taxonomy): domain Eukaryota; kingdom Metazoa; phylum Chordata; class Mammalia; order Lagomorpha; family Leporidae; genus Lepus; species Lepus oiostolus. The sequence goes on along the minus strand of JAWMBE010000081.1, from coordinate 87,336 downwards.
CTAGCCATCCGGATAAAGTCATTCTTACAAACCATGTCCTTTTCTTATATAAAAAGCTCTTTTTTTTCCTTTAGCCCTTCTTACCAACAATACATTTTTTTTTATATCCTTTATTTTTAAACTTTGGCACTGCTGGGTCAGGACCAAGGCGTGGGTGATAAACAATTTTACTTTTCACACAAATCTGTTTGGTAACTTCCAGAAAAATCTTTTAACCAGAATTATGTATAAAGCAGAGCCTCTTCCACTTCTTGCTGGATGGAAAAGGTGACGTTCTGCAGCACTCTGGACGTCTTGCTCAATCCCTGTCCAGGCTGCGGCGTCTTCAGGATATACAGCAAATAGTCCTAAGCCAGCATATGTACATAGGCAAACTCGCAGTCACTCATCTTCTGCTGCTCAGAGAGCAGAGCCAAGGACTGCTTCTTCAAAAAGCCTTTAAAGCCCTAAAAGGCAGACATTTAAGCAAAGCCTGGCAGAATAGGGAAATTGCAAAAGTGTAGCAGCATATAAAAGATATGTAGCATTATAAAAATATGTAGCAGCAATTTGACCCAGTCTCCAGTGCCAGTCCCCACCATTAATCATACGTTTTACCTAACTATATCCCCAGTACCTTGGCTACCGCTACCACCATCTGACTTACCCTATAAACACAATGTAACTTTCTATTTCCAACACCTGTGCCACCGTCTGACTTACCCTGGAGACGAAGGCCGACCCGGTGTCTGACCCCAGTACCTTTGATAGTCCAAATCAGGGAAACATTGGCGCAATTCTTCTTCCTGGTCGATAAAGCCTCTGTCCATTTTGAGTTCCCCGTGGGTAGTGGCGAGAGCGTATCTGCTGTTCTTGTGCATTGCCACCCGCTCCTTTTTTAGCTGCACGGAGTGCATGGTCCATAGCGATCAGCCCTGCCAGCCGAGCAGAGTCCTCGGGGGGTTGAAGGTGGAAACCCAGACGTGTCCCAATGAGGGAGGGGCCGAGGGGCCGCTGTCGCCCAGTCTCACCACTCCGCTGCTGTCATCTTTTTTTCTTGTCGTCTTGCAGGGGCCGTTTCGGTCAGTTCAGTCTCGTGTGGCAGTCGTACACCACTTGACTCTCGTTGTTAGTCGGACCTTAGGCAGACTTGTCCTTTTGGGCACTTTTCTGTGCTTTTGCCAGTCTCCTGGGGTCCCTGCCTATTCTGATTCTCCCTTACTTCTGCTTTCTTTTAACTGTGGTGGCCAGAATCCTAGTTAGTTCCTTTTTTTAGCCCATTTTAAACTTCCCCTTTTTTAACTAAAAAACTTTAACCCCTTCAGCTAAGCTCCTCAGGAGAGTCTGGCAGTAGAGACTGAGTCTTTTACAGAGTTCCATTTGAGTGTAGTAAAATTAATGTTAGTAAAACAGGCCCTGCAAGTCCTGTCAGGGCTTGTTTTCCCAGTTATATGGAGGAGGAGGATGGCCAGTTAGAACGGGCCGGGGGTCCTCCCTCCTCTGCTTCATCCTCCTCTGTTTTATCGGATTTTTTTTTTCATTTCTTTTCTGTTTCCAAAAAGGGCACCAATGTCAGGAGCATAAAAAAAAAAAACAGTACCATTTCAATAAACAGACATATTGAGGCGCACACAGTCCAATTAACAAATGAGCTAACATTTTGCATCACTCTGAAATTAGTGATTCGGGTTTCATTAAATATTTGTAAGACAACAAAAATTTTTTTAGCGGATGGAACACGGTGGGTAACCATTTAGCCATAATGATAGTAGCCTATTACTATCTGTAATTGTTACATTTTTGTAGGTTTGTACAATCTTAACTATTTGTTTCCCTTTTGGCTAGACCTCCCGTTTGATCCACATTTGAACTAGCAATACATTTGAACTAGCAACGCCTGGTTGTTTAGCGTTAGCTGGACGGAGACTTCATCGGTCCCTCTTTAAAGGATCTGGCTTCTGAGCCAGAGACTGGAGCAGCTAGAAAGAAACATGTTTATAGCTGAAGTTTAGCATCATTTTACATCTTGGCACCACTTTTAATTTAAACAGCCGATTGGTTATTATCTCTGCAAGATGAGAGATCTCTTTTTGACATCTCCAGGGGCCCTCTGGGGGTGTCAAAAGTTCGGATAATTTAGAACTTGGATTTTTAGAAAGTCTGTTAAAGGTGCCAAGAGAACTTAGAGTATCTGGTCAAAATAGAATTCCTTAACATCCTAAAATGATAGCCATTTATTAGTTAGGGTGATTTTTACACTTTTAAACCAGATTTGATCATAATACTCAACAATGCTTTTTATTAATTTGAACTTAACAGAGACAGTAGAGTACACAATAGATCACTTTGGTAAAACATGAATTTTATGTCTGTTGTTGAATAAACCAGAAATAAAAACCTTGAACATAAGGGTTTACATAATTTAGAACTACTTAACAGAGTCAAAAAGAGCTTATAGGACCTAACTCTAAAAATGGCAGAGTAACTTTAGGTCAATGTAATTTTGGCATTAGTACTTAACTTAAAGAAAACTCTGTAAACAATTCCAAAGTTGCAAACCTTTTAAAACTTCTTATGACTTGCTCACATTTTCTGAAACTTTATACCTGTAGTTACTTTTACATAGTCTTGAATTATTATGTATAGACAATCTATGAGAATACATGTTAACAAACTCAAACAGTCTCTCTTATCGAATTTAAGATGTGAAAAATACAATACATTTTTTTTTACATTTTGCTTAGCATTGATGCCTAGATGGCTTAAGACACTGAGTTATTAATGAATATCACACCATTATCTGAATTAAAAGTCAAAATTACATTTCCATGCTTTTAAGTAACTCCTCCTGGACAGCAAACATGGACACAACTTTGAAAAGATCTTCATCGTTAAGAGAAACATGTCTAAAGCATATCAAAGACATGTAAAACCCAAGTAAGTGAGCTACCAAGCAAACCAAAGGGCTTTAGCATTAACTTAATTCTCTAAACCAATGTTAACAACATAAAGGCTTGTATACACAGAATTTACTCTTATTTTTATAAGACCACTCTAGCTGAAAAGCAAAAACATAAATAGAGCATAGGTCTGACACCATTTACAACATTTTAATATATTTTACATAATCTGAATTGACTCAAGCAGCCGTTACTTTAACAAATTTTAGAGTCTCATCCTTTGAGAGTTCCAGGGATCCGACTGGAAGCCCAAAGTTGGAAGACTCAGTTTAAAATTTAAGCTGTCAGAGTCAAGCGGTAATCTGATCAGTTGGGTAATCACTCAAACACTGAAAACAGATAAACAACATAAACAACTTCGCGTTGCAGTTTTCCCAATTAAGACTCATAAAGTAAGACTCAAAGATGTCCCATATTAAAGGGGAAAGGCAAATAAGGAAAGTATATTAAAACACAGAAAACAATCAGAAGACTTCACAAAGACACTGCGCGCAAAACCAAGACAAAAACCAAGACAAAACTAAAACCAAAACTTCCGACGGGAGTGGCTGCTGCCACCAGCCCTTCTCCCAGGGAAGAAGACCTTTTAAAACTGAAACCTAAACTTCCGAGGGGAGCTGCCACCTCCCATGGAACAAAAATTAAGCTTCAGAACTTCCGAGGGGAGCTGCCACCTCCCACGGAACAAAAATTAAAGAAGGAGGGGGATTCCACGTCCCCTCCACCACCGGAGCGTCCTCCAGTGGTTCGAGCCCGGGGGACTGGGCACGTCTGCCCCTACCCACTGTCGGCTCGATACAGATACAGGTCCTGCAGGCACAATTTCAGTAAAACATAAACCTCCGGTACGTCAAGCGCCCCGGGAAAAAATAAAAAAAATAAAAAAATTAACAAAACACACAAAAATACTTAAAACAGCAAAGACTTACCTCCGATTGGAAAATGGAGCGTGGGTCTGGGGTCTTGAATCCCGGACGAGCCCCCAAGAATGTAAGACCCCCGAAAGGTGTCCCACACTTCTACCGACCCCATAAACACGAATTCCAGTCCAATCGATGCAAAGTGCAAGAGGAAGTTTATTACATCTGTGCAGATGGGCCGTCTCTGTGCAAGAAGAGAGGCCCCGATCATCAACCGCACAGAGTATTTAAGATTTAAAACCACAACATTAGCATATCTCCACAGCGTTACAGAGGATCACAAGATAAACCACAGCATGACAAATAATCACAAGGTAAGGGTTTTTCCAGGGTAAGGGACAAAAACCTTGAGCAAGCACAAACACGGGGTCATCGTGACCAAAAACTTAACATAGCTCCTAAAATAATTATCACATGCTCAATTATCTCATAATCATCACATGCTACAAGTCCAGCTAAAATTCAGTTATCTTAAAAAAGCATTTTGCAAGCCCAGCCGTTTTGTACAAAAGCAGAACAATATGCAGTTAGCGAAGCGACTCCATTTTAACCCCTTCCTGCCTTATTTTCTCTCAATTCAAAAAAATAAAGTCCGTGGATAATATCAGGAATACACAAACAAAGAGGCTGTAGCAATATCTGGGATTGAATTAGCCAAAACGAAACCGGATATTTCCGGTTTCATCCAGTCATATCCAGACAAACTGGTGTGGAATTCGTATGCAATGGACTGAGAAAATCACAGTAAAAATGGTTTTGGAGAAAAGCAAAGTCTTTTCGTTAGGCAAGTGCATCAAATGTCATCTAGACAAACAGAAATATCATGTTTGTTTGCCACAGTTCCTCTAGCTTTCGCCCTAGAAAATACGAATGTGTAGAGCTGGTGTCTCCGTGTGGGACCAATTAGAGTTTCCAAGGACAAAGTTAAATGTTCCCTGATAAAAAAAATCAAATCAATAAAGTCCGTGGATAATATCAGGAAAACACAAACACAGATGCTGTAGCAATAATTCGGTTTGAGTTAGCCAAAAAAAAAAACCGGATATTTCCGGTTTCATCCAGTCATATCTGGACAAAGTGGTGTGGAATTCGTATGCAATGGACCGAGAAAATCACAGGAAAAATGGTTTTGGAGAAAAGCAAAATCTTTTCGTTAGGCAAGTGCATAAAATGTCATCTATACAAACAGAAATATCATGTTTGTGTGCTGCAGTTCCTCTAGCTTTCCCCCTAGAAAATACAAATGTGTAGATCTGGTGTGTCCATGTGGAACCAATTAGTGTTTCCAAGCATATAATTAAATGTTCCCTGAAAAAAAAAAACATTCAAAAAAACAAAGTCCGTGGATAATATCAGGAATACACAAACACAGAGGCTGTAGCAATATCTGGGATTGAATTAGCCAAAATGAAACTGGATATTTCCGGTTTCATCCAGTCATATCCGGAAAAACTGGTGTGCAATTCGTATGCAATGGACCTAGAAAATCACAGGAAAAATGGTTTTGGAGAAAAGCAAAGTCTTTTCGTTAGGCAAGTGCATCAAATGTCATCTAGACAAACAGAAATATCATGTTTGTTTGCCGCAGTTCCTCTAGCTTTCTCCCTAGAAAATACGAATGTGTAGAGCTGGTGTCTCCATGTGGAACCAATTAGTGTTTCCAAGCATAAAATTTAATGTTCCCTGAAAAAAAACGTTCAAAAAAATAAAGTCTGTGGATAATATCAGGAATACACAAACACAGATGCTGTAGCAATATCTGGGATTGAGTTAGCCAAAACAAAACCGGATATTTCCGGTTTCATCCAGTCATATCCGGACAAACTGGTGTGGAATTGGTAAGCAATGGCCCGAGAAAATCACAGGAAAAATGGTTTTGGAGAAAAGCAAAGTCTTTTCGTTAGGCAAGTGCATCAAATGTCATCTATACAAACAGAAATATCATGTATGTTTGCCACAGTTCCTCTAGCTTTCTCCCTAGAAAATATGAATGTGTAGAGCTGGTGTCTCCATGTGGAACCAATTAGTGTTTCCAAGCATAAAATTAAATGTTCCCTGAAAAAAAAAACATTCAAAAAATAAAGTCCGTGGATAATATCAGGAATACACAAACACAGAGGCTGTAGCAAATTTTCGGTTTGAGTTAGCCAAAACGAAACCGGATATTTCCGGTTTCATCCAGTCATATCCGGACAAAGTGGTGTGGAATTGGTATGCAATGGACCGAGAAAATCACAGTAAAAATGGTTTTGGAGAAAAGCAAAGTCTTTTCGTTAGGCAAGTGCATAAAATGTCATCTATACAAACAGAAATATCCTGTTTGTTTGCCACAGTTCCTCTAGCTTTCTCCCTAGAAAATACGAATGTGTAGAGCTGGTGTCTCCATGTGGAACCAATTAGTGTTTCCAAGCATAAAATTAAATGTTCCCTGAAAAAAAAAACATTCAAAAAAATAAAATCCGTGGATAATATCAGGAATACACAAACAAAGAGGCTGTAGCAATATCTGGGATTGAATTAGCCAAAATGAAACCGGATATTTCCGGTTTCATCCAGTCATATCCGGACAAAGTGGTGTGGAATTCGTATGCAATGCTCCGAGAAAATCACAGTAAAAATGGTTTTGGAGAAAAGCAAAGTCTTTTCGTTAGGCAAGTGCATCAAATGTCATCTAGACAAACAGAAATATCATGCTTGTTTGCCGCAGTTCCTCTAGCTTTCTCCCTAGAAAATACGAATGTGTAGAGCTGGTGTCTCCATGTGGAACCAATTAGTGTTTCCAAGCATAAAATTAAATGTTCCCTGATAAAAAACATTCAAAAAAATGAAGTCCGTGGATAATATCACGAATACACAAACAAAGAGGCTGTAGCAATATCTGGGATTGAATGAGCCAAAACAAAACGGGATATTTCCGGTTTCATCCAGTCATATCCGGACAAACTGGTGTGGCACTCGTATGCAATGGCCCGAGAAAATCACAGGAAAATGCTTTTGGAGAAAAGCAAAGTCTTTTCGTTAGGCAAGTGCATAAAATGTCATCTATACAAACAGAAATATCATGTTTGTTTGCCGCAGTTCCTATAGCTTTCTCCCTAGAAAATAGGAATGTGTAGAGCTGGTGTCTCCATGTGGAAACAATTAGTGTTTCCAAGCATAAAATTAAATGTTCCCTGAAAAAAAAACATTCAAAAAAATAAAGTCCGTGGATAATATCAGGAATACAGAAACACAGAGGCTGTAGCAAATTTTCGGTTTGAGTTAGCCAAAACAAAACCGGATATTTCCGGTTTCATCCAGTCATATCCGGACAAAGTGGTGTGGAATTCGTATGCAATGGACCGAGAAAATCACAGGAAAAATGGTTTTGAAGAAAAGCATAGTCTTTTCGTTAGGCAAGTGCATAAAATGTCATCTAGACAAACAGAAATATCATGCTTGTTTGCCACAGTTCCTCTAGCTTTCTCCCTAGAAAATACGAATGTGTAGAGCTGGTGTCTCCATGTGGAACCAATTAGTATTTCCAAGCATAAAATTAAATGTTCCCTGATAAAAAACATTCAAAAAAAGGAAGTCCGTGGATAATATCACGAATACACAAACAAAGAGGCTGTAGCAATATCTGGGATTGAATTAGCCAAAACGAAACCGGATATTTCTGGTTTCATCCAGTCATATTTGGACAAACTGGTGTGGAATTCATATGCAATGGACCAAGAAAATCACAGTAAAAATGGTTTTGGAGAAAAGCAAAGTCTTTTCGTTAGGCAAGTGCATAAAATGTCATCTATACAAACAGAAATATCATGTTTGTGTGCTGCAGTTCCTATAGCTTTCTCCCTAGAAAATACAAATGTGTAGATCGGGTGTGTCCATGTGGAACCAATTAGTGTTTCCAAGCATAAAATTAAATGTTCCCTGAAAAAAAAAAGTTCAAAAAAATAAAGTCCATGGATAATATCAGGAATACACCAACACAGAGGCTGCAGCAAATTTTCGGTTTGAGTTAGCCAAAAAAAACCCGGATACTTCCGGTTTCATCCAGTCATATCCGGATAAAGTGGTGTGGAATTCGTATGCAATGGCCCGAGAAAATCACAGTAAAAATGGTTTTGGAGAAAAGCAAAGTCTTTTCGTTAGGCAAGTGCATAAAATGTCATCTAGGCAAACAGAAATAGCATGTTTGTTTGCCGCAGTTCCGCTAGCTTTCTCCCTAGAAAATATGAATGTGTAGAGCTGGTGTCTCCATGTGGAACCAATTAGTGTTTCCAAGCATACAATTAAATGTTCCCTGAAAAAAAAAACATTCAAAAAAATAAAGTCCGTGGATAATATCAGGAATACACAAACACAGAGGCTGTAGCAATATTTCGGTTTGAGTTAGCCAAAACAAAACAGGATATTTCCGGTTTCATCCAGTCATATCCGGACAAAGTGGTGTGGAATTCGTATTCAATGGCCCGAGAAAGTTACAGGAAAAATGGTTTTGGAGAAAAGCAAAGTCTTTTCGTTAGGCAAGTGCATAAAATGTCATCTAGACAAACAGAAATAGCATGTTTGTTTGCCGCAGTTCCTCTAGCTTTCTCCCTAGAAAATACGAATGTGTAGAGCTGGTGTCTCCATGTGGAACCAATTAGTGTTTCCAAGCATAAAATTAAATGTTCCCTGAAAAAAAAACATTCAAAAAAATAAAGTCCGTGGATAATATCAGGAATAAACAAACAAAGAGGCTGTAGCAATATCTGGGATTGAATTATCGAAAACGATACCGGATATTTCCGGTTTCATCCAGTCATATCCGGACAAAGTGGTGTGGAATTCGTATGCAATGGACCGAGAAAATCACAGTAAAAATGATTTTGGAGAAAAGCAAAGTCTTTTCGTTAGGCAAGTGCATAAAATGTCATCTATACAAACAGAAATATCATGTTTGTTTGCCACAGTTCCTCTAGCTTTCTCCCTAGAACAAACGAATGTGTAGAGCTGGTGTCTCCATGTGGAACCAATTAGTGTTTCCAAGCATAAAATTAAATGTTCCCTGAAAAAAAAAACCTTCAAAAAAATAAAGTCCGTGGATAATATCAGGAATACACAAACAAAAAGGCTGTAGCAATATCTGGGATTGAATTATCAAAAACGATACCGGATATTTCCGGTTTCATCCAGTTATATCCGGACAAACTGGTGTGGAATTCGTATGCAATGGACCGAGAAAATCACAGTAAAAATGGTTTTGGAGAAAAGCAAAGTCTTTTCGTTAGGCAAGTGCATAAAATGTCATCTATACAAACAGAAATATCAGGTTTGTGTGCTGCAGTTCCTCTAGCTTTCTCCCTAGAAAATACAAATGTGTAGATCGGGTGTGTCCATGTGGAACCAATTAGTGTTTCCAAGCATAAAATTAAATGTTCCCTGAAAAAAAAAGTTCAAAAAAATAAAGTCCATGGATAATATCAGGAATACACAAACACAGAGGCTGTCGCAATATCTGGGATTGAATTAGCCAAAATGAAACTGGATATTTCCGGTTTCATCCAGTCATATCCGGACAAAGTGGTGTGGAATTCGTATGCAATGGTCCGAGAAAATCACAGTAAAAATGGTTTTGGAGAAAAGCAAAGTCTTTTCGTTAGGCAAGTGCATAAAATGTCATCTATACAAACAGAAATATCATGTTTGTTTGCCGCAGTTCCTATAGCTTTCTCCCTAGAAAATAGGAATGTGTAGAGCTGGTGTCTCCATGTGGAAACAATTAGTGTTTCCAAGCATAAAATTAAATGTTCCCTGAAAAAAAAAACATTCAAGAAAATAAAGTCCGTGGATAATATCAGGAATACAGAAACACAGAGGCTGTAGCAAATTTTCGGTTTGAGTTAGCCAAAACAAAACCGGATATTTCCGGTTTCATCCAGTCATATCCGGACAAAGTGGTGTGGAATTCGTATGCAATGGACCGAGAAAATCACAGGAAAAATGGTTTTGGAGAAAAGCATAGTCTTTTCGTTAGGCAAGTACATAAAATGTCATCTAGACAAACAGAAATATCATGCTTGTTTGCCACAGTTCCTCTAGCTTTCTCCCTAGAACATACGAATGTGTAGAGCTGGTGTCTCCATGTGGAACCAATTAGTGTTTCCAAGCATAAAATTAAATGTTCCCTGAAAAAAAAAAACATTCAAAAAAATAAAATCCGTGGATAATATCAGGAATACACAAACAAAGAGGCTGTAGCAATATCTGGGATTGAATTAGCCAAAACGAAACCGGATATTTCCGGTTTCATCCAGTCATATCCGGACAAAGTGGTGTGGAATTGGTATGCAATGGACCGAGAAAATCACAGGAAAAATGGTTTTGGAGAAAAGCAAAGTCTTTTCGTTAGGCAAGTGCATAAAATGTCATCTATACAAACAGAAATATCATGTTTGTTTGCCGCAGTTCCTCTAGCTTTCTCCCTAGAAAATACGAATGTTTAGAGCTGATGTCTCCGTGTACACAAATTAGAATTTCCATGGACAAAGTTAAATGTTCCCAGAAAAAAAAAACATTCAAAAAAATAATTCCGTGGATAATATCAGGAATACACAAACAAAGAGGCTGTAGCAATATCTGGGATTGAATTAGCCAAAACGAAACCGGATATTTCCGGTTTCATCCAGTCATATCCGGACAAAGTGGTGTGGAATTGGTATGCAATGGACCGAGAAAATCACAGGAAAAATGGTTTTTGAGAAAAGCAAAGTCTTTTCGTTAGGCAAGTGCATAAAATGTCATCTAGACAAACAGAAATAGCATGTTTGTTTGCCGCAGTTCCTCTAGCTTTCTCCCTAGAAAATACGAATGTGTAGAGCTGGTGTTTCCATGTGGAACCAATTAGTGTTTCCAAGCATAAAATTAAATGTTCCCAGAAAAAAAAAACATTCAAAAATATAAAGTCCGTGGATAATATCAGGAATACACAAACAAAGAGGCTGTAGCAATATCTGGGATTGAATTAGGCAAAACGAAACCGGATATTTCCGGTTTAATCCAGTCATATCTGGACAAAGTGGTGTGGAATTCGTATGCAATGGACCGAGAAAATCACAGGAAAAATGGTTTTGGAGAAAAGCAAAGTATTTTTGTTAGGCAAGTGCATAAAATGTCATCTATACAAACAGAAATATCATGTTTGTTTGCCGCAGTTCCTCTAGCTTTCTCCCTAGAACAAACGAATGTGTAGAGCTCGTGTCTCCATGTGGAACCAATTAGTGTTTCCAAGCATAAAATGAAATGTTCCCTGAAAAAAAAACATTCAAAAAAATACAGTCCGTGGATAATATCAGGAATACACAAACACAGAGGCTGTAGCAATATTTCGGTTTGAGTTAGCCAAAACAAAACCGCATATATCCGGTTTCATCCAGTCATATCCGGACAAAGTGTTGTGGAATTGGTATGCAATGGACCGAGAAAATCACAGGAAAAATGGTTTTGGAGAAAAGCAAAGTCTTTTCGTTAGGCAAGTGCATAAAATGTCATCTATACAAACAGAAATATCATGTTTGTTTGCCGCAGTTCCTCTAGCTTTCTCCCTAGAAAATACGAATGTTTAGAGCTGATGTCTCCGTGTACACAAATTAGAATTTCCATGGACAAAGTTAAATGTTCCCAGAAAAAAAAAACATTCAAAAAAATAATTCCGTGGATAATATCAGGAATACACAAACAGAGAGGCTGTAGCAATATTTCGGTTTGAGTTAGCCAAAACAAAACCGGATATTTCCGGTTTCATCCAGTCATATCCGGACAAAGTGGTGTGGAATTGGTATGCAATGGACCGAGAAAATCACAGGAAAAATGGTTTTGGAGAAAAGCAAAGTCTTTTCGTTAGGCAAGTGCATAAAATGTCATCTATACAAACAGAAATATCATGTTTGTTTGCCACAGTTCCTCTCGCTTTCTCCCTAGAACATACGAATGTGTAGAGCTGGTGTCTCCATGTGGAACCAATTAGTGTTTCCAAGCATAAAATTTAATGTTCCCTGAAAAAAAAAACATTCAAAAAAATACAGTCCGTGGATAATATCAGGAATACACAAACACAGATGCTGTAGCAATAACTGGGATTGAGTTAGCCAAAACAAAACCGGATATTTCCGGTTTCATCCAGTCATATCCGGACAAAGTGGTGGGGAATTGGTATGCGATGGACCGAGAAAATCACAGTAAAAATTGTTTTGGAGAAAAGCAAAGTCTTTTCGTTAGGCAAGTGCATAAAATATCATCTAGACAAACAGAAATATCATGTTTGTTTGCCGCAGTTCCTCTAGCTTTCTCCCTAGAACATACGAATGTGTAGAGCTGGTGTCTCCATGTGGAACCAATTAGTGTTTCCAAGCATAAAATTAAATGTTCCCTAAAAAAACCATTCAAAAAAATAAAATACGTGGATAATATCAGGAATACACAAACACAGATGCTGTAGCAACATTTCGGTTTGAGTTAGCCGAAACAAAACCGGATATTTCGGGTTTCATCCAGTCATATCCGGACAAAGTGGTGTGGAATTGGTATGCAATGGACCGAGAAAATCACAGGAAAAATGGTTTTGGAGAAAAGCTAAGTCTTTTCGTTAGGCAAGTGCATAAAATGTCATCTAGACAAACAGAAATATCATGTTTGTTTGCCGCAGTTCCTATAGCTTTCTCCCTAGAAAATACGAATGTTTAGAGCTGATGTCTCTGTGTACACCAATTAGAGTTTCCAAGGACAAAGTTAAATGTTCCCAGAAAAAAAAAACATTCAAAAAAATACAGTCCGTGGATAATATCAGGAATACACAAACAGAGAGGCTGTAGTAATATTTCGGTTTGAGTTAGCCAAAACAAAACCGGATATTTCCGGTTTCATCCAGTCATATCCGGACAAAGTGGTGTGGAATTCGTATGCCATTGACCGAGAAAATCACAGGAAAAATGGTTTTGGAGAAAAGCAAAGTCTTTTCGTTAGGCAAGTGCATAAAATGTCATCTATACAAACAGAAATATCATGTTTGTTTGACGCAGTTCCTCTAGCTTTCTCCCTAGAAAATACGAATGTGTAGAGCTGGTGTCTCCATGTGGAACCAATTAGTGTTTCCAAGCATAAAATTTAATGTTCCCTGAAAAAAAAAACATTCAAAAAAATAAAGTCCATGGATCATATCACGAATACACAAACACAGATGCTGTAGCAACATTTCGGTTTGAGTTAGCCGAAACATAACCGGATATTTCGGGTTTCATCCAGTCATATCCGGACAAAGTGGTGTGGAATTCGTATGCAATTGACCGAGAAAATCACAGTAAAAATGGTTTTGGAGAAAAGCAAAGTCTTTTCGTTAGGCAAGTGCATAAAATGTCATCTATAAAAACAGAAATATCATGTTTGTTTGCCGCAGTTCCTCTAGCTTTCTCCCTAGAAAATACGAATGTGTAGAGCTGGTGTCTCCATGTGGAACCAAATAGTGTTTCCAAGCATAAAATTAAATGTTCCCTGAAAAAAAAAAACATTCAAAAAAATAAAATCCGAGGATGATATCAGGAATACACAAACACAGAGGCTGTAGCAATAACTGGGATTGAGTTAGCCAAAACAAAACCGGATATTTCCGGTTTCATCCAGTCATATCCGGACAAAGTGGTGGGGAATTGGTATGCGATGGACCGAGAAAATCACAGTAAAAATTGTTTTGGAGAAAAGCAAAGTCTTTTCGTTAGGCAAGTGCATAAAATATCATCTAGACAAACAGAAATATCATGTTTGTTTGCCGCAGTTCCTCTAGCTTTCTCCCTAGAACATACGAATGTGTAGAGCTGGTGTCTCCATGTGGAACCAATTAGTGTTTCCAAGCATAAAATTAAATGTTCCCTAAAAAAAAACATTCAAAAAAATAAAATCCGTGGATAATATCAGGAATACACAAACACAGATGCTGTAGCAACATTTCGGTTTGAGTTAGCCAAAACAAAACCGGATATTTCGGGTTTCATCCAGTCATATCCGGACAAAGTGGTGTGGAATTGGTATGCAATGGACCGAGAAAATCACAGGAAAAATGGTTTTGGAGAAAAGCAAAGTCTTTTCGTTAGGCAAGTGCATAAAATGTCATCTATACAAACAGAAATAGCATGTTTGTTTGCCGCAGTTCCTCTAGCTTTCTCCCTAGAAAATACGAATGTGTAGAGCTGGTGTCTCCATGTGGAACCAATTAGTGTTTCCAAGCATAAAATTAAATGTTCCCTGAAAAAAAAACATTCAAAAAAATAAAATCCGTGGATAATATCAGGAATACACAAACACAGATGCTGTAGCAATATTTCGGTTTGAGTTAGCCAAAACAAAACCGGATATTTCCGGTTTCATCCATTCATATCCGGACAAAGTGGTGTGGAATTCGTATGCAGTGGACCGAGAAAATCACAGTAAAAATGGTTTTGGAGAAAAGCAAAGTCTTTTCGTTAGGCAAGTGCATAAAATGTCATCTATACAAACAGAAATATCATGTTTGTTTGCCACAGTTCCTCTAGCTTTCTCCCTAGAAAATACGAATGTGTAGAGCTGGTGTCTCCATGTGGAACCAATTAGTGTTTCCAAGCATAAAATTAAATGTTCCCTGAAAAAAAAACATTCAAAAAAATGAAGTCCGTGGATAATATCACGAATACACAAACAAAGAGGCTGTAGCAATATCTGGGATTGAATTAGCCAAAACGAAACCGGATATTTCTGGTTTCATCCAGTCATATTTGGACAAACTGGTGTGGAATTCATATGCAATGGACCAAGAAAATCACAGTAAAAATGGTTTTGGAGAAAAGCAAAGTCTTTTCGTTAGGCAAGTGCATAAAATGTCATCTATACAAACAGAAATATCATGTTTGTTTGCCACAGTTCCTCTAGCTTTCTCCCTAGAAAATATGAATGTGTAGAGCTGGTGTCTCCATGTGGAACCAATTAGTGTTTCCAAGCATAAAATTAAATGTTCCCTGAAAAAAAAACATTCAAAAAAATGAAGTCCGTGGATAATATCACGAATACACAAACAAAGAGGCTGTAGCAATATCTGGGATTGAATTAGCCAAAACGAAACCGGATATTTCTGGTTTCATCCAGTCATATTTGGACAAACTGGTGTGGAATTCATATGCAATGGACCAAGAAAATCACAGTAAAAATGGTTTTGGAGAAAAGCAAAGTCTTATCGTTAGGCAAGTGCATAAAATGTCATCTATACAAACAGAAATATCATGTTTGTGTGCTGCAGTTCCTATAGCTTTCTCCCTAGAAAATACAAATGTGTAGATCGGGTGTGTCCATGTGGAATCAATTAGTGTTTCCAAGCATAAAATTAAATGTTCCCTGAAAAAAAAAAGTTCAAAAAAATAAAGTCCATGGATAATATCAGGAATACACAAACACAGAGGCTGTAGCAAATTTTCGGTTTGAGTTAGCCAAAAAAAACCCGGATACTTCCGGTTTCATCCAGTCATATCCGGATAAAGTGGTGTGGAATTCGTATGCAATGGACCGAGAAAATCACAGTAAAAATGGTTTTGGAGAAAAGCAAAGTCTTTTCGTTAGGCAAGTGCATAAAATGTCATCTAGGCAAACAGAAATAGCATGTTTGTTTGCCGCAGTTCCTCTAGCTTTCTCCCTAGAAAATATGAATGTGTAGAGCTGGTGTCTCCATGTGGAACCAATTAGTGTTTCCAAGCATACAATTAAATGTTCCCTGAAAAAAAAAACATTCAAAAAAATAAAGTCCGTGGATAATATCACGAATACACAAACACAGAGGCTGTAGCAATATCTGGGATTGAATTAGCCAAAACGAAACCGGATATTTCCGGTTTCATCCAGTCATATCAGGACAAAGTGGTGTGGAATTGGTATGCAATGGACTGAGAAAATCACAGGAAAAATGGTTTTGGAGAAAAGCAAAGTCTTTTCGTTAGGCAAGCGCATAAAATGTCATCTATACAAACAGAAATATCATGATTGTTTGCCACAGTTCCTCTAGCTTTTTCGTAAAAAATACGAATGTGTAGAGCTGGTGTTTCCATGTGGAACCAATTAGTGTTTCCAAGCATAAAATTAAATGTTCCCTGAAAAAAACATTCAAAAAAATGAAGTCCGTGGATAATATCACGAATACACAAACAAAGAGGCTGTAGCAATATCTGGGATTGAATTAGCCAAAACGAAACCGGATATTTCTGGTTTCATTCAGTCATATTCGGAAAAACTGGTGTGGAATTCATATGCAATGGACCGAGAAAATCAGAGTAAAAATGGTTTTGTAGAAAAGCAAAGTCTTTTCGTTAGGAAAGTGCATAAAATGTCATCTATACAAACAGAAATATCATGTTTGTGTGCTGCAGTTCCTATAGCTTTCTCCCTAGAAAATACAAATGTGTAGATCTGGTGTGTCCATGTGGAACCAATTAGTGTTTTCAAGCATAAAATTAAATGTTCCCTGAAAAAAAAAGTTCAAAAAATAAAGTCCATGGATAATATCAGGAATACACAAACACAGAGGCTGTAGCAAATTTTCGGTTTGAGTTAGCCAAAAAAAAAACCGGATACTTCCGGTTTCATCCAGTCATATCCGGACAAAGTGGTGTGGAATTCGTATGCAATGGACCGAGAAAATCACAGGAAAAATGGTTTTGGAGAAAAGCAAAGTCTTTTCGTTAGGCAAGTGCATAAAATGTCATCTAGACAAACAGAAATAGCATGTTTGTTTGCCGCAGTTCCTCTAGCTTTCTCCCTAGAAAATACGAATGTGTAGAGCTGGTGTTTCCATGTGGAACCAATTAGTGTTTCCAAGCATAAAATTAAATGTTCCCAGAAAAAAAAAAACATTCAAAAATATAAAGTCCGTGGATAATATCAGGAATACACAAACAAAGAGGCTGTAGCAATATCTGGGATTGAATTTGCCAAAACGAAACAGGATATTTCCGGTTTCATCCAGTCATATCCGGACAAAGTGGTGTGGAATTCGTATGCAATGGACCGAGAAAATCACAGGAAAAATGGTTTTGGAGAAAAGCAAAGTATTTTTGTTAGGCAAGTGCATAAAATGTCATCTATACAAACAGAAATATCATGTTTGTTTGCCGCAGTTCCTCTAGCTTTCTCCCTAGAACAAACGAATGTGTAGAGCTCGTGTCTCCATGTGGAACCAATTAGTGTTTCCAAGCATAAAATGAAATGTTCCCTGAAAAAAAAAACATTCAAAAAAATAAAGTCCGTGGATAATATCAGGAATACACAAACACAGAGGCTGTAGAAATATTTCGGTTTGAGTTAGCCAAAACAAAACCGCATATATCCGGTTTCATCCAGTCATATCCGGACAAAGTGGTGTGGAATTGGTATGCAATGGACCGAGAAAATCACAGGAAAAATGGTTTTGGAGAAAAGCAAAGTCTTTTCGTTAGGCAAGTGCATAAAATGTCATCTATACAAACAGAAATATCATGTTTGTTTGCCACAGTTCCTCTCGCTTTCTCCCTAGAACATAAAAATGTGTAGAGCTGGTGTCTCCATGTGGAACCAATTAGTGTTTCCAAGCATAAAATTAAATGTTCCCTGAAAAAAAAAAAACATTCACAAAAATAATGTCCGTGGATATATCAGGAATACACAAACAAAGAGGCTGTAGCAAATTTTCGGTTTGAGTTAGCCAAAAAAATCCGGATACTTCCGGTTTCATCCAGTCATATCCGGACAAAGTGGTGTGGAATTCGTATGCAATGGACCGAGAAAATCACAGTAAAAATGGTTTTGGAGAAAAGCAAAGTCTTTTCGTTAGGCAAGTGCATAAAATGTCATCTAGACAAACAGAAATAGCATGTTTGTTTGCCTCAGGTACTCTAGCTTTCTCCCTAGAAAATACGAATGTTTAGAGCTGATGTCTCTGTGTACACCAATTAGAGTTTCCAAGGACAAAGTTAAATGTTCCCAGAAAAAAAAAACATTCAAAAAAATACAGTCCGTGGATAATATCAGGAATACACAAACAGAGGGGCTGTAGTAATATTTCGGTTTGAGTTAGCCAAAACAAAACCGGATATTTCCGGTTTCATCCAGTCATATCCGGACAAAGTGGTGTGGAATTCGTATGCAATGGACCGAGAAAATCACAGTAAAAATGGTTTTGGAGAAAAGCAAAGTCTTTTCGTTAGGCAAGTGCATAAAATATCATCTAGACAAACAGAAATATCATGTTTGTTTGCCGCAGTTCCTCTAGCTTTCTCCCTAGAACATACGAATGTGTAGAGCTGGTGTCTCCATGTGGAACCAATTAGTGTTTCCAAGCATAAAATTAAATGTTCCCTAAAAAAAAAATTCAAAAAAATAAAATCCGTGGATAATATCAGGAATACACAAACACAGAGGCTGTAGCAACATTTCGGTTTGAGTTAGCCGAAACATAACCGGATATTTCGGGTTTCATCCAGTCATATCCGGACAAAGTGGTGTGGAATTGGTATGCAATGGACTGAGAAAATCACAGGAAAAATGGTTTTGGAGAAAAGCAAAGTCTTTTCGTTAGGCAAGTGCATAAAATGTCATCTATACAAACAGAAATAGCATGTTTATTTGCCGCAGTTCCTCTAGCTTTCTCCCTAGAAAATACGAATGTGTAGAGCTGGTGTCTCCATGTGGAACCAAATAGTGTTTCCAAGCATAAAATTAAATGTTCCCTGAAAAAAAAAAACATTCAAAAAAATAAAGTCCGTGGATAATATCAGGAATACAGAAACACAGAGGCTGTAGCAAATTTTCGGTTTGAGTTAGCCAAAACAAAACCGGATATTTCCGGTTTCATCCAGTCATATCCGGACAAAGTGGTGTGGAATTCGTATGCAATGGACCGAGAAAATCACAGGAAAAATGGTTTTGGAGAAAAGCATAGTCTTTTCGTTAGGCAAGTGCATAAAATGTCATCTAGACAAACAGAAATATCATGCTTGTTTGCCACAGTTCCTCTAGCTTTCTCCCTAGAAAATACGAATGTGTAGAGCTGGTGTCTCCATGTGGAACCAATTAGTGTATCCAAGCATAAAATTAAATGTTCCCTGAAAAAAAAAACATTCAAAAAAATAAAATCCGTGGATAATATCAGGAATACACAAACAAAGAGGCTGTAGCAATATCTGGGATTGAATTAGCCAAAACGAAACCGGATATTTCCGGTTTCATCCAGTCATATCCGGACAAAGTGGTGTGGAATTGGTATGCAATGGACCGAGAAAATCACAGGAAAAATGGTTTTGGAGAAAAGCAAAGTCTTTTCGTTAGGCAAGTGCATAAAATGTCATCTATACAAACAGAAATAGCATGTTTCTTTGCCGCAGTTCCTCTAGATTTCTCCCTAGAACATAAAAATGTGTAGAGCTGCTGTGTCCATGTGGAACCAATTAGTGTTTCCAAGCATAAAATTAAGTGCTCCCTGAAAAAAAAACATTCAAAAAAATAAAATCCGTGGATAATATCAGGAATACACAAACACAGATGCTGTAGCAATATTTCGGTTTGAGTTAGCCAAAACAAAACCGGATATTTCCGGTTTCATCCAGTCATATCCGGACAAAGTGGTGTGGAATTCGTATGCAGTGGACCGAGAAAATCACAGTAAAAATGGTTTTGGAGAAAAGCAAAGTCTTTTCGTTAGGCAAGTGCATAAAATGTCATCTATACAAACAGAAATATCATGTTTGTTTGCCACAGTTCCTCTAGCTTTCTCCCTAGAAAATATGAATGTGTAGAGCTGGTGTCTCCATGTGGAACCAATTAGTGTTTCCAAGCATAAAATTAAATGTTCCCGGAAAAAAAAACATTCAAAAAAATGAAGTCCGTGGATAATATCACGAATACACAAACAAAGAGGCTGTAGCAATATCTGGGATTGAATTAGCCAAAACGAAACCGGATATTTCTGGTTTCATCCAGTCATATTTGGACAAACTGGTGTGGAATTCATATGCAATGGACCAAGAAAATCACAGTAAAAATGGTTTTGGAGAAAAGCAAAGTCTTATCGTTAGGCAAGTGCATAAAATGTCATCTATACAAACAGAAATATCATGTTTGTGTGCTGCAGTTCCTATAGCTTTCTCCCTAGAAAATACAAATGTGTAGATCGGGTGTGTCCATGTGGAACCAATTAGTGTTTCCAAGCATAAAATTAAATGTTCCCTGAAAAAAAAAAGTTCAAAAAAATAAAGTCCATGGATAATATCAGGAATACACAAACACAGAGGCTGTAGCAAATTTTCGGTTTGAGTTAGCCAAAAAAAACCCGGATACTTCCGGTTTCATCCAGTCATATCCGGATAAAGTGGTGTGGAATTCGTATGCAATGGACCGAGAAAATCACAGGAAAAATGGTTTTGGAGAAAAGCATAGTCTTTTCGTTAGGCAAGTGCATAAAATGTCATCTAGACAAACAGAAATATCATGCTTGTTTGCCACAGTTCCTCTAGCTTTCTCCCTAGAAAATACGAATGTGTAGAGCTGGTGTCTCCATGTGGAACCAATTAGTGTTTCCAAGCATAAAATTAAATGTTCCCTGAAAAAAAAAAAACATTCAAAAAAATAAAATCCGTGGATAATATCAGGAATACACAAACAAAGAGGCTGTAGCAATATCTGGGATTGAATTAGCCAAAACGAAACCGGATATTTCCGGTTTCATCCAGTCATATCCGGGGAAAGTGGTGTGGAATTGGTATGCAATGGACCGAGAAAATCACAGGAAAAATGGTTTTGGAGAAAAGCAAAGTCTTTTCGTTAGGCAAGTGCATAAAATGTCATCTATACAAACAGAAATAGCATGTTTCTTTGCCGCAGTTCCTCTAGATTTCTCCCTAGAACATAAAAATGTGTAGAGCTGCTGTGTCCATGTGGAACCAATTAGTGTTTCCAAGCATAAAATTAAGTGCTCCCTGAAAAAAAAACTTTCAAAAAAATAAAATCCGTGGATAATATCAGGAATACACAAACACAGATGCTGTAGCAATATTTCGGTTTGAGTTAGCCAAAACAAAACCGGATATTTCCGGTTTCATCCAGTCATATCCAGACAAAGTGGTGTGGAATTCGTATGCAGTGGACCGAGAAAATCACAGTAAAAATGGTTTTGGAGAAAAGCAAAGTCTTTTCGTTAGGCAAGTGCATAAAATGTCATCTATACAAACAGAAATATCATGTTTGTTTGCCACAGTTCCTCTAGCTTTCTCCCTAGAAAATACGAATGTGTAGAGCTGGTGTCTCCATGTGGAACCAATTAGTGTTTCCAAGCATAAAATTAAATGTTCCCTGAAAAAAAAAACATTCAAAAAAATGAAGTCCGTGGATAATATCACGAATACACAAACAAAGAGGCTGTAGCAATATCTGGGATTGAATTAGCCAAAACGAAACCGGATATTTCTGGTTTCATCCAGTCATATTTGGACAAACTGGTGTGGAATTCATATGCAATGGACCAAGAAAATCACAGTAAAAATGGTTTTGGAGAAAAGCAAAGTCTTTTCGTTAGGCAAGTGCATAAAATGTCATCTATACAAACAGAAATATCATGTTTGTGTGCTGCAGTTCCTATAGCTTTCTCCCTAGAAAATACAAATGTGTAGATCGGGTGTGTCCATGTGGAACCAATTAGTGTTTCCAAGCATAAAATTAAATGTTCCCTGAAAAAAAAAAGTTCAAAAAAATAAAGTCCATGGATAATATCAGGAATACACAAACACAGAGGCTGTAGCAAATTTTCGGTTTGAGTTAGCCAAAAAAAACCCGGATACTTCCGGTTTCATCCAGTCATATCCGGACAAAGTGGTGTGGAATTCGTATGCAATGGACCGAGAAAATCACAGGAAAAATGGTTTTGGAGAAAAGCAAAGTCTTTTCGTTAGGCAAGTGCATAAAATGTCATCTAGGCAAACAGAAATAGCATGTTTGTTTGCCGCAGTTCCTCTAGCTTTCTCCCTAGAAAATATGAATGTGTAGAGCTGGTGTCTCCATGTGGAACCAATTAGTGTTTCCAAGCATACAATTAAATGTTCCCTGAAAAAAAAAACATTCAAAAAAATGAAGTCCGTGGATAATATCACGAATACACAAACACAGAGGCTGTAGCAATATCTGGGATTGAATTAGCCAAAATGAAACCGGATATTTCCGGTTTCATCCAGTCATATCAGGACAAAGTGGTGTGGAATTGGTATGCAATGGACTGAGAAAATCACAGGAAAAATGGTTTTGGAGAAAAGCAAAGTCTTTTCGTTAGGCAAGCGCATAAAATGTCATCTATACAAACAGAAATATCATGTTTGTTTGCCACAGTTCCTCTAGCTTTTTCGTAAAAAATACGAATGTGTAGAGCTGGTGTTTCCATGTGGAACCAATTAGTGTTTCCAAGCATAAAATTAAATGTTCCCTGAAAAAAACATTCAAAAAAATGAAGTCCGTGGATAATATCACGAATACACAAACAAAGAGGCTGTAGCAATATCTGGGATTGAATTAGCCAAAACGAAACCGGATATTTCTGGTTTCATTCAGTCATATTCGCACAAACTGGTGTGGAATTCATATGCAATGGACCGAGAAAATCAGAGTAAAAATGGTTTTGTAGAAAAGCAAAGTCTTTTCGTTAGGAAAGTGCATAAAATGTCATCTATACAAACAGAAATATCATGTTTGTGTGCTGCAGTTCCTATAGCTTTCTCCCTAGAAAATACAAATGTGTAGATCTGGTGTGTCCATGTGGAACCAATTAGTGTTTTCAAGCATAAAATTAAATGTTCCCTGAAAAAAAAAGTTCAAAAAATAAAGTCCATGGATAATATCAGGAATACACAAACACAGAGGCTGTAGCAAATTTTCGGTTTGAGTTAGCCAAAAAAAAAACCGGATACTTCCGGTTTCATCCAGTCATATCCGGACAAAGTGGTGTGGAATTCGTATGCAATGGACCGAGAAAATCACAGGAAAAATGGTTTTGGAGAAAAGCAAAGTCTTTTCGTTAGGCAAGTGCATAAAATGTCATCTAGACAAACAGAAATAGCATGTTTGTTTGCCGCAGTCCCTCTAGCTTTCTCCCTAGAAAATACGAATGTGTAGAGCTGGTGTTTCCATGTGGAACCAATTAGTGTTTCCAAGCATAAAATTAAATGTTCCCAGAAAAAAGAAACATTCAAAAATATAAAGTCCGTGGATAATATCAGGAATACACAAACAAAGAGGCTGTAGCAATATCTGGGATTGAATTAGGCAAAACGAAACCGGATATTTCCGGTTTCATCCAGTCATATCCGGAAAAAGTGGTGTGGAATTCGTATGCAATGGACCGAGAAAATCACAGGAAAAATGGTTTTGGAGAAAAGCAAAGTATTTTTGTTAGGCAAGTGCATAAAATGTCATCTATACAAACAGAAATATCATGTTTGTTTGCCGCAGTTCCTCTAGCTTTCTCCCTAGAACAAACGAATGTGTAGAGCTCGTGTCTCCATGTGGAACCAATTAGTGTTTCCAAGCATAAAATGAAATGTTCCCTGAAAAAAAAAAACATTCAAAAAAATAAAGTCCATGGATCATATCACGAATACACAAACAAAGAGGCTGTAGCAATATCTGGGATTCAATTAGCCAAAACGAAACCGGATATTTCCGGTTTCATCCAGTCATATCCGGACAAAGTGGTGTGGAATTCGTATGCAATGGACCGAGAAAATCACAGTAAAAATGGTTTTGGAGAAAAGCAAAGTCTTTTCGTTAGGCAAGTGCATAAAATGTCATCTATACAAACAGAAATATCATGTTTGTTTGCCGCAGTTCCTCTAGCTTTCTCCCTAGAAAATACGAATGTGTAGAGCTGGTGTCTCCATGTGGAACCAATTAGTGTTTCCAAGCATAAAATTAAATGTTCCCTGAAAAAAAAACATTCAAAAAAATAAAATCCGAGGATGATATCAGGAATACACAAACACAGAGGCTGTAGCAACATTTCGGTTTGAGTTAGCCAAAACAAAACCAGAAATTTTCGGTTTCATCCAGTCATATCCGGACAAAGTGGTGGGGAATTGGTATGCGATGGACCGAGAAAATCACAGTAAAAATGGTTTTGGAGAAAAGCAAAGTCTTTTCGTTAGGCAGGTGCATAAAATATCATCTAGACAAACAGAAATATCATGTTTGTTTGCCGAAGTTCCTCTAGCTTTCTCCCTAGAACATACGAATGTGTAGAGCTGGTGTCTCCATGTGGAACCAATTAGTGTTTCCAAGCATAAAATTAAATGTTCCCTAAAAAAAAACATTCAAAAAAATAAAATCCGTGGATAATATCAGGAATACAGAAACACGGATGCTGTAGCAACATTTCGGTTTGAGTTAGCCGAAACCAAACCGGATATTTCGGGTTTCATCCAGTCATATCCGGACAAAGTGGTCTGGAATTGGTATGCAATGGACTGAGAAAATCACAGGAAAAATGGTTTTGGAGAAAAGCAAAGTCTTTTCGTTAGGCAAGTGCATAAAATGTCATCTATACAAACAGAAATATCATGTTTGTTTGCCGCAGTTCCTCTAGCTTTCTCCCTAGAAAATACGAATGTGTAGAGCTGGTGTCTCCATGTGGAACCAATTAGTGTTTCCAAGCATAAAATTTAATGTTCCCTGAAAAAAAACATTCAAAAAAATAAAGTCCATGGATCATATCAGGAATACACAAATAAAGTGGCTGTAGCAATATCTGGGATTGAATTAGGCAAAACGAAACCGGATATTTCCGGTTTCATCCAGTCATATCCGGACAAAGTGGTGTGGAATTCGTATGCAATTGACCGAGAAAATCACAGGAAAAATGGTTTTGGAGAAAAGCAAAGTCTTTTCGTTAGGCAAGTGCATAAAATGTCATCTATACAAACAGAAATATCATGTTTGTTTGCCGCAGTTCCTCTAGCTTTCTCCCTAGAAAATACGAATGTGTAGAGCTGGTGTCTCCATGTGGAACCAATTAGTGTTTCCAAGCATAAAATTTAATGTTCCCTGAAAAAAAAACATTCAAAAAAATAAAGTCCATGGATCATATCACGAATACACAAACAAAGAGGCTGTAGCAATAACTGGGATTGAATTAGCCAAAACGAAACCGGATATTTCCGGTTTCATCCAGTCATATCCGGACAAAGTGGTGTGGAATTCGTATGCAATTGACCGAGAAAATCACAGTAAAAATGGTTTTGGAGAAAAGCAAAGTCTTTTCGTTAGGCAAGTGCATCAAATGTCATCTCTACAAACAGAAATATCATGTTTGTTTGCCGCAGTTCCTCTAGCTTTCTCCCTAGAAAATACGAATGTGTAGAGCTGGTGTCTCCATGTGGAACCAATTAGTGTTTCCAAGCATAAAATTAAATGTTCCCCCCAAAAAAAACATTCAAAAAAATAAAGTCCGTGGATCATATCACGAATACACAAACAAAGAGGCTGTAGCAATATCTGGGATTGAATTAGCCAAAACAAAACCGGATATTTCCGGTTTCATCCAGTCATATCCGGACAAAGTGGTGTGGAATTGGTATGCAATGGACCGAGAAAATCACAGTAAAAATGGTTTTGGAGAAAAGCAAAGTCTTTTCGTTAGGTAAGTGCATAAAATGTCATCTAGACAAACAGAAATATCATGCTTGTTTTCCGCAGTTCCTCTTGCTTTCTCCCTAGAACATAAAAATGTGTAGAGCTGGTGTCTCCATGTGGAACAAATTAATGTTTCCAAGCATAAAATTAAATGTTCCCTGAAAAAAAAAAAACATTCAAAAAAATAAAGTCCGTGGATAATATCAGGAATACACAAACACAGAGGCTGTATCAATATCTGAGATTAAATTAGCCAAAATGAAACCGGATATTTCCAGTTTCATCCAGTCATATCCGGACAAAGTGGTGGGGAATTGGTATGCGATGGACCGAGAAAATCACAGTAAAAATGGTTTTGGAGAAAAGCAAAGCCTTTTCGTTAGACAAGTGCATAAAATGTCATCTATACAAACAGAAATAGCATGTTTGTTTGCCACAGTTCCTCTAGCTTTCTCCCTAGAAAATACGAATGTGTAGAGCTGGTGTCTCCATGTGGAACCAATTAGTGTTTCCAAGCATAAAATTTAATGTTCCCTGAAAAAAAAAACTTTCAAAAAAATACAGTCCGTGGATAATATCAGGAATACACAAACACAGATGCTGTAGCAATAACTGGGATTCAGTTAGCCAAAACAAAACCGGATATTTCCGGTTTCATCCAGTCATATCCGGACAAAGTGTTGTGGAATTCGTATGCAATGGACCGAGAAAATCACAGTAAAAATGGTTTTGGAGAAAAGCAAAGTCTTTTCGTTAGGCAAGTGCATAAAATGTCATCTATA
This sequence comes from Lepus oiostolus, assembly GCA_036325905.1. Taxonomy (NCBI): domain Eukaryota; kingdom Metazoa; phylum Chordata; class Mammalia; order Lagomorpha; family Leporidae; genus Lepus; species Lepus oiostolus. Next base: position 61,023 of record JAWMBE010000081.1, on the reverse strand, counting down.
CAAACAGAAATATCATGTTTGTTTGCCGCAGTTCCTCTAGCTTTCTCCCTAGAACATACGAATGTGTAGATCGGGTGTGTCCATGTGGAACCAATTAGTGTTTCCAAGCATAAAATTAAATGTTCCCTGAAAAAAAAAACATTCACAAAAATAATGTCCGTGGATATATCAGGAATACACAAACACAGAGGCTGTAGCAAATTTTCGGTTTGAGTTAGCCAAAAAAAATCCGGATACTTCCGGTTTCATCCAGTCATATCCGGACAAAGTGGTGTGGAATTCGTATGCAATGGACCGAGAAAATCACAGGAAAAATGGTTTTGGAGAAAAGCAAAGTCTTTTCGTTAGGCAAGTGCATAAAATGTCATCTAGACAAACAGAAATAGCATGTTTGTTTGCCTCAGTTCCTCTAGCTTTCTCCCTAGAAAATACGAATGTGTAGAGCTGGTGTCTCCATGTGGAACCAATTAGTGTTTCCAAGCATAAAATTAAATGTTCCCTGAAAAAAAAAACATTCAAAAAAATAAAATCCGAGGATGATATCAGGAATACACAAACACAGAGGCTGTAGCAACATTTCGGTTTGAGTTAGCCAAAAAAAAACCGGAAATTTTCGGTTTCATCCAGTCATATCCGGACAAAGTGGTGGGGAATTGGTATGCGATGGACCGAGAAAATCACAGTAAATATTGTTTTGGAGAAAAGAAAAGTCTTTTCGTTAGGCAAGTGCATAAAATATCATCTAGACAAACAGAAATATCATGTTTGTTTGCCGCAGTTCCTCTAGCTTTCTCCCTAGAACATACGAATGTGTAGAGCTGGTGTCTCCATGTGGAACCAATTAGTGTTTCCAAGCATAAAATTAAATGTTCCCTAAAAAAAAACATTCAAAAAAATAAAATCCGTGGATAATATCAGGAATACACAAACACAGATGCTGTAGCAACATTTCGGTTTGAGTTAGCCGAAACAAAACCTGATATTTCGGGTTTCATCCAGTCATATCCGGACAAAGTGGTGTGAAATTGGTATGCAATGGACCGAGAAAATCACAGGAAAAATGGTTTTGGAGAAAAGCAAAGTCTTTTCGTTAGGTAAGTGCATAAAATGTCATCTATACAAACAGAAATATCATGCTTGTTTTCCGCAGTTCCTCTTGCTTTCTCCCTAGAATATAAAAATGTGTAGAGCTGGTGTCTCCATGTGGAACCAATTAGTGTTTCCAAGCATAAAATTAAATGTTCCCTGAAAAAAAAACATTCAAAAAAATAAAGTCCGTGGATAATATCAGGAATACACAAACACAGAGGCTGTATCTATATCTGAGATTAAATTAGCCAAAATGAAACCGGATATTTCCGGTTTCATCCAGTCATATCCGGACAAAGTGGTGGGGAATTGGTATGCGATGGACCGAGAAAATCACAGTAAAAATGGTTTTGGAGAAAAGCAAAGCCTTTTCGTTAGGCAAGTGCATAAAATGTCATCTATACAAACAGAAATATCATGTTTGTTTGCCACAGTTCCTCTAGCTTTCTCCCTAGAAAATACGAATGTGTAGAGCTGGTGTCTCCATGTGGAACCAATTAGTGTTTCCAAGCATAAAATTTAATGTTCCCTGAAAAAAAAACATTCAAAAAAATACAGTCCGTGGATAATATCAGGAATACACAAACACAGATGCTGTAGCAATAACTGGGATTGAGTTAGCCAAAACAAAACCGGATATTTCCGGTTTCATCCAGTCATATCCGGACAAAGTGGTGTGGAATTGGTATGCAATGGACCGAGAAAATCACAGTAAAAATGGTTTTGGAGAAAAGCAAAGTCTTTTCGTTAGGCAAGTGCATAAAATGTCATCTATACAAACAGAAATATCATGTTTGTTTGCCGCAGTTCCTCTAGCTTTCTCCCTAGAAAATACGAATGTGTAGAGCTGGTGTCTCCATGTGGAACCAATTAGTGTTTCCAAGCATAAAATTAAATGTTCCCTGAAAAAAAAACATTCACAAAAATAATGTCCGTGGATATATCAGGAATACACCAACACAGAGGCTGTAGCAAATTTTCGGTTTGAGTTAGCCAAAAAAAATCCGGATACTTCCGGTTTCATCCAGTCATATCCGGACAAAGTGGTGTGGAATTCGTATGCAATGGACCGAGAAAATCACAGTAAAAATGGTTTTGGAGAAAAGCAAAGTCTTTTCGTTAGGCAAGTGCATAAAATGTCATCTAGACAAACAGAAATATCATGTTTGTTTGCCGCAGTTCCTCGAGCTTTCTCCCTAGAAAATACGAATGTTTAGAGCTGATGTCTCCGTGTATACCAATTAGAGTTTCCAAGGACAAAGTTAAATGTTCCCAGAAAAAAAAAGCATTCAAAAAAATAAAATCCGAGGATGATATCAGGAATACACAAACACAGAGGCTGTAGCAACATTTCGGTTTGAGTTAGCCGAAACAAACCCGGATATTTCCGGTTTCATCCAGTCATATCCGGACAAAGTGGTGTGAAATTGGTATGCAATGGACCGAGAAAATCACAGGAAAAATGGTTTTGGAGAAAAGCAAAGTCTTTTCGTTAGGCAAGTGCATAAAATGTCATCTATACAAACAGAAATATCATGTTTGTTTGCCGCAGTTCCTCTAGCTTTCTCCCTAGAAAATACGAATGTGTAGAGCTGGTGTCTCCATGTGGAACCAATTAGTGTTTCCAAGCATAAAATTTAATGTTCCCTGAAAAAAAACATTCAAAAAAATAAAGTCCGTGGATCATATCACGAATACACAAACAAAGAGGCTGTAGCAATATCTGATATTGAATTAGCCAAAACGAAACCGGATATTTCCGGTTTCATCCAGTCATATCCGGACAAAGTGGTGTGGAATTGGTATGCAATGGACCGAGAAAATCACAGTAAAAATGGTTTTGGAGAAAAGCAAAGTCTTTTCGTTAGGTAAGTGCATAAAATGTCATCTATACAAACAGAAATATCATGCTTGTTTTCCGCAGTTCCTCTTGCTTTCTCCCTAGAACATAAAAATGTGTAGAGCTGGTGTCTCCATGTGGAACCAATTAGTGTTTCCAAGCATAAAATTAAATGTTCCCTGAAAAAAAAAACATTCAAAAAAATAAAGTCCGTGGATAATATCAGGAATACACAAACACAGAGGCTGTATCAATATCTGAGATTAAATTAGCCAAAATGAAACCGGATATTTCCGGTTTCATCCAGTCATATCCGGACAAAGTGGTGGGGAATTGGTATGGGATAGACCGAGAAAATCACAGTAAAAATGGTTTTGGAGAAAAGCAAAGCCTTTTCGTTAGGCAAGTGCATAAAATGTCATCTATACAAACAGAAATAGCATGTTTGTTTGCCACAGTTCCTCTAGCTTTCTCCCTAGAAAATACGAATGTGTAGAGCTGGTGTCTCCATGTGGAACCAATTAGTGTTTCCAAGCATAAAATTTAATGTTCCCTGAAAAAAAACATTCAAAAAAATGAAGTCCGTGGATAATATCAGGAATACACAAACACAGATGCTGTAGCAATAACTGGGATTGAGTTAGCCAAAACAAAACCGGATATTTCCGGTTTCATCCAGTCATATCCGGACAAAGTGGTGTGGAATTCGTATGCAATGGACCGAGAAAATCACAGTAAAAATGGTTTTGGAGAAAAGCAAAGTCTTTTCGTTAGGCAAGTGCATAAAATGTCATCTATACAAACAGAAATATCATGTTTGTTTGCCGCAGTTCCTCTAGCTTTCTCCCTAGAAAATACGAATGTGTAGAGCTCGTGTCTCCATGTGGAAACAATTAGTGTTTCAAAGCATAAAATCAAATGTTCCCTGAAAAAAAAACATTGAAAAAAATAAAATCCGTGGATAATATCAGGAATACACAAACACAGAGGCTGTAGCAAATTTTCGGTTTGAGTTAGCCAAAAAATCCCGGATACTTCCGGTTTCATCCAGTCATATCCGGACAAAGTGGTGTGGAATTCGTATGCAATGGACCGAGAAAATCACAGTAAAAATGGTTTTGGAAAAAAGCAAAGTCTTTTCGTTAGGCAAGTGCATAAAATGTCATCTAGACAAACAGAAATAGCATGTTTGTTTGCCTCAGTTCCTCTAGCTTTCTCCCTAGAAAATACGAATGTGTAGAGCTCGTGTCTCCATGTGGAACCAATTAGTGTTTCCAAGCATAAAATTAAATGTTCCCTGAAAAAAAAACATTCAAAAAAATAAAATCCGAGGATGATATCAGGAATACACAAACACAGAGGCTGTAGCAACATTTCGGTTTGAGTTAGCCAAAACAAAACCGGAAATTTCCGGTTTCATCCAGTCATATCCGGACAAAGTGGTGTGGAATTGGTATGCAATGGACCGAGAAAATCACAGGAAAAATGGTTTTGGAGAAAAGCAAAGTCTTTTCGTTAGGCAAGTGCATCAAATGTCATCTATACAAACAGAAATATCATGTTTGTTTGCCGCAGTTCCTCTAGCTTTCTCCCTAGAAAATACGAATGTGTAGAGCTGGTGTCTCCATGTGGAACCAATTAGTGTTTCCAAGCATAAAATGTAATGTTCCCTGAAAAAAAACATTCAAAAAAATAAAGTCCGTGGATCATATCACGGATACACAAACAAAGAGGCTGTAGCAATATCTGGGATTGAATTAGCCAAAACGAAACCGGATATTTCCGGTTTCATCCAGTCATATCCGGACAAAGTGGTGTGGAATTGGTATGCAATGGACCGAGAAAATCACAGTAAAAATAGTTTTGGAGAAAAACAAAGTCTTTTCGTTAGGTAAGTGCATAAAATGTCATCTATACAAACAGAAATATCATGTTTGTTTGCTGCAGTTCCTCTTGCTTTCTCCCTAGAACATAAAAATGTTTAGAGCTGGTATCTCCATGTGGAACTAATTATTGATTCCAAGCATAAAATAAAATGTTCCCTGAAAAAAAAACATTCAAAAAAATAAAGTCCGTGGATAATATCAGGAATACACAAACACAGATGCTGTAGCAATAACTGGGATTGAGTTAGCCAAAACAAAACCGGATATTTCCGGTTTCATCCAGTCATATCCGGACAAAGTGGTGTGGAATTCGTATGCAATGGACCGAGAAAATCACAGTAAAAATGGTTTTGGAGAAAAGCAAAGTCTTTTCGTTAGGCAAGTGCATAAAATGTCATCTAGACAAACAGAAATATCATGTTTGTTTGCCGCAGTTCCTCTAGCTTTCTCCCTAGAAAATACGAATGTGTAGAGCTCGTGTCTCCATGTGGAAACAAATAGTGTTTCCAAGCATAAAATTAAATGTTCCCTGAAAAAAAAAAACATTCACAAAAATAATGTCCGTGGATATATCAGGAATACACAAACACAGAGGCTGTAGCAAATTTTCGGTTTGAGTTAGCCAAAAAAAATCCGGATACTTCCGGTTTCATCCAGTCATATCCGGACAAACTGGTGTGGAATTCGTATGCAATGGACCGAGAAAATCACAGTAAAAATGGTTTTGGAGAAAAGCAAATTCTTCTCGTTAGGCAAGTGCATAAAATGTCATCTAGACAAACAGAAATAGCATGTTTGTTTGCCTCAGTTCCTCTAGCTTTCTCCCTAGAAAATACGAATGTGTAGAGCTGGTGTCTCCATGTGGAACCAATTAGTGTTTCCAAGCATAAAATTAAATGTTCCCTGAAAAAAAAACATTCAAAAAAATAAAATCCGAGGATGATATCAGGAATACACAAACACAGAGGCTGTAGCAACATTTCGGTTTGAGTTAGCCAAAACAAAACCGGATATTTCCGGTTTCATCCAGTCATATCCGGACAAAGTGGTGGGGAATTGGTATGCGATGGACCGAGAAAATCACAGTAAAAATGGTTTTGGAGAAAAGCAAAGTCTTTTCGTTAGGCAAGTGCATAAAATATCATCTAGACAAACAGAAATATCATGTTTGTTTGCCGCAGTTCCTCTAGCTTTCTCCCTAGAACATACGAATGTGTAGAGCTGGTGTCTCCATGTGGAACCAATTAGTGTTTCCAAGCATAAAATTAAATGTTCCCTAAAAAAAAAACATTCAAAAAAATAAAATCCGTGGATAATATCAGGAATACACAAACACAGATGCTGTAGTAACATTTCGGTTTGAGTTACCCGAAACAAAACCGGATATTTCGGGTTTCATCCAGTCATATCCGGACAAAGTGGTGTGGAATTGGTATGCAATGGACCGAGAAAATCACAGTAAAAATGGTTTTGGAGAAAAGCAAAGTCTTTTCGTTAGGTAAGTGCATAAAATGTCATCTATACAAACAGAAATATCATGTTTGTTTGCCGCAGTTCCTCTAGCTTTCTCCCTAGAACATAAAAACGTGTAGAGCTGCTGTCTCCATGTGGAACCAATTAGTGTTTCCAAGCATAAAATTAAATGTTCCCTGAAAAAAAAACATTCAAAAAAATAAAGTCCGTAGATAATATCAGGAATACACAAACAGAGAGGCTGTAGCAATATCTGAGATTAAATTAGCCAAAATGAAACCGGATATTTCCGGTTTCATCCAGTCATATCCGGACAAACTGGTGTGGAATTCGTATGCAATGGACCGAGAAAATCACAGTAAAAATGGTTTTGGAGAAAAGCAAAGTCTTTTCGTTAGGCAAGTGCATCAAATATCATCTATACAAACAGAAATATCATGTTTGTTTGCCGCAGTTCCTCTAGCTTTCTCCCTAGAACATAAAAACGTGTAGAGCTGCTGTCTCCATGTGGAACCAATTAGTGTTTCCAAGCATAAAATTAAATGTTCCCAGAAAAAAAAAAACATTCAAAAAAATACAGTCCGTGGATAATATCAGGAATACACAAACACAGAGGCTGTAGCAATATTTCGGTTTGAGTTAGCCAAAACAAAACCGGATATTTCGGGTTTCATCCAGTCATATCCGGACAAAGTGGTGTGGAATTCGTATGCAATGGACCGAGAAAATCACAGGAAAAATGGTTTTGGAGAAAAGCAAAGTCTTTTCGTTAGGCAAGTGCATAAAATGTCATCTATACAAACAGAAATATCATGTTTGTGTGCCGCAGTTCCTATAGCTTTCTCCCTAGAAAATACGAATGTTTAGAGCTGATGTCTCCGTGTACACCAATTAGAGTTTCCAAGGACAAAGTTAAATGTTCCCAGAAAAAAAAAAACATTCAAAAAAATACAGTCCGTGGATAATATCAGGAATACACAAACAGAGAGGCTGTATTAATATTTCGGTTTGAGTTAGCCAAAACAAAACCGGATATTTCCGGTTTCATCCAGTCATATCCGGACAAAGTGGTGTGGAATTTGTTTGCAATGGACCGAGAAAATCACAGGAAAAATGGTTTTGGAGAAAAGCAAAGTCTTTTCGTTAGGCAAGTGCATAAAATGTCATCTATACAAACAGAAATATCATGTTTGTGTGCCGCAGTTCCTATAGCTTTCTCCCTAGAAAATACGAATGTTTAGAGCTGATGTCTCCGTGTACACCAATTAGAGTTTCCAAGGACAAAGTTAAATGTTCCCAGAATAAAAAAACATTCAAAAAAATACAGTCCGTGGATAATATCAGGAATACACAAACAGAGAGGCTGTATTAATATTACGGTTTGAGTTAGCCAAAAAAAACCGGATATTTCCGGTTTCATCCAGTCATATCCAGACAAACTGGTGTGGAATTCGTATGCAATGGACCGAGAAAATCACAGTAAAAATGGTTTTGGAGAAAAGCAAAGTCTTTTCGTTAGGCAAGTGCATCAAATGTCATCTCTACAAACAGAAATATCATGTTTGTTTGCCACAGTTCCTCTAGCTTTATCCCTAGAAAATACGAATGTGTAGAGCTGGTGTCTCCATGTGGAACCAATTAGTGTTTCCAAGCATAAAATTTAATGTGCCCTGAAAAATAAACATTCAAAAAAATACAGTCCGTGGATAATATCAGGAATACACAAACAAAGAGGCTGTAGCAATATCTGAGATTGAATTAGCCAAAACGAAACCGGATATTTCCGGTTTCATCCAGTCATATCCAGACAAACTGGTGTGGAATTCGTATGCAATGGACCAAGAAAATCACAGTAAAAATGGTTTTGGAGAAAAGCAAAGTCTTTTCGTTAGGCAAGTGCATAAAATGTCATCTATACAAACAGAAATATCATGTTTGTTTGCCGCAGTTCCTCTACCTTTCTCCCTAGAACATAAAAATGTGTAGAGCTGGTGTCTCCATGTGGAACCAATTAGTGTTTCCAAGCATAAAATTAAATGTTCCCTGAAAAAAAAAACATTCAAAAAAATAAAGTCCGTGGATAATATCAGGAATACACAAACAAAGAGGCTGTAGCAAAATCTGGGATTGAATTAGCCAAAACAAAACCGGATATTTCCGGTTTCATCCAGTCATATCCGTACAAAGTGCTGTGGAATTCGTATGCAATTGACCGAGAAAATCGCAGTAAAAATGGTTTTGGAGAAAAGCAAAGTCTTTTCGTTAGGCAAGTGCATAAAATGTCATCTATACAAACAGAAATATCATGTTTGTTTGCCGCAGTTCCTCTAGCTTTCTCCCTAAAAAAAACAAATGTGTAGAGCTGGTGTCTCCATGTGGGACCAATTAGAGTTTCCAAGGACAAAATTAAATGGTCCCTGATAAAAAAAAACATTCAAAAAAATAAAATCCGTGGAGAATATCAGGAATACACAAACACATATGCTGTAGCAATATTTCGGTTTGAGTTAACCAAAACAAAACCGGATATTTCGGGTTTCATCCAGTCATATCCGGACAAAGTGGTGTGGAATTGGTATGCAATGGACCGAGAAAATCACAGGAAAAATGGTTTTGGAGAAAAGCAAAGTCTTTTCATTAGGCAAGTGCATAAAATGTCATCTATACAAACAGAAATATCATGTTTGTTTGCCGCAGTTCCTCTAGCTTTCTCCCTAGAACATACGAATGTGTAGAGCTGGTGTCTCCATGTGGAACCAATTAGTGTTTCCAAGCCTAAAATTTAATGTTCCCTGAAAAAAAAACATTCAAAAAAATAAAGTCCGTGGACAATATCACGAATACACAAACAAAGAGGCTGTAGCAATATCTGGGATTGAATTAGCCAAAATGAAACCGGATATTTCCGGTTTCATCCAGTCATATCCGGACAAAGTGGTGTGGAATTGGTATGCAATGGACTGAGAAAATCACAGTAAAAATGGTTTTGGAGAAAAGCAAAGTCTTTTCGTTAGGCAAGTGCATCAAATGTCATCTATACAAACAGAAATAGCATGTTTGTTTGCTGCAGTTCCTCTAGATTTCTCCCTAGAACATAAAAATGTGTAGAGCTGGTGTCTCCATGTGGAACCAATTAGTGTTCCCAAGCATAAAATTAAATGTTTCCTGAAAAAAAAACGTTCAAAAAAATAAAGTCCGTGGATAATATAAGGAATACACAAACAAAGAGGCTGTAGCAATATCTGAGATTGAATTAGCCAAAACGAAACCGGATATTTCCGGTTTCATCCAGTCATATCCGGACAAAGTGGTGTGGAATTCGTATGCAATGGACCGAGAAAATCACAGTAAAAATGGTTTTGGAGAAAAGCAAAGTCTTTTCGTTAGGCAAGTGCATAAAATGTCATCTAGACAAACAGAAATAGCATGTTTGTTTGCCTCAGTTCCTCTAGCTTTCTCCCTAGAAAATACGAATGTGTAGAGCTCGTGTCTCCATGTGGAACCAATTAGTGTTTCCAAGCATAAAATTAAATGTTCCCTGAAAAAAAAAAACATTCAAAAAAATAAAATCCGAGGATGATATCAGGAATACACAAACACAGAGGCTGTAGTAACATTTCGGTTTGAGTTAGCCAAAACAAAACCGGAAATTTCCGGTTTCATCCAGTCATATCCGGACAAAGTGGTGGGGAATTGGTATGCAATGGACCAAGAAAATCACAGTAAAAATGGTTTTGGAGAAAAGCAAAGTCTTTTCGTTAGGCAAGTGCATAAAATATCATCTAGACAAACAGAAATATCATGTTTGTTTGCCGCAGTTCCTCTAGCTTTCTCCCTAGAACATACGAATGTGTAGAGCTGGTGTCTCCATGTGGAACCAATTAGTGCTTCCAAGCATAAAATTAAATGTTCCCTGAAAAAAAAACATTCAAAAAAATAAAGTCCGTGGATAATATCAGGAATACACAAACACAGATTCTGTAGCAACATTTCGGTTTGAGTTACCCGAAACAAAACCGGATATTTCGGGTTTCATCCAGTCATATCCGGACAAAGTGGTGTGGAATTGGTATGCAATGGACCGAGAAAATCACAGTAAAAATGGTTTTGGAGAAAAGCAAAGTCTTTTCGTTAGGCAAGTGCATAAAATGTCATCTATACAAACAGAAATATCATGTTTGTTTGCCGTAGTTCCTCTAGCTTTCTCCCTAGAAAATACGAATGTGTAGAGCTCGTGTCTCCATGTGGAACCAATTAGTGTTTCCAAGCATAAAATTTAATGTTCCCTGAAAAAAAACATTCAAAAAAATAAAGTCCGTGGATCATATCACGGATACACAAACAAAGAGGCTGTAGCAATATCTGGGATTGAATTAGCCAAAACGAAACCGGATATTTCCGGTTTCATCCAGTCATATCCGGACAAAGTGGTGTGGAATTGGTATGCAATGGACCGAGAAAATCACAGTAAAAATGGTTTTGGAGAAAAACAAAGTCTTTTCGTTAGGTAAGTGCATAAAATGCCATCTATACAAACAGAAATATCATGTTTGTTTGCTGCAGTTCCTCTTGCTTTCTCCCTAGAACATAAAAATGTTTAGAGCTGGTATCTCCATGTGGAACTAATTAGTGATTCCAAGCATAAAATTAAATGTTCCCTGAAAAAAAACATTCAAAAAAATAAAGTCCGTGGATAATATCAGGAATACACAAACACAGATGCTGTAGCAATAACTGGGATTGAGTTAGCCAAAACAAAACCGGATATTTCCGGTTTCATCCAGTCATATCCGGACAAAGTGGTGTGGAATTCGTATGCAATGGACCGAGAAAATCACAGTAAAAATGGTTTTGGAGAAAAGCAAAGTCTTTTCGTTAGGCAAGTGCATAAAATGTCATCTATACAAACAGAAATATCATGTTTGTTTGCCGCAGTTCCTCTAGCTTTCTCCCTAGAAAATACGAATGTGTAGAGCTCGTGTCTCCATGTGGAAACAAATAGTGTTTCCAAGCATAAAATTAAATGTTCCCTGAAAAAAAAACATTCACAAAAATAATGTCCGTGGATATATCAGGAATACACAAACACAGAGGCTGTAGCAAATTTTCGGTTTGAGTTAGCCAAAAAAAATCCGGATACTTCCGGTTTCATCCAGTCATATCCGGACAAACTGGTGTGGAATTCGTATGCAATGGACCGAGAAAATCACAGTAAAAATGGTTTTGGAGAAAAGCAAAGTCTTTTCGTTAGGCAAGTGCATAAAATGTCATCTAGACAAACAGAAATAGCATGTTTGTTTGCCTCAGTTCCTCTAGCTTTCTCCCTAGAAAATACGAATGTGTAGAGCTGGTGTCTCCATGTGGAACCAATTAGTGTTTCCAAGCATAAAATTAAATGTTCCCTGAAAAAAAAAACATTCAAAAAAATAAAATCCGAGGATGATATCAGGAATACACAAACACAGAGGCTGTAGCAACATTTCGGTTTGAGTTAGCCAAAACAAAACCGGAAATTTCCGGTTTCATCCAGTCATATCCGGACAAAGTGGTGGGGAATTGGTATGCGATGGACCGAGAAAATCACAGTAAAAATGGTTTTGGAGAAAAGCAAAGTCTTTTCGTTAGGTAAGTGCATAAAATGTCATCTATACAAACAGAAATATCATGTTTGTTTGCCGCAGTTCCTCTAGCTTTCTCCCTAGAACATAAAAACGTGTAGAGCTGCTGTCTCCATGTGGAACCAATTAGTGTTTCCAAGCATAAAATTAAATGTTCCCTGAAAAAAAAAACATTCAAAAAAAATAAAGTCCGTGGATAATATCAGGAATACACAAACACAGAGGCTGTAGCAATATCTGAGATTAAATTAGCCAAAATGAAACCGGATATTTCCGGTTTCATCCAGTCATATCCGGACAAACTGGTGTGGAATTCGTATGCAATGGACCGAGAAAATCACAGTAAAAATGGTTTTGGAGAAAAGCAAAGTCTTTTCGTTAGGCAAGTGCATCAAATATCATCTAGACAAACAGAAATATCATGTTTGTTTGCCGCAGTTCCTCTAGCTTTCTCCCTAGAACAAACTAATGTGTAGAGCTGGTGTCTCCATGTGGAACCAATTAGTGTTTCCAAGCATAAAATTAAATGTTCCCTGAAAAAAAAAACATTCAAAAAAATAAAATCCGAGGATGATATCAGGAATACACAAACACAGAGGCTGTAGCAACATTTCGGTTTGAGTTAGCCAAAACAAAACCGGAAATTTCCGGTTTCATCCAGTCATATCCGGACAAAGTGGTGGGGAATTGGTATGCGATGGACCGAGAAAATCACAGTAAAAATGGTTTTGGAGAAAAGCAAAGTCTTTTCGTTAGGCAAGTGCATAAAATATCATCTAGACAAACAGAAATATCATGTTTGTTTGCCGCAGTTCCTCTAGCTTTCTCCCTGGAACATACGAATGTGTAGAGCTGGTGTCTCCATGTGGAACCAATTAGTGTTTCCAAGCATAAAATTAAATGTTCCCTAAAAAAAAAACATTCAAAAAAATAAAATCCGTGGATAATATCAGGAATACACAAACACAGATGCTGTAGTAACATTTCGGTTTGAGTTACCCGAAACAAAACCGGATATTTCAGGTTTCATCCAGTCATATCCGGACAAAGTGGTGTGGAATTGGTATGCAATGGACCGAGAAAATCACAGTAAAAATGGTTTTGGAGAAAAGCAAAGTCTTTTCGTTAGGTAAGTGCATAAAATGTCATCTATACAAACAGAAATATCATGTTTGTTTGCCGCAGTTCCTCTAGCTTTCTCCCTAGAACATAAAAACGTGTAGAGCTGCTGTCTCCATGTGGAACCAATTAGTGTTTCCAAGCATAAAATTAAATGTTCCCTGAAAAAAAAACATTCAAAAAAATAAAGTCCGTAGATAATATCAGGAATACACAAACACAGAGGCTGTAGCAATATCTGAGATTAAATTAGCCAAAATGAAACCGGATATTTCCGGTTTCATCCAGTCATATCCGGACAAACTGGTGTGGAATTCGTATGCAATGGACCGAGAAAATCACAGTAAAAATGGTTTTGGAGAAAAGCAAAGTCTTTTCGTTAGGCAAGTGCATCAAATATCATCTAGACAAACAGAAATATCATGTTTGTTTGCCGCAGTTCCTCTAGCATTCTCCCTAGAACAAACAAATGTGTAGAGCGGTTGTCTCCATGTGGAACCAATTAGTGTTTCCAAGCATAAAATTAAATGTTCCCAGAAAAAAAAAAACATTCAAAAAAATACAGTCCGTGGATAATATCAGGAATACACAAACACAGAGGCTGTAGCAATATTTCAGTTTGAGTTAGCCAAAACGAAATCGGAAATTTCCGGTTTCATCCAGTCATATCCGGACAAAGTGGTGTGGAATTCGTATGCAATGGACCGAGAAAATCACAGGAAAAATGGTTTTGGAGAAAAGCAAAGTCTTTTCGTTAGGCAAGTGCATAAAATGTCATCTAGACAAACAGAAATATCATGTTTGTGTGCCGCAGTTCCTATAGCTTTCTCCCTAGAAAATACGAATGTTTAGAGCTGATGTCTCCGTGTACACCAATTAGAGTTTCCAAGGACAAAGTTAAATGTTCCCAGAATAAAAAAACATTCAAAAAAATACAGTCCGTGGATAATATCAGGAATACACAAACAGAGAGGCTGTATTAATATTACGGTTTGAGTTAGCCAAAAAAAACCGGATATTTCCGGTTTCATCCAGTCATATCCGGACAAACTGGTGTGGAATTCGTATGCAATGGACCGAGAAAATCACAGTAAAAATGGTTTTGGAGAAAAGCAAAGTCTTTTCGTTAGGCAAGTGCATCAAATGTCATCTCTACAAACAGAAATATCATGTTTGTTTGCCACAGTTCCTCTAGCTTTATCCCTAGAAAATACGAATGTGTAGAGCTGGTGTCTCCATGTGGAACCAATTAGTGTTTCCAAGCATAAAATTTAATGTGCCCTGAAAAAAAAAACATTCAAAAAAATACAGTCCGTGGATAATATCAGGAATACACAAACAAAGAGGCTGTAGCAATATCTGAGATTGAATTAGCCAAAACGAAACCGGATATTTCCGGTTTCATCCAGTCATATCCAGACAAACTGGTGTGGAATTCGTATGCAATGGACCAAGAAAATCACAGTAAAAATGGTTTTGGAGAAAAGCAAAGTCTTTTCGTTAGGCAAGTGCATAAAATGTCATCTATACAAACAGAAATATCATGTTTGTTTGCCGCAGTTCCTCTACCTTTCTCCCTAGAACATAAAAATGTGTAGAGCTGGTGTCTCCATGTGGAACCAATTAGTGTTTCCAAGCATAAAATTAAATGTTCCCTGAAAAAAAAAAACATTCAAAAAAATAAAGTCCGTGGATAATATCAGGAATACACAAACAAAGAGGCTGTAGCAAAATCTGGGATTGAATTAGCCAAAACAAAACCGGATATTTCCGGTTTCATCCAGTCATATCCGGACAAAGTGCTGTGGAATTCGTATGCAATTGACCGAGAAAATCGCAGTAAAAATGGTTTTGGAGAAAAGCAAAGTCTTTTCGTTAGGCAAGTGCATAAAATGTCATCTATACAAACAGAAATATCATGTTTGTTTGCCGCAGTTCCTCTAGCTTTCTCCCTAAAAAAAACAAATGTGTAGAGCTGGTGTCTCCATGTGGGACCAATTAGAGTTTCCAAGGACAAAATTAAATGGTCCCTGATAAAAAAAACATTCAAAAAAATAAAATCCGTGGAGAATATCAGGAATACACAAACACATATGCTGTAGCAATATCTGGGATTGAATTAGCCAAAATGAAACCGGATATTTCCGGTTTCATCCAGTCATATCCGGACAAACTGGTGTGGAATTGGTATGCAATGGACTGAGAAAATCACAGTAAAAATGGTTTTGGAGAAAAGCAAAGTCTTTTCGTTAGGCAAGTGCATCAAATGTCATCTATACAAACAGAAATAGCATGTTTGTTTGCTGCAGTTCCTCTAGATTTCTCCCTAGAACATAAAAATGTGTAGAGCTGGTGTCTCCATGTGGAACCAATTAGTGTTCCCAAGCATAAAATTAAATGTTTCCTGAAAAAAAAACGTTCAAAAAAATAAAGTCCGTGGATAATATAAGGAATACACAAACAAAGAGGCTGTAGCAATATCTGAGATTGAATTAGCCAAAACGAAACCGGATATTTCCGGTTTCATCCAGTCATATCCGGACAAAGTGGTGTGGAATTCGTATGCAATGGACCGAGAAAATCACAGTAAAAATGGTTTTGGAGAAAAGCAAAGTCTTTTCGTTAGGCAAGTGCATAAAATGTCATCTAGACAAACAGAAATAGCATGTTTGTTTGCCTCAGTTCCTCTAGCTTTCTCCCTAGAAAATACGAATGAGTAGAGCTCGTGTCTCCATGTGGAACCAATTAGTGTTTCCAAGCATAAAATTAAATGTTCCCTGAAAAAAAAACATTCAAAAAAATAAAATCCGAGGATGATATCAGGAATACACAAACACAGATTCTGTAGCAACATTTCGGTTTGAGTTACCCGAAACAAAACCGGATATTTCGGGTTTCATCCAGTCATATCCGGACAAAGTGGTGTGGAATTGGTATGCAATGGACCGAGAAAATCACAGTAAAAATGGTTTTGGAGAAAAGCAAAGTCTTTTCGTTAGGCAAGTGCATCAAATGTCATCTATACAAACAGAAATATCATGTTTGTTTGCCGTAGTTCCTCTAGCTTTCTCCCTAGAAAATACGAATGTGTAGAGCTCGTGTCTCCATGTGGAACCAATTAGTGTTTCCAAGCATAAAATTTAATGTTCCCTGAAAAAAAACATTCAAAAAAATAAAGTCCGTGGATCATATCACGGATACACAAACAAAGAGGCTGTAGCAATATCTGGGATTGAATTAGCCAAAACGAAACCGGATATTTCCGGTTTCATCCAGTCATATCCGGACAAAGTGGTGTGGAATTGGTATGCAATGGACCGAGAAAATCACAGTAAAAATGGTTTTGGAGAAAAACAAAGTCTTTTCGTTAGGTAAGTGCATAAAATGCCATCTATACAAACAGAAATATCATGTTTGTTTGCTGCAGTTCCTCTTGCTTTCTCCCTAGAACATAAAAATGTTTAGAGCTGGTATCTCCATGTGGAACTAATTAGTGATTCCAAGCATAAAATTAAATGTTCCCTGAAAAAAAAACATTCAAAAAAATAAAGTCCGTGGATAATATCAGGAATACACAAACACAGATGCTGTAGCAATAACTGGGATTGAGTTAGCCAAAACAAAACCGGATATTTCCGGTTTCATCCAGTCATATCCGGACAAAGTGGTGTGGAATTCGTATGCAATGGACCGAGAAAATCACAGTAAAAATGGTTTTGGAGAAAAGCAAAGTCTTTTCGTTAGGCAAGTGCATAAAATGTCATCTATACAAACAGAAATATCATGTTTGTTTGCCGCAGTTCCTCTAGCTTTCTCCCTAGAAAATACGAATGTGTAGAGCTCGTGTCTCCATGTGGAAACAAATAGTGTTTCCAAGCATAAAATTAAATGTTCCCTGAAAAAAAAACATTCACAAAAATAATGTCCGTGGATATATCAGGAATACACAAACACAGAGGCTGTAGCAAATTTTCGGTTTGAGTTAGCCAAAAAAAATCCGGATACTTCCGGTTTCATCCAGTCATATCCGGACAAACTGGTGTGGAATTCGTATGCAATGGACCGAGAAAATCACAGTAAAAATGGTTTTGGAGAAAAGCAAAGTCTTTTCGTTAGGCAAGTGCATAAAATGTCATCTAGACAAACAGAAATAGCATGTTTGTTTGCCTCAGTTCCTCTAGCTTTCTCCCTAGAAAATACGAATGTGTAGAGCTGGTGTCTCCATGTGGAACCAATTAGTGTTTCCAAGCATAAAATTAAATGTTCCCTGAAAAAAAAAACATTCAAAAAAATAAAATCCGAGGATGATATCAGGAATACACAAACACAGAGGCTGTAGCAACATTTCGGTTTGAGTTAGCCAAAACAAAACCGGAAATTTCCGGTTTCATCCAGTCATATCCGGACAAAGTGGTGGGGAATTGGTATGCGATGGACCGAGAAAATCACAGTAAAAATGGTTTTGGAGAAAAGCAAAGTCTTTTCGTTAGGCAAGTGCATAAAATATCATCTAGACAAACAGAAATATCATGTTTGTTTGCCGCAGTTCCTCTAGCTTTCTCCCTAGAACATACGAATGTGTAGAGCTGGTGTCTCCATGTGGAACCAATTAGTGTTTCCAAGCATAAAATTAAATGTTCCCTAAAAAAAAAACATTCAAAAAAATAAAATCCGTGGATAATATCAGGAATACACAAACACAGATGCTGTAGTAACATTTCGGTTTGAGTTAGCCAAAACAAAACCGGATATTTCGGGTTTCATCCAGTCATATCCGGACAAAGTGGTGTGGAATTCGTATGCAATGGACCGAGAAAATCACAGGAAAAATGGTTTTGGAGAAAAGCAAAGTCTTTTCGTTAGGCAAGTGCATAAAATGTCATCTATACAAACAGAAATATCATGTTTGTGTGCCGCAGTTCCTATAGCTTTCTCCCTAGAAAATACGAATGTTTAGAGCTGATGTCTCCGTGTACACCAATTAGAGTTTCCAAGGACAAAGTTAAATGTTCCCAGAAAAAAAAACGTTCAAAAAAATACAGTCCGTGGATAATATCAGGAATACACAAACAGAGAGGCTGTATTAATATTTCGGTTTGAGTTAGCCAAAACGAAACCGGATATTTCCGGTTTCATCCAGTCATATCCGGACAAAGTGGTGTGGAATTGGTATGCAATGGACCGAGAAAATCACAGGAAAAATGGTTTTGGAGAAAAGCAAAGTCTTTTCGTTAGGCAAGTGCATCAAATGTCATCTATACAAACAGAAATATCATGTTTGTTTGCCACAGTTCCTCTAGCTTTCTCCCTAGAACATAAAAATGTGTAGAGCTGCTGTCTCCAAGTGGAACCAATTAGTGCTTCCAAGCATAAAATTAAATGTTCCCTGAAAAAAAAACATTCAAAAAATAAAGTCCGTGGATAATATCAGGAATACACAAACACAGAGGCTGTAGCAATATCTGAGATTAAATTAGCCAAAATGAAACCGGATGTTTCCGGTTTCATCCAGTCATATCCGGACAAAGTGGTGTGGAATTCATATGCAATGGACCGAGAAAATCACAGTAAAAATGGTTTTGGAGAAAAGCAAAGTCTTTTCGTTAGGAAAGTGCATCAAATATCATCTAGACAAACAGAAATATCATGTTTGTTTGCCGCAGTTCCTCTAGCTTTCTCCCTAGAACAAACAAATGTGTAGAGCGGTTGTCTCCATGTGGAACCA
Source organism: Lepus oiostolus (assembly GCA_036325905.1). Lineage (NCBI taxonomy): Eukaryota > Metazoa > Chordata > Mammalia > Lagomorpha > Leporidae > Lepus > Lepus oiostolus. The sequence continues at coordinate 42,273 of JAWMBE010000081.1, read as the reverse complement.
ATTAGTGTTTCCAAGCATAAAATTAAATGTTCCCAGAAAAAAAAAACATTCAAAAAAATACAGTCCGTGGATAATATCAGGAATACACAAACACAGAGGCTGTAGCAATATTTCAGTTTGAGTTAGCCAAAACGAAACCGGAAATTTCCGGTTTCATCCAGTCATATCCGGACAAAGTGGTGTGGAATTCGTATGCAATGGACCGAGAAAATCACAGGAAAAATGGTTTTGGAGAAAAGCAAAGTCTTTTCGTTAGGCAAGTGCATAAAATGTCATCTATACAAACAGAAATATCATGTTTGTGTGCCGCAGTTCCTATAGCTTTCTCCCTAGAAAATACGAATGTTTAGAGCTGATGTCTCCGTGTACACCAATTAGAGTTTCCAAGGACAAAGTTAAATGTTCCCAGAATAAAAAAACATTCAAAAAAATACAGTCCGTGGATAATATCAGGAATACACAAACAGAGAGGCTGTATTAATATTACGGTTTGAGTTAGCCAAAAAAAACCGGATATTTCCGATTTCATCCAGTCATATCCGGACAAAGTGGTGTGGAATTGGTATGCAATGGACCGAGAAAATCACAGTAAAAATGGTTTTGGAGAAAAGCAAAGTCTTTTCGTTAGGCAAGTGCATCAAATGTCATCTCTACAAACAGAAATATCATGTTTGTTTGCCACAGTTCCTCTAGCTTTCTCCCTAGAAAATACGAATGTGTAGAGCTGGTGTCTCCATGTGGAACCAATTAGTGTTTCCAAGCATAAAATTTAATGTTCCCTGAAAAAAAAACATTCAAAAAAATACAGTCCGTGGATAATATCAGGAATAAACAAACAAAGAGGCTGTAGCAATATCTGAGATTGAATTAGCCAAAACGAAACCGGATATTTCCGGTTTCATCCAGTCATATCCAGACAAACTGGTGTGGAATTCGTATGCAATGGACCAAGAAAATCACAGTAAAAATGGTTTTGGAGAAAAGCAAAGTCTTTTCGTTAGGCAAGTGCATAAAATGTCATCTAGACAAACAGAAATAGCATGTTTGTTTGCCTCAGTTCCTCTAGCTTTCTCCCTAGAAAATACGAATGTGTAGAGCTGGTGTCTCCATGTGGAACCAATTAGTGTTTCCAAGCATAAAATTAAATGTTCCCTGAAAAAAAAAACATTCAAAAAAATAAAATCCGAGGATGATATCAGGAATACACAAACACAGAGGCTGTAGCAACATTTCGGTTTGAGTTAGCCAAAACAAAACCGGAAATTTCCGGTTTCATCCAGTCATATCCGGACAAAGTGGTGGGGAATTGGTATGCGATGGACCGAGAAAATCACAGTAAAAATGGTTTTGGAGAAAAGCAAAGTCTTTTCGTTAGGCAAGTGCATAAAATATCATCTAGACAAACAGAAATATCATGTTTGTTTGCCGCAGTTCCTCTAGCTTTCTCCCTAGAACATACGAATGTGTAGAGCTGGTGTCTCCATGTGGAACCAATTAGTGTTTCCAAGCATAAAATTAAATGTTCCCTGAAAAAAAAAACATTCAAAAAAATAAAATCCGTGGATAATATCAGGAATACACAAACACAGATGCTGTAGTAACATTTCGGTTTGAGTTACCCGAAACAAAACCGGATATTTCGGGTTTCATCCAGTCATATCCGGACAAAGTGGTGTGGAATTGGTATGCAATGGACCGAGAAAATCACAGTAAAAATGGTTTTGGAGAAAAGCAAAGTCTTTTCGTTAGGTAAGTGCATAAAATGTCATCTATACAAACAGAAATATCATGTTTGTTTGCCGCAGTTCCTCTAGCTTTCTCCCTAGAACATAAAAACGTGTAGAGCTGGTGTCTCCATGTGGAACCAATTAGTGTTTCCAAGCATAAAATTAAATGTTCCCTGAAAAAAAAACATTCAAAAAAAATAAAGTCCGTGGATAATATCAGGAATACACAAACACAGAGGCTGTAGCAATATCTGAGATTAAATTAGCCAAAATGAAACCGGATATTTCCGGTTTCATCCAGTCATATCCGGACAAACTGGTGTGGAATTCGTATGCAATGGACCGAGAAAATCACAGTAAAAATGGTTTTGGAGAAAAGCAAAGTCTTTTCGTTAGGCAAGTGCATCAAATATCATCTAGACAAACAGAAATATCATGTTTGTTTGCCGCAGTTCCTCTAGCTTTCTCCCTAGAACAAACTAATGTGTAGAGCTGGTGTCTCCATGTGGAACCAATTAGTGTTTCCAAGCATAAAATTAAATGTTCCCAGAAAAAAAAACATTCAAAAAAATACAGTCCGTGGATAATATCAGGAATACACAAACACAGAGGCTGTAGCAATATTTCGGTTTGAGTTAGCCAAAACAAAACCGGATATTTCGGGTTTCATCCAGTCATATCCGGACAAAGTGGTGTGGAATTCGTATGCAATGGACCGAGAAAATCACAGGAAAAATGGTTTTGGAGAAAAGCAAAGTCTTTTCGTTAGGCAAGTGCATAAAATGTCATCTATACAAACAGAAATATCATGTTTGTGTGCCGCAGTTCCTATAGCTTTCTCCCTAGAAAATACGAATGTTTAGAGCTGATGTCTCCGTGTACACCAATTAGAGTTTCCAAGGACAAAGTTAAATGTTCCCAGAAAAAAAAACGTTCAAAAAAATACAGTCCGTGGATAATATCAGGAATACACAAACAGAGAGGCTGTATTAATATTTCGGTTTGAGTTAGCCAAAACGAAACCGGATATTTCCGGTTTCATCCAGTCATATCCGGACAAAGTGGTGTGGAATTGGTATGCAATGGACCGAGAAAATCACAGGAAAAATGGTTTTGGAGAAAAGCAAAGTCTTTTCTTTAGGCAAGTGCATCAAATGTCATCTATACAAACAGAAATATCATGTTTGTTTGCCACAGTTCCTCTAGCTTTCTCCCTAGAACATAAAAATGTGTAGAGCTGCTGTCTCCAAGTGGAACCAATTAGTGCTTCCAAGCATAAAATTAAATGTTCCCTGAAAAAAAAAAACATTCAAAAAATAAAGTCCGTGGATAATATCAGGAATACACAAACACAGAGGCTGTAGCAATATCTGAGATTAAATTAGCCAAAATGAAACCGGATATTTCCGGTTTCATCCAGTCATATCCGGACAAAGTGGTGTGGAATTCATATGCAATGGACCGAGAAAATCACAGTAAAAATGATTTTGGAGAAAAGCAAAGTCTTTTCGTTAGGAAAGTGCATCAAATATCATCTAGACAAACAGAAATATCATGTTTGTTTGCCGCAGTTCCTCTAGCTTTCTCCCTAGAACAAACAAATGTGTAGAGCGGTTGTCTCCATGTGGAACCAATTAGTGTTTCCAAGCATAAAATTAAATGTTCCCAGAAAAAAAAAACATTCAAAAAAATACAGTCCGTGGATAATATCAGGAATACACAAACACAGAGGCTGTAGCAATATTTCAGTTTGAGTTAGCCAAAACGAAACCGGAAATTTCCGGTTTCATCCAGTCATATCCGGACAAAGTGGTGTGGAATTCGTATGCAATGGACCGAGAAAATCACAGGAAAAATGGTTTTGGAGAAAAGCAAAGTCTTTTCGTTAGGAAAGTGCATAAAATGTCATCTATACAAACAGAAATATCATGTTTGTGTGCCGCAGTTCCTATAGCTTTCTCCCTAGAAAATACGAATGTTTAGAGCTGATGTCTCCGTGTACACCAATTAGAGATTCCAAGGACAAAGTTAAATGTTCCCAGAATAAAAAAACATTCAAAAAAATACAGTCCGTGGATAATATCAGGAATACACAAACAGAGAGGCTGTATTAATATTACGGTTTGAGTTAGCCAAAAAAAACCGGATATTTCCGATTTCATCCAGTCATATCCGGACAAAGTGGTGTGGAATTGGTATGCAATGGACCGAGAAAATCACAGTAAAAATGGTTTTGGAGAAAAGCAAAGTCTTTTCGTTAGGCAAGTGCATCAAATGTCATCTCTACAAACAGAAATATCATGTTTGTTTGCCACAGTTCCTCTAGCTTTCTCCCTAGAAAATACGAATGTGTAGAGCTGGTGTCTCCATGTGGAACCAATTAGTGTTTCCAAGCATAAAATTTAATGTTCCCTGAAAAAAAAACATTCAAAAAAATACAGTCCGTGGATAATATCAGGAATAAACAAACAAAGAGGCTGTAGCAATATCTGAGATTGAATTAGCCAAAACGAAACCGGATATTTCCGGTTTCATCCAGTCATATCCAGACAAACTGGTGTGGAATTCGTATGCAATGGACCAAGAAAATCACAGTAAAAATGGTTTTGGAGAAAAGCAAAGTCTTTTCGTTAGGCAAGTGCATAAAATGTCATCTATACAAACAGAAATATCATGTTTGTTTGCCACAGTTCCTCTACCTTTCTCCCTAGAACATAAAAATGTGTAGAGCTGGTGTCTCCATGTGGAACCAATTAGTGTTTCCAAGCATAAAATTAAATGTTCCCTGAAAAAAAACATTCAAAAAAATACAGTCCGTGGATAATATCAGGAATACACAAACAAAGAGGCTGTAGCAAAATCTGGGATTGAATTAGCCAAAATGAAACCGGATATTTCCGGTTTCATCCAGTCATATCCGGACAAAGTGCTGTGGAATTCGTATGCAATTGACCGAGAAAATCGCAGTAAAAATGGTTTTGGAGAAAAGCAAAGTCTTTTCGTTAGGCAAGTGCATCAAATGTCATCTATACAAACAGAAATATCATGTTTGTTTGCCGCAGTTCCTCTAGCTTTCTCCCTAAAAAAAACAAATGTGTAGAGCTGGTGTCTCCATGTGGGACCAATTAGAGTTTCCAAGGACAAAATTAAATGGTCCCTGATAAAAAAAACATTCAAAAAAATAAAATCCGTGGAGAATATCAGGAATACACAAACACATATGCTGTAGCAATATTTCGGTTTGAGTTAACGAAAACAAAACCGGATATTTCGGGTTTCATCCAGTCATATCCGGACAAAGTGGTGTGGAATTGGTATGCAATGGACCGAGAAAATCACAGTAAAAATGGTTTTGGAGAAAAGCAAAGTCTTTTCATTAGGCAAGTGCATAAAATGTCATCTATACAAACAGAAATATCATGTTTGTTTGCCGCAGTTCCTCTAGCTTTCTCCCTAGAACATACGAATGTGTAGAGCTGGTGTCTCCATGTGGAACCAATTAGTGTTTCCAAGCCTAAAATTTAATGTTCCTGAAAAAAAAACATTCAAAAAAATAAAGTCCGTGGACAATATCACGAATACACAAACAAAGAGGCTGTAGCAATATCTGGGATTGAATTAGCCAAAACGAAACCGGATATTTCCGGTTTCATCCAGTCATATCCGGACAAACTGGTGTGGAATTGGTATGCAATGGACTGAGAAAATCACAGTAAAAATGGTTTTGGAGAAAAGCAAAGTCTTTTCGTTAGGCAAGTGCATCAAATGTCATCTATGCAAACAGAAATAGCATGTTTGTTTGCTGCAGTTCCTCTAGATTTCTCCCTAGAACATAAAAATGTGTAGAGCTGGTGTCTCCATGTGGAACCAATTAGTGTTTCCAAGCATAAAATTAAATGTTTCCTGAAAAAAAAACATTCAAAAAAATAAAGTCCGTGGATAATATAAGGAATACACAAACAAAGAGGCTGTAGCAATATCTGAGATTGAATTAGCCAAAACGAAACCGGATATTTCCGGTTTCATCCAGTCATATCCGGACAAAGTGGTGTGGAATTCGTATGCAATGGACAGAGAAAATCACAGTAAAAATGGTTTTAAGAGAAAAGCAAAGTCTTTTCGTTAGGCAAGTGCATAAAATGTCATCTAGACAAACAGAAATATCAAGTTTGTTTGCCGCAGTTCCTCTAGCTTTCTCCCTAGAATATACGAATGTGTAGAGCTGGTATCTCCATGTGGGACCAATTAGAGTTTCCAAGCACAAAATTAAATGTTTCCTGATAAAAAAAATCAAAACAATAAAGTCTGTGGATAGTATCAGGAATGCACAAACACAGATGCTGTAGCAATATTTTGGTTTGAGTTAGCCAAAACAAAACTGGATATTTCCGATTACATCCAGTCATATCCGGACAAAGTGGTGTGGAATTCGTATGCAATGGAACGAGAAATTCACAGTAAAAAAGGTTTTGGAGAAAAGCAAAGTCTTTTCGTTAGGCAAGTGCATAAAATGTCATCTAGACAAACAGAAATATCATGTTTGTTTGCCGCAGTTCCTATAGCTTTCTCCCTAGAACATACGAATGTGTAGAGCTGGTATCTCCATGTGGGACCAATTAGAGTTTCCAAGCACAAAATTAAATGTTCCCTGATAAAAAAAATCAAAACAATAAAGTCTGTGGATAGTATCAGGAATGCACAAACACAGATGCTGTAGCAATATTTCGGTTTGAGTTAGCCAAAAAAAAACCGCATATTTCCGGTTTTATCCAGTCATATCCGGACAAAGTGGTGTGGAATTTGTATGCAATGGATCGAGAAAATCACAGGAAAAATGGTTTTGGAGAAAAGCAAAGTCTTTTCGTTAGGCAAGTGCATCAAATGTCATCTATACAAACAGAAATATCATGTTTGTTTGCCGCAGTTCCTCTAGCTTTCTCCCTAGAAAATACGAATGTGTAGAGCTGGTGTCTCCATGTGGAACCAATTAGTGTTTCCAAGCATAAAATTAAATGTTCCCTGAAAAAAAAAACATTCAAAAAAATAAAGTCCGTGGATAATATCAGGAATACACAAACACAGATGCCGTACAAATATTTCGGTTTGAGTTAGCCAAAACAAAACCGGATATTTCCGGTTTCATCCAGTCATATCCGGACAAAGTGGTGTGGAATTCGTATGCAATGGACCGAGAAAATCACAGGAAAAATGGTTTTGGAGAAAAGCAAAGTCTTTTCATAAGGCAAGTGCATAAAATGTCATCTATACAAACAGAAATATCATGTTTGTTTGCCGCAGTTCCTCTAGCTTTCTCCCTAGAAAATACGAATGTGTAGAGCTGGTGTCTCCATGTGGAACCAATTAGTGTTTCCAAGCCTAAAATTTTGTGTTCCCTGAAAAAAAACATTCAAAAAAATAAAGTCCGTGGACAATATCACGAATGCACAAACAAAGAGGCTGTAGCAATATCTGAGATTGAATTAACCAAAACGAAACCGGATATTTCCGGTTTCATCCAGTCATATCCAGACAAAGTGGTGTGGAATTCATATGCAATGGACCGAGAAAATCACAGTAAAAATGGTTTTAAGAGAAAAGCAAAGTATTTTCGTTAGGCAGGCGCATAAAATGTCATCTATACAAACAGAAATATCATGTTTGTTTCTTGCAGTTCCTCTAGCTTTCTCCCTAGAAAATACGAATGTGTAGAGCTTGTGTCTCCATGTGGAACCAATTAGTGTTTCCAAGCATAAAATTAAATGTTCCCTGAAAAAAAAAAACATTCAAAAAATAAAATCCGTAGATAATATCAGGAATACACAAACACCGATGCTGTAGCAATATTTCGGTTTGAGTTAGCCAAAACAAAACCGCATATTTCCGGTTTCATCCAGTCATATCTGGACAAAGTGGTGTGGAATTCGTATGCAATGTACCGAGAAAATCACAGGAAAAATGGTTTTGGAGAACAGCAACGTCTTTTCATTAGGCAAGTGCATAAAATGTCATCTATACAAACAGAAATATCATGTTTGTTTGCCGCAGTTCCTCTAGATTTCTCCCTAGAAAATACGAATGTGTAGAGCTGGTGTCTCCATGTGGAACCAATTAGTGTTTCCAAGCATAAAATTTAATGTTCCCTGAAAAAAAAAAACATTCAAAAAAATAAAGTCCGTGGACAATATCACGAATACACAAACAAAGAGTCTGTAGCAATATCTGGGATTGAATTAGCCAAAACGAAACCGGATATTTCCGGTTTCATCCAGTCATATTCGGACCAACTGGTGTGGAATTCGTATGCAATGGACCAAGAAAATCACAGTAAAAATGGTTTTGGAGAAAAGCAATGTCTTTTCGTCAGGCAAGTGCATCAAATGTCATCTATACAAACAGAAATATCATGTTTGTTTCTTGCAGTTCCTCTAGATTTCTCCCTAGAACATAAAAATGTGTAGAGCTGGTGTCTCCATGTGGAACCAATTAATGTTTCCAAGCATAAAATTAAATGTTCCCTGAAAAAAAAAACATTCAAAAAAAAAAGTCCGTGGATAAAATCAGGAATACACAAACAAAGAGGCTGTAGCAATATCTGGGATTCAATTAGCCAAAACGAAACCGGATATTTCCGGTTTCATCCAGTCATATCCGGACAAAGTGGTGTGGAATTCGTATGCAATGGACCGAGAAAATCACAGTAAAAATGGTTTTGGAGAAAAGCAAAGTCTTTTCGTTAGTCAAGTGCATAAAATGTCATCTATACAAATAGAAATATCATGTTTGTTTGCCGAGTTCCTCTAGCTTTCTCCCTAGAACAAACGAATGTGTAGAGCTGGTGTCTCCATGTGGAACCAATTAGTGTTTCAAGCATAAAATTAAATGTTCCCTGAAAAAAAAAACATTCAAAAAAATAAAGTCCATGGATAATATCAGGAATACACAAACACAGAGGCTGTAGCAATATCTGGGATTGAATTAGCCAAAATGAAACCGGATATTTCCGGTTTCATCCAGTCATATCCGGACAAAGTGGTGTGGAATTCGTATGCAATGGACCGAGAAAATCACAGGAAAAATGGTTTTGGAGAAAAGCAAAGTCTTTTCATTAGGCAAGTGCATCAAATGTCATCTGTACAAACAGAAATATCATGTTTGTTTGCCACAGTTCCTCTAGCTTTCTCCCTAGAACAAATGAATGTGTAGATCTGGTGTGTCCTTGTGGAACCCTTAGTGTTTCCAAGCATAAAATTAAATGTTCCCTGAAAAAAAAAACGTTCAAAAAAATAAAGTCCATGGATAGTATCAGGAATACACAAAAACAGAGGCTGTAGCAATATCTGGGATTGAATTAGCCAAAATGATACCGGATATTTCCGGTTTCATCCAGTCATATCCGGACAAACTGGTGTGGAATTCGTATGCAATGGACCGAGAAAATCACAGTAAAAATGGTTTTGGAGAAAAGCAAAGTCTTTTCGTTAGGCAAGTGCATCAAATGTCATCTATACAAACAGAAATAGCATGTTTGTTTGCTGCAGTTCCTCTAAATTTCTCCATAGAACATACGAATGTGTAGAGCTGGTGTCTCCATGTGGAACCAATTAGTGTTTCCAAGCATAAAATTAAATGTTCCCGGAAAAAAATACATTGAAAAAAATAAAGTCCGTGGATAATATCAGGAATACACAAACAAAGAGGCTGTAGCAATATCTGGGATTGAATTAGCCAAAACGAAACCGGATATTTCCGGTTTCATCCAGTTATATCCGGACAAAGTGGTGTGGAATTCGTATGCAATGGACCGAGAAAATCACAGTAAAAATGGTTTTAAGAGAAAAGCAAAGTCTTTTCATTAGGCAAGTGCATAAAATGTCATCTAGACAAACAGAAATATCATGTTTGTTTGCCGCAGTTCCTCTAGCTTTCTCCCTAGAACATACGAATGTGTAGAGCTGGTATCTCCATGTGGGACCAATTAGAGTTTCCAAGCACAAAATTCAATGTTCCCTGATAAAAAAAATCAAAACAATAAAGTCTGTGGATAATATCAGGAATGCACAAACACAGATGCTGTAGCAATATTTCGGTTTGAGTTAGCCAAAACAAAACCGGATATTTCGGTTTCATCCAGTCATATCCGGACAAAGTGGTGTGGAATTCGTATGCAATGGACCGAGAAAATCACAGTAAAAATGGTTTTGGAGAATAGCAAAGTCTTTTCGTTAGGCAAGTGCATAAAATGTCATCTATACAAACAGAAATATCATGTTTGTTTGCCGCAGTTTCTCTAGCTTTCTCCCTAGAAAATACGAATGTGTAGAGCTTGTGTCTCCATGTGGAACCAATTAGTGTTTCCAAGCATAAAATTAAATGTTCCCTGAAAAAAAAACATTCAAAAAAATAAAATCCGTAGATAATATCAGGAATACACAAACACCGATGCTGTAGCAATATTTCGGTTTGAGTTAGCCAAAACAAAACCGCATATTTCCGGTTTCATCCAGTCATATCTGGACAAAGTGGTATGGAATTCGTATGCAATGTACCGAGAAAATCACAGGAAAAATGGTTTTGGAGAACAGCAACGTCTTTTCATTAGGCAAGTGCATCAAATGTCATCTATACAAACAGAAATATCATGTTTGTTTGCCGCAGTTCCTCTAGATTTCTCCCTAGAAAATACGAATGTGTAGAGGTGGTGTCTCCATGTGGAACCAATTAGTGTTTCCAAGCATAAAATTTAATGTTCCCTGAAAAAAAAAACATTCAAAAAATAAAGTCCGTGGACAATATCACGAATACACAAACAAAGAGTCTGTAGCAATATCTGGGATTGAATTAGCCAAAACGAAACCGGATATTTCCGGTTTCATCCAGTCATATTCGGACCAACTGGTGTGGAATTCGTATGCAATGGACCAAGAAAATCACAGTAAAAATGGTTTTGGAGAAAAGCAAAGTCTTTTCGTTAGGCAAGTGCATCAAATGTCATCTATACAAACAGAAATATCATGTTTGTTTGCCACAGTTCCTCTAGCTTTCTCCCTAGAACAAATGAATGTGTAGATCTGGTGTGTCCTTGTGGAACCAATTAGTGTTTCCAAGCATAAAATTAATTGTTCCCTGAAAAAAAAACATTCAAAAAAATAAAGTCCATGGATAATATCAGGAATACACAAACACAGAGCCTGTAGCAATATCTGGGATTGAATTAGCCAAAATGAAACCGGATATTTCCGGTTTCATCCAGTCATATCCGGACAAACTGGTGTGGAATTCGTATGCAATGGACCGAGAAAATCACAGTAAAAATGGTTTTGGAGAAAAGCAAAGTCTTTTCATTAGGCAAGTGCATCAAATGTCATCTGTACAAATAGAAATATCATGTTTGTTTGCCACAGTTCCTCTAGCTTTCTCCCTAGAACAAATGAATGTGTAGATCTGGTGTGTCCTTGTGGAACCAATTAGTGTTTCCAAGCATAAAATTAAATGTTCCCTGAAAAAAAAACGTTCAAAAAAATAAAGTCCATGGATAGTATCAGGAATACACAAAAACAGAGGCTGTAGCAATATCTGGGATTGAATTAGCCAAAATGATACCGGATATTTCCGGTTTCATCCAGTCATATCCGGACAAACTGGTGTGGAATTCGTATGCAATGGACCGAGAAAATCACAGTAAAAATGGTTTTGGAGAAAAGCAAAGTCATTTCGTTAGGCAAGTGCATAAAATGTCATCTATACAAACAGAAATATCATGTTTGTTTGCTGCAGTTCCTCTAGCTTTCTCCCTAGAACATACGAATGTGTAGAGCTGGTGTCTCCATGTGGAACCAATTAGTGTTTCCAAGCATAAAATTAAATGTTCCCGGAAAAAAATACATTCAAAAAAATAAAGTCCGTGGATAATATCAGCAATACACAAACAAAGAGGCTGTAGCAATATCTGGGATTGAATTAGCCAAAACGAAACCGGATATTTCCGGTTTCATCCAGTCATATCCGGACAAAGTGGTGTGGAATTCGTATGCAATGGACCGAGAAAATCACAGTAAAAATGATTTTGGAGAAAAGCAAAGTATTTTCGATAGGCAAGTGCATAAAATGTCATCTATACAAACAGAAATATCATGTTTATTTGCCGCAGTTCCTCTAGCTTTCTCCCTAGAACAAAAGAATGTGTAGAGCTGGTGTTTCTATGTGGAACCAATTAGTGTTTCCAAGCATAAAATTAAATGTTCCCTGAAAAAAAGAAAACATTCAAAAAAATACAGTCCGTGGATAATATCAGGAATACACAAACACAGAGGCTGTAGCAATATTTCGGTTTGAGTTAGCCAAAACAAAACCGCATATTTCCGGTTTCATCCAGTCATATCCGGACAAAGTGTTGTGGAATTTGTATGCAATGGACCGAGAAAATCACAGGAAAAATGGTTTTGGAGAAAAGCACAGTCTTTTCGTTTCGCAAGTGCATCAAATGTCATCTATACAAACAGAAATATCATGTTTGTTTGCCACAGTTCCTCTAGCTTTCTCCCTAGAAAATACGAATGTGTAGAGCTGGTGTCTCCATGTGGAACCAATTAGTGTTTCCAAGCATAAAATTAAATGTTCCCTGAAAAAAAAAACATTCAAAAAAATAAAATCCGTGGATAATATCAGGAATACACAAACACAGATGCTGTACAAATAATTCGGTTTGAGTTAGCAAAAAAAAACCGGATATTTCCGGTTTCATCCAGTCATATCCGGACAAACTGGTGTGGAATTGGTATGCAATGGACCGAGAAAATCACAGGAAAAATGGTTTTGGAGAAAAGCAAAGTCTTTTCATTAGGCAAGTGCATAAAATGTCATCTATAAAAACAGAAATATCATGTTTGTTTGCCGCAGTTCCTCTAGCTTTCTCCCTAGAAAATACGAATGTGTAGAGCTGGTGTCTCCATGTGCAACCAATTAGTGTTCAAAAGCACAAAATTAAATATTCCCGGAAAAAAATACATTCAAAAAAATAAAGTCCGTGGATAATATCAGGAATACACAAACAAAGAGGCTGTAGCAATATCTGGGATTGAATTACCCAAAAGGAAACTGGATATTTCCGGTTTCATCCAGTCATATCCGGACAAAATGGTGTGGAATTGGTATGCAATGAACCGAGAAAATCACAGTAAAAATGGTTTTAAGAGAAAAGCAAAGTCTTTTCGTTAGGCAAGTGCATAAAATGTCATCTATACAAACAGAAATATCATGTTTGTTTGCTGCAGTTCCTCTAGCTTTCTCCCTAGAACATACGAATGTGTAGAGCTGGTATCTCCATGTGGGACCAATTAGAGTTTCCAAGCACAAAATTAAATGTTCCCTGATAAAAAAAATCAAAACAATAAAGTCCGTGGATAATATCAGGAATGCACAAACACAGAGGCTGTAGCAATATTTCGGTTTGAGTTAGCCAAAACAAAACCGGATATTTCCGGTTTCATCCAGTCATATCCGGACAAAGTGGTGTGGAATTGGTATGCAATGGACCGAGAAAATCACAGGAAAAATGGTTTTGGAGAAATGCAAAGTCTTTTCGTTAGGCAAGTGCTTCAAATGTCATCTCTACAAACAGTAATATCATGTTTGTTTGCCGCAGTTCCTCTAGCTTTCTCCCTAGAAAATACGAATGTGTAGAGCTTGTGTCTCCATGTGGAACCAATTAGTGTTTCCAAGCATAAAATTAAATGTTCCCTGAAAAAAAAAACATTCAAAAAATAAAATCCGTAGATAATATCAGGAATACACAAACACCGATGCTGTAGCAATATTTCGGTTTGAGTTAGCCAAAACAAAACCGCATATTTCCGGTTTCATCCAGTCATATCTGGACAAAGTGGTGTGGAATTCGTATGCAATGTACCGAGAAAATCACAGGAAAAATGGTTTTGGAGAACAGCAACGTCTTTTCATTAGGCAAGTGCATAAAATGTCATCTATACAAACAGAAATATCATGTTTGTTTGCCGCAGTTCCTCTAGATTTCTCCCTAGAAAATACGAATGTGTAGAGCTGGTGTCTCCATGTGGAACCAATTAGTGTTTCCAAGCATAAAATTTAATGTTCCCTGAAAAAAAAAAACATTCAAAAAAATAAAGTCCGTGGACAATATCACGAATACACAAACAAAGAGTCTGTAGCAATATCTGGGATTGAATTAGCCAAAACGAAACCGGATATTTCCGGTTTCATCCAGTCATATTCGGACCAACTGGTGTGGAATTCGTATGCAATGGACCAAGAAAATCACAGTAAAAATGGTTTTGGAGAAAAGCAAAGTCTTTTCGTCAGGCAAGTGCATCAAATGTCATCTATACAAACAGAAATATCATGTTTGTTTCTTGCAGTTCCTCTAGATTTCTCCCTAGAACATAAAAATGTGTAGAGCTGGTGTCTCCATGTGGAACCAATTACTGTTTCCAAGCATAAAATTAAATGTTCCCTGAAAAAAAAAACATTCAAAAAAAAAAAGTCCGTGGATAAAATCAGGAATACACAAACAAAGAGGCTGTAGCAATATCTGGGATTGAATTAGCCAAAACGAAACCGGATATTTCCGGTTTCATCCAGTCATATCCGGACAAAGTGGTGTGGAATTGGTATGCAATGGACCGAGAAAATCACAGTAAAAATGGTTTTGGAGAAAAGCAAAGTCTTTTCGTTAGGCAAGTGCATAAAATGTCATCTATACAAATAGAAATATCATGTTTGTTTGCCGCAGTTCCTCTAGCTTTCTCCCTAGAACAAACGAATGTGTAGAGCTGGTGTCTCCATGTGGAACCAATTAGTGTTTCAAGCATAAAATTAAATGTTCCCTGAAAAAAAAACATTCAAAAAAATAAAGTCCATGGATAATATCAGGAATACACAAACACAGAGGCTGTAGCAATATCTGGGATTGAATTAGCCAAAATGAAATCGGATATTTCCGGTTTCATCCAGTCATATCCGGACAAAGTGGTGTGGAATTCGTATGCAATGGACCGAGAAAATCACAGGAAAAATGGTTTTGGAGAAAAGCAAAGTCTTTTCATTAGGCAAGTGCATCAAATGTCATCTGTACAAACAGAAATACCATGTTTGTTTGCCACAGTTCCTCTAGCTTTCTCCCTAGAACAAATGAATGTGTAGATCTGGTGTGTCCTTGTGGAACCCTTAGTGTTTCCAAGCATAAAATTAAATGTTCCCTGAAAAAAAAAAGTTCAAAAAAATAAAGTCCATGGATAGTATCAGGAATACACAAAAACAGAGGCTGTAGCAATATCTGGGATTGAATTAGCCAAAATGATACCGGATATTTCCGGTTTCATCCAGTCATATCCGGACAAACTGGTGTGGAATTCGTATGCAATGGACCGAGAAAATCACAGTAAAAATGGTTTTGGAGAAAAGCAAAGTCTTTTCGTTAGGCAAGTGCATAAAATGTCATCTATACAAACAGAAATAGCATGTTTGTTTGCTGCAGTTCCTCTAAATTTCTCCATAGAACATACGAATGTGTAGAGCTGGTGTCTCCATGTGGAACCAATTAGTGTTTCCAAGCATAAAATTAAATGTTCCCGGAAAAAAATACATTGAAAAAAATAAAGTCCGTGGATAATATCAGGAATACACAAACAAAGAGGCTGTAGCAATATCTGGGATTGAATTAGCCAAAACGAAACCGGATATTTCCGGTTTCATCCAGTCATATCCGGACAAAGTGGTGTGGAATTCGTATGCAATGGACCGAGAAAATCACAGTAAAAATGGTTTTAAGAGAAAAGCAAAGTCTTTTCATTAGGCAAGTGCATAAAATGTCATCTAGACAAACAGAAATATCATGTTTGTTTGCCGCAGTTCCTCTAGCTTTCTCCCTAGAACATACGAATGTGTAGAGCTGGTATCTCCATGTGGGACCAATTAGAGTTTCCAAGCACAAAATTCAATGTTCCCTGATAAAAAAAATCAAAACAATAAAGTCTGTGGATAATATCAGGAATGCACAAACACAGATGCTGTAGCAATATTTCGGTTTGAGTTAGCCAAAACAAAACCGGATATTTCGGTTTCATCCAGTCATATCCGGACAAAGTGGTGTGCAATTCGTATGCAATGGACCGAGAAAATCACAGTAAAAATGGTTTTGGAGAATAGCAAAGTCTTTTCGTTAGGCAAGTGCATAAAATGTCATCTATACAAACAGAAATATCATGTTTGTTTGCCGCAGTTCCTCTAGCTTTCTCCCTAGAAAATACGAATGTGTAGAGCTTGTGTCTCCATGTGGAACCAATTAGTGTTTCCAAGCATAAAATTAAATGTTCCCTGAAAAAAAAACATTCAAAAAAATAAAATCCGTAGATAATATCAGGAATACAC
Source organism: Lepus oiostolus (assembly GCA_036325905.1). Classification (NCBI taxonomy): domain Eukaryota; kingdom Metazoa; phylum Chordata; class Mammalia; order Lagomorpha; family Leporidae; genus Lepus; species Lepus oiostolus. The sequence continues at coordinate 26,146 of JAWMBE010000081.1, read as the reverse complement.
AAACACCGATGCTGTAGCAATATTTCGGTTTGAGTTAGCCAAAACAAAACCGCATATTTCCGGTTTCATCCAGTCATATCTGGACAAAGTGGTGTGGAATTCGTATGCAATGTACCGAGAAAATCACAGGAAAAATGGTTTTGGAGAACAGCAACGTCTTTTCATTAGGCAAGTGCATCAAATGTCATCTATACAAACAGAAATATCATGTTTGTTTGCCGCAGTTCCTCTAGATTTCTCCCTAGAAAATACGAATGTGTAGAGGTGGTGTCTCCATGTGGAACCAATTAGTGTTTCCAAGCATAAAATTTAATGTTCCCTGAAAAAAAAAACATTCAAAAAAATAAAGTCCGTGGACAATATCACGAATACACAAACAAAGAGTCTGTAGCAATATCTGGGATTGAATTAGCCAAAACGAAACCGGATATTTCCGGTTTCATCCAGTCATATTCGGACCAACTGGTGTGGAATTCGTATGCAATGGACCAAGAAAATCACAGTAAAAATGGTTTTGGAGAAAAGCAAAGTCTTTTCGTTAGGCAAGTGCATCAAATGTCATCTATACAAACAGAAATATCATGTTTGTTTGCCACAGTTCCTCTAGCTTTCTCCCTAGAACAAATGAATGTGTAGATCTGGTGTGTCCTTGTGGAACCAATTAGTGTTTCCAAGCATAAAATTAAATGTTCCCTGAAAAAAAAACATTCAAAAAAATAAAGTCCATGGATAATATCAGGAATACACAAACACAGAGCCTGTAGCAATATCTGGGATTGAATTAGCCAAAATGAAACCGGATATTTCCGGTTTCATCCAGTCATATCCGGACAAACTGGTGTGGAATTCGTATGCAATGGACCGAGAAAATCACAGTAAAAATGGTTTTGGAGAAAAGCAAAGTCTTTTCATTAGGCAAGTGCATCAAATGTCATCTGTACAAATAGAAATATCATGTTTGTTTGCCACAGTTCCTCTAGCTTTCTCCCTAGAACAAATGAATGTGTAGATCTGGTGTGTCCTTGTGGAACCAATTAGTGTTTCCAAGCATAAAATTAAATGTTCCCTGAAAAAAAAACGTTCAAAAAAATAAAGTCCATGGATAGTATCAGGAATACACAAAAACAGAGGCTGTAGCAATATCTGGGATTGAATTAGCCAAAATGATACCGGATATTTCCGGTTTCATCCAGTCATATCCGGACAAACTGGTGTGGAATTCGTATGCAATGGACCGAGAAAATCACAGTAAAAATGGTTTTGGAGAAAAGCAAAGTCATTTCGTTAGGCAAGTGCATAAAATGTCATCTATACAAACAGAAATATCATGTTTGTTTGCTGCAGTTCCTCTAGCTTTCTCCCTAGAACATACGAATGTGTAGAGCTGGTGTCTCCATGTGGAACCAATTAGTGTTTCCAAGCATAAAATTAAATGTTCCCGGAAAAAAATACATTCAAAAAAATAAAGTCCGTGGATAATATCAGCAATACACAAACAAAGAGGCTGTAGCAATATCTGGGATTGAATTAGCCAAAACGAAACCGGATATTTCCGGTTTCATCCAGTCATATCCGGACAAAGTGGTGTGGAATTCGTATGCAATGGACCGAGAAAATCACAGTAAAAATGATTTTGGAGAAAAGCAAAGTATTTTCGTTAGGCAAGTGCATAAAATGTCATCTATACAAACAGAAATATCATGTTTATTTGCCGCAGTTCCTCTAGCTTTCTCCCTAGAACAAAAGAATGTGTAGAGCTGGTGTTTCTATGTGGAACCAATTAGTGTTTCCAAGCATAAAATTAAATGTTCCCTGAAAAAAAGAAAACATTCAAAAAAATACAGTCCGTGGATAATATCAGGAATACACAAACACAGAGGCCGGTTTCATCCAGTCATATCCGGACAAACTAGTGTGGAATTCGTATGCAATGGACCGAGAAAATCACAGTAAAAATGGTTTTGGAGAAAAGCAAAGTCTTTTCGTTAGGCAAGTGCATCAAATATCATCTATAAAAACAGAAATATCATGTGTGTTTGCTGCACTTCTTCTAGCTTTCTCCCTAGAACAAACGAATGTGTAGAGCTGGTGTCTCCATGTGGAACCAATTAGTGTTTCCAAGCATAAAATTAAATGTTCCCTGAAAAAAAAAACATTCAAAAAAATAAAGTCCGTGGATAATATCAGGAATACACAAACACAGATGCTGTAGCAATATTTCGGTTTGAGTTAGCCAAAACAAAACCGCATATTTCCGGTTTTATCCAGTCATATCCAGACAAAGTGGTGTGGAATTTGTATGCAATGGACCGAGAAAATCACAGGAAAAACGGTTTTGGAGAAAAGCAAAGTCTTTTCGTTAGGCAAGTGCATCAAATGTCATCTATACAAACAGAAATATCATGTTTTGAAGGACCCTTATGGGGGAGAGGGACAAGAAACTAGGCCTAGGCAGATATCAGGGGCTTCTTAAGAGGTTAGATGTTCCCCAGGGTCCAGCGGGCACGTTCTCTGGGAAGGAAAAGTCTATCCCCTTTAGAGAACCTCTAGGCATGCCCAGAGGAGAGCTGCCACTCCCCTTCGGAGAGTCTCAGTACTCTCCTCAGCATTCTCCTCAGCTGGTTCCTTCAGCACTCTCCTCAGCATTCTCTTCAGCTGGTTCCCTCAGCACTCTCCTCAGCATTCTCCGGTATGCTAATTGTCCCTCCGAACCCGCCAATCCCATATGCTAATTTGTTGACTATATAACCTGTGTGAAACTGCCGCTCGGGGCTCCTCACCGCCTTAGGTGGGGGCCCGTTTACGCAAACGTACAATAAATACCTCATGCTTTTTGCATCAACTGGTCTGGAGTCTGGATTTTTGGGCGTCCTCTCGAGCAAGTGGGCATCTCTACAACTGAGAGGTCCAACAGTTTGTTTGCCGCAGTTCCTCTAGCTTTCTCCCTAGAAAATACGAATGTGTAGAGCTGGTGTCTCCATGTGGAACCAATTAGTGTTTCCAAGCACAAAATTAAATGTTCCCTGAAAAAAAAAACATTCAAAAAAATAAAGTCCTTGGATAATATCAGGAATACACTAACAAAGAGGCTATAGCAATATCTGGGATTGAGTTAGCCAAAACAAAACCGGATATTTCCGGTTTCATCCAGTCATAACCGGACAAAGTGGTGTGGAATTGGTATGCAATGGTCCGAGATAATCACAGGAAAAATGGTTTTGGAGAAAAGCAAAGTCTTTTCGTTAGGCAAGTGCATCAAATGTCATCTATACAAACAGAAATATCATGTTTGTTTGCCGCAGTTCCTCTAGCTTTCTCCCTAGAAAATACGAATGTGTAGAGCTGTTGTCTCCATGTGGAACCAATTAGTGTTTCCAAGCATAAAATTAAATGTTCCCTGAAAAAAAACATTCAAAAATATAAAGTCCGTGGATAATATCAGGAATACAAAAACACAGATGCTGTACAAATATTTCGGTTTGAGTTAGCCAAAACAAAACCGAATATTTCCAGTTTCATCCAGTCATATCCGGACAAACAGGTGTGGAATTCGTATGCAATGGACCGAGAAAATCACAGGAAAAATGGTTTTGGAGAAAAGCAAAGTCTTTTCGTTAGGCAAGTGCATCAAATATCATCTATAAAAACAGAAATATCATGTGTGTTTGCTGCACTTCTTCTAGCTTTCTCCCTAGAATACGAATGTGTAGAGCTGGTGTCTCCATGTGGAACCAATTAGTGTTTCCAAGCATAAAATTAAATGTTCCCTGAAAAAAAAAACATTCAAAAAAATAAAGTCCGTGGATAATATCAGGAATACACAAACACAGATGCTGTAGCAATATTTGGGTTTGAGTTAGCCAAAACGAAACCGGATATTTCCGGTTTCATCCAGTCCTATCCGGACAAAGTGGTGTGGAATTCGTATGCAGTGGACCGAGAAAATCACAGGAAAAATGGTTTTGGAGAAAAGCAGAGTCTTTTCATTAGGAAAGTGCATCAAATGTCATCTATACAAACAGAAATATCATGTTTGTTTGCCGCAGTTCCTCTAGCTTTCTCCCTAGAAAATACAAATGTGTAGAGCTGGTGTCTCCATGTGGAACCAATTAGTGTTTCCAAGCACAAAATTAAATGTTCCCTGAAAAAAAAATTCAAAAAAATAAAGTTCTTGGATAATATCAGGAATACACAAACAAAGAGGCTGTAGCAATATCTGGGATTGAGTTAGCCAAAACGAAACCAGATATTTCCGGTTTCATCCAGTCATATCCGGACAAAGCGGTGTGGAATTTGTATGCAATGGACCGAGAAAATCACAGGAAAAATGGTTTTGGAGAAAAGCAAAGTCTTTTCGTTAGGCAAGTGCATCAAATGTCATCTATACAAACAGAAATAGCATGTTTGTTTGCCGCAGTTCCTCTAGCTTTCTCCCTAGAAAATACGAATGTGTAGAGCTGGTGTCTCCATGTGGGACCAATTAGAGTTTCCAAGGACAAAATTAAATGTTCCCTGAAAAACAAAAACAAAACAATAAAATCCGTGGATAATATCAGGAATACACAAACACAAATGCTGTAGCAATATTTGGGTTTGAGTTAGCCAAAACAAAACCGGATATTTCCGGTTTCATCCAGTCATAACCGGACAACGTGGTGTGGAATTTGTATGCAACGGACCGAGAAAATCACAGGAAAAATGGTTTTGGAGAAAAGCAAAGTCTTTTCGTTAGGCAAGTGCATAAAATGTCATCTATACAAACAGAAATATCATGTTTGTTTGCTGTAGTTCCTCTGGCTTTCTCCCTAGAAAATATGAATGTGTAGAGCTGGTGTCTCCATGTGGAACCAATTAGTGTTTCCAAGCATAAAATTTAATGTTCCCTGAAAAAAAACATTCATAAAAATAAAGTCCGTGGACAATATCACGAATACACAAACAAAGAGGCTGTAGCAATATCTGGGATTGAATTAGCCAAAACGAAACCGGATATTTCCGGTTTCATCCAGTCATATTCGGACCAACTGGTGTGGAATTCGTATGCAATGGACCGAGAAAATCACAGTAAAAATGGTTTTGGAGAAAAGCAAAGTCTTTTCGTTAGGCAAGTGCATAAAATGTCATCTATACAAACAGAAATAGCATGTTTGTTTGCTGCAGTTCCTCTAGCTTTCTCCCTAGAACATACGAATGTGTAGAGCTGGTGTCTCCATGTGGAACCAATTAGTGTTTCCAAGCATAAAATTAAATGTTCCCTGAAAAAAAAATCATTCAAAACCATAAAGTCCGTGGATAATATCAGGAATACACAAACAAAGAGGCTGTAGCAATATCTGAGATTGAATTAGCCAAAACGAAAACGGATATTTCCGGTTTAATCCAGTCATATCCGGACAAAGTGGTGTGGAATTGGTATGCAATGGACCGAGAAAATCACAGGAAAAATGGTTTTGGAGAAAAGCAAAGTCTTTTCGTTAGGCAAGTGCATAAAATGTCATCTATACAAACAGAAATATCATGTTTGTTTGCCGCAGTTCCTCTAGCTTTCTCCCTAGAACATACGAATGTGTAGAGCTGGTGTCTCCATGTGGAACCAATTAGTGTTTCCAAGCATAAAATTAAATGTTCCCTGAAAAAAAACAATCAAAAAAATAAAATCCATGGATAATATCAGGAAAACACAAACAAAGAGGCTGTAGCAATATTTCGGTTTGAGTTAGCCAAAACAAACCGCATATTTCCGGTTTCATCCAGTCATATCCGGACAAAGTGGTGTGTAATTGGTATGCAATGGACCGAGAAAATCACAGGAAAAATGGTTTTGGAGAAAAGCAAAGTCTTTTCGTTAGGCAAGTGCATCAAATGTCATCTATACAAACAGAAATATCATGTTTGTTTGCTTCAGTTCCTCTACCTTTCTCCCTAGAACATAAAAATGTGTAGAGCTGGTGTCTCCATGTGGAACCAATTAGTGTTTCCAAGCATAAAATTAAATGTTCCCTGAAAAAAAAAACATTCAAAAAAATAAAATCCGTGGATAATATCAGGAACACACAAACACAGATGCTGTACAAATATTTCGGTTTGGGTTAGCCAAAACGAAACTGGATATTTCCGGTTTCATCCAGTCATATCCGGACAAAGTGGTGTGGAATTGGTATGCAATGGACCGAGAAGATCACAGGAAAAATGGTTTTGGAGAAAAGCAAAGTCTTTTAATTAGGCAAGTGCATAAAATGTCATCTATACAAACAGAAATATCATGTTTGTTTGCCGCAGTTCCTCTAGCTTTCTCCCTAGAAAATACGAATGTGTAGAGCTGGTGTCTCCATGTGGAACCAATTAGTGTTTCCAAGCATAAAATTTAATGTTCCCTGAAAAAAAAACATTCAAAAAAATAAATTCTGTGGATAATATCAGGAATGCACAAACACAGATGCTGTAGCAATATCTGGGATTGAGTTAGCCAAAACAAAACCGGATATTTCCGGTTTCATCCAGTCATATCCGGACAAAGTGGTGTGGAATTCGTATGCAATGGACCGAGAAAATCACAGGAAAAATGATTTTGGAGAAAAGCAAAGTCTTTTCGTTAGGCAAGTGCATCAAATGTCATCTCTACAAACAGAAATATCATGTTTGTTTGCTTCAGTTCCTCTAGCTTTCTCCCTAGAAAATATGAATGTGTAGAGCTGGTGTCTCCATGTGGAACCAATTAGTGTTTCCAAGCATAAAATTAAATGTTCCCTTAAAAAAATTCAAAAAAATAAAGTCCGTGGATAATATCAGGAATACACAAACAAAGAGGTTGTAGCAATATCTGAGATTGAATTAGCCAAAACAAAACCGGATATTTCCGGTTTCATCCAGTCATATCCGGACAAAGTGGTGTGGAATTGGTATGCAATGGACCGAGAAAATCACAGGAAAAATGGTTTTGGAGAAAAGCAAAGTCTTTTCGTTAGGCAAGTGCATCAAATGTCATCTATACAAACAGAAATATCATGTTTTTTGCCGCAGTTCCTCTAGCTTTCTCCCTAGAAAATACGAATGTGTAGAGCTGGTGTCTCCATGTGGGACCAATTAGAGTTTGCAAGGACAAAATTAAATGTTCCCTGAAAAAAAAACAAAACAATAAAGTCCATGGATAATATCAGGAATACACAAACACAGATGCTGTAGCAATATTTCGGTTTGAGTTAGCCAAAACAAAACCGCATATTTCCGGTTACATCCAGTCATATCCGGACAAACTGTTGTGGAATTGGTATGCAAGGGACCGAGAAAATCACAGGAAAAATGGTTTTGAAGAAAAGCAAAGTCTTTTCGTTAGGCAAGTGCATAAAATGTCATCTATACAGACAGAAATATCATGTTTGTTTGCCGCAGTTCTTCTAGCTTTCTCCCTGGAAAATACGAATGTGTAGATCTGGTGTCTCCATGTGGAACCAATTAGTGTTTCTAAGCACAACATTAAATGTTCCCTGAAAAAAAACATTCAAAAAAATAAAGTCCGTGGATAATATCAGGAATACACAAACAGAGATGCTGTAGCAATATTTCGGTTTGAGTTAGGCAAAACAAAACCGCATATTTCCGGTTTCATCCAGTCATATACGGACAAAGTGGTGTGGAATTTGTATGCAATGGACCGAGAAAATCACAGTAAAAATGGTTTTGGAGAAAAGCAAAGTCTTTTCGTTAGGCAAGTGCATAAAATGTCATCTATACAAACAGAAATATCATGTTTGTTTGCCGCAGTTCCTCTAGCTTTCTCCCTAGAAAATACGAATGTGTAGAGCTGGTGTCTCCATGTGGAACCAATTAGTGTTTCCAAGCATAAAATTTAGTGTTCCCTGAAAAAAAAATCAAAACAATAAAGTCTGTGGATAATATCAGGAATGCACAAACACAGATGCTGTAGCAATATGTGGGATTGAGTTAGCCAAAACAAAACCGGATATTTCCGGTTTCATCCAGTCATATCCGGACAAAGTGGTGTGGAATTCGTATGCAATGGACCGAAAAAATCACAGTAAAAATGATTTTGGAGAAAAGCAAAGTCTTTTCGTTAGGCAAGTGCATCAAATGTCATCTCTACAAACAGAAATATCATGTTTGTTTGCCGCAGTTCCTCTAGCTTTCTCCCTAGAAAATACGAATGTGTAGAGCTGGTGTCTCCATGTGGAACCAATTAGTGTTTCCAAGCATAAAATTAAATGTTCCCCCAAAAAAAAACATTCAAAAAAATAAAATCCGTGGATAATATCAGGAATACACAAACACAGATGCTGTAGCAATATTTCGGTTTGAGTTAGCCAAAACAAAACCGGATATTTCCGGTTTCATCCAGTCATATCCGGACAAAGTGGTGTGGAATTGGTATGCAATGGACCGAGAAAATCACAGGAAAAATGGTTTTGGAGAAAAGCAAAGTCTTTTCGTTAGGCAAGTGCATCAAATGTCATCTATACAAACAGAAATATCAGGTTTGTTTGCCGCAGTTCCTCTAGCTTTCTCCCTAGAAAATACGAATGTGTAGAGCTGGTGTCTCCATGTGGAACCAATTAGTGTTTCCAAGCATAAAATTAAATGTTCCCTGAAAAAAAAATATTCAAAAAAATAAAATCCGTGGATAATATCAGGAACACACAAACACAGATGCTGTACAAATATTTCGGTTTGGGTTAGCCAACACGAAACTGGATATTTCCGGTTTCATCCAGTCATATCCGGACAAAGTGGTGTGGAATTCGTATGCAATGGACCGAGAAGATCACAGGAAAAATGGCTTTGGAGAAAAGCAAAGTCTTTTCATTAGGCAAGTGCATAAAATGTCATCTATACAAACAGAAATATCATGTTTGTTTGCCGCAGTTCCTCTAGCTTTCTCCCTAGAACATACGAATGTGTAGAGCTGGTGTCTCCATGTGGAACCAATTAGTGTTTCCAAGCATAAAATTTAATGTTCTCTGAAAAAAAAAACATTCAAAAAAATAAAGTCTGTGGATAATATCAGGAATGCACACACACAGATGCTGTAGCAATATCTGGCATTGAGTTAGCCAAAACAAAACCGGATATGTCCGGTTTCATCCAGTCATATCCGGACAAACTGGTGTGGAATTCGTATGCAATGGACCGAGAAAATCACAGGAAAAATGATTTTGGAGAAAAGCAAAGTCTTTTCGTTAGGCAAGTGCATCAAATGTCATCTCTACAAACAGAAATATCATGTTTGTTTGCTTCAGTTCCTCTAGCTTTCTCCCTAGAAAATATGAATGTGTAGAGCTGGTGTCTCCATGAGGGACCAATTATAGTTTCCAAATACAAAATTAAATGTTCCCTGAAAAAAAAACAAAACAATAAAGTCCGTGGATAATATCAGGAATACACAAACACAGATGCTGTAGCAATATTTCGGTTTGAGTTAGCCAAAACAAAACCGCATATTTCCGGTTACATCCAGTCATATCCGGACAAAGTGGTGTGGAATTCGTATGCAATGGACCGAGAAAATCACAGGAAAAATGGTTTTGGAGAAAAGCAAAGTCTTTTCGTTAGGCAAGTGCATCAAATGTCATCTAGACAAACAGAAATATCAGGTTTGTTTGCCGCAGTTCCTCTAGCTTTCTCCCTAGAAAATACAAATGTGTAGAGCTGGTGTCTCCATGTGGGACCAATTAGAGTTTGCAAGGACAAAATTAAATGTTCCCTGAAAAAAAAACAAAACAATAAAGTCCGTGGATAATATCAGGAATACACAAACACAGATGCTGTAGCAATATTTCGGTTTGAGTTAGCCAAAACAAAACCGGATATTTCCGGTTTCATCCAGTCATATACGGACAAAGTGGTGTGGAATTTGTATGCAATGGACCGAGAAAATCACAGTAAAAATGGTTTTGGAGAAAAGCAAAGTCTTTTCGTTAGGCAAGTGCATAAAATGTCATCTATACAGACAGAAATATCATGTTTGTTTGCCGCAGTTCTTCTAGCTTTCTCCCTAGAAAATACGAATGTGTAGATCTGGTGTCTCCATGTGGAACCAATTAGTGTTTCTAAGCACAACATTAAATGTTCCCTGAAAAAAACCATTCAAAAAAATAAAGTCCGTGGATAATATCAGGAATACACAAACAGAGATGCTGTAGCAATATTTCGGTTTGAGTTAGGCAAAACAAAACCGCATATTTCCGGTTTCATCCAGTCATATACGGACAAAGTGGTGTGGAATTTGTATGCAATGGACCGAGAAAATCACAGTAAAAATGGTTTTGGAGAAAAGCAAAGTCTTTTCGTTACGCAAGTGCATCAAATGTCATCTATACAAACAGAAATATCATGTTTGTTTGCCGCAGTTCCTCTAGCTTTCTCCCTAGAAAATATGAATGTGTAGAGCTGGTGTCTCCATGTGGAACCAATTAGTGTTTCCAAGCATAAAATTTAATGTTCCCTGAAAAAAAAACATTCCAAAAAATAAAGTCCGTGGACAATATCACGAATACACAAACAAAGAGACTGTAGCAATATCTGGGATTGAATTAGCCAAAACGAAACCGGATATTTCCGGTTTCATCCAGTCATATTCGGACCAACTGGTGTGGAATTCGTATGCAATGGACCGAGAAAATCACAGTAAAAATGGTTTTGGAGAAAAGCAAAGTCTTTTCGTTAGGCAAGTGCATAAAATGTCATCTATACAAACAGAAATAGCATGTTTGTTTGCTGCAGTTCCTCTAGCTTTCTCCCTAGAACATACGAATGTGTAGAGCTGGTGTCTCCATGTGGAACCAATTAGTGTTTCCAAGCATAAAATTAAATGTCCCCTGAAAAAAAAATCATTCAAAACCATAAAGTCCGTGGATAATATCAGGAATACACAAACAAAGAGGCTGTAGCAATATCTGAGATTGAATTAGCCAAAACGAAAACGGATATTTCCGGTTTCATCCAGTCATATCCGGACAAAGTGGTGTGGAATTCGTATGCAATGGACCGAGAAAATCACAGGAAAAATGGTTTTGGAGAAAAGCAAAGTCTTTTCGTTAGGCAAGTGCATCAAATGTCATCTAGACAAACAGAAATATCATGTTTGTTTGCCGCAGTTCCTCTAGCTTTCTCCCTAGAAAATACGAATGTGTAGAGCTGGTGTCTCCATGTGGAACCAATTAGTGTTTCCAAGCATAAAATTAAATGTTCCCTGAAAAAAAATATTCAAAAAAATAAAATCCGTGGATAATATCAGGAACACACAAACACAGATGCTGTACAAATATTTCGGTTTGGGTTAGCCAAAACGAAACTGGATATTTCCGGTTTCATCCAGTCATATCCGGACAAAGTGGTGTGGAATTCGTATGCAATGGACCGAGAAGATCACAGGAAAAATGGCTTTGGAGAAAAGCAAAGTCTTTTCATTAGGCAAGTGCATAAAATGTCATCTATACAAACAGAAATATCAGGTTTGTTTGCCGCAGTTCCTCTAGCTTTCTCCCTAGAACATACGAATGTGTAGAGCTGGTGTCTCCATGTGGAACCAATTAGTGTTTCCAAGCATAAAATTTAATGTTCTCTGAAAAAAAAAACATTCAAAAAAATAAAGTCTGTGGATTATATCAGGAATGCACACACACAGATGCTGTAGCAATATCTGGCATTGAGTTAGCCAAAACAAAACCGGATATTTCCGGTTTCATCCAGTCATATCCGGACAAACTGGTGTGGAATTCGTATGCAATGGACCGAGAAAATCACAGGAAAAATGATTTTGGAGAAAAGCAAAGTCTTTTCGTTAGGCAAGTGCATCAAATGTCATCTCTACAAACAGAAATATCATGTTTGTTTGCTTCAGTTCCTCTAGCTTTCTCCCTAGAAAATATGAATGTGTAGAGCTGGTGTCTCCATGAGGGACCAATTATAGTTTCCAAATACAAAATTAAATGTTCCCTGAAAAAAAAACAAAACAATAAAGTCCGTGGATAATATCAGGAATACACAAACACAGATGCTGTAGCAATATTTCGGTTTGAGTTAGCCAAAACAAAACCGCATATTTCCGGTTTCATCCAGTCATATCCGGACAAACTGGTGTGGAATTCGTATGCAATGGACCGAGAAAATCACAGTAAAAATGGTTTTGGAGAAAAGCAAAGTCTTTTCGTCAGGCAAGTGCATACAAACAGAAATATCAGGTTTGTTTGCCGCAGTTCCTCTAGCTTTCTCCCTAGAAAATACAAATGTGTAGAGCTGGTGTCTCCATGTGGGACCAATTAGAGTTTGCAAGGACAAAATTAAATGTTCCCTGAAAAAAAAACAAAACAATAAAGTCCGTGGATAATATCAGGAATACACAAACACAGATGCTGTAGCAATATTTCGGTTTGAGTTAGCCAAAACAAAACCGGATATTTCCGGTTTCATCCAGTCATATCCGGACAAACTGTTGTGGAATTGGTATGCAAGGGACCGAGAAAATCACAGGAAAAATGGTTTTGAAGAAAAGCAAAGTCTTTTCGTTAGGCAAGTGCATAAAATGTCATCTATACAGACAGAAATATCATGTTTGTTTGCCGCAGTTCTTCTAGCTTTCTCCCTAGAAAATACGAATGTGTAGATCTGGTGTCTCCATGTGGAACCAATTAGTGTTTCTAAGCACAACATTAAATGTTCCCTGAAAAAAACCATTCAAAAAAATAAAGTCCGTGGATAATATCAGGAATACACAAACAGAGATGCTGTAGCAATATTTCGGTTTGAGTTAGGCAAAACAAAACCGCATATTTCCGGTTTCATCCAGTCATATACGGACAAAGTGGTGTGGAATTTGTATGCAATGGACCGAGAAAATCACAGTAAAAATGGTTTTGGAGGAAAGCAAAGTCTTTTCGTTACGCAAGTGCATCAAATGTCATCTATACAAACAGAAATATCATGTTTGTTTGCCGCAGTTCCTCTAGCTTTCTCCCTAGAAAATATGAATGTGTAGAGCTGGTGTCTCCATGTGGAACCAATTAGTGTTTCCAAGCATAAAATTTAATGTTCCCTGAAAAAAAAACATTCCAAAAAATAAAGTCCGTGGACAATATCACGAATACACAAACAAAGAGACTGTAGCAATATCTGGGATTGAATTAGCCAAAACGAAACCGGATATTTCCGGTTTCATCCAGTCATATTCGGACCAACTGGTGTGGAATTCGTATGCAATGGACCGAGAAAATCACAGTAAAAATGGTTTTGGAGAAAAGCAAAGTCTTTTCGTTAGGCAAGTGCATAAAATGTCATCTATACAAACAGAAATAGCATGTTTGTTTGCTGCAGTTCCTCTAGCTTTCTCCCTAGAACATACGAATGTGTAGAGCTGGTGTCTCCATGTGGAACCAATTAGTGTTTCCAAGCATAAAATTAAATGTCCCCTGAAAAAAAAATCATTCAAAACCATAAAGTCCGTGGATAATATCAGGAATACACAAACAAAGAGGCTGTAGCAATATCTGAGATTGAATTAGCCAAAACGAAAACGGATATTTCCGGTTTCATCCAGTCATATCCGGACAAAGTGGTGTGGAATTCGTATGCAATGGACCGAGAAAATCACAGGAAAAATGGTTTTGGAGAAAAGCAAAGTCTTTTCGTTAGGCAAGTGCATCAAATGTCATCTAGACAAACAGAAATATCATGTTTGTTTGCCGCAGTTCCTCTAGCTTTCTCCCTAGAAAATACGAATGTGTAGAGCTGGTGTCTCCATGTGGAACCAATTAGTGTTTCCAAGCATAAAATTAAATGTTCCCTGAAAAAAAAATATTCAAAAAAATAAAATCCGTGGATAATATCAGGAACACACAAACACAGATGCTGTACAAATATTTCGGTTTGGGTTAGCCAAAACGAAACTGGATATTTCCGGTTTCATCCAGTCATATCCGGACAAAGTGGTGTGGAATTCGTATGCAATGGACCGAGAAGATCACAGGAAAAATGGCTTTGGAGAAAAGCAAAGTCTTTTCATTAGGCAAGTGCATAAAATGTCATCTATACAAACAGAAATATCATGTTTGTTTGCCGCAGTTCCTCTAGCTTTCTCCCTAGAACATACGAATGTGTAGAGCTGGTGTCTCCATGTGGAACCAATTAGTGTTTCCAAGCATAAAATTTAATGTTCTCTGAAAAAAAAAACATTCAAAAAAATAAAGTCTGTGGATTATATCAGGAATGCACACACACAGATGCTGTAGCAATATCTGGCATTGAGTTAGCCAAAACAAAACCGGATATTTCCGGTTTCATCCAGTCATATCCGGACAAACTGGTGTGGAATTCGTATGCAATGGACCGAGAAAATCACAGGAAAAATGATTTTGGAGAAAAGCAAAGTCTTTTCGTTAGGCAAGTGCATCAAATGTCATCTCTACAAACAGAAATATCATGTTTGTTTGCTTCAGTTCCTCTAGCTTTCTCCCTAGAAAATATGAATGTGTAGAGCTGGTGTCTCCATGAGGGACCAATTATAGTTTCCAAATACAAAATTAAATGTTCCCTGAAAAAAAAACAAAACAATAAAGTCCGTGGATAATATCAGGAATACACAAACACAGATGCTGTAGCAATATTTCGGTTTGAGTTAGCCAAAACAAAACCGCATATTTCCGGTTTCATCCAGTCATATCCGGACAAACTGGTGTGGAATTCGTATGCAATGGACCGAGAAAATCACAGTAAAAATGGTTTTGGAGAAAAGCAAAGTCTTTTCGTTAGGCAAGTGCATACAAACAGAAATATCAGGTTTGTTTGCCGCAGTTCCTCTAGCTTTCTCCCTAGAAAATACAAATGTGTAGAGCTGGTGTCTCCATGTGGGACCAATTAGAGTTTGCAAGGACAAAATTAAATGTTCCCTGAAAAAAAAACAAAACAATAAAGTCCGTGGATAATATCAGGAATACACAAACACAGATGCTGTAGCAATATTTCGGTTTGAGTTAGCCAAAACAAAACCGGATATTTCCGGTTTCATCCAGTCATATCCGGACAAACTGTTGTGGAATTGGTATGCAAGGGACCGAGAAAATCACAGGAAAAATGGTTTTGAAGAAAAGCAAAGTCTTTTCGTTAGGCAAGTGCATAAAATGTCATCTATACAGACAGAAATATCATGTTTGTTTGCCGCAGTTCTTCTAGCTTTCTCCCTAGAAAATACGAATGTGTAGATCTGGTGTCTCCATGTGGAACCAATTAGTGTTTCTAAGCACAACATTAAATGTTCCCTGAAAAAAACCATTCAAAAAAATAAAGTCCGTGGATAATATCAGGAATACACAAACAGAGATGCTGTAGCAATATTTCGGTTTGAGTTAGGCAAAACAAAACCGCATATTTCCGGTTTCATCCAGTCATATACGGACAAAGTGGTGTGGAATTTGTATGCAATGGACCGAGAAAATCACAGTAAAAATGGTTTTGGAGAAAAGCAAAGTCTTTTCGTTACGCAAGTGCATCAAATGTCATATATACAAACAGAAATATCATGTTTGTTTGCCGCAGTTCCTCTAGCTTTCTCCCTAGAAAATATGAATGTGTAGAGCTGGTGCTCCATGTGGAACCAATTAGTGTTTCCAAGCATAAAATTTAATGTTCCCTGAAAAAAAAAACATTCCAAAAAATAAAGTCCGTGGACAATATCACGAATACACAAACAAAGAGGCTGTAGCAATATCTGGGATTGAATTAGCCAAAACGAAACCGGATATTTCCGGTTTCATCCAGTCATATTCGGACCAACTGGTGTGGAATTCGTATGCAATGGACCGAGAAAATCACAGTAAAAATGGTTTTGGAGAAAAGCAAAGTCTTTTCGTTAGGCAAGTGCATAAAATGTCATCTATACAAACAGAAATAGCATGTTTGTTTGCTGCAGCTCCTCTAGCTTTCTCCCTAGAACATACGAATGTGTAGAGCTGGTGTCTCCATGTGGAACCAATTAGTGTTTCCAAGCATAAAATTAAATGTTCCCTAAAAAAAATCATTCAAAACCATAAAGTCCGTGGATAATATCAGGAATACACAAACAAAGAGGCTGTAGCAATATCTGAGATTGAATTAGCCAAAACGAAAACGGATATTTCCGGTTTCATCCAGTCATATCCGGACAAAGTGGTGTGGAATTCGTATGCAATGGACCGAGAAAATCACAGGAAAAATGGTTTTGGAGAAAAGCAAAGTCTTTTCGTTAGGCAAGTGCATCAAATGTCATCTATACAAACAGAAATATCATGTTTGTTTGCCGCAGTTCCTCTAGCTTTCTCCCTAGAACAAACGAATGTGTAGAGCTGGTGTCTCCATGTGGAACCAATTAGTGTTTCCAAGCATAAAATTAAATGTTCCCTGAAAAAAAAAACATTCAAAAAAATAAAATCCATGGATAATATCAGGAAAACACAAACACAGAGGCTGTAGCAATATTTCGGTTTGAGTTAGCCAAAACAAACCGGATATTTCCGGTTTCATCCAGTCATATCTGGACAAAGTGGTGTGGAATTGGTATGCAATGGCCCGAGAAAATCACAGGAAAAATGGTTTTGGAGAAAAGCAAAGTCTTTTCGTTAGGCAAGTGCATCAAATGTCATCTATACAAACAGAAATATCATGTTTGTTTGCTTCAGTTCCTCTACCTTTCTCCCTAGAACATAAAAATGTGTAGAGCTGGTGTCTCCATGTGGAACCAATTAGTGTTTCCAAGCATAAAATTAAATGTTCCCTGAAAAAAAAAAACATTCAAAAAAATAAAATCCGTGGATAATATCAGGAACACACAAACACAGATGCTGTACAAATATTTCGGTTTGGGTTAGCCAAAACGAAACTGGATATTTCCGGTTTCATCCAGTCATATCCGGACAAAGTGGTGTGGAATTCGTATGCAATGGACCGAGAAGATCACAGGAAAAATGGTTTTGGAGAAAAGCAAAGTCTTTTCATAAGGCAAGTGCATAAAATGTCATCTATACAAACAGAAATATCATGTTTGTTTGCCGCAGTTCCTCTAGCTTTCTCCCTAGAACATACGAATGTGTAGAGCTGGTGTCTCCATGTGGAACCAATTAGTGTTTCCAAGCATAAAATTTAATGTTCTCTGAAAAAAAAAACATTCAAAACAATAAAGTCTGTGGAAAATATCAGGAATGCACACACACAGATGCTGTAGCAATATCTGGCATTGAGTTAGCCAAAACAAAACCGGATATTTCCGGTTTCATCCAGTCATATCCGGACAAACTGGTGTGGAATTCGTATGCAATGGACCGAGAAAATCACAGGAAAAATGATTTTGGAGAAAAGCAAAGTCTTTTCGTTAGGCAAGTGCATCAAATGTCATCTCTACAAACAGAAATATCATGTTTGTTTGCTTCAGTTCCTCTAGCTTTCTCCCTAGAAAATATGAATGTGTAGAGCTGGTGTCTCCATGAGGGACCAATTATAGTTTCCAAATACAAAATTA
Organism: Lepus oiostolus; assembly: GCA_036325905.1. Taxonomy (NCBI): domain Eukaryota; kingdom Metazoa; phylum Chordata; class Mammalia; order Lagomorpha; family Leporidae; genus Lepus; species Lepus oiostolus. The sequence goes on along the minus strand of JAWMBE010000081.1, from coordinate 8,652 downwards.
AATGTTCCCTGAAAAAAAAACAAAACAATAAAGTCCGTGGATAATATCAGGAATACACAAACACAGATGCTGTAGCAATATTTCGGTTTGAGTTAGCCAAAACAAAACCGCATATTTCCGGTTTCATCCAGTCATATCCGGACAAACTGGTGTGGAATTCGTATGCAATGGACCGAGAAAATCACAGTAAAAATGGTTTTGGAGAAAAGCAAAGTCTTTTCGTTAGGCAAGTGCATACAAACAGAAATATCAGGTTTGTTTGCCGCAGTTCCTCTAGCTTTCTCCCTAGAAAATACAAATGTGTAGAGCTGGTGTCTCCATGTGGGACCAATTAGAGTTTGCAAGGACAAAATTAAATGTTCCCTGAAAAAAAAAACAAAACAATAAAGTCCGTGGATAATATCAGGAATACACAAACACAGATGCTGTAGCAATATTTCGGTTTGAGTTAGCCAAAACAAAACCGGATATTTCCGGTTTCATCCAGTCATATCCGGACAAACTGTTGTGGAATTGGTATGCAAGGGACCGAGAAAATCACAGGAAAAATGGTTTTGAAGAAAAGCAAAGTCTTTTCGTTAGGCAAGTGCATAAAATGTCATCTATACAGACAGAAATATCATGTTTGTTTGCCGCAGTTCTTCTAGCTTTCTCCCTATAAAATACGAATGTGTAGATCTGGTGTCTCCATGTGGAACCAATTAGTGTTTCTAAGCACAACATTAAATGTTCCCTGAAAAAAACCATTCAAAAAAATAAAGTCCGTGGATAATATCAGGAATACACAAACACAGATGCTGTAGCAATATTTCGGTTTGAGTTAGGCAAAACAAAACCGCATATTTCCGGTTTCATCCAGTCATATACGGACAAAGTGGTGTGGAATTTGTATGCAATGGACCGAGAAAATCACAGTAAAAATGGTTTTGGAGAAAAGCAAAGTCTTTTCGTTACGCAAGTGCATCAAATGTCATCTATACAAACAGAAATATCATGTTTGTTTGCCGCAGTTCCTCTAGCTTTCTCCCTAGAAAATATGAATGTGTAGAGCTGGTGTCTCCATGTGGAACCAATTAGTGTTTCCAAGCATAAAATTTAATGTTCCCTGAAAAAAAAAACATTCCAAAAAATAAAGTCCGTGGACAATATCACGAATACACAAACAAAGAGGCTGTAGCAATATCTGGGATTGAATTAGCCAAAACGAAACCGGATATTTCCGGTTTCATCCAGTCATATTCGGACCAACTGGTGTGGAATTCGTATGCAATGGACCGAGAAAATCACAGTAAAAATGGTTTTGGAGAAAAGCAAAGTCTTTTCGTTAGGCAAGTGCATAAAATGTCATCTATACAAACAGAAATAGCATGTTTGTTTGCTGGAGTTCCTCTAGCTTTCTCCCTAGAACATACGAATGTGTAGAGCTGGTGTCTCCATGTGGAACCAATTAGTGTTTCCAAGCATAAAATTAAATGTTCCCTGAAAAAAAAATCATTCAAAACCATAAAGTCCGTGGATAATATCAGGAATACACAAACAAAGAGGCTGTAGCAATATCTGAGATTGAATTAGCCAAAACGAAAACGGATATTTCCGGTTTCATCCAGTCATATCCGGACAAAGTGGTGTGGAATTCGTATGCAATGGACCGAGAAAATCACAGGAAAAATGGTTTTGGAGAAAAGCAAAGTCTTTTCGTTAGGCAAGTGCATCAAATGTCATCTATACAAACAGAAATATCATGTTTGTTTGCCGCAGTTCCTCTAGCTTTCTCCCTAGAACAAACGAATGTGTAGAGCTGGTGTCTCCATGTGGAACCAATTAGTGTTTCCAAGCATAAAATTAAATGTTCCCTGAAAAAAAAAACATTCAAAAAATAAAATCCATGGATAATATCAGGAAAAAACAAACACAGAGGCTGTAGCAATATTTCGGTTTGAGTTAGCCAAAACAAACCGGATATTTCCGGTTTCATCCAGTCATATCCGGACAAAGTGGTGTGGAATTGGTATGCAATGGCCCGAGAAAATCACAGGAAAAATGGTTTTGGAGAAAAGCAAAGTCTTTTCGTTAGGCAAGTGCATCAAATGTCATCTATACAAACAGAAATATCATGTTTGTTTGCTTCAGTTCCTCTACCTTTCTCCCTAGAACATAAAAATGTGTAGAGCTGGTGTCTCCATGTGGAACCAATTAGTGTTTCCAAGCATAAAATTAAATGTTCCCTGAAAAAAAAAACATTCAAAAAAATAAAATCCGTGGATAATATCAGGAACACACAAACACAGATGCTGTACAAATATTTCGGTTTGGGTTAGCGAAAACGAAACTGGATATTTCCGGTTTCATCCAGTCATATCCGGACAAAGTGGTGTGGAATTCGTATGCAATGGACCGAGAAGATCACAGGAAAAATGGTTTTGGAGAAAAGCAAAGTCTTTTCATTAGGCAAGTGCATAAAATGTCATCTATACAAACAGAAATATCATGTTTGTTTGCCGCAGTTCCTCTAGCTTTCTCCCTAGAAAATACGAATGTGTAGAGCTGGTGTCTCCATGTGGAACCAATTAGTGTTTCCAAGCATAAAATTTAATGTTCCCTGAAAAAAAAACATTCAAAAAAATAAAGTCTGTGGATAATATCAGGAATGCACAAACACAGATGCTGTAGCAATATCTGGGATTGAGTTAGCCAAAACAAAACCGGATATTTCCGGTTTCATCCAGTCATATCCGGACAAAGTGGTGTGGAATTCGTATGCAATGGACCGAGAAAATCACAGGAAAAATGATTTTGGAGAAAAGCAATGTCTTTTCGTTAGGCAAGTGCATCAAATGTCATCTCTACAAACAGAAATATCATGTTTGTTTGCTTCAGTTCCTCTAGCTTTCTCCCTAGAAAATATGAATGTGTAGAGCTGGTGTCTCCATGTGGAACCAATTAGTGTTTCCAAGCATAAAATTAAATGTTCCCTTAAAAAAACATTCAAAAAAATAAAGTCCGTGGATAATATCAGGAATACACAAACAAAGAGGCTGTAGCAATATCTGAGATTGAATTAGCCAAAACAAAACCGGATATTTCCGGTTTCATCCAGTCATATCCGGACAAAGTGGTGTGGAATTGGTATGCAATGGACCGAGAAAATCACAGGAAAAATGGTTTTGGAGAAAAGCAAAGTCTTTTCGTTAGGCAAGTGCATCAAATGTCATCTATACAAACAGAAATATCATGTTTGTTTGCCGCAGTTCCTCTAGCTTTCTCCCTAGAAAATATGAATGTGTAGAGCTGGTGTCTCCATGTGGGACCAATTAGAGTTTGCAAGGACAAAATTAAATGTTCCCTGAAAAAAAAACAAAACAATAAAGTCTGTGATAATATCAGGAATGCACAAACAGAGATGCTGTAGCAATATTTCGGTTTGAGTTAGCCAAAACAAAACCGGATATTTCCGATTTCATCCAGTCATATCCGGACAAAGTGGTGTGGAATTTGTATGCAATGGACCGAGAAAATCACAGTAAAAATGATTTTGGAGAAAAGCAGTCTTTTCGTTAGGAAAGTGCATCAAATGTCATCTCTACAAACAGAAATATCATGTTTGTTTGCTTCAGTTCATCTAGCTTTCTCCCTACAAAATATGAATGTGTAGAGCTGGTGTCTCCATATGAAACCAATTAGTGTTTCTAAGCACAAAATTAAATGTTCCCTTAAAAAACATTAAAAAAAATAAAGTCCGTGGATAATATCAGGAATACACAAACACAGATGCTGTAGCAATATTTCGGTTTGAGTTAGCCAAAACAAAACCGGATATTTCCGGTTTCATCCAGTGATATCCGGACAAACTGGTGTGGAATTCGTATGCAATGGACCGAGAAAATCACAGTAAAAATGGTTTTGGAGAAAAGCAAAGTCTTTTCGTTAGGCAAGTGCATCAAATGTCATCTAGACAAACAGAAATATCAGGTTTGTTTGCCGCAGTTCCTCTAGCTTTCTCCCTAGAAAATATGAATGTGTAGAGCTGGTGTCTCCATGAGGGACCAATTATAGTTTCCAAATACAAAATTAAATGTTCCCTGAAAAAAAAACAAAACAATAAAGTCCGTGGATAATATCAGGAATACACAAACACAGATGCTGTAGCAATATTTCGGTTTGAGTTAGCCAAAACAAAACCGCATATTTCCGGTTTCATCCAGTCATATCCGGACAAACTGGTGTGGAATTCGTATGCAATGGACCGAGAAAATCACAGTAAAAATGGTTTTGGAGAAAAGCAAAGTCTTTTCGTTAGGCAAGTGCATACAAACAGAAATATCAGGTTTGTTTGCCGCAGTTCCTCTAGCTTTCTCCCTAGAAAATACAAATGTGTAGAGCTGGTGTCTCCATGTGGGACCAATTAGAGTTTGCAAGGACAAAATTAAATGTTCCCTGAAAAAAAAAACAAAACAATAAAGTCCGTGGATAATATCAGGAATACACAAACACAGATGCTGTAGCAATATTTCGGTTTGAGTTAGCCAAAACAAAACCGGATATTTCCGGTTTCATCCAGTCATATCCGGACAAACTGTTGTGGAATTGGTATGCAAGGGACCGAGAAAATCACAGGAAAAATGGTTTTGAAGAAAAGCAAAGTCTTTTCGTTAGGCAAGTGCATAAAATGTCATCTATACAGACAGAAATATCATGTTTGTTTGCCGCAGTTCTTCTAGCTTTCTCCCTATAAAATACGAATGTGTAGATCTGGTGTCTCCATGTGGAACCAATTAGTGTTTCTAAGCACAACATTAAATGTTCCCTGAAAAAAACCATTCAAAAAAATAAAGTCCGTGGATAATATCAGGAATACACAAACAGAGATGCTGTAGCAATATTTCGGTTTGAGTTAGGCAAAACAAAACCGCATATTTCCGGTTTCATCCAGTCATATACGGACAAAGTGGTGTGGAATTTGTATGCAATGGACCGAGAAAATCACAGTAAAAATGGTTTTGGAGAAAAGCAAAGTCTTTTCGTTACGCAAGTGCATCAAATGTCATCTATACAAACAGAAATATCATGTTTGTTTGCCGCAGTTCCTCTAGCTTTCTCCCTAGAAAATATGAATGTGTAGAGCTGGTGTCTCCATGTGGAACCAATTAGTGTTTCCAAGCATAAAATTTAATGTTCCCTGAAAAAAAAAACATTCCAAAAAATAAAGTCCGTGGACAATATCACGAATACACAAACAAAGAGGCTGTAGCAATATCTGGGATTGAATTAGCCAAAACGAAACCGGATATTTCCGGTTTCATCCAGTCATATTCGGACCAACTGGTGTGGAATTCGTATGCAATGGACCGAGAAAATCACAGTAAAAATGGTTTTGGAGAAAAGCAAAGTCTTTTCGTTAGGCAAGTGCATAAAATGTCATCTATACAAACAGAAATAGCATGTTTGTTTGCTGGAGTTCCTCTAGCTTTCTCCCTAGAACATACGAATGTGTAGAGCTGGTGTCTCCATGTGGAACCAATTAGTGTTTCCAAGCATAAAATTAAATGTTCCCTGAAAAAAAAATCATTCAAAACCATAAAGTCCGTGGATAATATCAGGAATACACAAACAAAGAGGCTGTAGCAATATCTGAGATTGAATTAGCCAAAACGAAAACGGATATTTCCGGTTTCATCCAGTCATATCCGGACAAAGTGGTGTGGAATTCGTATGCAATGGACCGAGAAAATCACAGGAAAAATGGTTTTGGAGAAAAGCAAAGTCTTTTCGTTAGGCAAGTGCATCAAATGTCATCTATACAAACAGAAATATCATGTTTGTTTGCCGCAGTTCCTCTAGCTTTCTCCCTAGAACAAACGAATGTGTAGAGCTGGTGTCTCCATGTGGAACCAATTAGTGTTTCCAAGCATAAAATTAAATGTTCCCTGAAAAAAAAAAACATTCAAAAAATAAAATCCATGGATAATATCAGGAAAACACAAACACAGAGGCTGTAGCAATATTTCGGTTTGAGTTAGCCAAAACAAACCGGATATTTCCGGTTTCATCCAGTCATATCTGGACAAAGTGGTGTGGAATTGGTATGCAATGGCCCGAGAAAATCACAGGAAAAATGGTTTTGGAGAAAAGCAAAGTCTTTTCGTTAGGCAAGTGCATCAAATGTCATCTATACAAACAGAAATATCATGTTTGTTTGCTTCAGTTCCTCTACCTTTCTCCCTAGAACATAAAAATGTGTAGAGCTGGTGTCTCCATGTGGAACCAATTAGTGTTTCCAAGCATAAAATTAAATGTTCCCTGAAAAAAAAAACATTCAAAAAAATAAAATCCGTGGATAATATCAGGAACACACAAACACAGATGCTGTACAAATATTTCGGTTTGGGTTAGCCAAAACGAAACTGGATATTTCCGGTTTCATCCAGTCATATCCGGACAAAGTGGTGTGGAATTCGTATGCAATGGACCGAGAAGATCACAGGAAAAATGGTTTTGGAGAAAAGCAAAGTCTTTTCATTAGGCAAGTGCATAAAATGTCATCTATACAAACAGAAATATCATGTTTGTTTGCCGCAGTTCCTCTAGCTTTCTCCCTAGAAAATACGAATGTGTAGAGCTGGTGTCTCCATGTGGAACCAATTAGTGTTTCCAAGCATAAAATTTAATGTTCCCTGAAAAAAAAACATTCAAAAAAATAAAGTCTGTGGATAATATCAGGAATGCACAAACACAGATGCTGTAGCAATATCTGAGATTGAATTAGCCAAAACAAAACCGGATATTTCCGGTTTCATCCAGTCATATCCGGACAAAGTGGTGTAGAATTGGTATGCAATGGACCGAGAAAATCACAGGAAAAATGATTTTGGAGAAAAGCAAAGTCTTTTCGTTAGGCAAGTGCATCAAATGTCATCTCTACAAACAGAAATATCATGTTTGTTTGCCGCAGTTCCTCTAGCTTTCTCCCTAGAAAATATGAATGTGTAGAGCTGGTGTCTCCATGTGGGACCAATTAGAGTTTCCAAGGACAAAATTAAATGTTCCCTGAAAAAAAAACAAAACAATAAAGTCTGTGGATAATATCAGGAATGCACAAACAGAGATGCTGTAGCAATATTTCGGTTTGAGTTAGCCAAAACAAAACCGGATATTTCCGATTTCATCCAGTCATATCCGGACAAAGTGGTGTGGAATTTGTATGCAATGGACCGAGAAAATCACAGTAAAAATGATTTTGGAGAAAAGCAGTCTTTTCGTTAGGAAAGTGCATCAAATGTCATCTCTACAAACAGAAATATCATGTTTGTTTGCTTCAGTTCATCTAGCTTTCTCCCTACAAAATATGAATGTGTAGAGCTGGTGTCTCCATATGAAACCAATTAGTGTTTCTAAGCACAAAATTAAATGTTCCCTTAAAAAACATTAAAAAAAATAAAGTCCGTGGATAATATCAGGAATACACAAACACAGATGCTGTAGCAATATTTCGGTTTGAGTTAGCCAAAACAAAACCGGATATTTCCGGTTTCATCCAGTCATATCCGGACAAACTGGTGTGGAATTCGTATGCAATGGACCGAGAAAATCACAGTAAAAATGGTTTTGGAGAAAAGCAAAGTCTTTTCGTTAGGCAAGTGCATCAAATGTCATCTAGACAAACAGAAATATCAGGTTTGTTTGCCGCAGTTCCTCTAGCTTTCTCCCTAGAAAATACAAATGTGTAGAGCTGGTGTCTCCATGTGGGACCAATTAGAGTTTGCAAGGACAAAATTAAATGTTCCCTGAAAAAAAAACAAAACAATAAAGTCCGTGGATAATATCAGGAATACACAAACACAGATGCTGTAGCAATATTTCGGTTTGAGTTAGCCAAAACAAAACCGGATATTTCCGGTTTCATCCAGTCATATCCGGACAAACTGTTGTGGAATTGGTATGCAAGGGACCGAGAAAATCAGAGGAAAAATGGTTTTGAAGAAAAGCAAAGTCTTTTCGTTAGGCAAGTGCATAAAATGTCATCTATACAGACAGAAATATCATGTTTGTTTGCCGCAGTTCTTCTAGCTTTCTCCCTAGAAAATACGAATGTGTAGATCTGGTGTCTCCATGTGGAACCAATTAGTGTTTCTAAGCACAACATTAAATGTTCCCTGAAAAAAAACATTCAAAAAAATAAAGCCCGTGTATAATATCAGGAATACACAAAGAGAGATGCTGTAGCAATATTTCGGTTTGAGTTAGGCAAAACAAAACCGCATATTTCCGGTTTCATCCAGTCATATACGGACAAAGTGGTGTGGAATTTGTATGCAATGGACCGAGAAAATCACAGTAAAAATGGTTTTGGAGAAAAGCAAAGTCTTTTCGTTAGGCAAGTGCATAAAATGTCATCTATACAAACAGAAATATCATGTTTGTTTGCCGCAGTTCCTCTAGCTTTCTCCCTAGAAAATACGAATGTGTAGCGCTGGTGTCTCCATGTGGAACCAATTAGTGTTTCCAAGCATAAAATTTAGTGTTCCCTGAAAAAAAAATCAAAACAATAAAGTCTGTGGATAATATCAGGAATGCACAAACACAGATGCTGTTGCAATATGTGGGATTGAGTTAGCCAAAACAAAACCGGATATTTCCGGTTTCATCCAGTCATAT